>CM056194.1:100597201-101937201 GCA_029692085.1 Gymnothorax javanicus | reverse complement strand
AGCATCAATATACAACGCAAAAGGAGGTTTTGGGCGTCCTTACTTTATGTTTTGGGTTAGGGTTGGGGTTAAGGGATAAGGGTTAGGGGGTAGGGTTTATTTTAAACTGTCATCGAATAAAGACGGCAAAAGCCTCCCTTTTCATCGAATATCGACACTTGGTCAGGTAGCGTCACTATATGATGAGTCAGGATATATCAATGCTGGGTCAGGTAGTGTTAGTACAAGACGAGTCAAGATATATTGATGCTGGGTCAGGTAGTGTTACTGCATGACGAGTCAGGATATATCGATGCTGGGTCAGGTAGCGTCACTATATGATGAGTCAGGATATATCGATGCTGGGTCAGGTAGCGTCACTATATGACGAGTCAATATATATCGATGCTGGGTCAGGTAGCGTCACTATATGACGAGTCAGGATATATCGATGCTGGGTCAGGTAGTGTTAGTACAAGACGAGTCAAGATATATTGATGCTGGGTCAGGTAGTGTTACTACATGACGAGTCAGGATATATCGATGCTGGGTCAGGTAGCGTCACTATATGACGAGTCAAGATATATCAATGCTGAGTCTGGTAGCGTCACTATATGAGTCAGGGCATATCGATGCTGGGTCAGGTAGCATCACTACATGACGAGTCAGGATATATCGATGCTGGGTCAGGTAGCGTCACTACATGACGAGTCAGGATATATTGATGCTGCGTCAGGTAGCGTCACTATATGACGAGTCAGGATGTATCAATGCTGGGTCAGGTAGTGTCACTATATGACAAGTCAGGATATATCGATGCTGGGTCAGGTAGCGTCACTATATGATGAGTCAGGATATATCGATGCTGGGTCAGGTAGCGTCACTATATGATGAGTCAGGATATATCGATGCTGGATCAGGTAGCGTCACTACATGATGAGTCAATATATATCGATGCTGGGTCAGGTAGCGTCACTATATGACGAGTCAGGATATATCGATGCTGGGTCAGGTAGTGTTAGTACAAGACGAGTCAAGATATATTGATGCTGGGTCAGGTAGTGTTACTACATGACGAGTCAGGATATATCGATGCTGGGTCAGGTAGCGTCACTATATGACGAGTCAAGATATATCAATGCTGAGTCTGGTAGCGTCACTATATGAGTCAGGGCATATCAATGCTGGGTCAGGTAGCATCACTACATGACGAGTCAGGATATATCGATGCTGGGTCAGGTAGCGTCACTACATGACGAGTCAGGATATATAGATGCTGCGTCAGGTAGCGTCACTATATGACGAGTCAGGATGTATCAATGCTGGGTCAGGTAGTGTCACTATATGACAAGTCAGGATATATCGATGCTGGGTCAGGTAGCGTCACTATATGATGAGTCAGGATATATCGATGCTGGGTCAGGTAGCGTCACTATATGATGAGTCAGGATATATCAATGCTGGGTCAGGTAGCGTCACTATATGACGAGTCAGGATATATCGATGCTGAGTCAGGTAGCATCACTATATGATGAGGCAGGATATATCGATGCTGGGTCAGTAACTGTCACTACATGACGAGTCAGGATATATCGACGTAGGGTCAGGTAGCGTCACTACATGACGAGTCAGGATATATCGATGCTGGGTCAGGTAGCGTCACTATATGATGAATCAGGATATATTGATGCTGGGTCAGGTAGCGTCACTATATGACGAGTAAGGATATATCGATGCTGGGTCAGGTAGCGTCACTATATGACGAGTCAGGATATATTGATGCTGGGTCAGGTAGCGTCACTACATGACGAGTCAGGATATATCGATGCTGGGTCAGGTACCGTCACTATATGATGAGTCAGGATATATTGATGCTGGGTCAGGTAGCGTCACTATATGACGAGTAAGGATATATCAATGCTGGGTCAGGTAGCGTCACTATATGACGAGTCAGGATATATCGATGCTGGGTCAGGTAGCGTCACTATATGACAAGTCAGGATATATTGATGCTGGGTCAGGTAGCGCCACTATATGACGAGTCAGGATATATCGATGCTGGGTCAGGTAGTGTCACTATATGACAAGTCAGGATATATCGATTCTGGGTCAGGTAGCGTCACTATATGACGAGTCAGGATATATTGATGCTGGGTCAGGTAGCATCACTATATGATGAGTCACAATATATTGATGCTGGGTCAGGTAGCGTCACTATATGACGAGTAAGGATATATCGATGTTGGGTCAGGTAGCATCACTATATGATGAGTAAGGATATATCGATGCTGGGTGAGGTAGCGTCACTACATGACGAGGCAGGATATATCGATGCTGGGTCAGGTAGCGTCACTATATTACAAGTCAGGATATATTGATGCTGGGTCAGGTAGCGTCACTATATTACAAGTCAGGATATATCGATGCTGGGTCAGGTAGCGTCACTATATGACGAGTCAGGATATATCGATGCTGGGTCAGGTAGCATCACTATATGACAAGTCAGGATATATCGATGCTGGGTCAGGTAGCATCACTATATGACAAGTCAGGATATATCGATGCTGGGTCAGGTAGCATCACTATATGACGAGTCAGGATATGTCGATGCTCGGTCAGGTAGCGTCACTATGTGATGAGTAAGGATATATCGATGCTGGGTCAGGTAGCTCACTATATGATGAGTCAGGATATATTGATGCTGGGTCAGGTAGCGTCACTAAATGACGAGTCAGGATATATCGATGTTGGGTCAGGTAGCGTCACTATCTGACGAGTCAGGATATATCGATGCTGGGTCAGGTAGCATCACTATATGACGAGTCAGGATATATCGATGCTGGCTCAGGCAACGTCACTATATGACGAGTCAGGATATATCGATGCTAGGTCAGGTAGCGTCACTATATGACGAGACAGGATATATTGATGCTGGCTCAGGTAGCGTCACTGTATGACGAGTCGGGATATATCGATGCTGAGTCAGGTAGTGTCACTATATGATGAGTCAGGTTATATCGACACTTGGTCAGGTAGCGTCACTATCTGACGAGTCGGGATGAAAATGCGTTGGCATAGTTACTTCTACACATTTCCCAGGGACTTATTCTTTCATGTACGAGCAGCTAAGGCCAAAATCGAAAAGACTTGTGCAATTTTGTGAGACTTGTGATGTCTGATAATAAAAAAAAAGTAAATTAATGCCTTTGAGGGAGTGTCGGCTTGTGTACTAATGTTGCCGTGCTTCCAGTAAGGCTACAGCAGGCCAAAACACAATGGTGATGTGCAAACAGTGACAAGTCTGGATTCTTTTCAATCACCACAGAAGTATAGCCAACATTAATTATCCCCATTACACTTTCATCGTTAAATACAGTGCCGTGAAAAAGTATTTGCCCCCTTCCTGATTTCTTCTTTTTTTGCATATTTGTCACGCTTAAATGTTTCAGATCGTCAAACTAATTTTAATATTAGACAAAGACAACCCGAATAAATACAAAATGCAGTTTTTAAATGATGAGTTCATTTATTAAGGGAAAAAAGCTATCCAAACCTACCTGGCCCTATGTGAAAAATCCTAATAACTAGTTGAGCCACCCTCGGCGACAACAACTGCAATCAAACGTTTGCAATTACTGGCAATGAGTCTTTCACATCACTGTCGAAGAATTTTAGCCCACTCCTCTTTGCAGAATTATTTTAATTCAGCCACATTGGAGGGTTTTCGAGCATGCTAAAGGTCATGCCACTGCATCTCAATAGGATTTAAGCCCGGACTTTGACAAGGCTACTCCAAAATTTTCATTTTGTTTTTTTAAGCCATTCAGAGGTGGACTTGCTGGTGTGTTTCAGATCATTGTCCTGCTGCATAACCCAAGTGCGCTTGAGCTCGAAATCACAATCTGAGGGTTGAACATTCTCCTTCAGGATTTTCCGGTAGAGAGCAGAATTCCATCAATTATGACAAGTCGTCCAGGTCCTGAAGCAGCAAAGCAGCCCCAAACCATCACACTACCACCACCATGTTTGACTTTTGGTATGATGTTCTTTTTATGAAATGCTGTGTTAGTTCTACGCCTGATGTAATGGGATGCATACCTTCCAAAAAGTTAAACTTATGTCTTGTCATTCCACAGAATATTTTCCCAAAAGTCTTGGGGATCATCAAGATGTTTTTGGGCAAATGTGAGACGAGCCTTTGTGTTCTTTTTGGTCAGCAGTGGTTTTCGCCTTGGAACTCTCCCACGGATGCCATTTTTGCCCAGTCTCTATCTTATTGTTGAATCATGAGCACTGACCTTAACTGAGGCAAGCGAGGCCTGCAGTTCTTCAGATGTTCTTACGGGTTTTTTGGTGACCTCCTGGATGAGTTGTTGATGCGCTCTTGGAGTAATTTTCGTAGGCCGGCCACACCTGGGAAGGTTCACCACTGTTCCAAGTTTTCTCCATTTGTGGATAATGGCTCTCACCGTGATTCGCCGGAGTCCCAAAGCCTTCGAAATGGCTTTGCAACCCTTTCCAGACTGATAGATGTCAATTTCTTTGTTTCTCATCTGTTCTTGAATTTCCTTAGTTCGCGGTATGAAATGTTGCTTTTTGAGATGTTTTAGCCTACTTCACTTTGTCAGACGGGTTCTATTGAAGTGATTTCTTGATTCAAGAGGTCTGGCAGTAATCCGGCCTGGGTGTGGCTAATGAAACTGGACTCAAAAAATGTGGTTAATCACAGTTAATTCATGATTTAACAAGGGGGGGGGCAATTACTTTTTCACATAGGGCCAGGTAGGTTTGGATAGCTTTTTCCCCTTAATAAATGAAATCATCATTTAAAAACTGCATTTTGTATTTCCTCGGGTTATCTTTTTCTGATATTAAAATTTGTTTGATGATCTGAAACATTTAAATGTGAAAAATATGCAAAAAAGTAAGAAATCAGGAAGGGGGCAAATACTTTTCACTGCACCGTAAATTTTACAACTAGAAATGGAAGCATTTAGCATTACCTTCCACTGCCCAGCTGATGTAAATGTGACAATTACTGTTTTACTGATTAGAAAAGTCTGTGGGACAATGTTTCAAAAGTACACTGAAAACCACAGTAAAATACTTTGTGGTCTATCTTGTTCAACTGTTTTGTGAGCGCTGTCCTCTTGGGATGTGGAGGGGGTTACAAATGTGAGACACGAATTGTAATTTGTAAACAAATGAGAAAACAAGGGAGATGCTCAATAGTAGCTATGACTCAATATTGTCACTGCTAGCCTTATCTATTCACTTTTTTAATTGTGTCCCTTTCCGTGTATCAGGGAGTATTTGGGGAACGCATGTTAGCACGTTAGCACGTGTGTGCCACCACAATGTTCGTCTCTGTCGACGCATACGTGTCTGCGGGGCTGCAGCTCTCATTAGATTTGAACTCTTGCGGGCTGCGTGGAAACCCTGGCCCGCGGCACAACGGGTCTTGGCGGGATGTTTATTAAATTAATAAGCAGTAGCTGAAGGCGAGCGTCGCGGCGCGAGGCCTGGGGAGCAGCCTGATTGGCACTCCCAGCCGCTCGGCGCTCCCAGGGGCCTCTGCGTTTGCTTTAGCTAACTGGCCGTGACTGCAGGAGTGGGACGAGACATGCCACTTCCTCTCTCTCTCTCTCTCTCTCTCTCTCTCTCTCTCTCTCCCCCCTTTATCTCTTCCACTTCCCTCTTCTTTTCCCTGTGAGAAGAAACTGCTTAGATCTCTTCAGCCACCTGCCGCGAGTCTGAGCCGCCGTGGACACTGACAGAGACGAGAGGATGAGAGGAGAGACGGGCACTTATAAAAATGGAAGAGAGAGAGAGGGGGAAGAGACTGAAGAGAAGGGGGCTGAGGTTCCTGTCTTTCTCTCGCTGGCTGCCCCCCCCCTCAGTTCCCCCCTCTGATGTCAGCGGGGGGGCTGCCATGTAACTACGTGAGGGCTGCCAACAGGACAGGACTGAAGGATATGAGAGCAGTGGGACAGGGTGGGTGGTGGGTGACAGGCCAGATATAGCAGAGGACATCATTCCGGCTCGCAGGGATCAGGTGGGAAAGGCAGACAGTGAAGAGAATGGGAGAGATGGGATGGGACAGGGGGAACAGGGCTTACTCTCCTTTAAAGAGGCTGGATGACAGGAAAACAGACGGAGCTGGTGAAAGCGACGCACTATGAGAGACCGATAGAAAGGCAGGACGAGAGGTGGGCAGGAGTGGGAAATGGAGGTGCGTCACACCCAGACATCCTTCCTACAGTATAGCTACATTTTATGAACCAAGGCATTCTGTCAGACGCCCTGTATACGGCCCAGTTTTTCATACGCCTCTTCTGACTCTCCTCCAACACATTAAACACTGCTCACAGGCGGGCTGTCGATGCCACTGACGGCCAGTGCGGTGGCATACTCTGAAAATCATGCGACTTGGTGGCGTAACTGAATGCTGTCTTGACATGTTCAATGAGCCTATACCATGGCCCTGTTGAACACTTCATTGTGATTGGTTGAAAGATGCTCTCAGGGGTTGCACTATTTCCCTTGAACTGCAAAGCTAGCCTAATTCCAAAAAAATGTTAATTTTTTGACACTTTGTATCCCTTTAATTCACAGCTTTTGAACTCCAGGCTAAATTCAGCTCACACTTTATGTTACGAAGTTGGAAACATTGCAGTGATTTCTAAGAATAGACACAAACAAGTTTGAGTTTTCTGCAGGCCTATAACTAGCCTATTGATAGGCTATACTCAGCGAGTATGCTTCACATGAGAAAGGGAAAAAGCTCAATGTGACAACGTCTAACATTAACTATGATTCTGCTGAAACAGTACCTAAAGCTCCTGATTACTAACTAAACAAAACACAACTAACTGTACTTGGATGTTTCAACCAGCTTTGGTTGTATCCTAGCGACAATGTTAGTCTAATAGAGGTGGAAGGGAATAGGGCCTACTCATAAATATTTGTGTCATAACTGTTTTACAAAAATTTAACAAAAATAACCACTTAGGATTGTGATTATTTTCACATAAACCCAATAAATGGCAGTTTGTGGTGGGCTATATCGCTACAATTGAGGTGGAATGGAAAACTTGCCAGCTGGAGGAAAAAGCAGTGACAAGAGCCTCTGCTGACTAATGTAGTGTTAAATGTCAGATGTTAGCTAAAATTCAGTATGGCAATGGGGAACCCATTTTTTTCAGAGGAAGGAAATGCATTGAACCAGAGACTTGGGGGGGGAATGTTCCAAATTATGGCCTTGCTGAAATAAGATTGAGCTCAGTCTACTGCAGTGAAAGCACATATGCCTACTTAACCCTTTGAAGTACAATGCTTTTTTGAGGAAATTTCCTTCCAAACTAAAATGCTTACTGCTATTGAACCACTTTGACTACCGGCAGATCTTGATTGAAAGGTGACAGTTGGTAAATTGCTCGTAGATAGTCATAATTGCAGAGAATAGCATCCAAATTGTGTAACACTGGAATGATAGGGTTTTGTCGGTCAGAAAAATATTCTATGTTTTGTTCTGCCCCTGTGACTGTGATCAAGCCTCATCAGCCTAGAGAATAATACAGCCACAGCCAGACGCCTGAACAACTGCTGGTTCAAATATTATGATTCTGCCACCAAAAATGAATTTTTTATGGATTAGTATTGCACATGCGCTACAGGAAAACAATTGGGTTATGATCAGTAAAGACCAGAATGAGTTCTGGACTAGATCCAAGATACACTTCAAAATGCTGAAGAGCAAATAATAGTGCCAGGGCTTCCTGCTCTATTGTGCTGTAAATAAACTGATGCTAGTTGAATTTTTTTTAAAGGAACACATTGAGTGGGGATTCCAAGTTTGTCCTCCTGAAACAATACTGCTCCAGCTCCAGTGCCGCTGCCATCCATCTCTAACATTAATGATCTGGTGTAATCAGGACCAGACAAAGCTGGGGCATTACATAGCAGACTTTTGACAGCATCAAAATCATGCTGGCAGTCAGGGGACTATGTAAATTTTTGAGAGGCACACAAGAGGTTAGTGAGTGGTGAAACAACTGATGATAATTTTCTGCAAAAACTTTTGTAGTACCCAGCCATTGCAAGAAAACACTTGAGTTCCCTTCTGGTCTTGGGAATAGGGAAACCATTCATAGCCTCAATAGTACACAGCATAAACAAACCCCTGACCCACCTTTTTCCCTAAATATGTTAATGCTCCATGGCCAAACTTGCACTTCTCAAGATTCAGGGTAAGAGAAGCATATTGGAGGCGTGAGAAAACAAACTATAGTGTACGGAGGTTATGTTCTCACGTAGAAGAATAAACTACAACATCGTCAAAATAAGCCTCACAATTATCAATTGTGGCCAAACCTGTGCTCATTTGCCTTTGAAATGTTGCAGGTGTGTTCTTCAATCCAAATGGCATTACTGTGTACTGTATAAAGGCATTTGGCGCAGCAAATGCCAACAGCTCTGAAGCACATTCTAGAATTTAGGATCGGACAAGGACACCTTTCCAGCTATACTAAACGGTTGGAGAGAAGATTTGAAGGATGCTCCTTAGTGTTTCCTGTCATCTGAAAAAGACAAGAAATTAATAAGCCCAACACTTTTAGGCACTGATTGTGATTGATTCTGA
This sequence comes from Gymnothorax javanicus, assembly GCA_029692085.1. Taxonomy (NCBI): domain Eukaryota; kingdom Metazoa; phylum Chordata; class Actinopteri; order Anguilliformes; family Muraenidae; genus Gymnothorax; species Gymnothorax javanicus. The sequence goes on along the minus strand of CM056194.1, from coordinate 101,928,581 downwards.
TTTTTATGTTTCAGCGCTGGGCAGATGGCAATAGACTGTCTGGTTTCCTGGCAATAAAAACACTATGGTTGCTCACTGGAATTGCTTGGGGGTTTAGTCACTGTTACTGAGCTTTCGTTCTTAGAAATATGATTCCCATCAACACTCCTTGGAAACAAGAATACACTCTTATGTGTAAGAATGAATTTGTCAGCACAAATGGCCACTTCCTTAATTGTAGAAATTTTCTGCTCATTTAAATAAACAGCAATTCTAGCGGGAATGCAGTTTTTAAATTCCTCAAGCAAATCAAGTTGCTCTGATGAAACAATTCCATTCGCTGAACACCACTTGTTAAAACGAACAGATTTTTCTTAAGCGAACTCAACAAACGTCTGATTGCTGGCTTTGATATGTTTCCCAAATCTTTGTCGGTTAGCTTCAGAGACAGGTTCATACGCCTGCAACACTGCAGTTTTCACTATATCAAAATCATGCTATCCTCTAGGGTGAAGATGAACTCACTTCTTGAGTTTTTCCAACAAGTTTATATTGTAACAGCAATGTCCAAATACTTTGTGGCCTCCCTATAGTTGTTGCAATTCTTTCAAAAATAGGGAAATATTTGTCAACTTAACTTTCCCTTAACGGAAGTATCAAATGAATTTGCTGACTAAGATCTAAATCTAGCGAAGTCACTCCCGAAGTATTTTGTGAAGCCGCTCCAAAACCACAGGAGGGAGACAGAGTGGGGGGCAATGGAAAGCCAACAGCAGGAGAATCGACATGAGATTTCAGGGGCACTGGAGCAGGTTTCAATTCCCTTGCTCACAATTCAAGCCTTTAACTTGACCTGACGGTCAGTTTCTATCTCGTAGGCTTGGAGTTGGAGCAACCGATTTTGATACTCCTCTCTGCTAAGCTCCAGCTCCAATTCTTTTAAATGTAGCTGGAGCATAGGGTTTTCCTGAGAAGAATATGATTGACCAGGATATATGAGGGGAGGAGTGCCATCCCCAGCTTTAGCCTTCGCTACAGCTGGATTCTGCACTGCTGCCTATTCTGATGTAATACCCGGGAGTACTACTCCTCAGGTAAATATCCCTATTCCACTAATTCTTCAAACGGCACAGTCTCTATCTCCCATTTCATTTTACTTCACGGCACTGAAATATTGTAGAAGTCGGCTATCATCAACAAATCATTCTTTCTACATTGGTTGAATTTCTCCTATGACGGACAAATAGTGAATTCCTCCAATTTGAATTTGATAAAGGGGGGGAGAGAGCCCCTACTTTTTTACGACCCGGTCTAGGTCAAATGGCAACAGGTAGATGAATGGGGGAGAGCGGGTGGGGAAAACTACAAAACACATAAAACTGCACCCTGAATGGAAGCTCCAGTCCCTCCCTGTACTGCCTAAACAAAGCTAAACTAATCCTGCAGCTTGTCTTCAAAGGTTTACCGGGCACAACGCAGCTTTAAACACTTAACTCCCGCACGCTCAGTCCACGAGTGAAGACTGAGAGAACGAATAGTGTACCCCCAGTGGAAACAAGTTTCAGCCCAGTGTCACCTTCAAAAAGTAACAAAGGGAAAATAACAAGGCAAAATAAAAAAGAAGTGTCCCGATGGAAGGATGGGGAGATCCAGCAGGAAACACTCCAGTCAACCAGAGTAACCAACCAGCGTGTAGAAGGGCAAGACCAGAGAGGTAGTCAGATTTGGGAACAAAGGTCAAACACTGGGAATTTACCGAACAAACAGACCAAAGGGCAAAGACCAGAATCCAAGGCGAAATGCAACAAGCTAAGGGTTACCCACAACAATCCAAAAAAACCAAGAAAAGGGCAAGGCGAGAATCGTCAGTCAAAGGCAAACTGGCCCAACACAAAGAGGCAACAGACTCACAGTCCATCAAAGGTAAGTTCGAGGTCGAAGAGCTAGTCTCTAATTGAGATAAGCAAGTGGCGACCTTTAAAAGGCGCCGCACTTGGAAAAGGAAACTTTCAATTAGGAATGACGCAGAGTACATTCAAGGTAGTCATACCCACAACAAAGATCAGTAACTTGTGGAAGGATGACAAGGGGTCGTTAGAGGTATTTGTTTGTGTTTTTCACAAATTTGGGGAGCCAAATTTCCCTGCATTCCTAGCCATGGTCGCGTTAGCTTTTACTTCGCTTTTACAACTTCCTTCAATTAGGTCTTCTTCCCAAAATGTAGCTAAGTTTTCACTCAGGTGTGCAATCAGATATTCGTAATAAAGTTGCTCCCAAAACGCCTTTGCTTCATTGATGAAATCCCCCCTTGTCAGTTTACACCCCCCCGGTAACTCGTAAACGACATTCCGTATGACCACGAAATTTGCTTGGGATGATGTACACATAAAACTAAATCACTACAATCATTTTGGTATTATTATGACCTATTATGACGTCATTATGACATCATGTTTTGATTTTTATTACCCAGAATGCTTTGCTTATTTTATCCCATAGTGCACCAGCTCCGAGACGCCACAAAATACACAAAATTCTATTTATGTGCCGTGAACATAGTTTTTCATTTACTCAGAATGTTTATCTTAGAAGTTCAGGTCAGAAAGAAATGAACGTAAACTTATAAAGGATTACAGGTTTGCGTAAGCAAAACTTGCTCTGTTCTTATCGTCAACTTCTTTGTGTTTAGTATATTAATTCAATCTAGAGCCTAAACACCATCTTAATAATGGAAAAAAATGTCTATTTGTTGGTAGAAGAAACTCTCATCATAGGAAAATAAAGTAAATTCAATGACGTCATCAAATTAGCATAAATTAATTCTACTTAACAAACTGACATTAAATTATGTAAGATATTGTAAATATAATGGAATAAGTATACGTTAAAAAGAAAATCTGGAAACTACATTGATGAAAGCGAAATCAGTGATTTTTTGTTAGACATAACTGTTAGAAAACCGTTGCCATGGAAACGGCAAAGATAACTTGACTTATTTGATATAAAATTGTTCCCAGACAAGTTTTAGGAAAAGTTACCAAGTTTGGTGGCCCTAGCTCAAGCCATTCAGAAATTATATGACGTGAAAATTGGCGCAAGCATAAAAAGCTCCCCAGTAGAACAGTAGAAAGCTTTTGATAGCATACATGTGGAGAGTTTATGGAGTATCCTCAGGGCGTACGGCATACCTGCACATATTGTCAAAGTAATAAAACAATTCTGCCCTGACTTATGTTGCATGGTTGGATGCTCTGACCTGAGCTTCCATGTGAAATCAGGTGTCCGACAGGGATGCGTTATGTCAGCGTTACTGTTCAACATTGTCATTGACTGGGTGCTGTCTCGACCTACTGAGGACAGAGGGTGAGGAATATGCTTGACACTATCAGCTATTCTGGAGGACCTAGATTATGCTGACGACTTCACTCTACTATCTCATTCTTTTTGCGACATGCAGGAGAAAACTCATAGGCTTAACAGAATCGCTTGGCAGGTGGGGATTAAGATCAGCCCTGATAAGACTGAAGTCTTGCCTGTAAACATCTCAGCACCATTGCCCATCAAACTTGTTTAGCTACACCTCGAAACAACCTAACAATTCACCTATTTGGGTAGTACAGTCTGCAGCGATGGGGGCGCTCATCTGGACATCCGACAGAGGATTGGTAAAGCTATAGGGGCCTTTGCAAAATTATGACTCGTGGAGGAGCAGAAAATGCAGTAGAATGAAGTTTAAGATCAACCAACCTTCTGTACTCTTTGCACGCCTCTATGGATCTAGTGTTGAAGAATGACTGTACATGATCTGAAGAAGCTACAAAGCTTTCATATATCTTGTCTCTGAAAAATCATGCATAACTTTTGGCCAAGAGGGATTTTTAACAATGAGCTTTTCCAACTGACAGAGCAGGTGGACAGGGGTATTGTTCTTAAATGGAGCAGATGGAGCTGGATCGGTCACATGCTCCAAAGAGAATCTACTAACATCTCTAAAGTCCCTCTCAGATGGACACCAGAGGGGAGATGGAAAAGAGACCATCTGAAATCCACTTGGAGGAGAACTGTGGAGGCAGAGCTCCAGTCTCTGAATCTTAACTGGGGGCAAGCTTCACAGCTGGCAATGGACCGACAGGAGTGGAAAAACCTTGTTGATTCCCAGTGCACCTCTTGGCGACTGATGATGATGATGATGCCTAGTGACCTGCCTTCGGGCAGATGCATGGGAAAAGGTTAAGTATTAGAATCCACACTTGATCTCACAGCATCTAATGCCATATCAGCACAGGTAACATGGCTGCCTACTGCTTACAAAACAGCCCATTTCCCCCCAAATTCTACCAAACGCTAACCAAATTGTAGGAAATTAATTAATTTACTGAATTTGTACTTCAGAGCCAGCAAATCCTCAGAGAAGTCCTGATACTGTCCCTTTGAGAGCACTGCTGAATCCACATTCTGAAAGTAAAGTATTCGGCCTTATTTTAAAAACAGTATCAAACTTAAGTAACTCTCACTAATAATGTTTTCAAAGCCAATTGTGAACTAAATTTTTTTTTAATGAACATTAACTGCTGCTAATCCAAAGATATAGTCCCTAGAAACTGGTAGTAATGACTTAGAAATGAAGATAAAGAGGGTTAGCAGGAACATGAACAGAAACAGATAAAGAGTGTTAGCAGGAACATGAACAGAAACTGAGATAAAGAGTGTTAGCAAGAACATGAACATAAACAGATAAAGAGTGTTAGCAGGAACATGAACAGAAACAGATAAAAAGTGTTATCAAGAACATGAACAGAAACTGAGATAAAGAGTGTTATCAAGAACATGAACAGAAACTGAAATAAAGAGTGTTAGCAAGAACATGAACAGAAACTGAAATAAAGAGTGTTAGCAAGAACATGAACAGAAACTGAAATAAAGAGTGTTAGCAAGAACATGAACAGAAACTGAGATAAAGAGTGTTAGCAAGAACATGAACAGAAACTGAAATAAAGAGTGTTAGCAGGAACATGAACAGAAACTGAGATAAAGAGTGTTAGCAAGAACATGAACAGAATCTGAGAGTTTGAGCAGGAACATGAACAGAAACTGAGATAAAGAGTTAGCTGGAACATGAACAGAAACTGAGAGTTTGAGCAGGAACATGAACAGAAACTGAGATAAAGAGTGTTAGCTGGAACGTGAACAGAAACTGAGATAAAGAGTGTTAGCTGGAACATGAACAGAAACTGAAATAAAAAGTGTTAGCTGGAACATGAACAGAAACTGAGATAAAGAGCGTTAGCAAGAACATGAACAGAAACTGAGATAAAGAGTGTTAGCAGAAACATAAACTGAAACTGAGATAAAGAGTGTTAGCAGGAACATGGAAAGGAAACACTGCCTCCCCGTCCCCTTTCGACAGTCTAGCAGGCGTGACTCAGTCGTCGCAGTCAGCAGCTGTTTCCTGCTGTGTTCTCCTGAAGCCGCACAGCGCTCAACAATGCCTCAGGCTTCGTCTTATGATACACGCTCGTTAACCATGGCCTAATTAGCCCTAATCACTCGCGCTGCCAGGATCGCTGGCGCTAATTAATTGCTGTGGTGACTGGTAAATAAACAGAGGAGGTGAGAAAGGAAAAATGAATGAACGAAAGTGAAAGGAGGAAGCATAAATCAGAGCCATATGCTGACTGCCTTATCAAACAGCATTGGTAATTACTGATAATCAATACTCAGGGCACTGCTTTATCAAGGCTTATATTACAATCAAAAATCATGAATACTGAATGCTTAATCTCCCCTCCTAACTGCTTTCAACTCCTGAGTTTAAGGCAGTGGGGTAATTGGGGGTGATTAAAAATAAATAGGGCATTTATTGCATGAGTGCCAAACTGATACTCACTTGTCACACGCAAAACACACTCACATGCACACATGCAAATACCCTCCCACTCAGCTATGGCCATTAAACATGGCGTACGCACACACACTCACACACAAGGGCACAACCACACACAAGCGCGCGCGCGCACACACACACACATACACACATAGGCACACACACACACGCGCGCGCGCGCACAACATAATGACCATAATGAGGGATAAACTCTTCCTCTCTCCCCCCGTCACGTGACTGCACATTATGCCTCAAACAAAGACAACAGACATAAATAATTTCAGATAGAGTGTGAGAGAGAGTATACGTGTGAATGAGTGAGTGAGTGTGTGAGTGAGTAACTGAGTTAGTGTGTGAATGAGTGAGTGTGTGAGTGACTGAGTTAGTGTGTGAACAAGTGAGTGAGTGAGAGAGAGAGTAACCAAGGGAGTGAGTGAATGAGTGTATGACTGAGTGAGTGAGTGTGTGTGTGTGTGTGAGTGACCGAGGGAGAGAGTGAGTGAGTGACCAGGTGAGTGAGTGAGTGAGTGAGTGAGGGTGCAAGTGAGTGGGAGAGTAACCAAGGGAGTGAGTGAGTGAGTGAGAGTGATCGAGTGAGTTTGTGAGTAACTGAATTAGTGTGTGAACTAGTGAGCGTGTGAGTGACCAAGTGAGTGAGTGAGAGAGTAAGTGAGGGTGCAAGTGAGTGAGAGAGTAACCGAGGGAGTGAGGGAGTGAGTATGTGACTGTGTGACCGACTGAGTGAGTGAGTGAGTGTATAACTGAGTGAGTGAGTGTGTCATAAAGAGAGAGAGTGTTTGAGTGAGTGACCGAGTGAAGGAGTGAGTGTGTGACAAAGTGAGAAAGTGTTTGAGTGAGTAATCAAGTGAGTGAGTGAGTGTATAACCGAGTGAGTGTGTGACAAAGTGAGAGAGTGTTTGAGTGAGTAACCGAGTGAGTGAATGAGTGTATAACCGAGTGAGTTAGTGTGTGACAAAGTGAGAGAGTGTTTGAGTGAGTGACCGAGTAAGTGAGTGAGTGTATAACCGAGTGAGTGAGTGAGTGAATGTGCAAAAAAGTGAGAGAGTGTTTGAGTGAGTGACAAGTGAGTGAGTGTATAATCGAGTGAGTGAGTGTGTGACAAAGTGAGAGAGTGTTTGAGTAACTGAGTGAGTGAGTGTATAACTGAGTGATTGAGTGAGTGTGAGAAAAAGTGAGAGTGTTTGACTGAGTGACCGAGTCAGTGAGTGAGTGAGTGTATAACCGAGTGAGTGAGTGAGTGTGTGACAAAGTAAGAGAGTGTTTGAGTGAGTAACCAAGCAAGTGAGTGTGAGAAAAAGTGAGTGTTTGAGTGAGTGACCGAGTGAGTGAGTGAGTGAGTGTATAACCGAGTGAGTGAGTGAGTGTGTGACAAAGTGAGAGAGTGTTTGAGTGAGTAACCGAGTAAGTGAGTGAGTGTATAACCGAGTGAGTGTCCGAAAAAGTGAGTGTTTGAGTGAGTGACCGAGTGAGTGAGTGTATAACTGAGTGAGTGAGTGTGTGACAAAGTGAGAGAGTGTTTGAGTGAGTAACTGAGTGAGTGAGTGAGTGTTTGAGTGAGTAAGTGAGTGTGTCAAAGTGAGAGAGTGTTTGAATGAGTGACCGAGTGAGTGAGTGAGTGTTTAACTGAGTGAGTGTGTGACAAAGTGAGAGTGTTTGAGTGAGCAATCGAGTGAGTGAGTGACAAAGTGAGAGAGTGTTTGAGTGAGTAACCGAGTCAGTGAATGAGTGTATAACCGAGTGAGTTAGTGTGTGACAAAGTGAGAGAGTGTTTGAGCGAGTGAGTGAGGGTGCAAGTGAGTGGGAGAGTAACCAAGGGAGTGAGTGAGTGAGTGAGGGAGAGTGATCAAGTGAGTTTGTGAGTAACTGAATTAGTGTGTGAACTAGTGAGCGTGTGAGTGACCAAGTGAGTGAGTGAGAGAGTAAGTGAGGGTGCAAGTGAGTGAGAGAGTAACCGAGGGAGAGAGGGAGTGAGTATGTGACTGTGTGACCGACTGAGTGAGTGAATGAGTGTATAACTGAGTGAGTGAGTGTGTCATAAAGAGAGAGAGTGTTTGAGTGAGTGACCGAGTGAAGGAGTGAGTGTGTGACAAAGTGAGAAAGTGTTTGAGTGAGTAATCGAGTGAGTGAGTGTATAACCGAGTGAGTGTGTGACAAAGTGAGAGAGTGTTTGAGTGAGTAACCGAGTGAGTGAATGAGTGTATAACCGAGTGAGTTAGTGTGTGACAAAGTGAGAGAGTGTTTGAGTGAGTGACCGAGTAAGTGAGTGAGTGTATAACCGAGTGAGTGAGTGAGTGTGTGACAAAGTGAGAGAGTGTTTGAGTGAGTGACCGAGTGAGTGAGTGAGTGAGTGTATAACCGAGTGAGTGAGTGTGTCAAAGTGAGAGTGTTTGAATGAGTGACCGAGTGAGTAAGTGAGTGTTTAACTGAGTGAGTGTGTGACAAAGTTAGAGAGTGTTTGACTGAGTAATCGAGTAAGCGAGTGAGTTTATAACCGAGTGAGTCAATGTGTGACAAAGTGAGAGAGTGACCAAGTGAGTGAGTGAGTGTATAACCGAGTGAGTGTGTGACAAAGTTAGAGAGTGTTTGAGTGAGTAACCGAGTAAGAGAGTGAGTGTATTATTGAAAGAGTGAGTGTGTGACAAAGTGAGAGTGTTTGAGTGAGTAATCGAGTAAGCGGGTGAGTGTATAACCGAGTGAGTCAATGTGTGACAAAGTGAGAGTGTTTGAGTGAATAACCAAGTGAGTGAGTGAGTGAGTGTGTGACAAAGTGAGAGAGTGTTTGAGTGAGTGACTGAGTGAGTGAGTGTATAACCAAGTGAGTGAGTGAGTGTGCAACAAAGTGAGAGAGTGTTTGAGTGAGTAACCAAGTAAGTGAGTGAGTGAGTGAGTGAGTGTATAACCGAGTGAGTGAATGTATCACAAAGTGAGAGTGTTTCAGTGAGTAACGGAGTGAGTGGGTGGGTGAGTGAGTGAGTGTATAACTGAGTGAGTGAATGTGTGACAAAGTGAGTGTTTGAGTGACTGAGTGAATGAGTGAATGAGTGTATAACCAAGTGAGTGAATGTGTGACAAAGTGAGAGTGTTTGAGTGAGTGAATGAGTGAGTGACCGAGTAAGTGAGTAAGTGAGTAAGTGAGTAAGTGAGTGAGTGAGAGAGTGACTGAGTGAGTGAGTGAATGTGTGACAATGTACTTGAGTTTGTGACTGAGGGAGTGAGTGACCGAGGGATTGAGTGAGTGTTTAACCGAGTGAGTGAGTGAGTGAGTGTGTGACAAAGTGAGACAGTGTTTGAGTGAGTGACCGAGTGAGTGAATGAGTGAGTGAGTGAGTGTGTAACCGAGTGTGTGACAAAGTGAGAGTGTTTGAGTTCCCATAGACTGTAAAAAACAATCCATCGTGGTTCTGATTATTTACATGCTAACATGCGGAACTTCAATGCATGTCAGCATCGCGCTGAACCAGGGGCAAAAATTGGCATGTTCACCAGGGTGTTTTGCTTAATCACTGCAGGACAGAATTGGAGCCAATAAATGCCTGTGACTACTGCAGAGTCATATGACCCGGGAATGAATACCGATTGCACCTTTCCCTCTGAAGATAAAAGATGTTCGTGAGTGTTAGTGGGTTTTTCATCCTGAGTGAAAGGTGCATCAGTGCGTGTATACTGTACATCATAAAGGAAAGCTCGACTGGAACGGTGTTTCAGGTCTTGTAGATAACTGAGGGAATCCAGTTCCCATCAGTCAAAAATACAAACAATTCGACATGGGTGCAACTGCTCTGAAGCCCTAAGCTTTCAGACCCCCCAATCATACCCCCAAAGACTCCTTCCACTCCAACCTCCCTCCCCCTCCCACCGTCTCATGACAAAGGAAAACCGCAAACCTCAGAATGACAGAATTATTTTGTCAAGTGGAGCAGCGTGATAACGAGGCAGGTTGTGTTCAGATGGCTCTAATGGGGTTGCTGACGGCTGCTGGGGCTGGTTTTGGGGGCCCCGTGGGACCCCGTCGCCGCGGGCAGGGCCTGCGGCGGTTCTCCCCCTCTGCCTGGGGCGGCTCTGCCCCTCTCCCCGCTCATGCAGAGGAGCCCCCACTGGAGCTGCTGAACGTGCTCACATCCCACCACCAGGGTGCGCTGCGCTGTGCTGTGCTGCAGAGTGTTACACGTGACACACGGGCCGGAGACAGCTGCTGACCTGCTCACACAATGAGTACCTGGGTTACAGTGAAAACCAAAGCTTGGCCGGGACAAGACATTAAAGTCATTTTAAACTATAATTCAAATCCAGCCAAAAACTTTTACTGCGGTCTCAGTGGGACAGGAGGGAAATCAGCCTCAGAAATGTGAAATCGTTTAGCACAGCCTGCTGAAAAACAGAATTTTACAAGATGGTTTTATTTTCCTCATCATACATTTAAAGACTTTAAATGTTATAGACTGCTGTTGTTTGAATGTCCTTTTATATCTTTTAGTGGAATGAGTTAATAATTGGAAATTAAAAGTGCCATTGTGTCATACGCCTCTGATTGAAGACTGGCGAAGTATAAATTCAGGAGCTGGCGAGCCTATAATTTAATTGATATACCCCCAACCAATGACTATTTTCACCCAGAAGGGAGAGATTTCAACGCATCTATAAGAAAAATCACTGAAATTGATTTACAAAGTAGTTTCCGAGATATGATGGCTACCCATTTTACTAACTAATTTGTCATTGACAAAATTGAGTATTCGTTTTCATAATTTTAACAGGTCGCAGTGACGGGTTGGCCCTACATTTGAAGATGAAATAATATGCTGTTACCATCCACTCAATTACATTTAATAAGAGTGCTATACCGCCAAGATGCATTTGCTAGAACTATTGAACTGCGCAACATCACTCAAGCAATCTTTAGGCACTACATGTGCAGGTAAATCCAATTTAAATCGCAGGAAAAGTGTCACATGATCGTGCTGCCTTAAGAATTGGGTCAGCAGCTCCTGGTAAATTTGGGTTTATTCACTTTTTATGCCTACAAGGTTTGATAGTAGTACTTCATCAAAAATGCTGCATGGGTTTACTCTTACACGGCAAGATTAAAGTTATGTATTTTTCACGGTCGGCATGGGAAAAAGAGAAGCTTTGAAGTTTCAAATTCGTATTAATAAATTAATGGCAGAGATTAAGTGTGGACATTTAAGGACATGAATAAGAAATGAGCGTGTGTTCATTTATATTCTGCGAGATTCAGAACTGATTCACATCTGTGCCCGAGTCGGAGATCATGTTTGCAAAGGTGCGAAGCATCTTTATCTGCCTTCAGTCCCTTTGTTCTTATAGAGGTCTGTGCGTTTTCCCCAAATACCAAAATAATAGAACACCAAGAGATGCAGATGTAGTGTTCTTGAGTCGGATCCAGGTTCAGATTCAGTACTAACCGAGACGGAGAATGGTGTTTCCCGGTGACTCTGCTTCTTAGTGCGTTTAATTAGACAAGCAGCACTGTGAGTTCACATCACAAAGCCTGCAGACCCATGTATGGGTCCATCAAATGCAGCCGCTGTATTCAAACCTGCGGAACTTCAGTCCTACTTTACACTCAACTGCAGATACCAAGTTTTCCAACAATCCCAAATATGTCCCGCTGAATTACAGGGAAATGTATATAAAACTATCGACACGATATAGATATTTTTCCATTTGCCGTAATGCTGTGGCCATAAAAACATGGTGTCCTGGGTTTGAATATTTCTCTCAATATAAGCGTGATGTAGCTTCAGTGAGGCACTGCTAGCAGCAGATATAGAATGCATACTTGATTTTGTCCCACAATATGAAAGACAGGCTTTTCTGATTTTGAACCAACTTAAGGCAAAACTGCAGTCAAAACTTAGAGTTTAAGACTGACTGCAGGTGTCGGTGCCATGCTCAGGAATTTTATAAGGGTATTTAAAAAATCTTTGCATTGAAGATCTTCTGAGTTCCAGGCTGCAGGTGGTTCTCATAGATAGAAATCATGTGAACAATTAAGGAATTTGACCATGGACTTATCCGGAGCATGTGCCAAAACACCATTAAAAAGCGTTTTCTGTCACCTGCATTTTCTCACATTTGGCCCGGCCCTAATTAGGGCCCAGTGACAGTTAAGGGGTTAACAACGACCTTATACTGAGTTATTAGCTTGAGAACCAATGATAACCATCAATAGATGTTTGACCAGCTTGATGAATTAATTTTTTCTCATTGATATAAAATTCCTTTGTGGTTTTGGCAAAAAAAAAAAAAAAAAAAACATTATTTGTCTGATGACACATTTAGAATGAAGACCACCTTTAGCAAAGTAGCCCTCTTCAGTAATCCATAAGAAGAATGATCTGTCCACTCCTCAGATCATCAAGTTCAGTTTCAGCACTGTGACGCCACACAAGGACTTCAAACACAGGAAGTGACATTTGAGTGAGTCGGGAGCCTTGTTGTATGTAGATGCTGAAAATCTCTTTATTTCAGGGTTGAAAGATGCTTTATGAATTTTTAAATTCCACCAGACTACCCTATGTCGGGATCCTGTAATGATTATGGGTTAAAAATATTTTCTGTACAACGGAAAAGCAGAGACACCAAAAGAGAGAAGAAAAAACAACAACACAATTGTGAAAAAAAAAACAGAAAAAACACAGAAAGTGAATACATTACCTAAAACCACACAAAGATGGAGGAGGCCCATTACCGACTTATTAATTATGAATAGCGTTAATTCTGGATGAAAAGAAAATAAGTATCGCATTCTACAATATTTATTAATTCAAATTCATTTCTGTATTTTGCACATTAGATGGCCTGTTCCTTTAAATGAGTGATATATATTTATTTAAAACCCCACGGAAAACTCATTAAAAATGCTACCCCTATATAAGGCTCCACTGGGAAAACGATGCGAATAAATGACTGTGGAGAGATGTGAAAAGCCGAAAGTAAACTCTCATGCAGAGGCGAGACGAGGGTTAAATTAACAAAACCTTGAAAACGGCTGTAATTCTCTTGTCTCCTCTCCCAGTCCTCTCCCTCATACCCATAAAAAGAATGCAAGAAGAAAGGAGATCGCATGCATATCATTCATTAGCCACAAATAAAAGACATTCGCTCTAATAGACCCCCAGCATCCCCAAATCCCACAGCTTCCTTTGCAGTGAAGATGGAAAAACAACAAGAGAAGGAACATAGAAACAAAAAAAAAAAAAAAAAAATAGGGGGAAGAAGCCATCTCCCTAAAGTGCTTGTTAGGGCCAGATAATTATTGCAATGAATAATCTTAAAAATAAATCAGTAAATAAATAAATAAAGCAAACATTTATAGATCTCAGTATTATCAGAGGAGTGTCAGAGACCTGCTGCTAGGCTCTCCCAAGCCTTTGTGTTTGGCTTTCATCTCTAACCGCTGAGCCATCCTCAGCTCCACCTGGTCTCTCTCGCCCTCCTCCACACTCATCACTTCCTCTGAAACTTCCTTTGCCTCTCTGTCGCCCACACCCAGGCCACCGTCAGGTCGCTAACAGGGCCGCAGTTGGGAGTGTAAGCTGTCCCGAGGTGCTAACCAGTGGAACTCTGGCCAAAGGCCAAAGAAAGACGTCTTTCTGAGCGCAAATTCCAACGCAACAGTTTACGCTGGCGTTCAAATGCATAAAGGCGTCTCCTCAGAGTTCTGACTGGTTTATGAACACAGGACATGACCTGTAGGGAGGTGGAAAATGAAAATACAAGACAGGGAGATAAAGATGAGAAGAGAATCATGAAGACCAGGTGTACAGCTGTTAAATGGAGTTTTTTTATTTAGGTGATGCATTGCTGTTGCATCTAATCTTATATAAACCGTACTGCACCCATGATGTATATGGCCATGCGAATAAACCACACTGAATTTTGAGTATTGCCGTCAGAGATCAGGCCGATAAGCCACAGATGAATAAACAGAGGCAGATCATGGCCGATTCCTCCACACCTCTTCTCCCAGTCCCCCTCCGCTGGGACAGCCCCCCGCTGACCTGCTTAGGGGGGTGTGAGCGAGACCGTCGTGATTGAAATTCTAATCAGGCGGCATCCTTGGCTTCCTCTCAGGCCCCCCTCCCGCCGTCCCCTCCGAGTCTCATGGCGGCTGGCGCTCAATTCCGTTTCATCACACATCAAACGGGGCCGGCGTGTTGGGCGCGGGCAGGACCCGGGGACCGCGAAACATCTGCACAGGGCAGCCCGCGGGAGGGACAGGCCTGCAGCAGATGCCACCTGGAGCAGAGCAGCAGGCCGCGGTCGCCGCAGGGAACTCAGAGACCCGCCGCTGCGGAGGGAGATCCTATGGCCAAACCGCTGAACCGCCAACCCCCCGAAACCCCCACTCCGCACTGTCGGAACCCCCCTCCCTGACCCTCTACTCACACTGTACAAGTACACACTTACCAGTGGCGGCTGGTGAACTGACGATAGGGGAGGCTCAAAACAATCATTCATTTAAATTACCATTACAGAAACTCTGATAACTCTCAACATTATCAGATGTGGCCAGTTTTCATTTATAACGCATACCGATTACGACTCCGGACTTCTCGCGCTTTTCTTTATTCAGGGATTGGAAGCAATGCATGTGGTTCGTGATCGTTTAAATGAAATAAGATCATTTGAAACGTCTTCATGCAATTCCATTGCTTCCAATCCCTCCAGTGCACAAGGACTTCAATTCCGCGCGAGAATCTCTTACGTATGCATTGATTGAATAAATGCTGACTACAGCAGAGGAACATAAATTCGCCACTCCGAATGCGTGAGAGTTGACAGGTATGTGCTATAAATGAAAACTGGCTAAATCTGATAATGTTGAGAGTTTTTGGAGTTTCTGTAATGGTAATTTAAATGAATGATTTAAAACAGGTCGTGACCAATCATTAATTTTAAGGGATTGTTTTGAGCCTCCCCTATCGCCAGTTCACCAGCCGCCACTGACACTTACTCACTCCGGTCCTAATGAGCTCCTGCTTGAACCCCCCTCCCTGACCCCAAACTCACACCGTACAATTACACACTTACTCACCCCGGAACTAATGTGTTCCTGCTGGAACCCCCCTCCCTGATGCCCTTACTCACACCGTATAATTGACCTATGGCTAAGCCCGCCCCCTTCACTGACTCGGACAAACAATCAACATTTTAGAACAGGCCCTAATGGCTGGTATCATAGTCAGAGATATTTTTGAGGATGCTATCGATGATTTTTGGTGATAGAAGGCTCAAATATCATCAAGAAGTCAGCAAAAAGGGTTAGACTATACATTGGAGGGATACATTACTGAATTTAGACCAGAGAAGGTCAACCAAAATTTTAAATTAGAAGCTAAAATTTTCAGGTCTCAGTGCAAACGTGATCAACCGCATCTCGTTTCCGTCACCCTCTCACACAACAAGATAGAGGATCAGCATTGTTTGTACACTGCAGGGTAATAAATTTAATTTAAGTACTATTATTGTTACCGAATTTAAGAAATCTAACCTGACGTGAGTGAACTCCTAAGTAAACAAGGTGACATGGTGAACAACGCAGCCAGGAGCTCACGTTAAGCCAACGTCTGTCAGCACTGAAGTTAGCCATAGAGTTTACTAACTATAGCTAACGTTAGCTAACTTAGCGATGTATAAGATAACTTTACATAAATCTCCAGCGAAGTGACAAGATGTCGCCTTAAACACGATGTTGACTTAGTTTGGAACAAATGTAGACATCCTAGTTGACCTTGGTCAGCTACGTCATTAAGCTGATAGTGAGGTCTTCCACAACGCTTAATCCAGAGGAGACACTTCTCTCGGTTATGATGTGGCTTTGGGAAGGGTATAAAATACACCCCATCGCCCAGCCTCTCGGGATACCTCGTATCGGAGTTACATTTACCCCAAGCACAGCGTTTGACCATTTTTTTTAACATAGAAACATTTTAAAACCCCATAAAAGCGAACGATTCAGAGTTTCCGTCATGCATTTCAATGGAAGTTCAGACTCAGAATTCATCAGGTCGGCAAATGTAGCCCCGCCCCTTTTGGGGGGAAAACAAACCACACTCCCCATTGACTTTCATGTAAAATTGCTGGACAAAACGACATAAATACAAGACCATTGAAGGTAAATCAGCCGAGAAATTATCTACAGACACCATGTCTGATTCATATACATCCACTCTACCGGATAGAGTACGTGCGAGATACTTCGAAAAGATAGATTTAATAATCAATCTTAAAGCATGTCCCTTCAGTCTCCCGGCATCTAGCTGGTGCAATGACCCCACCCAGTGGCCAGAGGTATCACACCCCGACATCTATTTTTATCTGATTTAGTCTCCAGGTAAGCAAAATATACAAACAAGGCAATCAGAGATGGCAGACTTCACCTCATTCACGCAAATATTGGCAAGTGCAGAAACACAGACAGACAAACAAACAAGAAAACAAACAAACACACAGAGCCGCTAAAAACAATACTTCGCGCCCACTCTGTGGGGTGAAGTAATTAAATATTTCACTTTTCGGTCCTGCTATTTGGATAGTATGCTAGTTAACAGTAGCACTGTGCTCTGACCAGACGGTGACAACGGTCTTAGCAAGGTTCATAAGTTAGCCTGTCCGTCTGTCTCGTCCAGGCATATGCACATTCTTTCCTTCGTATGGCTTGGAGCCATAAAGCCCTTCTCTCCGGATACTTTTTTGGGCATGGCAGAGGAATGAACCAGAGATCCTTGTTTTTTGTTTTGTTGTTGGTGCAGCCAACAACACAGCAACTCCCCGGTATGTCGGATTCAAGTTAAATCGGCTTAATTTAAGCGTTCGAGCTTTGAAAGTCTATGCAGGAAGCAGGATTGTTTTCCCCCTAAAAGGGGCGTGGTGATCAGGGCCCACTGTGGATGACGTGTTGCCGACCTGATGAATGTCCGAGTATATGGGGAGAGAATACGCACTGTGATTGGGTCATTGCATTTGAGGGCGGGGTTTAGCCATAGGTCAATCACACACTTACTCACTTCGATCCAAATGTGCTCCTGCTGGAACCCCCCTCCGTGACCCCCCTATTCACACCGTTCAATTACGCACTTACTCACCCCGGTCCTAATGTTCTCCTGCTGGAATCCCCCTCCCTGACCCCCCTACTCACACCACACTTACACACTTACTCACCCCGGTGCTAAAGTGTTCCTGCTGGATCCCCCCTCTCTGACCCCCCTACTCACACTGTACAATTACTCACTTACTCACCCCATCCTAACGGGCTCAGCCTCGTTCTCATGGTATATTTCCTTAAAAAGGTACGTCCGTCACATTCCCTTCAACCCTGCCGAGACTCTGCCCCCGCCCCCCAGATTATGCACATCAGCAATCCCCAAAAACTGAAGCAATAAAACTTCTCATACGATCAGGAGTGCTGCTGACCAAAGACTTTCAAACCTACCCGAAATGCCTCAGAACAGGGGCATGAATTGCACAAGTCACTTTTGTCAGACTTACCAAGATTTTATATCTCTTGTGCATGCATTTCCAAAAGAAACGAAAAGAGTGATACTTTACAAACAGGTACAAAATTTTGAGTAGTTACCAGAGATCCAGTGACTGCAAGTAAACCCTCAGTTTATGAGCAGTTTTTGAGTTACCTCAAGCAGATTTTATGACGTAGCTAATGATTAGTTAATAAAGGAACAAATGAAGAATAAATGAGGAACGACTGAGGAACAAGTGAGGAACTATCTTGTACTAAGCCATTAGCTGATGCACAATTCCCGAGGAACTTTTAATCAAACTGTATAAAATAGTTAATGATTATTTAACTGAGGAACAAATGAGGAACAAATGAAACACTGCTTGCAAACCATTAATCATTCTTGAGTATTTCCAGATCAAATTTAATAAAAAAACTAATGAGTAGGTAATTAAAAACGAATAAGGATGTAATAAGAAACCAACTGTGGTAACTCTTAACAATATGTGAACTCAGTATTGTAGGGTTCTATCACATATGTGTTTCTGGGGCAGATTGAACCTTGGAATACTAAGGTCACAAATAACGTACACAAAATCATTAACTAACTGTTAGTCCTTTATTTGTTCCTCATGTGTTCCTCAATAAACTGTTGATTAGGAGCCATATTCTGAAAGCTTGGCACTTCTGAGATACTTAGTGGAGTTGACATCTCAGAATTGCAAGAAATTTGGCAGAATGGTGCCCATATACATGTAACAGAAAATCCCAGAGTTTGAGCTCACATTTTTTATCGATATGGCTACAGTGCCACCCTGAAGTATACAAGTCAGGAACCAAATTGAGCATTTTTGAGGAAAAATACCCATCTTTGAAGGAATATTGTGGATAACTGCCTCAATGTGCCAAAGAAGTAGTGATTGTATTTGATACTTGGATACTCATATTTTTAAAATGTGAAAGTACCACCTGGTGATCATGTTGGTTATACGTGCAATGACAGGAAATTTGTGTACATTGGGAAAAATATTTTAACAAATTCAGGCTTATGTTAATTTTTAAACCTGACCAGTGCCAAATTCATCTTATCTGCTTCCTTTTCAGACAATAAAGGTGAGAAAAATTTTGAGGTATTTAGTCTGGCACTTTTTTGGTTTTTCGAGATATTTGCTAATTTTGTCCTGTTTACACAGTGGATTGAAAAGTTTCTTGAAATGGAATTTTTGTTTATTGTTTATTTGAAGGATAACCCCTTGAGATGTAACATCCCATTTTCGAGGGGATCCTTTATAAAACATACAAACAATACAGAGAATACAATACAAAACAAAATACAGGATATAAATACACACACACACGCACACACACACACACACACACGCACATACACACACATGCGCAAGCGCACACACACACACACACACACACACGGGCTCCCCAACACCAAGCCAGTCCCCCAAACATTTTCCATAATTTAAGAACATAATAGATTACAATCTATGGTTAGACATAACTGAACAAGTCTGTGTAGCATCTAAATATAGCAATAGCAGAGTAGAAGTACAATCTGTGACTGTACACAGAGACAGAGGGAGTGACATTCTGTGTAGATGTATTTACATGTGATATTCAGGAATAAAAAAATTAAAATAAAATGAAAATAAAATAATTCCTTATTTAACAAGAGAAAAAAATCATAAAGGAAGAATTAGAAACAAGAGCAGGATGTTTGGAGATGAGTAAATAATGAAGCTTTAAAAACAAGGAAAGAGGTAATAAACCTTAGTGAGCCAGGAAGGTTATTCCAGTCAGATGGGGCTTTAAATTTAAATGCGCGACGACCGGTTTCTTTGGAAATTCTGGAAGAAAAGAAAAAGAGACTATTGGTGTGCCTTAGGCTATATTGTGATGTCAACGACATCAGAAATTGTTTCAGATAAGGAGGGAAATTAAAATAATTACATTTAAAGATAAATTGAAACCAGTGAAACTGTCTCCTAGATTTGGGTGTTAGCCAGTTCAATGACTCATACATTAAACAGTGATGTGTTCCGAAAAGATACCTCAGAACAAATCGACAAACACTATTATAAACTATATTTAGAGGGTGAAGATTTGTTTCAGAGGTATTTTGTTAGACAATATCTACATAGTCGAGTATTGGTAGTATCAACTGTGTTATAATCCTTTTCCGTACGTCTATGGAAAAACACTCAATAAAACAATAGAGTGATTTCGAAAGACCATATATTTTCTTTATAACTGAATCAATGCGAAATTTGAAAGACAGGTGAGAATCAAGCCAAAGGCCCAAATATTTAATTTCCTCAAATTTTTCGAATGCTGTTCCATCGAGAAAATTAGTAAACCAATTTTTAGATAAGGGCAAAGAATCAGGTCAAGTACAAAGCAGCATACTATTAGATTTTCTCTTGTTCAGAAGAAGCTTGTTAAAGGAAAACCATTTTTTAACTAAGTTGAGATCAGTTTGTAATGACTGTTGGATTTGTAAGATATCAGAATTGGAGGAGTAGATTACAGTGTCATCTGCATATAAATGAGTTTGGCAATCAGAGCAAATTTGTGGAAGATCATTGAAAAAGATGGAAAATTATAGAGGACCTAATGATGAACCTTGGGGCACACCTTTATCTATAAACTTCAAATCTAATTGGCTGCCTTGAAAGGAGACACATTGACTTCTGTGATGAAGAAAAGAATTGAAGAATAATAAAGAATCAGTTGAAAAACCAATAACATAAAACTTGTTTAAGAGAAGATAGTGATCAACCATATCAATGCTTTTACAAGGTCAATGAATATAGCGCCTGTAGGCATACTGCTGTCAAATGAGGACAATATGTCATTAGTCAATTTCAAAAGAGCAGCGATGGTCAAGAAGTTTGATCGAAAACCAGATTGATATAGAGATAATAAATTATTGTCATCAAGATATTTAGATAATTGATTAAAAATTAGTTTTTCGAATATTTTTGCTTTACTATTAATAATTGAAATAGGTCTATAATTATTGATATCCTGAGTGTCACCCCCTTTATGAAGAGGGATTACTCTGGCACATTTCCAGGATGAGGGTGTTTCACCAGTTGCCAGAGACAAATTAAATAAGTCAGCTTAGGGAAATGACAGAACATGAGAGGCCAATTTAAAGAATTTGATCTCCAGACCATCTGGAATGCAAGCCTTGTCCCTGCTATCCCTTGAGGTTTCAACTTTTTACTTGTATTCAGACGTATTAAGTGACTGCACAGTGTTAACTGTTACCCCTACTGGTGTCTAGATTTGACAGATTTTTTACATATACCACAACCAACAAACTCAACTCTCATGAATTTCTCTGTCCGGTTTTGTGAGATCTGAATAAGGTGGGGGTGGGGCGCCACCTATCGGCATTGCTAGTTCTACCAACATCATGCCAAAACAAAATCAGTGTTTTCATAATGTACATAAAACACACATTCCATTTAAAGAAACTTCTCCATGGCACATGTCTGGTTTTGTCAGATCTGACATATTGCTAACAGCACCCCCTATACTAATATATTTTTCAACATTCGTCCTCTTATATCCAGACATTGGCAAAGATTGTCATAAAACTTCCTTTGGTATGTTAAAATATTCTGAAAGGGCTGGAGACTCAGCTAATTTCAAGGCTCTGTCTTCTTGGTTAACATTTTTATGGGCCTCTCAATATCACTGCAAATTGGCGGATTGGAGATTTTGTCAAAATGTCTGTAGCCGCTGCCCCAAGATGGAGCATAGTGCCAAAGATGTTTCTGGTGTCCTTTGTTTAGCCCAAAGGAAGGTTCAAATTTATCATCTACCTATCCCCACAGGTGTCCGGTTATTAATGTTAATCCACTGTACAAACAGGAAAAAATTAGCATGCACCAAACTTTGGGAGCAAATATCTCGAAAAACCAAAAAAGTGCCAGACTAAATACCTCAGCATGATCACCAGGTGGCACTTTCACATTTTAAAAATTTGGATATCCAAGTATCGGAAACAATCGTAACGTCTTTAGCACATTGAAGCAGTTATCCACAATATTCCATCAAAAATGGGTGTTCTTCCTCAAAAATGCTCAATTTGGTACCTGACTTGTCCACTTCTAGATGGCACTGTTGCCATATCGATAAAAAGTGTGCACTGAAACTCCGGGATTTCCCGTTACACTTGTATGGGCGCCATTCTGCCAAATTTCATGCAATTCTGAGATGTCAACTCCACTGCCAGTGCCACCCTCTCAAAATATGGCTCTTAAAAACTTTTTTTTTTTTTTTTTTTTTTTTTTTTTTAGAGTCGACAAAATCCACCATTTCCAAGATGAAGTCCACACACAATACTGTCAGGATCGTAAGTATGCGGGCAGTGACACTACTTTCATCATTTTGGCTTTGTACACACCAGTGGCATAGCCAGAACTGAAAATCGGGTGGGCCAGGAACATCCCTTTACAACTTCTATTAGTCCTGACTTGTTCGCAATCATCTTTCCTAATGAACAATACATTCACTATGAAAACAATCCACACTATCAGGTGTTGCTAGTTCTCCTCGTGAAGGTAAGATGAAAATCATTTGTTTGGACGCGGTTGAACAATTATTGCTCCAGACTTGTTCTCAATCATTTTCCTGAATTAAAACGTTTTACAATTATAACAATACACTATTGGCAATTATAGACACGGCGTTTTTCTTAATGCGATCCAAGTGTGACAAAATAATAGGCTAAACTCAGTTCAGAAAAATAATTTACTCGTAGCCGCACGCTTTACGAAACTGCTCTGGATCTTCCGTGCTACATTTCTTTGGCACACCAGGCGATCAAACATGCTCTTCATGATCGCTTACATTGTTGGAATTAAATCAAAGACGAAGATGAGAAACACCTGTACGCAATTTTGAGTTTGGCTGATTGAAAGGCAAAAAAAAAGCGCATCCAAACGAATGATTTCCATATTTCACTAGGAGAACTAGCAACACCTGATAGAGAGGAGTGTTTTCGGAGTGAATGCATAGTTCATTAGGAAAGATGATTGCAAACAAGTCAGGACTAATAGAAGTTGTAAAGGGATATTCCTGGCACACCAGATTTTCAGTCCTGGCTACGCCACTGGTACACACCCAGAATGGATTTGAAATTAAATTAATGCAAGCTTTTAACTTAATTTGTCGAAAAAAATTGCGTGTAACTTGTAAAAAAAAATGTATTAACCTTGTTGGAATTACAACCATTCTTATATGTACCAAAAAGGTTTTTCTCACAAAGGAATTAATTTTTCTGCCATCCAGCAGTTGTGATATATGGTCTTTGGGCCTTTTGGTGTTCTTTAGCTCGCCAGTGCATTTTTTCTTTGCAAAAATGTGCCAAATATTTGATTTGGCCACAACTAATGTTGTTCTCTGTCTCTGTGCTGGGTTTGTTTCAGCCAAATGCTGGCTTGCTTCTCTGTCAGGAATTGCTCTTTGGTCTTCATATTGAAAGTTAAAAACAACAAATTCCAAAGGCAAATGCCAAGCTTGAAGTCAACTCCAGACCATTCATCTGCTTGCTTGTAAATAAAATAATAATGTAATAACACCCATCAGTTTTTTTTTCTCTCGACAATTCATCTGCTTGCTTGTAAATAAAATAATAACATAATAACACATATCAGGTTTTTTTTGTCCCAAGAAAATGGGGTACAGCATATACAGAGTACAGTCATCCCTATATCGCTCACCAATTTGGATGTAAATACCCTGACATTACAGTGGAATGCCTGCACTTTGCGCTCATATTCATTATTAATTTCATGTTTAATATATTGTAGTAGACTGATAAAATTACAATTTGTAAAAATTATTTTTGGACTTGACTGTATACATAGGGAATAATCCCTATATTTCTTAGACTGTAATTGGGTCAACAGTACCAAACAGTTTAAACAGATTTTCAGAGGCAAACCAGATTGAGATGTAACAGTCCTGAGATACACAGTCACCGGTGTAGCCGTGCTGTCTTCTTTACTGATTACTGCATCTTGTTTGGGAAATACAATATGTCAGCTATAAAAGTTGCCATGGATGAGGCCATCTGCTGCTGCAATAAGTGCTGTACTGTAATGTATTCACACGTGAAATCCACCTGACACGGAGGCTTGGAATCTGCATAGTGCAGTAATTGTGACAGCCTCCAGACAGAATGCATGATCTCTGGGGGGCACTGTGGCCAGTTGCCGTTGTACTTCCTCACCCTGTTAGACTAACTGTGGTCCTACTTTTTCAGCGCAAGCATGTATTACACATCGCAGAGCCGCGGTGACAAACAGTGATAAGGACTCATAAAGGAGCCCCAAGCTCATTTACATTTTAATTTGATCATTATTTAGGTTGATTTTCCCATCCAGGGGGTAATGCTACAATAATGGATCACTCATGGGAAGAAACGCTTACTAATGAAATTGGTACAACTGTGACAAGGCTCCTGATTAGGGCTCTACAATCTCAATCAGTCCCCTATCTAGTATGCTTCAATATGTTCATCATTACCAGCCAGTAGTTGTGTCCTGATATTTATAAGGAAGGTCACTGACTCAATACTCATGATGTGATATTGACAGCATCTTTAACTGCTTGGCACTTCGGTTGGACATGAGCAACATTGCGAATTTTAGGACATAACGAGTATTTTTATCTGCAATAATCAGGGCAATGAAAGTCTAGCAACCATGGAAGTGAAAACACTTCCTGTTCTATGGGCAAAGGCTGAAGTATTGTTTAGGTTCAGTCATGATATGATCTCTGAGCATACTATCTTCAAAGTGCGTACAAGTGGGAGTATAAGTAGGCCTACCCTTACGTGCTTTGCCATGAGAGCCATACTATCATCTTTTCGACATTAGTTTGGTCACACCGAGCATTTGAAGCTGTAGAATTAGCTTTTTATAAATCAATGGATACAGTAAATGCAGTTTTCAATTGCTTTGAAAAAAAAATCCACTTTTAAAGGCACTCAGCATGCTACCCAATTTCTTTCAAAAGTGACTGCAATTAAAGAATGAAAACTGAACAGTTAAAAAGCATAAACACCCTCTTATTTAGCTGAGGCAAAAGATGTCAGCATCATTTTATAAAATACATCCCATCTCATAAATCCTGACATTATAATTCATTAAAAATAAATTACGTATATTAGAATAAAATATAATAAGGGGAAAATACGGCAAAATATAATGAAAATGTTAATTTTCCACATTTATATTACCGTAAGGTAATCCTTCGGCCATTTAATCGTAACTCGATTTTTAACATTTTAACGCGTTTGCCTGCTTCATGTCCTAAATAATGACTTTCCAATAGATAACCAGTCTGAAGAAAATAGGGAATCCCGCAGCTCCACAGGGTGCAAATAGAGACGAGAACAACAACCTTGAAAGCATCGATGGAATTAAATCACTAAACATCTTTTGTAGTTCTTGTAACAGACGGAGAGCACAATCGCAGAGACTAAGATTTAATCTCTCCGGTGACAGAATTCATGCCCGTCTTTAACAAACACCTTCTCGATCAAGATAAGCCTCTTCTCTGACCGGTGCACCGCCACAAAATAATGCATCTTCAGGCCTACTCAGCGAGCGAATGTTTCCCGCAGCAAAGGAACAGAGAAATTATTTTTTAAAATCCTGGCCGAATTCCCCTGCATTCATGAAGATGTGGTATTTATCCATTTTTCTTCATTTTATGTACAAGACATTTGCTTTAAAGTGTAAACATCCAATAATGGATCAAAAGAAAATAGTAATCACGTGCAGTTAATCTAAAAAAAAGTCAAAGCTTCAAGATGCCATGTGGGTGAATAAAAATTTAGTCGCTTAAATTATTCAGCTCAAGGAAAAAAAAAAAAAAAACCAATCTACAAAATTTACTGCATAAATAAATAAATAAATAAATAAATAAATCTTTGCTGCATTGCTTCAAAAGTGTAAGCATTTTCGGCGGGAGGATGCAATTACAGAGCGTCTGTAATTGCATCCTCCCGCCGAAAATGGCAGTGCCAATGCATTACAATGGATCTCACGCGTAATTGGATAAGCAAGCCATTTTCTTGTGGTATTGTCTGCGGGCACCAAAGCCAATGCCGGGCGACACGAGAGAACGATGAAGACAACGCGTCGGATTTTTGAAAAACACAAAGTGCGTCCGTCCGTCAGGCACATCGAACTCGCCGAAATGAAGCGGAAGGTGTCAGGGTGCAGCGGTGCACTGAAGTACTGTGCACGCGAGCACGTCGAGGAGCGCGTGAACATAAAAGGCTAGAAAATACTCAACCCCTTTGGGGTGTGATTAGTGCCATGGTTTAGCTAACAGAGCTCACTGAGTAGATAGCTGACCCGTTGGACGTACGCCCTTTGTGTGTTGAAAAAACAGTTCGATTATCATGGGGGTAAATGGAGACGTGACGTAGCGGCGGCGACAAGTTAGCGAGGGTGTGATTAGTGCCACGGCCTAGCTAACAGAGCTCGCTGAGTGGATGGGTGACCTGTCTGACGTACGCCCCCTATGTGTTGAAAAAACAGTTTGATTATCATGGGAGTAAATGGAGACGTCACGTAGCGGCGGCTACAAGTTAGCAGTCACAAGGCCTAGCTCACAAGAGTGGACATCAGCCTCGTTTCTGTGGCAGCACTCGGCCGCCATATTGTGTATGTATGTCGGGGCAGACGTTCAATGGAAAATACAGTAGAACTCATCTAAACCGTCCTCGTATAAAATGGAAACCCGCTCATACCGGACAACAGCTGAAGTCCCGATTTTTCTGTAATGTTTTTTGATTAAATAAACATCGAATATACCAGATTTTATATAACGGATTTTCGCTTACATCGAACATAGCTACATTAAATATAGCTAGCTAGGTTGGCATAAAGGCTATCTTGCTAGCTAGCTAGCTAACATTATATTTCATGCATTTAAATTTAGTCAATTTAAAATGTGTATAGCCATTATTATGCAAACTAATCTGGCTGGAGTTGCATCGTGAGCATTTAGCTTGCTAGCTGGCATTAAAATGCGCAGAATAAAAAGGTTGCCAGCTAAAGCCACTTTCACACCGGACGTGAAACACGACAGATTACATTCAAAGTCAATGCAAAGACACGAATACACGTCAATACACCTAACCTACGCGAAGAGCAAATTGTTTCAATTACGCAGTGGAAAGCATAAACCTACTGTTAGATGACTGCGCAGTGAAATAAACATTTTGAATTCAAACTGTTATACTATCCCATCTGTCCAGAAGGAAACAAGCAAATTTGGCGTCTCTTTCGATCCCCTTTTCCTGCATCAGGTCTTTCCATCTTTGAAAGGCAGCTCAAATGTTCACTCTTTTTTTTCTAATGACGCCAGTCTCTTGCTCTTTTCAATATCCTTTTTCTTTTTCTGGGCGAAGAAGACTCCTGTTCCTGAAATTTGGATTTTGAATACGTGTGGTCCTCCATCTTTCCTTCTTCAAACTTGTCGGGGCTGGGAAGCGACGATACCGATTAGCAGCACCTGTGAGTTTATCATGTGACAGCAAAAACGCGAAAGGCGGAGCAGTATATCCTGTATGTCCCTTACCTGCTAACGTATTTCAAGATGGCGCATGCATATGGAGCGTCTACCCATGAGCGTCTTCATGCATATGCAAATATAAAATTTCAAGCCAATAGGAATACTTGGAATTGATGGTGGTGGTAAATATTAATAAAAAAGGACAAATTTGTGAACGGGCAACACAGATTTTGATAATGAACAACTAAAAATGTTACACACTGGATCTTTAATACACAAAGCATACATATAAATTCATATATGCGTACAACGACCAGTTTCTTCCAGGTATAGACCTTAGTCAGACTCACACGGACAGCTGAATGCGAACGCTTTTTCTTTGAACGAAACAAAAATGTAGGTAACTGAGCGATTATATAAAGGGTAAGTGTAGGTGAAAACACTTGTGGACCAACTATCTATACCAACTATAACTATCTGTTGTTATTTTAAAGGAGAGTCAGTGAATGACTGAAGTTTGATTAATCGCAAAACTGCAATGCTGAGCATTATAGGAGGTTGCAGACCTGCATGTAGACCCTCATTTTACTCCTTGACATAAATAACGTAAAAACATTTGTGGATGAAACCCCTTGTGGACCAAGTGTTCTCCTAGCCCTTGTAAATCTACCCTCAAGGAATGGACACATTCTCCAGAGTCTGATGCGATCGGGTTTATTGCAAGTCGCTCAAAGTGAAATACAAAACCCAGGCTGGTCTGCGCAAACCACATAGCATTCATTCTTCTTCAATCACACAACGCAGTCTGACCACTGACTGTCCGAACCCTTGTATTTATTACCCTTTTGGCACGTTCCTTTAGGTGGGATTAAACGTGACTCTTCCCACCTTGCCCGACATTATTACTTTCTGATTGGTTCATTGTCATATAGCAACACTCCACCCTTAGTTACAAGCTTGCCATTACATTATAGTGTATATTCATTTTTGGCCGCCAGGGATGCTCGAAGACCGTATTTTATCCTCCCAGCCCTAGGGTTTACTTGAAGGTCAGTGTGGATGCCAAAGTTCACTTGGATCCTTTGAACCTCCAATCCCCAGGGCGGCATTCCAGGCTTGATTCCTTCCCACAGAGATCTTCGTACGGGCTCCCCCAGGTTGAGAACTCTGCCTTCTGCTTCCCGGTGTCTTCTTTTCAAAGCCCACCGATCACAGAAGCACCACTCGCCGACTAACGCATTCGCTTTTGGCTTGTGGTGGCCTGACTGTAAATTGAGACGAGCGTGGCGGCCACCCTCTCTGTGGTCTTACTGCCATCTGCGACCCGACCGGCCGGTGACCCAGTCGATAGCGATCCCCGAAACCCGTAGTGGTTGTCAGCCACCCAGGGGGGAACCGACGGTCTGATCCCTACCCCACTTCGCTATGGGTATAGAAACTTTGACCGTTTTCACCAGCCTCGCCTGTTCACAGAGGTCGTCTCTTCCGCCCCTCTGCTAGGTGTGGGCTGTCACCCATGTACCACGTGTTGCCCACAAACTTACATGCGACAAACACGCTGACTAGACGGTACCATGGCAGTATGTCAATTCATACTTCACTGGACACAGGGGCCTTAAGTCCTCTCCCCGGCACTATAACCCATCTTTAACGTGCCCTCGGAACTTTTCAGTCCCACCGCCACCTGTTCCAGCCAGGGTTCAGGGGGCCCAATCCCCTCCCCTACTGGATTCCCCGATATTTCCAGAATAGACTGGAGTGAGCCACCTCATATGATGAAGCTGCTTATTGGTTGACTACCAATATGGTAATTCCGGAAGATTAGCTCATCTAGCCAGCCTTGGTCGGCCCGCTAGGGCCCCTGTTATCTTGGTTTTTTGGCAGATTTATGAGTTTTTGCTTCTTCTCAGCTCCAGCTTCTCAGCTTACAGCAGTTTTAAGGAGCCACAAGAACCTGGCTGAGTTCTCTCTCTTGAACTGTGATTATAGTAATACTCTGAATTTAGAACATTTTGGAATATTTTTCCCACCACATAAGGCAATCGTAGAGCTTATTCTTTAGCTTTGCCAAATAATGGAGCATAAATAATGTTGATTTACAATTCCTTATTCGTGTCCTTTTTTAAGTGTGAAAAGATAAAAAAGAACACGGAAAACAAGTCCCCCCCACCCAAAAAATAAACTTTGTCGACACCCACGTTTACTGTTTACATGTGCCTCGTTGGACATTTATACATACACAAGATGGCGGAGCTATTCTGCCGTGTGCGCTTTGGTCCAGCCAATGATGTTGTCCACTGTAGTTTTTTATGTGTCTGTGGCCTAGCTCATCACTGTGCTTGCGGTGGCGCAGTGGAGTGACGTTAGAAATTTGGTTATTTTTTCCTAAGTGTGTGGATAAGCAACGTGTAGACCAACGTGTGGATACCCTACACCTGGACGTACGTTCGTCACTACAGGTAATGTAAATCTATAATGTTGCTATCAGCCAAAGTAATGATAATCAAATTCTGTGAGGCCTATAAGTTTACTTTGAACAGTAATACTAACTCAGTATCTTCCAATCTAACTTTCACAAAAGTGCAGAATCAGGGTGTTATCAAAAACCAGCGTTAGCCTATGTTTTACGAATCTGGATAATGATACTCAAACTAGCTAGTTTATTCCGTTCTCAGTCAACACTAGTTATCTTTGGTTATTTTGTTAAATGTCAGCTTTGGAGCCGCTGTCAGCTCAGCTCAAAATGAGAATAGGCTGGGTGCTTGAAAAAAAAAAGGTATACAGCCAAGCATAAGATGAAGTACAACCCCAATTCCGAAATAGTTGGGACAAAGTCTAAATTGTGAATAAAATCAAAATGCAATGACTTTCAGATCACATGAGCCAATATGTTATTTGCAATAGAACATAGATAACATTTCAAATGTTGAAACTGAGACATTTTACATTTTTATTCACAAAATGAGCTTATTTCAAATTTTCTGGCTGCAATGGGTCTCAAAAAAGTTGGGACACAGGCAATAAAGGGCTGAAAAAGCAAATAATATACAGTATAAAAGAATCAGCTGAAAGAACATTTAGAAAGTAATTAAGTTAACTGGCATCAGGTGTGTAACATGATTGGTTATAAAAGGGATGTCTTAGAGAGGCTGAGTCTCTCAGAAGTAAAGATGGCCAGAGGCTCTCCAACCTGTGAAGGCTTGCATAAAAAAATTGTGGAATA
This sequence comes from Gymnothorax javanicus, assembly GCA_029692085.1. Taxonomy (NCBI): domain Eukaryota; kingdom Metazoa; phylum Chordata; class Actinopteri; order Anguilliformes; family Muraenidae; genus Gymnothorax; species Gymnothorax javanicus. Next base: position 101,898,431 of record CM056194.1, on the reverse strand, counting down.
CTTCAAAAACAATGTTCCTCAATGTCAAATTGCAAAGGCATTGAAGGTCTCATCATCGACAGTGCATAACATCATCAAAAGATTCAGAGAAACTGGAAAAATCTCTGTGCGTAAGGGACAAGGCTGAAGACCTTTACTGGATGCCCGTGATCTTTGGGCCCTCAGACACCACTGCATCACTCACCGGCATGATTCTGTCATTGACATTACTAAATGGGCCCAGGAATACTTCAAGAAACCACTGTCTGTAAACACAGTCTGCCGTGCCATCCACAGATGCCACCTAAAACTCTATCATGCAAAAAGGAAGCCACTGTTGAGCATGATCCAGAAGCACCGCCGTGTTCTGTGGGCCAAGGCTCATTTAAAATGGACTGTAGCAAAGTGGCAAAGTGTCCTGTGGTCAGACGAGTCCAAATTTGACATTCTTGTTGGAAATCATGGGCGTTGTGTCCTCCGGGCTTAAGAGGAGAAAGACCACCCCTCCTGTTATCAGCGTTCAGTTCAAAAGCCAGCATCTCTGATGGTATGGGGATGCATCAGTGCATATGGTGTGGGACACTTGCATGTTTTAAAAAGCACCATGAATGCTGAAAGGTATACAAAGGTTTTAGAGCAACATATGCTCCCCTCCAGACGACATCTATTCCAGGGAAGGCCTTGTGTATTTCAGCAGGACAATGCAAAACCACATACTGCAGCTATTACAACAGCATGGCTTCGTAGTAGAAGAGTCCGTGTGCTGAACTGGCCTGCCTGCAATCCTGATCTTTCACTGATTGAGAACATTTGGCACATAATTAAACGAAAAGTCCGTCAAAGGAGACCCAAAACTCTCCAGCAGCTGGAAGCCTGTATTAATCAAGAATGGGGTCAAATTCCAATGGCTAAACTCCAGAAACTTGTCTCTTCAATGCCCAGATGCCTCCACTCTGTGTTAAAAAGAAGAGGGGATGCAACACCATGGTAAACAGGCCCCTGTCCCAACTTTTTTGAGACCTGTAGCAGCCATCAAATTTGAAATGAGCTCATTTTGTGGATAAAATTGTAAAATTTCTCTGTTTCAACATTTGCTATGTTATCTCTATTCTATTGTGAATAAAATACTGGCTGGTGAGACTTGAAAGTCATTGCGTTTTGATTTCATTCACAATTTACACTTTGTCCCAACCATTTTGGAATTGGGGTTGTAGTTCAGATTCACACACCAAGTAGCTCCTGTTTGAAAAAAAATATTTACCAGTAAGTGATATTGATATTTTGAAAGGGTGGGACATGGTTTCAAGCAGCACAAGAGTGAGAATTTGACCATAATGTTTTTTGTGTCTTGAGATGGATTTGGCTGCTTGGAGAATTGACTGGAACGGACCGGCTCCTTCCCCTGATACACTGGCACCTGTTGAGGTTCCTGCCTTTCTCCCCGGTCTTCAAGATGCATATGAGACCCTCCTACGAGCAAACATTGATCCTTTCCTCACAAGTGAGGTCTATGGCATAGACATTTACATGGAGGCTTTGAGGATGGTCCAAGGACATTTGGCTGAACATTTTGGAGGGATCTGAAGCTGTTCAAGCAGTTGTAGCACCCTGATTTATTTTTTTAATGCCTCACTGTACATTAAACTGGAATTTCTGATCAAAGGCTGTGTCAGTCTCATTTCTTTTTATATATTAATTTATCGACCTTAATTTATTGTTGACTTCTGTTCTTGACATTTTCTGTGGCTGAGCAGGTCAAGATTTCAGCAGATTTGTGAAAGCACTGTAAACACTTGTGAGAAAAATCTACACTGATTACCTTTTGCAATTCAACGCCAGTGTTGGTTTACATGTGCCAGTTAGTGTGTGTGAAGTCTGATTTAATTTGTCCGCTTATGAATAACAATGCATCTTGGAAGGTATGAGAATCAAATCTATGGGCGATTTGGGAGCATTATGTTGAGATTCAAGGGTACTAGTGGAATAAGAGTTTGTTGCTTTACATGACGATATGGCAACTAAGGACATTACCGAATTCATTATCAGTCAATTCTGAAAGAACTTGCACCAATTGCATCCTGAGATTTAAGGAGAACGATAGTTTCTATTAGAATCGCATTTTTACTTTTACTATAAATATTCGATTAGAAACCTAAAGGTTCATATTTTTATTACTCAGGCTCATTTTCCCAACTCTGCTCTCAGTTGGCTAGTTCACATTTTTCAAAGTAAGAAACTTAAAGTAAAACTTTCTTCAGACGGCGTCAGGTCACTTATGCCGCGTTTCCATCAAGCGGAGTGGTTCGGTTCGGTACGGGTCGTGTCACATTTCAGAGCGTTTCCATGACAAAAGTTGTGGATGGTACCTTTGGAACCGTTCCTAACCGTTCCCATTTTTCGTCACCCCTCCGGTTGGGGTTCCAAGGGTTACCATCCGATACTAATGAGGCGGAGCGAAAACACACCTTCTGTATTGGTCCGGAATTGTCATCACTGCCGTCTGTTGATTGGCCAACAGAATCATCACTGTAGCGCGACTTCCATAAGGAAACGGCAGGAAAACACCCGTCTGGCCCACTGTTTTGAGAAAAACATTTCTGGAAATGTCTGTTCGCAACAACTCGCCATTGAGCAATGATGAGGTGCAGATGTATATTTCATGCATTTAAATTTAGTCAATTTAAAATGCATATTGCCATTATTATGCGAACTAATTTGACTGGAGTTGCACCGCGAGCATTTAGCTCACTAGCTGGCATTAAAATGCGCCGAATAAAAAGGTTGCCAGCTAAAGCTGCTTTCACACCGGACGCGAAACAAATTTTTCGCACGACAGATTACATTCAGAGTCAATGCGTTTCGTGTGTATTTGCGTGTTTGCAGTGCATTTTGCCATCCGTTAAAAAAAACCCCGCCTACATTTAAGGGTACTGTCTGTAGTGGAAACGCAAACCAGATCTGGGGGTTTGGTACCAAAAGTATGGTTCCAAGGGTACCATACCGAAAGTACCCCAATGGAAACGCAGCTTTAGTCACGACGGTGGTCACGGCGCTAGTTCGTTTACCAAGTTTCTTCAGACGGAGCGGCGGCGTCAGGTCAGCTAGTCACGGGATGGTCACGGACGTTCGTCAGGTCAGTGAGCTCTGTAGCTAAGCTGTGGCACTAATCACACCCCATAAACCCAGGTTTATGTGTCATTATTTGAATGACTTCCCTTCCCTGTTTTGAAATACGAAGCGGTTTATTTCTAAAGGTGTTACAGTCCATAGCGTGCTTCAAGCGCAGCTTCTTCAACTGTAATTGCTGAGATGTGTATCGAGAGGTCGGAGTTCAACACTGCGACCCGAAGCAGAGAAACACAAAGCACATAGTGACAAATTACTACCGGGCCAGCAGGAGGGACCGTATCCTGACATTTGAGACGGAATTCGGCCGGTGCTCAAGTTTCGGTCTTCTAAAGCACCTTGTTTCCTCATATCACACCCCAACTTTAAAAAATCTCAAAGCCTATGAAGCTAAATCAATTGCACTGACACGACAGAATGAATGTTTTTATGTTTTTTATGTCAAGGGGTAAAATGAGGGTCTACATGCAGGTCTGCGATTAATCAAACTTCAGTCATTCACTGACTCTTCTTTAAAATAACAACAGATAGTTATACTGTGTTGTTCATTTTAGACATGTCTACAACTGTTGTAAAGGAAAAGGAGTATGCATCCTCAACTGCATTGCCCAAGATGCTCACAAGGCTTTTGATGCCTGTCTTTTCAAGTTCCTACGGCCAGTCCCGACCAGGAATTGAAATCTTGTGCTGACATGAGATATTGAACAGCTCCATTGAAAATCAGTTGTACTGTTAAGCAGAAGCAGTCAGTTCTGGAGGAACTCATGAGAGAAAAGAACTTAGAAGAAGTGACAGTCAGAGAAAATGAGTCAAAGGAATCTGAAGCAGCCAAAGTCAATCTCTAAGACTTGATTACACTAAGCCAATTCATGCATCTTCAGCAGATCAGATAGCAATCAGAGAGCTAAAAGGTCAAGTATAAATGGGTCCAACATGCATTCCGGCTGGACTGAAATCAGACTTCTTAAACCCACCCGGTGTCATGGTTTAGGCGTGCGTTTGTTTGTTGGACCTTTCTTTGTTCTATCGTCCGGGACGATATCGGATTTCTTTTGCATCGAATTCCTGGCCCAGCTGGCTAATTGAGCTGGGGCGGAGTTTTCCGAACTCTATATATATGGTCGGGGGTTCACCACGCCTATCGCTAAAGTGTCTGTTTGTTTCTAGCACTTCAGCCGAAGAAATCTCTCGTCAGTTTTCCTAGTGACTTGTTATCTTCCAATTATTGGTGTGCTTGCTCAGAGCACACAGCAGCCGCAGGCCGCAAGGCAAGCACACTATTGTTCTTCTTAAGTGTTCTTATTCCTCTTATTAGTGTGCTTGCAGGGCAAGCACACTATTGTTCTTCTTAAGTTTTCTTATTAGTGTGCTGGCTGCTGTGTGCTTGCAAGGCAAGCACACTATTGTTCTTCTTAAGTGTTCTTATTCCTCTTATTAGTGTGCTTGCAGGGCAAGCACACTATTGTTCTTCTTAAGTTTTCTTATTAGTGTGCTGGCTGCTGTGTGCTTGCAAGGCAAGCACACTATTGTTCTTCTTAAGTTTTCTTATTCCTCTTATTCCTCTTATTAGTGTGCTTGCAAGGCAAGCACACTATTGTGCTTCTTAAGTTTTCTTATTAGTGTGCTTGCAAGGCAAGCACACTATTGTTCTTCTTAAGTTTTCTTATTCCTCTTATTAGTGTGCTTGCAAGGCAAGCACACTATTGTTCTTCTTAAGTTTTCTTATTCCCCTTATTCCCTTTTCACTCGTTTCTGTATTTCTCCTCCTAGGGCTTTTCGAGAGATAGAGACACCGTTCCAACTCTGAGACGTCCAGGCCGATCTGAACATGATGGCTTGTTCAAATGGTTACGATATCTGTTGTCGTTCGTTCGGTATTCGCGTTTTTCCGGCGAAATTCGGTGCCATTGAAATGAATGGGTAGAACTTTGGAGTGATGATGTCATAATGCACTCCTCCACTCTAGACATTAGAGTGGGAGCAGCAGAGAAAAGACTTGGAAAAAAATTTTTGAAATCGCTCCCCCAGCCACAATTTCAAACGTACACGCACAAATTATACATCAAAACGTAGGAAAATTTGTGCAGGCCTGAAAAATGTCACTGTGGAAGAAAACAGATAAAGTCTTGAGACTCTAGGCGCCCTCAAGCGACAGGAGCGCAGACCAACTGCCCCATAGACAGCCATTATAACAGGAGCAGAAAAGTTTGAGAAGAGAGCAGACAAACTCCTCTTTTTTAAATCGCCACCCTGACCACATACTTGACCCTACAAGAAAAAAAATACATGGGGACGATCAGCAGAGTCTCCTCTCACTCATCGTATTTTTTCTTTTTACCATAGGATTCCACGGTCTGCCAGAAAATGGCAGTAGTTCGGACAGTGTCACTGAGCAACTCCCCCATAGGCAGCCATTATAACAGGAGCTGACAGTTGAGACACCTTTTTTGAAATCGCCACCCTGACCACATACTTGACACCACAAGAAAAAAAATATATGGGGACGCTCAGCAGAGTCTCCTCTCGCGCACGGTTTTTTGTTTTCGCCATCGGACCTACGGACTGCCAGAAAATGGCAGTAGTTCGGACAGTGTGAATGAAGAATTATTTGAATTCTTCTCTGTCTCACAGCGCTTGTGAGGCAGCAAGCAGACAGGGGTGCTGCTGTCTCCATAGAGACAGGCACACACGCATAGGAGCTGCTGTGTCAGACTCACGGCGCACACACACACACACACACACACACACACACACATCTGTCTGTGTTTCTCACTGGTAAAAATACTGTGTCAGCGATTAAACTAGCCGGTATAGTGTCAGATTATACCTGTGTGTGTTTATGTGTGTGTGTGAGAGAGAGAGAGAGAAGCAGAGACTGACAGTTATAACTGAGTGTAACTGTCATTAGAATGTTTGGTTTTTATGCTGCTACATACATTCTAGATTAGGATTCTATCGAAAACTCTGCACTGGTAGATAATGCAGGCGCTGCTGATAAGAGACTCAGACACAATCAAACTTACAAAAGCCCTGCCAGACAAAATACACGCACACACACTAGGCAGACATGCACACTCACACACACAAAAATTCTGTGCCATTGAAATGAGTAAAAGAAAGACTCCTTTTGAAACCATGACAGTGTGTGTGGTTAGCAGTAGTGATTCGGATAGAAAGAGAGAGAGAGAGAGAGAGAGCCAGAGAGTGTGGCAGTTAAAGCTGAGTTTTGAATTAAGTTTAAAAACATGTAAAAGGGTAGAAAGAAGAAATCTCCCTTCTAAATGATGTGAAAGACACTTCCATGTCTAAACCATGACCGTGTCTGACAGATGCAGAGAGAGACGCATACGCACGCACGCACGCACACAGACACAGACACAGACACACACACACACACACACACACGCACACACATCTGTCTGTGTTTCTTACTGGTAAAAATACAGCGCCAGCTATTAAACAGGCTGGTATAGACAAATTTCAGAGCGCAAAGCACTCTGAAATTTGTCCTTTAAACAATGTCAGGTGATACCTGTGTGTGTGTTTGTGTGTGTGTGAGAGAGAGAGAGAGAGAGAGAGAGAGAGAAAGAGAGAGAGACACAGACAGACTAACTACCTACACTCTGCCAGACTGCCACTCTAGTGTGTGCGTGTGCGTGTGTGCGTGTTTGAGTGTGTGTGTGTGTGAGAGAGAGAGTGAGAGAGAGAGAGACAACCATTCACTGTTGCTGGCAACATTTGAGCAAGCACACTTTGCATTTTCTCTGCGGAAATGCAGTCTAGTTAGTGTGCTTGCAAGGCAAGCACACTATTGTTCTTCTTAAGTTTTCTTATTCCTCTTATTCCTCTTATTCCCCTTATTCCTCTTATTCCTCTTATTCCCTTTTCACTCATTTCTGTGGCCCCCTACTCCTCCTAGGGCTTTCGAGATAGAGACACCGTTCCAACTCTGAGACGTCCAGGCCGATCTGAACATGATGGCTTGTTCAAATGGTCTTGATATCCGTTGTCTTTCGTTCGGTATTCGCGTTTTTCCGGCGAAATTGGGTGCCATTGAAATGAATGGGTAGAACTTTGGAGTGATGATGTCATAATGCACTCCTCCACTCTAGACGTTAGAGTGGGAGCAGCAGAGAAAAGACTGGGAAAAAAAATTTTTGAAATCGCTCCCCGGCCACAATTTCCAACGTACACACACAATTTATACATCAAAACGTAGGAAAATTTCTGCAGGCCTGAAAAATGTCACTGTGGAAGAAAATGGATAAAGGCTTGAGACTCTAGGCGCCCTCAAGCGACAGGAGCGCAGACCAACTGCCCCATAGACAGCCATTATAACAGGAGCAGAAAAGTTTGAGAAGAGAGCAGACAAACTCTGCTTTTTTAAATCGCCACCCTGACCACATACTTTACACTACAAGAAAAAAAATACATGGGGACGATCAGCAGAGTCTCCTCTCACTCACCGTATTTTTGTTTTTACCATAGGACCTACGCTCTGCCAGAAAATGGCAGTAGTTCGGACAGTGTCACTGACCAACTCCCCCATAGGCAGCCATTATAACAGGAGCTGACAGTTGAGACACCTTTTTGAATTCGCCACCTTGACCACATACTTGACCCTACAAAAAAAAAAAAAAAATACATGGGGATGCTCAGCAGGGTCTCCTCTCACTCACGGTGTTTTTGTTTTTCACCATAGGACCCACGGTCTGCCAGAAAATGGCAGTAGTTCGGACAGTGTCACTGACCAACTCCCCCATAGGCAGCCATTATAACAGGAGCTGACAGTGGAGATACACCTTTTTGAAATCGCCACCCTGACCACATACTTGACACCACAAGAAAAAAAAATACATGGGGACGCTCAGCAGATTCTCCTCTCGCTCACGGTGTTTTTGTTTTCACCATAGGACCTACGGTCTGCCAGAAAATGGCAGTAGTTCGGACAGCGTGAATGAAGAATTCTTTGAATTCTTCTCTGTCTCACATCGCTTGTGAGGCAGCAAGCAGACAGGGGTGCTGCTGTCTCCATAGAGACAGGCACAAGCAGACAGGGGTGCGCATAGGACTGCTGCTGTGTCAGACTCACACACACACGCCCACACACACACACACATCTGTCTGTGTTTCTCACTGGTAAAAATACTGTGTCAGCGATTAAACTGGCCAGTATAGACAAATTTCAGAGCGTGAAGTGCTCTGAAATTTGTCCTTTAAACAATGTCAGATTATACCTGTGTGTGTTTGTGTGTGTGAGAGAGAGAGAGAGAGAGAGAGAGAGAGAGAGAGAGAGAGAGAGAGAGAGGCAGAGACTGACAGTTATAACTGAGTGTAACTGTCATTAGAATGTTTGGTTTTTAAGCTACTACAAACATTTTAGATTAGGATTCTATAGAACACTCTGCACTGGTAGACAATGCAGGTGCTGCTGATAAGAGACTCAGGCACAAACAAACTGACAAAAGCCCTGCCAGACAAAATACACGCACACACACAAGGCAGACACACACTCGCATACACAAAAATTCTGTGACATAAAATGACTAAAGGAAGGACTTCTTTTAAACCATGACAGTGTGTGTGTTTCGGGGTCGTGATTCGGAGAGAAAGAGAGAGAGAGAAGAAGAGACTGTGGCAGTTCCAGCTGAGTTTTAAATTAAGTTGAAAAGCATATAAAAGGGTAGAAAGGAGAAATCTCCTTCTAAATGATGTTAAAGACACTTCTATGTCTAAACCATGATCATGTGTGACAGATGCAGAGAGAGAGAGCTGCACACACACACACACACACACACATCTGTCTGTGTTTCTTACTGGTAAAAAATACAGTTTGTAAACAGGTGAGAGAGAGGGGAGAGAGAGAAAGAGAGAGAGACACAGACAGACTAACTACATACACTCTGCCAGACTGCCAGAGAGAGAAAGTGTGACAGACAGTGTGTATGTGTGTGTGTGTGTTTGTGTGTGTGTGAGAGAGACAGACAGACATCCATTCACTGTTGCTGGCAACATTTGAGCAAGCACACTTTGCATTTTCTCTGCGGAAATGCAGTCTAGTTCCTCTTATTCCCTTTTCACTCGTTTCTGTGGCCCCTTCTCCTCCTAGGGCTTTTCGAGATAGAGACACCGTTCCAACTCTGAGACGTTCAGGCCAATCTGAACATGATGGCTTGTTCAAATGGTCTCGATATCCGTTGTCGTTCGATTCGGTATTGGCGTTTTTCCGCGAAATTGGGTGCCATTGAAATGAATGGGTAGAACTTTGGAGTGATGATGTCATAATGCACTCCTCCACTCTAGACGTTAGAGTGGGAGCAGCAGAGAAAAAGACTGGGAAAAAATTTTTGAAATCGCTCCCCGGCCACAATTTCCAACGTACACACACAATTTATACATCAAATCGTAGGAAAATTTGTGCAGGCCTGAAAAATGTCACTGTGGAAGAAAACAGATAAAGGCTTGAGACTCTAGGCGCCCTCAAGCGACAGGAAAGCAGACCAACTGCCCCATAGACAGCCATTATAACAGGAGCAGAAAAGTTTGAGAAGAGAGCAGACAAACTCCTCTTTTTTAAATCGCCACCCTGACCACATACTTTACACTACAAGAAAAAAAATACATGGGGACGATCAGCAGAGTCTCCTCTCACTCACCGTATTTTTGTTTTTACCATAGGACCTACGGTCTGCCAGAAAATGGCAGTAGTTTAGACAGTGTCACTGACCAACTCCCCCATAGGCAGCCATTATAACAGGAGCTGACAGTTGAGATACACCTTTTTGAAATCGCCACCCTGACCACATACTTGACACCACAACAAAAAAAAAAATAAATGGGGGACGCTCAGCAGATTCTCCTCTCGCTCACGGTGTTTTTGTTTTCACCATAGGACCTACGGTCTGCCAGAAAATGGCAGTAGTTCGGTCAGTGTGAATGAAGAATTCTTTGAATTCTTCTCTGTCTCACAGCGCTTGAGAGGCAGCAGGCAGGCAGGGGTGCTGCTGTCTCCATAGAGACAGGCACACATAAAGAGAAGCTGCTGTGTCAGACTCACGTGCACACACACACACACACACATACACACATCTGTCTGTGTTTCTCACTTGTAAAAATACAGCGTCAGCGATTAAACAGGCTGGTATAGACAAATTTCAGAGCGAGAAGCGCTCTGAACTTTGTCCTTTAAACAAGGTCAGATGATACCTGTGTGTGTGTGTGTGTGTGTGTTGTGTGTGTGTGTGTGAGAGAGAGAGAGAGAGAGAGAGAGAGAGTATCAGAGACTGTGACAGTTAGAGCTGAGTGTAAAACTTTCATTAGAATGTTTGGTTATTAAGCTGCTACAAACATTCTAGATTAGGATTCTATAGAACACTCTGCACTGGTAGACAATGCAGGTGCTTCTGATAAGAGACTCAAATACAAACAAACATGCAAAAGCCCTGCCAGACAAAATACACGCACACACACAAGGCAGACACACACGCTCGCACACACAAAAATTCTGTGCCATAAAATGACTAAAGGGAGGACTCCTTTTAAACCATGACAGTGTGTGTGTTTCGGGGTAGTGATTTGGAGAGAAAGAGAGAGAGAGAAGAAGAGACTGTGGCAGTTACAGCTGAGTTTTGAATGAAGTTGAAAAGCATATAAAAGGGTAGAAAGGAGAAATCTCCCTTCTAAATGATATTAAAGACACTTCCATGTCTAAACCATGATCGTGTGTGACAGATGCAGAGAGAGAGCCGCGCGCGCACACACACACACACACACACACACACACACACACACACACACCTGTCTGTGTTTCTTACTGGTAAAATTACAGCGTCAGTGATTCAGAAGGCCGGTATAGACAAATTTCGCGCTCTGAAATTTGTCCTTTAAACAAAGTCACATGATACCTGTGTGTGCGTTTGTGTGAGAGCGAGAGAGAAGCAGAGACTGACAGTTATAACAGTTATAACTGAGTGTAACTGTCATTAGAATGTTTGGTTTTTTAGCTACTACAAACATTCTAGATTAGGATTCTATAGAACACTCTGCACTGGGAGACAATGAAGGTGCTGCTGATAAGAGACTCAGACACAAACAAACTTACAAAAGCCCTGCCAGACAAAATACATGCACACACACAAGGCAGACACACACACACTTGCACACACAAAAATTCTGTGCCGTAAAATCACTAAAGGAAGGACAGTGTGTGTGTTTCGGGGTAGTGATTCGGAGAGAAAGAGAGAGAGAGAAGAAGAGACTGTGGCAGTTACAGCTGAGTTTTGAATTATGTTGAAAGGCATATAAAAGGGTAGAAAGGAGAAATCTCCCTTCTAAATGATATTAAAGACACTTTCATGTCTAAACTATGATCGTGTGTGACAGATGCAGAGAGAGAGAGCCGTGCGCACACACACACACACACACACACACACACCTGTCTGTGTTTCTTACTGGTAAAAATACAGCGTCAGTGATTCAGAACGCCGGTATAGACAAATTTCAGACAATGTCAGGTGATACCTGTGTGTGTGTTTGTGTGTGTGTGAGAGAGAGGGAGAAAGAGAGACACAGATAGACTAACTACCTACAATCTGCCAGACTGCGACTCTAGTGTGTACGTGTATGTGTGCGTGTGTGTTGTTGTGTGTGTGTGTGTGAGAGAGAGAGAGACAGACAGACATCCATTCACTGTTGCTGACAACATTTGAGCAAGCACACTTTGCATTTTCTCTGCGGAAATGCAGTCAAGTTCCTCTTATTCCCTTTTCACTCGTTTCTGTGGCCCCCTACTCCTCCTAGGGCTTTCGAGATAGAGACACCGTTCCAGCTCTGAGACGTCCAGGCCGATCTGAACATGATGGCTTGTTCAAATGGTCTCGATATCCATTGTCGTTCGTTCGGTATTCGCGTTTTTCCGGCGAAATTGGGTGCCATTGAAATGAATGGGTAGAACTTTGGAGTGATGATGTCATAATGCACTCCTCCACTCTAGACGTTAGAGTGGGAGCAGCAGAGAAAAGACTGGGAAAAAAATTTTTTAAATCGCTCCCCCGGCCACAATTTCCAACGTACACACACAATTTATACATCAAAACGTAGGAAAATTTGTGCAGGCCTGAAAAATGTCAATGTGGAAGAAAACGGATAAAGGCTTGAGACTCTAGGCGCCCTCAAGCGACAGGAGCGCAGACCAACTGCCCAATAGACAGCCATTATAACAGGAGCAGAAAAGTTTGAGAAGAGAGCAGACAAACTCCTCTTTTTTTAATCGCCACCCTGACCACATACTTTACACTACAAGAAAAAAAATACATGGGGACAATCAGCAGAGTCTCCTCTCACTCACCGTATTTTTGTTTTAACCATAGGACCTACGCTCTGCCAGAAAATGGCAGTAGTTCGGACAGTGTCACTGACCAACTCCCCCATAGGCAGCCATTATAACAGGAGCTGACAGTTGAGACACCTTTTTGAAATCGTCACCCTGACCACATACTTGACCCTACAAGAAAAAAAATACATGGGGATGCTCAGCAGATTCTCCTCTCGCTCACGGTGTTTTTTGTATTCACCATAGGACCTACGGTCTGCCAGAAAATGGCAGTAGTTCGGAGAGTGTGAATGAAGAATTCTTTGTCTCACAGCACAGGGGTGCTGTTGTCTCCATAGAGACAGGCACACACATAGAGGAGCTGCTGTGTCAGACTCATGCGCGCAGACACACATACACACACACACACACATATCTGTCTGTGTTTCTCACTGGTCAAAATACAGAGTCAGCGATTTAACAGGCGGGTATAGACAAATTTCAGAACACTTCTTTAAACATGAGCACAGAACAACTGCCCCATAGACAGCCATTATAACAGGAGCAGAAAAGTTTGGGAACAGAGCTGAAAAACAAATTGCCGTCCTGACCACATACTTCACACTACAAAAAAAAAAATGTATGGGGACGCTCAGCCGAGTCTCCACTCGCTCACGATGTTTTTGTTTTTACCATAGGACCTACGCTCTGCCAGAAAATGGCAGTAGTTTGGACAGTGTCACTGACCAACTCCCCCATAGGCAGCCATTACAACAGGAGCAGACAGTTGAGATACACCTTTTTGAAATCGCCACCCTGACCACATACTTGACACCACAAGAAAAAAAATACATGGGGACGCTCAGCAGATTCTCCTCTCGCTCACGGTGTTTTTTTTTTCACCATAGGACCCTCGGTCTGCCAGAAAATGGCAGTAGTTCGGACAGTGTGAATGAAGAATTCTTTGAATTCTTCTCTGTCTCACAGCGCTTGTGAGGCAGCAAGCAGGCAGGGGTGCTGCTGTCTCCATAGAGACAGGCACACACATAGAGAAGCTGCTGTGTCAGACTCACGCGCACGCGCGCGCAGCACACACACACACACACACACACACATACACACACACACACATCTGTCTGTGTTTCTCACTTGTAAAAATACAGCGTCAGCGATTAAACAGGCTGGTATAGACAAATTTCAGAGCGAGAAGCTCTGAACTTTGTCCTTTAAACAAGGTCAGATGATACCTGTGTGTGTGTGTGTGTGTGTGTGTGTGTGTGTGTGTGTGAGTGAGAGAGAGAGAGAGAGAGAGAGTATCAGAGACTGTGACAGTTAGAGCTGAGTGTAAAACTGTCATTGGAATGTTTGGTTATTAAGCTGCTACAAACATTCTAAATTAGGATTCTATAGAACACTCTGCACTGGTAGACAATGCAGGTGCTGCTGATAAGAGACTCAGGCACAAACAAACGTGCAAAAGCCCTGCCAGACAAAATACACGCACACACACAAGGCAGACACACACACTCGCACACACAAAAATTCTGTGGCATAAAATGACTAAAGGGAGGACTCCTTTTAAACCATGACAGTGTGTGTGTGTTTGGGGTAGTGATTCGGAGAAGAAAGAGAGAGAGAAGAAGAGACTGTGGCAGTTACAGCTGAGTTTTGAATGAAGTTGAAAAGCATATAAAAAGGGTAGAAAGGAGAAATCTCCTTCTAAATGATATTAAAGACACTTCCATGTCTAAACCATGATCGTGTGTGACAGATGCAGAGAGAGAGAGCCGCGCGCACACACACACACACACACACACACACATCTGTCTGTGCTTCTTACTGGTAAAAATACAGCGTCAGTGATTCAAAAGGCGGTATAGACAAATTTCAGAGCGCAAAGCGCTCTGAAATTTGTCCTCTAAACAATGTCAGATGATACCTGTGTGTGTGAGAGAGAGAGAGAGAGACAGACAGACTGACTGACTGACTGACTACACTCTGCCAGACTGCCACTCTATTGTGTTTGTGTGTGTGTGTGAGAGAGAGAGACAGACATCCATTCACTGTTGCTGGCAACATTTGAGCAAGCACACTTTGCATTTTCTCTGTGGAAATGCAGTCTAGTTAGTGTGCTTGCTCAGAGACACATCCATTCTGCTGTGTGCTTGGCAAGCACACTATTGCTCTTCTTAAGTTTTCTTATTCCTCTTATTCCTCTTATTCCTCTTATTCCCTTTTCACTCGTTTCTGTGGCCCCCTACTCCTCATAGGGCTTTCGAGATAGAGACACCGTTCCAACTCTGAGACGTCCAGGCCGATCTGAACTTGATGGCTTGTTCAAATGGTCTTGATATCCATTGTCGTTCGTCCGGTATTTGCGTTTTTCCGGCGAAATTGGGTGCCATTGAAATGAATGGGTAGAACTTTGGAGTGATGATGTCATAATGCACTCCTCCACTCTAGATGTTAGAGTGGGGAGCAGCAGAGAAAAAGACTGGAAAAAAAATTTTTGAAATCGCTCCCCGGCCACAATTTCCAACGTACACACACAATTTATACATCAAAACGTAGGAAAATTTGTGCAGGCCTGAAAAATGTCACTGTGGAAGAAAACGGATAAAGGCTTGAGACTCTAGGCGCCCTCAAGCGACAGGAGCGCAGACCAACTGCCCCATAGACAGCCATTATAACAGGAGCAGAAAAGTTTGAGAAGAGAGCAGACAAAATCCGCTTTTTAAATCGCCACCCTGACCACATACTTTACAGTACAAGAAAAAAAATACATGGGGACGATCAGCAGAGTCTCCTCTCACTCACCGTATTTTTGTTTTTACCATAGGACCTACGGTCTGCCAGAAAATGGCAGTAGTTCGGACAGTGTCACTGAGCAACTCCCCCATAGGCAGCCATTATAACAGGAGCTGACAGTTGAGACACCTTTTTGAAATCGCCACCCTGACCACATACTTTACACTACAAGAAAAAAAATACATAGGCACGATCAGCAGAGTCTCCTCTCACTCACCGTATTTTTGTTTTTACCATAGGACCTACGGTCTGCCAGAAAATGGCAGTAGTTCGGACAGTGTCACTGAGCAACTCCCCCATAGGCAGCCATTATAACAGGAGCTGACAGTTGAGACACCTTTTTGAAATCGCCACCCTGACCACATACTTTACACTACAAGAAAAAAAATACATAGGGACGATCAGCAGAGTTTCCTCTCACTCACCGTATTTTTGTTTTTACCATAGGACCTACGGTCTGCCAGAAAATGGCAGTAGTTCGGACAGTGTCACTGACCAACTCCCCCATAGGCAGCCATTATAACAGGAGCTGACAGTTGAGACACCTTTTTGAAATCGCCACCCTGACCACATACTTGACCCTACAAGAAAAAAAATACTTGGGGATGCTCAGCAGGGTCTCCTCTCACTCACGGTGTTTTTGTTTCCACCATAGGACCTACGGTCTGCCAGAAAATGGCAGTAGTTCGGACAGTGTCACTGACCAACTCCCCCATAGGCAGCCATTATAACAGGAGCTGACAGTGGAGATACACCTTTTTGAAATCGCCACCCTGACCACATACTTGAGACCACAAGAAAAAAAAAAAAAAATATATGGGGACGCTCAGCAGATTCTCCTCTCGCTCACGGTTTTTTTTTTCACCATAGGACCCACGGTCTGCCAGAAAATGGCAGTAGTTCGGACAGTGTGAATGAAGAATTCTTTGAATTCTTCTCTGTCTCCAGCGCTTGTGAGGCAGCAAGCAGACAGGGGTGCTGCTGTCTCCATAGAGACAGGCACACGCATAGGAGCTGCTGTGTCAGACTCACACGCCAGCACACACACACACACACACACACACACAGACACACATCTGTCTGTGTTTCTCACTGGTAAAAATACTGTGTCAGCGATTAAACTGGCGGTATAGACAAATTTCAGCATAAAAGCGCTCTGAAATTTGTCCTTAAACAATGTCAGATTATACCTGTGTGTGTTTTGTGTGTGTGTGAGAGAGAGAGAGAGAGAGAGAGAGAAGCAGAGACTGACAGTTATAACTGAGTGTAACTGTCATTAGAATGTTTGGTTTTTAAGCTGCTACAAACATTCTAGATTAGGATTCTATAGAACACTCTTAACTGGTAGACAATGCAGGTGCTGCTGATAAGAGACTCAGACACAAACAAACTTACAAAAGCCCTGCCAGACGAAATACACACGCACCCACTAAGCAGACATGCACATTCACACACACAAAAATTCTGTGCCATTGAAATGACTAAAAGAAAGACTCCTTTTAAACCATGACAGTGTGTGTGGTTAGCGGTAGTGATTCGGATAGAAAAAAAGAGAGAGAGAGAGAGAGAGAGAGAAGCAGAGAGTGTGGCAGTTAAAGCTGAGTTTTGAATTAAGTTTAAAAACATGTAAAAGGGTAGAAAGAAGAAATCTCCCTTCTAAATGATGTTAAAGACACTTCCATGTCTAAACCATGACCGTGTCTGACAGATGCAGAGAGAGACGACACGCACGCACGCATATACGCACACAGACAAAGACACAGACACACACACACACACACACACATCTGTCTGTGTTTCTTACTGGTAAAAATACAGCGCCAGCTATTAAACAGGCCGGTATAGACAAATTTGCTTTGCGCTCTGAAATTTGTCCTTTAAACAATGTCAGGTGATACATGTGTGTGTGTTTGTGTGTGTGTGAGAGAGAGGGAGAGAGAGAAAGAGAGAGAGACACAGACAGACTAACTACCTACATTCTGCCAGACTGCCACTCTAGTGTGTGTGTGTGTGTGTGTGTGTGTGTGTGTGTGTGTGTGAGTGAGAGAGAGAGAGAGAGAGAGACAGACATCCATTCACTGTTCCTGGCAACATTTGAGCAAGCACACTTTGCATTTTCTCTGCGGAAATGCAGTCTAGTTCCTCTTATTCCCTTTTCACTCGTTTCTGTGGTCCCCTACTCCTCCTAGGGCTTTCGAGATAGAGACACCGTTCCAGCTCTGAGACGTCCAGGCTGATCTGAACATGATGGCTTGTTCAAATGGTCTCGATATCCATTGTCGTTCGTTCGGTATTCACGTTTTTCCGGCGAAATTGGGTGCCATTGAAATGAATGGGTAGAACTTTGGAGTGATGATGTCATAATGCACTCCTCCACTCTAGACGTTAGAGTGGGAGCAGCAGAGAATAGACTCGGAAAAACATTTTTGAAATCGCTCCCCCGGCCACAATTTCCAACGTACACACACAAATTATACATCAAAACTTAGGAAAATTTGTGCAGGCCTGAAAAATGTCACTGTGGAAGAAAACAGATAAAGGCTTGAGACTCTGGGCGCCCTCAAGCGACAGGAGCGCAGACCAACTGCCCCATAGACAGCCATTATAACAGGAGCAGAAAAGTTTGAGAAGAGAGCAGACAAACTCCTCTTTTTTAAATCGCCACCCTGACCACATACTTTACACTACAAGAAAAAAAATACATGGGGACGATCAGCAGAGTCTCCTCTCACTCACCGTATTTTTGTTTTTACCATAGGACCTACGCTCTGCCAGATAATGGCAGTAGTTCGGACAGTGTCACTGACCAACTCCCCCATAGGCAGCCATTATAACAAGAGCTGACAGTTGAGACACCTTTTTGAAATCGCCACCCTGACCACATACTTGACCCAACAACAAAAAAAAAATACATGGGGATGCTCAGCAGAGTCTCCTCTCACTCACGGTGTTTTTGTTTTTCACCATAGGGACCTACGGTCTGCCAGGAAATGGCAGTAGTTTGGACAGTGTGAATGAAGAATTCTTTGAATTCTTCTCTGTCTCACAGCGCTTGTGAGGCAGCAAGCAGACAGGGGTGCTGCTGTCTCCATAGAGACAGGCACACACGCATAGTAGCTGCTGTGTCAGACTCACGCGCCCGCGCACACACACACACACACACACACACACACACACACATACATCTGTCTGTGTTTCTCACTGGTAAAAATACTGTGTCAGCGATTAAACTGGCCGGTATAGACAAATTTCAGAGCAAGAAGCGCTCTGAAATTTGTCCTTTAAACAAGGTCAGATTATACCTGTGTGTGTTTCTGTGTGTGTGTGAGAGAGAGAGAGAGAGAGAGAAGCAGAGACTGACAGTTATAACTGAGTGTAACTGTCATTAGAATGTTTGGTTATTAAGCTGCTACAAACATTCTAAATTAGGATTCTATAGAACACTCTTTACTGGTAGACAATGTAGGTGCTGCTGATAAGAGACTCAGACACAAACAAACTTACAAAAGGTCTGCCAGACAAAATACACGCACACACACAAGGCAGACACACACACTCACACACACAAAAATTCTGTGGCATAAAATGACTAAAGGGAGGACTCCTTTTAAACCATGACAGTGTGTGTGTTTTGGGGTAGTGATTCGGAGAGAAAGAGAGAGACAGAAAAAGAGACTGTGGCAGTTAAAGCTGAATTTTGAATTAAGTTTAAAAACATGTAAAAGGGTAGAAAGAAGAAATCTCCCTTCTAAATGATGTTAAAGACACTTCCATATCTAAACCATGATCGTGTCTGACAGATGCAGAGAGATACGCATACGCACGCACGCACGCACGCACGCACGCACACAGACACACACACACACAAACACACACACATCTGTCTGTGTCTCTTACTGGTAAAAACACAGCGCCAGCTAGTAAACAGGCCGGTTTAGACAAATTTCAGAGCAAAGCTCTGAAATTTGTCCTTAAACAATGTCAGGTGATACCTGTGTGTGTGTTTGTGTGTGTGTGAGAGAGAGGAGAGAGAGAGAGAGAGAGAGAGACATCCATTCACTGTTGCTGGCAACATTTGAGCAAGCACACTTTGCATTTTCTCTATGAAATGCAGTCTAGTTCCTCTTATTCCCTTTTTCTTTATTTCGTTTCTGTGGCCCCCTACTCCTCCTGGGGCTTTCGAGATAGAGACACCGTTCCAACTCTGAGACGTCCAGGCCGATCTGAACATGATGCCTTGTTCAAATGGTTACGATATCCGTTGTTGTTCGTTCGGTATTCGAGTTTTTCCGGCGAAATTTGGTGCCATTGAAATGAATGGGTAGAACTTTGGAGTGATGATGTCATAATGCACTCCTCCACTCTCGACGTTAGAGTGGGAGCAGCAGAAAAAAGATTCAGAGAAAAATTTTTGAAATCGCTCCCCCGGCCACAATTTCCAACGTACACACACAATTTATACATCAAAACGTAGGAAAATTTGTGCAGGCCTGAAAAATGTCACTGTGGAAGAAAACAGATAAAGGCTTGAGACTCTAGGCGTCCTCAAGCGACAGGAGCGCTGACCAACTGCCCCATAGACAGCCATTATAACGGGAGCAGAAAAGTTTGAGAAGAGAGCAGACAAACTCCTCTATTTTAAATCGCCACCCTGACCACATACTTTCGACTACAAGAAAAAAAATACATGGGGACGATCAGCAGAGTCTCCTCTCACTCACCGTATTTTTGTTTTTACCATCGGACCTACGGTCTGCCAGAAAATGGCAGTAGTTCGGACAGTGTCACTGAGCAACTCCCCCATAGGCAGCCATTATAACAGGAGCAGACAGTGGAGATACACCTTTTTGAAATCGCCACCCTGACCACATACTTGACACCACAAGAAAAAAAATACATGGGGACACTCAGCAGATTCTCCTCTCGCTCACAGTGTTTTTGTTTTCACAATCGGACCTACGGTCTGCCAGAAAATGGCAGTAGTTCGGACAGTGTGAATGAAGAATTCTTTGAATTCTTCTCTGTCTCACAGCGCTTGAGAGGCAGCAAGCAGACAGGGGTGCTGCTGTCTCCATAGAGACAGGCACACACATAGAGAAGCTGCTGTGTCAGACTCACACGTACACACACACACACACACATCTGTCTGTGTTTCTCACTTGTAAAAATAAAGAGAGAGATAGAGAGAGGGAGAGAGAGAGACAGACAGACAGACTGACTGACTGACTGACTGACTGACTGACTACACTCTGCCAGACTGCCACTCTATTGTGTTTGTGTGTTTGTGTGAGAGAGAGAGACAGACATCCATTCACTGTTGCTGGCAACATTTGAGCAAGCACACTTTGCATTTTCTCTGCGGAAATGCATTCTAGTTGTTAGGAATTGCTTCTTTTAGAAGTTTTTTTCTCTTCTCTCTTTATTTTATTCTCTCTCGCATTGCTTCCGTTTTGCGGACTTTTATTCATCCTTGGAAGCGTGAGCTTTTACCGGAGTTGTGTACCTCTTTTGTGTTTGTCTCTTTTCGGGGCTGCTCTTTGTTCTTTCTCTCACTGCTCGCTACACCTGGCGTCCTATCACTGCCTATTACAGCACACTCTGGCCAACATGGAGTCGTCAGCCGTGGCTACGTTAGAGAAAGTTTTGGCTGATCAGCAAGCCACACTCTCGGGCTGTGGCAAGGGCTTGTCTACCCTGAACAATTGACAGGCTGAGTTGGCTGAGCGAGTCCGCCATCAGCACAAGGCTTTACAAAAACAGGAGAGCGTCCTTTTAAGTCTCACTGAGAGTATTCGAGCCTTGTCCGCTGAAATTACACAGAATGTTGCACAAGCACAATCTCTACACTCTCACCATGAGCCTAGGCTCCAGCTACCCCCAAGATATGGAGGCGAGGCAGGGAAATGTAAAGACTTCATCGCTCAGTGTGAAATATTTTTCAAAGCTCAGCCTTCGCGTTTTGTAAATGAAGGGTCTCGGGTTTCATTTATTTTACCTCTGTTGACTGACACAGCCCTTAGTTGGGTCGGGCCACTTATTCAAACTAATTCACCGGTCATGAGTTCAGTGGAGACTCTCGTTAGGGAGATGGTGTCGGTGTTTGATCAGGATGTGTGTGGGCAGGACGCGGGTACGTGTCTAATGCATCTTAGGCAGGGTTCCGAGAACGTTGCTGAGTTTTCTATAGCCTTTCGCTCTCTAGCTAGAGACGGGCTGGCCAGAGGCGCCTCTAATGACTGTTTTTATTCATGCCTTAGCGGAAGAGGTTAAGGATGCTCTGGCTACATTAGAACCCTGTACTTCTCTGGATTTGTTGGTTCGCTCTGCTGTGCGAATTGATAATCGAATTCATGAGCGCAACAGAGAGAAACGTACTGCCTTAGCTCTCGCTGACAACGGGGCTAATCTTCCTCGTAGTATGCAGATAGCTCCTATTCCGCCCACTGAAATTTCCACTCCTGGGGAACCTATGCAGGTCGATGGCTCATATGTGAGCCGGGCTCGTAAGCCCGTTCGTAAACCAATTATCTGCTATAACTGCTACAAACCGGGACATATTCTCCCACACTGCCCTGAACTTAAGGGAAACGGGAAGTTCCCTCTAGCTGAATGGGGGGGACTAGAGAGGCAGACCCAAATTCCATTCCGAACCTTGATTCCCGTAGAATTAACTGTGGGTAGACAGATAATTCCTGTGGAGGTTTTTTTGCACTCGGGGGTCGTGGATTGTTTAATGGATGCGGAGTGGGCTGAGAGGCATTCTATTCCTATATACCGTCTGCTACACTCACGCACTATTAAATCTTTTGGACGGTCGCCCGCTAGGTTCGGGAATTATAACTGAGGTCTCTGAAGCACTAACCATGTTCATTCCCTTCGGTTGCCATTCTGGGGGGGTCCGATTTTTTATTATTTGTTCCCCTGTTTTTCCTGTTGTGTTAGGGCACTCGTGGTTACGGAAACATAAGCCTCACATCCGTTGGGGTAGTCAGACTAGCCCTATTGTCCAGTGGGGCGCTAATTGTAGGTCCCACTGTAGGGAGAGTTTGACGTGTAGTCCCGGGCATCAACCTAGGGGGGAGGCTGATGTCGCGAGTGACTCTGAGGAGTTTGTCTCATACAGTCCTCCTAGTCGGGAAGAGGAGGCAGAGGAAGCGTTGGAGTGGGATCCTCAATTTGACTGGTGGTAGCCAGAGGATGATTGTGATTTGGAGGATCTCTCTGACTGTGATTCGGTCATGGAGATGGTGGGTCCCGAACAGGCGGAATGTTTGGGGGCCGCTTTGAATTTTTATCTGCCTCCTAACGTTCCTAGTGATTATGTTGATCTCGCGGAGATTTTTAGTAAACAACGAGCCTCGACTTTACCTCCTCATTGCCCGTACGATTGCGAGATCAATCTCCACCCTGGTACTACTCCTCCTAGGGGTTCGCTATACTTGCTGTCAGGGCCTGAGCGTAAGGCCATGCGAGAATATATTCAGGAGGCTCTGGCCAATGGTTTTATTCGGCCATCCACTTCTCCTTCCAGAGCGGGGTTTTTTTTGTGGGTAGAAAAAAAGATGGCGGTCTGAGACCCTGTATTGATAATAGGGGTTTGAATAAGATCACCATTAAAAACCGATACCCCCTTCCGTTGATGAATTCCGCGTTTGAACGTCTGCAGGAGGCGTCATTTTTTACCAAGCTAGATCTTCAGAATGCTTATAACTTAGTTTGCATTCGCGAGGGGGACGAATGGAAAACGGCATTTAATATGCATGACGGGCACTGGGAATATTTGGTCATGCCGTTCGGATTGGTTAACGCCCCCTGGGTGTTTCAGGCACTCGTTAATGACATTCTCCGAGAGATGTTGCAGAAATTCGTCTTCGTTTATCATGACGACATTCTGATCTTTTCTTCAACTCTCTCAGAGCATAAACAACATGTCAGACAAGTGCTTGAGGCCCTCCTTGAAGCCAAGCTTTTTGTCAAGGCTGAGAAATGTGTTTTTCATGCCAAGACTGTCTCGTTTCTTGGTTTCATTGTGTCAGAGGGGTCGGTCTGCATGGACCCTGACAAGGTGGCAGCGGTGTTTATCTGTAATTTTAGCGCAGTAGCTGCCCCCATTATTGCGCTCACCAAGAAGAATGCCTCCTTGCCGTTTGATTGGTCATCAGAAGCTGAGGCTGCTTTTCAGGAGTTAAAGAAACGTTTTAGCTCAGAGCCCATTCTCGTTTTGCCCGATCCCTCCCTCCCGTTCGTTGTGGAGGTAGATGCCTCTGAAGTCGGGGTGGGTGCCATTTTGTCCCAGCGCCTTCAGGACAATAAGTTGCACCCGTGCGCCTACTTCTCCCGGTCATTGTCGGCGGCCGAACGGAATTACAGTATTGGTGACCGAGAGTTGCTAGCCGTTAAGCTGGCGTTAGAGGAATGGCGCCATTGGTTGGAAGGGGCTGAGCATCCGTTTGTGGTTTGGATGGATCATAAAAATCTCCAATACATTCAACAGACTAAGCGACGTAAGTCCTGGTAGGCGCAGTGGTCATTGTTTTTTAATCGCTTTAACTTTACGTTGACTTCTTGCCCGGGTTCTAAAAACACCAAGCCTGACGCCTTGTCGCAGATTTACAACCGCTCTGGTCACGACCCCATTCCGGAGCCTGTTATCCCAACTGATCATATTTTGGCTCCCATTCAGTGGGACATTGAGTCTGATGTGCAAGGGGCCTTAAGGTCCGATCCTGGTCCTGGTGGGGAGCCACCTGGCTGTTTGTTTGTTCCGCCTTCTGTACACGCCCAGGTTCTCCAGTGGGGGCACTCTTCCCATCTGGCAGGTCACCCGGGGGTTCATCGGACCAAACTGTTCTTGGCCCGACATTTTTGGTGGCCCAGCATGATTGAAGACATCTGGGAGTTTTGAGCAGTGCGCGGCGTCTGCGCTAGGAATAAGAATTCCCACCTCCCTCCCTCTGGTTTGTTGCGGCCATTACCCATCCCTAAACCCCCGTGGAGCCATATCGCTCTTGATTTTATCACGGGTCTGCTGAATTCTGAAGGCAACACTGTCATCTTGGTCTTGGTTGACCGTTTTTCTAAGGCCGCCCATTTTATCGCTCTGCCGAAGTTGCCTTTGGCGCGGGAGACGGCCCTTCTTGTTGTGGACCATGTTTTCCACCTGCATGGCCTCCCGCAAAATGTGGTTTCAGACAGGGGCCCTCAATTCACGGCTAAGTTCTGGCGGGCCTTTTGCAGTCTGTTAGGGGCCACTGTGAGCCTTTCTTCTGGCTTTCATCCAGAGACTAATGGACAGACAGAGCGGACCTTCCAGTCTTTAGAGAATACCCTTCGATGTTTGGCAGCTGATAATCCATCATCATGGAACCGTTTTTTAGTTTGGGCTGAATATTCCCATAATTCTCAGGACAACTCCTCCACAGGCCTTTCACCATTTCAGGCTCAGTTGGGCTATCAACCCCCCCCCCTTTTTCCTGAGACTGAAAAGGATTCTGAAGTCCCCTCTGTCAATTATTTTATTTGACGCTGTCGCTCTGTCTGGGCCAGGGTCCGGTCCTCTTTGTTGCGATCTAGGCAGAGACAGAAGACTGCTGCCGATAGAAGGCGCCGGTTGGCCCCATCTTATCGGGTTGACCAAAGAGTTTGGCTTTCTACTCGGGACCTTCCCTTAAAGGTGGAGTCACGAAAGTTGGCTCCTCGCTTCATTGGCCCTTTTAAAATAGTGCGGAGGATCAACCCTGTTACTGTACGGTTAAAACTCCCCAAGTCCTTGCGTATCCGCCCCTCGTTTCATGTCTCAAGGCTGAAACCAGTTAGCACTAACGTCCTGGCTCCGGTTGACAAGCCTCTGTGGAATCATTTTTATATTGATTCATTTAATTATTATTAATTGTTTATCCTTGCTTGCTCTGGCTCAAATTTTCTTAGGCTATGGTAGTGTACTCTTGCCTGTTTCTGATTAGCCTAGGCCTTCATAGCTGTAGCTTCCACAAATTTGAACAATGTGTAATTGCTTATCGTTTATCTGGAGCCATGCAGTCCTGACAGGGCCAAGATGTTCTCTTTCTCTCTCTCAAGTTTATGTGTTCTCAGGAAGAACAGTACAAGTTGAGCCTGGGATGCCGAACGATACGATGTATGCATACTCCGGGGCCGGCTTTACATGGGCTGTGTGCGTCTGCAACATTCTTGTTGATACCATAATGCGTAAATCAGCTCAAGGGGGAGGAGGATGTCAAGATGGACTCTTACTTAAACCACAGCAAAATCCTTTTTGGTTATCCGTGCTCTTGCCTGTAACGAGAGTTCTCACATGTGGCGGGGATCCTTTTTCTGCAGAAAAAGTAAACTGACCTTTGGCTTGGAAATATTAATTCCTTTGTCTCTGTCTGAGTTCTTTTTGAGAAAGTAACATCAGGAATATAAAATCAAAATTCCTACAACAGCCTCCGCCGCCACGGATAATTGAGGGGGGCCCAGTTTACACTGTGCGTCGCATTTTGGCTGAGAGGCGTGTAGGTCATGGAGCCTTTTTTTTTTTTTTTTTTTTGGGAATTTTTCCTTTATTTGACAGTTATACAGTGTAGAGAGACAGGAAGGTTGGGGAGAAGAATGGGGGAAGACATGCAGCAGGTGACCCGAGCCGGATTCAAACCCAGGTCGCTGCGGGAAGGACACAGCCTTTATGGTACGCGCACTTAGACCGATAAGCCACCGGGGTGCCCCCGCGGAGCCCAATTTTTAGTGGACTGGGAAGGATATGGGCCTGAGGAGCGGCGCTGGGTCCCTTCTCCGGATATCCTCGATCCCAGCCTCATCTCTGAGTTCCGTGCACAAGGTTCTCGGGGAACTTCTGGTGCCGTTCCTTAAAGGGGGGTTCTGTAGTGGTTTAGGCGTGCGTTTGTTTGTTGGACCTTTCTTTGTTCTATTTTCCGGGACGATATCGGATTTCTTTTGCATTGAATTCCTGGCCCAGCTGGCTAATTGAGCTGGGGCGGAGTTTTCCGAACTCTGTATATATGGCCGGGGGTTTGCCACGCCTATCGCTAAAGTGTTTGTTTGTTTCTAGCACTACAGCCGAAGAAATCTCTAGTCAGTTTTCCTAGTGACTTGTTATCTTCCAATTATTGTAAGGAATTGCTTCTTTTAGAAGTTTTTTCTATTCTCTCTTTAGTTTATTCTCTCTCGCACTGCTTCCGTTTTGCGGACTTTTATTCGTCCTTGGAAGCGTGAGCTTTTACCGGAGGTGTGTACCTCTTTTGTGTTTGTCTCATTTCGGGGCTGCTCTTTGTTCTTTCTCTCACTGGTCACTGCACCTGGCGTCCTATTACCGCTCATTACACTCGGAAGGAATCTTGAGACACATTGTGGAGGCTAGGTTATCAAGTGTAAATTAACCTGTGTACAGTAGCCATATATGTCAGTGCTGTGCTCCACCCAGCTAAGCCACGAATACGCAGACGGAAGATAAATGTTTTCTCGACTGTCAGTCATCTTATATTTGCGTTTTGCTCTGGAAAATGAAAATCGGACAGGTGTGTGTCCAGGGAAGATGCATTAATGGGGCTAAGTGTAAATGGTATGTGGATAAATCATATCGGATATTATTAAGATAGAGGACACAGGAAATGACAAGTGTGAGTTGGATGAAAGACAAAACAATGACAATTTAGTATCCTGGTCTTTGACAAACCTCATAAAATGATCTGCAGTAAGGTTCACGGCTTTGACTGCAAAGGTTACATGTTTTAGTTTTAAAACGGCTAAAGTTTTAGCTTGACCGGGAATTTGTAATCATCAGACCAATTTAAAGTTCGCAGATGGGGATACACTGATGGGGTGGGTAAGTTAGCAGACATGCTGTACTGATGGGGTGGGGAAGTTAGCAGACATGCTGCACTGATGGGGCGGGTAAGTTAGCAGACATGCTGCACTGATGGGGTGGGTAAGTTAGCAGACATGCTGCACTGATGGGGTGGGTAAGTTAGCAGACATGCTGCACTGATGGGGTGGGTAAGTTAGCAGACATGCTGTACTGATGGGGTGGGGAAGTTAGCAGACATGCTGCACTGATGGGGCGGGTAAGTTAGCAGACATGCTGCACTGATGGGGTGGGTAAGTTAGCAGACATGCTGCACTGATGGGGTGGGTAAGTTAGCAGACATGCTGCACTGATGGGGTGGGTAAGTTAGCAGACATGTTGCACGATGGGGTGGGGTAAGTTAGCAGACATGTTGCACTGATGGGGTGGGTAAGTTAGCAGACATGTTGCACTGATGGGGTGGGTAAGTTAGCAGACATGTTGCACTGATGGGGTGGGTAAGTTAGCAGACATGCTGCACTGATGGGGTGGGTGAGTTAGCAGACATGTTGCACTGATGGGGTAGGTAAGTTAGCAGACATGTTGCACTGATGGGGTGGGTAAGTTAGCAGACATGCTGCACTGATGGGGTGGGGAAGTTAGCAGACATGCTGCACTGATGGCATGGGTAAGTTAGCAGACATGCTGTACTGATGGGGTGGGGAAGTTAGCAGACATGCTGCACTGATGGGGTGGGTAAGTTAGCAGACATGCTGCTCTGATGGGGAGGGTAAGTTAGCAGACATGCTGCACTGATGGGGTGGGTAAGTTAGCAGACATGCTGCACTGATGGGGTGGGTAAGTAGCAGACATGCTGCACTGATGGGGTGGATAAGTTAGCAGACATGTTGCACTGATGGGGTGGGTAAGTTAGCAGACATGTTGCACTGATGGGGTGGGTAAGTTAGCAGACATGTTGCACTGATGGGGTGGGTAAGTTAGCAGACATGTTGCACTAATGGGGTGGGTAAGTTAGCAGACATGCTGCACTGATGGGGTGGGTGAGTTAGCAGACATGTTGCACTGATGGGGTAGGTAAGTTAGCAGACATGTTGCACTGATGGGGTGGGTAAGTTAGCAGACATGCTGCACTGATGGGGTGGGTAAGTCAGCAGACATGTTGCACTGATGGGGTGGGTAAGTTAGCAGACACGTTGCACTGATGGGATGGGTAAGTTAGCAGAAAAGCTGTACTGATGGGGGGGTACATTAGCATACATGCTGCACTGATGGGGTGGGTAAGTTTCCAGACATGCTGCACTGATGGGGTGGGTAAGTTTCCAGACATGGTGCACTGATGGGGTGGGTAAGTTAGTAGACATGCTGCACTGATGGGGTGGGTAAGTTAGCAGACATGTTGCACTGATGGAGTGGGTAAGTTAGCAGACATGTTGCACTGATGGGGTGGGTAAGTTAGCAGATATGCTGCACTGATGGAGTGGGTAAGTTAGCAGACATGCTGCACTGATGGGGTGGGTAAGTTAGCAGACATGCTGTACTGATGGGGTGGGTAAGTTAGCAGACATGTTGCACTGATGGGGTGGGTAAGTTAGCAGACATGTTGCACTGATGGAGTGGGTAAGTTGCAGACATGCTGACATGTTGCAGACTGATGGGGTGGGTAAGTTAGCAGACATGTTGTACTGATGGGATGGGTAAGTTAGCAGACATGTTGCACTGATGGGGTGACATGTTGCACTGATTAGCAGACATGCTGCACTGATGGGGTGCGTTAAGACATGTTGCTGACATGTTGCACTGATGGGGTGGGTAAGTTAAGACATGCAGACATGTTGTTACTGATGGGATGGGTAAGTTAGCAGACATGTTGCACTGATTATGCTGCACTGATGGGGCAGACATATTGTACTGATGGGGGTTGCAGACATGCTGCACTGATGGGGTGGTAAGTTAGCAGACATGTTGACATGACATGTTGCACTGATGGGGGGGTTGGCAGACATGTTGCACTGATGGGGTGGGTAAGTTAGCAGACATGTTGCACTGATGGGGTGGGTAAGTTAGCAGACATGTTGCACTGATGGAGTGGGTAAGTTAGTAGACATGCTGCACTGATGGGGTGGGTAAGTTAGCAGACATGTTGCACTGATGGGGTGGGTAAGTTAGCAGACATGTTGCACTGATGGGGTGGGTAAGTTGGCAGACATGTTGCACTGATGGGGTGGGTAAGTTAGCAGACATGTTGTACTGATGGGGTGGGTAAGTTAGCAGACATGTTGCACTGATGGGGTGGGTACGTTAGCAGACATGCTGCACTGATGGGGTGGGTAAGTTAGCAGACATGTTGCACTGATGGGGTGGGTAAGTTAGCAGACATGTTGTACTGATGGGATGGGTAAGTTAGCAGACATATTGTACTGATGGGATGGGGTAAGTTTGGCAGATTATATTGCACTGATGGGGTGGGCAGACATGTTAGCAGACATGTTGCACTGATGGAGTGGGTAAGTTAGTAGACATGCTGCACTGATGGGGTGGGTAAGTTAGCAGACATGTTGCACTGATGGAGTGGGTAAGTTAGCAGACATGTTGCACTGATGGGGTGGGTAAGTTGGCAGACATGTTGCACTGATGGGATGGGTAAGTTAGCAGACATGCTGCACTGATGGGGTGGGTAAGTTAGCAGACATGTTGCACTGATGGGGTGGGTAAGTTGGCAGACATGTTGCACTGATGGGGTGGGTAAGTTAGCAGACATATTGCACTGATGGGGTGGGTAAGTTAAGAGACATGTTGCACTGATGGGATGGGTAAGTTAGCAGACATATTGTACTGATGGGGTGGGTAAGTTAGCAGACATGTTGCACTGATGGGGTGGGTAAGTTAGCAGACATGTTGCACTGATGGGGTGGGTAAGTTAGCAGACATGCTGCACTGATGGGGTGGGTAAGTTAGCAGACATGTTGCACTGATGGGGTAGATAAGTTAGCAGACATGCTGTACTGATGGGGTGGGTAAGTTAGCAGACATGTTGCACTGATGGGGTGGGTAAGTTAGCAGACATGCTGCACTGATGGGGGGGTGTTGCACTGATGGGGTTGGGTAAGTTAGCAGACATGTTTCACTGATGGGGTAGATAAGTTAGCAGACATGCTGTACTGATGGGGTGGGTAAGTTAGCAGACATGCTGTACTGATGGGGTGGGTAATTTAGCAGACATGCTGCACTGATGGGGTGGGTAAGTTAGCAGACATGCTGTACTGATGGGGTGGGTAAGTTAGCAGACATGCTGCACTGATGGAGTGGGTCTCAGTCAAGAGGCACTGATGGGGGTCCTGCACTTGGGCTGGACAGAGACATGTTGCACTGATGGGGTAAGAGCAGACAAAATGCAGACAGCACTGTAGTAGACATGTTGACTGGGGTGGGTAAGTTAGCAGACATGTTGCACTGATGCTCTTGCTGCCAGTTACACATAGCAGGACATGTTGCACTGATGGGGTAAGTTGAGACATTTCATAACAGACATTTCACTGATAGATAATTAGCAGACAACTGATTTGTGAGATTGACATGGGGATGGGATGGGTAAGTTAGCAGAAATCTAATGATCATTTGCCCAGTCTGCAGACATGTGCACTGATGGGGGGGGTTAGCAGACATGCTGTACTGATGGGGGGGATTAGCAGACATGCTGTACTGATGGGGTGGGGTAAGTTAGCAGACATTGCACTGATTTGGAAGTTAGCAGAATTGCACTGATGGGGTGTAAGACATGGGGTAGATGGGATGACATAAAAAAATGAGCAGCCTGCTTCTGTGAGCCCATCGCAGAAGAATATATTCATATAATGTGACCGGAATGCCCTCACAGGACGACCCCATACTGTAGTGCTGCAGTGTCGTAGGTTCAGCAGTGTTTACATGCTCTTTCCAGATTTCACATAGAAGGAACATTTGGAGTTTATGGAAAGGGACTAAAATGGATGATAAGTCTGAATTGGCCATTCTTTTGGAGAGAATCGGGAGAGATTAAGCTTCTATGGCAGGCATAAAAAAAGGCCCTCAGCCCAGAGAAGAATAAACATAATGTACCGGAATTTCACTACCCATCCCAAAATCACATCGTAGGTTCAGCATACTTGGCCCTAGCCCTGGGCAGAGTTTCCAGTGGAGATAAACTGTGGCCAGCTGCCAGATGGCAGGCAGAAAGGCCTCAGCTCAGGAGTGATAAACATGGTGTACCTTTCACTACCCATCCCAAAATCACATCCTCTCCAGCATAGCCCTGGCCCTGGCAGTCTTCCACTGCAGTGAACTCCAGCTGCCAGAGCTCGCATTGAGCCAGCCGTTTTTTATGTAGTGCAGCTGTCTAGCCCCAGGCAGGTCTCGGCCTGTTTGTCTCTTTGATCACCGTTCAGCGGGTGGATTAACATATGCCTGCTCTCTTCCTCCATACCACTCTTTCACCTGCAAATAAACATTGAGCCTCTACGTTCCCTCCTTTGCTGTTTCGCCGCTCAGCGAGACACCGATTTATCAGCTGTGCCCTCGCTATTCCCCTGCTATATGGCCAGCGGACTTTACTCCCCCCTGCAGAACCACAAACACAAACCCCACCAAAACAAGAATACGTTTTGGATTCTATGTTTATTAAAATGCTGCTGCTTTACTTTTTTTTTTAGTTTTTTTTGTGCACGCACACATGAAAAAACATGCTATACACCATATTTTCTTGTTTGTTAATTTTATTTTATTTTTCATGTCATGCACTTTAAAGTGCCCAGTACCACAGCGAATTACAAGACTGTATTTACAGCTGCCTTAAAAACAAATCAAACAAAACACTTCACTGTGTTTATCCTTACAATTATGACATATTTCGCATTTCCCCCACACTTTACAAATAAAATTTGCAACAAAAAAGGAACCCTTTTGAAAAGAAACTACAGTGCAGCTTTTTATTTAAATGGACTGTAATATAGGCATGAACCACTTGTATGAGAGGATTGAAAATTTAAAAGAAATTCTCTTCACTGTAATATGCTATCATGTACCATTAAGAAAAGTATTCCCTTGTGCCCAAAGTCTAATTTAGTTTAACATGAAAATGGCAGTATCACAGAAACCACTCAGAGCACAATAACACATTTTATGCATATTCAGGGCTTGTAAGATCAAGGGCAATGGTTGCACCATAGAGCAGAAAAGTTCAGATCAATAAAGCAGTGTTGTTTGATCGAGACATGCACACACACATGTACACACTCCTCAATGCACGCAAAATCAGATCTGCACACACCTACAAACATTCTTGCACACATACACACCCACACGCATTCATGCACACACACACACACACACACACACACGCACACATTCATGTACACATGCACACACACACACACACACATACAGCCAAACTGCCTCATTATGCTGCCCTGTGCTGCCAGGGATCAGACAGGATTCTGTCCAGAGAGAACTGGAGAGCACAGAGATGGCATTTTCATCCATTTCACACAGACCATCTGAGCAGGCAAAGCTAGTGCTCCATATGAGCTCACAGCCTGATCACCAGCGCATCCCTGCCCTCCAGAGCCACATCCTGACTGTGTCACTCTGAGCTCATGGACCAATTCATCTCCTACCTGCAACATCCACTGTGTTATAGATAGATAGATTTTTCTTGTCCTTCTCAGGATAATTGTTTTCACTTACAGCCACAAGAAATTACACAAACCATCTTACAAAAAAACAACACTACCACAGACGTATACCCGCCACCGTACACATATACATTCCCCCACATTCACAGTCTTTTCATTCTCTTGTTTAGTTCAGTTATGGCATATGGGATGAAACTTTTGTTGAATTTTATTTTCTTCCAAGTCAGCTACCTGTATCGTTGGCCAGAGGGAAGGAGTGTAAAGTATGAGTTGAGTGGATGACTGGGATTGAGTGCTATGGAGTGTGCTCCGCGTGCAGTGGCTGTGTTATCGTGTCATACGGAAAAACTCCCCCAACGTGTAATAGGATTTAGCACAGTGTAAAGGGCCTAGTTAGCTCAAATATCCTTGGTAGCATGTACTTACAGTTGCAATCAAAATTATTCAACCCCCCTTGCAAATTAGGTTTACTGGCAAAATTTACAAACTTTCAGCTGTTTGCAATGAACAAATCAAACAAGAACAATTTAAATAGCTCAACAGCATAAATAAGTGGCTTCTCCAAATTCAACACAAAATGCCACTGTTAATCACTACTGCAGGCTCAAAATTATTCAACCCCTTCATGACAAGCATCGTTAATAGTTAGTAGAGCACCCTTTTGCTGCTATGACCTGCTGGAAATGTGATGCATAGGCAGACAACAGCTTTTAGCAGCATTCCCAAGGAATCTTAGCCCAGTCCCCATGGACAATGGCCTCCGGTTCACTAATATTCTAGGGTTTGCATGCTGCAACTGTCTTCTTCAAATCCTACCAGAGATTTTTTATGGGGTTCAAGTGAGGCGACTGTGATGGGCACTCTAGAATCTTCCCAGACTTCTTCTGAAACCAAGCCTTAGTGGATGTTGAGGTATGCTTAGGATCATTGTCCTGTTGGAAGGTCCAATGATGCCCAAGCGTCAGCTTCCCTACAGATGGCATGACATTTTCTCCTTGGATATCCTGGTACTTGACTGCATCCGTCTTGCCCTCCACACTTTGCAGGTTTCCAGTGCCAGAGGAAGCAAGGCAGCCACAGAGCATCAAAAAGCCCCCACAATTCTTCACTGTAGGCAGGGTGTACTTTTCAGCAAATGCTTCTTTATTCCACCTGCAAACATACCACTGATTCATAAGCCCGAAATATTCCAGTTTTGTTTCATCACTCCACAGAACAGTATCCCCAAACTTCTGTGGCTTATTCATATGGTTTTGAGCATATTGGAGCTTGTGTTTTTGGATCAGTTGTGGTGTATGTCTTGGAGTTCGGGCATGGAGACCTTCAACGTTTAGTATGCGCCCTACAGTGCAAACTGAAACCTCAGTGCCTCCTGCCTCCAAGTCTTGCTGTGGGTCTCCTATAGTCACTCGAGGGTCTTTGGCCACCCGTCTCTTCAGGAATCCGGTGACAGCCATTGATAGCTTCCTCTTTCTGCCACATCCTGGTACTGTAGCCACTCTTCCTTTAACTCTGAACTTGCAAACTATGCTTCCAAGTGTATCTTTATGAAAATTCAGTGCCTGTGCTACCTTTTTGTATCCTTTTCCTTGTTTGTGGCAGGCAATGATCTCCTCTATTAACTTTTTGGACAATTCTTTTGACGGCCATATTTCAAATATGCAATCAAATGTCAGTGTCAACAAACCCCTATCGAGTGCCAGTATTTGATGTGTTCTATGTCAAGCAAACCTGATGCAACTAATTAAGCTCTTGATTAGCTGTATTTGGTGTGCTTGAGACAACACCTGATTTGCAAATATGCCCTTATGAGGGATTCTATTTGGGGGGTTGAATAATTTTGAGACTGCAGCAGTCATTAAAAATGGCATTTTGTGTTAAATTTGGAGAAACCACTTGTAATATTAGTTGTGTTGAGCAATTTAAAATGTTCTTGTTTAATCTGTTTATCACAAACAGCTGAAAGTTTGTAAATTTTGCAATTAAACACAATTTGCAATGGGGGTTGAATAATTTTGATTGCAACTGTATGTGCACTGCAGAAGCTTCCTTCCACTTGTGCGTTTCAGCAAGTTGGTTAGTCAGTGAGGGACATTGACAAAGTATAGCCCAGCTCCCTCCAAGATTTAAAAAAAGTGTGCACAAATATTGTATAAAACTGCTGTAACCCTGCAATAATTAATGCCTAACTGCCGTGGGAATGCGGTTATATGCTGTATGCGAAACTGTTGAGACCTTATTCATGACTGATCAATGCCATATTACCTTAACACAGGTGAAAAATCAAGCTAATCAATCCCTGCTCATTTATTGACAATCCTATTTTAGGTTTTCAAAGAAATTAATTCAGCAATTATCATTTCACAAATATTGTTTTAAAAAATCAATAATAATAATCATGCACTGGCGCAATGGATGAATCTCTGAGCATAGGCAATCACACACTGACATCCAGCTCAGCCGCTGGGGAGCGGGTGTGAAGGGGTTAATCCTCACAGCAGGAGCGCTACAGATGAATCCGATGAGACTCAGGCCTTAATCAAACAGACCGGAGGAGGGGAATCCTCCACATGCCCTCCTCCCTCCAGATGGAAGGACGGACCTGAGGCTGGGGGGTGTGTAACCGCCATAACTGAGGTGTGGTGTTCCAACATCAAAGGGGTGCACCTGATCCCCCTCCAGCCCCAAACTCACTCCCTCTGCTGACCCGAGCGCCCACGGGACCGGTATCCACCACCGCTGTGCGCCCGAAATACTCCAGCCCCAATCTCACTCCCTCTACTGACCCGAGCGCCCACGGGACAGGTGTCCACCACCGCCGTCCGCCTGAAATACTCCAGCCCCAATCTCACTCCCTCTGCTGACCCGAGCGCCCACGGGACAGGTATCCACCACAGTTGTCCGCCCGAAATACTCCCTCCTGATCTGAAAGGTGATTACAGCAGGGCATGTCAGTGCTGAAGTGTGTGTCTGTGTGTGTATATGCATGTGTTTCTGTTTGCATGTGGGTGTATATACATGTGTGTGTGTGTGTGTGTGTATGCATGGGCGTGTGTAATGCATGTGTGTGTGTGCACGCACTTGTATGTGTGCATGCGTGTGTGCGCGCTTGTTTGTGTGTGTGTATGTGCGTATGTGTGCGCGTGTGTTTGTGTGTGTGCGCGCGTGTATGTGTCTTTGTATGCGCGTGTGTGTGTGCGTGCTTGTATATGTGTGTGCACGCACGCGTGCTTGTGTGTGTGTGTGTGTGTTTGCGTGTGTGTGCATCTGCGTGGTGAGTTTTCTCCTCCACAGGTCATAGGAGGAACTGAAGGTTTGAGGTGTTGAAGGCCTGCGAGCCCCATGCGCTCAGAAAGCAGAACAGAAGGGACTTTGAGAGAATGATGTGTCTGTTTGACACACTGAACAGCTTGAGGAAAAACTGAACAGAAAAAAAATCACTACAAATTATTCCAAAGAGATTTAGATTCCTGAGCCAAAATTACAGCCCCATCAGTCAGATGATGGAAAGTGGATTGTCACAACCTGACTCAATGCAAGGACAGAAGGCGAAGACCAAACCGAATGGTTTAACGCAAATTTATTAAAGAAAACTAAATGAAGTGTGCAGTCAGTTTGTCCATAATGTGTGTAGTATGTGGATGTGGGAACATGTACATGAGTAAGAATACAAAAACCAAATCAACCAAAATCCAAAAAAGCCAAATAACTAGAATTAGAGAGACGGAATGATTGCTCAGGCCTCTTTATGTAGGAGAGCAAGCAGATTAACCGAGGTGTCGGCCTTCACCCTGAATGAGCCACTCTCCAGATCCCAACCACCAACTAAGCAAAGGGTTAAGCCTGAGGCTTAGAGGCCATCACACCCTCTTTCTTAAGAGCAACAGAAGGTCCCACTTCAGAGCCTGGAACAAAAACAATATTATATATAATTTTCTAATCCATTATGATTAACAAACATCCAATGAACTGATATCAACAACCCTTCATGATCACGCAGATTTCCCAATTACCCTTCCAATACCCCTGACCATACAACTTTGGAACCAGAAAAAGCACTTAAGAGTACAAAACTGGGATTGGAAAAATATTAAGGATTGATGGGCAAATCTACCAATGACTTGAAAAAGGTGCAAGTGGCAAGGCATCTGCAACTACGTTTTCTTTGGCCTTAATATGTCGTATGTCCAAATGATAAGGTTGTAAAAACAAGGCCCATTGCATTAACCTTTGATTTGGATTTTTTTTTTTTAATTTGGCATCTCCAATCCCACCCGAATCTGGAATGCCCAACTGGTGAACTATGTACAAGGCTTGCTCATATGCGACCTCGTGCTGCCAACTCAGGAGAGTGAAGACAGTTCGCGGCTCTCCTCCGAAGCACACGCCTGTCAGCCACCGCTTCTTATACACTCATTGGTTGAATCCTCGCAAGTGCAGAACGAGGGCGGAGGATACCCGGACATGAACAGGCTTAGAATCTTCCTGATGAGTGCCTGTCTGGCCAACAGGAGGCACTTAAGCAATGAACAAGGCTACCATTTGTATATTACCCCTCCCGGCAGACCCTTCCCAATTTGCATCCCTGTAGCGCAATGGCTAATCGTGCGCTACTCTGAAAAACCTGCCGACCACTGCCGGTTGGTACAATCGGGGCTCGAACCCGCGCCGTGATAGTCACTTCTGCTTCGCAGTGCGATGCTTTAACCGGTGAGCTATCAGGCAGCTTCTGATTTGGATTTTAAACTGATCACAAAAAGGGTGACCGATTATGGTTGGAATGTACCACTAAGCTAGAATCTGACCCAACATATACATCAAAATGTTAAAGGGCCCAAACAAGAGCAAGCTCTTCTTTTTCTATGATCATGTAATGCCTTTGTTATACTTTCAACTTTTTAGAGAAGTTGCAAACTGATGTTTCAACCCACTTTTTGTCCTTTTGTAACAAGACCACTCCAGCCCCGACATCACTGGCATCAACTTGTAATCGGAAAGGCAGGTCCAGCTGGGAGCCGCGAGCACTGGAGCTAAAGACAACAAGCTCTTACTTGGCCAAAGGCCTGTTGAAAACTTGGAGACCAAACATTTTTAACTTCAGCTTTTCAACTCAGTCTGTGGAGCCACTACAGAAGCAAAATCAGCACGATAATAACCAGCCAACCCCAAAAACGATACAACTTTCGGGCAGTGGATGGAACTGGAAATGCTTGTATTGCCAAAACGTATGCACGAATAGGACAAACCTCCCCTTGCCCCACACTTTTACCTAAATAGGTTGTCATAGCCTAAAACACACATTTGGACAGTTAACAGTCATTCGGGCCCAAACCAACCCGTCAAATAGAGCTTGTACTTTCTTAAGGTGTTCTTCCCAACTGTCACTATAAATCACCTCATCATCCAAATACAATAAACAGCCCTCCAACCCTCTCACAACCTTGTTCATTAAAATCTGAAATGTGGCTGGTGCATTTTGTAACCCAAATGATTTGACTGTAAGAATATACACCTGATGGTGTCATAAAAGCATACATTTCTCTGGCTCTTTTCGAAAGGGGAATCTGTGAGTTTCCCTTGAGAAGATCAAATTTACTAGCATATTTGGCCCTTCCACCTGATCAACACAGTACTCCATCCTTGGGAGAGGAAAGGAATCTAACTTTGTCACTGTATTAACCTTTAAAAAAATCAGTGCAGGGTCTATGTGTGGAATCAGATTTACTAGCCAAAAGACAGCAAGAAGCCCAACTGGATGAAAAGGGTTCAGCAATACCAGTTTCTAAAATGTAAGACACGTCTGAATTTAACATTTTTCTGTTTTTCTAGAAAAACTCAATAAAATGCTGAGTGATGGGTTTAGCATCTCCCACACCAACATCATGTTTTACTAAATTAGCGCAAGCAGGCGTATCTGAGAACAGACACGGATAACTTTGAAAAACCTCAACTGGCACATACATTTGTCTTCATCCAGATGTCTGACTGCTCAGGCCGCTTTATATAAGAGAGCAGGTGTCAGCCAGCACTCCTAATTAGCCACTCTCCGAATCCCAACAACAAATAAAGTAATTGGTTAATCTTCTGGCCTAGAGGCTATCACAGGAAAAGTAACAAAAGAAAAAGCCTTGAAAGAAAAGTATACTCTAACACACATGCACGCACACAGGCAGACATACATGCACAGGCACATGCAGACATGCATGCAAAAACACACTCTCAGTTCTGTGCTGTGCATGGTGTTTTATTCATAGCGCATGGGGAGCATGTTTTGACAGGATCTCCCCCAGGGCAGTAGTGCAGCTCTGGGCTCTGACCAAGCCCTGCGGGGGCTGAGGTCCAAGGTGGTGGATATTTTAGGTGGGGGGGGGTATGAGGGCTCCATGCTAGTACTGGGATCTGCCCATGTCTGCAGCACACAAGCTTTGAAGAGTCACCTCTAGCAGAACAGTGAGGTGGCCTTGTAAACTGTGGCTGTGGGCACACACACACAACAAACACACACACACACACACACACATACACACACTGTCAGGAATTCATCTTCCTGTACCTGAATATTTCCGCCGGTAAAATTTGCTCCCCCAACCCCTCTCATAACACTAGAGTATTCCACAGGGTGTGATCTCTCCTAATGCGTTCAAGGCTTCATTCAGCTGAGCGTGATCTGCCTCAACGCGTTCAAGGCTTCATTCCACTGGGCCTGATCTCCTCGAACACGTTCAAGGCTTCATGTAACTGAGTGTGATCTCTCCTAACGTGTTCAAGGCTTCATTCCACTGAGTGTGATCTCTCCTAACGCGTTAAAGGCTTCATTCAACTGAATGTGATCTCCCCTAACACGTTCAAGGCTTCATTTAACTGAGTGTGATCTCTCCTAACACGTTCAAGGCTTCATTCATCTGAGTGTGATCTCCCCTAACGCATTCAAGGCTTCATTCCACTGGGTGAGATCTCCCCTAATGCATTCAAGGCTTCATTCCACTGGGTGAGATCTCTCCTAACGCATTCAAGGCTTCATGCAACTGAGTGTGATCTCTCCTAACACGTTCAAGGCTTCATTCCACTGGGTGTGATCTCCCCAAATGCATTCAAGGCTTCATTCCACTGGGTGAGATCTCTCCTAACGCATTCAAGGCTTCATGCAACTGAGTGTGATCTCTCCTAACACGTTCAAGGCTTCATTCCACTGAGTGTGATCTCCCCTAATGCGTTCAAGGCTTCATTCCACTGGGTGAGATCTCTCCTAACGCATTCAAGGCTTCATTCCACTGGGTGTGATCTCTCCTAACGCGTTCAAGGCTTCATTCCACTGGGAGAGATCTCTCCTAATGCGTTCAAGGCTTCATGCAACTGAGTGTGATCTCTCCTAACACATTCAAGGCTTCGCTGTACTGGGTGTGATCTCCCCGAACACGTTTAAGGCTTTATTCAACTGAGTGTGATCTCTCCTAACGCGTTCAAGGCTTCATTCCACTGGGTGTGATCTCCCCTAACACGTTCAACGCTTCATTCAACTGAGTGTGATTTCTCCTAACACGTTTAAGGCTACATTCAACCGAGTGTGATCTCTCCTAACACGTTCAAGGCTTCATTCAACTGGGTGTGATCTCTCCTAACGCCTTCAAGGCTTCATACCACTGGGTGTGATCTCCTCTAACGCGTTCAAGGCTTCATTCAACTGAGTGTGATCTCTCCTAATGCGTTCAAGGCTTCATTCCATTGGGTGTGATCTCCCCTAACGTGTTCAAGGCTTCATTCCACTGGGTGTGATCTCTCCTAACGCATCAAGGCTTCATGTAACTGAGTGTGATCTCTCCTAACGCGTTCAAGGCTTCATTCCACTGGGTGTGATCTCCCCTAATACGTTCAAGGCCTCATTCAACTGAGTGTGATCTCTCCTAACGCGTTCAAGGCTTCATTCCACTGGGTGTGATATCCCCTAACGCATTCAAGGCTTCATTCAACTGAGTGTGATCTCTCCTAAAGTGTTAAAGGCTTCATTCCAATGGGTGTGATCTCCCCTAACACATTCAAGGCTTCAAGACCAATCAGGCTGAAGCAGAGACACAATCTAAGGCACAGATCTCATGTCTCACCAATTTTAACTGAGCTTGAAGGGTTAAACATCCATTATAGAGGGCTTTTTGAAGGATAACAAAGAGAACAAAAGCTTAAGAAC
The DNA here is from genome assembly GCA_029692085.1 of Gymnothorax javanicus. Classification (NCBI taxonomy): domain Eukaryota; kingdom Metazoa; phylum Chordata; class Actinopteri; order Anguilliformes; family Muraenidae; genus Gymnothorax; species Gymnothorax javanicus. The sequence continues at coordinate 101,857,539 of CM056194.1, read as the reverse complement.
AAAACTCATCAATCACATCCTTTCTGAGAGAATACAACCATCCTTGTGTGGATTTTTAAAGAAATATTGGTAGCTGCTTGTGTCCTGTGCACCTGCATCGCTAGAACTGTCTCAGTCACTTTGGAGCTGGGATTCAAAGAGAGAACAGAGTCTCAATGCTTCGAGGAAGGAGAATCATACAGAGTTTAAAATGAAAAGGAAAAAAACACACACTCACCACCATTTCCATTCATGTCCCAGTCCACAAAACTGCAGTGTTAACACCCCTGATTAATTCTGGCATCTGGAGCCTTTCATCTTTCCCTGCCGCTCAGTTTTTAATCAGATTAACCCAAACGGGCGTCCTTTAATGGGCCTTTTTTAAGGAAATCCAAAAGAGTTTGATAATTAGAATAATTAAACCGCTGGGATTGGGTGTATTTTTCTCACTCCTTTACCCCTCAGTCTACCCTTACTATTTCTTTTTTAAGTTTCTGATTTGGACGCAAACAAACTCACAAGAATGGAGAACACCACCACCATCAGTTAACTGCCTTTACTGTATGCTCTGTGGTGCTAAATAAATAAGCCCCCGCCCCCATAAATTATTCTGAGCTGAACTGCCATGACCTGATAATGCATAGTGTTTATACAAATGTACAAACAGTCTATACAGAGGAATATTTATTTGATGAATTTTTGCTACTCCACATTCAGCCAAGCCTAAAATCATATTAATAATTGATCGACTTTTTGAGCTTTTAATGAGGACAAATTAAGTCATTTTCCACTGTGTCAGGGCAGTGTATAGTTACCCAAAGGTTGAATTTTGAATTGTCTTTCCAGTTGCTGTTCACTTGGTGTCAGAATATAACGTATGAAGAGTTTTATGCTGAGTAAAAAAAAACTCAATTTAAAACAAAAGAGGTTGAGTGGACTTTGTGGGTTTTGCATTCCAACTCTTCATATACACATATACATTTGGATAGAAATGTTCATCGTTGCAACTGAATGAGATGCCGAATCAGAAGATATTCCCACAAAACTTTCTGGCTAATACAGGAAAGCTGCAACCTCATATTTCCAAGACAAACTCAACAGTCAAATAATTTCGATGATGGCTTATTTCAATTAAATTACACAAAAAAAAAAAAACAAATCTTTACTCAGCTATTCCTCATGAGGGAGTGGCTAAATTGACAATTTACAGTCAGAAATATGCTTTAAAACATTTTTTTTAAATGATGTTGTATTGGGAACTATTCAAGGGGTTCAGCAAAATTCAGTGATTTGGTTAAGAAGGTAACAGAAACACTGGATTCAGACAAGATTAAAGAATGTAATATATCTCTGAGGGGGCTTAAAGGAGCTGTGTCACGATTACTGCACATGCTCAGAACTTTGAAAACTGTTCAGCCGAACTAAAAATCAAACAAAGTTAATCCATCGTTGCTAATCAGTCATCATTTTGCATTGTATGTATAAATTTTAGTTACTCAGGCATTGTGCTTTTTATATTGAGGAGTTTTGCATGGAAATTCCAGGATTCAAAGCACTCTTTTACCACTTTGGTCAAAGGATATGAAGTGTGTAATATGGTTTGCCAACTGCCAATAATCATAGAAAAAGACAACTCCCTGCTGTAGTTTTCATCCTAACTATCAAATGCAGCCAAATCTCTCCACAGTTCATTTACTGCATGTCTAACCTAACCTCTCGCTAATTTTGGTAATTCATCTGGGTCAATCCACTGATCTAGTTTGTCACTGCATCTACAAATTCAAGTAAAGACCGCAATGCCTAAAATCACAACCTGATATCAACAATTTCTTCTCTGGGCATGATCTCATTTAGAATGGACTAGCAAGAAGTGGAAAGGAGTCCTCCAGTGCAGCTATTTGATTTTTCTTAATGTTATTAGAACTAGTGGGCATCATGCTGTCAGGGCCGAAGGGGAACAGGACCATTCTGATTGTTACCAATGCACAGTTCAGAAGCAATGTCATACAGTAGGGGTGTGTTAGAACCTGCATGGCAGGTATACATATATAGCCGACGAGACAGCATCTTTTTCCAGGATGCCCTGCTAATTTCAGCAAACAATACCAAGGCTTATTCAGCACATGTAAGAGCAGCATGGCTTCAACGCCAACTGCAGGTTTGTGTCATAGCTCAATCGGAAATATCCATTTAAACTGACTGTAGGTTAGCGGCAGTGGAATACTGCGTTACATACGTTTAAGAGACTCTACGTATCCTTCGAATCCAGTACAGGTGAGCGTCATGGCACTACCGCGGACACAGTCGGGTTAATGTCACAAAGAATATTCCCGCGTGGGCCTGAAAATGGGATGCCACGAGCTCTTTAATGTCCTAAAGCCCAACGTCCACCGGAGGCGTGAGACGCGCGTCAAAACGTAGGTTCCATTCATTTCAATGGAGCAACGCCCACTGGCGGCGCGTGACGTGCATCGACACGCGTCAGGTTTATACTTCTCGCCACTGCTCAATTTCTTGAGCGTCAACTCAATAGAAACGCTTTTGTCTTTTAGTTTATTTAACAATTTCGCCTTATCATGGTTAGTGGTATACATTTAATTAAAAGAAGGACGCCGCACACTCAGGCTCCAAGTGCAAAAAAGTTTACTGTGACAACGTTTCGGCCATAGGCCATTGTCAAGTCTTACATCCATGAGACACAGAAGGAGGATTTAAGTCTTCTATGAGCAGCGCACACACCTGGTTTGTATCAAACACAAATGTCATGCATGTCAGATGACATTAAGTAGTAACTCATATGAATACCACATACATCAATATAAAAGTATACATGAATCCAAAGATAATATATTTTTTTTCTAACCAAACAGGCCCAACAAATTTAATATGCCTGGAAATACACAATATAAGAAGAACAAAATATATATAAGTGTAAACAAAAAATAGTGTCAGATCAGCCGACAACTGCCCATAATGAAGTAACAAAGATCAATCAGCAGGAGACATCCAAAGAGGATACACCTGGTATGTTTACCAACTTAAACACCAAAACACTTATGTAGCACAAAATCATAGAAAGCACCTTAGATCAAAATCAATATTAAGACCATTGGGTGCCAGAGTATTCAAAAAATGTACATAATAATGTTCCCTCCTAAATAAAAGATTTTCTAAATTCCCACCTCTTCTTGGAAGAGAAACCTTCTCTATGCCAATATACTTTAAAGTAGTTATGGGATGATTGGCCTCGAAAAAATGAGCAGCCACAGGATGATTAAGATTTTTACATCTGATGGTACTACGATGCTCTGCTGTAGTTCCTTTAGACATCCACATTCTGGTAAATCTATCCCTATTAAGGGAATCATTTCTTGTCATACTAAAGGTGTGATCTATCTTATTACTTGTCCATGTGGGAAGGCTTATGTCAGCAAAACAAGCAGGGAATTAAAAACCCACATTGCGGAGCATCGCAGCACCATCAGATGTAAAAATCTTAATTATCCTGTGGCTGCTCATTTTGTCGAGGCCTGTTTGGTTAGGGAAAAAAAAAAAAAATATATATATATATATATATATATATATATATATAAAATCTTTGGATTCATGTATACTTTTATATTGATGTATATGGTATTCATATGAGTTACTACTTAATGTCATCTGACATGCATGAGATCTGTGTTTGATGCGAACCAGGTGTGTGCGCTGTTCATAGAAGACTTAAATCCTCCTTCTGTGTCTCATGGATGTAAGACTTGACAAAGGCCTATGGCCGAAATTTTGTCACAGCAAACATTTTTGCACTTGGAGCCTGAGTGTGCGGCGTCCTTCTTTTAATTCTATACGGTTATTCCGTCGCCTGCACCTCATTACTTTGAAAACCCACGGTGTGCGTAACTCTTTTTTTATTTTGTGACATACATTTAGCAGAAACCTCACGTAGTTGTCGAAACCGATATAACCGCTTTTTAACTAAGTTACGGTTTTTGAAGAGAAATCAATGATTTTGCGGGCATTTAAGTTATTAAGCGATCTACAGTTAGATAGAACCTAACTCAAGGTTCACTGATGAACGTCGCACTTTGCCATCACTTAAAATAAGCTCTATCGGTAGGCGTTTTCAAAATTTAAGGTTTTCTTTTATATTTTGAGAGTGGCACCCATGGCTTGTTTCTCGGTCCTGTTGTCATCAATATTGATGCTGCTGACGCTTGGGCTTTTAAAAACGTTTGGAGTTCGACGCGACGCTTCGCGGGCAGTGGGCGTTGGGCTTAAGACATTATTGACTTTCTAATTTAACGCTGCCATCATTCCACGACCTGCCAAGTGCACAAAACTGTTTTTGGCAAGCAGAGGAGAAAATTAATTCTTTTGCTGAGCAGTCTTGGTTTCATATTCAAATGTTCACAATGTCTTTGACAAAACCCGATCGCACATTTGCAGTGACATGTAATTCTCGACTACATTCCGAAATCACAAATTACCACGGGCTCCCACGGCGCCCAATTATCCGGCATCAATTCTCTGACCCCTCGGAATAACTGGTAAATTAATCATACGCCTTTGGCTCGGAAATTATGCATACAGTAAGCGCATGTTTGATAATATAATCATATTTACTCAATTACTGTAAGATTGTCCTTTTCCCCTACAACGGAAAGCGAGTGCATGTATGAAGGCTATTGCCATGATAATTGTTAGGACGTGCCAACTTCAATAACTGGATTACAGTGTCCAGAGCTGCGCGTCCAAAATCGGTTAATTTTTGGTGAAAAAAAATGTGTGTGTGTGTGTGTCTCTATATATATATATATATACATACACACACACACACACACATACGCGCGCGCGCGCACACACACACTTTTTATCGGGGAGGCGAATTTCTCAAATCGTTCCCAAGAGAAATGGGGGAGAAATGCGAAGCATCCACAGGTAGAGCGCAATAAGCAGCCAAGGGACCACGAGGTGCAACAGTGAACTGGGGATGTTTCAGTCTACTTTCTGCAGACATCCAGACTGCGTCCGAATAGTAAAAAAAAAAAAAAAAAAATTACGACCTATCCACTAATCCCTAACCACTTTTCTTAAAGCTTTGTGAAAAACGTCATACAGTGAAGGAAAGGTGTAAAAGAGAATTCCTAACGGTTAGGAACACAACCGCGCTAATTACAGAATCCAAATGCACTTACACTAGGCAACTTGATAAAGTGCCCCCTGCCCATCATATACGCTTCTTTACGCGATTGGGTGGATGAATGGTCGACGCTTTAAAAATTGCTGCTGCGCAGAATTGTGGGATAGCGTTATCTCTTTTCTTTTCGAAAAGGATGCTTCTGTGTACTCTGTGCTAATGGGGGTAAATTGGAAAGCACTGAGACACCTTTCCTTAACATTTGAAGAATTCGAATGCACTTATCATGGTTGCCGCGTAGTTATTTCCGGATCATTCTTTAAGAGTTAGGAACTTTCCTGGGCAAAAAAAGACTGCTCGGACGCTGCCCCAGTTGCCTAAACTGTGTTGCTCTCCCGAAACGATTGGACAATAAAAGCTATTTAGCGCGTTTCCATTAATGTAGGACAAACTGAGCGGACATATAAGGCCTAATCTTTCCATTCGTTTCAGCGTTTTTGTCACATCGATTAACTGCGAAGGTGCTGTTGCTGTAGTACGCTGCTGCCGCACCTGCTGAACAAAATTTATTGAAATCACACAATGTTTAGATCAACAGTGTCCTCTAGTGGCATTACGTGTAAACTGAGTACGGTGCCCTCGGGCATTTGAACAGATCCTTCCGGAAATCAGCGGGAAACAGCTCGTACTACTGTTTTAATGTGAGCGACGAGATCAGTTTTAACAGGTTTGGCCGCGTTTCCCAGTTAAGAGCGTTCTTAAGGAGTTAAGAAGGCTCCAAAGAAGAGTTCAGCTAAGAGGGAGCCATCTTAGGTTAAGAAGGAATCTGGGAAACGCGTTTGCTTCTTACTGGAGCCTTAAGAAGGATCTAAAGAAGCTCTTAGCGCTAAGATCTTCTTAAATGTATCTGGGAAACGTGGCCTTTTTTTTTAGTCTGCATTAAAATGAATAGGACTTTTGTCCAACAGAAGCGGAGTCAGCAGTTTTAATTCAGTTGTCTCTTGATGTAGTTGAAACGCATACACTGTGGCGCCATCTCTCCCCCTCAGAAAATAAGACAGTCCTTCCTTTGCCGAATCTTCGCGACTGATACAACCTCCTTACCGCCTGCTATGCCTCTAAACATATTGCCTATTATCTCACCATCTGCCCTCCCAGTACTGACTGTATTACGAGGAAGAAAGTGGAGGACACCGGATTAAAAGGGTTAAGTATGCGCCAATGTCCCGACGCGTGGCTTGTAGGCGTAGAGCTCTTCGTGATCGTTTGGAAGAGGTTGTTTAGGTCAACACTCATTCTCATCCCGACTCGTCATATAGAGACGCTACGAAAAAGGAGGCTTTTGGCGTCCATATTTGACGCTTAGGGTTCAGGTTCGTTTTAAGCTGGCGCCAAATAAGGACGCAAAAAAGCCTCCTTTTGCGTCGAATATCGACACTTGGTCAGGTAGTGTCATTATATGACGTGCCGGGATGTACCTGGGCTCTTCAGGCATTATAAAATTAGTGTGACTGGCATGGTAGCTCATCTGGACTTTGAACTTTTTGGACAAAAGTAAATGACTATTTGCAGGACTCTGCAAGAACTGTGCAACATTCTGGAAACGACTCATAATGTAGGCTATGTATACATTCTCTGACATGGTTGGAATCATGGGGGAGCGAAGGGGAGTCGAAAATGACAAAAGCTCCCCTGAGAGCTTCCTTGGTGACGTTCAGGGGGAGCTGTAAAAATTGTCAACTTTTGTGTGATAGATTATATTTTTTTCTGCACATACAGGTTCTTGAAATATAAAAAATGGAATTAATATGTCAATGCTGGGTGTTTATTTGCTCAGTACATTTCATTTCCGAACATCTGTCCAGGGATGGGCATGAGTTAGGTTTTCTCAGATCGATTGATCGCATGAATTCCTCCAGGATGAATGGGCCTGGATGGAGTGAGAGGTTACAGTGAATGGTGGTGTCATCAATTGGCAAGTTTTTACGGAGGGTTGAGATTTAGGGAAAAGCCCAGTGCATGTTGTGCTCAGACCTGATAAATTATATGCCTCTCGTGGAGCGAAAACATTGGAGGAGCATTGCCAAACAAGGAAGCATGTGGACCAGGTTAAAATAAAAGGGATAAATTATGTGTTTCTGGGAGCTAGCATGACCTGCAATAAGCCTTCCACAGACGGATGAACCCCGATGTTGAAGAAACTGGGAGTCCAAAAGATGCAGACGACAACACAACCCCCACTTGTATCAGTCAACGACAGGGTATCTAATGCTCAGATTTGTGTCCGCTCATCTTTAAACTGAAGAATTGTTCGTATCAGTCTTGAGATATCGAGGATATTACACAAGTCGGTGTGTTGTGTGAAAGTTATGAAACAAGTTGAGTAAACTTTTCCTTTATTGCAAACTTTAGCGAGTATAACTGAATTTCGTAATTCAAGAAAAAACAAATATAATGCATGTTAGCACCTTAATGCTAATTCCTATTATGTTATAAAAATAATAATGATAATGATAATAAATTTTATTTATATAGCACTTTTCGCAGAAAGAATTCACAAAGTGCTTCACAGTAAAAAGCATGTTAGCACTGAGCTAACTCCATCACTGTGATGCACCGTCAGTACCTGTCAATCACACGGACAATCGCGTTTGAACTAGACATGGTTTTTAAATTCACAGTCTACTGAGTAGCTAGCCAACGTTGGCTCGCTAGCTAACAAACTAATGTTACATAGTATGGCGGCAATGGATGCGCTGATTTGACCTTCGACCTTTTCACATGACCTGCAAGGCCGCGGAACTAAGGACACTGGAGCCTTAATCAAAGACATTAGTAGTGGGAAGACATTTCATCCCACCCTAGACCCCCTATGTAAGAAATTGGTCACACTTCCTGTCTCATAAGTGGGCGCGGTCGCGGAAGTATTTTGAATTTTATGCTTGCAGTCAATGTTGGATATACAAGCATCTGTCTCATTGTTATTGCAGTTAGATGATAGTGGCGTGCGGCATTATGTCTTTAAATCAAACTTATGCAACTCATTTTAACACCTGCATATGTTATAATAAGCAAACATATCACAAAGTTGCTACTGTAGGCTGATTCGTATTGCAATATCATCATCCCGCACGCCACTATCGTCTCATTTCGGCATTTTCAGGAAAAGCCAGTGTGTATACACAATTATTTGCCAATAAGTCGAAAAGCGCATGAAAAAAACTATTTTTAAGATTTTATGATATTTAAGATGCGAGGGAAGAAATAGAGCCCAAGATTGTGGGTTTGTACATGCGCAGAACCGCAAGGTAGCATATCTTGACATGAAGGAGAAATTGCCAGAACACCGACCGAGAGGGAATGACAAGCAAGCTCAGGTTAGCAGCAGACTGGGGTGCGTTTCCTAAAAGCACTGATGCTAACTTGCATCGCTGGAATCATTGACCGAATGGACAAACTACGTAGGTTGGTAACGTAGTGAGCAAATGTGCTCTTGAGAAACGCACCGCATGAGAAAGCTTTGAATTATTACGATGTGGACAGTGTATGCTAATAAGCCATGATTAACTTCAGTCAATGTTGCCTGGACCAAGAATTTTCTGTTTATTCACCGAAAACTGTCCGTTGATGCATTTTATATCTGATTATCTGGTGCACAGTTTCTGGCTCACAGGCAGTTGAATGAAGTGCAGATTGTACTACCGCATTCTTACTATACTGCTGGATCCCAAATAGAAACTAGAAAAAACCCTAAACCAGCAAGGCGAAAATGACGTCTCTTGTCAAGTGCAATAGCGACAGTGTTTTGTGACGAACATGGCAGTGTCACAATATGAAATCATGCAATGCGCTTTTTGATTTATTGTGATCATAACAGTTTAGCTGTACATTTGTTGCCCTGGCCAGTTGTTTACAGCGCGTGGCGTCACTTCCCTTTGTGGAATCATGTGACTTGGTAAGAATGGCCGCACTCATCATAAATGCAGATCCATGCCAATAAAAACCGATTTAAAATGGTAAACGACCTCAGAAATCAACAAAATTTTCAGGATTGGTAGAGATAATGATAATCTAGCTCAGGGGTCCCCAGTCTTTCCCAGAAAGGGCCGGTGTGGGTGCAGGCTTTCATTGCAACCAAGCAGCTACACAGTTGATGCTACTAATAAAGCTTATTAGCAAAGAGTCCAGGGGTTGATAAGTAGTATCAGGTGTGTAGCTGCTTGGTTGCAATGAAAGCCTGCACCCACACTAGCCCTTTCTGGGAAAGATTGGGACCCCTGATCTAGCGAATAATTGTGCCTTTTCAAAGATGATAAATGAGTGGAGTGTCCCTTTAAATCAGAGTTGGCTGCTAGGCTACAGTCTCCATCAGATGTATTTAGTTGCATGAACACTGAGCTGGCAAAGAAGTGTAGTAATTATCCATCGTTTACAAATGATGGTAGCTAAAGACTTATGGTGGCTGATACTCTGGGAATTTTGATAATACAGTTGTCACTTTAGCCAATAGGTGCGTTTCCATTGCAGTTTTGCGCAAATTCAAAGTGATATTTGGCAAAGCACAATTGCCAACTGTGAGTGTTTCCATTGGAGATGCTTTTGCGAAAAAACCCAGTCTCTTTCTTATTGATGAATCATGAACACTGACTTTAACTGAGGCAAGTGAGGCCTGCAGTTCTTCAGATGTTATTCTGGGTTCTTTTGTGACCTCCTGGATGAGTTGCTCTTAGAGTAATTCTGGTAGGCTGGCCACTCCTGGGAAGGTTCACCACTGTTCCAAGTTTTCTCCATTTGTGGATAATGGCTCTCACCATTGTTCGCTGGAGTCCCAAAGCCTTAGAAATGGCTCTGTAACCCTTTCCAGACTGATAGATGTCAATGACTTTGTTTCTTACCTGTTCTTGAATTTCTAGATTGCGGCATGATGTGTTGCATTTTGAGATCTTTTAGCCTACTTCACTTTGTCAGCAGGTTCTATTTAAGTGATTTTTTGATTCAACAGGTCTGGCAGTAATCAGGCCTGGGTGTGGCCAGTGAAATTGAACTCAAAAAATGTGGTTAATCACAGTTAATTCATGATTTAACAAGGGGGGGGGGGAGACAATTACTTTTTCACATAGGGCCAGGTAGGTTTGGATAGCTTTTTCCCTCAATAAATGAAATAATTTAAAAACAGCATTTCGTATTTACGCGGGTTATATTTGTCTTATATTAAAATTTGTTTGATGATCTGAAACATTTCAGTGTGACAAATATGCAAAAAAAATTAGAAATCAGGAAGGGGGCAAATACTTTTTCACAGCACTGTGTGTGACATTGTCCTAAAATATGAAAAAAATTTTTTTTTTTTTTTTTTACAACTTACTTCGAACCTAATCACATGAAAAATGTAAAAAAAAAAAGTTAGAATTTAAGGGGTTAACTTTTTTATAATCTGGTGAAAATGTCGTGAAAGTAACGACCCATGTCTGCCTGTGACATATCGTTTAACACCAAAGTGCCTTACCGGCTCAGAAAAGCACTGATACAGCAGCATGGTGGGGCAGTGGGTACTGCTGTCCTCTCACTACAAGGAGTTTGAGGGTCCAAATCCAGCCTGGGGCCTTTCTGTGTGGAGTATGCACGGGTTTCTTCAAGTGCTCCTGTTTCCTCCCACAGCCCAAAAACAAGCATGCGAGGTTAACTGGAGACTTGAAATTTCCCACAGGTAATTGGGTGAGAGTGAAAGGTGTGTGAATGGTGTGTGCGCCCTGTGATGGATTGGTGAGCTGTCCAGGGTGGGTTCCTGCCTTTTGCCCAGAGTCAGCTGGGATGGCCTCCAGCTCCCCTGTGACTCTAGTGAGGAAGAAGCGGTATAGAGAATGGATGGATGGAAGAGCATTGGGGCTATGTCCACGTTTCCAAAATTAGTTGGGCGTCAGATAAAACAGTGCCCATCTTGTACTACAGACTTATGTTAGAAAGTGAAAAAAAAACAAAAAAAAACAGGCATTTTCCAGTTTAGGCTGAGCACATGCTTGTCAGTACAGTAATGACAACAGGAAGTTACTCAGGGATCATACAGGAAGTTACTCAGGGATTGTACAGGAAGTTACTCAGGGATCATCCAGTAAATGCAGAGACCCATACCAGAAAGAGAGAACACCTCAGGCGCTACAGAGCACAGCAGTGCCAAACACAGAGGACAGTTTTATTTTAATGTTCACAGTTAAACACAAGCCACTGCTTTGAAGAACTCATTTTTTTCATCGGTTTCCAGAACGTTCTGCCCCAAAACCCTCCAAGAGTCCAGCCCTTCAATTCTTCTCATTTCAGCTTGCACTGATTGTACCTTACAGTAGTTATCGATTATTGGTATCTAAAAGTGGAATTGTTGTACGTGCTAATGATAACAAGAAAGCATACAGACTTAGAGAAGAATAAAGATTTTGTATCATTTAAAGAGTTAAAGGGGAATCGAAGACAGTTTTCAGTCCAGATATGCAGATTCCTTATCCATAAACATCAATGTAAATACACAGAATAATAAAATGTCCAGCTGTAACTGAAGAAAAAGAATAAGCACAGTCCTGTATATGACTGCCACGAAACTCATCACTTCAGTTCAGGTGGGATGGGGGCGAAGTTTGAATGACAGGAGACTGCACACTTTAAATGCCAAATTTTTGTAAACAAATTCAGTTTTTCTGCTCAGACTAAATAGGAGATTCTGTGGAGGTTGCATTAACCCTCAGAGCGCTAAATGCAACTATTGTTACTCGATGCAAGATAACAAAATCAAAGCTGTTAAAAGGTTTTCAACAGCACAAGATAATTAAATTTATATATTTTTTAAAATTTATTTCAGTGCTCTGAGGGTTAATAAACTAAATCAATGAAGCTTGGAACACAGAAACACTGCAGCCAGAAATGTATGTGTGAAATTCTTGAAGAGCTGAGAACACTACCATTGAAAACTGGTGGTTTCCATGGCGCTGAGACAGGCACTCACAATGAGAACAGACACTTTCAGCTTGTAAATCAGTCAATCACCTTTCCTAAAGGTGAAGTCATCTTGGCAAAAAGTAAAGCTCACAAAACACGAGAAGCTGGTAACAAACAGACTGTATAAAAAGATGGACGCAGCAACAGTGACGTCACCCATTGGTTTCAGCAAACCATTTAGGAAGCCTCGATTTTTGCAATTTGAACAGTGCCATTTTGCCATTTTGAAACCAGACGTGATTCCTATTGGATGAGACCGCGAATTGAAGATCCAGGAAGGAACAAGGGGTGGATCTACGGGTGAATCCAACCGTATTTGGCGAGGACCAGAGGATAGCCACGCCCCCAAAGCATATCTGGCTTTATCCTTTATTCTAGTCTATTTGGGACCAAAATTTGCAAAAATGGACATCATGATATATCGAAGGGCACTTGAAACTTGCAACAGATACCATATAATAATATGGAAAATCATTATTGAAATAATAAATCGTGTGGGAAAGTAGGATAATTTTCTCATAGACTTCTATTGAACTTCTTTCTGCAACCACCGACGTCGCCATCTGCTGGCCATTACGTCGAATGCAATTTTAAGACATTTTCGCATTAGCTTCACTTTTTAGACCCGGGTGCTGCCTCCATCTTTTTTTTACAGACTATGGATACAAATCACAGGATCTCTGGGTAATGTAGTTCAATACTGCAGGAGTACACAACTAACTGTTTGAGCTGGGCAGAGGGCGACATTTGCACATACGATACTCTTTCTCCTCTGATTGGCCACAACACCAATGTGAAAACATCTGGACCAATCAAAGATGAGCACTCATTCTTTGCAGAAAGAAAAACAGCAAGCAGGCCAAACACAGTAAGACTGTAAAAGTGAAGGGGAACTGGCCCTGAAGCACGATATTAAAGATGTCGATACACTCATTATTGCATTACTATGTTTAACCAGTACTGCCAGGCTGCAGCAGAAATGACATACTTTTTCAACAGTGCCCCCTCTGGCAGGGATGACTTGAGGGAATAATAATAAATTATTGCGTGACATCAACCTTCAGATCGACCTGAAGTTTTGTGCTTTCAGGTTCAGGACCTGTATTTAGAAAAGCAAGTAAATACATATTAAAAGAGAATAGCGAGTGTGGTGATGAAACTGGGCCACTATCCAGTCATGTGTCATATTAACCTCCATCTATTTAATTACAAGCCCTTTTAATTCTTAGTGGGATTAGAAGTATAAAAAAACTTAAAAAAAAAAAACTACTGAGGACTGCAGTAGAGAAAGCTCCTGGAGTCCAGAAGCAGTGCAAAATGAATAAATACTTTTAAGACGCATCCTCAAATTAGAACATAACTGTCTCCCAACTGCACCCTATTATGTAGCCTCACTTCCTGCTTTATTGTTGGCCACAAGCTTCTCCTTACTCCCAATAATACATTACACAACCCAAATAATATTACAGGATTACCAGGCTGTGGTTTGATCGACTTACTGACACTGAACTGGAGGCCAACCAGGTATGTAAACAAATGCAGCAGCGTAGTTTCAGTTTGGCGCTAACACGCTAATGCTAATGCACAGACACTACCCAGACGGTCTTCGGCTCGTTTCTGTCACCCACGTTTCTTCCACGCCGACCAAATTTAACATATAACCAACAAAAACACCCCCTGCTTTCTGCTCTCCGTTCCGATATCACACTGCATCACAGGAATCGCCGAATATTTGAAACACTCTCTACAAATATCCCCAAGGTCAAACCAGGTGTAAGAAGACATATTTACCCCAGAGTTCAATTTATCCTTAGTGTTTCATGACTACATAATACCAAGAATTTCTTTTTAGCAAGAAACTGAACTGACGGAAAAGCGATCCCATCTAAGGTATAACAGCACCACTAGTGCTGTTCACTGCCTTTACTCTCATTCCACCTGCTGGTGACAATGTGCTATTGTAGCCCTGTTGTGTAACAGTCTGCATTAACATACTAACCAGAACTAAGTGGTTTGCGTGAGTGTGAGTGAGAGTGAGTACGAGTGTGTGTGAGAGTGAGTACGAGAGAGGGTGAGAGAATGTATATGTGTGCATGAGCACGCTCGACTGACGGGTGTTTCCCATCCCTTTACTTTCCGCTGTCCGTACAGAAGAAGAAAAAAAAAAAAAAAACAGGGCAGAGGCCCGAGTCCTGTTCTCCAATCCAGGAGGGGGAGTTGTAACACTGAATTCAAAACGTCCAATCTCACATTCTGTCTCCTGCCGTCAGATGCCAGACCTTAGCTGTGCTCACGATGTGTTTCGTTGTAGTCCATGATTCGCAGCCTTCGCTGGTGCGGTGGTTGCCTTTGCTGGGCGTGGCTGGCCCTGCCCCCAGCCCCTCCCCTGCCACCGGCCCCACCCCCTCCCCTGTTCTTTCCCCTCTGCAGCGCTCCAGCCTGTGGCTCCTTGGCGGGCGAGGCCTGGGCGGGGCCCTTAGACAGTAGGGCGGGGCTACTCTTACCTTTGGGCTCCACACAGAGCTGGGTCTTTAGGCTCTGGGATAGGCTGACCAGACGGGGTGTGGCTGCAGGCTCCTCCCCCTGCTGGCATTGGCCCTCACTCTTGTAGCGGAGCAGTTGGCGGGCCTGCATTCCCAGGAAGCTCTTAGCACTGGGGTACGAGCCCACGGCGAGCGGGGCCCCCGGCAGCCGGGCAGGAGGGGTGGAGGGGGGGTGAGTTGGGGGGGACGACAGCAGAGGTTGACGGTGCGCTCGGCTACCATTCACAAAGTTAGGCGCGGTCGCCACCCGCGGTTTCCCGGGTGGTAAAGTGCTCTCGCTGCTCCTTTGAGAGTTGGACGCATCTCCATCCAAACCATCCTGAGCCCCTGCTGTAACATACCCATCCAGCAATGGGCTATCGCCCCCTTCTGGCCTGGAGGATGCAGAGAAATTCAGAGCAGCCTGACTAAAACCAAAATTCAACATCCTCAAAATTTACAGTGAGGGAAATTAAAAATATCTAATTTCATTCTTATTTCAAAATGCCTGTGCAACTAATGACTGAGCTGGTTATGTGGACACTCCTTGGCCGAACACTAATTTCAGGGTTTGACTCGGGCCTCATGTTTCCACTGAAGAAAGTTCCAGACACCATGTCATTCATAGCAAATGAATCGGTGTTTGCAACAATTTAGCATAACGGTTTCCCAAGGCTCAGAGTGAGGTCCATATATATACTGGACAAATAAAGTTAGGGATCACCCCAAATTTTGAATTTGAAATATGTGATAGTTTGTATTTTTTTCCATATCATATTTTAATATTGAAAAGTTGGGTGATCCCTAACTTTCTTTGTCCAGTATAGTTTGTGGAGAGTGGTGCAGAGTAAAATGACAAGCCCTCAACCCCATCAAAAACTCCAAAAAACCTCAGCCACAGTGCCCTGACAACATCTATTAGCAAGCTGGAGACTTTGACAGCAGCAAAGGGGAACTCACATCATATTAATTCCCATTGTTCTGGGATAAGATATCGGATGCATGAAATACGGTATATCCAGGCAGTCATTTTCTGCTAGCGCACTTCTAGCTTCCATTAAGGAGCACTGTCACAACCAAGCATGAGCAGTGGATGACCATGAGCAGTGGATGATCATGGTTTTAGTTTGTGATCTTGCAATATGACAGAAAATATAAGGCCTTAAAGTACCCACAATGTTTTCATGGTTATGTTTTACTTTTGTTTATTTTCTAAAAAAAAACCCATGAGAAACCCAATATTATGGACAGAGAAGTCAGTTGAGATTCTGGGAGTGTTTCTTTCCGGTATTCACGGCCAGACAGCACACAAACAGATGTCTCAAAGACCGAACAAGCAAAATGGAGATTTAAAAAAATAGGACAAAGGGTCCTGTAGCTTACCCGCAAGCAATCTTATAGTGATGATAGGAGTAATTAAAATTTAGTTTGAAGTTTGACCTTCAAATCATTGAAGGTCAATGTCAAGGTCACTAAATAAAAGTTCACATACATTTATAAGACCCCCTGTTTGCCTAATCCTAAGCACTGAAGCAGTTTTGGTGATACAAGTCATTGAAAATTCAATGTCAATTGTGAACTTTAGAGGCCACAGAGAGTCAAGTTGAGGTCAGCAAATGGACTACATATATGACTTTCTAAATGTCTCTATACAAACCTTGGCTCAATCTGTGACCATTTTGGTGATACAAGTCATTGTAATTTCACTGTCCAGTTTGACCCTCAAAGGTCACTGACAGTCAAGTTGAATGTCACAAAATGAAAGTTGATATGTGACTTCCAAGATGTCTGTAAAACAAACCTAGGCTCAAACTGTGACCACTTTAGTGAAATAAAGTCATTGAATTTTCACAAGGTCACAACTGATCTTCGAAGGTCAATACGAAGGTCACCAAATGAAAGTTCATACATGACTTATTATTTGTTTCTCATACAAACCTAGACTCCATCTGTGACCGTTTTGGCGATACAAGTCATTGCAATTGTATTATGTCAAGTTTGACCTTCAAAGGTCATCAACAGTTAAGTTGAATGTCACCAAATGAAAGTTCTTATGTGACTTCCTTTAAGTCTGTGAGACAAACTTAGGCTCTATCGGTGACCTTTTTTAGTGACGGAAGTCATAGTATTTTCACTTGGTCAAGTTTGACCTTCAACGGTCAATATGAAGGTCACCAAATGAAAGTTCACATATGACTTCCTATACGTCCCCAGTACAAACCTACGATCTATCTGTAACAATTTTGCTGATATAAGTCATTGAAATTTCACTGTAAAGTTTGGCCTCTGAGGGTTACTGAAGGTCAAGTTCAAGGCCACCAAATAAAACTTCATACATGACTGCCTATATGCTAACATTACAAACCTCAGCTCTATCTGTAATAGTTTTGGTGATAGAAGTCATTGAAATTTCACTATGTGAAGTTTGACCTTCGAAGGTCACCGAAGGTCAGGTTCAAGGCCACCAAATGAAAGTACACATATGACTTCCTACGAGTGTTCAAAATACATTTGTTCCTAATTTCAATATTTTCAATCCTAGAAGCAACCATTTATTAACCATAACCATTAACCAATCCTGCAACCATTTATTGTAGCTTCCACAGGCTATTTTGCCCATTCTCCATAAGGCCCAATGTTAAAGTACAGGGCCCCCACTAGACCCACTTCCATTGATTCAATCAAAATGGCACTCACACTGTACATAAAGTGTATCATGGTGACTTGATTGCCAGATTTAGAAAAAAAGTTATCAGACAGTTTTTGAGAAATAATTTTTTTGAAATTTCAAGTCCTATCTTTTAACATTGTTAATTGTTAAAACATTGTTTTCCTTGACCTCGAGTTTGACCTTTCAACGTCATCTGAGGTCAACTAAAACAGCCAAAATATAGGTCAAATATGACTTCCTATATGTCGATAATACAAACTTGATCTCTATCTGCAACCATTTGGCCTCCACAGGCCATCTTGCATATTCATAAAGTACAGCGCCCCCACTAGACCTACTTCTGTCGATTCAATCAAAATGGCGCTCGCACTGTACATTGACGGTACCAAGGATAGTTGATTGCCTGATATAGAAAAAAATGTATTGCGCAATTTTTGAGAAATAATTTTTTAAAATTTCTCAGTCCTATCTTTAACATTGGGGCCAAAATTTCAAGGGTCCATAAAACGGAAAAAAATGATTCAATCAAAAATCTGAGAAATATGCCTGGAGATGTGGTCTAGTAGTATGTTATGGCAAATTTACATGAAAATTCATCAGGCCAAAAAAAAAAAGATAAAAAATGTTCCGGTCGACAGACGACGGATGCCACACCACGACAATAGCTTATCGGCCCATAGGGCCTGTAAGTGAAAAAAAAACCGAACCAATATATGTTGAGTCCAGCCTTTAGTAAGTATTTCATTTTTGGACAGAACAATATGGCGGGGGGGGGGTGTTGATAAATCAACAAACAAACAATTTCCACCAGCAATGAAAATAAAAACACTGCCTTTTTTACAGGCGCCAGGCGCTAGAAGTTGCTGAAGGCAATCTTTGCTGAGTTTGTGAGGGTAGCGCCTGCAATGATCTTGGTATTGTTTGAGTTCTGCCCACCTTCCACCTTTCCACATGAGTATGAGGTTTTTTCCGAAGCCAGTAGGCAGCACGGCCAGAACCTCTCTGCCGTTCATTAACTGCGAGCTCTTGCTCTGCCTTCAGTTCCAGGGGACTGTGTCAATAAACTTTACTTGTCCGACCGAGTCAGACCATCTGTCGAGTTTTAAGTCGGACCTTCGACAGACCATGTCCGTCAGGTGTTTCAATAAAACAAAAGTAGAATGTCCGACCATGGTCCGACGCGGACGGACGGTTCGTCTCTGTTCGTTCGAAGTTGGGTGAGAATTTACACCTCAGCGATGCACTGCTTCGCTATTTGGCGTTCAAATATTCGAAATAAGTTAACGTTAAATGAAAAAAAAAAAAAAAAAATTATTCCGATTAGGTAGATCATTAACTACTATTCAGACATAAATTAACGGCGCACATTGCTGTAGGATGTCACGTAACGTTCATTTTCAGTAGGCTATTAACTGAATACAGTCTAGCTAATTAAAAGCAGTCTTTGCTCACTGTGCACTCTGTGCTAAAACTACGATTGGCAACAAAACAAAGCTATTCAACACACAAAAAACATTAAAACATTCATATCATCACGATCGCTCATTTTACAGAATTGAGTTAAGAGCCAGAGTCTGTAACTTTGGACCAGCTCATAGAAGGTGGTGATATATCACGTTCCAGTAGCCCACTGAAGTTTTTTGTGGGGGTAGATATTTTTTCCAAACTGACAAAAATTACTTTTTTTATCAGAAGATCGCCGGGTGGATATTACAGCCCTTTTTAGGGTAGGGGTGAAAAGGGCCAAAATAGTGACATAGTCAAAATCTGGAATTTGACCTTCGAATATTTTGGTGACCCTCCTTGATCTTATGGTATATGAATGTATGGGTAGAGTTCTTTCATTTAGCATTATAATTTTCAAGGTTTACTGAGGGCGCCGCCTATAGGTGGCGCTTCAAATCATGACATTTTGCATTTTGAACTACATTTGAGACCCTCCCAGGGCCTGCGCCCTCATTAAACCTTGCTTATTTATGTGTATTTGGATACATTGGGCCTGTTTCTTTCCAAATTTGCATAAATAGCTGTGGCTTAGATTGGGGGCGCTTTTTGCATAGGTGGCGCTTTTTATGGCAAGAACGCGATTTTAGGAGATTTTCATTTGGCCATATCTCAGTGCGCCCCCTATGGGTTTCAGTGAAACTTGTTTTATTGTGTTTCTCTATATCTCTGCTATTCATGATGAAAATATGAAGAAGGCTTTTTGCCTCTTTGTGCTAAAACGTTCACACCAGATCACACTCCACTTTAATCAAGAAAGACAAAAGGTTAGTTCTCCAATGCTCCAATAGGCGGCTCATATGGCAGGTGGCAGCACTGCTGCGACCACATGTTTTGATGGCATGTTCAGAGAGTGAATAGAGCCGTGGAAATCCTGCTTTATCACGAACATCTTCTGATTTTAAGACCTGCGAGCAGTACATCGTTCCATCTTTACCTTGTGGAATATTGTGCTAACGATTAGTTTTGCTCCCAAGATATTAGATCATATATTTCTGATTACATTGTTGAATGGGTGTGGCCTGTGTATATGCATAATGCATGCAGCAATGCAGAATGTAAAGACAGGGTCCTCAACCCCCTCTGAAAAGTACTATGGTTACCGCTATGGTTTGAAGTAATGCAGAATACTTTGCTGCATGACTCATTTGATGAATATGAATACTATAAGGACCCCCAAGGACCAAAAAGCTAGGTTTGCCTCTGCTTTGGTGCATACAGAGTTTACTAATACTTCATGTCTCTTCTTTTATTTTATTTCAGTTTTAACATTTTAAAAATTGTTGCTTTTTTTGAATAAGTTCTCTTGCCTCAATGCTCTGAAAACGCTCAAATAATTCTCGCCACTGGTTGGTGGGGACTAAAACAAAAATGGGCATTTTTCGGTGGTGGTGCTTGATTGTGACATACATCAAACTTTGGCATGTAAAGGGTTAATGAGTTAAAAAAGCCTTCTTGAAATTTTTATAATTAATAGCAGAGATATAGACAAACATAATAAAACAAGTTTCACTGAAATCCATCGGGGCACACTGAGTTATGGCCAAATGAAAATCGCCTAAAATCGTGTTCTTGCCAAAAAGCGCCACCTATGCAAAAAGCGCCCCAACTAAGCCACCACCATTTATGCAAATTTGGAAAGAAATAGGCCCAATGTATCCAAATACACATAAATTAGCAAGGTTTAATGAGGGCGCGAGGCCCTGGGAGGGTCTCAGATGTAGTCCAAAATGCAGAAAGTCATGATTTGAAGGGCCACCTATAGGCGGCCCTCAGTAAACCTTGAAAATTATTATGCTAAATGGAAGAACTCTACCCATACATTCATATACCATAAGATCAAGGAGGTTTACAGAGGGCACACAAAGATATTAGAAGGACAAAGTCCAGATTTTGACCATGTCATTATTTTGGCCCTTTTGACCCCCTACCCTAAAAAAAGGGCTGTAATTTCCAGCCTGAAGGGATCTTCTGATAAAAACGTAATTTTTGTCAGTTTGGACGAGATATCTACCCCACAAAAATCTTCAGTGGTCTACTGGAACATGATATATCACCCCCTGGTTCATAGTTACAGACTCTGGCTTTGTTGCTTTTACGGCCTTAAACGAATTTTTTAAGACGCCAGATTAGATTCAAAGTCAATGCAAAGACGCGAATACATGCGGCATCTTTGCATTCACTTTGAATGTAATCTGTTGTGCGAAAAATTCGTTTCGCGTTCAGTGTGAAAGAGGCTTTAAGCAGACGGGCGATAAGCAGAGCTCCACTCTCGGTCACACTAAGCACCACGATTACGATGTTAAACCACTGAGAACCATGCATAGACCGCGATTGTCCCATTAGTGTTCACATATAGCATGCATAAAAACACAACTTTTTGTCATACTTGAGGATAACGGTACCAATGATTTAAAACTGAAATCTTCACGCGTTGTTAATAAATTATGTGTAGTTGTAAGAAAAATTCATTCACGGATTTAACAGAGCCCCGTTTCTGGGTGTAGGCTATATTGGTTTCGCGGGCATTGGTTATACTGTCTTTCCATTCTCGAAATATGTCTGCACTTCCAGACAAAATCAAACAATAACGCAAAATTTAGGCGTTATATTTTTTGTCCGACCGGGTTTTAGGACAACTCTCGAGTAGTCCTAGAAAGCCGGACAGTCCGACTGGGTCGGAGGACGACGGACCATTTATTGAAACACTCCGAAAAAGACGGACCGTCCGATCCAGTCGGGGGTAGTCCGTCGCTGGGTCGGACGGTCTGTCGTGTTTATTGAAACAGCCCCCTGGACTCTTGAGCACCTTGAAGATATCGTTTCTACAGCATTTTTTCAGAGGATCCGTGTGATCTACACTCCAGGGCGACGCTTTGTTGAATTGAATACATGGGGCTGTTTCTTGTCTCGTTTTTTATACATGTCTGACGGTCACGTGCTCGAAATTGATCAATCAGTATTTTACAGTCAGATCTGAGCGGAGATTCTCAAAACTTCAAAGGACAATTGCAGGCTCTCGATTTCCTCACTCATCCCAATCCCCAAACTTTTGACTGCGCGCCACAGGAACTCCAAATTTGAGAATAAACACCGCTAAAAGGCCTGTCCGCAGGCTAATGTAGCGCTGTGCATGCAATAGTTTTGTGACAGTGCTCCCTTAAACACTCAGTACAGGGTAAAATGGCTTCCTTGTGTTACCTGGCGATGGGAGGACGACAGGACTCAGCAGCTCCCTCTATGGGAGAGTTTGAGCTCTCGGTCTCCAGACGACTGTACAGCTGCAGTAACTCAGATTGCAAGGTCTGTGTGAGCTTCCTTTGAGTCTCCAACCTGCTCTCCGAGGCCTGCAGCTCTGCCCTACACAAACACACCACACACACACACCCACACACACACACAGACAAACACAAAACACACAGACAAATACATACACAAACACAAAAAAACACACATACACACATATAAACACACACACACAAAACACACGCACACACACACAGACACATACACACAAAAAACATACACACACACAAACATACAGAAACATACATATGCACACACACACATACACACACAAACAAAAAAACACACATGCACACACAGACACAAACAAAACACACACACACATACAAAAAAATTCATATACACACATACACACACACAAAAACACACAAACATACACGCACAAAACTGTTATAGCAACCGATCTGAACCTTCTCCAGTGAGGGTGATGGAAGGTGAAGGGTTCTGTTCGAGCCATGCAGTGACGATCCTAATTCCTCAGGTAAAAGGTGGGAAGTGCTCTGGCGCTGGGGGGCGGGGCTGTACCTGACCTGACCCCTCTTCACTCAGGTAACAGGCAGGTGCTGAGGGGCGGGGCTGTGCCTGACCTGACCCCTCTTCCCTAAGGTAACCATAGAGATATATGATAGAACCAGAACGAGGAAGTACCTTTGCTTCAGCCAGTTAGCATGTTAGCTTCCTGCTTCCGCGTTTTCCAAGGATGCAATTTTGTGGCCAAAGACGCGGCAGCTCCATAAACACCAATTGAAAAGTGCGCTTTTTTTTCTGGCCAAATAAAGCGAAAACAATAGAAAATGTATTCGCTAATCCTTCATTATTTTGCTCTTTGTCTGACGCAACTGTTCGATGTTTTCAAGAGGGCCTGTAAATTAAGTACTGCTACTTAGAGCTTGATAACAGCTCGTGCACGAGTTTGGTTGTCCAGCTGTTGCTCTGACTGCAGCAGTTCAGCCAATGAGTGTATAGTGTATAATGCGTGCGCGTTCCGGATTAACAGTGTTGCTCGTCATTTCCCCTCGAACTCATGCACCAATCCGCACAGACAACACATTTTCTTGGCCATTCGTGCTGTGTAATCAGATTGGCAATCTTATGAAATGGTGCCGGAAATAAGCACCCATGGAACGCCATTTTTATTGATGGCGTCAGTCAATTCCGTACTTCCTGGGCTGAAGTAGCTAGCCAAGCATCTCCCATTGAAAGTAATAGGGGCGGTACTTCCTCGCTCTCTCCAGTTCTATTATATTACCTCCATGAAGGTAACAGGCAGGTGCTGAGGGGTGGGGCTGTAACTGACCTGACCCCTCTGCCCTCAGGTAACAGGCAGGTGCTGAGGGGCGGGGCTGTGCCTGAACCCTCCTCCCTCAGGTAACAGGCAGGTGCTGAGGGGCGGGGCTGTACCTGACCCCTCCTCACTCAGGTAACAGGCAGGTCCTAGGGGGCGGGGCTGTAACTGACCTGACCCCTCCTCCCTCAGGTAACAGGCAGGTGCTGAGGGGCGGGGCTGTACCTGGCCCCTCCTCACTCAGGTAACAGGCAGGTGCTGAGGGGTGGGGCTGTACCTGACCTGACCCCTCTTCCCTAAAGTAACTGGTGGGTGCTGAGGGGCAGGGCTATAACAGGCGGGTGCTTGGGGGCGGGGCTGTACCTGGCTTGGCTCTTCACGTCCTCCAGAAACAGCTTCTGCTCGGCGATGAGGTGCTCCTTCCTGGCCAGCAGAGACTCCAGCTCCCCGACACGCTGCTGAGCTGCATCCAGGCTCTGAGCACACTGAAGCAGACCCCTCCGCAGCCCCGCCTCCTCCTGCAGAGATGCCAGCTGCAGCATCTCCACCTCCTGCACACCACCCCGGGGGAGTGGGGAAAGAGAGGGATGAGGAGGGGCGAGAGAGGGATGAAGAGGGGCGAGAGAGGGATGAGGAGGGGCGAGAGGGGGATGGGGGAGCCCCTCCCTCACCTGTGTACAGTGGTGTGGGGAGACCTATAGCTCCTCCCTCACCTGTGTACAGTGGAGTGGGGAGACCTGTAGCCCCTCCCTCACCTGTGTGCAGTGCAGTGGTGAGACCTGTAGCCCCTCCCTCACCTGTGTGCAGTGGTGTGGGGAGACCTGTAGCCCCTCCCTCACCTGTGTACAGTGGTGTGGTGAGACCTGTAGCCCCTCCCTCACCTGTGTGCAGTGGTGTGTAGAGACCTGTAGCCCCTCCCTCACCTGTGTGCAGTGGTGTGGGGAGACCTGTAGGCCCTCCCTCACCTGTATGCAGTGGTGTGGGGAGACCTGTAGCCCCTCCCTCACCTGTGTGCAGTGTTGTGTATGGAGACCTGTTGCCCCTCCCTTACCTGTGTGCAGTGGTGTGGGGAGACCTGTAGCCCCTCCCTCACCTGTGTGCAGTGGTGTGGGGAGACCTGTAGCCCCTCCCTCACCTGTGTGCAGTGGTGTGGGGAGACCTGTAGCCCCTCCCTCACCTGTGTGCAGTGGTGTGGGGAGACCTGTAGCCCCTCCCTCACCTGTGTACAGTGGTGTGGTGAGACCTGTAGCTCCTCCCTCACCTGTGTACAGTGGTGTGGTGAGACCTGTAGCCCCTCCCTCACCAGTGTGCAGTGCTGTGGTGAGACCTGTAGCTCCTCCCTCACCTGTGTGCAGTGGTGTGGAGAGACCTGTAGCCCCTCCCTCACCTGTGTGCTGTGGTGTGGGGAGACCTGTAGCCCCTCCCTCACCTGTGTGCAGTGGTGTGTAGAGACCTGTAGCCCCTCCCTCACCTGTGTGCAGTGGTGTGGGGAGACCTGTTGCCCCTCCCTCACCTGTGTGCAGTGGTGTGTAGAGACCTGTTGCCCCTCCCTCACCTGTGTGCAGTGGTGTGTGGGGAGACCTGTAGCCCCTCCCTCACCTGTGTGCAGTGGTGTGGGGAGACCTGTTGCCCCTCCCTCACCTGTGTGCAGTGGTGTGGGGAGACCTGTTGCCCCTCCCTCACCTGTGTGCAGTGGTGTGGGGAGACCTGTAGCCCCTCCCTCACCTGTGTGCAGTGGTGTGGGGAGACCTGTAGCCCCTCCCTCACCTGTGTGCAGTGGTGTGGGGAGACCTGTAGCCCCTCCCTCACCTGTGTGCAGTGGTGTGGGGAGACCTGTAGCCCCTCCCTCACCTGTGTGCAGTGGTGTGGGGAGACCTGTAGCCCCTCCCTCACCTGTGTACAGTGGTGTGGTGAGACCTGTAGCTCCTCCCTCACCTGTGTGCAGTGGTGTGGGGAGACCTGTAGCCCCTCCCTCACCTGTGTGCAGTGGTGTGGGGAGACCTGTAGCCCCTCCCTCACCTGTGTGCAGTGGTGTGGGGAGACCTGTAGCCCCTCCCTCACCTGTGTGCAGTGGTGTGGGGAGACCTGTGCCCCTCCCTCACCTGTGTGCAGTGGTGTGGGAGACCTGTAGCCCCTCCCTCACCTGTGTGCAGTGGTGTGGGGAGACCTGTAGCCCCTCCCTCACCTGTGTGCAGTGGTGTGTAGAGACCTGTTGCCCCTCCCTCACCTGTGTGCAGTGGTGTGTAGAGACCTGTAGCCCCTCCCTCACCTGTGTGCAGTGGTGTGGAGAGACCTGTAGCCCCTCCCTCACCTGTGTGCAGTGGTGTGTAGAGACCTGTAGCCCCTCCCTCACCTGTGTGCAGTGGTGTGTAGAGACCTGTAGCCCCTCCCTCACCTGTGTGCAGTGGTGTGGGGAGACCTGTAGCCCCTCCCTCACCTGTGTGCAGTGCTGTGTAGAGACCTGTAGCCCCTCCCTCACCTGTGTGCAGTGGTGTGGTGAGACCTGTAGCCCCTCCCTCACCTGTGTGCAGTGGTGTGTTGAGACCTGTAGCCCCTCCCTCACCGGTGTGCAGTGCTGTGGTGAGACCTGTAGCCCCTCCCTCACCTGTGTGCAGTGGTGTGGGGAGACCTGTAGCCCCTCCCTCACGTGTGTGCAGTGGTGTGGGGAGACCTGTAGCCCCTCCCTCACCTGTGTGTGCAGTGCTGTGGCGAGACCTGTAGCCCCTCCCTCACCTGTGTGCAGTGGTGTGGAGAGACCTGTAGCCCCTCCCTCACCTGTGTGCAGTGGTGTGTTGAGACCTGTAGCCCCTCCCTCACCTGTGTGCAGTGGTGTGGTGAGACCTGTAGCCCCTCCCTCACCTGTGTGCAGTGGTGTGGGGAGACCTGTAGCCCCTCCCTCACCTGTGTGCAGTGGTGTGGGGAGACCTGTAGCCCCTCCCTCACCTGTGTGCAGTGGTGTGTAGAGACCTGTAGCCCCTCCCTCACCTGTGTGCAGTGGTGTGTTGAGACCTGTAGCCCTCCCTCACCTGTGTGCAGTGGTGTGTTGAGACCTGTAGCCCCTCCCTCACCTGTGTGCAGTGGTGTGGGGAGACCTGTAGCCCCTCCCTCACCTGTGTGCAGTGGTGTGGGAGACCTGTAGCCCTCAGTCACCTGTGTGCAGTGGTGTGGGGAGACCTGTAGCCCCTCCCTCACCTGTGTGCAGTGGTGTGTAGAGACCTGTAGCCCCTCCCTCACCTGTGTGCAGTGGTGTGGTGAGACCTGTAGCCCCTCCCTCACCTGTGTGCAGTGGTGTGTAGAGACCTGTAGCCCCTCCCTCACCTGTGTGCAGTGGTGTGTAGAGACCTGTAGCCCCTCCCTCACCTGTGTGCAGTGGTGTGTAGAGACCTGTAGCCCCTCCCTCACCTGTGTGCAGTGGTGTGGTGAGACCTGTAGCCCCTCCCTCACCTGTGTGCAGTGGTGTGGTGAGACCTGTAGCCCCTCCCTCACCTGTGTGCAGTGGTGTGGGGAGACCTTCTCCCCAGCAGTCTGCAGGTTCTCCCTCAGGCAGGTGAGAGTCCATCCGCTGCTGCACACGCTCACTGCCGCTCAGCTGCAACAGGAGACAGGGCCGTCTGTCAACACCTGCACTGTCACAGCTCTGCTCTGGGACACTGTGAGTGTGTGTGTGTGTGTGAGCGCTATCTATCTGTTCTCCGCTCTTTCCACAGAGGGACACTGTGAGTGTGTGTGTGGTGTGCATGTTTGCTCTTTCCACATGAGGAACCTGAGAGGCAGCTGAAGCCTGTTTCATGCAGTGATATAATCTGCTCCTGATTCACACACTAAATATTCATCTTCTTTCAACTAGAGACAGTCAATTAATACGCCCTCAGGAGACAGACAAAACACATATATTGAATGCACATCTTCACACAGCAGAAAATGGCTGACTTTGCATCCCTACTTTAGGGCAGCGTCCTGCAACGGGTCGGGTACCCGATGGGTTACCCGCAAAAACAGTGTCTGACGGGTAAAAAAAAATACTTGTATAATTCCGCGGGTACGGGTGCAGGCGGAACCGGACTGAATGCGGGCCGGTAACAATTTTGTCATTTTATTGTGAAAAGCAGAGAAACGAGCTTAGACTACTTCCGCCCAATATTGACACCACGGGTGCATCTCAAAGCATAGGCTACATCCTTCTTAGGCTGCATTTTTAGGGGTCGTCACTTAATTCCATCCAGCAAACTGACATGATGTTTTTTCATATCTGCTAAACAGCCATGGTTTAAGCGGGTCTTCACTGGTTTCCCTGACCCGAACCTTCACTCTAACACCTAGCCCTAAACCTAACCACAAATTTCTTCTTATTCCTAGCCCTAAATTTTAGTTTGGTGAATGGTAATAAGTGGCGATCCCTAAAAATGCAGCCTTCGAAGACTGCAGCCTATGCTTTAAGATACGTCTGCTGCTGGTTAGTGGAGCAAGCAAAATGGACGAGATCAAATCGAAAATAGCCTGCGTTGAATATGATATTGTGGCTAATACGTCATGGAGGGCAAAGTCGGACATGTGGGGGAAGTTTGGTTTGCTTCAGGACCAAGAAAATAACATTGTGAGTGGCTACACCATCTGTAAAAAGTGCAAAAAAGCTTTAGCCTTCGACAGCTGCAAACTAGGCACTTCGTCACTAAGGAAACACACCTGTGGGAACACAGCCGGTGCCAGGTCAATTGAGAGATACTTTCCTAAAAGCAAAGATGATCTCCCGCCGCCAGACCGGGACAACAAGGACGCAATAACCAATTTGGTGGTGAAATTTGTGTCTCGGGACGTCAGGTTATTTGAGACGGTGTGTAGGGAAGGATTCAAGGAACTAGCTCAAGGCTTGGTTGACATCGGGGCACGAAGTAGAGGGGTGGACGCCGTGAAACTTCTGCCGGATCCAACAACTGTGTCACGCAGACTCAAAAAATGTGCAGAAGAAATTCGGGAAAAAATCATCCTGGAGCTGAGAGGGCAGCTTACTGAAAGCAATGCTGCAGTTACGCTGGACATGTGGACAGATGATTATCGAAAAGTCGGCTATCTTTGCGTCACTCTACATTACATCGAGAAGAAGTGGGGGTTAGTTGAGCGCGTGCTTTGCACAGCTGAATGGAACAGTGCCTTACACAAAACGGCAGAAAACCTGAGACCAGAAATCCTGCAGGCACCACGTAAATACAGCCTGGATGCGTTTTTCCCCAAACTGGTCTACGTGACTGACAGAGGTTCAAACTTAGTTGCAGCACTGTGCACTGTTACTAGGCTTAATTGCTGTGCACACATCTTGAACACAGTGCTACACACCACACTTGGAAAACCTGAAGACGATCTGCTCTCATCGAGTCTGCCAAGTCCCTTGTCACGTACTTTAAGCAGACAAACCTCCAGAGTCGTCTGAAGAGAACACTGTAAGCATCCATGGATACTCGCTGGAATTCGCTGCACACAATGCAGGACTCCATCCACAGCCAGTATGAGCAGGTCCGTGCTCTTTCGGAGGAGCGAGGAGAGGAAGCCCGCCTGACTAACCTGAGCGAAGTGAGTCTGGGTGACATGATTACATTTCTGACACGATTCAAGGAAGCTACCAAGGCCTTGGAGGCCTCCAAAACCCTGACCCTTCACCTGACCGTTGTGTGGTTGGAGCGCCTGAGAAGTCACCTGCAACCGACTACCACTGGCAGCCTGACACTGTCCTCGCCGAAGGAAAAAAGCCTCAGAATACTCAACGACAAATTCGAAGTGCATCTCCTGCATAAGATGGCCGTGTTCTCGCATCCAACACTAAAAAGCCTGAAGCTGCTTGCAGACCACAGTGACGTGATGACTGTTCATGGCAAAGCACGACGTCTTGTTCAAGGTAAGAATAATTATAGTAAGATATAACTTTATTAAGCTATGTGTTTCTTTCAGTTATAACGTTGCCTCACTAAATGTGTTTTGGCTTCCAACATGACCCTTTCACTGCTTTAATCCTTCTCTTTTTGTTTGCCTCTTAAAATAGCACCGATGTTATCATCTCTTATTTATTTTATTCATTTATTTTTTCTATCTTTCAAGAACTCAAGGACAACCATGGAAGCCTCCCGGACTGGCGGTCTCAGACTGCGGCCGCTGCCCCACCACCAGAGAAGAGACCCTGTCCAGGAGCTGATGATTTAGCCGGCATGGAAGACTCCAGCGATGAAGGTGTCCAGCCTCTGGATGAGGTGGCAGCTTACATCGAATTCAAGACACCAAAGGACAAGGATGGCACTTTTGATGTTTTGTCTTGGTGGAAGGACCATGCTGCTGTGTTTCCTAACCTAGCCCTGATTGCGCGGAATGTGCTTGCCATCCCAGCATCGAGCGCAGCCAGTGAAAGAGACTTCTCTACCGCTGGATTTGTAATTCAAGAACGGAGAACCCAGGTTAATCCACAGACTGTGGACGATATCCTTTTCTTGCACAGCAACCTCAGGCTCAGGGATTACTGGGCAACAGCAGGCAGCATGCTGTGAGTAGTAATTTCCTACCCTCTGTTTATTTGTATTATTTCAAATACGACTTGAATTCATGTTCTACACTCTTGTGGACGATATATTTGTTTGCAGTCAAAGTGTAAGCTATTTTTGTTGAGTAATGGAGTGGCCTTGTAGCGAAGCCGATCCGGCTCTAAGTTATATTTTGTTTCTTTTCTTGTATCCTTTACGCACAACGCACTATATGAGGACAATCTAGTACAGGATTTTATTTTGAAGGTTGAAAATGAAAGTTCTTTGTTGGCAGTGCCGCTAGTTTGACTGCCTTTCTAGCTGTACCAAATGAACCGTTCGGTAAACTGAATGGTATCTCGTTATATCGGTCAAATGTCAGAATATTGTAACCATAGCTGTGATTGATTCTGTCAAATAGGCAACACTGTTGCAGTTTTATCGTATTTGCATGTTAACCTGTTTATGGGCGATAGGGTAATATTTTTTTCCTGCAAAGTAAGCTTGTTAAACTATTTGTGAACGGTGGGATTATGACGTTATTTTCCTTCTACACATTAAACCGAAAGGTTAAAAACGTGTCAGCAGCCAAGACACCCAGAGTTGTGAATGTTTCCGCCAGATAAGGTGAGCCACTGATGCTTCAGAATGTTGTATCTTGTGTTTAAATGCAAGATGAGTAAAAATAAAGCACTTCAAATGAATGACTGTTTGACGGCTCTCCATGTAATCACGGGTAACGGGTCGGGTTACGGGTCTTTTTTACTGACGGGTGGTTTGGTCTGATTGGACTATCATGGGTGACGGGTCTGGCCACGGTTTTTTTGTTTTTATTGACAGGTGGGGCGGGTGCGGATTTCTAAAATTGGACCTGTGTAGGACTCTGCTTTAGAGTTACCATTGATGTGCATAGAAAACAAGATCCTAAAGACCTTCGGAGGTGCCTAGAACAGTGGCACTTCTGGGCAAAGGCCAGAAAGACCTGGCGATGAGCCCTGAAAGTAATGAGACCTGGAGATAACGCCTAAAAATAAGACCTAGAGATAAGGCCCAAAAAAAAATAAGACCTAGATTAAAGGCCAGAAAGTAAAAAGACCAGGAGATAAGCCCAGAAAATAATGAGACGTGGAGATAAGCCCTGAGAATAATAAGACCAGGAGATAAGCCCTGAAAATAAGACTTAGAGATAAGACCCGAAAAAAATAAGACCTGGATTAAAGGCCAGAAAGCAATAAGACCAGGAGATAAGCCCAGAAAATAATAAGACCTGGAGTTAAGCCCTGAAAGTAATAAGACCTGGATAAAAGGCCTGAAAATTATAAGACCAGGAGATATGCCCAAAATATAATGAGACGTGGAGATAAGCCCAGAAAATAATAAAACCTGGAGATAAGCCCTAAAAATAATAGGACCTGGAGATAAGGCCTGTAATAAGACCTGGAGATAAGCCCTGAAAATGATAAGACCCGATATAATCTGCTCCTGATTCACAGACTAAATATTCCTCTTCTTTCAACTAGTGACAGTCAATTAATACGCCCTCAGAGAGACAGACAAAACACATATCGAATGCACATCTTCACACAGCAGAAAATGACTGACTTTGTATCCCTACTTTAGAGTTACCATTGATGTGCATAGAAAACACCATCCTAAAGACCTTCACAGGTGCTCAGAACAGTGGCACTTCTGGGCAAAGGCCACAAAGACCTGGCGATGAGCCCTGAAATAAATGAGACCTGGAGATAAGGCCTAAAAATAAGACCTAGAGATAAGGCCTGAAAATAATGAGACCCAGAAATAGCTCTGAAAATAAGACGTAGAGATAAGGCCCGAAAATAATAAGACCTGGATTAAAGGCCAGAAAATAAAAAGACCTGGAAGTAAGGCCTGAAAATGATAAGACCTGGACATAAGCCCTGAAAATAAAAAGACGGGGAGATAAATCCTGATATAAATTAGACCTGGATAAAAGGCCTGAAAAAAATAAGACCAGGAGATAAGCCCAAAAAATAATGAGACCTGGAGATAAGCCCTGAAAATAAAGAGACCTGAATAAAAGCCCTGAAAATAGAATGTTGACATAAGGCCTGAAAATAACAAGACCAGGAGATAAGTAGGGATGTACGATATTGGCTTTTTTGCCGATATCTGATATTGGCCGATTCTTAATTTTCGATATCCACCGATACCGATATATGTGGGCTATATTTCCCCCAAACTAATTTTAGGCAACATGACATATCTCCTGTCTTGGAATTAGCACATCATGTCAACTTTTCTCATGATGCCTCATTGGATGCATTCACAAATACAACAAGGCTTTCTAAATGCAAACAATAAATAAGAAAAACTTATGAAAACATCTTCAACTTAAGTTACGGAAAAAATGTCATTTATTTTCTTAAATTTTGTCTCAACAGTTTGGATTACACTCTCTCTGAGATGATCCTGACAATGCCTTCTACACCTAGGCAATTTGACTACTTCACAAATTTTAAAATATTGGATCAGTACAACTGTGTGCAACAAGTAAGGTCGACTAAAATAAAGTACAAAGTACAGCTGAGATATAAGCCAAAGTTCAAATCCAGCTATCCTGGCAGAGATTTAGGGCCCTATCTTACGCCAGAGTCCCTAAACCCGTTATTTGGGGATTCAGCATTGCGTAAGAGGCGTTCCCCCGTAAAAGTTACTATCTTGCACTCCTGCCTATATCCCTAAAACACCTGCGCTACCCGTTATATTATGCATAGGCGTGGTTTGGCAGTTACGCCAGTTAAACCAATCAGTGTGCCAGGTGCCATTGCCTTTAGGAACAGGCTGCGCTATCCCAAATCCTCAAACCGAAACCCGTGATGGAGAGAGGAAGGTCGCCACGTTTCTCCGAAAGCGAAGTTAAATTAGTGCGTGCATGAGGTCAAATCCAGACGGGGGAGGATCTGTTTTTGTTAAGTTAATCATGAATTGTATTATTATTATGATTATTATTTGACATTGACATATTGTTCAATGTTTGTTATTTAATTTAAAAAAAAAAACATCAAGCCTACCCCTTTTGTGATGGAAATTTCAAAAAAAAAAAAAAAAAAAAAAAGAAAAAAATGCGTTTCGCCATGATTGGGTCATGCCTCCAATTGAGCTGAGCGGGTGTTGGAATGACCCACTAGCATAGAAAAATAGTGCCACAGTAACCCTAACAGCAACGGGCAAGGCATATGGACAGCTGACAGCGGTGTATACATCATCTGCAACCAGGTGACATAATTCCATCACTGCCTGACGGGAGAGGCGCAGTTTTGTCACGCGTTCTCGTTCTGTGGGAAATAATACTCAGGGCCGGCGCTAGACCTGAAAATTTTGGGGAAAATATCCTTCCCTTTATTGACTACAATTAGTCCTGGCTAATTCTAGATGGTTTTCTCTTATTAACACGTTTTCCAATTCAAGAACAATCAAGTGGCAGTTGAAGACACGGCTTCTCTCCCCCATGCGATCTAACAGCGACAAAATAATGGTCTACATTCAGTACAGAAAAATAATTTAATTATAAATAGGTCTATGCGCTGGCACTCAGCAACGGTAATTTTTTTTTCCAGTGAGAGCGGCATTTCAGAACTCTTTTGCAAATGAAGGTAATTTCAGCGAAAAGTACGCACACCTGTTTTTGCAGCACGGTCCGCAACTTGCTGTAAAAAAAAAAAAATAGACAGCTGTCCGATTGGAAAATGTAAGCGGGCCGAAACCACGTACTTATCACCAGAATTACCTTCATTCGCTGAAGAGTTCTGAAATGCCACTCTTGCTGGAAAAAAAGTTACGTCGCTGAGTG
Organism: Gymnothorax javanicus; assembly: GCA_029692085.1. Taxonomy (NCBI): domain Eukaryota; kingdom Metazoa; phylum Chordata; class Actinopteri; order Anguilliformes; family Muraenidae; genus Gymnothorax; species Gymnothorax javanicus. Next base: position 101,823,820 of record CM056194.1, on the reverse strand, counting down.
CCAGTGCATAGACCTAATTATAATTAATTATTTTTCTGAACTGAATGTAGCCCATTTTTGTCGCCGTTAGATCGCATAGGGGAGAGAAGAAGGTCTTCAATTGCCAAATGGGTAGCGGTGGTTTGAGGACCCGCTACACGCTTTCCCTAACCTGTGTGGTCAAGATAGCAATTGTAGAGAAAGCGCATAAACACGCCCACGAGCAAACCTCCAGGCGCAAATAAAGGATTCGGCATAATGTATAGCGGGTAGTGTGACCGCAAGATACCGTTTAGGGATAGTGGAAGCTGCTAAATGCGTAATTCACGGGTAGCGGGTTGCGGCAACGGGTAGGGCAGTGTGAAAGATAGAGCCCTTAGTCTTTCCAATGGGCCGGATTTCCAATCGGCATGCTTTTAGGTTTTGCTGCCACCTGGCGGTGGAATACCCTGCATCAGTCAACGAAAATGACTAATGCACAGAGTTGCCTTGGCGTGGTGCTGCACTCTCTGAGTGCTCTTGTTTTATCGGTTTTCAACATGGGCAAAAAAATCCGATAACAATCTCCTCCTATATTACATTTTTACACAAATATCGGCCGATAATATTGGTCCGCCGATATTATTGGACATCCCTAGGGATAAGCGCAGAAAAAAATAAGACCTGTAGAAAAACCCTGAAAATAACAAGACCTGGAGATAAGCCCTGAAAATAAAAAGACCTGGATATAAGGCCTGAAAAAAATATGACCAGGAGATAAGGCCTGAAAATAAAAAGACCTGGATAACAGCCCTGAAAATAATAAGAGCAGGAGATAAGCACAAAAAAAAAAATAAGACCTGGAGATAAGCCCTGAAAATAATAAGACCTGGATAAAAGGCCTGAAAAATTAAGATGAGGAGATATGTCCCCTCATCAGTCATCAGTCCCCTCACTCTCAGGGTCAGGGGCCAATTCGAGTTCCTGCAAGGGCCGGAATCGGTTGGACACCTCAACCACTGGAGGAGCTGTCGCTGTACGGCGTGCACGCCCTTTCCTGCACTGTCGACCTACAGTCACCCAACTTTCTCTCCCTGTCTGCTCTGGGATCCCTGTACCACCCTGCTTTGGAGTACACACCATTTCTCTAAACGACATACTACTTAGTTCCTCTAGGAACTCTACTGATTGTGAACTATGTTGTGCCGCCAACTGGCCCTGAAGATCAAGGATCTTGCTCTCCAGATGCTCAATTAGCTGGCACGGTGGCAGACAAACCCACCCTGGAAATCTCTTTTCCAAAAGCGCGATCATCCTGCAACCGTCACATAGTTTTGGCCACATTTTGAACCCCCCTACCGAATGACCTCGCTCACCCTAGATAAAAGAAAATTACTAATGCCGAGACAGAAGCTGAGGAACCACAATTTATTAATTTATTAACCTAAGAAGCCCTAAGCAGCAGTCACAATAGAAACCGTGGGGAAACTATGTAGATGGATTATAAGCCTCTTTTAACAGGGGCTTAGTTTCAGTTAACAGAAATGAAATACCAAATTGAGCCAAACTCTATATGTAATAAGCACTCCTAATAAGCCGACTTGAGTTTATCTAGTCCCAATACTATTAATATACTAACCTAAAAATATCACAGGGCTTAGCTGAGAACCCAGATAAAACAGACTGGCTACAACGCCCAGGAGAAACTGGAAGAGGGAGGAGGTGGAGCACTCCGGTAAAACTTACCGTTTAAATTCCAACCTAACCGAATGGATGACTCAAATGACTGCTGCCCTACTAACTTAATACTAAATCTCAGATCCCCAGCCAAAAATGCAAACAGTACTTATCTAGCTAGCTAGCCACAAATACAACCAAGGGTAACCGAGAAGAGAGTAAAGCCCCGGTTCCCTTTAATTACAACGGATCGAATAAACAAGTCGTTTACTATGTGAGCGAACTAAACACGGTACCTCCCCCAACAAGCTGTCCTAAGCACTCAAACAAGCAGTTAAACTTTAATAAGCCGATCAAGACACAGCAACCGGAGGAAAATACAAAGATTGGGTAATTTACAATGTGTTTAATCAGAAGAGCCCTTCGGTAATAATAAAATGCGAAAAAGACAAAAACCCGGTTCGCATTAATATTCAAGCTTGGCAATGCGCGTTTACGTGTAATGCGGTCAGGATAGAGAACGAAGGGGACTAAAAACCCGTGAACGTCAATATTTATTGGCTAGAAGACTGTATGAAAGGCAAGCGACCAAGTATGAAACCAAGCCGGGTTATAGTTAGATATCCAGGTAATTCGATAATATTCTTGGCGTTGAGAGCTTGCTGGGGTTCCTTAGCTAAGTCAGCCACAGAAAAACCAGGCGACAGTACCTCAGTCCTTGAAAACAACTGTTTTACTTTGTATATCGCACAATTCACTTAGTTAGAAAATTATTTAGCATTTAATTTATTCTCTAAATTTAGCGTTTAAATTTGTTTTACCTTACCTTACTTTGCTTTGCTCCCGGGAGACTGAAACCCCCCCAAAAAACCCCAAAAAACCCCCGTTGCCTTTGTTTGACCAGATCAGCGACTTAATTTGGCTGTTTGCTCACCGAGTTGTTGCAGGGGGAAAAAGGGGAAAAAGAAGGAGGAAGATTCTCCCTGCCCCTAATGCGACAAAGGTTATACCTCGGGAGCAAATCGTCTAATCTCTATCACTGTTTGAGCCTTAACACACAAATTATTTTCAGAAAACCCCGTTTAAACAAGAGTAAATCTTCAGCTTCAATTCCACACGTCTTCCTCTGTCTCAACTCAACCAGAATGATCACCAACGAACAGCGCTACAGCACACCCAAGAGGTCAGCAACAGCCTTTGGGCTCAAAGACTGATGAGCAGCAGGGCACCCTGTTGGCCTCTAGCCCTCAGAAAAGAGAGTTAGTGATAGTGGGGGACTCAATACTTAGAGGAAAAGGTAGCTTAGTCTGTTCGCGCGACAAGGAGTCTCGTACGGTGTGTTGCCTGCCTGGTGCCCAGGTAGGAGACCTCCTGGAGCGTGCGGACAAGCTCCTGGCCAGAGAGGGGAGGGATCCAGTTGTCATGGTCCATGTTGAGACAAATGACATAGGTAAGGGTAGGTTTGAGGTTCTCCAAGGCAAATTTGTGGAATTAGCTGAGAAGCTTAGGAGCAGATCCTCAACGGTAGTGTTCTCCGGGATTCTACCGGTACCACATGCAAGCAGAGGAAAGCAGAATTTTATCTGGAGGTTTAACACGTGGCTACGAACCAGGTGTAGGAAAGAGAGGTACAGGTTTATGGGGCACTGGAACTTTTTCTGGGACAGGGGTGACCTGTTCAAGCCTGATGGGCTGCACCTGAACCGGAGGGGTACCTTTGCACTGGGTCAGCGTATGTTGAGGGTAGCACAGGATTATTTAAACTAGGGACTTGGGGGGCAGGGAGGTTAGTGAGTGTTACACATAGGGAAATGCAGACTGCCCTGATGGAAGCTTTCGGCGTTACATGCACTATTGATGATATACTTTTAAAGCAACAAAGCGTAGGGGGGGGCTTGAAGCAGCGGCCGCATGGGAAATCAAGGGGGAAGAGCATTAGTAATAACCTGAAATGTTTTTATTTAAATGCAAGAAGCATAAAAAATAAATTTCCCAAGCTTGAGGCCGTTATGATTAGTGAGGGCTATGACATAGTTGGGATTACAGAGACATGGCTTAGTGAAGAGGATGGAGATGAATATAATATAGAAGGTTATAAGCTCTTTAGGAAGGATAGATGTAATAGGCGAGGAGGGGGAGTAGCAATCTATGTGAACGAAAACATAAATATACAGGAAATTCCTGAAATTGAACAGTCCTTGCCCTGTGAAGATATCTGGGTCAGGCTCATTGGCAAACACGAGACAGGTTTAAACATAGGAGTATGCTATCGGCCACCAGCGTTGGACAGTACAGTCAATGAAATGCTTTTGAAGAGGATTACGCAAGCTTGTAGAGGTGGAGGGACTATTATTATGGGAGACTTGAATTATCCTGATATCGATTGGGAAATGGTGAAAGGACAGGGTAGGGGGGAGGAAGAATTCCTAGATGTTATAAATGATAATTTTTTGGTGCAGTATGTTAATAAACCGACAAGAGAAAAGGCAATTTTAGACTTACTGCTCTGTAATGACCCAGATAGAATTAGCAATGTTGAGGTACTGGAGCCACTTGGGACAAGTGATCACTCTGCTGTTAATTTTGATGTTTCATGGGAAGTTAAAAAGGTGTATTCAAAAACAAAAATTTTCAATTTTAGGCGAGCAAACTTTGACAGGATGCGCTCATATCTAAGTGAGATAAAATGGGAGACACTCCTGGACTGTGAGTCTGTAAATGAGATGTGGGAAAGATTTAAGGGGTTTTACTTGATTCACAATGCAAATTCATTCCAAAAGGTGTCCAAAAGTAAGCTGAAAAAGCAGAATCCTCAGTGGATGACCAAAAAGTATTCGGAGGATTTTGAGGGAAAAGAGGAATCTTTATAAGATGTACATAAAGGATAACAATGAGAACACTAAGGCTGAATACTGTAAAATGTGGGCTGTGGTCAAAAAAAGAGCTGAGGAATGCTAGAAGACTGTATGAAAGACAAATTGCAGAGGGGGGCAAAAACTAACCCTAAGCGCTTCTTTCAGTACTGCAGCAGAAAAAGGAAAGTCAAAAGAGCAGGTTAAGTGCATAAAGAATAAAAATGGATCGCTGCTATATGATAACAAGGATATTGCGGATGCCTTAAACAGTTACTTTGTTGAGAATTTTACCTCAGAGTGGGTCTTTATTCGGCCAGAGGGCATGTTAAATGCTCAAGATTATTTAGCGGAAATTGAGGTTAGGGATAACGAAGTATTAGACAAGTTGCATAAACTAAAGGCAGATAAGGGCGGGTCCTGATGGCTTATATCCTAGAGTGCTCAGGGAAGTTGGTGAGATCATCTTTAAGCCGCTATCCGCCATCTTCAGACGGTCTTTAGAAACTGGAGAAATACCAAATGATTGGAAACAGGGCAATATAATACCAATATATAAGAAAGGGGACCGTACTGAGCCAGGAAATTACAGGCCAGTCAGTTTAACTTGCATTGCGTGCAAAATATTGGAATCTATCATAAAAGATGAGCTGGACTTATTTCTTGAATGTAACAGTATCTTGAGGGATAGCCAACATGGTTTCCGTAAGGGAAGGTCATGCCTGACAAACCTTCTGGAATTTTTTGAAGAGGCCACCAAGACTTATGACCAGAGCAGGGCTTATGACATCATATACTTGGATTTTCAGAAAGCATTTGATACAGTACCGCATAAGAGACTAATTTTTAAAATGAGCTCCATTGGAGTTACAGGAGGTATTCTGGAGTGGATTCAAAACTGGTTACAGGACAGAACACAAAGAGTGGTGGTCATTGGTATCTCATCTGAGCTAGGTATGGTGGGGAGTGGCGTCCCCCAGGGATCGGTGTTGGGACCCCTGCTGTTCCTCATCTACATTAATGACCTTGATAGAAATATTGAGAGCAGATTAGTTAAATTTGCAGATGATACTAAATTGGGGGGTTTGGCAAATAGTTTAGAGTCCACTAAAGTGATTCAGGATGATTTGGATAGAATCCAGAATTGGGCAGAAATGTATGGAAGCATATAGTTAACAAAATTAAGATGAAAATGCAATGTCAGAAATGCATTTTCATTTTCAAGATAAAAGCGCATTATTTGTATCATAATGAAAATTCAAATGTAATCCTCCACTTTGCATATTCATTTTCAAGTCCATGTATGCAATTTTTATAACAATTGGAAAATTAAAATACATTCCTCATTTACATTAGCATTTTAGAAGTGCCCTGCAATATCACTAACAAAAGAAAACGCTTAATTATAAAGCAAATACATTCTCGGAAATGCTTTTTAGTTTTTTAGAACGCCGCATTATTTGTATCATCACGAAAATGATAAAGTAATCCTCCACTTTACGTTTGAATTTTCAAGTCCATGTAGGCACTGTTTTCATTTGCAAGAAGTGCCCGCAATATCACTAACAAAGCGAAATCGAAAAACGCTAATCTCCTAAAGCAAATACATTCTCGGAAATGCTTTTTTTTTTCAAAAGCAGGCTTAATATCTGTCTCATAATTAAATCGCTAACGCAGTTCGCCACTTTTTCTTTTTCATTTTCGTGACAGACTGCCCTGCCTGACTTTGCACTTTCGATTTCAAGGTCCCAGCGCTTTTCTAACAAAATTAAAAAGAAAATACCCTCCCTAGTTGGGTGTGGTCTGTCGGTGAGAAGGCGGGACGTCCTCCACAATTTCGTACGGATTGGATATTAACAAATACAAGTGATCTCGGTGGTCATCAATCAGAGGGAAACTCCTGCTGCACGCACTTTTGTGTCAAAGCACAAATGGCAACTTACATAGATGGAGCCACTGACTGTGCATGAACGCTCCCCTGGACATTGCGGAGTTTGAGAGTATAGCTAAGGTTTTCCCCCGAAAGACACTGCTCTCGCACTCAATTACCCCCGTGTGCGCTTGGATTAGCGCTGCTTCCACTGAAATTGTGTGCTTACACTCAGATCCGTCGATCTTCGGGCGGGTTATCTGCGCATCATCTGTTTAGTTGTTCAGTCGGTTACAAAGCAAGTTCATACGCTCCTGCTCTCTTGGGCTTCATGTACTTCCATTGCTTTCTTCACGAATTTGGAGTGAAAGGACAGTTCGTATTAATACACCAGTGCCTATACGTCTCTTTACCTTAATAGCTGGCTACATACAATGGTGGCCGTGTAACACGTCGACCTCCAGTTCTCTGTTACGCGAGTCTGTGGATGAATCGCGGAGGTAGGCTGAGCTAAGAAAGGGACAGATTCATCTGATCGCTTGCATCCTCCTGCTGCAGAAGAAAGGCTTGCGAAATCCATAGATCTATGATTTCTCTTACTATACCGCCAAGTCGCTTGTAATAATATGCTGTCGCTGGCCATAGCCAGATGTCGACACAGTGATATGTTTCGGCCAATCGATGTTCTTTTCATGAACAGTCACATCGTTAGACTAAGGCGATGTTAATTAGCTAGCTAACTACTTTCCTGCAAGATGACGAACGTTACGAACAACTATAGCATAAAACTTGCTTCCAGTTCATTTAACTTGACCAGATTGCGATCAGTTTCGCACGTCTGTTTTTATGTGGTAACACTATGCTTGCAACAGGATCGTCTCTCTCCGCAGCTCAGTGCACCCCTGCCATTCATCCACAAAATTGCAGTGAGGCACACCAACTGGAAGCCGATGTGTTTGTTACCCGGCAACTCTTATAATATAATATAATATCTTATAATCTTATAATATAAGAGTTATGTAGCAGCAACTAAGGTATAAGAAAAGTATGGGCACCGATGTATTAACATATAAGCGGTCCTTTTATTCCAAAATCGTGAAGAAAGCCACGGAAGTAGCTACCTGTGCAGCCCCGGTGGGCAGGACCGTATGAACCCGCAAAAGATAGCGTGCAGATAATCTGTCCAACCATTGATTGATCGAGTGTAAGCACACGGTTTGAATGGAAGCAGGTATAGTCCAAGCGCACGCAGGGGCTAATTGAGTGCGAGAGCAGGATCACTGCAATTTTAGTCTAACGATGTGACCGTTAATGGATTTCGCAAGCCTTTCTTCTGCAGCAGCAGGATGCAAGTTTAACACATGAATCTGTCCCTTTCTTAGCTCAGTCTACCTCTGCGATTCATCCACAGACTCGCATAATAGAGAACTGGAGGTCGACGTGTTACACGGCTACCATTGTATGTCGCCAGCTATTAAGGTATAGAGACGTATAGGCACTGGTGTATTAATACGAACTGTGCTTTCACTCCAAATTCGTGAAGAAAGCAATGGAAGTACATGAAGCCCAAGAGAGCAGGAGCGTATGAACTTGCTTTGCAACCGACTGAACAACTAAACAGATGATGCGCAGATAACCCGTCCGAAGATCGACAGATCTGAGTGTAAGCGCAGTACAATTTCAGTGGAAGCAGCCCTAATCCAATCGCACACGGGGGTAATTGAGTGCGAGAGCAGTGTCTTTCGGGGGAAAACCTTAGCTATACTCTCAAACTCCGCAATGTCCAGGGGAGCGTTCATGCACAGTCAGTGGCTCCATCTATGTAAGTTGCCATTTGTGCTTTGACATAAAAGTGCATGCAGCAGGAGTTTCCCTCTGATTGATGACCACCGAGATCACTTGTATTTGTTAATATCCAATCCGTACGAAATTGTGGAGGACGTCCCGCCTTCTCACCGACAGGCCACACCCAACTAGGGAGGGTATTTTCTTTTTAATTTTGTTAGGAAAAGCGCGTGGGACCTCGAAATCGAAAGTGCACAGTCAGGCAGGGCAGTCTGTCACGAAAATGAAAAAGAAAAGTGGTGAACTGCGTTAGCGATTTAATTATGAGACAGATATTGCGTCTGCTTCTTGAAAAAGAAAAAAGCATTTCGAGAATGTATTTGCTTTAGGAGATTAGCGTTTTCGATTTCGTTTTGTTAGTGATATTGCGGGGCACTTCTTGCAAATGAAAACAGTGCCTACATGGACTTGAAAATTCAAACGTAAAGTGGAGGATTACTTTATCATTTTCGTGATGATACAAATAATGCGGCGTGCTTCTCGAACGAAAAAGCATTTCGAGAATGTATTTGCTTTATACGATTAGCGTTTTCGTTTTGATAGTGATATTGCAGGGCACTTCTCGAAAATGCTAATGTAAATGAGGAATGTATTTTAATTTTCCAATTGTTATAAAAATTGCATACATGGACTTGCAAATGAAAATGTAAAGTGGAGGATTACATTTGAATTTTCATTATGATACAAATAATGCACTTGTATCTTGAAAATGAAAATGCATTTCTGACATTGCATTTTCATTTTAATTTTGTTAACTATATGCTTCCATAGAAATGTGGCAAATGAAATTTAATGTAGCAAAATGTAAAGTTGTACATGTAGGTAATAAAAACATTAGACAGGATTACTTCATGGGAGGTTTAAAACTGGAATCTGCTCCACACGAGAAAGATCTGGGAGTGATTGTTGACCAAACCCTCACAGGCTCTAGCCATTGTGCCGTAGCAGTTAAAAAAGCCAATCGGATGCTGGGATACATTGCCCAAAGTATTGAGTACAAATCTAAGGAGGTGATGCTTCTTTTGTACAACACATTTGTCAGACCACATCTGGAGTATTGTGTGCAGTTCTGGGGACCATACTTTAAGAAAGATATAGAGGCTCTAGAGAAAGTTCAGAGAAGAGCCACTAAGCTAATTCAGGTATAAAACATGAAAGCTATGAGAAGAGGCTGAAGATCCTTAATCTCTTTAGTCTTAGGAAAAGGAGACTAAGGGGTGATTTGATTGAGGTCTTTAAATATGTTAAAGGGATTAACAAAGTGAATTATGTAGTATTCCTTGACCAAGTGTTGTTAGTAGAACTCGGGGTCACAAATGGAAGTTGACCAAAAGGTAAATTTAGCACTGATATTCGGAAATATTTCTTCACCCAAAGAGTAATTTCGATGTGGAATAGCTTGCCTGACTATATTGTTGAGGCAGAGACCTTGGGGGTTTTCAAGAGTAGGCTTGACTTAAAGCTAGATACCATTGAGTCATTGAGTATCTGAAGGGATATATTCACAATAGTATAAAAAACTGGCGAGCGTAGTTGGGCTGAACGGCCTGTTCTCGCCATTCATGTTATGTTATGTTATGTTATGTTATGTTATAAGCCCAAAAAATAATGATAAGTGGAGATAAGCCCTGAAAGTAATGACCTGGAGATAAGTCCTGGAAATAATAAGACCTGGAGATAAGCCCTGAAAAAAAATTAGACCTGGTAATAAGCCCTGAAAATAATAAGACCTGGAGTGAAGCCCTGTAAATAAAAAGACCTGGAGATAAGCCCAGAAAATAATACGACCTGGAGATAAGCCCTGAGATTAATGAGACCTGGAGATAAGGCCTGAATATAATAAAACCTGGAGATAAGGCCAGAAAATGACAAGACCTGGAGATAAGCCCTTAAAAAATTAGACCTGTAGATCAGCTCTAAAAATAAACTGACCTGGCGATAAGCCCTGAGATTAATAAGATCTGGAGATAAGCACTGAAAAAAATTAGACCTGGAGATAAGCCCTGAAAGTAATGAGACGAGGATAAAAGCCCTAAAAATAAGACCTTGATATAACCCCTGAAAATAATAAGACCTGGTGATGAGCCCTGAAAAAATCAGACCTGGAAATGAGTCCTGAAAATAATAAGACCTGGAGATGAGCCCTGAAAAAATTAGACCTGGAGATAAGCCGAGAAAATAATCAGACCAGGAGATAAGCCCAAAAATAATAAAACCTGGTGATTAGCCCTGAAAATAATGAGACTTGGATAAACGCCTTGAGAACAAGACCTTGATATAAGGCCTTAAAATAATAAGACCTGAAGATAAGCCCTGAAAATAAAAAGACCGGGAGATGAGCCCTGAAAATAAAAATACCTGGATAAAAAGCCTGAAAAAATCAAGAACAGGAGATAAGCCCAAAGCATAATTAGACATGGAGATAAGCACTGAAAACAATAAGACCGGGATATAAGGCCTTAAAATTATAAGACCTGGAGATAAGCCCAAAAAATAATGAGACTTGAATATAAGCCCTGAAAATAGTAAGACCTGGAGATAAGCCTTGAAAAAATAAGACCTGGAGAGAAGTCCTGAAAATAACACAACCTGGAGATACACCCTGAAAAAAAAATAATACATGGAGATAAGCCCTGAAAATAATAGGACCTTAACAAAAGCCCTAAAAATAATAAGACCTGGATATAAGCAGTGAAAATAACAAGACCAGGAGATAAGCCCTGAAAACAATAAAACCTGGAGAAAAGGCTCGAAAATAAGAAGACCTGGAGATAAGATCTGAAAATATTAAGACCAGGAGATGGGCCCGAAAAAATAATAAGACCGGGAGATAAGCCCTGAAAATAATGAGACCTGGAGATAAACGTTTAAAATAATACAACCTGCAGGTAAGCCCTGAAACTGACGCTTAAATAAGGCTCCTTAGTTTGCAGTACATAGCAACTTTAGGGTCAGTGCACTCAGAGGCGTGGCTCACCTTGACGGACAGCTGGCTGAGCTGGTGCTCTGTGCTGCACACCGTGTAATTGGCCCCCTGAAGCTCCGCCTCCAACTCATCAATCCTCTTCTGATATTCCACAAGTTTGCGCTGATGAAGACAGGGACATTCCACGGAATCAAACCACAAAACTCAATTAAAAAGATGTAACTACATTGCATTCAGTAAGCAGATTCTAAAATCCATTATACTATTATCCAGTAAACATTCATGAACATTCATGAATTGCATGAAAAAGATAAAGGCTAGGTAATCGCTGAGGCTAAAGGAACAGCGCAATTAATAAAATGGGAAACAACTGATGTAAACACCAGCAGTGCTACAATACCAACCCAGCTGGCACACGAGCGACCTTCAACGTCGAAATATGGTTGAAATTATGTTTATATTGTCGTTTCAACGTTGAAACGCTATTGAAACAACGTTTAACTCTGATGGTTGTAAAAAGTTGAACAAAAGGATCTCCAATCAACACAAGATTTGTTTCAATGTTGAAACATTGAAACAATGTTGAAAAAATGTTGCGAAATCAACGTTGATTCATCTTTCAAAATCAAAACATAATTTCACGGGGATTCAACTATGCTCCATGACGTTGATTCAACAATGAAAAAACATTAAAATGCCAGCTGTGAAGACGGGAACAGGATGGGTAACTTGACGTGACTGCGTGTGTGTGCATATGGTGCAGGTGAATGAGCGAGGGTCAGGTGAGAGGATGCATGCACCCATCTGTGCAGGTGTGAGTGAACATGCCCGTGTCCGCATGCACATGTTTGTGAACCTGCAGCTCCTGGTTCTTGTTGTAGCATTCGTCGCGGCCCTGCTGAAGCTGTCGTATCTGGTTGTGCAGGCAGGAGACCAGTGTCTCCCGGTCAGTCCACAGCTGGCGAAACCTCTGCTGCTCCACCCTCAGGCTCTCCTTCAGTGCAGCCATGTCCACCTTCTTCAGGCTCAAACGCTCTTTCTGCAAACACAGAATCCTCTGAACCCCACCTGCTGCATGATTGTACATTACTCTCTAAACCTGACCTGCTCCATGTGTGTACATTACTCTCTAAACCTGACCTGCTCCATGTGTGTACATTACTCTCCAAACCTGACCTGCTCCAGGTGTGCACATTACTCTCTAAACCTGACCTGCTCCATGTGTGTGCATTACTCTCTAAACCTGACCTGCTCCATGTGTGTACATTACTCTCTAAACCTGACCTGCTCCGTGTGTGTACATTACTCTCGAAACCTGACCTGCTGCAGGTGTGTACATAACTCTCTAAACCTAACCTGCTCCATGTGTGTACATTACTCTCTAAACCTGACCTGCTCCATGTGTCTGCATTACTCTCTAAACCTGACCTGCTCCAGGTGTGTACATTACTCTCTAAACCTGACCTGCTCCATGTGTGTGCATTACTCTCTAAACCTCACCTGCTCCATGTGTGTACATTACTCTCTAAACCTGACCTGCTCCGTGTGTGTACATTACTCTCTAAACCTGACCTGCTGCAGGTGTGTACATAACTCTCTAAACCTGACCTGCTCCATGTGTGTACATTACTCTCAAAACCTGACCAGCTCCAGGTGTGTACATTACTCTCTATACCTGACCTGCTCCATGAGTGTACATTACTCTCTAAACCTGACCTGCACCATGTGTGTACATTACTCTCTATACCTGACCTGCTCCATGTGTGTACATTACTCTCTAAACCTGACCTGCTCCATGTGTGTACATTACTCTCTAAACTTGACCTGCTCCGTGTGTGTATATTACTCTCTAAACCTGACCAGCTCCGCGTGTGTACATTACTCTCTAAACCTGACCTGCTCCGCGTGTGTACATTACTCTCTAAACCTGACTTGCTCCATGTGTGTACATTACTCTCTCAACCGAGCCTGCTCCATGTGTGTACATTAATCTCTAAACCCAACCTGCTCCATGTGTGTACATTACTCTCTAAACCTGACCTGTTCCATGGGTGTACATTACTCTCTAAACCCAACCTACTCCGTGTGTGTACATTACTCTCTAAACCAGACCTACTCCGTGTGTGTACATTACTCTCTATACCTGAGCTGCTCCGTGTGTACATTACTCTCTATACCTGACCTGCTCCGTGTGTACATTACTCTCTATACCTGAGGTGCTCCGTGTGTACATTACTCTCTATACCTGACCTGCTCCATGTGTGTTCATTAGTCTCAAAACCTGACCTGCTCCGTGTGTGTACATTACTCTCTAAACCTGACCTGCTCCATGTGTGTACATTACTCTCTAAACCTGACCTGCACCATGGGTGTACATTACTCTCTATACCTGACCTGCTCCATGTGTGTACATTACTCACTATACCTGACCTGCTCCGTGTGTACATTACTCTCTATACCTGACCTGCTCCATGTGTGTTCATTAGTCTCAAAACCTGACCTGCTCCATGGGTGTGCATTACTCTCTATACCCGACCTGCTCCATGTGTGTACATTACTCACTATACCTGACCTGCTCCATGTGTGTACATTACTCTCTATACCTGACCTGCTCCATGTGTGTAAATTACTCTCTAAACCTGACCTGCTCCATAGGTGTACATTACTCTCTAAACCCAACCTACTCCGTGTGTGTACATTACTCTCTAAACCCGACCTGCTCCATGTGTGTATATTACACTCTATACCTGACCTGCTCAATGTGTGTACATTACACTCTATACCTAACCTGCTCCATGTGTGTACATTACTCTCAATACCTGACCTGCTCCATGAGTGTACATTACTCTCTAAACCTGACCTGCTCCATGTGTGTACATTACTCTCTAAACCCAACCTACTCCGTGTGTGTACATTACTCTCCAAACCCGACCTGCTCCATGTGTGTACATTACTCTCTAAACCCGACCTGCTCAATGTGTGTACATTACACACTATACCTAACCTGCTCCATGAGTGTACATTACTCTCTAAACCTGACCTGCTCCATGTGTGTACATTACTCTCTAAACCTGACCTTCTCCATGTGTGTACATTACTCACTATACCTGACCTGCTCCATCAGTGTACATTACTCTCTAAACCTGACCTGCTCCATGTGTGTACATTCCTCTCTATACCTAACCTGCACCGTGTGTGTACATTACTCTCTAAACCTGACCTGCTCCATGTGTGTACATTACTCTCTATACCTGACCTGCTCCATGTGTGTACATTACTCTCTAAATCTGACCTGCTCCATGTGTGTACATTACTCTCTATACCTGACCTGCTCCATGAGTGTACATTACTCTCTAAACCTGACCTGCTCCATGAGTGTACATTCCTCTCTATACCTAACCTGCTGACTCCATGTGTGTACATTACTCTCTAAACCTGACCTGCTCTCACCTGACCTGTGTACATTACTCTCTAAACCTGACCTGCTCCATGTGTGTACATTGACCTGCTCCATGTGTGTAAACTCTCTGACCTGACCTGCTCCATGTGTGTACATTACTCTCTAAACCTGACCTGCTCCATAGGTGTACATTACTCTCTAAACCCAACCTACTCTGTGTGTGTACATTACTCTCTAAACCTGACCTGCTCCATGTGTACATTACTCTCTAAACCTGACCTGCTCCATGTGTGTACATTACTCTCTAAACCTGACCTGCTCCATGTGTGTACATTACTCTCTAAACCTGACCTGCTCCATGTGTGTACATTACTCTCTAAACCTGACCTGCTCCATGTGTGTACATTACTCTCTAAACCCAACCTACTCTGTGTGTGTACATTACTCTCTAAACCCGACCTGCTCCATGTGTGTACATTACTCTCTAAACCTGACCTGCTCCATGTGTGTACAACCCAACCTACTCCAAAACTGACCTGCTCCATGATGTGTGTACATTACTCTCTAAACCTGACCTGCTCCATGTGTGTACATTACTCTCTATACCTGACCTGCTCCATGTGTGTACATTACTCTAAACCTAAACCATGTGTGACATTACTCTCTATACCTGACCTGCTCCATGTGTACATTACATAAACCTGACCTCTCCATGTGTATACCTGAACTGCTCCATGAGTGTACATTACTCTCTAAACCTGACCTGCTCCATGTGTGTACATTCCTCTCTATACCTGACCTGCACCATGTGTGTAAATTACTCCTTAAACCTGACCTGCTCCATAGGTGTACATTACTCTCTAAACCCAACCTACTCCGTGTGTGTACATTACTCTCTAAACCCGACCTGCTCCATGTGTGTTTATTACACTCTATACCTGACCTGCTCAATGTGTGTACATTACACTCTATACCTGACCTGCTCCATGTGTGTACATTACTCTCTATACTTGACCTGCTCCATGTGTGTACATTACTCTCCAAACCTGACCTGCTCCATGTGTGTACATTACTCTCTAAACCCAACCTACTCCGTGTGTGTACATTACTCTCTAAACCCGACCTGCTCCATGTGTGTACATTACACTCTATACCTGACCTGCTCCATGTGTGTCCATTACTCTCAATACCTGACCTGCTCCATGTGTGTACATTACTCTCTAAACCCAACCTACTCCGTGTGTGTACATTAGTCTCTAAACCCGACCTGCTCCATGTGTGTACATTACTCTCTATACCTGACCTGCTCCATGTGTGTACATTACTCTCCAAACCTGACATGCTCCATGTGTGTACATTACTCTCTAAACCTGACCTGCTCCATGTGTGTACATTACTATCTATACCTGACCTGCTTATGCGTGTGCATTACTCACTATACCTGACCTGCTCCATGTGTGTACATTACTCTCTAAACCCAACCTACTCCGTGTGTGTACATTACTCTCTAAACCCGACCTGCTCCATGTGTGTTTATTACACTCTATACTTGACCTGCTCAATGTGTGTACATTACTCTCAATACCTGACCTGCTCCATGTGTGTACATTACTCTCTAAACCCAACCTACTCCATGTGTGTACATTACTCTCTAAACCCGACCTGCTCCATGTGTGTACATTACTCTCTATACCTGACCTGCTCCATGTGTGCACATTACTCTCCAAACCTGACCTGCTCCATGTGTGTACATTACTCTCTAAACCCAACCTACTCCGTGTGTGTACATTACTCTCTAAAAAACCATGTGTGTACCTGCTCCATGTGTGTACATTACACTCTATACCTGACCTGCTCCATGTGTGTCCATTACTCTCAATACCTGACCTGCTCCATGTGTGTACATTACTCTCTAAACCCAACCTACTCCGTGTCTGTACATTAGTCTCTAAACCCGACCTGCTCCATGTGTGTACATTACTCTCTATACCTGACCTGCTCCATGTGTGTACATTACTCTCCAAACCTGACATGCTCCATGTGTGTACATTACTCTCTAAACCTGACCTGCTCCATGTGTGTACATTACTATCTATACCTGACCTGCTTATGCGTGTGCATTACTCACTATACCTGACCTGCTCCATGTGTGTACATTACTCTCTATACGTGACCTGCTCCATGTGTGTACATTACTCTCTAAACCTGACCTGCTCCATGTGTGTACATTACTCTCTATACCTGACCTGCTCCATGAGTGTACATTACTCTCTATACCTGACCTGCTCCATGTGTGTACATTCCTCTCTATACCTAACCTGCACCGTGTGTGTACATTAATCTCTAAACCCAACCTACTCCGTGTGTGTACATTAGTCTCTAAACCCGACCTGCTCCATGTGTGTACATTACTCTCTATACCTGACCTGCTCCATGTGTGTACATTACTCTCCAAACCTGACATGCTCCATGTGTGTACATTACTCTCTAAACCTGACCTGCTCCATGTGTGTACATTACTATCTATACCTGACCTGCTTATGCGTGTGCATTACTCACTATACCTGACCTGCTCCATGTGTGTACATTACTCTCTATACCTGACCTGCTCCATGTGTGTACATTACTCTCTAAACCTGACCTGCTCCATGTGTGTACATTACTCTCTATACCTGACCTGCTCCATGAGTGTACATTACTCTCTAAACCTGACCTGCTCCATGTGTGTACATTACTCTCTATACCTAACCTGCACCGTGTGTGTACATTACTCTCTAAACCTGACCTGCTTCAT
Source organism: Gymnothorax javanicus (assembly GCA_029692085.1). NCBI lineage: Eukaryota > Metazoa > Chordata > Actinopteri > Anguilliformes > Muraenidae > Gymnothorax > Gymnothorax javanicus. Next base: position 101,806,498 of record CM056194.1, on the reverse strand, counting down.
GTGTGTACATTACTCTCTATACCTGACCTGCTCCATGTGTGTACATTACTCTCTAAATCTGACCTGCTCCATGTGTGTACATTACTCTCTAAACCTGACCTGCTCCATGTGTGTACATTACTCTCTAAACCTGACCTGCTCCATGTGTGTACATTACTCTCTAAACCTGACCTGCTCCATGCGTGTACATTACTCTCTAAACCTGACCTGCTCCGCGTGTGTACATTACTCTCTAAACCTGACCTGCTCCATGTGTGTACATTACTCTCTATACCTGACCTGCTCCATGTGTGTACATTACTCTCTATACCTGACCTGCTCCATGTGTGTACATTACTCTCTATACCTGACCTGCTCCATGTGTGTACATTACTCTCTATACCTGACCCGCTCCATATGTGTACATTACTCTCCATACCTGACCTGCTCCATGTTTGTACATTACTGTATCGTCCCTGCCATGTTTGTACATTACTGTATCGTCCCTGCCATGTTTGTACATTGTTGTCGGACGCAGTGCGTTACCATAGATTTGTTCTGCTCCTGCAGCGCTGCACCATTGATGATGCGTCGCAGCAGGCGGCGGTTGCGCAGGGCGTGCTGCTCTCTCTTGTAGCGCTCGTACAGCAGCTGGCTGTGCAGCAGGAGCAGCTGGCTGCGCAACATCTGCAGCTCGTCTTGGGGGGCCAAGCCAGCTGAGGGGAGGATGGGGGACAGATGGCAGCGCTTAGTCTCATTGGTCAGCGTCACAGCGGAAGTATGCATGGATGCTATGCTTCCGTCCTGCAGTTATGCGCATTGCAGTAGGTCACAGAGCCCTATATAACATGAGTGTTTCAGATGTGCGTTGTAAAAGCAGGCCTGTATGCGTGCCTGACCATGGTAATGCACTGGCACAAAGCTGGTCCTCATGAGTCACAGTGTCTGCTGTCTCTGTGTTAACTCTAGAAGCTATCTCACACCACCTCCATCATGCCCGATTCCACTGAATACAGACATTCTATCACAAAAGTGGCCAACTTGCTGCCTGTTGGTTAGGTAAAAATTGTTGATTAATTCTGATTCAACTTGTTCAGTTGGGTTCATGTACTGGTGCTGCTGTGCAACTCTTGCATCCACCCAAATCGCAATAATAACAGGCGACGTTTCATGTTTTGACATGACGCATAAAACTGTTGATTACGAAAGTCTCTCATTCCAGCAGGTAACGTTACCACAGCTTCGCCCTGGACGCAAGCAATGGAGGAGGGGTTCATTGATTTGATCAAAAACAATTTGGTCCGTACAACGTGTGTGATGTACACAAAATGTACACAAAAAAATTGTCAAACACTTGGAGAACCATCAAGAGAAATCTAGCTATTACGTTTCCTGATAGTATTACGCTATTAAAGCTGCAGTTGGAAACTTTGAGGAGAGAGAGGACTTGGCATAAAAATTAGAAAAAAATGCAACTTTCAGATCCCTCCCCCTCCCCTCTCCACTGCACTCCTGCCCTAAGACCCTCCCCCAGAAGGCTGCCGTGCACACGAAGGCACGCAAGCTGTTATGCGTGCGACTGTGGAGAGATTTGCAAGTTCACATTATGAAAACGGCCAAGTTGCCGAGGCTAGACATTACTGTTGTGAACAGTCAACATTGCTGGCCAACAAACGAGCAGAAATAAATCATGTCGACATGAAAAGTAATCTACAGCAGTATATATTCAGTAAAAACCCAGCACACACTTATTTCAGTAAGTTACCTGTTTTTTTGAGTACGGAAACTGTCGTGAATCCTGCTGAATGGCCAGTAAACCATGTATGACAGCATTTAGCTGTGAGTGCACAGAAACGTTTCACATATTTATGAGGACAACAACACAACCGATAAGACTGCCAGGTCACTTCATAAAGATATTTTCTGCTACTTTCTAATAAAACGACGCCAGTAACGTCAGCCCTAGCGTCGGAAACAAGCTAACGTTAGCTCGACTGCAACATCACAGTAACATCACATGCGCTTACGGAGTACTGTAACAATTACAAGACGCTGGCTATCGAACAGCGACTGTGCTTTGTTAGTGACGTTCACTCGCTTATTTGCAGAGTTTAAAAATGAATTGATGCCGGTTAGGGCTGGGGTTAGTACCAGCTGTGCATGAGCGACGCCTAACTCGCTTATTTGCAGAGCATTGCGGACAAAAAAAAATGAACCAACGAATAAAGCAGGGGTTTACCTGTCAAGCAGAAAAGTTGCCAACTCTGCGTCGGTTATTAATCCTTCCAGATCACGGAGTTCCCTCCACCTCTGAAAAGCCACTCCGATGTTCACTCTGGTTTTATCCCGGGCTTTGTCTAATTCTTTCTTTTATGCTTTTTTTTCTTCTGGCTTCCTCTTCTTACTTGTCTTAGCTGTGTATGCTGTTGTCGGTAACGGAGGTATCGGTATTTTTTTCCTCACTGATGGCTGTTGTTGCGCCATTAGTTTCTCTAAGCTCCTGAACCCTCTCTCGGAGATTTGAGCTTGACTGAGCACTGGCGTGAACTGAGGAGGAAGGGGGAGGAGGCTGTTCGCAGTACGTGCATGTGCACTGTTTGACGGCTGTCAGACACCATCCTGGCTCTAATTGGTTCTTTTTGGTCGGTCCGAACGATTCTTTTAAATTGCAGTAGGGGCAGTAGGTGGGTTTAAAGGAGCCTTTTTTTTTTAATTACAGAGAACTGGTTTTACATAATACTGTCTGTACACAGTGACAGTTTTAGCAAAAATGACAAAAAGTTACTTTTATAAGACTTACCAACTGCAGCTTTAAGTAGCTAAGTACTATTATGTTAGCTAACCTTACTTATATACACCTGACTAATATATTTACCAACCAACCTAAGCGGAAAAATTTGTGCATTGGTAAGGAGTCGTGTAGGTGGAAAATTATGCATCGGCAGCCCATACCATCTGTTCCAAAATCTGACGAAAATGGAAATTAGTAGCACATAGTCCAGGTGGAGTGATACATCCTTATCATCCGTGAAAGGGCCAGGGTGAAGAAACCAGCCAAAGCAGTTTAACTATGTTAGGGATGGGCAAATACCCCATATCAATCCACCAATCAGCTGCGTGCAGTAACAAGGGTGTGCAGGCATAAATCACATCACTTCATTGCCAGCTTGTGACTGGAACAGCCAAATGCAAAGCAGCAGAGGAAGAAATAAAAACTCAACCAAGACTCCAAATCCGTTTTCCACTTTAGAGCGAAGAACTAAGCAGCAATAAAAACAAAAACAAACCCAGAGCCTCAACAGCTCCTGCACCAGCATAACAAATGTGGTCATTATGTAAGCTGAAAAGAGCTGAAATACTCTAACAGAAGCCCAGCGCCTGTTCATGCCCTCCCAACTGAGCTACAGCTCCAATACACTTGTTTACCTCCAAAGTGGGTCCAGTCAGCTGATTTACTTGGCAAAGGTAATCTGTGAGAGAGAGGGAGAGAGAGAGGGAGGGGGAGAGAGAGAGAGAGAGAGAGAGGTGGGAGGGGGAAGAGAGAGAGAGAGGGGGGGGGAGAGAGAGAGGTCCATTATTCTTCAAACTGTGATGCATTTCTTAATATTCTTTGGCAAAACAAAACGTTTTTGTGTCACACCAATACAGGAAATTGAATTTAACTGAATGTACAGACAGAGCTCTATTAATTTCTTTCCTTTGTGTGGTAACAGTAAGTCCATTTCGCTATAAACTATTTGTTATTTAACTATTTCAATTGAAATCGTTGATAATTATTACTGTTTATACTGAATTGCTAGCATGTGATTTTCTGCTTTGGCAGTTTTTGAGTTTGAGAGGGCACGTGGGTTATGCACCTGAGGTCCATAGCTCACATATTACAGCAGAAAACAGTCGTAGGGTTGCCTGGAATCCATACATATCAAGTGCTGGTCGCTCCCGACGGTCACTTACTGATATGTCTGGCCTCAGTCGGTAGGCCAGCGTTTGACTTTCAAATATTCGCATAAAATCCATGTGAGATCTGTGGTTGGCTCACAGTCAAGGGGGCCCCGCCCCTTTAGACAAACTTGCGGCGGGTCCTGAATGAATTGATTCCAATGGGGAGAAGTGAACGTGAGCACAGATTATCACCGATTAGATTGCCCCATTGGCACAGAATTAAATACTGGACTTATTTTTCACAGGCCACATATCTTCCAAACATTCTGGTACTGCAATGGCATTTTTAAGACCAACAGATCAGGAGAAAATGGACTTTGTTCGAGACCTGTGTCTCTCTCAGCAGCGGTCACTTAACATCTGGCAATACAAAAATACAGTATGGACTGCGGCAAACTACGAATTTAACTTTCAAACTGAAATAATGCTTGTGTTTGTATGTTCAGTGATACAGCTATTGCCATCGATGTTTAATCGTTTTTAAAGGGAAAAGGAATATATTTGATCGCTATGATCTTGTACTGGATTGATATATTAAACAAGCGGGGAAAAGCAGCAAAATAAGTGTTGACCATCCACGTTAAAAATGCCAAAACGTGCAGCAATAGGTTGCAATAATAGGAACAAGCTATCCATCTTCTCTTTTCCGAAGAAAGTAGACAGGCAAGGAATAAATTAGCAACTGTCGTATTACATACCAGCTTCATAGGCTAACCTAGCTGATGCAATCATGCCCTTCAAGCTATAGCTAATGCCAATTACAATGAAATACGTTACGTAATTTGAGCATTATTTAATTTAGCCTTTACTATACCGGGGAATCCCACTGAAATAAACAAAATGCAGATATGGCCAAACATTATCCTGTTCAAAACCTAACAATCATTCCAAGAGTAAACACAAGCAAGTCACAATCTAATTTTTAAGCTCATGTTTGTCCAGGTTGTGCTGCTCATTGTATGCAATGACAGCCCAGGACCGTAATGGGTTTATCAAGCTTAGACTTTCGAAAACGCCTCGTAAAATATATAAATCGTCCCTACCTTTCCATAAATTCTTGTTTTCCAGGTACTCCGGGGCCCGGTTGTTCAAAACTCGGTTATTTTTTAACCAGCTGTTAAGTACACTTAACCGACTGTTAACTTTAACAGAGCTGTTATCTTGTCGTTCAAAACTCGGTTAACTTTAACAGGGTGTTAACTTGACGTTAAAGTTAACGCACCTAAGAACCACCGCTAACTTTTTAGCGGTGTGGTTAACTCTCAAAATGGCATTCATTGCTAACGCTGCTTTCATGATGCCAGTTCAGCAAAGGAAGGATAGGGTGTATCGTGGACTGGACTTTGATATTGGAGATTACTCTAACGAAGAGTTGCGTACCCGCTATCGATTTGGTAGAGCATCTATTGCTTACCTTTGCAATATTTTGCAAGGTGATTTGCAGCGTCCAACAAGCAGGGGCCACGCACTGACTGTGGAACAGCAAGTGTTACTGGCCCTTTGCTTCTATGCGAGTGGGAGTTTTCTGCAAGTTGTGGAGGATACCCTAGGACTAGACAAAAGCACAGTATCAAGAGTCATGCGCGATGTGACCGATGCCTTAGTGGCAAAACGCAATGAGTACATTTCGTGTCCTACATGTAATCGACAACTTCGACAGATTGAAGATGGCTTCTTCGCACTAGGTGGTTTTCCCAAAGTAATTGGATGTGTATTTTCGCATATAAGCCCCTTCTCGAGACGAGCCTGCGTATGTAAAGAGGAAAGGATATCACAGCATAAATGTGCAGGATGTGTGTGATCACGAAGGTGAACACGTCCTTACCACTAGAACATTTAGAGTGGCTTCCCTTGTTGAATCAAAAATCAAACTCTTTACGTGACATGAAACGAAACCTACCTTAAAATTATTCGTAGATTTTTTGTCAATGTGTCAAAAATGGTTAGTAGATTTAATAAGCCCATTATTGAGATGGACTTTTAAAACAATTTAATTGATTTTACTTAAGTAATTCATTAATAAATATTGGCAAAACATAATATAAGACGTATGTGAAGCACCCTTAAAATCCCATAATTTTGACTGATTTCCATTTCCCATCGTATCCATACAGTTTAAATTACAGCGTTTTTGCAGTCAGCTGTATACAGAAGGTGCTATCACTTTCCCAAAAAGTTCGAAGCTTTTTTTTCCCCAAATCGTCAGTGGACTGTCATTATTGACAGCTCACATGGGCTAGCTCATGTCAAATAACATTGACGAATGCCGTAGCTGGCCAGGCTAACTCATATTCGTAATGCTGAGTACAGCCGTTAGTTGTGTTGTAAAATGCATGATGTGGCAAAGTAAAAGGAAATACACACGCAACATGCAGATATAAGATAAATACTTGTCCCAACATTTAATTGCTCGCTTACTACCACTTCTGACAACAAGATGCCACGGATAACGTGGTCAGCATTCATTCTGCAAATGGCGCTGCGTGATTGGTGGTTCTCGCGAAAAGGTCACCCAATCAGCCAAGAGCAGAGAGCATGAATATTTATGTATCCAGTTCATTAGTGACGTAAGGACTAAACGCTGGCCTACTGACTGAGGCCAGACTATACGAGTGAGTGACCGCTGGGAGCGACCAGCAATTGATGTAGATGGATTCCAGGCAAGTCATAGGGACAGCGCACCCCTATACTGATATGGAGAAGGTTCAGTCTGGTGGGAGGTATACCCTGCCCCCCGACCACGACCACGCTCCACCCGCATTACTCAGCTACACTCCCTACGGTGAATGAGCGCTTTAATCAGCCACACTCGCTACGGTGAACGAGCGCTTTACTCAGCTACACTCCCTACGGTGAATGAGCGCTTTACTCAGCTACACTCCCTACGGTGAATGAGCCCTTTACTCAGCTACACTTACTACAGTGAATGAGCGCTTTACTCAGTTACACACCCCACGGTGAATGAGCGCTTTACTCAGCTACAGTCCCTACAGTGAATGAGCGCTTTACTCAGCTACGCACACAACGGTGAATGAGCGCTTTACTCAGCTACACTCCCTACGGTGAATGAGCGCTTTACTTAGCTACACTCCCTAAGGTGAACGAGCGCTTTACTCAGCTACACTTCCTATAGTGAATGAGCGCTTTACTCAGCTACGCTCCCAACGGTGAATGAGCGCTTTACTCAGCTACACTCCCTACGGTGAATGAGCGCTTTACTTAGCTACACTCCCTAAGGTGAACGAGCGCTTTACTCAGCTACACTCCCTACGGTGAATGAGCGCTTTACTCAGCTACACTCCCCACGGTGAATGAGCGCTTTACTCAGCTACACTCCCTACAGTGAATGAGCGCTTTACTCAGCTACACTCCCTACGGTGAATGAGCCCCTTACTCAGCTACACTCCCTACGTTGAATGAGCGCTTTACTCAGTTAAACTCCCTACGTTGAATGAGTGCTTTACTCAGCTAGATTTGCTACGGTGAATGAGCGCTTTACTCAGCTACACTCCCTACGGTGAATAAGCGCTTTACTCAGCTACAATTCCTACGGTGAATGAGCGCTATACTCAGCTACACTCCCTAAGGCGAATGAGCGCTTTACTCAGCTACACTCCCCACGGTGAATGAGCGCTTTACTCGGCTACACTCCCTACGGTGATGAGCGCTTTATTCAGCAACACTCCCTACGGTGAACGAGCGCTTTACTCAGCTACACTCCCTACGGTGAATGAGCGCTTTACTCAGCTACAGTCCCTACAGTGAATGAGCGCTTTACTCAGCTACACTCCCAACAGTGAATGAGCGCTTTACTCAGCTACACTCCCTACAGTGAATAAGCGCTTTACTCAGCTACACACCCTACGGTGAATGAGCGCTTTACTCAGCTACACTCCCCATGGTGAATGAGTGGTTTACTCAGCTACACTCACTACAGTGAATGAGCGCTTTACTCAGCTACACTCCCAACGGTGAATGAGCCCTTTACTCAGCTACACTCCCTACGTTGAATGAGCGCTTTACTCAACTACACTCCCAACAGTGAATGAGCCCTTTACTCAGTGAAACTCCCTACGTTGAATGAGTGCTTTACTCAGCTAGATTTGCTACGGTGAATGAGCGCTTTACTCAGCTACACTCCCTAAGGTGAATGAGCGCTTTACTCAGCTACACTCCCTACAGTGAATAAGCACTTTACTCAGCTACACTCACTACGGTGAATGAGCGCTTTACTCAGCTACACTCCCAACGGTGAATGAGCCCTTTACTCAGTTGCACTCCCTACGTTGAATGCTACACTCGGTGAATAGTAGATTTTACTTTTACTCAGCTAGATTTGCTACGGTGAATGAGCGCTTTACTCAGCTACACTCACTAAGGTGAATGAGCGCTTTACTCAGCTACACTCCCTACGGTGAATGAGCGCTTTACTCAGCTACACTCCCTACGGTGAATGAGCGCTTTACTGAGTTACACTCCCTACAGAGAATTAGCGCTTTACTCAGCTAAACTCCCTACGGTTAATGAGCACTTTAGTCAGCTACACTCCCCACGGTGAATGAGCGCTTTACTCAGCTACACTCCCAACGGTGAATGAGCCCTTTACTCAGTTAAACTCCCTACGGTGAATGAGCGCTTTACTCAGCTAGATTTGCTACAGTGAATGAGCGCTTTACTCAGCTACACTCCCTAAGGTGAATGAGCGCTTTACTCAGCTACACTCCCTACGGTGAATGAGCACTTTACTCTGCTACACTCCCTACGGTGAATGAGTGCTTTACTCAGCTACACTCCCTAGGTTAATGCGCGCTTTTACTCAGCTACACTCCCCCACGGTGAATGAGCGCTTTACTCAGCTACACTCCCCTACGGTGAATGAGCGCTTTACTGAGTTACACTCCCAAAGAGAATGAGTGCTTTACTCAGCTAAACTGCTTTTGGTTAATGAGCACTTTAGTCAGCTACACTCCCCATGGTGAATGAGCGCTTTACTCAGCTACACTCTCAACGGTGAATGAGCCCTTGACTCAGTTAAACTCCTTACGTTGAATGAGCGCTTTACTCAGCTAGATTTGCTACGGTGAATGAGCGCTTTACTCAGCTACACTCCCTAAGGTGAATGAGCGCTTTACTCAGCTACACTCCCTACGGTGAATGAGCGCTTTACTCAGCTACACTCCCTACGGTGAATGAGCACTTTACTCAGCTACACTCCCTACGGTGAATGAGTGCTTTACTCAGCTACACTCCCTCCAGTGAATGAGCGCTTTACTGAGCTACACTCCCTATGTTGAATGAGCGCTTTACTCAGCTACACTCCCTACGATGAAGGAGCGCTTTACTCAGCTATACTCCCTACGGTGAATGAGCGCTTTACTCAGCTACACTCCCTACGGTGAATGAGCGCTTTACTCAGCTACACTCCCTACGGTGAATGAGCGCTTTACTCAGCTACACTCCCTACGGTGAATGAGCGCTTTAACTCAGCTACACTCGCTAAGGTGAATGAGCGCTTTACTCAGCTACACTCCCTAAGGTGAATGAGCGCTTTACTCAGCTACACTCCCTACGGTGAATGAGCGCTTTACTCAGCTACACTCCCCACGGTGAATGAGCGCTTTACTCAGCTACACTCCCACGGTGAATGAGCTTTGGTGAATGAGCTTTACTCAGCTACACTACACTCCCCACGGTGAATGAGCGCTTTACTCAGCTACACTCCCTAAGGTGAATGAGCGCTTTACTCAGCTACACTCCCTACAGTGAATGAGCGCTTTACTCAGCTACACTCCCTACGGTGAATGAGCGCTTTACTCAGCTACACTCCCTACGGTGAATGAGCGCTTTACAGAGCTACACTCCCTATGGTGAATGAGCATTTTACTCAGTTACACTCCCTACAGTGAATGAGCGCTTTACTCAGCTACACTCCCTACGGTGAATAAGCGCTTTACTCAGCTACAATTCCTACGGTGAATGAGCACTTTACTCAGCTACACTCCCTACGGTGAATGAGCGCTTCACTCAGTTACACTCCCTATGGTGAATGAGCACTTTACTCAGCTACACTCCCTACTGTGAATGAGCACTTTACTCAGCTACACTCCCTATGGTGAATGAGCGCTTTACTCAGCTACACTCCCTACGGTGAATGAGCGCTTCACTCAGCTACACACCACACGGTGAACGAGCGCTTTACTCAGCTACACTCCCCACGGTGAATGAGCGCTTTACTCAGCTACACTCCCCACGGTGAATGAGCGCTTTACTCAGCTACACTCCCTACAGAGAATTAGCGCTTTACTCAGCTAAACTCCCTACGGTTAATGAGCACTTTAGTCAGCTACACTCCCCACGGTGAATGAGCGCTTTACTCAGCTACACTCCCAACGGTGAATGAGCCCTTTACTCAGTTAAACTCCCCTACGGTGAATGACTTTTACTCAGCTTTTACTCAGCTAGATTTGCTACAGTGAATGAGCGCTTTACTCAGCTACACTCCCTAAGGTGAATGAGCGCTTTACTCAGCTACACTCCCTACGGTGAATGAGCACTTTACTCTGCTACACTCCCTACGGTGAATGAGTGCTTTACTCAGCTACACTCCCTAGGGTTAATGCGCGCTTTACTCAGCTACACTCCCAACGGTGAATGAGCGCTTTACTCAGCTACACTCCCTACGGTGAATGAGCGCTTTACTGAGTTACACTCCCAAAGAGAATGAGTGCTTTACTCAGCTAAACTGCTTTTGGTTAATGAGCACTTTAGTCAGCTACACTCCCCATGGTGAATGAGCGCTTTACTCAGCTACACTCTCAACGGTGAATGAGCCCTTGACTCAATTAAACTCCTTACGTTGAATGAGCGCTTTACTCAGCTAGATTTGCTACGGTGAATGAGCGCTTTACTCAGCTACACTCCCTAAGGTGAATGAGCGCTTTACTCAGCTACACTCCCTACGGTGAATGAGCGCTTTACTCAGCTACACTCCCTACGGTGAATGAGCACTTTACTCAGCTACACTCCCTACGGTGAATGAGCGCTTTACCAGCTACACTCCCTCCAGTGAATGAGCACTTTACTGAGCTACACTCCTCAGCTACACTCAGCTACACTCCCCATGGTGAATGAGCGCTTTACTCAGCTACACTCCCCTACGGTGAATGAGCGCTTTACTCAGCTACACTCCCAACGGTGAATGAGCGCTTTACTCAGCTACACTCCCTACGGTGAATGAGCGCTTTACTCAGCTACACTCCCTACGGTGAATGAGCGCTTTACTCAGCTACACTCCCTAAGTGAATGAGCGCTTTACTCAGCTACACTCCCTACGGTGAATGAGCGCTTTACTCAGCTACACTCCCCAACGGTGAATGACTTTACTCAGCTACACTCCCACGGTGAATGAGCCCTTTTACTCAGCTACACTCCCTAAGGTGAATGAGCGCTTTACTCAGCTACACTCCCTACGGTGAATGAGCGCTTTACTCAGCTACACTCCCTACGGTGAATGAGCACTTTACTCAGCTACACTCCCAACGGTGAATGAGCGCTTTACAGAGCTACACTCCCTATGGTGAATGAGCATTTTACTCAGTTACACTCCCTACAGTGAATGAGCGCTTTACTCAGCTACACTCCCTACGGTGAATAAGCGCTTTACTCAGCTACAATTCCTACGGTGAATGAGCACTTTACTCAGCTACACTCCCTACGGTGAATGAGCGCTTCACTCAGTTACACTCCCTATGGTGAATGAGCACTTTACTCAGCTACACTCCCTATGGTGAATGAGCACTTTACTCAGCTACACTCCCTATGGTGAATGAGCGCTTTTACTCAGCTACACTCCCCTACGGTGAATGCTTCACTCAGCTACACTCCCACAGGTGAATGAGCAAAGCTTTACTCAGCTACACTCCCTATGGTGAATGAGCGCTTTACTCAGCTACACTCCCCACGGTGAATGAGCGCTTTACTCAGCTACACTCCCCACGGTGAATGAGCGCTTTACTCAGCTACACTCCCTACGGTGAATGAGCGCTTTACTCAGCTACACTCCCTAAGGTGAATGAGCACTTTACTCAGCTACACTCCCTACAGTGAATGAGCTTTACTTTACACTCCCATGGTGAACACTCTACCTCCCTATGGTGAATGAGCGCTTTACAGAGCTACACTCCTACACGGTGAATGAGCCTTACTCAGTTACACCCTACAGTGAATGAGCGCTTTACTCAGCTACACTCCCACGGTGAATGAGTGCTTTACTCAGCTACACTCCCTACGGTGAATGAGCACTTTACTCAGCTACACTCCCTACGGTGAATGAGCGCTTCACTCAGCTACACTCCCTATGGTGAATGAGCACTTTACTCAGCTACACTCCCTACGGTGAATGAGCACTTTACTCAGCTACACTCCCCTACGGTGAATGAGCACTTTACTCAGCTACACTCCCCTACGGTGAATGAGCGCTTTCACTCAGCTACACTCCCCAGGTGAATGAGCTTTACTCAGCTTTACTCAGGTGAATACACTCAGCTACCCTACGGTGAATGAGCACTTTACTCAGCTACACTCCTATGGTGAATAGAGTGAGCTTTTTACACTCAGCTACACACCCACGGTGAATGAGCACTTTACTCAGCTACACTCCCCTACGGTGAATGAGCACTTTACTCAGCTACACTCCCTACGGTGAATGAACACTTTACTCAGCTACACTCCCTACGGTGAATGAGCGCTTTACTCAGCTACACTCCCTACGGTGAATGAGCGCTTTACTCAGCTACACTCCCTAAGGTGAATGAGCACTTTACTCAGCTACACTCCCTCCAGTGAATAAGCGCTTTACTCAGCTACACTCCCTATGGTGAATGAGCGCTTTACTCAGCTACACTCCCTACGGTGAATGAGCGCTTTACAGAGCTACACTCCCCACGGTGAATGAGCACTTTACTCAGTTACACTCCCTACAGTGAATGAGCGCTTTACTCAGCTACACTCCCTACGGTGAATAAGCGCTTTACTCAGCTACAATTCCTACGGTGAACGAGCACTTAACTCAGCTACACTCCCTACGGTGAATGAGCGCTTCACTCAGTTACACTCCCTATGGTGAATGAGCACTTTACTCAGCTACACTCCCTACGGTGAATGAGCACTTTACTCAGCTACACTCCCTACGGTGAATGAACACTTTACTCAGCTACACTCCCTACGGTGAATGAGCGCTTCACTCAGTTACACTCCCTAAGGTGAACGAGCGCTTTACTCAGCTACACTCCCTACGGTGAATGAGCGCTTCACTCAGCTACACTCCCTACGGTGAATGAGCGCTTTACTCAGCTACACTCCCTACGGTGAATGAGCGCTTTACTCAGCTACACTCCCTATGGTGAATGAGCACTTTACTGAGCTACACTCCCTACGGTGAATGAGCACTTTACTCAGCTACACTCCCCGGTGACGGTGCTTTACAGAGCTACACTCCCTCTCACGGTGAATGAGCATTTTACTCAGTTACACTCCCTACAGTGAATGAGCTTTACTCAGCTACACTCCCCTCACGGTGAATAAGCGCTTTACTCAGCTACAATTCCACGGTGAATGAGCACTTTACTCAGCTACACTCCCTACGGTGAATGAGCGCTTCACTCAGTTACACTCCCTATGGTGAATGAGCACTTTACTCAGCTACACTCCCTACGGTGAATGAGCGCTTCACTCAGTTACACTCCCTATGGTGAATGAGCACTTTACTCAGCTACACTCCCTCGGTGAATGAGCTTTACTCAGCTACACTCCCCTACGGTGAATGAGCGCTTCACTCAGTACACACCAACGGTGAGCAGCGCTTTACTCAGCTACACTCCCTACAGTGAATGAGCGCTTTACTCAGCTACACTCGGTGAAGCTTTACTCAGCTACACTCCCCACGGTGAATGAGCTTTACTCAGCTACACCCTCACGGTGAATGGGCGCTTTACTCAGCTACACTCCCTAAGGTGAATGAGCACTTTACTCAGCTACAGCTTTACTCAGCTACACTCCCCCTTTACTCAGCTACACTCCCTATGGTGAATGAGCGCTTTACAGAGCTACACTCCCTACGGTGAATGAGCACTTTACTCAGTTACACTCCCTACAGTGAATGAGCGCTTTACTCAGCTACACTCCCTACGGTGAATAAGCGCTTTACTCAGCTACAATTCCTCACGGTGAGCAAGCACTTTACTCAGCTACACTCCCTACGGTGAATGAGCGCTTCACTCAGCTCCCTACGGTGAATGAGCACTTTACTGAGCTACACTCCCTACGGTGAATGAGCACTTTACTCAGCTACACTCCCTACGGTGAATGAACAGTTTACTCAGCTACACTCCCTACGGTGAATGAGCGCTTTACAGAGCTACACTCCCTACGGTGAATGAGCACTTTACTCAGTTACACTCCCTACAGTGAATGAGCGCTTTACAGAGCTAAACTCCCTACGGTGAATGAGCACTTCACTCAGTTACACTCCCTACAGTGAATGAGCGCTTTACTCAGCTACACTCCCTACGGTGAATAAGCGCTTTACTCAGCTACAATTCCTACGGTGAACGAGCACTTTACTCAGCTACACTCCCTACGGTGAATGAGCGCTTCACTCAGTTACACTCCCTATGGTGAATGAGCACTTTACTGAGCTACACTCCCTACGGTGAATGAGCACTTTACTCAGCTACACTCCCTACGGTGAATGAACACTTTACTCAGCCACACTCCCTACGGTGAATGAGCGCTTCGCTCAGCTACACTCCCTAAGGTGAACGAGCGCTTTACTCAGCTACACTCCCTACGGTGAATGAGCGCTTCACTCAGTTACACTCCCTAAGGTGAATGAGTGCTTTACTCAGCTACACACCCCACGGTGAATGAGCACTTTACTCAGCTACACTCCCTACGGTGAATGAGCGCTTTACTCAGTTACACTCCCTATGGTGAATGAGCACTTTATTCAGCTACACTCCCTAAGGTGAACGAGCGCTTTACTCAGCTACACTCCCTACGGTGAATGAGCGCTTTACTCAGCTACACTCCCTAAGGTGAATGAGCACTTTACTCAGCTACACTCCCTCCGGTGAATAAGCGCTTTACTCAGCTACACACCCCTATGGTGAATGAGCGCTTTACTCAGTTACACTCCCTACGGTGAATGAGCGCTTTACTCAGCTACACTCCTTTACTCGGTGAATGAGCACTTTACTCAGCTACACTCCCCACGGTGAATGAACAGTTTACTCAGAATACACTTTACTCAGCCCTCCCCACGGTGAATGAGCGCTTTACTCAGCTACACTCCCTACGGTGAATGAGCACTTTACTCAGTTACACTCCCTACAGTGAATGAGCGCTTTACTCAGCTACACTCCCTACGGTGAATGAGCACTTTACTCAGTTACACTCCCTACAGTGAATGAGCGCTTTACTCAGCTACACTCCCTACGGTGAATAAGCGCTTTACTCAGCTACAATTCCTACGGTGAACGAGCACTTTACTCAGCTACACTCCCTACGGTGAATGAGCGCTTCACTCAGTTACACTCCCTATGGTGAATGAGCACTTTACTGAGCTACACTCCCTACGGTGAATGAGCACTTTACTCAGCTACACTCCCTACGGTGAATGAACACTTTACTCAGCTACACTCCCTACGGTGAATGAGCACTTCACTCAGCTACACTCCCTAAGGTGAACGAGCGCTTTACTCAGCTACACTCCCTACGGTGAATGAGCGCTTCACTCAGTTACACTCCCTAAGGTGAATGAGTGCTTTACTCAGCTACACACCCCACGGTGAATGAGCACTTTACTCAGCTACACTCCCTACGGTGAATGAGCGCTTTACTCAGTTACACTCCCTATGGTGAATGAGCACTTTATTCAGCTACACTCCCTAAGGTGAACGAGCGCTTTACTCAGCTACACTCCCTACGGTGAATGAGCGCTTTACTCAGCTACACTCCCTAAGGTGAATGAGCACTTTACTCAGCTACACTCCCTCCAGTGAATAAGCGCTTTACTCAGCTACACTCCCTATGGTGAATGAGCGCTTTACTCAGCTACACTCCCTCACGGTGAATGAGCAGCTTTACAGCTCCCCCCATGGTGAATGAGCTCCCCTTTGAATGAGCACTTTACTCAGCTACACTCCCACTACGGTGAATGAGCCTACACTCCCACAGTGAATGAGAATGAGCCCTACGGTGAAGAGCTCAGCTACACTCCCTACGGTGAATGAGCGCTTTACTCAGCTACACCCCCTACGGTGAAGCGCTTTACTCAGCTACACTCCCTATGGTGAATGAGCACTTTACTCAGCTACACTCCCTACGGTGAATGAGCACTTTACTCAGTTACACTCCCTATGGTGAATGAGCACTTTACTCAGCTACACTCCCTACGGTGAATGAGCACTTTACTCAGCTACACTCCCACGGTGAATGAACACTTTACTCAGCTACACTCCCTATGGTGAATGAGCGCTTCACTCAGTTACACCCCTACGGTGAATGAGCGCTTTACAGAGCTACACTCCCCACGGTGAATGAGCACTTTACTCAGCTACACTCCCTACGGTGAATGAGCACTTTACTCAGCTACACTCCCTCCCCTTTACTCAGGTGAATGAGCACTTTACTCAGCTACACTCCCTACGGTGAACACTCAGCTACACTCCCACGGTGAATGAGCACTTTACTCAGCTACACTCACACGGTGAATGAGCACTTTACTCAGCTACACTCCCTATGGTGAATGAACACTTTACTCAGCTACACTCCCTACGGTGAATGACTCAGTTTCCCTCCCCTAAGGTGAATGAGCGCTTTACTCAGCTACACTCCCCTACGGTGAATGAGCACTTTACTCAGCTACACTCCCCACGGTGAATGAGCGCTTCACTCAGCTACACTCCCTATGGTGAATGAGCACTTTACTCAGCTACACTCCCCTACGGTGAATGAAGCGCTTCACTCAGTTACACTCCCTATGGTGAATGAGCACTTTACTCAGCTACACTCCCTACGGTGAATGAGCACTTTACTCAGCTACACTCCCTAACAGTGAATGAACACACTCAGCTACACTCCACACGGTGAATGAGCTCAGCTACACTCCCAGGTGAATGAGCGCACTCAGCTACACTACGGTGAATGAGCGCTTCACTCAGTTACACTCCCTACGGTGAATGAGCACTTTACTCAGCTACACTTACTACGGTGAATGAGCGCTTTACTCAGCTACACTCCCAACGGTGAATGAGCGCTTTACTCAGCTACACTCCCAACGGTGAATGAGCGCTTTACTCAGCTACACTCCCTACGGTGAATGAGCGCTTTACTTAGATACACTCCCTAAGGTGAACGAGCGCTTTACTCAGCTACACTCCCTACGGTGAATGAGCGCTTTACTCAGCTACACTCCCCACGGTGAATGAGCGCTTTCCTCAGCTACACTCCCCATGGTGAATGAGCGCTTTACTCAGCTACACTCCCTACGGTGAATGTGGACTCTCGGGAGGGTGGGGCAGGTGGGCTGTAGATTAACCCTTGCTAAGCTGCTGCCGCTCAGGCTCTGCTGCAGCTGATACTGTTGTTGTGTTCATGGCGTGTGGGAGTGGCGCAGAACAATGACTGCCACTTTCCCAAACCCTGAGCCGTCCCACGCAAACCGACCTCCCAACGCCCCACTCACCTCCCCGCATGATAAACAACAGCTCTCACTTCACAAACACCGCAGTGCGAGAACTCTAACCCCCGCAGGAGCCTTTTGTATGACATGAGGGCAGTCAGGATTGAGCGTGAGCTCGCTCTTCCAGAATAAACACATTTCAACACTGAGTGTAATTTGTAGTACTGCAGCTCAGAGCTGATGCAGGCCAGGACTGCGTATGTATCTCTCGCAATGAGCTCGGCTGGGTCCTCTCACTGGGTCCTGCATTCAGGGTAGGCAGGGTTTTCACCAGGATTTTTTGAAACTGTGGCGGAGGGCTTCAGCGTCGAGACAAAACTCAGCATTATCAGGTGTGGCCAGTTTTCATTGATCAGCTTGTAGGCGATGTAATAATTGAAATCTTTGCGCACGGAGGTTTATTAGTTTTACACGCGTGACGGTGGATTTCACATATAATTTGAAAACCGATTATGACTCCGGACTCCGAAATTGGAATTAAATAATCATGAAGATACAATTAGGTAGAGCAGGATGTGCTCACAGCAAACACAGAAGTTAACATCATAGTTTATCGTTTTGCAAAGTGAACAAAATATTTTTTCTCTAATCGTTGCACACATTGCATTAAGAAGAAAGCAGCGCGTTTTACTGCTGAGGGCTAATTTTTATTCATTGGAAAACGTGTTCATCAAGCAAAATGATTGACAACAGGTCAAGAATTATTAGAGCTCATTTTAACTTAACAGGGAGAACTGGCAACACCTGATTGTCCTTAGGATTTTTGGAGTTTATGTAAAGTCATTTTACACAGGCTTTTATTTTGCCGTGGCGGTGCGCCACGATCAATTACATGCAGCGGGAACCCTGGTAGGGACCGTCCATAAAAATTTCCATTTTTGATTAACTTTGAGGTAACAGTAGAATTTTTGAGGGAATTTTGAGAATTCATATTGTTAACAATATTTTTCAGAAATTCCAAAGCAAAAATTTGTTTTTATCCGTTGGATCTACGCTCAGGGTGACGGCAAATACTTTTCAACTTTTCCCAGGCCAAAAACCCGGGAATGCCAATGATCAGAGGCCCAGTTTAGCATAATGTGCAGGCATCACCATTTCAACTGAGCAGAAATACACTCACCCTGCCACAGTAATGTAGAGTTTCATGCATGGACATGCAGTGCAAGGAGTTCTTTACAGAGAGTACAGAGAGGGAAGAGTGACAGTCCCCTCGAGCTCACCTCTTCAGCAGCATGTTGTGAACATCGTTGCCCTGCTGAATGAGGCGGTCCAGCGCCTCCAACGGGGAGAGAGCACTAAATGGGGGCACCTCCCCTTCTCTGCACGCCTCCTCCTGCACCTCCCCCCGGCTCTGCCCCTCCCCTGCCCTCCACGTCGCCTCGGCACTCCGCCGGCCAATGAACAGAGAGGTGGCCTTTGGCAGGGCCAGGTCTAACAGGTCCTTGTAGGGAAGGGACGGGGACTGGCATATACTGGGGACGGAGAGCTCGTATTTGAGTGGGGCAGTTGTATCTGCCAATGGGCAGGCAGGGTGGTCGATGGGAGTGAAGACAGTTGCGCTTGTAGATGGCGTATGACCTGGGCAGGGGGGCGTTGGGGTCAGGGCAGCAGGCGAGGCTTGTTCCCGAGCCCCCGTCAGAGTCTCGGTGGTGCGGTAGAAGAGCGAGTCGAACTCCCGCAGGACTGAGCCGTCCCGCTCCTCCTGAGTGATCTGAAACAGCTCCTCTGCTATGGCCTCTGTCAAGGCAGGGGCAGGAGAATGAGGCATGATGGGAAAGGAAGAGCGACACCTCGAACAAGAGCAACTACTGGCTTCCAATGCAAAGAATCACTCAGCTCTCTCACAGTGCAATTTACAAGGGTTGCAAGGAAGGAAAGATGCACTTAATTAAATACACTGGGGTTATCTGCATTTGACCAATGCTGGATACACAGGAGAAGATCCACAGAATGGGTCTGTGCAGGAACTCACAGAACATCTCCAAAAACAAGGTGGGTTACCACACTTCTACTACGACCCAAAGCTACTCCCATATCAACAGTAACATTTTAATGGCTGAAATAAAAACTTCCCTTCGATCATCATCACTGAACCTCCAAGCCGATGGAGGAGAAGTGATGTTCCCAACTCTACAACCCACTCACCCAACTCAACCACCCACTCACCCCGCAAACTCATCCACCCACTCACCCCGCCAACTCAACCAACAACTCACCCCACCAAATCAACCATCCACTCACCCCCGCAAACTAAACCATCCACTCACCCCAGCAACTAAACCACCCACTCACCACGCACACTCAACCACCCACTCACCCCAACTCAACCACCCACTCACCTCGCCAATTCAACCAACCACTCACCCCGCAAACTCATCCACCCACTCACCCCGCCAACTCAACCACCCACTCACCCCGCAAACTCAACCACCCGCTCACACCGCAAACTCAACCACCCACTCACCCCGCAAACTCAACCACCTGCTCACCCCGCAAACTCATCCACCCACTCACCCCGCAAACTCATCCACCACTCACCCCGCCAACTCAACCACCCACTAACCTCGCAAACTAATCCACCAAATCACCCCGCCAACTAAACCACCCACTCACCCCGCAAACTCATCCACCCACTCACCCCGCTAACTAAAACACCCATTCACCCCGCCAACTCAACCACCCACTTACCCCGCCAAATCAACCACGAACTCACCCCAAAACTCATCACCCAATCACCCCGCCAACTCAACCACCCACTCACCCCGCAAATTCAACCACCCACTCACCCGAACTCAACCACCCACTCACCCCACCGACTGAACCACCCACTCACCCTCGCCAACTCAACCACCCACTCACCCCGCAAACTAAGACACCCACTCACCCCGCCAACTCAACCACCCACTCACCCCGCCAAATCAACCACCAACTCACCCCAAAACTCATCACCCACTCACCTCTCCAACTCAACCACCCACACACCCCCCCCCAACTCAACCACCCACTCACCCCAAAACTCATCACCCACTCACCCCTCCAACTCAACCATCCACTCACCCGAACTCAACCACCTGCTCACCCCCCCAACTCAACCACCCACTCACCCCCAACTCAACCACCCACTCACCCCCCAAGTCAACCAACCACTCACCCTCGCCAACTCAACCACCCACTCACCCCGCAAACTAATCCACCCACTCACCGCGCCAAATCAACCACCCACACACCCCGCCAACTCATCACCCACTCATCCCCAACTCAACCACCCACTCACCCGCAAACTCAACCACCCACTCACCCCGCAAACTCATCCACCCACTCACCCCGCCAACTCAACCACCCACTCACCCCACCAACTCAACCACCCACTAACCCCGCCAACTCGACCACCCACTCACCCCGCAAACTTAACCACCCACTAACCCCGCCAACTCGACCACCAACTCACCCCGCAAACTCATCCACCCACTCACCCCGCCAACTCTACCAACCACTCACCCCCACCAACTCAACCACCAACTCACCCCTGCCAGCTCTACCAACCACTCACCCCACCAACTCAACCACCCACTCACCCCGCCAACTCAACCACCAACTTACCCCCAATTCATCACCCACTCCCCCCCAACTCAAACCACCCACTCACCCCGCAAATTCAACCACCCACTCCCCCGAACTCAACCATCCACTCAACCCACCGACTCAACCACCCACTCACCCCGCCAACTCATCACCCACACACCCCCCAACTCAACCACCCACTCACCCCCACCAACTCAACCACCCACTCACCCCTGCCAGCTCTACCAACCACTCACCCCCACCAACTCAACCACCCACTCACCCAGCTAACTCAACCACTCACTCACCCCGGCAAATCAAACAACCACTCACCCTGCCAACTCAACCACCCACTCACCCCGCAAACTCATCCTCCCACTCACCCCGCCAACTCAACCACCCACTCGCCCCGCAAACACATCCACCCGCTCACCCCTGCAAATTCTACCAACCACTCACCCCACCAACTCAACCACCCACTCACCCCACCAACTCAACCACCCACTCACCCCAGCAACTCAAACAACCACTTACCCAGCAAACTCAACCACCGACTCACCCCACAAATTCAACCACCCACTCACCCTGCCAACTCACCCCACTCACCCCCCCCCAACTCAACTACTGACTCACCCCACCACCTCAACCACCCACTCACCCAGCTAACTCAACCACTCACTCACCCCGGCAAATCAAACAACCACTCACCCCGCCAACTCAAACACCCACTCGCCCCGCAAACTCATCCACCCGCTCACCCCTGCAAACTCTACCAACCACTCACCCCACCAACTCAAACACCCACTCACCCCTGCCAGCTCTACCAACCACACACCCCGCCAACTCAATCACCCACTAATCCCACCAACTCAACCACTCACTCACCCCTGCCAGCTCTACCAACCACTCACCCCGCCAACTCAACCACCCAATCACTCCAAATCAACCAACCACTCACTCCAACTCAACCAACCACTCACCCCACCAACTCAACCACCCACTCACCCCTAACTCAACCACCCACTCACCCCTGCAAACTCTACCAACCACTCACCCCACCGACTCAAACACCCACTCACCCCACCAACTCAAACACCCACTCACCCAGCTAACTCAACCACCCACTCACCCTGGCAACTCAAACAACCACTCACCCCAGCAACTCAAACAACCACTCACCCCGCAAACTCAACCACCCACTCACCCAACTCAACCACTCACCCCACCAACTCAACCACCCACTCACCCCTGCCAGCTCTACCAACCACACACCCCGCCAACTCAATCACCCACTCATCCCACCAACTCAACCACCCACTCACCCCTGGCAGCTCTACCAACCACTCACCCCGCCAACTCAATCACCCACTCACCCCACCAACTCAACCACCCACTCACTCCAAATCAACCAACCACTCACTCCAACTCAACCAACCACTCACCCCACCAACTCAACCACCCACTCACCCCAACTCAACCACCCACTCACCCCTGCAAACTCTACCAACCACTCACCCCACCGACTCAAACACCCACTCACCCCACCAACTCAAACACCCACTCACCCAGCTAACTCAACCACCCACTCACCCTGGCAACTCAAACAACCACTCACCCCGCAAACTCAACCACCCACTCACCCAACTCAACCACTCACCCCACAAACTCAACCAACCACACACCCTCGCCAACTCTACCAACCACTCACCCCGCCAACTCAACCACCCACTCACCCCACTCACCCCCCCAACTCAACCACTGACTCACCCTCACCAACTCAACCACCCACTCACCCCTGCAAACTCTACCAACCACTCACCCCACCAACTCAAACACCCACTCACCCCACCAACTCAAACACCCACTCACCCAGCTAACTCAACCACCCACTCACCCTGGCAACTCAAACAACCACTCACCCCGCAAACTCAACCACCCATTCACCCAACTCAACCACTCACCCCACAAACCCAACCAACCACACACCCTCGCCAACTCTACCAACCACTCACCCCACCAACTCAACCACCCACTCACCCCCCCAACTCAACCACTGACTCACCCCCACCAACTCAACCACCCACTCACCCAGCTAACTCAACCACCCACTCACCCCGGCAACTCAAACAACCACTCACCCCAGCAACTCAACCACTCACTCACCCCAGCAACTCAACCAACCACACACCCTCGCCAACTCAACCACCCACTCACCCTGCTAACTCAACCACTGACTCACCCCCACCAACTAAACCACCCACTCACCCCGCTAACTCAACCACCCACTCACCCCACCAACTCAACCACCCACTCACCACAACTCAACCACCCACTCACCCCGGCAACTCAAACAACCACTCACCCCAGCAACTCAACCAACCACACACCCCGCCAACTCAACCACCCACTCACCCCGCTAACTCAACCACTGACTCACCCCCACCAACTCAACCACCCACTCACCCCGCTAACTCAACCACCCACTCACCCCACCAACTCAACCACCCACTCACCACAACTCAATCACCCACTCACCCCGCTAACTCAACCACCCACTCATCCCGCCACCTGAACTACTCACTCACCCCACCGTCTCAACCCGCCCACTCACCCTCGGTACTCTCCTGCTGCTGCAGGTCCTGTTCCTTCATGAAGGCCGACAGCTCCATCATGTTCATGTTCATGGGCACATTCTCACAGACACCGACTGCTGGAAGTACATGCGGGAGAGAAGGCATGGGGAGATAACTTCTTGGGTCATACTGCATGTCACAAAAGAACACGCTACCTGCTCTTTCCTCACAGCTGCTTTACACTTCTGTTTGGTCAACATACTTAAGATCATCTGTGTTTTTTGTGGCATTCACAAAGGGGCCTAGTATTCATACTTATACACATTGTTGTGCAAGCCCCGTCATCAGATTCCAAGTATAACTTTTATTTTTTTCATATTTATTTATTTATTTATTTATTTTTATTTATACTGGGAGTCCGATTGAGAGCAAGCTCTCTTTTGCAACGGAGCCCAGTAGCAAAAAACAGAAAACACCAAGTACAATGAATAAAAACAATGACTACATTACACATGTACATTCCTGCTTTGTGGCAGCCAATAAAAGACATTTAAAACAATCAATTGAAATAAGACTTTCCAACTTTAAAAACTCTTGAATCCTATTCCACTTCTGTGGAGCATAATACATAAAAGCAGTTTTACCCAGTTCAGTACGCACCCTTGGGACATCTAAAACCAAAAAGTCAAGAGTGCGAGACCGTATTCCCCTTCCTCGTTAAGCAAACTGGTCAGATATCCTGGCAGTTTACCCAACAATGCCTTGTATATAAAAATGCAACAACGTTGCTCCCTTCTCATGGCCAGCGAAGACCAACCAGCGTTAAAATGAAGTGTACAGTGATGTGTTCGGAAGCCATCTCCAGTTATGAACCTTAATGCAGCGTGGTACACTGCGTCCAAGTGACTTCAGCAAGGAGGGTGCAGCGTGCATATAAATTACATCACCATAATCTATTCTAGAGAGAATAGTTGCTTGAAAAATCTGTCTTCTGCAACTCCTCGGAAAGCAGGCTTTATTCCTGTACATCATAGCCAATTTAGGTTTCAAATTCTTGACCAGCTCATCAGTATGCTTCTTAAAATTAAGACTGCCATCCACCCAAATGCCAAGGTATTTGTAGTAAGGAACTCTTTCGATTTGGATTCCATTTACTGTCGTGATGCTACCATTATGGAACCTAGCAGCTGGTTTATGAGAGAATAGCATGAATTTAGTTTTTTCAGAGTTTAAAATTAGTTTAAGGTCTAAAAGATCCTTCTGGAAGATTTGGAAATCTGACTGCAAATTTTTAAGAGCCAAATCAGCAGAAGGGGCAGCTGAGTAGATGACTGTATCATCTGCATAGAGGTGGATTTTACTATTGAGAAAATTAGCACCGAACTCATTAATAAAAAGTGCAAACAGCAAGGGCCCCAAAATTGATCCCTGTGGAACCCCCTTGCTAAGATAAATAAAGTTGGATTGATAGCCATCGGCCACAACAGCTTGACACCTACCAGATAGATGATCTTTAAACCAATTCAGAGATTTAATATCAAACCCAATTGTCACTTAGCCGCTCTATGAGTTTAAAATGGTCAACTGTGTCAAACACCTTTGATAGGTCAATAAAAAGGGCAGCGCAGTCTTGCTTATTGTCCAAGGCAGAAATAATATCATTTAATACCCTGGCTGCAGCTAATACAGTACTATGACCTGGTCTGAAGCCTGACTGAAACACATTCAAGATAGCATGGTCTGATAAAAATGCTCTAACTTGATTATTGACGAGTCTCTCTAAAACCTTAGCCAAGCACGGCAGCTTTGAAATTGGTCGATAGTTATTCAGAACATCTGAAGAACCACCTTTATGTAAGGGAAGAACAAAAGCCGTTTTCCACAAGACAGGAATCGAACCGGTCAACAGGGTTAAGTTAAAAATGTGTGTCAGGATAATAGCAATCAAAGGTGAAGCCAGCAATAAGAGGCTTGGGTCCAATTTATCCGCCCCAGTGGATTGCTTAGGGTCAATGCTAAAAAGTTCTTCAAGCACTTCCTCTTCAGAAAAAGGACGCAAGGAAAAACAACCGGAGTTATTCGGTACAGGTACAAAAGGCCTGCTATCACAGGTAGGAGCAGCCGGCAATAACCCTAAATTTTCAAAGAGGTGGCCTGCATTAACAAAATGCTCATTGAAAATATTACAAAGTTCCCCTTTATCTGAAATATTGACAGAATCCTTAGTAATCCTACTTGGTAAAGCCGAGGAGGGGAGCTGAGACAAGGATTTAAAAGTTCTCCAAAATTTCGCAGAATTGCCGCCGGAGTCAGATAAGTTGGAGAGATAATAAGATGACTTGGCTTTCCGAATCGCTGTAAGGGTTCTGTTGCGAAGGTAACGAAAATCTTGCCAGTCAGAACGCAACCTAGAAACGCTTTTTTTCCAAGCGAAATCCCGAGCTTTTAACAGCTCCGAGCTATCAGGGGAAAACCAGGGATTCGCCCTGTTCTTAACTCTCAACTTTTTAAAGGGGGCATGCTTATCCACCACAGTATTAAAAGACATGATAAAATTATATGATAATAATCCATTGATACATATAATTCACCCAGAAAGTAATCTCAGAGTGGAATAGCTTGCTTGACCATATTGTTGAGGCAGAAACCTTGGGAATTTTCAAGACCAGGCTTTATTTAGCGCTAGATACCATTGAGTCATTGAGTATTTGAAGTAATAGATGCACTATAGTAATAAGAAACTGGCGAACCGAGTTGGGCTGAACGGCCTGTTCTCGCCACTCTTTTTGTTATGTTATGTTTGTTATGTTATGTTATGTTATGTCAGTGTCAGTGTCATCATATCTCTCTGGAAATTAAACATTAAGTACATGTCATTTGAAATTTGTCATGGAAATGACTGATCTCATATCAAAAAATAGGACCAAGGGTCCTGTAGCTTACCGGCAAGCAGTCTTACACCGATTATACAAGTTATGAAAATTTCATGTGAAGTTTGACATTTGAATCAATGAAAATCAATGTCAAGGTCACTAAATAAAAGTTCACATACATTTATAAGACCCTCTGTAATACAATCCTAAGCTCTGAAGCAGTTTTGGTGATACAAGTCATTATAATATGTCAATATGCATTCAATATGTCAATTGTGAACTTCGAAGGTTACAGATTGTCAAGTTGAGGTCAGCAAATGGACTTCACATGAGACTTTCTAAATGTCTCTAAACAAACCTTGGCTCAATCTGTGACCATTTTGGTGATACAAGACATGGTAATTTCACTGTCGAGTTTGACCCTCAAAGGTCACTGACAGTCAAGTTGAATGTCACCAAAATGAAAGTTCATATGTGACTTCCTAGATGTCAGTAACACAAACCTAGGCTCCATCTCTGACCGTTTTAATGATACAAGTCACTGAATTTTCACTGGGTCACATTTGACCTTTGAAGGTCAATACGAAGGTCACCAAATGAAAGTTCATATATGACTTCCTATATGTCTCTAATACAAACCTAGACTCCATCTGTGACCGTTTTGGCAATACAAGTCATTGTAATTGTATTATGTCAAGTTTGACCTTCAAATGTCATCAACAGTCAAGCTGAATGTCACCAAATGAAAGTTCATTATGACTTCCTATGTCAGTAACACAAACCTAGGCTCCATCTGTGACCTTTTCAGTGACAGAAGTCATTGAATTTTCTCTAGGTCAAGTTTGACCTTCGAAGGTTAATATGAAGGTCACCAAATGAAAGTTCATACAGACCCGGCGGCAGAAACAAATTCGTGGACGGGCATTAAATACACTCGGGGGGGCATTATGATTTTTCAACATTGTGAGTAGCGTCATAGTGGAAAGCCGTTGTTTTTAACTTTTTGAAGGATATTTAACAAATAAAGCTTAATTGCATCATTGTCAGTTGTGGAATTATTTTGTAACAAGCGTGCTTGTCATTGTCTGCGATGCTTAACTGAACGACAGCCGAAATCCTATGCGGAAAGGCAACTAAAAGACTAATTCCTCTCGCTCCTTAAAAACACTGACTCGCAGAAAAAATAAGACTGAAACGGATATATCTTCGGAGGGTCTCTCCATTCATTTTATTCTACTGAACGATGTACGCAACAATCGGAGTGCCACGGCAACAGCATCGGCACAGGCAGCAGAGAAAACACTTAAAAATTGGAACAAGGGGCCGGCCGGTGGCAGCAGCCTACAGCACACTGTAAATTAGCGCTAGCTATGTGATCCATTCACACAAAGTAGGCTGCGCAATAGAACAGCCGTATGAAACCATAAACCAAAGCTATATCCTCTTCACAAAACATTGAAACAAATGCAAAAATATACTCAAAATAATTATGCTAAGCCTACTCCATGTTTTGACATTTGCAGTAATTCAAAAGCCCACATTAGGCCTATAGCCTATCGAATCATCTTTTGCACCCACAAGCAACATTGTAATAAAACAATTCAGTTCATAGGAACACTGCAAAATTCAAAATGACAGACTATAGGCTAGGCCTAGGCTAACAGTACGGCTACCGGACTCCTTTTCTTGACTCTGCTCACTCAAAGTCCGCATCTGCAGACAGACAGACGGACGGACGGAGGAATGGGGAAGCAGTGAGGTCGAGTTTCTAATGATTTACAATACCTAGCCGGGATTCTAAAAAATAAAGCAGCCAAATGGCAACTTGCCTTCAGTAGAGCGGTAGGCGACGTTTTTGGACTGAGTTAAATCTCCTTAAAACGTTGTCCTTCCACTCATCCCTGAACTTTGTCGTCAAGTCCTTCTCAAATGCCAACTGAATTAAACGGGCCTTGCGATGATGCAGCATACTAAGGCGATGCTCTGTCAGGACGTTCTTGAGGGTAGAAAACGAATTCTCACAGAGTGCCGTGCTGGCTCCAAAAGTCAGTGCATGCTTAAATGCTGTCATCACAGTTGGCATTGCTTCAAGGGGCCTCTGGAAGTGTTTGATCACTTGTTTGATTGTCCATTTACCCCCGTCCGGTGGTGATAATTCGGCCATTTGCCTGCCTAGGAATTGGCGGGCCACCACATATTCAGAATCCACAACTGGTGTGTTGGTGAGTTTGAGTAACGATTTCACCTTGGTAACGTCCAAGAACGTGGATTGCCCGGGGTCGAGAGAGTTGAGTGCCTCCATCAGCTGACGATTACGTTCCCCAAAGCGATTCTCCATTTCCCCACACACTGAGTCGATGCAACTAAAATACATCCTGCGTAATTCTGTTTCATCGTTGCGATCCTCCTGTGTGATGACTTCCTCGACCACATACATAGCAAGGGCATGATTCTGTGTGCGTTTTCTCTTACTCGGTGGCACTGTGGCTCCGTTGCAACGTGCCAGGACAGCCAGGAATTCTGTCTCGGAGCGGAGACTCTCAATACCAGTGCATGCAGTATTGATGAGTTGCACACCCGGAATAGAATGTAGAATGTAACGCTTTCATTCTTATTGGAAAGAATACAGCGAAATTGGGAGCGCTACTCCTGATTCTTGCGAATTTCGTAGCCTATGACACAGGGAAACTAAACAAAATAATTTTTAAAAAATCATAAAAAATTAAAAATAAATAAATAGAAACCTCAGAAAAACAAATAAACAGCCAACAACACAGTTTGTAAAAATTGGTCCTAAAATTAAATTCAATTTTAATCTGCAATTATTGCACTATAGTAGTATTCATTCATCCATCCATTCATTGATTTTCCAAACCGCTGATCCTAGTATACCTATACTAAATGATTTCCCCTCACCTGTCAACAAATCCATGTCCTCTGACTGCAACGTGTTCGGGGGGTTAAGATAGGATAGGATCTTGTGAACCATCTCAGCAATGAACTTGAAGCTGGGCTCAGACATGCTCCGTAGCAATCCCGTTGCTTTAACACGGAGATCGGCTCCAAATGTCCGGTTGCTGTGTATCTCGTGGAGCAGTGTGGAAAGGTCATCATATGATCGCAGAATAACTGAGACTGTGGCAAAATGTCCCGTCCAGCCGCTTAAGTGTCTCTCCTTTGTAGAGAATGGCAACGGTGGGCCTCTTGCAGAACCTATACAGCATGTAACAAACAGCGAAAAAGTCCACCACGGCCTGTTCAACTGCCAGAGCATTAGTGACCACCAAGTGCAGCTGATGGTTAAAACAGTGGACGTATGGTATCTCTCGGTCTAGTTTTTGTTGTAGCAGTTTTTGCACTCCCCCATGTTTGCCTGACATCAGCGAGGCGCCATCATATACCTGACTAAGGATTTTTCCTGGACTCAGTCCGGCTTTGGTCAGCTCTTGGAGGATCGTGTCAGTCAGTGTAGCCGCGTCCCCTTGGTCAGCGGTGGCGATTGTTAAAAGGCGCTCAGTCGGCTCGCACAATTCATTCACAAAGTGTACAACTATAGCAATATTCTCTCTTCCAGTTGCGTCTCGCGTTCCATCTGCTTTCAAGGTGTAAAACGACTCGCCGACCTCTCCCACTATGTGCTCGGTTACTAAAGTACTCATTATCTCGAGTAAACTGTTTTGGATGTCATGGCTAGTGATTATGCGGAATGGTTTGCGCTCTCTTTGCCAATTCCTCATCTTTCCTCAATGTATACTCAAACAACGACAGAAACAGCCCGCATCCATCTTCATTCATACAACTGAAAGCATCCTGATCACCCCTAAGCGGAAGCTGATTCACCGCAAGGAACGCAACAACATCAATTATTGATGACAGGTAATATCGATTCCGTTGCAACTGCTCTGTATTGATTAATGTTGTGATCTCTTTACCCATCTGAATGCGTCTCTCCTTGTCCCTCCACAAAGCTTCACAAGTCAGGTGCTCCTTTGATGATGAATGTTTATTAAGACCCTTGTTATTTTCCACTGCATGCTTCCAGTCGCGAAATCCGATGACTGTGAATGTAGAGTCTATAGCAGATGAAGGTCCTCGGAACATCCTGCATGGATAACAAAACGCAGCATCCGCCTCAATAGAACATTCCAGCCAGTCTCGGCCTCCATACCAGGAGCTGCTGAACGATCTTTTTTTGCCAGAGAACAGGCGAGCAGGAAAGTTGTGCAGCGTTACTCTTCTTGGCTTCCCGGTGCCTAAATCGGTTGGCGCTGCTGCTGCTTGCGATGGCCTGATCCCAATGCAAGCCTGAGTAGAGGTTGCGTAGCTACAGCTAGCTTCATCAATTTTTTCTAAACTTGGACCTACTGCGGTACCGATATCTACAACAGGACTCTGCTCTGCCGCTGCAGTTTTTTGGAAGAATTTTCTGATATCCATTGTGCTAATTTAGCTTAGTTACGTGTCGAACTTAGCAACGCAATTTCTTTTCAAAATTTTTTCCCGCCAGAGTTCCGGAGAAGACACACTCCTACTCTGCCTCTGATGGGCTAAACCTAAGACTGGCCGTAACCTCAACTTTAACCAGTCTCATCACGGAAATGACAAGTTTTAGTGTTAAGGTTCGTCTATCACGTTGCCCCCCCCATTTACGGGACTCTTGTCAGGGCGGACACAGGTGACTTAGTGGGCGGGCCCGGACCCCCAGTGCCCCCCCTTGCCGCCGGGTGTGAGTTCATACATGACTTCCTATACGTCTCCAATACAAACCTACACTCAATCTGTAACGATTTTGCTGAAATAAGTCATTGAAATTTCACTGTATAGTTTGGCTGTTGAAGGTCAAGTTCAAGGTCACCCAATGAAACTTCATACATGACTTCCTATGTGGCCACAATACAAAACTAAGCTCTATCTGTAATAGTTTTGGTGATAGAAGTTATTGAAATTTCACTATGTGAAGTTTGACCTTCGAAGGTCGCCGAAGGTCAAGTTCAAGGCCACCAAATGAAAGTTCATACACGACTTCCTGTAAGTGTTCAATGCACATACGTTCCCAATCTTCAATATTTTCAAGCCTAGAAACCTTTGAAAATTGTAACATTTTGCTTGACCTCAAGTTTGACCTTTCAAGGTCATCTGAGGTCAACTTTAACACAGCCAAAGTACAGGTCATATATGACTTCCTATATGTCAGTAATACAAACTTAATCTCTATCTGCAACCATTTAGCGTCCGCAGGCGATTTGGCTCACTCTCCATAAGACCCAATGTTAAAGTACAGCGCCCCCACTAGACCCACTTCCATCGATTCAATCAAAATGGCACTCGCACTGTACATAAAGTGTATCAAGGTTAGTTGATTGCCAGATTTAGAAAAAAAGTTATCTGACAGTTTTTGAGAAGTAATTTTTTGAAATTTCAAGTCATATCTTTTAACATTTCCCTGACCTCGAGTTTGACCTTTCAAAGTCATCTGTGGTCAAATTAAATATTGCCAAAATATAGGTCATATATGACTTCCTATATGTCGATAATACAAACTTAATCTCTATCTGCAACCATTTGGCCTCCACAGGCCATCTTGCATATTCATAAAGTACAGAGCCCCCACTTCTGTCGATTCAATCAAAATGGCGCTTGCACTGTACATTGATGGTACCAAAGTAAGTTGATTGCCTGACTTAGAAAAAAATTTATCGCGCAGTTTTAGAGAAATTTTTTTTTAATAATTTCTCAGTCCTATCTTTAACACTGAGGCCAAAAATTCAAGGGCCGATAAAACGGACGAAAATGATTCAATCAAAAATCCCAGAAAAAGCCTGGAGATATGGTCTAGTAGTATGTTATTGCAAATTTACACGAAAATTCATCAGGCCAAAAAAAAAGATAAAAAATGTTCCAGACGACGGACGCCACACCACGACCATAGCTTATCGGCCCATAGGGCCGGTAAGCTAAAATCCAGACAGCCAATCATTCTCTGAGCGGAAAAAGTGACCACATATTGCTAGCTACATACTGCAACATTTTTGAGCTGGGAAGCATTGTGGTCTGCATCCTTCGCACCTGCTGCACGTCCCACATAACCCCCTACTCAAAGCCGTTTCATGTGCATTACTCGGGAGTACAAAACAGCCCCCAGGCTGACCTCGGCTGTCGTCATCTGTGCTGCTGTCTCGCTCTAAGCTGTCTCTCTCCAGGTCTCTGATTGGCTCCTGTCTTGTGAGGCAAGGCTTGCAGGATTCCGTGGCCGCATCCACCTAAAGGCACACACAGTCAGAGGAATTTTCACATTAAAAATCATCTTAAAAAAAGTAAAACTCAGGCAGCACTCTCATACAGAAACAGCGCAGGGTACCTTGTTTCGGGCCGCTGCAGTGTTGGGGGGAAGGGACAGCCCCTCACTGAAGGGGGGGTGCGGAGACGGGCCTGCATCGGTAGAGGAAGAGATTGATCCTTTCCCTACAAATGCCAAATTAACACAAAAAATATCAAAATGGGAAGATTCAAGCCGCTAATATAGACTGTGTTCCCACAGGGAGGCTTAACTGTGCAAAGCGCCCCAATATTTCTCAATGGGCAGATATACAGGCCATCAATATTACCAATAACAGGTGCTTCACAACACAGAACTCCACTGCGGTTACTCGGCCCAGGGGAAACACTCAGATACATTGAAGGACCACAGAGTGCAGGAGGGGAAGAGAGACAGAGTTCAGAGGAGAGGGAGAGACAGAGGAGGAGTGTGAGGAAGGGGAGAGGGAGAGAGAGGAGGAGTGTGAGGAAGGGGAGAGGGAGAGAGAGAGGAGGAGTGTGAGGAAGGGGAGAGGGAGAGAGAGAGAGGAGGAGTGTAAGGGAGGGGAGAGGGAGAGAGAGGAGGAGTGTGAGGAAGGGGAGAGGGAGAGAGAGAGGAGGAGTGTGAGGCAGGGGAGAGGGAGAGAGAGAGGAGGAGTGAGAGGAAGGGGAGAGAGAGAGGAGGAGTGTGAGGAAGGGGAGAGGAAGAGAGAGGAGGAGTGTGAGGAAGGGGAGAGGGAGAGAGAGGAGGAGGGTGTGAGGAAGGGGAGAGGGAGAGAGAGAGGAGGAGTGTGAGGAAGGGGAGAAGGAGAGAGAGAGAGGAGGAGTATGAGGAAGGGGAGAGGGAGAGAGAGAGGAGCTGACCTGTCCTGGCGTGGCTGCGGCCCGTGAATAGACAGGCGCTCTGGGAAATCCCTGGGGCGTTGGTGGGGGAGATGCCACGTGACGAAGGAGGCGTGGCCAGCCCGCAGATGGAGGAGGGGCTCCACAGAGGGTCCTTCATCATGCAAGAGGATCACAGCTCAGGATCAGTATGAGAGTGAATTTATGTGTGTTTGTGTGTGTGTGTGTGTGTGTGTGTGTGTGCATGGGCGTGTTCGTGCTGTCGAGTGTGTGTGTGTGTGTGTGTGTGTGTGTGTGTGTGTGTGTGTGTGTGTGTGTGTGTGCATGGGTGTGTTCGTGCTGTCGAGTGTGTGTGTGTGTGTGTGTGTGTGTGTGTGTGTGTGTATTTGTGCTTGTGTGTGTGTGTGTGTGTGTGTGTGCTGGCGAGTGTGTGTGTGTGTGTGTTTGTTTAGGAGAGAGGAAAAGGAAACGTACAAAGGATGGCCTAACACATTGAGTGATTTCAGCTGAATGCTGTCAGCCATGCACTGCAGGCTCTCAGTAAATGCAGCTCAGAGCTGGAGCTCCTGTGTAGGGCTGGGAGAGCTCTGTGTAGGAGGCACAGAGCAGGAGCACCTGTGCAGGGCTGGGAGAGCTCTGTGTGGGAGGCACAGAGCAGGAGCTCCCGTGCAGGGCTGGGAGAGCTCTGTGTGGGAGGTACAGAGCAGGAGCTCCTGTGTAGGGCTGGGAGAGCTCTGTGTGGGAGGTACAGAGCAGGAGCTCCTGTGCAGGGCTGGGAGAGCTCTGTGTAGGAGGCACAGAGCCAGAACTCCTGTGCAGGGCTGGGAGAGCTCTGTGAAGGAGGCACAGAGCAGGAGCGCCTGTGCAGGGCTGGGAGAGCTCTGTGTAGGAGGCACAGAGCAGGCGCTCCTGCGCAGGGCTGGGAGAGCTCTGTGTGGGAGGTACAAAGCAGGAGCCCCTGTGCAGGGCTGGTGGAGCTCTGTGTGGGAGGTACAGAGCAGGAGCTCCTGTGCAGGGCTGGGAGAGCTCTGTGTGGGAGGTACAGAGCAGGAGCTCCTGTGCAGGGCTGGGAGAGCTCTGTGTGGGAGGTACAGAGCAGGAGCTCCTGTGCAGGGCTGGGAGAGCTCTGTGTGGGAGGTACAGAGCCAGAACTCCTGTGCAGGGCTGGGAGAGCTCTGTGAAAGAGGCACAGAGCAGGAGCTCCTGTGCAGGGCTGGGAGAGCTCTGTGTAGGAGGCACAGAGCCAGAACTCCTGTGCAGGGCTGGGAGAGCTCTGTGAAGGAGGCACAGAGCAGGCTCTGTGTGGGAGGGGCCTGTGCAGGGCTGGGAGAGCTCTGTGGGAGGTACAAAGGAGGCACAGAGCAGGCAGGAGCTCCTGTGCAGGGCTGGGAGAGCTCTGTGTGGGAGGTACAGAGCAGGAGCTCCTGTGCAGGGCTGGGGAAGCAGGAGCCCCTGTGCAGGGCTGGTGGAGCTCTGTGTGGGAGGTACAGAGCAGGAGCTCCTGTGCAGGGCTGGGGAGCTCTGTGAAAGAGGTGGGGGAGGTGCAGAGCAGGAGCTCCTGTGCAGGGCTGGGAGAGCTCTGTGCAGGGTGGGAGGCACAGAGCAGGAGCTCCTGTGCAGGGCTGGGAGAGCTCTGTGGGAGGTACAGAGCAGGAGCTCCTGTGCAGGGCTGGGAGAGCTCTGTGTGGGAGGCACAGAGCAGGAGCTCCTGTGCAGGGCTGGAAGAGCTCTGTGTGGGAGGTACAGATCAGGAGCTCCTGTGCAGGGCTGGGAGAGAAAAAACCCATTTTTTGCCCATCAACAGGAGTAGGAACTCTTCACTTCTGACTGTGGGCACCTGCCTCTGTGTAATTTTTTGGCACTTTATTTCCCTGTTTCTGTCTGAGAATGGAAAACAGGGACTGTCGCTGACTGACCATGGTAAGGGCAGCCATGCGTAAATGGGCAAAAACTGGGTTTTCCGTAGGGCCCGTGTGCATGCATGTGTTGCTCACATAGATGGCGTCAAACGATACTTGCGCTCACCCTCAATCGTCTCGGACCCCTCATCTCATGATCAGTTTTGGTTGCTGTCCGGAATCGGTCACGTACAGGCTTTAACCAGGTGTGGCACTCTTGAGCTGCCATCGTCACTCGTGGCTGCCCTAAGCGGGGTCGGTCAGTGACAGTGCCTGTGTTCCATTCTCGGATAGACAGCCGACTGATTGTTGAACGGTGACAGTGCAAATGACGCACCACCTCTCAGCGGCTGAGATCTGCCCGTAACATGCCAAAGGCTCTTTTTTCTCTCCTGTGTCACAAGCTGTTCCATTTTCTTGATGCAGTAGCATTTTTCGTTTTTTTTGTTGGCTTTATGTAGGCTATTGACCACACCAAAAACACCAAGTCAAGAGTCACTGTACACATCACGAACAGCTCAATGTTTGCTATTACTGAAGTGCTTGGCGTGTGCACGTGGTGCGCGTCAGGATTACAATACCACGCGCTTTTCTTTATCTCCTCTCGTGCCTCACCGGAAAAGCAATAAAAATCAATCGATTCTTCAATTTGCCGCAAACACAGTACATACCTCACCCGTGCGTTTTTAATGGAGCTAAGTATACATCATTCTCGCATGGAATTGAAGTCCTTGTGCATGGAGGTTTATCAATTTCACCTGCGTTGACTCCCGACTTCTCGCGCTTTTCTTTACTCAGGGGTTGGAAGCAATGCATGTGTTTCATTATCGTTTAAATAGTTCAAATGAAATAAGATCATTTGAAACGTCTTTATGCAATTTCATTGCTTCCAATGATCTTATTTCATTTAAATAGTTTAAACGATCATGCAACACATGCATTGCTTCCAACCCCTGAGTAAAGAAAAGCGTGAGAAGTCTGGAGTCATAACGCAGGTGAAACTGACAAACCATGCGCAAGGACTTCAATTCTGTGAGAGAGTCTCTTACATATGCGTTGATTGAATAATTGCTGACTACAGCAGAGGAGCGTAAATATACCACTTAAACTCACACTGAATGCGTGAGAGTTGACAGTTATGCGTTATGAATGAAAACTGGCCACACCTGATAATGCTGAGGGTTTTCGGAGTTTCTGTAATGGTAATTTAAATGATTGATTGAAAACAGGTCATGACCAATCATTAATTTCAAGGGATGGGTTTGAGCCACCCCTATCGCCAGTTCACCAGCCGCCACTGATATATATATATATATATATATATATAAAGATGTTGTGTATATGTTTCAAGATGTTGTGCATGTTGTATTTTACGCCGATTTAGAGGTTCGTTTTTTGCCCCCCCAAAGAAGACAAATGCCCACCCAAGCTTGGCATCCAGGCAACGCCTCTGGTTCCAGCACTGTATAAACACCAGCCCCAGTGTACCAGCACTGTATAAACACTGCCCCCAGTGTTCCAGCACTGTATAAACACTGGCCCCGCTATACCAGCACTGGATAAACACCAGCCCCAGTGTACCAGCACTGTATAAACACCAGCCCCAGTGTACCAGCACTGGATAAACACTGGCTCCACTATACCAGCACTGTATAAACACCGGCCCCACTATACCAGCACTGGATAAACACCAGCCCCAGTGTACCAGCACTGGATAAATACCAGCCCCACTATACCAGCACTGGATAAACACCAGCCCCAGTGTACCAGCACTGGATAAACACCGGCCCCACTATACCAGCACTGGATAAACACCAGCCCCAGTGTACCAGCACTGGATAAACACTGCCCCCAGTGTTCCAGCACTGTATAAACACTGCCCCCACAGTACCAGCACTGGATAAACACCAGCCCCAGTGTACCAGCACTGTATAAACACCGGCTCCACTATACCAGCACTGGATAAACACCAGCCCCAGTGTACCAGCACTGGATAAACACTGCCCCCAGTGTTCCAGCACTGTATAAACACTGCCTCCACAGTACCAGCACTGGATAAACACCAGCCCCAGTGTACCAGCACTGTATAAACACCAGCCCCAGTGTACCAGCACTGTAGAAACACCAGCCCCAGTGTACCAGCACTGGATAAACACCAGCCCCAGTGTACCAGCACTGGATAAACACCAGCCCCAGTGTTCCAGCACTGTATAAACACTGGCTCCACTATACCAGCACTGGATAACCCCAGCCCCAGTGTACCAGCACTGGATAAACACCAGCCCCAGTGTACCAGCACTGGATAAACACCAGCCCCAGTGTACCAGCACTGGATAAACACCAGCCCCAGTGTACCAACACTGTATAAACACCAGCCCCAGTGTACCAGCACTGGATAAACACCAGCCCCAGCATACCAGCACTGGATAAACACCAGCCCCAGTGTACCAGCACTGGATAAACACCAGCCCCAGTGTACCAGCACTAAATACAGCAGCTGAATCCTGCTGAGGGTCATTTCTGCCATACAGCCATTGTGTACTGGCCAGAGAATGAAGCACTCGTCGATCTGAGACCCGCCCAGCCTCACGCCATCCCACATGACTTCACACTCGGCCCAGTCAAAGCTCATCAGGGTGATTAACTTCAGTGTGACTCTACCATGGCTCTCGCTAAAGCAGAGCGAATCTCTCCTTCATAACTGTGCATGAGAGCAGAAGCGCTGTTGTGTTTATTACATGCTTAATACCGGTTCTGCTGTGCTTCAGATGAAAATTAAGGTGCTTATGGTGTTAATAGGTTACACAAGCAACGGTAAACAGAGTGAATCCTTAAATTCAGCAGATTCTCTACATAGACTGACTCATGCACTTCAGAGAGAAAGGAGGAGAAAAAGGCTTCACAGTGGTAAAGATTATGATATTCACTGTTTACAGTATTAAACATGCTGGTTATAACTGTATAACTGATAGAATGAGACTCACCCGGGGTTGAGAGGATTGGAGGCTGTCGTGTAGAGGCTGCGTCGCTGAGATCGGGGGCAGGGTCTGACAGGAGGTGTATAAGGGGTTCGAGGAGTAACTCCCTGCAGGAACAGCAGCACTGATTTAAATGAAAGTAACATGATCACCACCACTCACATCAGCCATACATCCATTAATTACCTTGTAGCTGTTATGATTCTGCTCTGCTAGTTGTCTGTTTTTGTTATTTTTCATTGTTATGCATCTTTTATTTATTAGTCTGCTTCCTAGTTTATGTTTTGCCATTTGTTTATTTTCTGTTCTCTGCACTAGTGTCTACCCCTCTTGTGATCAGTACGGTAAGTTCCGTCTCCCCAGTCTGCGTGCCCACATGCTTCAGGTGATTTCAGTGGTTTCTGGTGTTTCACTTAATTACTTCAATTCTCATTTACTTCCTTCGCTCTGCTTTCTCTGATTACTAATTATACTAACATTTATATTTTGTATTATAGTTACCAACTTAACTAGCCTATGTACATAGTACTAACTAACTAACGAGCACTTGGGTTAATTTGTAAAGTTGCACCGCCACTAATTACTACTAACATAATCTCAGCACTCGCCGTGTTCTAATCTCCGCCCCTTGCTTTGCTTTCCCTGTATCTCCCTGTGTTTCCGCGAAGTCTCTCGCATTTGCTTAATTGCTGTCCTGCACTCTTTTATCTGTGCACATAGAACTCCTTAACTGGAGCCGTTTATCTGTCATAGGTTGTCTGTGTTCCCAGTCCGCATCTTGGCTTTTGCTAATTATTGTATTAGGGTTTCCTCATGTGCTCACCTTCATTGCTCGTTATCTGTTACTCCCACCACCTGTTACCCTGTAGCATCTGACTTCTGTTTGGTGCATTTAAGCCCTGCATTTCTGTTCCTTCCCCGTCAGGACGTTGTTCTTTTCTTCTGTGCCGAGAGACCTGTACGCCAGTAGATTTAAGATATTTGAGACACCCTTTGCCCGACTGCCGATTTCTGCCTGTGCCCTTCTGTTTATTGTTCTGGGCCCGTATTCACAAAGCATCTTAGCGCTAAAAGTAGGTCCTAACTGCCGGATTTAGGAGAAACTCCTAAAAAAAATGGGCGTGTCAGTAAATAAATTTAGGACTCCTAATTATTTTTACTAAGTGTTATTCACAAAGCATTTTAGACCTAAAAGTAGCTCCTAAGTCTGGGAGAGCTTAAAAGTAGTCAAGAGGACTCCTAACTCGCTAAAACCTATTCACAAAAAATCGGAAAATGGCTGCTGCTGTTGAAAGACGGAATGACTTGGAAATTCTGAATGATGCGCAGTTGTTGAAAAGATATTGGATCGACCGTGAAGGGATTTTATTTGTTGTTGACTTGGTGAGGGAGAGAATTACGTCTCCAACCATGAGAAACAACCCAATAAGCCCCGAAATAAAATGTTTGACAACACTTTGTTACTTGGCCACCGGAAAAATGCAACTTTGCAAGGCGGACAATTTAGGGATTTCACAATCATCTGTCAGTCGCTCAATTCAACAAACAATCAATGCGCTCTGTGAACCCCATATCATCCGACAGTTTATCCGGTTTCCAATGGACATTCGCCAACAACACAGAATCAAACTTGAATTCATGCACATCTCAGGTATGCCC
The DNA here is from genome assembly GCA_029692085.1 of Gymnothorax javanicus. Taxonomy (NCBI): domain Eukaryota; kingdom Metazoa; phylum Chordata; class Actinopteri; order Anguilliformes; family Muraenidae; genus Gymnothorax; species Gymnothorax javanicus. The sequence continues at coordinate 101,766,157 of CM056194.1, read as the reverse complement.
GGTATCATCGGTGCTATTGACGAGACCCATATTCCAATTATTTCTCCGACCCAAGATGAAGAGGTATTTGTAAATAGAAAAAAGTTCATTCCATCAACACCCAGATAGTATTTGATGCTGAATACAATATTTTGGACATTGTTGCGAAATGGCCAGGATCCACGCACGACTCGCATTTTAATGGAAAGCAGCTTATGCCAACAATTATTTGACAGGCATTATGTGCCTGTGGGATGTCACTTGCCCGGGGACAGTGGCTTTGATGCTGTACCTCCTCCTGCTATGCATGAATTATTTTATTTGGCTGTTGAGCGAGGGTTACATTTAATAGATCATCATAATAATACCAGCCTATGTCATATTTTGTATGCATATTTAAATTGTAGGCAATAAATTACAAACCAAGCTTCGTATGCTTTCCTGTTTGAACGATAGCCCGTTTATAGGCTGCAATCTCGGACCTCCCCTGCGATTGCAGCCCATGCCGAGGGGGAATGCAGCATTGATCTGAAGGCTGATATTATCCCACGCATCCCTCTTGGATTTGCTGTTCACCCCCGAGCCAAATTTCCCTTTGATTACATGCTTTCGCTCCAGCACCAACTGGGCTAGCAGCAGTAACTGGTCGTGGCTCCAGTTGGGCTTTCGCGTCCTTTTAGAACTTTCATCCATGACAGTTTTGGGCAAAGAAACTTGAACAGCCCGACATTTAAATGATCGCAACATATTCTCATTGGGTAATAAGTTGCTAATTATTGGGGCAAATGACGCGTTTTGTTATTGACTCGTTTTATGCTATTGGCGTTTTTACAACTATCTCTTTCCTATGTATGTTTATTTGCCTAGAGCGCGATATGTGGGGACTGCGCATAGTGCATTTTCAGGAGTGCTCAACATGTTATTATTTTATGGGACAAACCAGCCGCTTGGACTATTTCCTCATTTTTTCCTCCATGGGTTGTATGTGGGATATTTTTTCAATGGGCCGCCCTGTCACCAAACAACTAATCACCGTGCTCAATGTCCCAAGACTCGTGCATGAGAACTGACGTCATCCATAGCAACGGAGATTTACTCCCACCTATCTCAGAGCTACTCCTTGTCTAGGAGTTTGCAGTTTTCTTAACTAAAAGTTGCTCTCAGCAGCTTTGTGAATAACTTTTAAGATTTTACTCCTACATAAAATGTTTTAGCGCGACTTAGGAGTACTCCTAGCAGTAAGATAAGATACTCTGTGAATACGGGCCCTGGTTTAGACTCTGCCTGCCTGACCACAATTTCTGTTTTTGCTGCCCTGGTTTTTGGATTTTTAGATATCTTTTTCTAAACTCTGATTTTTGCCTACTGTTTATGTACCGTTGCCATTCTGACCCACCGCTACCGAACTCTCCCTGTCCCAAGACCCTGAGTTTTGGATTGTGTTTTGTGCCACGGTAACTTCTGTGATCTCTGGCTTGAACTCGGACTGAATAAAGGATTTCAACTTTCACTACTGCTTGCTTCTGGTTCCTGGGCTGTATCATTACAGTAGCGGTTTATTTTTAATACAATTAAAAAAAATAATAGCACGCTACTGAATGCTTCTTCCTTAGTACAGTTACAGGGGCGTTGGATCCTGCCCCAGCTCTCCACGGTTGAAAGGCAGGGAAACACACTGAACAACTCGCCGATCAATCGCAGGACACACACACCATTCACACACCATTCACTCCCTCACTCATACCAACAAGCAACTTCGCCAGACATGCAGGTGTTTGGACTGTGGGAGCAGACCGCAGAACCCAGAGGAGACCCACTTGAGGAGAACATGCGCACTCAACACAGAGCAACCTCCCTTTGTCATGTGACCTCCAGCGACAGACAACTCTCTCATTCGCCGTACAGGAAAAACTTCATGATGGCCAACAAACATTTTATTCACAATGCACTAAAACCACTCTGAACTCTTGTCTAGAGCACATACAACCCCATTGGATAAGCAAAGGATTAACATAGCAAACTTTAAGATCTCAGCTCCTATCATGACCGACCAGTATCCATTTCGAAGTTCGTGCAGCCTATCAACATATGATTGGCTGCCCTAGCTTCACACAGGGTAGGTGTAATGCTGCGTTTCCACCAAATGGGAGACAAAATTTCTTCTCGCTTTATTCGTGGGAGATTGACTGCAGGATCATTTTTACTTTTTCGCTTTGAAGATTTACCGCCTGTTCGTGCCAAGATCACATTCATTTCTATGGGAGAACAAATTTGTAGAGGATTGACTCGCAAATTCACACCACCGACCAACAGCTATGCCAGTTCAGCCCTACACTCAAGGGGCGGTACTTCTTGGAATCTCAAAAAATCATAAACAAGATGGCGATGCTAATGTTGCTATGATAACGTCACTTTTTGCTTTATGAACATTGTGCCTGCTTGAGAATAAAAGTATTCACGAAACTGTTGACGTTGTCATATCCGATGTTGAGCTAGATCAATCTTTTTTTTTGTTTTATCTGATACAGCCAACTTTCTGGGTAGCTAGTGTTTCCATTATCTCAAGCGATGACCAAACAGCAGTTAGCAGATGTGCCTAGGTAGCCTAGCTAGCCAAAGTTACCACTAATAGCAATGATCCTATTCAGAACACTGCTCTACTTGTGCAAATTTTTTGCAAAAGAATATGCGGCACGCAAATTTCATGCATTCGTGCCATTCACATGCGTCAGTTTTGTCGCCTTGCGCCGTGTCTTCTGCGTGATTCGCCTTGCCCAATGCGAACTAGCGTCTTTTCGTGTATTCGCGTCTTTGCATTGACTTTGAATGTAATTTGTCCGCGTGAAAAATTAGTTTTGCATTTGGCGGAAACAAAGCATAGGACAGCTGACCAATGAGAGGAGCGGATTGAGAGCCGGCCTGACCGTAGCTGTTGAGCAGGTCTGCGTAGGGGCTGGCACTGGGGTCCGTGGGACGCAGCTGAAGGAGAGCAGAACCAGAGGAGTGATCGGGCGTATTGGAGTAGCCCTCCTCACAGGAGGCCTCTTTGGGGTCCAGAGACACTTTGGCACATTCGATGACGATGTCGTGCACCTCAAACTTCTTCCACCTGTGGGATGAGGGAGGGCAGGTCTGAGTGTGCAGGGACACTTCTCATTGGTCAGGGAGTTCAGGGATGCAGGTCTGAGTGTGCAGGGACACTTCTCATTGGTCAGGGAGTTCAGGGATGCAGGTCTGAGTGTGCAGGGACACTTCTCATTGGTCAGGGAGTTTAGGGATGCAGGTGTGAGTGCGCAGGGACACTTCTCATTGGTCAGGGAGTTCAGGGATGCAGTTCTGAGTGTGTAGGGACACTTCTCATTGGTCAGGGAGTTTAAGGATGCAGGTCTGAGTGTGTAGGGACACTTCTCATTGGTCAGGGAGTTTAGGGATGCAGTTCTGAGTGTGTAGGGCCAGTTCTCATTGGTCAGGGAGTTTAGGGATGCAGTTCTGAGTGTGTAGGGACAGTTCTCATTGGTCAGGGAGATCAGGGATGCAGCTGGGGGTGAAGGACAGGGGACGGAGGGGTGAAACACTCGCCTGGTGGGGTCCAGTTCATGTTCCTTGGTACCAGTCACTAATTCGGGGTGTATCCGTACGTGCTCTAGCATTGGCTATATAAAACCAAACACACACACACACACAACAAGAGAACTGATATGATCTGCATTCAAAGACAATAGCGCATACTGTCTCAACCTGCAAAACTTTCACTTGATTACATTATATTACAGTTGTTTTGCAAACACCTCCGTCCAAAAGGATTTAACGTAGCTTAAAAAAAGCAGACACCAATACTACTGTGATCTGGAAAAACCTAGTACACATGTCACTTTTGGGAGAAACTGAGTTTGACCCTCTTTTGCAGTAAATAAGAGCGGTGAAAATCTTAAAACACAAGCAATTAGTGTTATTTGAACTGTCTACATTAGGTTTCTGTTATTTTATACGGTTAGGAGAAGTCCAGAATCCAAAAGTTTTTGTTCAGTTGCGTGAATCCTTGCCACTGATAAATTCACTAGGTTTTTCCAGATCACAGGAGACACCCCCAAGCCCAACTGGACCAAGAGAAAGAGGTTTTCTGCAGAGAAAAAAAAAAAAAAGGAGGTTGAGCGAATCAGTGCATTTATGCTGTATAATACTGTAGGGGTGAAGGGCCTCGCTCAGCGGACCTAAGGCTGTGCTGATCTTCTCATGGCTTGCAGAAGGATGATGAATGATTTCCGCAGACTGACCTTCACCACCTCCCGGAAGGTGTCCACATTCTCCTTCATGTTGTAATGGGAGCGCAGGTAGGAAATGAAGTTGCAGGGGTACATGCCGTACAGCCGGTGGAACAGAGAGTAAACACTGGCGTGCAGGTGGATCAGGAACACCTCTGTCACATGACCTGTGTCACGCGAACACAAACACATGGATGAATGCACGCGCACAAACACACAAACGCAGGTACAAACAGTGAAGAGATTTCAGGTTGGTGATGATACAAGAGCTGAAACATTCAATTCCACTTTAACCTTCCTGCGTCCTCAACCTCCCATGCCTCATTACAAAAAAGCAGCCAATGGGAGCTGTCCTATCACATACGCCACCAATGGGAGCTCTCCTATCACATACGCCACCAATGGGAGCTCTCCTATGACACAATTCGCCAATGAGAGCTCTCCCATAAACACACGCCACCAATGGGAGCTCTCCTATCACACGCACGCCACCAAAGGGAGCCCTCCTATCACATACACCAATGTGAGCTTTTCTATCACATAAACCACCAATGGGAGCTCTCCTATCACGAACACCACCAATGGGAGCTCTCCTATCACACAAGCCACTAATGGGAGCTCTCCTATCACACAAGCCACCGATGGCAGCTCTCCTATTACACACACGCCACCAATGGGAGCCCTCCTATAACACAAGCCGCCAATGGGAGCTCTCCTATCACGCACACACCACCAAAGGGAGCCCTCCTATCACACAAGCCGCCAATGGGAGCTGTCCTATCACAAAAGCCACCAATGGGAGCCCTCCTATCACAATCGCGACCAATGAGAGCCCTACTATCACACACATACCACCAAGGGGAGCTCTCCTATCACACACACACCACCAATGGTAGCTGTCCTCACACACACACACCGCCAATGGGAGCTCTTCGATCACATACACCACCAATGGGAGCTCTCCTATCACACAAGCTGCTAATGGGAGCTCTCCTATCACACAAGCTGCCAATGGGAGCTCTCCTATCATACACGCCACCAATGGGAGCTCTCCTATCACACAAGCTGCCAATGGGAGCTCTCCTATCACACAAGTTGCCAATGGGAGCTCTCCTATCACACAAGCTGCCAATGGGAGCTCTCCTATCACACACGCCACCAATGTGAGCTCTCCTATCACAAAAGCTGTCAAAGGGAGCTCTCCTATCACACAAGCCGCCAATGGGAGCTCTCCTATCACAGAAGCTGCCAATGGGAGCTCTCCTATCACACAAGTCGCCAATGGGAACTCTCCTATCACACACGCCACCAATGTGAGCTCTCCTATCACAAAAGCTGTCAAAGGGAGCTCTCCTATCACACAAGCCGCCAATGGGAGCTATCCTATCACAAACGCCACCAATGGGAGCTCTCCAATCACACAAGCCGCCAATGGGAGCTCTCCAATCACACACGCCACCAATGGGAGCTCTTCTATCACACACACCACCAATAGGACCTCTCCTACTACACACACCACCAATGGGAGCTCTCCTATCACACAAGCCACCAATGGGAGCTCTTCTATCACACACACCACCAATAGGACCTCTCCTACTACACACACCACCAATGGGAGCTCTTCTATCACACACACCATCAATAGGACCTCTCCTACTACACATACCACCAATGGGAGCTCTCCTATCACACAAGCCGCCAATGAGAGTTCTCCTATCACATACGTCACCAATGGGAGCTCTCCTATCACACAAGCCGCCAATAGGAGCTCTCCTATCACACAAGCCGCCAATGGGAGCTCTTCTATCACATACACCACCAATATGACCTCTCCTAATACACACGCCACCAATGGGAGCTCTTCTATCACACACACCATCAATAGGACCTCTCCTACTACACATACCACCAATGGGAGCTCTCCTATCACACAAGCCGCCAATGAGAGCTCTCCTATCACATACGTCACCAATGGGAGCTCTCCTATCACACAAGCCGCCATTAGGAGCTCTCCTATCACACACGCCACCAATGGGAGCTCTCCCACCTCACACCCCGCCAATCGGAGCTCTCCTACCACACAAGCCGCCAATGGGAGCTCTCCTATCAAACACGCCACCAATGGGAGCTCTCCCACCTCACACCCTGCCAATTGGAGCTCTCCTACCACACAAGCCGCCAAAGGAAGCTCTCCTATCAAACAAGCCACCAATGGGAGATCTCCCACCTCACATCCCGCCAATCGGAGCTCTCCTACCACACAAGCCGCCATAGGAAACTCTCCTATCAAACACGCCATCAATGGGAGCTCTCCCACCTCACATCCCGCCAATCGGAGCTCCCCTACCACACAAGCCGCCAAAGGAAGCTCTCCTACCAAACACGCCACCAATGGGAGCTCTCCCACCTCACATCCCGCCAATCGGAGCTCTCCTACCACACAAGCCGCCAATGGGAGATCTCCTATCGAACACGCCACCAATGGGAGCTCTCCTACCACAAAAGCTGCCAAAGGGAGCTCTCCTATCACACAAGCCACCAATGGGAGCTCTCCAATCACACAAGCCGCCAATGGGAGCTCTCCTATCACACAAGCTGCCAATGGGTGCTTTCTAATCACACAAGCCGCCAATGGGAGCTCTCCTATCACACACGCCACCAATGGGAGCTCTCCTATCACACACACCGCCAATCGCCACCAATGGTCCTGCCTCAGCAAGGCAGAACAGTATGAGCGAATAACCTGGGGATGCGAGGGGCTAAGCTGGGGATGGGAGGGGTGAGCCTGGTGATTGGAGGGGCTAACCTGGCTATGGGATGTGCTCACCTGGCTACAGCTGGGGCAATCTAGGGTATCAGAGGGGCTAACCTGGCAATGGGAGGGGCTGACCTGTGTAGGGTATAGCTAGCATACTGACGGGAGGGGCGAGCCTAGTGATTGGAGGGGCTAACCTCGCTACAGCTGGGGCAATCTAGGGTATAGAAGGGGCTAACTTGGCAATGGGAGGGCCTAACCTGGCAAAGGGAGGGGCTAACCTGGGGATGGGAGGTGCTCATCTGGCTACAGGTGGGGAAATCCAGGGTACAGGAGGGGCTAACTTGGTTATAGGATAGACAAACCCGATTAGGGGAGGGGCTGACCTGGGTTCCTGAGGTTCCAGGCGGCCAGGCGGCCGAAGATGTCAAAGAAGTCATACAGGTGCTGCCTGCCGGCCTGTGGGATCATGGGCAGCAGTGTGATCAGCACCAGAACTCCAGTAATGAGCACGAGCACGTCCGAGTCCGTCTGCCAGAGACAAACACATACACACGCTTACACAAACGCATATACACACGACACACACTTACAAAAACACATACACACATATTACCGAGGCCGTCAGCCAGGGGCATGGGTGAGACATGATACACAAGTCTACACGTTACACATGCCAACACTAATGCATACACACACATTACATACGCTTACACAAACACATACACACACATTACATACGCTTACACAAACACAAGCACACATTACGCACATGTACACAAATGCATGCACACACGTTACACACGCTTGCACAAACGCATACGCACATATTACACACGCTTACAAAAACGCATACACACAATACACGCGCTTACACAAACACATACATACACATTACACATGCTTACAAAAACACAAGCACACATTACACACATATACACAAATGCATACACACACATTACACACGTATACACTAACCCATATACACACGACACGCAAACACAAATCCATACACACACATTACACACACTTACACAAACGCATACACAAGCTTACAGAAATGCATACATGCACATTACACACGCTTACACTAATGCATACACACTCATTACACACATTTTCGGATTTCTGAGAATTAGGGATAGGTTAAGGTTAGGGTAAGGGTTTGGGGTAAGGTTAGAGTTGGGGATAGTTTAAGGTTAGGATGAGGGTTTGGGTTAAGGCTAGAATTAGGGTCAGGTTAAGGTTAGGGTAAGGGTTTGGGGTAAGGTAAGAATTAGGGTCAGGTTAAGATTAGGGTAAGGGTTTGGGTTAAGGCTAGAATTAGGGTCAGGTTAAGGTTAGGGTAAGGGTTTGGGGTAAAGTTAAGGTTAGAATAAGGGATGTGTGTGTGTGTGTGTGTGTGTGCGGAACAGTACCTTCAGACACCTGAGCAGCGCGGTCAGCACAGGGAAGCGAGTGATCTTGTGGATCCAGGGGGGCTGCTTGCGCACGATGTGCCCCAGGAGGGTGAGGGTGTGCAGGCGAGCAGCAGGCCTGGCCAGGCACTCATTCAGCTTATCCAGGAGGTGCTGTAGGGAGGGGGTGCCATATCACCAACACAGCAGCCTGTACATTCAGGCCCTACTAATGCTGATCCAACAATATTAACTATCACATGCTCCAGTACTCATTCTATATTAGCACCAAGCAGCAAATGCAATTACAGACCAGAATACAGATCTGATTCTCTCGTCATGGTTTAAAGATCATCTGCATCCACATGGAAGCCCATCAAATCGACCCTTCATCCAAAGTACCAGAGAGAATGACTTTGGGTGGGGAATATTCCCTGCAATAGCGGGCTAATATGGCCATAATGGAGTGAGTGAGTGAGTGAGTGAGTGAGTCACAATCCTCTCATATTCAATATCTCAAGATTTAATTTCTTTAAATCTTTAATATCTCATCATATTAAATTAATGCGCAAAAACACACCGCATCGCACGGTCCTATAAAATCCTGTAGGACTGCGCATTCCTTCCATCAGTTGGCTTGCTAACCAAGCTAGCTAGCTCGTTAATGAAATTATTTTCAATGCAGTCAAAGCCTGATAAAGGCCTGATTTCACCAACAGTTAGGCCAGCGATGTTTGTTTTGTGTTTCTGGTTCAGTAGAAGTGTACTGAACAAAAGTTACTTGCGCATAACTTCATTTGACGTCTACAGTAGCCGGCTAGCTAGCTACAGAGCTACATGAAACCCGTGGTGTTAAGCAGCCCACTTTTCATCTAGCTTTGTAGCTGGCTAGCTGGCAACGGTAGACATCAAATTATGCTGGCATAGGTCATTAATATGCAAAAAGACTCTGCATTGCTGAGTCCTGTACAATCCTGTATGGTGCTTGTATTTGAAATACATTACAATACTAAAAACATAAGCCCTGTATTACAATATTTTGGCAAATTTACGACTATAGAAAACACAACCTGTTACACTGATGTGCAAACCACAATTCCGATGAAGTCAGGATGTTCTGTAAAACGTGAACTAGAGGCTCTAGAAAGCCTGAATCGCTCACCTGGATCTGGTATGAAAATGAACTGATTCTTAAAATTATAGAAACATAATCTACTGCAACATACAAGTAACAAGGTACAGGATCTTAATGAAATACCAAAAAACATGATTACGATTCCGACCTCATCCCTTAATTTCGCAAAATCTATTTTTCCAGGGGATTCTGATTATCATTTCAAGAATCTAATGAGCAAATTCAACGCGATGGTTTATTCAAATGCTATAGTGAAATACAACCAAAATCATCATATTTGATGTTTTAAGGCGAATAACTCCTACAAGGAGCCATTGTACAATTTCAGTGTAATGGAGACTTTTGTAGAGCTTCATTTACTGATCATATTAGCAACTGAAAGTTTTTCTCTCTCTCTTATAGTTTTCATTATATAGACCAAAAAAAAAAAAAATGCAAAATCATCAAATTTGACATTTCAAGGCCAATAACTCCTATAAGGAGGCATTGTACAATTTTGATCCTATGGATACTTTTGTAGAGTTTCATCTGCTGATCATTTTGAGGTAACGTTTATTTCTATAGCTGCTTTAGTTCCTGAGATATAGCTGAAAATAGGTGGTTTTAGTAACAGGGGCCATGCCATTCAGACAGCGGGCATAATCGACACAATCTTTAAAGTAGACATCCTACGGATGCTTGTGGATAATTTTAGTCTGGATCTGTTCGGTAGTTTCAGAGGAGAAGATTTTTTGAAAAATGTTAACAACAGACAACGACGTCAGATGATGACGGATGCCAAGTGATGGCAATAGCCTTCGGTCCAGGTGAGCTAATAATAAAAACAGAATACAATGATTTGCAAATCCTTTCCGACCTATATTCAATTGAATGCACTACAAAAACAAGATATTAAATGTTCAAACATTATAAACTTTATTCTCTTTTTTTTTGGAAATATTCAGCCTGCAACATGTTCCAAAAAAGCTGGGACGGGGCAAGAAAAGACAGGGAAAGTTGAGGAATGCTCAAAAAACACCTGTTTGGAACATTCCACATGCGAACAGGTTAATTGGAAGCAGGTGAGTGTCATGATTAGGTATAAAAGGAGCATCCCTGAAAGTCGTTCACAAGCAAGGATGGGGCGAGGTTCACCATTTTGTGAACAACTGCGTGAGCAAATCGTCCAACAGTTTAAGAACAACGTTTTTCAACGTGCAGTTACAAGGAATTTAGGGATTTCATCATCTATAGTCCATAATATCATCAAAACATTCAGAGAATCCAGAGAAATCTGTACACGTGAGCTGCAAGGCCGAAAACCAACACTGAATGCCCATGACCGTCGGTCCCTCAGACGGCACTGCATTAAAAACCAACATCATTCTGTAAAGGATATTATCATGTGGGCTCAGGAACACATTGGAAAACCATTGTCAGTTGACAGACTATGTCCCTACCAGAGGTCGCATAAAACTTTCTGATTGTCCGTCATTGTGACGGACAGGGGCATAAAAAATCCGTCATAATCAATTACTATTATCCGTCATTGTAATTTTATTTTTTAAAATGATAATCGTTTATTTTTTTAATAAACAGAATAATTTATAGATTACGCATTAGCTGATGCTTCATGTAGACACACATTGCGCACTGTGTTAAATACAGCACTGCGTGGATTTTCGAACTTACTGCTGTATGAACTTTATAAAACATCACAAATGAATTCTCCCTCCTCACAGTAACAGTGTGAAAATGAACAATGCTTTCAGTTATTGCTGGGCTTCACTAAGCCTAACACCCGCAGTCTCGCTAAGCGGTCCTACAACGCTGCTTATCAACTCGTTATGTCAACTGGGGCTTTCCCCACCTAGATATCTGCATGTTCACATAACAGAGACGGCGTTTGTAGTATATGACCAATCGTCTACCGGCAGCAGAGCAGCATATTTTACTGACGCATTCGACTTGAGTCTCTCCTCTTAGTGGCATTCACGTTCCTGTGCCGTAGTCAGCAATTATTCAATCAATGCGAACTGAAGAAATTCACCCGCGGAATTCAAGTCATTGCACATTAAGTTAATCAGTTTCACGTGCATTACGGTGGATTTCCCCACTAGCGACACAGAAATCGATTATGACTCGGGAATTCTCACGCTTGTCTTTACTGAGGGATAGAAAGCAATGGAATTGCATAGACGTTTCAAATGGTCTAATTTCATTTAAATAATTTAAACGATCATGAAACACTTGCATTGTTTCCAATCCCTGAGTAAAGAGAAGCACGAGAAGTCCGGAGTCGCTTTCCACGTTACTTGTGGTGAGGTCCGCCTTTACGCAAGTGAAACTGAAACTTCAATGCACAAGGATTTTAATTCCGCGTGAGAATCTCATTAATAAGCGTTAATTGAATAATTGCGGACTACGGTGAATAAGCCTAAAAAAATGTGTGAGACCCCTCGCCCGAATCGTGAGACTTGGCATCTCTGTCATACAGATCAAAGACAATGCTCGAGACAATATGACACCCACCACCAATTGGACGGGGGTGTGAATTACATTCTGTCAAAATGACGGACGGCCTTCAAAATATTCCGTCATTGTTAAAAAAAAATCCGTCAATGACGGAAAATATTCGGTTAACGCGACCTCTGGTCCCTACATCTACAAGTGCAAGTTAAAACTGTACCATGCAAAGCGAAAGCCATATATCAACAACACCCAGAAACGCCGCTGGCTTCTCTGGGCCCGAGCTCATCTGAGATGGACTGACCATAGCATAGATAACTTGCAAATCTGCGGAGGCACCATTAATGCTGAAAGGTGCAAACAAGTTTTGGAGCAACATATGCTGCGATCCAAGTGACGTCTTCTTTAGGAACATCACTATTTATTTCAGCAAGATACTGCCAAGCCACATTTTGCACATGTTACCACAGCGTGGCTTCGTAGTAAAAGAGTGCGGGTAGTAGACTGGCCTGCCAGCAGTCCAGACCTGTCTCCCATTCAAAATGTGTGGCACATTATGAAACACAAAAAATACGACAACGGAGACACCGGACTGTTGAGCAACTGAAGTTGTACATCAAGCAAGAATGGGAAAGAATTCCACCTACAAAGCTTCTACAATTAGTGTCCTCAGTTCCCAAACGCTTACTGAGTGCTGTTAAAAGGAAAGGTGATGTAACACAGTGGTAAACATGCCCCTGTCCCAGCTTTTTTGGAACGTTTTGCAGGCATCAAATTCAAAATTAGTGAATATTTCCAAAAAAAAATAAAGTTTGTCAGTTTGAACATTAAATTTCTTGTCTTTGTAGTGTACTCAATTGAATATAAGTGGAAAAGGATTTGCAAATCATTGTATTCTGTTTTTTTTTTTTTTGACCCTGCTTGTAACACTGATGTGTGGCAACTACGTCAAGAGACTTTTTTGGGCGTCTTGGTATGATACATGTGTGCACCAAATTTAATTGGCCAACGACAAATTAATTCCAATCAGGAGGGCTTTTTGAAATTTTCTAGGGGGCGCCATTTTGCCCCGCCTTTTTGCAATGACTTTAAAAACACTAGACCTGACTAGTGTGCAAAATTTGGTGAGTTTTTCAGCATGTTAAGGCCTCCAAACATTCCGAAAATACTTGGTTAAAAATAATAGGAAAAAAAGAAAAAAAAAATTCTAACAATTTCAATAGGGTCCTCGCACCGTTAGTGCCCAGGCCCTAATAATAATAAGACAAAGACTAAGAATAATAATAATAAAAAAAATTACAGTTACAATAGGGTCCTCACACCCTCGGTGGTCAGGCCCTAATTATATGATGACTATAAGGGTGCTGCATAATAACAGTAATGGGGCTGTACTGAGCGTAATGGCACAAGAAGAGGACAGTAATGGGATTGTGCATGGAATGACGGGCCTATAATAGGAATGTAATCAAACTGCGAAGTAAAAGCGCCGTGGCAGGTTAGTATTTTAACTTTATTAATTCAGTAACGGGGTGGTAATGGAATTGCATAAAGGCTGTAATGGTCCTGCAAAAGGACTGTAAAGAGATTGTATTGGAACTGCAATGACTCTGTAACGGGACAGTAATGAGATTGGACTGAGACTTACTAGGCAAAAATGGCACAGTATTGAGACTAAAGGCACTACAACATGATTGTAATGGGTTTGTACTGAGACTGTAATAATGCTGTGACAGGACTGTCATGAAATTGGGACTGTAGAGATGCCATAACAGGACTGAAGTGGGATTCTATTGACAGTGATGATGCTGTAAAAGGACAGTATTCAGACTGTGTTGTTGTCCGTCGAAACGACGAGGACCATCGTGTCATCCATTAAGATTAGGGAAGAGGTTTGTGGGTCCGCAAATGGCCGACGAGGCCAATCCGTGCTCGAAACAGCCTTGGGCAATGTGGACAAGGGATGGAGGCGGCAGAGGCTGAAGAGTCTCTACACTTTCTGGCCTGTCTGCGCCGCTCTGAGGCCGCGATACGGTTGGCCTCACATGATTGCATTGAGACTGATGATTCTGTTGCAGGAACACATAGGGATAATATTGAGCCTGCTGGTTGTCCCTATAACATGACAGCAAATGGGTAGCACTTAAACCGTGATGACTCTGCAGCACCACTATAATGGTATTGTATTGCGAGTACAATGGAGCAGCACCAGGACTGCAACTGAATTGTATTGAAAGTATAATTGTCCTGTAGCAGAAATGTGAATGAACTGTATAGGGACTGCAATGACTCGGTAGCAGGACTGTATTGAGACAGTATTGGTCCTAGAAACAGGACTGTAACAGACTTTTATTGAAAGTATAATTGTCCCATTACAGAAATGTGATTGGATTGTATTGAGACTGCAATGACTCAGTAGCAGAACTGTATTGGTCCTAAAAACAGGACTGTAACTGACATGTATTGAAAGTATAATTGTCCTGTTACAGAAATGTAAATGGATTGTCTTGGGACTGCAATGACTCTGTAGCAGGACTGTAACGGGACTCTATTGAGAGTGTAATGGTGCTTATAACAGGACTGTAATGGGCTTATGTTGAGACTGTAATGGTGCTTATGACAGGACTGTAATGGGCTTATGTTGAGACTGTAATGGTGCTTATAACAGGACTGTAATGGGCTTATGTTGAGACCGTAATGGTGCTTATAACACGACTGTAATGGGCTTATGTTGAGACTGTAATGGTGCTTATAACATGACTGTAATGGGCTTATGTTGAGACTGTAATGGTGCTTATAACAGGACTGTAATGGGCTTATGTTGAGACCGTAATGGTGCTTATAACATGACTGTAATGGGCTTATGTTGAGACCGTAATGGTGCTTATATTATGACTGTAATGGGCTTATGTTGAGACTGTAATGGTGCTTACAACAGGACTGTAATGGGCTTATGTTGAGACCATAATGGTGCTTATAACATGACTGTAATGGGCTTATGTTGAGACTGTAATGGTGCTTATAACAGGACTGTAATGGGCTTATGTTGAGACTGTAATGGTGCTTATAACAGGACTGTACTGGGCTTATGTTGTGACTGCATCGGTGCTGGCCTCTCACCTTGTCGTGCGGCTCCCGCACAGAGGTCAGGATCTGTAGGGCCTGAGAGGAGTTAGTCTCCATGTAATAATCCACCAGTCCATTCAGCAGCACAGAGCCCCTCTCTGCAACAGACAGAAACAATCAAACACAGAATACATAACTAACCAAAGCTTCCGACCTCAGTTTTAATTTCTTCACTTTTCACAATTTCTCATTTTTTCTGGTGAAGGATAATTGAATATGAAGGAGAGATATCCTATACAGTCTTGTGCAAATTAATTGGATAAAGCAGGCTGGAGGGGGAAAAAACAAAACAACAAAGGTTTTCAGGCTTATTATTACTTTACTAGCATCTATATTCAGCACTCAGTACGAGATGTGTCCTCCACCGTTCTTGATAAGCTGTTCCACCCGTTTTGGCATGGAGCTGACCAGGTTTTTGCAGGTTGCCTTGATTTCTTCGTCGTGATGCCACACCTGGGCAACTGCATTGATAACTTTGGCTTTTGTGGTGCAGTCCTTTTGCTGCAGCCTTGACTTGATGATGGATCAGCGATTTTCAATAGGATTGAGGTCAGGTGAATTACCA
Organism: Gymnothorax javanicus; assembly: GCA_029692085.1. Lineage (NCBI taxonomy): Eukaryota > Metazoa > Chordata > Actinopteri > Anguilliformes > Muraenidae > Gymnothorax > Gymnothorax javanicus. Next base: position 101,750,493 of record CM056194.1, on the reverse strand, counting down.
GGCCAGTGCAACACAGTTACCTTACTGGGTCATTCCATGCCAAATGAACCAGAGCCTCCATGTGTTCCGTCTCCGATTTGGCTAATTTTTTTTCTAAAAATACCTTAGGGTGTCAAACAAGGGGATTTCAAGTTTCAGCTCAATATCTCAAACGGTTTTCATGTGAGAGAAATTTTAAATTGGGGTGTCGCCCCCGCTTCTTGAACTTGTGAAACGCGACATTGGCACGTGAGCCTTTTTGGAAGGCTTTAAAATCTTTCCTAAATGAGATAAAAAGCTGAAAATTATGGAAGCATATGTGCACTTTTATAAGCAATTGGCAATTCAATTGTATTTTTATCCCCAGTTTTGCAGCGTCTGGCACTACACCCCGCCATGTTGAAGGAGGTTGTGGCTTTGCCAGGTCAGACAGTCCTATTGAGAGGGGCGTGTCCACGGGGGGAATAGCCAATACCAGGCAGTCACAGAAGTGACGTTGTTAAAGAAGACCCGCCTTGATGAGAGAACTGACAGTTTGCATGCTAATTTGAATTTTGGTGCGGATGAAGCGTGTGGCAAAATGCCATGCAATAGACGGGGCACAGTTGTACTTTAAAACCTTAAACACACAAAGGATGTGAAGATTTCATTGTCACTTTGCCAATTGAATTGTCAATTGCCAAATGCATTTTCAAATTTCATGAAGAAATTAAATATTGAATTGCCATTTTGCCAAATGAATTGCCATTTGAATAAAGGTGCAAGAATGCCATGGCAATATGACATTTGATTGACTTAATTTTAATTCCTGATTGTCATTGAGATTATCAAAACTGTATTGAAGATTGCATTGCCACTTTGTATATTAAATTGTCAATTGCCAAATACATTTTCAAATTACATGACAAAATTAAACAGTGAATTGCCATTTTACCAATTGAATTGTCAATTGCCTATAAAAGTGCACATATGCTTCCATAGAAAATTGCTGCTCATGTTAATTTTTGCCCTGGCTTTCTGAATCTGGCATCAAAATTGCAATGTGATGAACCATTTGGGATCTATGAGCATTCGCAAATGGGATTTTGGCCGTACATTTCGATGGCGCACCATGTGGTCAGCTGTATACCGAGTAGGGATGTAAAGGTTATCGATATAATGGAATATCTCGGTATAAATTCCTGATGGTTATCATATCCTTTAATTTTTTTTATCGTTAAAACCGATTTCGTATCCACCGTTTGAAAAACTCAAAAAATAGCGCGCTGTCGCAAGCGGGACCCCTCAGCCTTGCGCTTTATTGGCGGCCATATTGATTATCGGAGCTAGGATAGGGTTTTTCAGTTATCGTCCAGAAAGGAAAATGAAGATGGCTGCCGTGGCAGCCATATTGATTATTGGAGCTAAACACAAATCAATAGGAAGCTTCCTGTAACTACCCCGAACATACCACCAAAAAATGAGAACATTTGGCCAAGGCGTTTTTCAGTTATCGTCCGGAAAGGAAAATGAAAATGGCTGCCGCGGCAGCCATATTGATTATCGGAGCTGGACACAAATCGATAGGGAGCTTCCTGTAACCACCCCCAACATACCACCAAAAAATGAGAACATTTTGCCAAGGCGTTTTTCAGTTATCGTCCAGAAACGAAAATGAAGATGGCTGCCGTGGCGGCCATATTGATGATCGGAGTGGGACAGAAATCGAAAGGGAGCTTCCTCTAACCACCCCCGACATACCACCAAAAAATGAGAACATTTGGCCGAGGTGTTTTTCAGCTATCATCCGGAAACGAAAAGTTAACGGACAGACGGACAGACAGGCGGACAGACGGACCCCGCGCGCCATGACAATACCCCTCGACCGACTTTCGTCGGCTGAGGGGTAATAAAAACTCACTGTCCGCACTAGGATCTCTGCACTAGAAACTGTAGAATCTTTGTCTTTGATCTGAAGTCTAGCGTGGCTGCACGAGTGCAACAGGCAATGTGAGTTTAGTTTGCTTTAGACATGGCGGAAAGCACAGGCAGCAGGCTCTATAGTGAATGCAAGGCAAGTTCACATTTAGCTAAAGACATTGCCATATTTTCCTGCTTTCTCATTGGTCGGGAGCTTCCGATCTACGAGTGCCCTGGTACGAGCTAATCAGCTCCGTGGTGTGCGATTAAAACACTGTCTCAGCTAAATGGCAAGCAGCTAACTTTGTAGACTGTATTTAGGAAAATTGCTGTTTATCATAACTGTATAATTTTATGTATGAGATGATGCCTTTCATTCAAACCGTGCTAACGTGGCGACACAAGCTAGTTAACATGAGATACCCGTTAAGCGCAGCGAATAGCTAGCAACTAAGCCTACATTATTCTTCCCTGTTGCGAATGCTAACTTAACTGAGACGAAGAGACACTAAACGCTTCCAGTGACAACAAAGCTGTTTTTAGCTGATAAACTCCAAAGCTGAATATTCATCACGAAGCCAGATTGCGTCCATTTGTATCCCTCCTGGCTCTCGTCGGCTTTGACAGACTCTCCGGAGTAGGACGAGGGAAAGTTGAAACATGACCGTACACGCGAAGATTAAACGCAAAACTATTATCAATTATGTTATGGACAGTTATGGAAGCATGAGAGGGAGGGAACTATGGGAGGGAGGGGCGGGCTACCTCTGTTTTGTTTGAGTTCAAATGTTAACAGAAGTGAAAGTAAACAAACTTGCATAGTGCACCTTTAAGGTAGAATACTGCTATTAAGCATGAAAATCTTTATTTCATCACTTACACCAAATTGCTTTATTGATATGAGAAGCAAACATTCAAATTAGCAGGGATGGAGGTGATTTGCATAAATTATGCAAATTAGGTGTCCAAGATGGCCGCCGCAAAGGGGCATATCATGACAATTTCAAAACACCATACCTCAGTAACTAACAGACATATCAACTTCTTATTTTGCAGACTGGTTGCCTGATCCAGCATCTATGGGCTAAACATCCTAAAGTTGGATACTTTAACAAAATGCAAAGGTTTTTTGAAATTTTGCTCTTGACTTGAAAATTCTCTACCTCATTATATATTCAGCACCCCCTGAAATTAAAGGAGTACCAAAAGGGCCATATTTTTTAGGTTCAGGACAACCATCATGCTGTAAACTATTTATGTTCCAAACTTCATTAAAATCGGACCAGCGGTTTTTTTAGAAATGGCGCATGAAAAATGTGGAAATGGTAATGGTATTTTTATAGCAGTATTCTACCTTAAGCGAGTCCGCTGCCCTCTCTGTGTTCACCCCCTGTCAGAGCTCTGTCACTCTGGCTGCCTTCCTTATCAACTGGTGAACAAATCTGGCTGCCCAGATATGTCTGGCGACCCATTTTAGCATTTTTGTATTTTCATTGTTTCGATTTTCATTTCATTTTCTCGACGTCATCCGCGACCAAGTAATTAGGAGACAGTCTCCCCTCGCTCCCGTCCCTAACACCTGCTCTGCAGGAGAGAGAGGGAGAGACACTATCTGGCCTTAAGTTACAGTAAAAGACGCGGCCATAGTGGATATTTCAATTGTGCATGGGGTCTTTGCTTAGGCTATAGAAACAGTGGAATTGCTCTGACTGTGCAAGCTCTTCATGTCAGACATGACTAGTGTTCCAAACCTGTATGAGACATATAATAATATGTTATTTGTTGTTCTTATTATTTAATTTATATTGTCTTTATGTTCACAAAAAGTTTATTTCAAATGTGCGGTTACCTCTCAGGGCCACATAGTGCTCCTCAATGCACGGATGTGTGTTTTTTTATGTTTACAAACAGAAAGTTATTTTTTTGTCCTTATTATTGATTTTCACGTGTTTATGCATGTAAAAAGCTTATTTGCAATGTGCAGTTACCTCTCAGGGCCACAGATTTGTAATTTTAACACAAAGAATGTTATTGATTCTTGTTATTTTTTGTTATGAAAGCAAAAAGTGGACAATGCTGCTAATTTTATATATTAGTTTCATAATAAAGCTTGTTGAAATAATTTTAGCAATTATATCAGAACTTTCTGGACCTTTTATGCACATTTTAATAATACCGTGATAATACTGAAAACCGTGATATTTTTGTTCACAAAATCATGATACGAAATTTTCATACCGTTACATCCATAATACAGAGACCCAATATTAAATAGAAATGTGATATTGAGGCAAAAAACTATAGGCAAAACCAATATAACACAAGCTAAGCCTTCGATAAAAAAGTTATGGGCCTCTGAAAATGGTCACAGTGTAAAAAACTCCTGCGTTACCCCAACATTCAGGGTGGTGGTTGACCATGTAGATGGTTAGACAGCTTAATGAAATTTTCACCACTTAAAGATACATATCTTCGCAATATTTGGTAAAAATATTAATGTCTCAACTCAACTTTTTCACCGTAAATTAGATTTTTGAAAAAAGGGTGTTTTTGTTTAATCAAACTCTAATGAACATGAACTTGCTGTGTACATAATGTAAATATACAATATGTATGAACCCACTTAAGAAAACACTGCATTAGTCATGTTCCTTGATGCTCACAATACAGGGTAGAGTTAAATTATGAGGCACTGTTCTAGTGATGGAGCTGCTGCACAATACAAAAATAGTGGCAAAGCCACTGCGCCCGCTTGGCCAAACGTGGCCAAAATGGAACGCCCCCTATTGGCCAAAGTGTTGGTCCGATTGGGCTGAAAATCATACACAGTCTGGATCTTAAGACACTATATACACATATGAAATATGAAAAGGACCGGTGGAAAACTGAAGACGCTAGAGCGCAGACAAGCCAAAAGTTTACGCACGCACGCACAGATGCACGACAGACCACCACTAAAGACCCCGAGCATAGCATAAGCCCATTGGGTCTTTTGGCTAAGCGGGAAAGAATTTGAGCATCTTAGCTCGTAGAATAAGGGAGCTAGAGCTGTTTGAAGTTTTGCAGAAAAAGCCCCCTGGTGGCCAAGCCGAGAATCGCAGCACACCCAAGATCGAACTGGGGCTAGATCTTGGGTCATATACATGCATATAAAATAGGAAAAGGATCCGTTGAAAACTGAAGGCACTATTGCAGTGAAACAAAATCTGTGCATTTTACGACCTTTGACCTACATAACCTTTAAATTTAGGTAAAATCAGAAACCCATTACACAAATGATGAACCCTTGGCAGAACAACCTACAGCAGGGGTCGGCAAGTAACTTGGGCTGCGGACCAAGATTTTTCCACGCCACTAGGTGGCGGGCCAGAGGCCGAGCTATGGCCTATTTAGACGCTGCGATAGGTGCCCCTCAGGTCCACTCGCAAGAACCAGGCCTACACGGAGAATGGTGAGTCTAAAAAAATAACTAATGACCATAAATAAATGTGGACTGTGCACAAGCACATTGGAAGTCTCTTTTGATAATTTAATAATCTTAATGGACTTAGTATCTCTTTCAATAGTGAGTCATCTGAAATTGCGAAAAAGGCAATGATGGCAATGATAGGCCCAGGTTAGGTCTATTAGGTATGCATGGGCAATACAAATGAATAAAATGACAACATTTCTTGAGTTGCTGAGAAAAAAGTTTTTATTATTTTCTAATGATTTTTTGCAGGTAAGTACAGAAGACACAGACGAAGAGTTTGCCACAAGTCCAACGCCTTTACAGGAAAGGGTCTCAGAGCCACAGGGTCCCAAAAATGGCTGATTTCGGCATTTATCAACAAAACCCATTGTGAAAATTGGGGGGTGAAGCCTGAGGGCATTTTCGAAAATGCAGTCTACTCAGAAATAAACCTGGCCAAATTATCCATTAGGGTACCCTAACAGAAATAATTGATGCTAAAGTCATCAACCCCTTTTCTGAAGTACAGCAGCGCCCCTAGGCCCTTTTTAATGGAAAATGCATTGAATTTCACCCAATTATGTTCAACAAACATTAGGTTTTGCATTGATATTAAAAATGGTATGAATGGGTTGCCTGTGAAGTTTTTTTTTTGGATCAATGGCCTGCAAAAATGTCAAAATTATCGGTGGGAGGGCAAACATTAACGCTACTCGCCCATAACTATATAAAATGCAGTGAAGTCGCTGATGCGGCAGTTGTTTGCCCTCCCACTGCTACGAAATGAATCAAACGTTCCCCTTCAATAACCCGTGGTGATTAAAAAAAAAAAAAACCTTTGCACTGTTTTTTTACAATGTCCATATACCCTCCTCCCATGATAGTTTCAATGAGCTACTGTGAATAATTCATAGTAAAACACAGTGACGTGCAGTCGGAGGTTAGTTTGGCGAGGCAGAAACCTCCCTTTGCTTGATTAGCAATCAGGCGATTAACTAGTTTTGTAAGACTATTCGCAGAATGACGGGCCAGTTGAAGTTTCATGGCGTTATTACTCAGTACATCGAACCTGAAATGCTCACTAGACAGCAGATTTGCGCATACTTGCTTCCAGGAAGCCGAAGCAATGTCATCAACAAATATTAAAACAGTTCGACTTATGCAGAGTTCAATGCTTAATCAATATACAATGTATTCTCCTTTAAATACGCGCTTTTACACCCAAACAAAAAGCGGGCGCTTATTTTCAGTCTTCTTTCATAATCCGATTAACAAAATGTTTCAACGATATACAGAATTACCGAGAGCCGAGAATTTTTCCTAATTGATTATTCAGATTTCCATCCTCGCAGTCTCGAATTGAAGGGTATAAGTGAAGGAATCTTGTGACCGGTGTTCGCGAGGTGGCATATTTTGATAGGTAGCAAAATTTGTCAGAACACTGGTAGGTTTTGAACGCCTGGTGCTGGTTTATTCCTTGGTATATTTTACTGAAACTTCATAAATAGGGTCACAGGATATTCTGTCAACTAACTATTTAGGGTACAGTAAATATACACTCACCTTTCTTGCTATTGTTGAGAAGTAGTCACGGCGAACTCGCGACGAACTTTAACAACTTCTGTCGAACTTATTTCACATCCCCTGGAGGTCTAGGTTGGACGAATAGACTCGTAATTTCTCAAATTAGATGGCTGTAAGTCAATCAGGGCTGTAGCTGGGATATCACGTCAGCGCGGGCTATTTGAAATCTACCTCCAAAATGGATATTTTTGCCACGCCATGCACTTGAAAGTTTGTAAACACGGCGCAAATTGAGGTCACGCATTCATCCAACGGGCGAATAATAGCTCTGTTCAAATCGCGTTATTGGCCATAATACGCAGAGTTCATGTATGAAATGCGGGTATCCTATTGAAAAGGTTGCTTTTAATCAAATAATGGTGTTCTTTTTGCATGAAAATGGTATTTTCTGAGGCTTGTTTACCGCCCCAGTTCAGCTGTTACGCATTCCATTAGAGTTTATGCAGAGCGTTGCCCATGCCTATATTAGGCTACTAGTAATATTAGTCTTGGGCAACTTTTATTTTGAAATACTTGGTTGACCGCCTTCTTATAATAATACAACGAGCTGACTATTCGCACTTATACGTGTGGCCAATGCTTAATTTTTTTTCTTGGCCACTTCGGCTTCTTATACGTGGGTTTATGCTGAATTTTTTTTTCTTGGCCACAGCTTAAAATAAGTTTGGCTAAAAAAAAAAATTTAGTTTTGGACACACTTAAAATAAGTGTGGGCAATGGAGCAATGTGCATGTTGGCCACACTTATAAGTGCGTCTAACGCGAATTTCGATCAATTTTTGTGATTGGACGCACTTAAATAAGTGCGAATAACATCGGCCATAATACAAGGTTTGCTGCTTTGGTGGAAATAGCGTGCAGAGAGGAGTAAGCTGAATTAAAAAGATGTCTCTGTCAAAAGGTCTAAAGAGGAAAGTTGACACCGAAAACAGAGCCTATAAAGAGGAATGGAGCGACAAATTCACGTTCATCTTACCCAGTTGTAGTAATGGAAAGCCCATGTGCCTCATATGCAAGGAAGTTATCGCGGTTCGCAAAGAGTATAATGTATATTAATGTATAATGTCAAGCGGCATTACGAAACGAAGCATGGCTCCTTCAACGTTGCTTATCCGCACCAGTCTGCGGCACGAAAACGCAAAATTGAAGCGCTGACAGATGGTTATACAAAGAGCAGCAGCATCCTAGTGCGAAGTCTAACATCCCAAGAAAAAGCCACAAGTGCGTCCTTAAAAGCGTCTTAGTTGCTTTTTTTTCTCTCTCTTGCGTTTCGTTTCAGGAGCATCCGTGCCCACCACCTCTGCCATTGCGCGACTGCCTGATCATGGTTTTATTTTATTTTACTTTGCGTGAAAGGCTTCTGGATTATGCCACAGTTACTGTCTTGTTAAATAAAATATAAACCTAGTTTCCTGTGTCGCTCTGGCGCAAATATTTTGTTGCAGCATGACTGTTGGCCTGAAGTTCAGTTAAAGACAGCGCACCTTTTCATAGGCTGCCCCATTATGTCAAAAATGCAACTTTTCCTTTTTAGTTGAAGAAAGTGAAATAAAGACAACTAAGATTAAGAATGCAAATCCTGGCTCTGATATTCTCTTGTTTCTGCTTAACATCAGGTGCCTGGTAGGCTATAGGCAGGAATCGCAGGAATAGCCTGCGTTTGAAAAAAAAAAAAAAAAAAAAACGCTCGGAGAGAGAAAAAAAACTGTGATCAGAATCGTCTGGCGGGCCAATGAAAATCGTTCGCGGGCCAAAATTGGCCCACGGGCCGGCTGTTGCCGACCTATGACCTACAGTAAAAATTTGAGCATCTTAGCTCGTAGAGTAAGGGAGCTAGAGCTGTCAGAAGTTTTGCAGAAAAAGCCCCCTGGTGGCCAAACTGAGAATCGCAGCACGCCCAAAATCGAACTCGGGCTAGATCTTGGGCCCATGTACAAGCATATAAAATATGAAAAGGATCTGTGGAAAATTGAAAGCTGTATCGCGCTGAAAGACAATTGTTGACGCACGCACAACAGACCACCACTAATGATCCTAAACACAGCATAAGCAAGCAGGCTAAAAACTATAAACATTTTGCAAACTCGCATCATCACAAAAATGACTATGGACTGGAGGCAGAGTGGCATTTTTTGCCACGAGCCATGATGAAAGCCCTTGTGATGGTGTTGGGGGCTTGGTAAAAAGATTTGTAGCATATGCCAGCCTCCAGGCAACAATGTCTTGTCATATTCTGAGTGCAACAGACATGTTTCAATGGACATCGAATCACATTCCACGTATTCGCTTTCCTGGGACAAATGCTGGGTTCCACTTCAACATATCATCAGCGCCATTAGTGTGCCGGAGCCCCAGGGACAAAGTGCACAATTTTACAAACTTTCATCATTTGATGCCGACAGGATTCAAGAAGATTTTCCAAAATTTTTGAAGTGAGTGAGGATTTGTTTCTGGACATTATGAAACTTGGAAAGGTTGTTGAAATGGATGTTTTTTGGGCAAAAAGTGTAATTAATACTGAAGGGTGTCCTTCACTATCATGACTGTAACTCTTCATTTGAATGTGTTTATAGTCCCTCGTGTGAATTTCTTTAACTTTTAGGCACTTAGATGCATAGCTGCCAATTCCATTGAATCATTTCAATGATTTTGCTTATGGGGGCAGATTTCTACTTGGGCCACAATGTTCTGGTCAGTTTGGCTCATTGCATAAAGATTTGTGTCAATTACTGCACTTCAGACATGGACAGAAACACATTTGTGACAGGTCCACTTCTTAAAAAGTATTAAAATATCCAAATAATACTGTCTTCCTCCCTCCATGAAAAAATAAAGAAAAATAACGTAAAATATGAAGAAGGGTTATTCCATGTCAGATCATCAAATGGGTCTCACCACCACCTTCTCAATTTTTTTCATTTTTTGTATGCAGCTGTGTAAATATATATCACTAACAAACCCGAAATTTCAGTTAATGGTGAATTATTTTCTAAGGGTACTGTTTGTCAGTTTTTTTGTCAATTGACATTTTTCTTGTATTTAACATGGCATAACTTTTTTATTATTACACCTATAACTTTGAAACTTTGCATCTCAGCTAATGTTATACTGTTTAATCAGAAAATGCAGTCCATTTTACGTTATCTTTCTTGGTTGTGGAGCTATGAGGACACCAAAAGTGCCTTTTGTTCAGTCAGTTCCATGGTTAGGTCCCCAAAGCACCCCCAATATAAACCCTAGCATAGGCACTCTGGCATTTTTTCCATTCATTTATGTCTGCTGAATATAAATCAGGCTGAATTCACCACGAAGTTATCACCAACTGCAGTCAGTACCTTGCCAAATGTGAAAAAAACGCTAAAATGCCACCTGTTCAAACCCCCGTATCTCCAGGGGCACACCTTGGATTTTCCTATTTTTTTTTTTTTTTTTTTTTACAGATTCCTCTATTATAGTAGAAAGACCACAAACATAAATTTTGCAGGTGTCTGAACAGAGGTGGGGTAATCTCAAGAAACGCTTGGCATTTTCAGCTTCTTACACAATGTTAATGATTATTGAATCACAATAATTATAAGTTCTCAATTCATCAATGCATGACACATTCACAGAAAGGTTAGGATATGCAGGTTGGTAGATCATGTTGGCAGGGAGAAACCTGAACCAGTTATTGATCAATAATTTCTGATTATTGCTAGTGTTTTTCATGAAACGAAACAAGAGGACACAAGCATTAACATGGACTTCTTCTGAAAAATGCTGGGTGCCATTCAATAACATTCTCCGAACTGTTCCTACTCCGGATGTCACTGGACGCACAGCCCAGCAGTATAAGTTGGACAAAACTGGGACAGACAACATTGTTGTGCTCTTTGCTGCATTTAGGAAGCAATAACAGTGTTAATATAGCATGGAATACAAAGTTTTAATTTGACAGTCAGTTCACTAGAATTAGTGTCAGTAAATTTTATTGATGCAACGAAGTGTGATTCTCAAAAATTGCCTGACCCCTATTTAGACAGTTCTGAAATGTATGTCGTTCAAGTCACATCAACAATTTTTGTTTTGTTATGTCTACTATAATACAGGAATTAGTATAATTTAGTGTGTGATTGCCTAATTATTGAAAACACTTAAAATGTTGCATAGTTAAATGTGTGAGAAGCTTAAAGTGCCACGTGATTCTCGAGATTACCCCACCCCTGTTCAGACACCTGCAAAATTTATATTGGTCAAAACACATCAACAATTTTTGGAGTGGTCTTTCTACTACAATAGAGGAATCAGTTAAAAAAAATAGAAGAAAATCCACGGTGTGCTCCTGGAGATACGGGGGTTTGAACAGGTGGCATTTTAGCGTTTTTTTTCACATTTGGCAAGGTACTGACTGCAGTTGGTGATAACTTCATGGTAAATTCAGCCTGATTTATATTCAGCAGACACAAATGAATGGAAAAAATGCCAGACAGCCTATGCTAGGGTTTATATTGGGGGTGCTTTGGGGGACGTAACCATGGAACTGCCTGAACAAAAGGCATTTTTGGAGTCCTCATAGCTCCACAACCAAGAAAGACAAAATAAAATGGACTGCATTTTCTGATTAAGCAGTATAACATTAGCTTAGATGCAAAGTTTCAAAGCTATAGGTGTAATAATAAGAAAGTTACGCCCTGTTAAATATAAGAAAAATGTCAATTGACAAAAAAACTGACGGTTAGTACCCTTAGAAAATAATTCTCCAAAAATTCATTTTTGGTCCGAATGAGCTGAAATTTTTGATTTGTTCATCACTAATACATACTTATCTAATGTGAAAATATGGAAGCAATCTATGACTACATGGTGACAAATGTTTTGTTTATCTGATGATTTGACATGGAATGACCCAGAAGGGAGATTTTTAAAAACTGGTAGAATTGACATGGAATAGCCCATAGATGTACCTAATTACACATACCGAAGAAAACAAAGACTGCACATTACCAATCGGCTGTATCCAGTAAACACAGAAAATGAGAACAAGCAGAATGATGAGCCTCCAAAGGGCAGCCCGTCCGGACTCATAGCAGCTATACAAGCACAAATCACCGCACTCCTCTCGGCTGAGACGGTAAATCTGCGTTTACAGAAAAGTCTGCATCATTAACCCAGGCCTTATTCAGCACGACTCCCACCTGAGCTGAGCTGCTCGATGATGAGCACCATCACCTGCTCCCGCTGGCTCAGCTCGGACGAGTCCAGCAGCACCAGGAGGTCGCTCGTGTTCTGCTGCTCCCGCGCCATGCTCTGCCCCCGCAAGGTTCAGTCACGGGGTCCAGATGGGGGAGGGGTCACCACGCCACTCTCACAGTGTCCTGCCCTATTGGGCGGGGTCCCGCCACCACCCTCCGATCCCGTCTCCAGCACCACTACAAGAGAGAAGGAACTCTTTTTACTAAATCTATAACAATTTATACCATGAACTGTATATAAAGATGGACGACGCGTCTCCATTCACTCCCACTGCTCAAAAATGGAGCCAAAATATTGCAGATACGGGCGCTGCCATGTTGCACAGTTGGAGCCAGAGTCGGCGCAGTAGCGATCGGGGGTTGAGCCGCGGTATCGAGATCCCGCCCATACACCCACCCGAACACCGCCCCCCCCGAACTTTTAACTTGGTCTGATTGCTGCGCTATGGACCCTTTCGGTTTAAGGGCGTGAAAAAGCGATTCGGAGTGGGCATGCTCTTTACAGACTATGAGGGGCAAAAGAGGCACAAATCGCATTGAAAAAGTGGGGAATTATAAGTTCTTTCGCTTTCCCCATGGTAAAAGGCAGCTTACATCGTGGATTCGAACTATGAACAGAATATTTTTTGTTCAGGAACATTCTAGGGTGTGCAGCGTACATTTTGTGTCCGGATGGCGAGATTAAGAATTCTGTATTCAACCTACGCCAATATCTATTGATGTTCGGGTACCTAGAAAAACATTAGGATATGTAAACACGTCAAGCGTACGTCCAGTTAAGAAAATTTAGAGTTTAGTTTCAAGTGCCGCTATTCGTGTAAGTAGCATATCGTTAACGGCGGCTGCCATGTCACTGATGACAAACCGGGTTGCTAGGGCAGGCACAGCATATGCATTTGCGATATTAAAAATTAATGTTAAATTCTAAACCCCCTTCTCACTGATATATACTCCCTAAAATATATTGGCGCCCGCCTTTTAACATTGATCTGGCAAATAAAAAGCCAGACAAAGTGGAGGTTGGATACAAAATTCTTTCCCCCGACAATATAGTTTGATTCTCCTACAAACTGAAAGCATTGGCTTCCTCAGCACAACGGAGACTTGGGAGACTATATCACAAGACAATTTACAGGGTGTAGTTAAGATTGATACGTTGTGATTACTATTTTAACGTTAAATGGCTATTATCGAACTACCTTAACAGATTAGCTAGTTATAATCAAAATTAGTCAAGTTGGTTGTCTATAGAATGGCCTACTTCAAATTTTGTAACCCTTTGCGTTAGCCAAATTTATACTCAAAATTTCACAACTGCTTTAAGTGATCCATGTCACACGCCATAACTTTCTTAATCCAGCATCATCGATACGCAACGCTCTTTGATTATAGACTAGGCTTACAAAGCTATCGTTCAGGCACCTAGCTATTAATTTACATAGATAACACGCGAGGCAACAACTGCCCTAGCGCCACCTTACCCATTTCATATTTATTTGAGGTAAATTAATGCCGTTACTCACTGAAATGTCAGTGCAGTTGAAATACACATACTAAACTGCCTTGCTCCAGAAAAAAACTACACCATTCTTTCATCTATTAACTTTATTCAACATCAAAGCAATATTGCAGCTACCCATATAAAGATTCTTGAAATTCTTCTAGCGAGTTGAAAAGGATGACAAAGCGTCATGGTTTCCAACTTCGTAAAGATCGCGATTTTTTTCAGCTATTAAAATACCAGAATAGTTTTAGTCACAAAAGCACATTCTGTATTGAGGAAAGATATGTTTTTTCCAACACCATTACAAAACAATCATGAAATTAAGCAAATATGAGAATGCCGAAGTTACATTTCATAACACAAATTTTCTAAACCATAACCTTATGAGAAGTTAAAGACGTTCCATATTATGCCCTATAATCCTACGTCCCCGCAAAGCTCACAAAAATGCCGTAAAACTAGCCTGACAAGCCAGACTATAACATCAAAATGTATAGTCTGGCCACGACTGATAGACCGGGCTCAATCCTAGGGGTGGAATCAGCGGTTGTCTTTCAAACTGCCTCTGCACGCAATAGCATAGCGCTATGACCAATCAGAGCAACGAACAAGGTGGCGCATTCAGAGCGACGGAAAAGAGTCAACGGGAGAGTAAACATAGAAGGGATACGGCTAGTTATGGAGAAATCCATCCATCTACACTAGCGTCCATCCCCGTGGTCCTAATATATAAGCTACTTAACAAAGTTTAACACCGACAGCAGAGGAGGATAAAAGAGGAGCATTCTGACTTTCAGTCTGCTGTGATTATAATATCACAATAAGGCCGTGTGTAACACAACTGGCTGTACATTCAGTTCACATTACTTGTAAATATTGAATATGGACTTTATCGCTATTACGTAGTTTACTTGATGCCTCTTACCATTTGTAAATGAGATGTATGTACCTCATCCACCACGATTCCTTGGAGGTTATCGCGGAAGACCTTGATAGCCACATGTCGCGCCACTTCCTCTGCATGAGCCAGGCTTCAGGACCACCGAAGACCAACTGATAATGGCCATTTCGAATTTCCTTCAATTTATGTACACCAAGTTGCATGGCCGTGAGTCCAAATTTGGTTGCCTCTGTGACCTGGTCCTCCATGAGGGCGATCAACGGCGAGACTACAACCAGTGGGTTTTCACTTACTGCGTTTACATGCACACCATATTCCTGTATTAATCGGAATATTAGAATATTCCTGTATTAATCGGAATAAGAGAATATTCCAATTGCGTACCTGTCATGTAAACGCGTGCAATAACCCGATTAAGGTCATTTTCCTATTTTAAATATTCCGAATAAGACCCCTGGCATATGCCTGTTTTAATCGGAATATTGGGTCATGTAATCACCTTAATTAGAAAATGCCCCCGAACACAATATTCAGTTACGTCTGCGCCTGTTCAATTCGCAAGGAATTAGCGTTTTTGGAGGGACAAGGAGACGACAGTGTGCATTCAGATACTGAAAGAAATGAATATAATGGTATATATCGATGGGCGAAAGCACCGTAACAACGATATCTTTAAGGTGTGCGAAAAGTGGAGGGAGGCTGGTTTTGTGGTAACTGCCAACCAAGTTAAGCATTGCTGGAAAACTCTAAAGGCGGCATATTCCAAAGCGAAAAAAAAAATGCAGGCAGTGGCTATTTTTATGCCAGTCGTAATCTTACTCCAATTTGCTCTTCTTACGAGCTTCCGTATGTTCATGCACAATGTAGGAAATCTGGACTTGAACCCATAGACTGATTTATACAGTCTATGCGTATACCACGGCATTAACTATAATGTATCAGCTGACGTTAGCCAGCGGGACGGCTGTAACATTACTTATGTTTTCTTAGCTTACAGGTTAGGTAGTTATGAGAGTGTAATTTTAGGTTCAACGTTTGCTCGCTAATGTTTGGGAAACTGTCAGGTCGTCACTCTCCACAATCAATAGTCAGTAGTGATTTGTGTCGTGTAGAAGAGCTGATGGCTGCACAAAGTTTTTCCTTGCAAGAAATTCTAGAGTACAAGTTGGCTAATGAGTTAGATGGCAAGCTGGCAAAGTTAGCTAGCTAATAACTAACCCTACATAGCTTGAGTAGAGGACATCTTGACTGTAACTTAAAGTAAGTAAGCCGGCTAGACTGCCTAGTAATGAGCCACAAGGCACGCAGTGTAAGCAGGATGTTTTCAACCCAGTTGAGTAGCAGTTTTTTCCGAGGCCGAATTTCCTATTGTGCATGCGGATACGGAAGTTCGTAAGAATAGCAAATCACAGTAAGATCATGACTGGCGTAAAAATAGCCACAGCCAAAAACAAAACAATACCAGCGGCCCTAATCCAGCTAGTTTCATTTATTTCGCGGTCATGGATGAAATTCTGGGACAGAGACCGCTGGCGATGGCAATGGCCAAGAGCGTGGAGTTGATGTCGGCTTTGAAGCTCTAACTGAAGGCAACCAAAGCCATGACGATTACTATCGAGCGTTATATTTGCTGAAAACCCGGTGCTTAGATTGGACCAAAGTGGTGGATATGCTAATTAACATGCAAACGGAATATTCCCATCGCTCAGCGCATATAAACAACTTATTCGGAATATTACCTTAACATGAATATGGACCTTAATCGGAATATGGTGTGCATGTAAACGCAGTTACTCACTGACTCCCATTCGTTTCGCTAGCAGCGGAGCCAGCTGGTAAATTAAACTTTTGCCGTATACCGTCGGCAAAACGGCAAATACATCAGTCTTTGAAACGAATTACTTGAGTGCCTTTTTCTGCTCATCTTTCAAAGAAAAGCCCAAGTCTAAGTCATCCAAAGTCAATGCCAAAGACGATTCAAACGAACAGCGTTTCTTTGCCACAGCCATCCCAGTTGTTTTGCACTGTCGCAGCGTTGTCGTCATCGTGCTAAGCCAGCCCAACGACTCTCTACAAACATAGAGCGTTGTGATTGGTCCGACCAAACCTTGGTCGGACCAATCACTTGGTAGTACTGGGGCCCTATGGCTCGTGGCTAGACATATTGGCTGAGCAAAACTATTTGCTGCCGCTAGGGTACATCTAGATTTCTAGGCTACCGCAAAACAGAATAGTTTGGGCAGTAGATGGGATTATTGGCTCATTTATGGAAAACTAAACTATCATTGAGGTGAGTACTGGGGAGAGGCGTGATGTTTCCCTAAGGGCGATACGGGAAACACTGAACAAGGGAGAAAAAAAAAACATGGGAAAAAATAGCAACTTTATTCTATACATGAATTGCATGTTGAATTTTATTACTGTTGGTCAAGTTCAGCTTTGTTGTAGTAGTAAGATACAATATCGTTTTATCTTCAGGACTTTAGTGAGGTTCATGCAGCTAGATTAAAATTAATAATGTTTGTAATTTAAATTTCTTGCCAAATTTGTGTAACACCTAGTCAGGAGTAAATAACCATGTTACATATTATTTTTCATTCTAATAACAAAAGGCAGAGTTAACAAACTGAATAATCTGTTGAGTTGTTTTATAGTACATGCCTCTTTCATTAAATACTATAAAAGTCAGGGGAAAAAACCCATCCCTTGATTTTAACGGACAATATTCACTGCTATACAATATAGAAAGAGTGCTATATATTTCAGGGTTTGTATAGCAATCAAGGCTATGCAGATTTTTAACCTGAAAATAAATCCTGCTGCACGTTTAACTCAAGTCCTGGACGGCTACAGTCTCTGCAAGTTTAACTCCAGTCTTGGAAGACCACAGTGTCTGCAGGTTAAACTCCAGTCCAGGAGGGGCACAGTGTCTGCAGGTTTAAATCCAGTCCTGGACGGCCACAGTGTCTGCAGGTTGAACACCAGTCCTGGAGGGCCACAATGTCTGGAGATTAAACTCCAGTCCTGGACGGCCAAAGTGTCTGCAGGTATAACTCCAGTCCTGGAGGGCCACAGTGTCTGCAGGTTAAAATCCAGTCCTGGAGGGCCACAGTGTCCACAGGTTTAAATCCAGACCTGGATGGGAACAGTGTCTGCAGGTTTAAATCCAGTCCTGGAGGGCCACAGTGTCTGCAGGTTTAAATCCAGTCCTGGACGGCCACAGTGTCTGCAGGTTTAAATCCAGTCCTGGAGGGCCACAGTGTCTGCAGGTTTAACTCCAGTCCTGGAGGGCTGCAGTGTCTGCAGGTTTAACTCCCGTCCTGGAGGGCCACAGTGTCTACAGGATTAATTCCTGTCCTGGAGGGCCACAGTGTCTGCGTGTTCAAGTCCCGTCCTGAAGGGCCAAAGTGTCCACAGGATTAACTCCAGTCCTGGATGGCCACAGTGTCTGCAGGTTTAACTCCAGTCCTGGAGGGACACAGTGTCTGCAGGTTTAACTCCAGTCCTGGATGGCCAGAGTGTCTGCAGGTTTAACTCCAGTCCTGGAGGGCCAGAGTGTCTGCAGGTTTAACTCCAGTCCTGAAGGGCCACAGTGTCTGCAGGTTTAACTCCAGTCCTGGAGGGCCGCACTGCTGCACCTTTAACTCCAGTCCTGGATGGCCGCAGTGTCTGCATGTTTAACTCCAATCCTGGAGGGCCAAAGTGTCTACAGGATTAATTTCTGTCCTGGAGGGTCAAAGTGTCTGCATGTTTAACTCCAGTCCTGCAGGGCCACAGTGTCTGCAGGTTTAACTCCAGTCCTGGAGGGCCACAGTGTCTGCAGGTTGAACTCCAGTCCTGGAGGACCACAGTGTCCGCAGGTTTAACTACAGTCCTGGAGGGCCACTCAATCTGTAGGTTTAACTCTAGTCCTAGAGGGCCACAGTGTCTGAAGGTTAAGCTCCTGTCCTGGAGGGCCCTCAATCTGCAGGTTTAATTCTAGTCCTGGAGGGCCAAAGTGTCTGCAGGTTTAATTCCAGTCTTGGAGGGCCACAGTGTCTGGAGGTTTAACTCCTGTCCTGGAGGGCCACTCAATCCACAGGTTTAACTCCAGTTCTGGAGGGCCAAAGTGTCTGCAGGTTTAACTCCAGTCCTGGAGGGCCACAGTGTCTGCAGGTTTGACTCGATTCCTGGAGGGCCACAGTGTGTGCAGGTTTAACTCCTGTCCTGGAGGGCAACTCAATCTGCAGGTTTAACTCCAGTCCTGGAGGACCAAAGTGTCTGCAGCTTTAACTCCAGTCCTGAAGGGCCACAGTGTATGCAAGTTTAACTCCTGTTCTGGAGGGCCACTCAATCTGCAGGTTTAACTCCAGTCCTGGAGGGCCACTTTGTCTGCAGGTTTAACTCGAGTCCTGGAGGGCCAAAGTGTCTACGGGATTAATGTCTGTCCTGGAGGGCCAAAGTATCTGCATGTTTAACTCTAGTCCTGGAGGGCCAAAGTGTCTACAGGTTTAACTCCAGTCCTGGAGGGCCACAGTGTCTGAAGGTTTAGCTCCTGTCCTGGAGGGCCAAAGTGTCTGCAGGTTTAACTCCAGCCCTGGACGGCCACATTATCTGCAGGTTTAACTCCAATCCTGGAGGGCCACAGTGTCTGCAGGTTTAACTCCAGTCCTGGAGGGCCACAGTGTCTGCAGGTTTAACTCCAGTCCAGGAGGACACAGTGTCTGCAGGTTTAACTCCAGTCCAGGAGGACACAGTGTCTGCAGGTTTAACTCCAGTCCAGGAGGACACAGTGTCTGCAGGTTTAACTCCAGTCCTGGAGGGACACAGTATCTGCAGATTTAATTCCAGTCCTGGAGGGACACAGTATCTGCAGGTATAACTCCAGTCCTGGAGGGACACAGTATCTGCAGGTTTAAGTCCAGTCCTGGAGGGACACAGTAAATGCAGATTTAACTCCAGTCCTGAAGGGACACAGTATCTGCAGGTTTAACTCCAGTCATGGAGGGACACAATATCTGCAGGTTTAACTGCAGTCATGGAGGGACACAGTATCTGCAGGTTTAACTCAAGTCCCGGAGGGACACAGTATCTGCAGGTTTAACTACAGTCCTGGAGGGACACAGCATCTGCAGGTTTAACTCCAGTCCTGGAGGAACGCAGTATCTGCAGGTTTAACACCAGTCCTGGAGAGACACAGCATCTGCATAATTAACTCCAGTCCTGGAGGGACGCAGTATGTGCAGGTTTAACTCCAGTCCTGGAGGAACACAGTGTCTCCAGGTTTAACTCCAGTCCTGGAGGGCTGCAGTATCTGCAGTTTTAACTCCAGTCCTCGAGGGACACAGTATCTGCAGCTTTAACTCCAGTCCTCGAGGGACACAGTGTCTGCAGGTTTAACTCCATTCCTGGAGGGACACAGTATTGGCAGGTTTAACTCCAGTCCTGGAGGGACACAGTGACTGCAGGCTTAACTCCAGTCCTGGAGGGCCACAGTGACTGCGGGTTTAACTCCAGTCCTGGAGGGCCACAGTGTCTACAGGTTAAAGTTTGGTTCTAACGGGCCACACATTGTGCAAGTTTTTACTGCATGTTCCCTCCAGGGACTCATATAAGTCTCTGATTGGCTGACGAGATGTTAATACTTGATATTAAGGCATTAAGTAATTGGCCCCTGATTGAGAACACGAAAGCCTGTGGACACTGCCCCCCCGAGGACTGCAGTTTGACACCCTTCAATTACACTTTTTGCCAAATTTGGGTAACTTTGTATTAAACACAGCATGAACATATGAGCATTATATTGTCCTGACTATGGTGCTGCACCTGCCCAAACTGCATTACACCTCCCTGAATGAGGCCTTAGGGAACAGCTGCACCTGCCCAAACTGCATTACACCTCCCTGCATGAGGCCTTAGAGAACAGCACACCTGCCCAAACTGCGTTACACCTCCCTGCACGAGACCTTAGGGAACAGCACACCTGCCCAAACTGCATTACAACTCCCAGCATGAGGCGATAGAGAACAGCTACACCAGCCCAAACTGCATTACACCTCCCTGAATGAGGCCTTAGGGAACAGCACACCTGCCCAAACTGTGATACACCTCCCTGCATGAAACCTTAGGGAACAGCACACCTGCCCAAACTGCATTGCACCTCCCTGCATGAGGCCTTTGAGAACAGCACATCTGCCCAAACTGCGTTACACCTCCCTGCAAGAGACCTTAGAGAACAGCACACCTGGCCAAACGGCATTACAACTCCCTGCATGAGGCGATAGGGAACAGCTGCACCTGCCCAAACTGCATTACACCTCCCTGCATATGGAGTTAGGAAAAAGCTGCACCTGCCCAAACTGCAATACATCTCCATGCCCTAGGCCTTGGAGAACAGCACATCTGCCAAAACTGCATTACACCTCCCTGCATATGGAGTTAGGAAAAAGCTGCACCTGCCCAAACTGCAATACATCTCCATGCCCTAGGCCTTGGAGAACAGCACATCTGCCCAAACTGCATTACACCTCCCTGCATGAGGCCTTAGGGAACAGCTGCACCTGCCCAAACTGCATTACACCTCCCTGACTGAGACGTCAGGGAACAGCACACCAGTGCAAACTGCGTTACACCTCCCTGCATGAGGCGATAGGGAACAGCTGCACGTGCCCAAACTGCATTACACCTCCCTACATGAGGCCTTAGGAAACAGCACACCTGCCCAAAATGCTTTACACCTCCCTGCATGAGGAATTAGGGAACAGCAGCACCTGCCCAAACTGCATTACGCCTCCCTGACTGAGACCATAGGGAACAGCACACTTGCCAGAACTGCTTTACACCTCAATGCATGGGGAAAAAATGAACAACACACCTGCCCAAACTGCGTTACACCTCCCTGCATGAGGCCTTAGGGAACAGCTGCACCTGCCAAAAATGCATTACACCTCCCTGCATGAGGCGTTAGGGAACAGCACACCTGCCCAAAATGCATTACACCTCCATGCATGAGGCCGTAGGGAACAGCTGCACCTGCCCAAACTGCATTACACCTCCTTGCATGAGGCCTTAGGGAACAGCACATCTGCCCAAACTGCGTTACACCTCCCTGAATGAGGCGATAGGGAACAGCTGCACCTACCCAAACTGTATTACATCTCCCTGCATGAGGCCTTGGGGAACAGCAAACCTGCCCAAACTGCATTACACCTCCTTGCATGAGGCGTTAGGGAATAGCACACCTGACCCAACTGCATGACACCTCCCTGCATGAGGCCATAGGGAACAGCACACCTGCCCAAACAGAATGACACCTCCCTGCATGAGGCGATAGGGAACAGCTGCACCTGCCCAAACTGCATGAAACCTCCCTGCATGAGGCCTTAGGGAACAGCACACCTGCCCAAACTGCATTACACCTTCCTGCATATGGAGATAGGAAAAAGCTGCACCTGCGCAAACTGCAATACACCTCCATGCCCTAGGCCTTGGAGAACAGCACATCTGCCCAAACTGCATTACACCTCCCTGCATGAGGCCTTAGGGAACAGCTGCACCTGCCCAAACTGCATTACACCTCCCTGACTGAGACGTCAGGGAATAGCACACCTGCCCAAACTGCATTACACCTCCCTGCATGAGGCGTTAGGGAACAGCACACCTGCCCAAAATGCATTACACCTCCATGCATGAGGCGATAGGGAACAGCTGCACGTGCCCAAACTGCATTACACCTCCCTACAAGAGCCCTTAGGAAACAGCACACCTGCCCAAAATACATTACAACTCCCTGCATGAGGAATTAGGGAACAGCAGCACCTGCCCAAACTGCATTACACCTCCCTGCCTGAGACCATAGGGAATAGCACACTTGCCAAAACTGCATTACACCTCAATGAATGGGGAAAAAATGAACAGCACACCTGCCCAAACTGCGTTACACCTCCCTGCATGAGGCCTTAGGGACAGCTGCACCTGCCCAAAATGCATTACACCTCCCTGCATGAGGCATTAGGGAACAGCACACCTGCCCAAAATGCATTACACCTCCATGCATGAGGCCGTAGGGAATAGCTGCACCTGCCCAAACTGCATTACACCTCCCTGCATGAGGCCTTAGGGAACAACACACCTGCCCAAACTGCGTTACACCTCCCTGCATGAGGCCATGGGGAACAGCACACCTGCCCAAACTGCATTACACCTCCCTGCATGAGGCCTGAAGGAACAGCTGCACCTGCCCAAACTGCATTACACTTCCCTGAATGAGACCTTAGGGAACAGCACACCTGCACAAACTGCGTTACACCTCCCTACATGAGGAATAAGGGAACAACAGCACTTGCCCAAATTTCATTACTCCTGCCTGCCTGAGACCGTAGTGAACAGCACACTTTCCCAAACTGCGTTACACCCCCCTGAATGAGGTGTTAGGGAACAGCACACCTGCCCAAACTACATTACACTTTCCTGATGGAGACTTTAGGGAACAGCACACCTGCCCAAACTGCGTTACACCTCCCTGCATGAGGTGTTAGGGAACAGCACACCTGCCCAAACTATATTACACCTCCCTGCATGAGACCGTAGGGAACAGCACACTTTCCCAAACTGCGTTACACCTCCCTGCAAAAGGAAATAGGGAACAGCTGCACCTGCGCAAACTGCATTACACCTCCGTGCCTGAGGCCTTAGGGAACAACACACCAGCGCAAACTGCGTTACACCTCCCTGCATGAGGCGGTAGAAAACAGCACACCTGCCAAACTGCATTACACCTCCCTGCATGAGGCCATAGGGAACAGCACACCTACCCAAACTACGTTACACCTCCCTGCATGTGGCCGTAGGGAATAGCTGCACCTGCACAAACTGAGTGAGACCTCCCTGCATGAGGCGATAGGGAACAGCTGCACTTGCCCAAACTGTATTACACCTGCATGCCTGAGGCCTTGGGGAACAGCACACCGGCCCAAACTGCATTACACCTCCCTGCATGAGGCCTTAGGGAACAGCTGCACCTGCCCAAACTGCAATACACTTCCCTGAATGAGACCTTAGGAAACAGCACACCTGCACAAACTGCGTTACACCTCCCTACATGAGGAATAAGGGAACAACAGCACTTGCCCAAATTTCATTACTCCTGCCTGCCTGAGATCGTAGGGAACAGCACACATTCCCAAACTGCGTTACACCTCCCTGCATGAGGAAATAGGGAACAGCTGCACCAGCCCAAACTGCATTACACCTCCCTGCCTGAGGCCTAAGGGAACAACACACCTGCCCAAACTGCATTACACCTCCCTGCATGAGGCCGTAGGGAACAGCTGCACCTGCCCAAACTGCAATACACTTCCCTGAATGAGACCTTAGGGAACAGCACACCTGCACAAACTGCGTTACACCTCCCTGCATGAGGCCTTAGAGAACAGCACACCTGCCCAAACTGCGTTACACCTCCCTGCACGAGACCTTAGGGAACAGCACACCTGCCAAAACTGCATTACAACTCCCTGCAAGAGGCGATAGGGAACAGCTGCACCTGCCCAAACTGCATTATAACTCCCAGCATGAGGCGATAGAGAACAGCTACACCAGCCCAAACTGCATTACACCTCCCTGAATGAGGCCTTAGGGAACAGCACACCTGCCCAAACTGTGATACACCTCCCTGCATGAAACCTTAGGGAACAGCACACCTGCCCAAACTGCATTGCACCTCCCTGCATGAGGCCTTTGAGAACAGCACATCTGCCGAAACTGCGTTACACCTCCCTGCAAGAGACCTTAGGGAACAGCACACCTGGCCAAACGGCATTAAACTCCCTGCATGAGGCGATAGGGAACAGCTGCACCTGCCCAAACTGCATTACAACTCCCTGCATGAGGCGATAGAGAACAGCTACACCAGCCCAAACTGCATTACACCTCCCTGGGTGAGGCCTTAGGGAACAGCACACCTGGCCAAACTGCATTACAACTCCCTGCATGAGGCGATAGGGAACAGCTGCACCTGCCCAAAATGCATTACAACTCCCTGCATGAAGCGATAGAGAACAGCTACACCAGCCCAAACTGCGTTACACCTCCCTGCATGAGGCCTTAGGGAACAGCACACCTGCCCAAACTGCGTTACACCTTCCTGCATGAGGCCTTAGGGAACAGCTGCACCTGCCCAAACTGCAGAACACCTCCCTGCATGAGGCCTTAGGGAACAGCTGCACCTGCCCAAACTGCATTATAACTCCCAGCATGAGGCGATAGAGAACAGCTACACCAGCCCAAACTGCATTACACCTCCCTGAATGAGGCCTTAGGAAACAGCACACCTGCCCAAACTGTGATACACCTCCCTGCATGAAACCTTAGGGAACAGCACACCTGCCCAAACTGCATTGCACCTCCCTGCATGAGGCCTTTGAGAACAGCACATCTGCCCAAACTGCGTTACACCTCCCTGCAAGAGACCTTAGGGAACAGCACACCTGGCCAAACGGCATTACAACTCCCTGCATGAGGCGATAGGGAACAGCTGCACCTGCCCAAACTGCATTACAACTCCCTGCATGAGGCGATAGAGAATAGCTACACCAGCCCAAACTGCATTACACCTCCCTGGGTGAGGCCTTAGGGAACAGCACACCTGGCCAAACTGCATTACAACTCCCTGCATGAGGCGATAGGGAACAGCTGCACCTGCCCAAAATGCATTACAACTCCCTGCATGAAGCGATAGAGAACAGCTACACCAGCCCAAACTGCATTACACCTCCCTGGGTGAGGCCTTAGGGAACAGCACACCTGCCCAAACTGCGTTACACCTCCCTGCATGAGGCCTTAGGGAACAGCTGCACCTGCCCAAACTGCAGAACACCTCCCTGCATGAGGCCTTAGGGAACAGCTGCACCTGCCCAAACTGAATGACACCTCCCTGCATGAGGCCTTAGGGAACAGCTGCACCTGCCCAAACTGCATTACACCGCCCTGCATGAGGCCTTAGGGAACAGCTGCACCTGCCCAAACTGCATGACACCTCCCTGCATGAGGCCTAAGGGAACAGCAGCACCTGCCTGAACTGCATTACACCTCCCTGCAGGAAGCCTTAGGGAACAGCTGCAACTGCCCACATTGCTTTAAACTTCCCTGCATGAGGCCTTGAGAAACAGCTGCATCTGCCCAAACTGCATTACACCTCCTTGCATGAGGTGTTAGGGAATAGCACACCTGACCAAAACTGCATGACACCTCCCTGCATGAGGCCATAGGGAACAGCATACCTGCCCAAACTGAATGACACCTCCCTGCATGAGGCCATAGGGAACAGCTGCACCTGCCCAAACTGCATGAAACCTCCCTGCATGAGGCCATAGGGAACGCACCTGCCCAAACTGCATTACACCTCCCTGCATGAGGCCTTAGGGAACAGCACACCTGCCAAAACTGCATTACACCTCCCTGCATATGGAGTTAGGAAAAAGCTGCACCTGCCCAAACTGCAATACATCTCCATGCCCTAGGCCTTGGAGAACAGCACATCTGCCCAAACTGCATTACACCTCCCTGCATGAGGCCTTAGGGAACAGCTGCACCTGCCCAAACTGCATTACACCTCCCTGACTGAGACGTCAGGGAAGAGAACACCAGTGCAAACTGCGTTACACCTCCCTACATGAGGCGATAGGGAACAGCTGCACGTGCCCAAACTGCATTACACCTCCCTACATGAGGCCTTAGGAAACAGCACACCTGCCCAAAATGCTTTACACCTCCCCGCATGAGGAATTAGGGAACAGCAGCACCTGCCCAAACTGCATTACGCCTCCCTGACTGAGACCATAGGGAACAGCACACTTGCCAGAACTGCTTTACACCTCAATGCATGGGGAAAAAATGAACAACACACCTGCCCAAACTGCATTACACCTCCCTGCATGAGGCCTTAGGGAACAGCTGCACCTGCCAAAAATGCATTACACCTTCCTGCATGAGGCGTTAGGGAACAGCACACCTGCCCAAAATGCATTACACCTCCGTGCATGAGGCCGTAGGGAACAGCTGCACCTGCCCAAACTGCATTACACCTCCCTGCATGAGGCCTTAGGGAACAGCACACCTGCCCAAACTGCGTTACACCTCCCTGAATGAGGCGATAGGGAACAGCTGCACCTGCCCAAACTGTATTACACCTCCCTGCATGAGGCCTTGGGGAACAGCAAACCTGCCCAAACTGCATTACACCTCCTTGCATGAGGCGTTAGGGAATAGCACACCTGACCCAACTGCATGACACCTCCCTGCATGAGGCCATAGGGAACAGCACACCTGCCCAAACAGAATGACACCTCCCTGCATGAGGCGATAGGGAACAGCTGCACCTGCCCAAACTGCATGAAACCTCCCTGCATGAGGCCTTAGGGAACAGCACACCTGCCCAAACTGCATTACACCTCCCTGCATATGGAGATAGGAAAAAGCTGCACCTGCGCAAACTGCAATACAACTCCATGCCCTAGGCCTTGGAGAACAGCACATCTGCCCAAACTGCATTACACCTCCCGGCATGAGGCCTTAGGGAACAGCTGCACCTGCCCAAACTGCATTACACCTCCCTGACTGAGACGTCAGGGAACAGCACACCTGCCCAAACTGCATTACACCTCCCTGCATGAGGCGTTAGGGAACAGCACACCTGCCCAAAATGCATTACACCTCCATGCATGAGGCGATAGGGAACAGCTGCACGTGCCCAAACTGCATTACACCTCCCTACATGAGCCCTTAGGAAACAGCACACCTGCCCAAAATACATTACAACTCCCTGCATGAGGAATTAGGGAACAGCAGCACCTGCCCAAACTGCATTACACCTCCCTGCCTGAGACCATAGGGAATAGCGCACTTGCCAAAACTGCATTACACCTCAATGCATGGGGAAAAAATGAACAGCACACCTGCCCAAACTGCGTTACACCTCCCTGCATGAGGCCTTAGGGACAGCTGCACCTGCCCAAAATGCATTACACCTCCCTGCATGAGGCTTTAGGGAACAGCACACCTGCCCAAAATGCATTACACCTCCATGCATGAGGCCGTAGGGAATAGCTGCACCTGCCCAAACTGCATTACACCTCCCTGCATGAGGCCTTAGGGAACAACACACCTGCCCAAACTGCGTTACACCTCCCTGCATGAGGCCTTGGGGAACAGCACACCTGCCCAAACTGCATTACACCTCCCTGCATGAGGCCTGAAGGAACAGCTGCACCTGCCCAAACTATATCACACCTCCCTGCATGAGACCGCAGGGAACAGCACACTTTCCCAAACTGCGTTACACCTCCCTGCAAAAGGAAATAGGGAACAGCTGCACCTGCGCAAACTGCATTACACCTCCGTGCCTGAGGCCTTAGGGAACAACACACCAGCGCAAACTGCGTTACACCTCCCTGCATGAGGCGGTAGAAAACAGCACAGCTGCCCAAACTGCATTACACCTCCCTGCATGAGGCCTTAGGGAACAGCACACCTACCCAAACTACGTTACACCTCCCTGCATGTGGCCGTAGGGAATAGCTGCACCTGCACAAACTGAATGAGACCTCCCTGCATGAGGCGATAGGGAACAGCTGCACTTGCCCAAACTGTATTACACCTGCATGCCTGAGGCCTTGGGGAACAGCACACCGGCCCAAACTGCATTACACCTCCCTGCATGAGGCCTTAGGGAACAGCTGCACCTGCCCAAACTGCAATACACTTCCCTGAATGAGACCTTAGGGAACAGCACACCTGCACAAACTGCGTTACACCTCCCTACATGAGGAATAAGGGAACAACAGCACTTGCCCAAATTTCATTACTCCTGCCTGCCTGAGACCGTAGGGAACAGCACACATTCCCAAACTGTTACACACTCCCTGCATGAGGAAATAGGGAACAGCTGCACCAGCCCAAACTGCATTACACCTCCCTGCCTGAGGCCTAAGGGAACAACACACCTGCCCAAACTGCATTACACCTCCCTGCATGAGGCCTTAGGGAACAGCTGCACCTGCCCAAACTGCAATACACTTCCCTGAATGAGACCTTAGGGAACAGCACACCTGCACAAACTGCGTTACACCTCCCTACATGAGGAATAAGGGAACAACAGCACTTGCCCAAATTTCATTACTCCTGCCTGCCTGAGACCGTAGGGAACAGCACACATTCCCAAACTGCGTTACACCTCCCTGCATGAGGAAATAGGGAACAGCTGCACCAGCCCAAACTGCATTACACCTCCCTGCCTGAGGACTAAGGGAACAACACACCTGCCCAAACTGCATTACACTTCCCTAATGAGACTTTAGGGAACAGCACACCTGCCCAAACTGCGTTACTCCTCCCTGCATGAGGCCTCAGCGAACAGCACACCTGCCCAAACTGCGTGACACCTCTCTGTAAGAGGCGTTATCGAACAGCACACCTGCCCAAACTACATTACACCTACCTGCATGAGGCCTTAGGGAATAGCTGCACCTGCCCAAACTGCAATACACCTCCCAGCATGAGGCGTTAGGGAACAGCTGCAACTACCCAAACTGCATTACACCTCCCTACATGAGGCCTTAGGAAACAAGGACACCTGCCCAAACTGCGTTACACCTCACTGCATGAGGAAATATGGAACAGCAGCACCTGCCCAAACTGCATTACACCTCCCTGCCTTAGACCATAGGGAACAGCACACTTGCCAAAACTGCGTTTCACCTCCCTGCATGGGGAATTAATGAACAGCACCCCTACCCAAACTGCATTACGCCTCCCTGCATGAGGCCTTAGGGAACAGCTGCACCAGCCCAAAATGCATTACACCTCCCTGCATGAGGCCTTAGGGAACAGCACACCTGCCCAAACTACATTACACCTCCCTGCATGAGACCGTAGGGAACACCACACTTTCCCAAACTGCGTTACACCTCCCTGCAAAAGGAAATAGGGAACAGCTGCACCTGCCCAAACTGCATTACACCTCCGTGCCTGAGGCCTTAGGGAACAACACACCAGCGCAAACTGCGTTACACCACCCTGCATGAGGCGTTAGAAAACAGCACACCTGCCCAAACTGCATTACACCTCCCTGCATGAGGCCTTAGGGAACAGCAAACCTACCCAAACTACGTTACACCTCCCTGCATGTGGCCGTAGGGAATAGCTGCACCTGCACAAACTGAATGAGACCTCCCTGCATGAGGCGATAGGGAACAGCTGCACTTGCCCAAACTGTATTACACCTGCATGCCTGAGGCCTTGGGGAACAGCACACCGGCCCAAACTGCATTACACCTCCCTGCATGAGGCCTTAGGGAAAAGCTGCACCTGCCCAAACTGCAATACACTTCCCTGAATGAGACCTTAGGGAACAGCACACCTGCACAAACTGCGTTACACCTCCCTACATGAGGAATAAGGGAAAAACAGCACTTGCCTAAATTTCATTACTTCTGCCTGCCTGAGACCGTAGGGAACAGCACACTTTCCCAAACTGCGTTACACCGCCCTGCATGAGGAAATAGGGAACAGCTGCAGCAGCCCAAACTGCATTACACCTCCCTGCCTGAGGACTAAGGGAACAACACACCTGCCCAAACTGCATTACACTTCCCTAATGAGACTTTAGGGAACAGCACACCTGCCCAAACTGCGTGACACCTCTCTGTAAGAGGCGTTATCGAACAGCACACCTGCCCAAACTACATTACACCTACCTGCATGAGGCCTTAGGGAATAGCTGCACCTGCCCAAACTGCAATACACCTCCCAGCATGAGGCGTTAGGGAACAGCTGCAACTACCCAAACTGCATTACACCTCCCTACATGAGGCCTTAGGAAACAAGGACACCTGCTCAAACTGCGTTACACCTCACTGCATGAGGAATTATGGAACAGCAGCACCTGCCCAAACTGCATTACACCTCCCTGAATGAGGCCTCAGGGAACAGCACACCTGCCCAAACTGCATTCCAGCGACCTACATGAGGCCTCAGGGAACAGCAAACCTGCCCAAACTGTGTTACACCTCCCTGCATGACGCGTGAGGGAACAGCAAATGTGCCCAAACAGCAATACACCTCCCTGCGAGAGGCCTTGGGGAACAGCTGCACCTGCCCAAACTGCATTACACCTCCCTGCATGAGGCCTAAGGGAACTGCACACCTGCCCAAACTGCATTACACCTCCCTGCATGAGGCCTTAGGGAACAGCACACCTGCCCAAACTGCATTACACCTCCCTGCATGAGGCCTTAGGGAACAGCACACCTGCCCAAACTGCATTCCACCTCCCTGCATGAGGTCTAAGGGAACAGCTGCACCTGCCCAAACTGCATTACACCTCCCAGCATGAGGCGTTAGGGAACAGCTGCAACTGCCTAGACTGCATTACACCTCCCTACATGAGGCCTTAGGAAACAGGACACCTGCCCAAACTGTGTTACACCTCGCTGCATGAGGAATTAGGGAACAGCAGCACCTGCCCAAACTGCATTACACCTCCCTGCCTGAGACCATAGGGAACAGCACACTTGCCAAAACTGCGTTTCACCTCCCTGCATGGGGAATTAATGAACAGCACACCTACCCAAACGGCGTTACGCCTCCCTGCATGAGGCCTTAGGGAACAGCTGCACCTGCCCAAACTGCATTACACCTCCCTGCATGAGGCCATGGGGAACAGCACACCTGCCCAAACTGTATTACACCTCCCTGCACGAGGCCTTAGGGAACAGCACACTTGCACAAACTGCATTACAGCTCCCTGCATGAGGCTTTAGGGAACAGCACACCTGCCCAAACTGCATTACACCTCCCTGACTGAGGCCTTGGGGAACAGTTGCACCTGCCCAAACTGCATTACAGCTACCTGCATAAGGCCTCAGGGAACAGCACACCTGCCCAAACTGCGTTACACCCCCGTGCATGACGCGTTAGGGAACAGCAAACCTGCCAAAACAGCAATACACCTCCCTGCGAGAGGCCTTGGGGAACAGCTGCACCTGCTCAACCTGCATTGCTCCTCCTTGCATGAGGCCTTAGGGAACAGCTGCACCTGCCCAAACTGCATTACACCTCCCTGCATGAGGCCTTAGGGAACAGCTGCACCTGCCCAAACTGCATTCCACCTCCCTGCATGAGGCCTTAGGGAACAGCTGCACCTGCCCAAACTGCATTACACCACCCTGCATGAGGCCTTAGGGAACAGCCCACCTGCCCAGACTGCATTCGACTTCCCTGCATGAGGCCTTAGGGAACAGCACACCTTCCCAAACTGCATTACATCTCCTTGCATGAGGCCTTAGGGAACAGCACACCTGCCCAAACTGCATTACACCTCCCTGCATGAGGATTTAGGGAACAATTGCACCTGCCCAAACTGCATTAAACCTCCCCGCATGAGGCCTTAAGGAACAGCTGCACCTGCTCAACCTGCATTACACCTCCCTGCATGAGGGCTTGGGGAACAGTTGCACCTGCCCAAACTGCATTACAGCTACCTGCATGAGGCCTTAGGGAACAACACACCTGCCAAAACTGTGTTACACCTTCCTGCATGAGGCGTTAGGGAACAGCAAACCTGCCCAAACAGCAAAACACCTCCCTGCAAGAGGCCTTGGGGAACAGCTGCACCTGCCCAAACTACATTACTCATCCCTGCATGAGGCATTAGGGAACAGCAAACCTGCCACAAACTGCATTACACCTCCCTGCATGAGGCCTTAGGGAACAGCTGCACCTGCCCAAACTGCATTACACCCCCCTGCATGAGGCCTTAGGGAACAGCACACCTGCCCAAACTGAATTCCACCTCCCTGCATCAAACCGTAGGGAACAGCACACCTGCCCAAACTGCATTACACCTTCCTGCATGAGGCCTTAGGGAACAGCACACCAGCCCAAACTGCATTACACCTCCCTGCTTGAGGCCTAAGGGAACAACTGCACCTGCCCAAACTGCATTACACCTCCCTGCATGAGACCATAGGGAACACCGTTGCTATTCTCACTCCCACAGCACACCGCTGCTATTCTCACTCCGACAGCACATCGCTGCTATTCTCACTCCGACAGCACACCGCTGCTATTCTCACTCCGACAGCACACCGCTGCATTTCTCACTCCGACAGCACACCGCTGCTATTCTCACTCCGACTGCACACCGCTGCTATTCTCACTCTGACAGCTACCGGCTGCTATTCTCACTCCGACAGCACACGGCTCCTGTTCTCACTCCGACAGCACACCGCTGCTATTCTCAATCCCACAGCTCACCGCTGCTATTCTCACTCCGACAGCACACCGCTGCTATTCTCCTCCGACAGAACACCGCTGCTATTCTCTCCCCAGCACACCGCTGCTATTCTCACTCCCACCGCTGCTATTCTCCTCCGACAGCACACCGCTGCTATTCTCAATCCCACAGCACACCGCTGCTATTCTCACTCCGACAGCACATCGCTGCTATTCTCACTCTGACAGCACACGGCTGCTATTCTCACTCCGACAGCACACGGCTCCTATTCTCACTCCAACAGCACACCGCTGCTATTCTCAATCCCACAGCACACCGCTGCTATTCTCACTCCGACAGCACACCGCTGCTATTCTCACTCCGACAGGACACCGCTGCTATTCTCACTCCCACAGCACACCGCTGCTATTCTCACTCCCACAGCACACCGCTGCTATTCTCACTCCGACAGCACACCGCTGCTATTCTCACTCCGACAGCACACCGCTGCTATTCTCAATCCCACAGCACACCGCTGCTATTCTCTCCGACAGCACACCGCTGCTATTCTCCCGACAGCACATCGCTGCTATTCTCACTCCGCTACAAGACACGCTGCTATTCTCCTCCCACAGCACACCGCTGCTATTCTCACTCCCACAGCACACCGCTGCTATTCTCACTCCGACAGGACACCGCTGCTATTCTCACTCCGACAGCACATCACTGCTATTCTCACTCCGACAGCACACCGCTGCTATTCTCACTCCCACAGCACACCGCTGCTATTCTCACTCCGACAGCACACCGCTGCTATTCTCACTCCCACAGCACACCTCTGCTATTCTCACTCCGACAGCACACGGCTCCTATTCTCACTCCGACAGCACACCGCTGCTATTCTCACTCCCACAGCACACCGCTGCTATTCTCACTCTGACAGCACACCTCTGCTATTCTCACTCCGACAGCACACCGCTGCTATTCTCACTCCGACAGCACACGGCTGCTATTCTCACTCCGACAGCAACGGCTCCTATTCTCACTCCGACAGCACACCGCTGCTATTCTCACTCTGACAGCACACCGCTGCTATTCTCACTCTGACAGCATGCCGCTGCTATTCTGACTGCAGCCTCTTCTATCATTATTTGTCCTACCGCGACTTCGCGTATTCACCAGTTCTGAGAGTCAGGTGTAGGCATCGAATTTGAAAAAGGGCATATTTTCAATAAATAATTGAATTCAGAAGGTAAGGCATCAAATAAAGTGTTGTTGCAGCGTTTTCAATACAGCAGAACGTAATTGGACTTTTATCTCTTACTTGATTTTATTTGCATGGTCAATTATGTGCTGTCTGAATTGGGGTTGTAGTACTCATGACATTTTCATGTACAACAAATACAAAAGAGTAAACTTTTTTTTGCTGTTGTTTTGGCCAGTAAAATGTAAATGCAAAAGTAAAAACGCTGCCACAGATGCTGGAATTTTCATTATTTCACAGAGACAGGCAAATACCTTCATCATGCAATGCAGACACCAAACGACAGGAGAATACGCTGAAACACTCTCTTTCACATTGTATATTTGTATTCTGCACATCTACTGTGCCACAACATCATGTGACCCTGGTGACTGTAGACTCGAACAGCCACTGATGTGATTTAAAGTTATGAACCCTTCTGCCTGATCTGAAGGTTATGGAAACCACAGATCGAATTGCAGGCAAGTACACAAAGCATGAGCAGCTGAAGACCCCAGTGTTAAAAGTATTTAAGTCACAAAATGTAACTCTTACAGAAAAAAGAACAGCAACAAAATAGTCATAATTACTGTCATCGTTATCCTTGAGTTTCTGGATTCAATATTGGCAATACTAGTCATTTTGAATATCAGTATTTACCTCATTATTATTATTGATACCATCATTATTCTTCCCCAAAATGTGACTTCACATGATGCAATGCACTCACAAATCCCTAAATTGAAGGAGCAGTGTGTAAGATTTAGGGGGATCTATTGGCAGAAATTAAGTGAAATATTGATAAGTATGTTTTACCTGAAAATAAGAATTATTGCATTTTTGACCTTAGATTTACGCCTTTATATCTACAGAGGGAGCAGGTCCTCGTTGACGCAAGTCGCCATATTGCACTGCTATGTTTCTACAGTAGCGCAGAATCGAATTAAGGAACACTGGCTCATTTTTTTTTCTGATTATATCTGCTTTTGTGGATCGTGTCAATCGCAGCAGCAGAAAACAAAATGAAAAACGTTATTGTCAGAAAACTTGAGGGCACTGTCGTACTTTCAGTTTCCTCGATAGCAGGCAACTCCGGGTCAGATTCTGGCCGGATCAGCTCGAGTCGGCGCAGATCCGATGAGAGTTGTAATCTTTCCTAAACTTGAAGATCATGCCTCTGCCCTCGCATTAAAATGCTTCTGATGCGTTACAATGGTGTGTCCAGTTGACCGCATCCTTCTGTTGATAAACTTGCCATAACATGCCCCATTCTGTCATTTTCAGTTAGTTTATTATCTTCTGTCACGCCTACTAGTGTATTATCTTCCTAATAGACGGTCGGAAATGTAATGGTCCACGGAGAAAAGCAGTGCGCCAGGGAGTCATGATCATTTGTACAGTGTCATCTCGCCTTCATTCCTTCACGTTGTTTGTTCATGCCGGTAGGGCCTGGCGTTGTCATGTGCGTTTGCGTGAACCAAGATTCTGCCCTTTCATATAACATCTTACTTTGGACTGTCTTCCACTTCCACAGTTGCACATTTATTCCAGCACTTCAGAACATCAGCAACCTATATCCAATCTTCCGACATGTCCCCCAACCAGCTGCACTCTTAGTCAGACGACAAATAAACGAGCCAATACGCATACAACGTGATCCCGCTTGGCGGCACTCACTGATTTGCAGAGAGGATTTACCATATAGGCTTCATCTTCCCAGCGGAAGATAAACCAGGTCCCAGCACCAGCACTCTTCTGCATTTATTACCGACTGTCCAACCCATTTCCAGGAGAACCTGCCGTTGATTTACGCAGAGACCCCTTAAGCACGAGATAGGCAACGGCGCGTACGAACTGCAATTTTTTATCGCTTATAATTTATTTATTTATTTATTTATTGACGTCAGTACGTTCGACTTTGTGTGCAACAGGCCCTATAATATTTTGGAGGAAGGACTGTTTTGAGGCGCACAATCACAGGCACAGTGCCCACACCCACGCGCGTACCACCTTGCAAACCGCAGTTATCATCAGTGTCAAGATACAGCAGGTCACCGACAATGCCTTCTGCTCTTAAGACTCAAGCAGAGTGCAAATGCATACCTGCGAGCAGAATATTCTTAAGGCTAAATCCTTCTCAGGTAGCAAGGCGCATATGGATCAGACAGTCATGGATATAGACAGTAAAAAAGGATTGAATACCTCACAAGCGGCATTTTGTCACTAATTCCGTCGGTGTCATCAACCCAGCAGGCAAAGTGTTAGAAGTCGTCGGGTTTACTATCAATCGAGTTTGTTAGATGGTTTCCGCCACATCTGGAAACCGTGATAATCTCCTAAATATGCTGTTTTGGTCAATACTGACAGTTGCCATAACTTCCGCAAATTGCTACACATTTTAAGTGAACAGGAACATTACGCTATCCGCGCTTCCAGGAAAGATTTTTCGGCTCTAACAGCCTACTTTAACTTTGGCAAATTTGGCCAACCCAGCCAAATGAATATATTTGGCCATTTTTGTATGCTGAGCCAGCTCTACTCTACCCTTGAAGGAAATAGGGAAAACGTTACGTTACGCACTCACTCCAAAAGCTTACCTATTGAACTATCCAAAAAGCTTGACTATTGAATACAAACAAGCAAGAGGATGAAGTGAATTGCTGAGAATGTTTTCATTGTAAGGAGTGGGTCATCATTAACAAACACAACTGCACGCAAATAACAGAAAGACTGAAAAGCGTGCGCTGGTTAACGGTAGGGAGGAAGCATGCATAATGCATAATTCATAATGCATAATGATAGAGACGTTGTTTCCGCTGTAAAAACCCCTCTATACTGTCACTGCACTCTCAGTGAAGAGACCGCGGCATTGGCGTAAACAACTCAAAGAACAATGGACAGACTTCACCCCTTAGCAAGCGAGCCCCTTTTAAGCTTGAGCAACAGACCTCTTTTATTAACAAAATGAGACATGCCATGTTATTTATGATGAGCAGAAAGATAAGTTATGCAGGCTCGCTCTCTGGTTAGACAGTTATTCATTCAGTCTATTAAAGCAGATTAATAGAAATAGTGATGGAAACTATCAAGCATTCTTTCGTCGCCAGGGTGAGAATACGGAAAATTATTGTTAGTTAAAAGAAATACCATGTAATCTCAATGACACTAAACATGAAAGGGACTATAACATTTTACAAGTTATTAATTACATAGACCAGCCTACCTATCAATGCAGCTCCACTCCACAGGGCGCCGCCATCTTGAACACCATACGCCCCTACCTTCTGTAGTCCTCTTCCGCTGCCGCACGGACAAACTAATCCTCAACCTCTCCAGACCAACTCCTTCAAAACCCATGAAATGCAGTTTTAATATGTTCAATACGATGTTTATTAATTTCAATGGTTTTTAATTTGAAAATTCGACAGGTATAGAATCATGAATTTTGAAAAATTGCTGAAAACTCTTCGTATTGTTTTCCACGCTTGGTGGAGGGATATAATGTAGTGAGGAGGCTTTCGCGTGACCCGGACCCCTCGCGCAGGCGCTAGGCTCGAGACGGACGAATGCGATTAAGTAGTTTATTTACTGCAAAGTAGACCAGAGGCACGAATGAATGGGTCTCATTTTTGCTTGTTTGCAAGTTGT
The DNA here is from genome assembly GCA_029692085.1 of Gymnothorax javanicus. Classification (NCBI taxonomy): domain Eukaryota; kingdom Metazoa; phylum Chordata; class Actinopteri; order Anguilliformes; family Muraenidae; genus Gymnothorax; species Gymnothorax javanicus. Next base: position 101,712,804 of record CM056194.1, on the reverse strand, counting down.
TAATATCAATATGTCAAAAATCAGCTGATGCTCATAATGTTTCTCAATGCTTACTTGAGATAAATTACACTAAAAATAAAAAGGATTTGAATCAATGTTAATCAACATGAAGACAGCCAATGTTCCAGTAAGTATAGGCCAAATTAAAAGTTATTTGTGCCCAAGTGCCAGACAAAACCATAAGTAACAAGCAAGGATGCACAAAGAATCATAACAAGCTTATGATACGCAGATGATAGCATTCGCTAGTTGGTCATGTCATTCAGGCCTTCAATTGGATCATTAATGAGCACCATGGCCAGAAATTCCTCTAAACGCCAAAACCGGCTCACTAAAAGGGTCTGCTACACATCCCATCTATTCCTCGTGGAATCTATATCTCATTGTTGATGCTCACATATCATTTAATCTAAAAATTACCACGGGGTTTTATTTGTTTATTTGTTTTAAAACATCTTTGCTTCTAGACTCCTATACGTGAAACCCACCAACAAACAATTCATAGGACAGTGCCCAATGCACAACCCCAGTTCCGAAATAGTTGGGACAAAGTGTAAATTGTGAATAAAATCAAAACGCAATAACTTTCAAAACACACCAGCCAGTATTTTATTCACATTAGAATAGAGATAACATAGCAAATGTTGAAACAGAGAAATTTTATAATTTTATCCACAAAACGAGCTCATTTCAAATTTGATGGCTGCTACAGGTCTCAAAAAAGTTTGGACAGGGGCCTGTTTACCATGGTGTAGGATCCCCTCTTCTTTTTAACACAGAGTGGAGGCATCTGGGCATTGAGGAGGCAAGTTTCTTGAGTTTAGCCATTGGAATTTGATCCCATTCTCGTTTAATACAGGCTTCCAGCTGCTGGAGAGTTTTGGGTCTCCTTTGATGGACTTTTCATTTAATTATGTGCCAAATGTTCTTTATCGGTGAAAGATCAGGACTGCAGGCAGGCCAGTTCAGCACATAGACTCTTCTACTACAATGCCATGCTGTTGTAATAGCTGCAGTATGTGATTTTGCATTGTCCTCCTGAAATACACAAGGCCTTCCCTGGAATAGATGTCGTCTGGAGGGGAGCATATGTTGCTCTAAAACCTTTATATACCCTTCAGCATTCATGGTGCTTTTTAAAACATGCAAGTGTCCCACACCATATGCTCTAATGCATCCCCATACCATCAGAGATGCTGGCTTTTGAACTGAATGCTGATAAAAGGAGGGGTGGTCTTTCTCCTCTTTAGCCCGGAGGACACGATGCCCATGATTTCCAGCAAGAATGTCAAATTTGGACTCGTCTGACAGCATGATACTTTGCTTCTTTGCTGCAGTCCATTTTAAATGAGCCTTTGCTCACAGAACATGGCGGTGCTTCTGGATCATGCTCAACAATGGCTTCCATTTTGCATGATAGAGTTTCAGGTGGCATCTGTGGATAGCACGGCAGACTGTGTTTACAGACAGAGGTTTCTTGAAGTATTCCTGGGCCCATTTAGCAATGTCAATGACAGAATCATGCCGGTGAGTGATGCAGTGGTGTCTGAGGGCCCGAAGATCATGGGCATCCAGTAAAGGTCTTCGGCCTTGTCCCTTATGCGCAGAGACTTTTTCAGTTTCTCTGAATCTTTTGATGATGTTATGCACTGTGGATGATGAGACCTTCTAAGCCTTTGCAATTTGATGTTGAGGAACATCGTTTTTAAAGTATTCCACAGGTTTTTTTTATGCAAGCCTTCACAGGTTGGAGAGCCTCTGGCCATCTTTACTTCTGAGAGACTCAGCCTCTCTAAGACATCCCTTTTATAGCCAATCATGTTACACACCTGATGCCAGTTAACTTAATTACTTGCTAAATTTTCTTTCAGCTGATTATCTTATATATTAATTGCTTTTCCAGCCTTTTTTTGCCTGTGTCCCAACTTTTTTGAGACCTGTTGCAGCCAGAAAATTTGAAATAAGCTCATTTTGTGGATAAAAATGTAAAATGTCTCAGTTTCAACATTTGGTATGTTATCTATGTTCTATTGTAAATAACATATTGGCTTGTGATCTGAAAGTCATTGCATTTTGATTTAATTCACAATTTACACTTCGTCCCAACTATTTCGGAATTGGGGTTGTAGAACTTTGAATGACATCTAATGAAATCACCCAAACCACATATTGGCCCATGAAATTAATCCACTAAATATTCTCTGCAATCACAGGGCTCCTCGCTGGCTTGTCAAAGAGGTAAAGAAAGGTCTCTGTAGGAATGTCTCGTTAAGTTTTCTGTTTTGAGTTTGCACCCTTAGGCATCGAGTCTGCCATTTCGCCGTGGCAGTTTTCCTGACCTGATCATACTGGGGTAGATGGTTTCTGGATGAGTGCTTGCATGAATTTTTGTTGAAAGGTTAAATCGCTGAACAAGTGCGCATGACTGACATGGCTGAACTATGACAAAATCACACGGTGCACACAAGAAAATCATAAGAAAGAGGAGGAAGAAGAAGAAAAATAACAAAATACCGCAGTAGAAAAAAAAAAAAAAAAAAACGGGGCTGGGTGGGGGGTCAGTGATTACATAGATCCTGCAAAAAAAAAAAAAAAAAAAAACATTCAGCTTGTTTCTTCTTGACTTAGTTTGGTCAAATGTTCACGCTATGATTCTGTATTTGGATGTGTTGCACCAAGTCGAAACAAATGTTCTGAAGTTTACGTTGTTCATCAATCATGTTTTATCATGCATTGAAAAAGCATGGATTCGTGTCAGTTTTGCGATTTATAACGACATTTTGAAAGCAATGTACTGCCATCTACTGGTCAAAGGTAATTACTGCTTAAGAATTATGGCAGGAAATTGAAGACCTGGGTGCAAGAAGTACTTTAGTCACAAAATAACACTTTTGAGATATTAAGGGTCAAAGTTTTGAAAACATGCTGCAGATACTTTTTTTTAAAAGATAACATTCAGTGGCGCCTGCTGCTAGTCCCAGGGGTTATACAAAGTAGACAGACACGGTTTTGTGGAAAAATAATGCTTTATTACGAAAAAAACAAGAAAATCAGTTTCGGACTTCGGTACTTCTTATCATAAAATGCCTGGACTTCGGTATTTATTGCCATAAAATGCATGGACTTAGGTACTTTTATCACACAAATGCCGTTTCAATCATTTTCTGATTGCCAAACGGTCATTTTTGCTACGCTTGTCACATGACACATACTAGCAGCTGATTGGACAGTCATGGACTTAGGCACTTGTTCCTGATGACGTCAAGACTTGAGTATTTCTTGCACAAAAATTCAGTAGATTCAGGGAAGGCCGTATATCAGTACTGAGGACTTGAGTACTTGAGTATATTTGGAATTTTTGGAATTTTTTGGCTTTAAATGATGCACATGACACTCTACTTTATGGTAGTAGTGTCAGCTCATTTTTTGGAAAATGTGACTTAAGTACTTCTTGCACCCAGGTCTTCAATTTGTAAAATTCTTTGGGGAATCTTGTGGTGCAATGACTGAAGTGGGACAAAATATCGGAAACCCCTCCGAAAAATGGTTCTGCCTTTGCCATATCTGTATCACAATTACTACCCTTCACAGTCAGTGATTTGTAATCTCTTGAATGCTAATTAGCTGCATGTGTCCGCGAAAACTGGCCTGACCAGCTGCTACGTTCGTATTCAAAGCAAGTACACTGACAATGTTCTAAGGGGCCAAATAACTGCTTCCCGAATTGCTGGCGCGTCTGTCACAAAACGGCAAAGTTATTTGGGTGGTAAGGGCAGCACTGTCAAAGTTATGTGAATATACACTGTACGAAAAAAAAGAACTGTGGCATCAACTCAATGCTTTCTGGCAGGGACAGACAGACAGACAGACACTGGTCGCATGTAACCACAGGAATGAAATATGGTTGTAAAAATAACCTCAAAACGAAGTCACACTGTAAACCCAGATAGTGCGGTGCACTCACTTGTTTTGAGGAAACCGATTACCTCAAAAAAAAAAAGTAAGCCAACTTAACGGCTTTTTGTTCACAGCACTTAAAACATGGCAAAATAACTTCTCAAAAATTTTGCCTTATTTTCTTTAAGTACCTTCCACACAATGCTAAGAAGTTGGTTTACACAATTTTTTGAGGTATTAGATTTCCACAAAACATTTGAGTTCTCCACACTATCTGGGTTTCTCTGAACCAGCCTCAGAAAAACGAGTAGGCCTATCACTGTAAACCCAGATAGCGTGGCAAGCTCAAGTGTTATGTGGAAACCTATTACCTCAAAAAAAATTATGTAAGCCAACTTAATTACATTGTGTGGATTGTACTTAAAGAACATTCACTGTAAAACTGTGGAACATCTGACATGTTTATAATCTAAACACCAGTGTGTAATAGCTAATTGCCTGGTGATTATTTTTGTAAACAGGTGTTCTCATTCAAAACACTGATGTTTATTGGATGTTGCGATCAAGATTTTTCAGATTTGTTGAATACACTTTAAAACTGAATCTAAACACTGTGACGTTTAAAAAGCATTACAGAAAAGTGTTTAGCTCATGTTCAGAACTTAGACATTTGGTTTTACTGTGCAAGGTAAAAGTTATTCTTACCACGTTTTTAAGCGCTGTGAACACAAAATCATTAAATTAGTGGACACATTTTTTTTAAGGTAATTGGATTCCCCAAAACAATTAAGTGTACCACACTTACCAGGGTGTACAGTGTACATGATGAGTTTAACTAAGCTTGTGTTTATGACAAGACCACAAATCATTGTGACAACGGCGGATGCGCAAAGATGCTTAATATGGTGCAGGAAATACACATCCTGGACGCCAGAGCAATACCGGAGAACACACTGTAAACCCAGAGAGTGGCAAACTCCAATGTTTTGTGGAAACCTATTCCATCAAAAAAATTATCTAAGCCAACTTAATAGTTTTGTGTGGACATCATTTAAACAACATAATGTAAAAGTTATTCTTACCACATTTTTAAGTGCTGTGAACACAAGATCATTAACAATTTTTTTGAGGTCATCAGTTTCCACAAAAGAATTGAGTGTACCACACTATCTGGGGTTTGCAGTGTGTAAACTGGTTTTATTCATCCTTGTATTAAAGAACTTCCAGAACTATGTAAGTTTTTACATTTGTAAAACTGCAGGTTGCACTGAAAAAATTATGAAACCTTAAGGTGATGCAGTAATTAGAAAAAAAAAAAAAATTTTACAAGTTCTCTCCAGCTGTGGTCACACTCTGGTCAGTAAAAACATAGAAGAAGAAAAAATGCATGAGAACAAATTAATCTTTTACGAGTAGTAGCCACTGGGACCAAGCCCAGATGAAGGGTTTGCCATATTTGGCATTTCATGACAATAACAGAATGCAAACTCAAAGCTTTTTTAACTGGAGAGTAAACATTTCACCCAAGACACTGACTCAATGCAAAACAGGAAAGGGAGACAATCCTGCAAAGGGAGAGACAACATGCAGGAACTTTACCCCTTAAACCCTAACTTTTCACTGAAGTTTTCCCTTCAGTAGGTTCAAAGTCAGAAAAAGCATTTTTTTTTTCATATTATAGGACACTAAAAAATTCAAGAGCTGATAATAGTGCTTCACTGAGGCTACATCACACTTATTGAGAGAAATATTCAAACCCAGGATGTCATGTGTTCATGGCCGCAGCATTACATCAAATGGAAAATATTTAGATCTTGTACATCATTATTCACATTTCTCTGTAATTCAGCAGTTCATATTTGTGATCTTTGGCAACCTTGGGATCTCCAGTAAAATTTAAAATAGGCATGAAGTTCCTCATATTTGTATACAGCTGCTGCATTTGATAGACCCATATGCATTTGCTGTGATGAGATATTTGGGTGAGGCTCATAGGCAAACATGAGACAGGTCAAAACATGGGAATGTGCTATCGACCGCCAGCTTTAGACGGTATTGTAAACAGAATGCTCTATAAGTTGATTAGGCAAGCTTGTAGAGGAGGAGGGACTATTATTATGGAAGACTTCAATTTTCCTGGTATCGATTGGAAAATGGTGAAAGGACAGGGTAAAGGGGAGGAAGAATTTCTAGATGTTATAAATGACAATTTTTTTGGTGCAGTATATTAATACAAGAGAGAGATACCTACGAGAGAGAAAGCAATTTAGTGCAATTTAGATTTAGTGCTCTGAAATGACCCTGATAGAATTTGCAATGTAGAGGTACTAGAGCCACTTGGAACTAGTTATCATTCTACTGTTAGTTTTGATGTTTCATGGCCAGTTAAAAAGTTCTCTTTGAATTTTAGGTGAGTGAACTTAAGCAGAATGCACTCATATCTAAGTGAAATTGACTGGAAGAAACTCGTTGACTGTTGGACTGTGAATGGAACATGGGGTAGATTCAAAGGAGTTATACTTGATGCAAAGTGTAAATTCATTCCAAAGGTGTGCAAAAGTAAGTTTAAAAAGCAGAATCCTCAATGGATGACCACAGCTATTCAGAAGAGTTTGAGGGAGAAGTGTATTCTTTATAAGACATACAGAAAGGATAGTAATGAGAATATTAAGACTGAATACTGCACTGAAAAAACGAACTTGGTGGTGTAGTAAAATATACTAATTGAACTGTCGTAATGTCTACAATAAAATGTTGTTTCAGCGGGAACTAGATTTTATCAAGTAAAATTACATGTATGTACACAATTTATTCATGTATTGAAAATGACTGTGTGGAATGAATAAGTCTTATATTGGATTTAAATGTTTTTTAGTCCCTACTAGAAACACTGAAATACTGAGTAAATTTTGCAACACAATTTTAGAGTGCGTTTGAATTAGCGCGTGCGCCTTGGGACAAACGAAAGTACGGCGCACAGACCTCTGTTGGCAGACTGAGTTGGGAATATCTCCAGAATCTCTCAGGTAAGTAACAGCTTTATCCATAAATGCATGTACTTGCATCTTTGCATTGACTTTGAATGCAATCTGTCGTGCGAAAAATTCGTTTCGCGTCCTGTATGAAAGCATCTTAACATTGACAAAGAAACCAACAAACTAGCTTGCACTCTAGGCTAGCAAGCTAGTTCGCCCGATCAGCTATCTATTTGCGGTGTGTACATATCAAAAAAAAACTGTGAATCGCAATTATTTCGCATTAGCTGTGTAGCTAGGTCAGTTATGCATTGACGAGGCTGGGGCGCGTTTCCCAAAAGCGTAGTTGCTAACTAAGTTAGCAACTTACATAGTTCGTCCATTCACAGTCAATAGGCCCAACTATGTTAGCATTAGTGATTTCGGGAAACGCACCCCAGATTAGTTTTTCGCTAGCTACCGAGTTTTTACGCTAATGTTGGCCAAAGATGTTCCATTGATTTGTGTTTTTAAGTCCAAAAATAATACAACTGCGCATGCAAGTTAGTGTAAGCTAGTTTGTTGGTTTCTTAGTCAATGTTCAGATGCTTTCACACTGACGCGCAATGAATTTTTTGCAGGACAGATTAGCCTACATTCAAAATCAATGCAAAGACGTGAATACACGCGTTTATGGATAAAGCTTTTACTTACCTGACAGATTCCGGAGATATTTTCAAGACATGTATAAATTGCGTACATACATGTAATTTTACTTGATAAAATCTAGTTCCCACTGAAAGTTAACATTTTATTGTTGACATTAGGACAGTTCAATTAGTATATTTTACTACACCACCAAGTTCAGTTTTCTTTGTAGATGAGGTAACATAACTTCAAACAACTAAGTAATTAAAATTATCAAACAGGAAAAAAAAGATAAAAAGTACTTGATAGTCTTGTGACAGTAAATATCAAAGATAAATTAAATCTACTCAATATTTTAAAGTTGTAAATGTATATGTATACAAAAAATATACTGTATTTTACTTAATTTGTGTGAGTAATAAAAATTGAAACATCAGTAAAACTAAGTGACACTTACCTAATATTTTCACAAGTTTTACCATAAGAAGTAAGTAGGTTTTACTTAATACTATTAATGAAGTTTTACTTGATATTACAGCAGTAAAATTTACTCAAAAATTTTGAGTGCAAATTGTTACGAGGATTTTTTAAAGTAAATCTTATGTTGTTTTTTTCAGTTGTTATGACTTGAAAATCACAACAAAGAAAACCAGCAATGACAACTTAAACAAATTTATTCTTCACTGATTAAAAAAAAAACTTGCGCAAATAATCCACTGTGCAATCTTATAATAACACTCTAATGCCACTATGTAACTCTGTTGCCAAAACAAAAACTCTCCCTACTTTTTGAGCATAGCTTTCAGTTGGTCAAATGAATTTTGACATTTTTCATCCCAAACAAATTTTGCATTTTTCTTCAGTAAATTTGTCAAAGGTTCAGAAATGGAGAAATTTTTAGTAGCCAGCCATCCCTAGAAATCTCATTAGTTGTCTTTTAGTTGTACGCTCAGGAAATTCAGTGATAACTTTTACTTTTGCATCAATTGGTTTGACTTCTTGTTTAAGGCATTTCTGCTTCTCCGGATCCACTCCGCAAGGATGCTGTTCCACAGGCCCGGCACCATCCCGTAGGATGACATCATGGCAAACCACATCAATCCTTGATGGAACGTCAGGGAACATGCGACCACATTCAAACATGAGCTGCTTTAGCTGTTCTTGTGGAAAAGGGTCCTGGTGGGACAACCTGCCGCCAACACCTTGAAGAATGTCTGAATTCTCAAGCTTAGCTGGACCAGGTTCCTTTTCCAAGGGGCAGTCACAATCTTCTTCAGAATTTTCCAGTTCAATCGTATTTACCACATTGACTGGCTTTTGCTGAGTGCCTCAGTCAATATATTCTTTCAGCATGTTGATGTGACACATTTGTTTTTGTTTCCTCCCTCCAGAAGTTAAAATGACATAATTCAGATCTCTGACCTTTTAAGGACAGTGTAAGCGCCGAAATATCGGGCTCTTAGAGGGTTTCCAGGCACTGGTAAAAGTGCAAGGACTTTGTCACCAGCTTTAAAACTTCTATCTTGGGGATGAAGGTCATATCTGGCTTTCATTTTGCCCTGAACCTCTTTGAGATTAGACTTAGCAAAGTCACAAGCCTTAGAGAGCCGATTACAGAAGTCAGAGACATACTGAAGCAAGCTCATTGGGACATCATCTTCGGCCAGCAACTTTTCCTTCAGAAGCTTCAGAGGTCCACGGACTGTATGCCCAAAAACAAGCTCAAAACGACTGAACCCAAGAGACTCCTGAACAGCTTCACGGGCAGCAAACAGAAGAAGATGGACACCTTCATCCCAGTCTTTGTGTCAAGGCAGTAGGTCCTTATCATGTTCTTCAGGGTTTGATGGAACCTCTCCAAAGCACCTTGACTCTCGGGACGGTAAGCTGATGACCTGTATTGTTTAATACCAAGCTCATACATAACTTGTTGAAATATGCCAGACATGAAATTTGACCCTTGATAAGGCTGAATAGACTTAGTAAGACCAACAAAGCAGAAAAACTTGGTAAGAGCCGTGATGATAGTCTTCGCCTTGATATTACGAAGTGGAATTGCCTCAGGAAACCGGGTGGAAGCACACATGATAGTCAGTAGGTACTCACAACCAGATCTAGTCTTCGGCAATGGTCCAACACAGTCAATGATGATCCGACTGAAAGGTTCTTCAAAGGCAAGAATGGGCTTAAGTCGAGCCTTTGGAATATTCTGGTTCGGCTTCCCAACCATTTGACAAGTATGACAGGATTTACAGTACTCCTGTACATCGGACCTCATGGAAGGCCAGAAGAAATGGTTCCTGACACATTGAAGGGTTTTCTTGATACCCAAATGACCTGACATAGGATTGTCATGGGCCAGACTAAGAGTTTCTTGATGATTAGACTTTGGAAGAACAATTTGATGGGTGATCATCCACTCTTCATCTGCAGAAACATCAGGTGGACACCACTTTCTCATAAGCACACCAATTTTGTAGTAAAAACAGACAGGAACTTGAGTAGCCTCTTGTTCACTTGCAGTCGGTGGTAGAAGATGCGCTAGATCACGAGCTTGTTGTTGCTGCTAAATAAGTTGTTTCCGAGACAGAATGTCATTAGAATGACCTGACAAGGACAAGTCTGAAGATTTCCCAGACATCTCAGGACTGGAAGGTTCCTGATGAGAAGACTGCCCATTGAAGGTGTCAGCCAGGTTGAAGTCTAGGTCAGCATCATCTTTAATAGCCTTTTTGGCCATAGAACGAGTAACTGCACATGAAGGATAGAGATCTGGAATGTCCTCCTCTATAGAGTCAGATTCTTGATCAATCAAAGGAATGTCAGTTACAATGGTAGGGCACAACCTTATCCCCAGCAAGATCATTACCAAGAAGCAAATGAACACCTTTGAAAGGAAGAGAAGACCTAACACCAACAGTAACAGGCCCAGAGACCAAGTCTGATTTGAGATGAACATTATGGAGAGGTACACTTGTAAAACCACATTCTACTCCTTGAATAAGGACATTAGCCTGAGTAGACGTTCTGTCCGAAAAAGGCAGAATATCTGCAAGAATAAGAGATTGGGAAGACCCAGTATCCCTTAGAATTCAAACAGGAGCAGATGAGGAAAAATCATGTGAAAGTGAGACAAAACCATCGGTAATGAATGGCTCAAAACCCTCCATAACAGAATCAGACACAGAAGGTAGAAGATCAGGTGAACTGACCTTTGATACAAGAGGTTCTCTCCTAGTGAAAGCAGTTGGCTTGGTTTCTTCTCGTTGTTGTTTTTTCTTGAGAGCTTAACACTCAGAAATAAGGTGACCTTGCTTTTTGCAGTGTTGGCAAGACACAGAAGGTAAAGAATCAGAGGAGTGCTTCTCACTGGAAGGTTTCCTCTCAGAAGTGGCCTTGGAATCATTAGAAGTGTTATTAGAAAAAGTCTTGGACTAAGACTTGCCTTGAAATTTAGAAAAAGTGGATTTTTGGACAAAAGAAGACTTATGAGTCAATGCATAAATATCAGCCAGGGTGGAAACATCTTGCAAAGTATTGGCTTGTTTCTCCTCGAGGCAAGTCTTGATATCAGGCTGGATACACCTTTTGAATTCCTCAACCAAAATAAGTTGCCTCATTCTGTCAAAATCTTTCTCAACTTTCATGGAATTACACCACTGATCAAACAACTGTTCCTTCAACCTGCCAAATTCAACATAAGTTTGACTGGCTTCCTTGCGAGAATTCCTAAATTTTTGCCTGTAAGCCTTGGGGACCAATTCATAACCCTTCAGAATGGCAGATTTGACAAAATCATAATTAGAACACTGTTGGACAGATAACTGGTTATAGATTTTCCTAGCTTTACCATTAAGAACACTTTGTAACATCATTGTCCAATGCTCTTTTGGCCATTTCAAATTTTCAGCAATTTTTTCAAAATGGGTAAAGTATTGGTCTACATCATTTTCTAGGAAGGGAGGAACAAGTCTGATGTGTTTAACCACATCAAAATGATCAGAAAGTCCAAATGATTTTGTAACAGTACCTGCTTCTATTTTCTTCATTTCCAATTCGTACTGCAAGTGCATCCTTCTTTCTTCCAGTCTTCTTTCTTCTAGTTCTCTCTCCTTCTCCAACCTTCTTTCTTCCAGTTCCAGTTGTTTCAGGCATTGCTGCACCTCAAGTCTTTGCAGCTCTGTTGCAGGCACTTCCACATCTTAAATCAATTCTGCTGCTTCTTCCCCAAAGATCTCTTCATCGATGAAATGTTGAACCAAAATGTTCAATATTTCTTGTTTCTTCATTGATGATTTCACATCAGATAATCCAAGGGTTGAGGCTATCTGCAGCAAGTCCTTCTTCTTTGCCAGCACAATTGATTCCTGGGTTGGAGTTTTCAGGAAACTTTCAACATCAAAAGTCATGATTGCTGGTTTTTTCAAATAGTCACAAGATTTAAAATAATAGTTCAGCTTTGGTGAATCCAATGGTTGACCCAATGAATGGTTTATCTCGGTGGAACCTCCAATTTGTTATGACTTGAAAATCACAACAAAGAAAACCAGCAATGACAACTTAAACAAATTTATTCTTCACTGATTAAAAAAAAAAACTTCCACAAATAATCCACTGTGCAATCTTATAATAACACTCTAATGCCACTATGTAACTCTGTTGCCAAAATGAAAACTCTCCCTACTGACCAAAATCACAGCATTTGTATGGACTAGCAACATTCTGGAAAGATCTACAGGATTCCTGGGTGATCCGGCCCCCTCCAGGCAAGAAGATGCCAGAGCCGTCTAGAAAGCACTAGTCTATTTCATCACAAAGAAGTGGTATTGCATCAGATCATGTTTTGCTACAGACACACCACCAGAGGATGCTAAATGATGAACAAAATAAACAAATAGCTGACCAGTAAGGCAGCACAAATAGTATGTAACAAATGTCCATTTACAAATGATATACAGTACTTTATATAAAATACTCATACATAACACAGTGTGTAAAATGCGGGCTGTGGTCAAAAAAGAACCGCTAAATGCCAGAAGACTGTATGAAAGGCAAATTGCAGAGGGTGCAAAAACTAGTCCCTCGTGTTTTTTTTTCAGTACTGTAGTAGAAAAAGGAACGTCTAGGAGGAGGTCAAGTGTATCAAGGATAAAGATGGGTCACTGCTGTATGCGAATGTTGCTGATGCCTTGAATAGTTTCTTTGTTGAGAATTTTACCAGGGAGCATATTTCTATTTGGAGCTGGAATTATTTCTTGAATGTTATTGTGTCAATCCATGTCAAGTGATCACATTTTCTGGAAACTTCACCAATGACCATCATAGATTTTGCTTAAAGTCTGTCAAAATGAATGTTTGGGTGTATAATGAACACCTGAAAAATTTCATGGTCCAGCTCCTGCCAATTTGGATTTTATGGCCCTTCAAGTTTTGGGTGCCATGCCTAGTTTTTAGAACGCGACTGCCTGAAGTGGTTTTGGGAGGTCAATATCTCTACAATGGAGAGTCCCAGAAGGATGAAAATTAAAAGTTTAGCCAACTCTGGCCCAGTCTTTCAGAATCTGTGCTTAGTTTTACATTATCTTGCACCATTTAGCAGTTCTCCAGGTCAAAGTTTGCGATTCTGGGGGATAAACAGTATAGTCCAATGTACAAACCCCAATTCCAATGAAGTTGCGACGTTGTGTAAATCATGAATAAAAATACAATGATGTGCAAATCTCATAAACCCATATTTTATTCACAATGGAACATAGACAACATATCAGATGTTGAAAGTGAGACATTTTACCATTTCATGAAAAATATAAGCTCATTTTGAATTTGATGGCAGCAACACATCTCAAAAAAGTTGGGACAGGGCTGTATTTACTATTGCGTGGCATCCCCTCCTCTTTCAGCAACAGTCTGTAAATGTCTGGGAAGTGAGGAGAGCAGTTGCTAGAGTTTTGGAAGACGAATGTTGTCCCACTCTTGTCTGATGTAGGATTCTAGCTGCTCAACAGTCCTGGATCTTCTTTGCAGGATTTTCCATTTTATGATGCGCCAAATGTTTTCTGTTGGTGAAAAGTCTGGGCTGCAGGCAGACCATTTCAGCACCGACTCTTCAACAGCGCAGCCATGCTATTGTGATGGATGCAATATGTGGGTTAGCATTGTCTTATAGAAATATGCAAATATCCCTAAAAGAGACAGTGTCTGGATGAGACAGTATGTCACTGTAAAACCTTTATATACTTTTAAGCATTGATAGTGCCTTTCCAGATGCGTAAGCTGCCCTTGCCATAGGCACTAATGCGACCCTATACCGTCAGAGTTGCAGGCTTTTGAACGGAGCGCTGATAACAAGCTGTATGGTCTCTCTCCTCTTTAGTCTGCACGACACAGCGTTCGTGGTTTCCAAAAAAAGAATTTCAAATTTTGATTCCTCTGACCACAGAAAAGTTTTCCATTTTGCCTCAGTCCATTTTAAATGAGCTTTTTTTTTCCAGAGAAGACAGCAGCGTTTATAGATTGTGTTCACATATGACTTCTTATTTGCATGATACAGCTTTAGCTTGCATTTGTGGATTGCACGGCGAACTGTGTTCACAGACAATGATTTCTGGAAGTGTTCCTGAGCCCTTGCAGTGAATTCCAGTGCAGAATCATGCCCGGTTTTAATGCAGTGCCGTCTGAGGGCCTGAGGTTCTCGAGCATCCAATATTGACCTTCAGACTTGTCCCTTGAGCACAGACATTTCTCCAGGTTTTCTGAATCTTTTGATGACATTATGTACTGTAGATGGTGGGACATTCAAAGTCTTCACAATTTTATACCGAGGAACATTCTTCTGAAATTGTTCCACAATTTTTAGACGCAGTTTTTCACAGATTGGTGAATGTCTGCTCATCTTTACTTCTGAGAGACTCTGCCTGTCTTAAATGCTCTTTTTATACCCAGTCATGTTACTGGCCTGTTCTCAATTAACCTAATTAGCTGCAAAATGTTTCTCCAGCTATTTTTATTAGTAACACTTACTTTGCCAGCCTTTTGATGCCCTTGTCCCAACTTTTTTGAGACACGTTGCTGCCATCAAATTCAAAATGAGCTAATATTTTTCATGAAATGGTAAAATGTCTCACTGTCAACAACTGATATGTTGTCTATGTTCTATTGTGAATAAATGTGGGTTTATGAGATTTGCAAATCATTACATTCTGTTTTTATTCACGTTTTACACAACGTCCCAACTTCATTGTAATTGGGGTTTGTACATGCAATGTACATAAAACATATATGACTCAAACAAAGTCATATTCTGAAATGAAGGAACTTTAAAGCAAGGCATATTTCTCTTTCTTTTCTTTGAAAATCATGAACTTATGTTCATCACCTGAGTTGTTTTCAAACATGACCTATGTAGCCAGGTTTAAAATTTAGCGAAGACCTACACAGACTTTGATATCAAAAGCAACCATAGTGTGATGTAGACCTTTATCATGGCTTCCACTAATTTAGAACCTGTAGTTTTGGACTGGCATTAAAGGAGGACTGCCTCAAGAATACATACTGTCGTAAAAAGTTATTGTAAATAGAAGACGGAAAAGAAGAATGCTGGGTGCTATTTGTTCATATCATTTGTGTGGTTAAGGTTCCCTATGCTTAGGGTTTGGGAGCATGCCTGTATAGATTAGCTCAGGATGACTTTGACAACATCTTTTCCCTATTTTCAAAGTTCCAATAACTTGTGGATCAACCTATGTCCAAGGTGTGAACTGGCCTCAACAACTATGCCAGGTCAGTTGAAAGTAAGCCCAGTGCATATAGTTTATGTCACAGTACATGGACATAGGGCTATATATACAATGTTGTGAAAAAGTATTTGCCCCCTTCCTGATTTTTTTTTTTTTTTTTTTTGCATATTTGTCACACTTAAATGTTTCAGATCATCAAACACATTTTAATATTTGACAAAGTAAATACAAAATGCAGTTTTTAAATGATGATGTCATTTATTAAGGGGAAAAAGCTATCCAGACCTACCAGGCCCAATGTGAAAAAATAATTGCCCCCCTTGTTAAATCATGAATGAACTGTGATTAACCACATTTTTTTAGTTCAATTTCACTATTCGCACCGAGGCCTGATTACTGCCGGACCTGTTGAATCAAGAAATCACTTAAATAAAACCTGTCTGACAAAGTGAAGTAGGTTAAAAGACCTCAAAAAGCACCAAATAATGCCGCAATCTAAAGAAATTAAAGAACATGAGATGAGAAGACGAGAAACAAAGTCATTGACATCTATCAGTCTGGAAAGGGTTACAAAGCCATTTCTAAGGCTTTTGGCCTCCAGCAAACCACGGTGAGAGCCATTATCCACAAATGAAGAAAACGTGAAACAGTGGTGAACCTTCTCAGTAGTGGCCGGCCTACCAAAATTACTCCAAGAGCGCATTAGTGACTCATTCAGGAGGTCACAAAAGAACCCAAAACAACATCTAAAGAACTGCAGGCCTCACTCGCCTCACTTAAAGTCAGTGTTCATGATTCAACAATAAGAAAGAGACTGAGCAAAAATGGCATCCATGGGAGAGTTCCAAGGCGAAAACCACTGCTGAGCAAAAGGAACACAAAGGCTTGTCTCACATTTGCCAAAAAACATCTTGATGATCCCCAAGACTTTTGGGAAAATATTCTATGGGCTGCCGAGACAAAAGTTGAACTTTTTTTGGAAGGTGTGCATCCTGTTACATCCAGCGCAGTGGTAGTCAACCCTGGTCCTGGAGAGCCGCAGTGTCTGCTGGTTTTTGATGTTACTCAGCTCTTAATTGATGAATTAAAGCAGTTGATTCCACGCTTAACTCATCTCACCTGGTGTCTTAGGTTTAAATAGGATGGAGAAAACCAAACTCACACACCCTGTGGCTCTGCAGTAACCAGCAGACACTGCGGCTCTCCAGGACCAGGGTTGACTACCACTCATCTAGCATAAAACTAGCACAGCATTTCATAAAAAAAACATCATATCACCAGTCAAACATGGTGGTGATAGCGTGATGGTCTGGGGCTGCATTGCTGCTTCAGGACCTGGACGACTTGCTGTAATTGATGGAACCAGGAATTTTGCTCCCTACCAGAAACTCCTGAAGGAGAATTTCCGACCACCAGTTCCTGACCACAAGCTCAAGCGCACTTGGGTTATGCAGCAGGACAATGATCCAAAACAAACCAGCAAAACCACCTCTGAAAGGCTTAAAAAAAAAAACAAAATGAAGGTTTTGGAGTGGTCTAGTCAAAGTTCGGACTTAAATCCAATTGAGATGCTGTGGCATGACCTTAAATAGGACGTTCATGCTGGAAAACCCTCCAATGTGGGATAAAACAATTCTGCAAAGAAGATTGATGTGAAAACAATGTGAAAGACTCATTGCCAGTTATTGCAAATGTTTGATTGCAGGTGTCGCTGAGGGTGGCACGACCAGTTATTTGGTTTTGGGGGCAATTACTTTTTCACATAGGGCCAGGTAGGTTTGGATAGCTTTTTGCTTCAATAAAAGAAATCTTCATTTAAAAACTGCATTTTGTATTTACTCAGGTTATATTTGTCTAATATTTAAATTTTTTGATGATCTGAAACATTTAAGTGTGACAAATATGCAAAAAAATAAGAAATCAGGAAGGGGGAAAATACTTTTTCGTAGCACTGTATATATTTATGTTGGAGATCGTATGAACCTCAAATGTCATGAATGTGCGTAACTTGCAATCATCTGCTTAGCATAGTTTCTGTAAAAGAAAGAGAAATAATACATTGGAGAACAAGGTTAATGCAGTTTTGGGATTTGGTAGGGGCTGGGGGGTGGGCCAGCGAGTCATCCTGGGTACACTATGAAAACTAAACAAGTGATTTTCAATATATTTACCTGCACAAGAAAGAGAAATATAGCATGCTTTAAAGTTCCTTCATTTCAAAATATGACTTTGTATGATTCATATATGTTTTGTGTACATTGTACAAAAGTATGTACATTGCATGTACATTGGACTATACTGTTTACCCCCCAGAACAGCAAACTTTGACCTGGAAAAAAGAAGGGAAGGAGGAGAGAACCAAAGCTGAAAACTTGGCATAATGTAGCTTATAAACAGATGAAACGGGGTAAAAATTTGGTTAGGCTGGGTACTGTCCCCAATGGGTTTTCGGCCCCCGTTAGATTTTGAATTGCGGACCCTTTTTAGACCCTCACCAATCCATGAACACATTATCAGGGCTGGTTCATAAGCCTATAAATCACAAATCTGTACCCATATTTGATATCCCTGTAAAGAAATTGATGTTATTTCACAATAAGTGGTCTCGGGGTCCCTCCAAGCCCCTTAGGCCCTAAGGTCCGTTTTGCAAAAGTTCCCTCTTTGGGAACCCACAACTGCTAAATGGTTCAAGATGATGTAAAACTAAACACAGATTCTGAAAGACTGGGCCAGAGTTGGCTGGATTACCAATTTTCGGCCTTCTGAGATTCTCCATTGTGGAGATATTGACCTCCCAATACCACTTCAGGCAGTTGCATCTTAAAAAGTGGGCATGGCACCCATAATTATACAGTGTTCTTGGGTGACTTGAAAGGCACTTTAAATAAAATGTATAATAATAATAATAATAATAATAATTATTATTATTATTATTATTATCAGGATGCTGGGATATATTGCCAAAAGTATTGAGTATAAATCTGAGGAGGTTATACTTCTCTTGTACAACACATTTGTCAGACCTCACTTAGAGTTTTGTGTGCAGTTCTGGGGACAATACTTCAAGAAAGACATTGAGGCTTTAGAAAAAGTTCAAAGAAGAGCAACAAAGTTAATTCTTGGTTTAAAAGTAAAAGCTATGAGGAGAGGCTGAAACTCTTAATCTCCTCAGTCTTAGTAATAGGTGACTGTTGGACAATCTGATTGAGGTCTTTTAGTATGTTAAAGGGATTAACAAAGTTAACTATGCAGGATTACTTAAACCAGGTTCCGCTAACCAAATGCGGGGTCAATAATGGAAGGTAGCTAAGGGTAAATTTAGCGCTAAAATTAGGAAAAAAAATTTTTTCACGCAGAGAGTGATCTCAGAGTGGAATAGCTTGCCCAGCCACACCACAGAGGCAGAAACCTCAGGAGTTTTCAAGACTCTCAAGGCTAAATTCCAGTACTTTAATATCTCAAGTGTTCGGTTCACTTCAGTGATAGGAAAATGGCGATCCTAGTTGGGCTGCATGGTCTTTTCTCACCACTTATGCTATGTTACGTTACGTTATGGGTCTATTTTTGTGATGTTAAATGCACAAGACAATCAATGAGAAAGAGCGGGTGAGAAACAGGAAGGGAGGGGAGTGCAACAAAACAATCGTTAAATAGCGAGAATCAATATATGAAAAGTGACTGAAAGTGACTGACAACTGGATTTTTGGGAAGAAACAGTAAAGGAAGGGAATGGTAAGTGACAGAATCACCCCACTATACATCTCTTAGTCATTAAAAATGGGGTATTTTGCCAATAAATTACCAAGCATAACACCAGTCATCAGTCCAGACTAGGTGAAAATCATTCAAAACTGGCAGCATAAATGTAAATCAAACATTAGACAAAGTAAATATGTCTGTAGGTACATTCACCAGTACTGATATACTGGTTTGGTGAGTTGCTCGTGCTGAGGCTGGATGATGTCGCCCCGAAAGGTCTGTGACTAACAATGCGCTTTACCATGACACTAGATGGCGCTGTCACCATCATACAATATTTCGTCATCTGTGTCAAACTAGCAAAATTACCTCAAACTTGTCAGTTAATTGTGAAAATTCATTAATTGCTGCGCTAATATTACTAAATAAATATACATGGGATGGGTGACAAAATTGATGAAAATAATTAATGAACATAAACAGTCTTAGTAAAGTGTTGGGCCTCCACAAGCTGCATGATCAGCTTCAACAGACGTTGGAATAAAATCTACAAGTGCAAAAATTTTCTGAAGATACCATTCCTCCAAGGGATATTCTCTCATTTGGTGTATTGATGATAGTAACGGAGAGCACTGTCTAACACATTATACTAATAACTCCCACATCTGTTCAAGTGGTTGAAGATCTGGTGACTGAAAGCGGCAGTATATATGCTAAGGATCATTTTCATATTCATAAAGCCGTCCAGTGACCCCTTGTTTCCTGTGGGGCTCGGGCCACCATCATCCAGGAAGAGACCACTCCCGTAAGAGAAGGAATAAACCATCATATGGTATATACGTCATCACACAAATAACTGCATTGATTGCCAGTGAACCTTACGCCTTTAAGGAAGCAAGTGGACCCAAACCATACGAGGAAAATTAATAAAAGCATTAGTTGCATCTGCATTTACGTTCGTTCACGCATTTATTATTATTATTTATTTATTTTCTTTTTTAAATTTAATTTTCATTTTTTTTTATTTATATACATATAGAACAAATAAGTGTTTTAATATTGAGAATGATGAAATTAGAACCCGTACATGCATAGCCTATTTAAAAACATACACTTCATCAACCCCTTTATTCGTTCAACTGAGAGATTCATTAACTGTATTTTTATCAGTAAAAAACGATGCGGAGATATTCTACAGCCTACCCAGCAAAATTAGGCTACAGGTGTCCTCAGGGGTCAACGGTCAAAAGAGCCAAACCAGTTGATGGCCATTATTTACATATTTCGCGTTTTCCTGCAGGAAAAAAATAACTGCAACCGTTAAAACGAAACCAGAGGTACACTGATGTGTATGTTCAACTGATAGCATTGCCACCAACCGCAAAATCTGCAGTTTGCAATCAACTTTAATATTGAAAGTTCGAATAAAGTCTTTCTGATTTATGTCGGACAGCCTGCTATAAATCAGTCAATGATTTTTTTTATTTTTTTTTTACTTGTACGGACCGATAATAAGTATCGTTTATTATTTGATTTTCGGAGGAACATGCTGCACTGATGTACAGTCGTATATACGGCGAGAGACATAAAAAAATAAATCAATAATAATAATAATTGGTCAACTATTATACTAAGAGGTAAACTGATTAAAAACACCAACAAACACTGGCCTTGATGGCTTTCAGTGATGATGAGCAGAAATGTAATATTCTTGTCCAAAAAAAATGTTCTCCGCTAGATGGTTGTCTCGAAACAAATCAATAATAATAATAATAATAATAATAATAATAATAATAAACATTTTTCCGCTTCTTCCGCCGAAGAATTTTTTTTTCATTATTTTTCCCATTCCCACTAAGAGTTTCCATCGAAGACCTGGGATTTCAAAGCCTGCAATTAAATTTTAGAACTGCTTAGCCTTGCGGTTTTCATGACTCTCATCAGAAGTGACGAAGTATCACACAGAATTGCCTAATACGTGCGATAATCGTTTATTGGCTCCCTTCCGTATTGAAGGCATCCGATGTCCAATCAAATTAAATAAAATTAACAATGACTTTGCTCAGGGACACAATTCAGAACCGCGATCCATATGAGGTGCGCAATGGAGTCGGCCACTTACTCCATACTGACAATTTTCCCCGAGACAAAAATGGATCAATTCGTTGATATCAGTCGGTTAAATAAGAATAATATTGTTGTAAGACACTTTTACAAAGTTGGCGTGTAACAATTTGTTAAACCAGCCTGAATTTACACGCCGCTGACATTTGGAGGCTGATGGAAGGAAGAATGCAATTCCTGGCGCTACAGGAGGTTGCATCCTGCTCAAATGCGATCCTGAAAGTACATGCTTGAGGGAAAAAGGCACGATTGATACGAAAAGGTAGCTTAATATCTACATAACAATTTTGACTTTGTTCAACAAAATAATACAAATAGTTTATGCTAATATTGGAAGCTCCAATCTTTGCGTACCTGTTAAAAAATGGCCCGTATTTAGGTAAGCAAATTTTCTGCTCTGCATTGGCTTCTCATTGGTGGAAACCAGTCAGATTCCACCACAAAAATTATCTGATTGAAAATCAGGGAGGAGTGAGAGACTTGCAGCGCTAAAGTCAGGACTGTGACAGTGGTCAGGATTCTGAATAATTTAAGAAGAGATTTTCAAGCAACAGGGCACGACCATCTACCTGGACATATACCACAGGGAGCAGTAACCTACAGATTTCTCGGGAAAGCCGGCAAATTCTAACAAGTAGACTACCCAATCGCAAACATCAACGTACCTGGCTCGCTTAATAGGCCCATAGTCGGTAAGTATTGATAACATCTGCTTTATTATTCGCGGAGAAAAACACAGTGTTTACATCCTTGCATCGATTAGAAAAGTAGGACGTCATTTACACAGATTGGAGACAGTTAACTCGGTATTATTCGTACAAGTTAGGTGAAAATTACTTTTTCAGGCATGAGTGTATCCTTTCCTTATGTCGTCATCCATCATAAATTAAAATGCCAATTTTTTTTTCGTGAATTTATCTCAACCGAAGTTTATTTATTGACATTTAACGAACGATCATGGTCTACGCATTTAGAGAACTTTACACTTGATCAACCGCGCTTGCGTTATATATAGCTACATAGTATATTAACGTACTAATGTCAATGTCATACATAAATACAAGAAGTTGAAGTTGGGTTTATTGTGCTATTTAGCTATTTTGCTAAATTGCATTTAACCAACAGTCTTATTTTCCAATTTTCACCGTTTGGGCTTCATGCTGAATGAAGACAGATGCCTTAAATAGTTTTGCATAGATTGTGACGTCAGTCAAAACGAATTTCCAGCGAATTTACTGTTTTGGTATGTTTACTGGCACTCCAGGACTTGCTTTCGTCGATTCACCTATTATTCTTTGCGCGAGTAATGTGTGCAGGTTTGCGCCAAATTTTTCCTTTGGAGAATTGTCTCGGTATTTAATGACCATGGAAAGCACAATGCACCTGAACACACACGTGCATTCACTCTGTGTAAAAGTACTTTCATTCGGATTAAAAATCAGGGGATGTATATTTACTTCCCAAAAATGACCAAATATGCGCATGTAGTAATAATAATAATAATAATAATTATTATTATTATTATTGTTGTTGTTGTTGTTGTTTAGTAGCCTAAATATTTTTGATGGGGTAGGCCTACTCCGTGCACTGTATTCCAAATTGTCCCGAAGTGTGATTTCTACTGGGAATTAATTCTTTTACGTTGCCTCGACAGTTTTAGCAAGGATGCCTCGTTCTTTTTTGGTGAAGAGCAAGCGGTGCATCACATACAACACACACAGATTCATCGAAGATGAGCAACTTCAACGAGGGGACTCCTCAGAGAAAACGAATTATCCAAGTAAGAACCACACCTAGCGCCGTTTACAGATATAAGAAAAATTATCTTAGCACAATCAGTGTCACCGTCCTTGCATAAGCTCCATTTATGACATCACAAACAATCCGCCATATGATGAATTCATCTCATTTAGTTTGCGACTATAGGGCAATGACTGCCTCAAAATGGAATCAGCTTATGTTCTTTTGTTGTTGGAATGTTATAGACCTACAGTTATTCATCGTCACGATGGCGACTGTTTACTTCGACTCGGAAGACTTGAAGTTATCGGACCAAAACATATTGTTCGGAAAAGTATCCGTGTTGCATTAGCTTTTCCTTAAACAGATAAGCCAGATACAGAGATGCATTTCTCAATAATAGGTAAGCACGAGGCCGGGGCGCTGCAGGGTGTTTCGCAACGTTAGTTTGCATCCCACTGGCCTGATTGAGGTAGCCCATGCAACAGTGCCAATGACTGTTACTTAATACTCGGATTACACTGAGCGAGCTTTGCTTCATGGAAATTCTAAGCCTGGTGAGCAGTTAGGAGTTGCTGTCACGGATATGCAAAAGAGTCTTTATTCAAATAAAGAGCGCTCAATCCTGCAATCTTTCCCGTGCATAAAACAGGTACTGCGGCTCTTAGAGGCAAGATGGATCTCTTTTTTTTTCACGTCAGATTTAAGTACGCAAAGCGTGCATGAATTCGTGCTTGGAACAGAGAAGGAGAGTTGTTTACTTACTTATATTTACTTATTATTATTATTATTATTAGTAGTAGTAGTAGTAGTAGTACTCCTTAAACGTGGTCCTAAACGTTTGTGAAATGTAGTTGCTAAACAGTACTGGACTAAGAATGAATTATTGTTTTGTGCAAATAATTTATACATGTTTTTCAGCAATAATAATAAAAAATGAATAATAATAATAATAATAATAATAATAATAATAATGAAAGCATGCATGAGATGGCATTAAGTATGATTTTTATTTATTTCAAATAGTTGACAATGATTGCATGCAATGTTAAATCGATGTGGCTTCAGCTGATTAAAAAGTTGATGATTTGAAGTAACATGCATGTTATAATAATCAGTTCCCATAATCTTCTCCCGTAAGCTCAGCCTTACATTTTTCAAACTTAGTGTTATATTGTCGGGAGTAATTGTACAGAATTTACTTTGGAATAATGTGGTTTTTTTGGGGTTTTTTTTTAAATAAAAATTGTTCACCTACATGCTTTTGTCTACGTGTTTGGCTTGGCATTTTTTAATTGACTTGTTGACAGCTCTTTTTCATTTTCACTGTTGCGTGGTTCATTGTTTAAGAACATTTAAGTCCTGCAACACATCAAACCACCGGATGGATTTCAATGGATGAATTTTTTTGAAAAAGCAAATGAAGGAACATAAGAGCTGGAGGGTAAACTGTAATGTATCATGTTTCATTCATCACATCCTGACAGAAGCAGACCCAGCTGATGCTCGGGACCACACTGATTTGGGACAGGCCCAGACTGGGGGCACAGCCACCCATTCTGACTCGTTCCCTCCCATTAAACCTGAGCGGGAGGCTAACTGCCCTGTTCCTGCTCACCCTAAACCTCCTCTGCCCTCCGTGGTCTCCGGAGGCCCCTACTACAGCCCAGGTGAGTAGAGCCTGTTGCAGATAGGCAAACGCCCCACTGCAGCGGCACTTCAAATGATGGTGACTCTTAGTGTTTAAGATTTTGTGTAGGACTGCAGTGGCATTTGGCAATCGAGCACGAAGCAACGCAGCTTAGTGGTGTCTAATCTTATCCAGAAAGAGCAGGAGTGGGTGCTGATATTTGTGATAGCATAAGACTAACACACCTGAATCTACTAATCAAGATCTGAATTGAAGACTCCGATTGGGCTAAATTAAAAACCTGCTCTCACAGAGGCCCTCCACTCATAAGACTGGAAGACGCAAATGTTGCTGTTGTGAATTAAAACAGAGTAAAATCTCAGAGTTATTGTCTGAGATAGGTGAGGATAATCGATTGCAGGACCACAAAATGGGAAAACTTGATATTAGCCGAGAGAAGAGCGCAGGGTCAGATCCGGCAGACAGAGTAATGCAGGGTGAGCAGAGTGTGGTCTCAGAGCGGAGAGAGTAATGCAGGGTGAGCAGAGTGTGGTCTCAGAGCAGAGAGAGTAATGCAGGGTGAGCAGAGTGTGGTCTCGGAGCAGAGAGAGTAATGCAGGGTGAGCAGAGTGTGGTCTCAGAGCAGAGAGAGTAATGCAGGGTGAGCAGGGTGTGGTCTCAGAGCAGAGAGAGTAATGTAAGGTGAGCAGAGTGTGGTCTCGGAGCAGAGAGAGTAATGCAGGGTGAGCAGAGCGTGGTCTCAGAGCAGAGAGAGTAATGCAAGGTGAGCAGAGTGTGGTCTCGGAGCAGAGAGAGTAATGCAGGGTGAGCAGAGCGTGGTCTTGGAGCAGAGAGAGTAATGCAGGGTGAGCAGAGTGTGGTCTCAGAGCAGAGAGAGTAATGCAGGGTGAGCAGAGTGTGGTCTCAGAGCAGAGAGAGTAATGCAGGGTGAGCAGAGCGTGGTCTTAGAGCAGAGAGAGTAATGCAGGGTGAGCAGAGTGTGGTCTGGGAGCAGAGAGAGTAATGTAGGGTGAGCAGAGCGTGGTCTCAGAGCAGAGAGAGTAATGTAGGGTGAGCAGAGCGTGGTCTCAGAGCAGAGAGAGTAATGCAAGGTGAGCAGAGTGTGGTCTCAGAGCAGAGAGAGTAATGCAAGGTGAGCAGAGAGTGGTCTCAGAGCAGAGAGAGTAGGGTGAGCAGAGTGGGGTCTCAGAGCAGAGCAATGTAGGGTGAGCAGAGCGTGGTCTCAGAGCAGAGAGAGTAATGCAGGGTGAGCAGAGCGTGGTCTCAGAGCAGAGAGAGTAATGCAGGGTGAGCAGAGCGTGGTCTCAGAGCAGAGAGAGTAATGCAGGGTGAGCAGAGCGTGGTCTCAGAGCAGAGAGAGTAATGCAGGGTGAGCAGAGTGTGGTCTCAGAGCAGAGAGAGTAATGCAGGGTGAGCAGAGTGTGGTCTCAGAGCAGAGAGAGCAATGTAGGGTGAGCAGAGCGTGGTCTCAGAGCAGAGAGAGTAATGCAGGGTGAGCAGAGCGTGGTCTCAGAGCAGAGAGAGTAATGCAGGGTGAGCAGAGTGTGGTCTCAGAGCAGAGAGAGTAATGCAGGGTGAGCAGAGCGTGGTCTCAGAGCAGAGAGTAATGCAGGTAATGCAGGGTGAGTAATGCAGGGGTGAGCAGAGCGTGGTCTCAGAGCAGGGTGAGCAGAGTAATGCAGAGGGTGAGCAGAGCAGAGTGGTCTCAGAGCAGAGAGAGTAATGCAGGATGAGCAGAGTGTGGTCTGAGCAGAGAGTGGTCTAAGAGCAGAGAGTAATGCAGGTGAGCAGAGGCGGTCTCAGAGCAGAGAGAGTAATGCAGGGTGAGCAGAGTGTGGTCTCAGAGCAGAGAGAGTAATGCAGGATGAGCAGAGTGTGGTCTGGGAGCAGAGAGAGTAATGCAGGGTGAGCAGAGTGTGGTCTTGGAGCAGATAGAGGTCGGATGGCAGTGATCATGGCCCTGGAAACAGCGCAGGGCAAAGCTAAGGTCAAAAGCTGGAGTTAAGCAGAGAGGACAGAAAACTAGGGCAGGGCAAACAAGGCAAGAGGAATCTGGGGTGACACAGTTGAACAACACGCAGGGGCAAGAAACCAGAGAAACTTAGGTAGGAGAATAAATGCGAGAGAGTAGCGCAACCACAAAGAAAGACTTGACAACCTGGACATGAACACAGAAAGAGCAGAACCTGTATTCACAGAGATTACAAAGAGACACAAGAAACCGGTACAGGAAAGGGTGTGAGGAATTAAC
This sequence comes from Gymnothorax javanicus, assembly GCA_029692085.1. Taxonomy (NCBI): domain Eukaryota; kingdom Metazoa; phylum Chordata; class Actinopteri; order Anguilliformes; family Muraenidae; genus Gymnothorax; species Gymnothorax javanicus. The sequence goes on along the minus strand of CM056194.1, from coordinate 101,686,104 downwards.
GGAGGACAAACAAAGAAACAAGACAATCAATCACAATCAGCCCCATTATCAGAAAAGACAACACTGGAGAAGCCAGAAAACACCATTCAGTACACAGACTGGGCGAGGAGACGTGACAGGTATACAGGTAATTGTGTTTTCTGAAGAGAGTCACCAGGGCGAGTTTGGCTTCGTTTGCTGCTCCGCTCTTCTGTACGCTCTTAGGTCCAGGGGGGACCTCGATTTTACCTCTGCTTTCAGTTCGATGGCTCAGGTGTTCTTATCCCTCCATTAACCCCACCCCCTCCACACCCCTCCGCCTGTCCTTCTGTCTGTCCGACCCCCACAGAACCACAGCTTCACGAATTCCCCCCCTACTACAAGAGCTCCTTTGCCTGGGACCCAGTGCACCCATCCTATGATTTCCGGCAGGTGGGGTTCCCCCCCTCTCTCCTGCAGCACGCCAGTGTCCTCTACGGGGCACACATTAAACAGAGCTGTGAGAGCCCCCAGCCACTGGACTGCAGCACACACTACTCCCCAACCTCTGACACTTACCACTGCATCACCTGTGACAAGGTGAGTCCTCCTGTACTACACACACACACACACACACTACTCCCCAACCTCCAACACTTACCACTGCATCACCTGTGACAAGGTGACTCCTCCTGTACCACACGCACACACACACACACGACTCCCCAACCTCAGACACTTACCACTGCATCACCTGTGATAAGGTGAGTCCTCCTGTACCGCACGCACACACACACACACACACACACACACACACACACACACACACACACACACACACACACACACACTACTCCCCAATCTCTGCTTCTTGTTATTTAATGAATGGATTGGACCAGTGATGCTAGTGACCAAATGACCACCAAACTGACCCATCAGTCCTATTACAATAATTTATCTGACACTTTTATTCACTGCAGCTTACAGTTGAAAGCTTTGAGAGGCCAATCCTCAATGTTATATTTTCATTCACTCAGCCTGTCCAGAAAAAAAGTTGCACACTGTAATATTTTGTTGGGCCACCTTTACCTTTGATCATGGTGCACATTCGTTGGGGTATTGTTTTGACAATCTTAAACAATTTTACAAAATTTATTTTCAACCAGATTTGCATTCATTTTTGGCTGAGATATTGTATCGATGATGAGCGACACAAACCACTCCGTTAAGCCGTCTCCAGCATATCGCTAAGACTTTCAGTTGGTTAAGGTCCAGACTCTGTAGTGGCCAAGGCATGTGTGAAAATGACTCCTCATGCTCGATGAACCACTCTTTCGCAATTTGAGCCCGATGAATCTTGGCACTGTCATCCTGGAATATGCCTGTGCCATCGGGGATTAAAAAGTTCATTGGCGGATTACTGGTCATTCAGTATATTCAGGTGGTCTGCTGAACTCATTTAATTGCAGCAGAACAGTGCAGAGCCTGGACCTGAGCAATTGAAGCAACCCTAGATCATAACGTTGCCTCCAGATGCTTGTACAGTGGGCACTATGCATGATGGATGCATCACTTTACCGGCTTTCTTTCTTACCCTGGTGTGCTCATCACTCTGGAATGGGTTTAATCTGGATTCATTAGACCACATGACCTTTATCCATTGCTCCTCAGTCCGATCTTTATTTGTATTTGCAAATTGAGGTTATTTTTTCCCAGTAAGCCTCACTAACAAGTGACTTGCTTGTGGCCACGTAGCTGTTTAGTTCTTGTTGCAGTGTTTGTGTGGAAATGCACTTACCTTCACAATTACACATAACCATGAGTTTCACTGTAGATTTTTTTATGATGAGACATCACCAAGCATTTTACTGATCTCCAATCAGGATCAGTCATGATTTTTCTCCAACCCGTTTCTTCCACAAAGTTGGCAGTTCATCACTATCCTTCCAGATTTAAATAATTTGTTGGACAGTTCATGACCCAATTCTACAGATTTCAGCAATTTCCCGAGCTGATTTCTTTGATTGATGCTGGCCAATAATTCTCCCCTTTTGAAACAGAAAAATCTTTTCAACGACCGTGAAATACATCTTCCGACAAGATTATTTAAGACATGAGAAATTACGCACTGAATCAGTCAGGATTAAAATAATTATTGACAGCTGAAACATATTCATCACTGCTATAATGATTCAATCATGTGCCCTTGAGTATTTGCTTATTCAAATTGGAACAGCAATTTTTTTTTTTTTTTTTTTTTTTGAATGGGCAGGGTGTGTGTGTGCTATTGTCTCAAAAAAAAAAAAAAAAAAAAAACCCAGGAGGGAAAGGGTTAAGGTTTATGCTGAAGATGTAATGGCCGATTAATATTGTGACATCACTGGGGCTTGACCCACCCCAACTATCACCCATTATTTCCTGTCTCTCACCCCGCCTTAGCAGAGCCTCTGTAGCTAAACTCAGCACCCCTTCCCCCCCCAGGTGTTCTCCACCCCTCACGGGCTGGAAGTGCATGTCCGGCGATCCCACAGTGGCACACGGCCGTTCGGCTGCAGTGTGTGCCGGAAAACCTTCGGTCACGCTGTCAGCCTCGAGCAGCACATGAACGTGCACTCCCAGGTACTGCAGTCTACACGTTCTGGACTACCTCATTCTAGTACATTTCTCTCTCTCTCTCTCTCTCTCTTTCTTTATCTCTCCATCTCTCTCTTTCTCTCTCACCCTATCTCATTTTCTTTCTCACTCTCTCTTTTTCTATCTCTCACAAACTCCATCTTTCTATCTTTCATTCTCTCTCTCCAGCTGAGCTCTCTCTTCACTTCTGCTCTCTCTTCACTTCTTCCTGATTTATATTCTGGAACCTTTCCATCCTAATTTCACCTACATGTTTGTCATCATTTGAAAAGTTTTCATCATTGCATTGATATGTGCTAGGATTTATATTCTAACCAAATGCAATCGCAGCTTCAGAAATAAGGGTTCACACTCAGGTAAAATCAATGCTTTACAAAGTTCAAACTAACTTTAAAGGAAAAACCTACCTTCAGAAAAAGAACTTTAAATGGTAGGTAATGATGTCATTCTTCACATGCAGCTTGATGGATGCATCAGGTTACCTGTTTTACCCTCATCAGTTATGAATTGATCAAACGCTATCTGGGAAGAATAAGTAAAGTTTATCAGTACTCGTCACACTCGCAGAACTTAACTTAGTCACAGCAACAAGATGACTTGAGTCAGTCAATTTCAGTGAACAAATAATTTTTTAGAGTGGGGTCAACTCCACGGCATAGGAGTCTAATGAGTCACATTTCGTCTGGCCCCTCACCTGGGACCAATTTGACAGGGAATAGGGATACCGGGGCCCCTCCTGGAGCCAGACCTGGGAGGGGAGCTTGCACAGGAGTGCCTGGTGGCCGGGTTTTTTCCGAGACCTGGGCTCAGCCCGAAAAAGCAATGGGGATCCACCTCTTCCTGGGCTCGCCACCCGCAAAGAGGGGAGTAAGGGTTAGGTGCCTTGTGGACTGAGTGGCGGTCCAGAGCGGGGGCCCTGATGTTCTAGGCCCTGGTCATGGAAATGAGCTCTTGGGACATGGAACATCACCACACTGGTGGGAAAGGAGCTGGAGCTTGTGCGGGAGGTTGAGCGGTACCGGCTTCTCACCTCTATGCACATCTCTAGCTCCGGAACCAAGCTCCATGATAGGGGTTGGACTCTCTCCTTTTCTGGAGTTGCCCAAGGTGAGAGGCGGCAAGCAGGCGTGGGGATACTAGTGTCACCTCAGCTGAGTGCCGTTGTGTTGGAGTCTATCCCGGTGAACAAGAGGGTCTCTGGAAATCCCTTGCGGCTTGCGGAGAGGAATGCTCTGATTGTTGTTTGTGCTCATGCACCTAACAGAGTATCCAGTCTTCTTGGAGTCCCTGGGCGGGGTCCTGGAATGGGCTCCTACTGGGGATTCCATCGTTCTGCTGTGGAACTACAACACTCATGTGGGCCATGCTGGAGACACTTGGAGGGGAGTAATTGAGAAGAACGGCCTCCCTGATCTGAACCCAAGTGATATTTTATTATTAGATTATTGTGCTAGTCATGGATTATCTATAACAAACACCATATTTGAGCATAAGGGTGTTCATAAGTGTACTTGGTACCAGAGCACCCTTTGCCAAAGGTCAACGATCGATTTTGTAATTGTGTCATCAGGTCTGCAGCCGTATATTTTGGACACTCAGGTGAAGAGAAGGGCAGACCTGTCAACTGATCACCACCTGGTGGTGAGCTGGATCAGATGGCAGGGAAGACTGCTGGACATATCTGGTAAACTTAAACGCATTGTCAGGATTGACTGGGAATGTTTGGTGGAGGAACCTGTCTGGACGACTTTCAACTCATACCTCTAGCAGACCTTTGCCCATATCCTGGGAGAGACTGGGGTCATGGAGTCTGAGTGGACCCCATTCAAAATCTCCATTGCGGCAGCCATGAGCTGTGGTCTGAAGGTTGTTGGTGCCAGTTGTGGTGGCAACCCAAGGACCCATTGGTGGTCACCAGTGGTGAAGGAGGTAGTTAAGCTGAAGAAGGTGGCCTTTCGGGCCTGGTTAGCCGAGGGAACTCCTGACACGGCAAACCAGTATAGACAGGCCAGAGGGACAAAACTGGAGCTTGGGAGGAGTTCTGGGAGCCTATGGATTAGGACTTTCAGGTGGCCTCAAAGAGGTTCTGGCAAACCATTAGACGACTCAGGAAGGAGAGGCAGGGCTTCCCCCAGGCTGTTTTCAGCAGCGGTTGGGGAACTGCTGACCTCGACTGGGGATATTGTTTAGTGGTGGAAGGAGCACTTAGAGGAACTCCTGAATCTGACAGACACACCCTCCATTGAGGAGGCAGAGACGGAAGACTCGGGTGAGTCTTAGCTCATTTCCCTGGTGGAAGTCACTGAGGTGGTCAATAAGCTTCGCAGTGGGAAGTCGCCAGGGATGGATGAGATCTGCTTCGAGATGCTGAAGGCTTTGGGTGTTGTTGGGCTGTTCTACATCGCGTGGATCTCCGGTATAATACTCTTGGACTGGCAAACTGGGGTAGTGGTTCCCATATTTAAAAAGGGGGACTGAAGGGTGTGTTCCAACTACAGGGGGATCACACTGCTCAGCCTCTCAGGCAATGCCTATGCCAAGGTGCTGGAAAGGAGAATCAACTCAATTGTCGAACCTTAGATTCAGGAGGAACAATGCGGGTTCTGTTCTGGTCGTGGAACAGTGGCCCAACTTTTTACCCTTGCACAGATACTGGAGGGGTCATGGGAGTTTGCCCATCCAGTCTACATGTGCTTGGTGGACATGGAGAAGGCTCATGACCGTGTCCCACGAGGTATTCTGTGGGAGGCACTGCGGGAGTATGGGGCTCCGGGTCCGCTAGTTTGAGCTATCCGATCCCTGTACAACCAAACAAGGAGTTCTGTCCGCATTCTCGATAATAAGTCAGACTCATTTCCAGTCAATGTTGGACTCCGCCAAGGGTGCGCCCTGTTCCCTATTTTGTTAATGATTTTCATGGACAGGGTGTCAAGGTACAGTCAAGGTTTGGAGGGTGTCCAGTTTGATGGCCTCAGGATTGCATCTCCGGTGTTTGCGGATGATATGGTCCTGTTGGCTTCATCATGCTGTGATCTCCAACGCACACTGGAGGGGTTCGCAGCAGAGTGTGAAGCGGTCAGAATGAGGATCATCACCTCCACATCTGAGGCTATGGTTCTCTCCCAGAAACAGGTGGATTGTCCCCTCCACGTGGGGGGTGATTTGTTATCCCAAGCGAAAGAGTTTAAGTATCTCAGGGTCTTGTTCACGAGTGAGGGTAGGATGGAGCAGGTGACTGACAGTCGGATCGATGCGGCATCCGCAGTAAAGTGGGCGTTGTATCGGTCTGTCGTGGTGAAGAAGGAGCAGAGCTTAAAGACGAAGCTCTCGATTTACTGGTGGATCTATGTTCTAACTTACACCTTTAGTCACAAGCTTTGGGTAGTGACCGAAATAATAGGATCAGGAATACAAGCGGCCAAAATGAGCTTTCTTCGCAGGGGGTCTGAGCTGACTCTTAGGGATAGGGTGAGGAGCTTGAACATCCGAGAAAGGCTCAGAGTGAAACCGCTGCTCCACAGCGTTAAGAGGAGTCAATTGAGGTGGTTCGGGCATCTGGTTCGTATGCCTCCTGGAAGCCTCCCTTTAGAGGTGTTCTAGGAATGTCCTACTGGGAGGAGGCCCAGGCAGACTCAGGACACACTGGAGGACTATATCTCCCGGCTGGCCTGGGAACATCTTGAGGTCCCTCAGGTAGAGTTGGAGGAAGTGGTTATGGGGAGGGATGCCAGGGCCTGTCTGCTTAGTCTGCTACCCCTGCAACCCGGCTACAGATAAGCAGAAGAAAATGGATGGATGGATGGATGGATGGATGGATGGGGCAACTCCTCCCTCACCATATAATAGAAGGAAAATTAAGACAGCAAGAAGTCTAGTGATGTAGTCAGAACCTTAGACCCCTAGAGCTGTATGGTCCCCAAATTTTTGAAGTCACACTGTATAAATTTGATAAATTAGAGCCTTTCATTAGTGCATTTTTTACTGGGATGTTTCAGTATCAAGATTAGTGGCGAACAGGACTTAGGATAGCAGAGTAAACTGGATGATTGCACAAAGGCCTAAACAGTCTTCTTTCCTCTAGTCCATCTTTCATCTCTGAGTATTCCAGGTTTATCTCTGTGCAGTTATCCAGCTAACTGAGCTAACTGTGTATTCCAGGTTTACCTCTCTGCAGTTATCCAGCTAACTGAGTTATCCTGCTTCAAGAGGCGCAGTGGTTGCCACTTCTGCCTCACAGCAAGAAGTTTGTGAGTTCGAATTCGGCCTGGGGCCTTTCTGCATAGAATGTGCATGTTCTCCCCATGTTCGCATGGGTTTCCTCCGAGTAATTTGGCTTCCTCCTACAGACCAAAGACATGCATGTCAGGCTTATTGGAGACGCAAAACTGCCCATAGGTATGAGTGTGTGAGTGAATGGTGTGTGAATGGAGTGTGCGCCCTGTGATGGATTGGAGAGCTGTCCAGGGTGTGTCCCTGCCTTTCGCCATAGTCAGCTGGGATGGGCTCTAGCTCCCCTGTGACTCTAGTGAGGAAGAAGCGGTACAGAGAATTGATGTATGGATAGAAGTTTTTGATATTGAACTCAAGTTTATATGTTTTCAAAAGTTGAACATGAAGTTATCCATTGTTTTGGCAAATTGAGAGCTGAAACAAAGCTTACCTTTAAGTTGAGTTTTTCACACGTTTTAAGGTGGACTTCCATTTCAAAGTTAAACCAACCTGAAATTCACTACAGTGTGATGTCTTTGGGGCATGGTGGATAGCTCAAGCAGATGTAGCAGAGAGTGGGCGGCTCACAGCTGTGCTTTTCTCCACCTCAGGAGAGGAGCTTCGAGTGTAAGATGTGTGGAAAGACCTTCAAGCGCTCCTCCACCCTCTCTACTCACCTGCTCATTCACTCGGACACGCGACCGTACCCCTGCCAGTACTGCGGGAAAAGGTTCCACCAGAAATCGGACATGAAGAAGCACACCTACATACACACAGGTGAGCACATGAAGCACAGCTACACACACACACACACACACACACACACACAGGTGAGCACATGAAGCACAGCTACACACGCACTGGTGAGCACATGAAGCACAGCTACACAAACACACACACACACACACACACAGGTGAGCACATGAAGCACAGCTACACACACACACACACACACACACACACACACACACACACACACAGGTGAGCACATGAAGCACAGCTACACACACACACAGGTGAGCACATGAAGCACAGCTACAAACACACACACACACACACAGGTGAGCACATGAAGCACAGCTACAAACACACACACACAGGTGAGCACATGTAGCACAGCTACACACACACAAGTGAGCACATGAAGCACAGCTACAAACATGCACACACACACACAGGTGAGCACATGAATCACAGCTACACACACACAGGTGAGCACATGAAGCACAGCTACATACACACACACACACACACACACACACACACACACACACACAGGTGAGCACATGAAGCACAGCTACACACACACAGGTGAGCACATGAAGCACAGCTACATACACACACACACACACACAGGTGAGCACATGAAGAAGCACAGCTACACACACACACACACACACACACACACACAGGTGAGCACATGAAGAAGCACAGCCACACACACACACACACACACACACACAGGTGAGCACATGAAGAAGCACAGCTACACACACACACACACACACACACAGGTGAGCAGATGAAGAAGCACAGCTACACACACACACACACAGGTGAGCACATGAAGAAGCATAGCTACACGCACACACGCAAACACACACACACACACACACACACAGGTGAGCACATGAAGAAGCACAGCACACACACACACACACACAGGTGAGCACATGAAGAAGCACAGCACACACACACACACACACACACACACAGGTGAGCACATGAAGCACAGCTACACACACACAGGTGAGCACATGAAGAAGCACAGCTACACACACACATATGTGAGCACATGAAGAAGCACAGCACACACACACACACACACACACACACACACACACACACAGGTGAGCACATGAAGAAGCACAGCTACAAATACACACACACACACACACACACACACACAGGTGAGCACATGAAGAAGCACACACACACACACACACACACACACACACACAGGTGAGTGCGGGAGGAGAGGAAGGAAAATAATCCATTCTAACCACTTATTTTTCTCCTCTCCCTTTCATTACTTGTGCCCAACCTGGAAATCAATTGAGGATCACCTTGCCGAAAGAGATCCCAATCTGTTAAATGAGTTAAATGACGAAGGTATTAGGGTTTCCACTAACCCCCAAAAACCTAGAGACCCATTTATGGGTCTGTCGAATCCAGCTGCTGTATGCAAACCTGTGGAACTTCAGGCCTATTTAAAATTCTACTGCAGATCCCAAAATTTCCATTGGTGCAATTGGTGCATCCCAGAAATCAATGGGTAAGAACAAGATAAGAAAAAATTGGGGATACAAACAAAAATAAGAGAAAATTTGTTCTTATATTGCTTCTTGCATGAGGCCCATTGTCCTACAATATGAAAAAAATGCTTTTTCTGACTATGAACTGACTTAAGGGAAAACTGAAGTCAAAAGTTAGAGTTTATGGGGTTAAGTAACTTCACCTCAGGAATGTTGAGGTCATCCTTCGCGAAAGTGTTTTGTCTATTTTGTCAGCATGTATGATGTATAGATGTCTAAGCTTTGAATTTAGCTCTCAGAGTCAGTCACAAATCTGTAACTGTCTGCAACTGAAATCACTTCAAAAATGATGTTTGAGGGACCAAACACGTCTATTTCAGTTAGTCACATTTAATTTCCTCCGCATTACTTTTCTTCCATTTCTTGAAAAGTACTCGATTAGGATGTGCATAAGGAAAGAAGTACAGATAAAATGGAGGGATACTGCAAAAGAGAGAGGGAGAGAATTTAAAAAGTAGAGGATGCGACAAAACACGTTTGCAGTGATTTTATCCACCCAGTGTTTATCACAAGATCACGGTCATTGATAGCGGGTTGTGATATACTGTAGCTATCGGTGAAACTAATTGGCCTTGCCTCGTGAACAAAGAACTCATGGAGCAGTTGTTGAATGCTTCTATGTTTTTAATCAACATTTATTTTACCTGGCAGGCCATTTAAGGTATCTTAATTACAATGTTCAACAAGGCAGCCACCAACAAGATCTTATTTTCTATATAAGGAAAACTGGCTCTGAACGGTAAACACAGAAAAAATCATTTCCCTACTTGAGGACAACAGCTTTAGTAACTTAGCAAACTGGCTATAGCTGGCTGTCCATTTTTTTGTCAGGTTTATATTGCCTGAAATTTGATCAGCCCCTCAGGTGAAATACATCACTGTAATGCCAGGACAAGGGAAAAAGGAACTAGAGTGTGCATTCTTTTCACAAGCTGTCACCTGCAAGGAAATGTTTGGGGACAAATGCAACGTATCGGGGTCGAGAGCTTTATCAGCCTGTATTCTTTCTGTTCCTGTTCAGTTTAACTGCATTACAACATGCAATTCTGAAATGAATGAAATCCAGAAAGGTCAGTGATTCATAAATATTCTAGCAGCTTGTGACATTTATCACTGAGGTGTAGCCATTACTTTGAATAACTCATTATTCGTTAGCAAAACAGAATTATGTGCCAGCTCATTAAAAAAAAAAAAAAGTGTGTGTGTGTGTGGGTGTATATATATATATATATATATATATATATATATATATATATATATATCCACAGTGGGGTGCAAAAATTTGGGCACCCCTGGTTTAAATGTCTGTTACAAAATCTCCAAGTGATCGAAAGCAAACCTGAACACTAAATGCTACAAAGTTAAACATGACACATTTCATCACATTTTAAAGCAGGAATAATTTTTTACTTTTTACAGTTTCAAAATAATAAAACAAGGACAAAGGCCTTGTGCAGAAGTTTGGGAACCCTGTCAGCTAGTGCTTTATAACTCCTCCTCGGGCAGCTATAACAGCTTGCGAACACTTCCTGTAGCCAGCTGAAAGTCTTTCAATTCTTGTCTTTGGAATTTTTCCCCATTCTTCCTGACAGAACACCTCTAGCTCAGAAATATTCTTCGGCCTTCTTGCATGCACGGCATGTTTGAGGTCTCTCCACAGATTTTCAATAATATTCAAGTCTGGGGACTGTGATGGCCATTCCAAAACCTTCATCCGTCTTTCCTGGAGGTACTTCAAGGTGGATTTTGAGGTATGCTTCGGGTCAATGTCTTGCTGGAATACTCAACATCTCTTCAACTTCATTTTCTGGACTGAGCTTTGAACATTAGCCTTTAGAATGATTTGATATTTGGCGGAATCCATTCTTCCCTCCACCCGCACAATATTGCCTGTGCCCCCAGCTGCTACACAACCCCAAAGCATAATGGACTCACCTCCGTGCTTAACAGTTGGCAATGTGTTCTTCTCTACAAATGCTTCACCCTTTTTTCTCCAAACATACCTTCTTTGGTTGTGGCCAAAAAGTTCAATTTGGTTTCGTCAGTCCAAAGCACAACAGGCTTGAGGTTACTCAAGGTTTTCTTTTGCATACTTCAGACGCTAAATTTTGTGTTAAGGTCATAGGAAAGGCTTCTTTCTTGCAACTCTGCCATGTAGGTGTTTGTTGTTTAAGGTATGCTGTATTGTTGTCCTGTGAACAACTAGACCTGTGTCTGCTACTCTTTTTTGCAGCTCTTTTGCAGTGATGTGTGGGTTCTTCAGAGCATTTCTCACCAGATCTCGGGCCATTCTATCTGAAATTTTTCTTGGTCTTCCAGATCTTGCCTTGACTTCAATTGTTCCATTTATTTTCCATTTTCTTACGATGTTTCTGACAGTAGAAATGGGTAGTTTGAAACGTTGAGAGAGTTTTTTGTAGCCCTCTCCTTGTTGGTGGAAGTGAATTATCTTGATTTTGACATCCTTGGACAACTGTTTAGAAGAACACATGGTTTTAAACACCAGACACAACAGCCACCACAGTCGGATACTTTAGAGCAGTGGTTCCCAAACTCGGTCCTGGGGACCCACTGTGTACGCAGGTTTTTGTGTCAACCACAGCTCCAATCTTAGAATGCTAATGAGTTGCTCATTGCTCTTGATTGCACTATTCTTGTTCACGCTGATTATTTATCCTTTTAAACCACATGTCAAAAATGGCCATGATGAAAATCATTTCATAGTGTGCTAAATTGGAAATTACTTCTCTAACATAAAAAAATGGAAATTTGCAACTGATGACATGAATCTATGAATGGGCTTCTAGTAGATAAAATTGTGGACCCAAGGTCATTAAAGCTTAACAATTATTAGGCAATTAAGAATTCAAAGACAAAGCAAACGATGAGTCAAACCTGTTAAATGTCACTTGATTGGTTTCAGGAAAGAACCTGAGCACCTGAATTCAGAACCCTAATCACCAGATTACTGACTGATTGCAGTCTTGCATTTGATCACATTAAACATACTGCCACCTTTGATTGTCGTGGCTTTACGTGGAATACATCAAAATAAAAAATATGAATGTTGGGCTTTGAAATTTCATGGAATGCGTAGCCATTTCTGTCATAATGTGGTTTAAGGGGGTAAAATGTCCTCAGATTCTGACAAGCAACTGCTAATTAAAAAATGAACAGCTTGTTAAAACTCTGGGATCGTAATTGTGGTTGGAGCAAAAACCGACATACGCTGTGGGTCCCCAGGACCGACTTTGGGAACCACTGCTTTAGAAGGCATGGAGTTACTTCAGAATATATAGTTCAACCCAGGAATTATGTTCACCTAACTAACCTGTCTAATGTAGTGTATCTAACGAGTAAATCACCTGAGTCTGGGCCTTAGTAATCATCTTCTTAAAAGATAACAAAGAATAATCCAAAATGGTTCCCAAACTTTTGCACAGGGCCCTTTTTCCTTTCTTATCATTTAAAAACTCAGAAAAATTAAAATAAAAATAAACCTTGCTTTTAAATTTGCAGAAATGTGTCATGTTTAACTTTTTAGCATTTAGTGTTCAGATTTGCTTTCAATCACTTGGAGATTAATTGTAACAGACACTTAAACCAGGGGTGCCCAAATTTTTGCACCCCACTGTATATATATATATATATATATATATATATATATATATATATATACAGTGCTGTATACAGTATTTGCGCCCTTCCTGATTTCTTTTTTTTTTTTTTTTTTTTTTTTGCATTTTTGTCACACTTAAATGTTTCAGATCATCAAACAAAGTTTAATATTAGACAAAGATAAGCCGAGTAAATACAAAATGCAGTTATTAAGGGGAAAAAGCTATCCAAACCTACCTGGCCCAGTGTGAAAAAGTAATTGCCACCCCCTTGTTAAGTCATGAATAAACTGTGATAAACCACTTTTTTTTTTTTGTTCAATTTCACTGGCCAGACTCAGGCCTGATTACTGCCAGACCTGTTGAATCAAGAAATCACTTAAATAGAACCTGTCTGACAAAGTGAAGTATACGGTGGCCGAGACCCGTCATCGCTGCAAATAAAATATACGCTGCAAATAAAAACAAACGCCGCTGCAAATAAAAAGAAACGCTGCTGCAAATAAAATAAACGCTGCAATAAAAAGAAACGCTGCTGCAAATAAAATAAACGCTGCAAATAAAAAGAAACGCTGCTGCAAATAAAAGAAACGCTGCAAACGGCTGACACGAGGCCAAGGAACTAAATCAGTTCGATGCCTCATGGTTCGCTATGGGCAAGATGCTGGGTCATATCTGTCCTAGTAAAGGAATGGAGCTGACAACTTGCTCGCGGTGGCGGGTCGAACGCTGTTTATATCCGCGAAGCAGTTGCGAGACAAATGCTGTACACAGCTGGGAAGTTGCGGTTGTGGGCTTTGTGTATCGATATCCCCCTCGGAATGCGAGCGAGTGCTCGGCTTAGCTCATTGACGGACCTGAGCCAGGTCCCATTAACGGTAGTATGGTCAGTCAAACGGTAACATTGCATTACGTAAGCTTACTAACAATCCTGGATGACCTGTATTTTCCTATCTCATACTCGCACATTTTGATATGAAGCACTATCATCCTACATTTTGACTTCGGTGAATGCTGAATTAATTCGTAACTGTGGCCAGCATACGTATGAGTTATCAATGCTAACGCAGCTAGGCGTCATGTCCTAAGCTAAACCATGGTTCTTTCATCAGCTGCCCAGCTAATCTATGACCTGTATATTAGCGAACAATACCACTGCGACGCGGAACTTTCCTATCGCGTCGTGTAATTAATGGTGCTTCTGGACCTTGACGAGGAGCCCTTGCTCTTAGTTTCACTTTTTCTCTTGTGTAAATGGAGCGTCACTGGACCCCAAATATAGCCGAACGTGGCTAGTTAGTGACACTGTTTTCCGTTGACGTTTGGCTTATGAATTAGGTTAATATAGTTGGCTAGCTTGTGGATGATGGACTTTATGAAGAAACACATTTAGCGACCACTAGGTAGCTCGCTAGATGACGTAGGATAGGTTTAATTGGCAATTGAGCTAGCTAGCCTCTCTATTTTATTTGCAGCAGCGTTTCTTTTTATTTGCAGCGTTTATTTTATTTGCAGCAGCGTTTCTTTTTATTTGCAGCGTTTATTTTATTTGCAGCAGCGTTTCGTTTTATTTGCAGCGTTTATTTTATTTGCAGCAGCGTTTCTTTTTATTTGCAGCATCTCTTTTATTTGCAGCAGCGTTTCTTTTTATTTGCAGCGTTTATTTTATTTGCAGCGTTTCTTTTTATTTGCAGTGATGGCGGGTCTCGGCCACCGTAGAAGTAGGCTAAAAGATCTCAAAAAGCAACACATCATGCTGCGACCTATAGAAATTAATGAACAGATGAGAAACAAAGTCATTGACATCTGTCAGTCTGGAAAGGGTTACAAAGCCATTTCTAAGGCTTTGGGACTCCAGCGAACCATAGTTAGAGCCATTATCCACAAATGGAGAAAACTTGGAACAGTGGTGAACCTTCTCAAAGATTGGCCGGCCTACCAAAATTACTCCACGAGCAACTCATCCAGGAGGTCACAAAAGAACCCAGAACAACATCTGAAGAACTGCAGGCCTCACTTACCTCAGTTAAAGTCAGTGTTCATGATTAAACAATAAGAAAGAGACTGGGCAAAAATGGCATCCATGGGAGAGTTCCAAGGCGAAAACCATTGCTGACCAAAAAGAACACAAAGACTGGTCTTACATTTTCCAAAAAAAAACATCTTGATGATCCCCAAGACTTTTGGAAAAATACTCTGTGGACAGACAAGACAAAATTTGAACATTTTGGAAGGTGTCTGTCCTGTTACATCTGGCGTAAAACTAACACAGCATTTCATAAAAAGAACATCAGTCAAACATGGTGGTGGTAGTGTGACGGTCTGGGGCTGCTTTGCTGCTTCAGGACCTGGACGACTTGCCATAATTGATGGAACCATGAATTCTGCTCTCTACCAGAAAATTCTGAAAGAGAATGACCGACCATCAGTTTGTGACCTCAAGCTCAAGGGTACTTGGGTTATGCAGCAGGACAATGATCCGAAACACATCCGCAAATCCGCCTCTGAATGGCTTAAAAAAACAAAATGAAGATTTTGGAGTGGCCTAGTCAAAGTCCCGACTTAAATCCGATTGAGATGATGTGGCATGACCTTAAACAGGCCGTTCATGCTCGAAAACCCTCCAATGAGGCTGAATTAAAACAATTCTGCAAAGAAGAGTGGGCCAAAATTCCTCCACAGCGATGTGAAAGAATCATTGCCAGTTATCGCAAATGCTCGATAGCAGTTGTCGCCACCAAGGGTGGCACAACCGGTGATTAGGTTAAGGAGGCAATTACTCTTTCACATAGGGCCAGGTAGGTTTGGATAGCTTTTTTACCTCAATAAATGAAATCATCATTTAAAAACTGTATTTTGTATTTACTCAGGTTATCTTTGTTCTTTGTCTAATATAAAAATTTGTTTGATGATCTGAAACATTTAAGTGTGACAAGTAAGCAAAAAAACAAGAAATCAGGAAGGTGGCAAGTATATATATATATATATGTACACACATACAACCCCAATTCCAAAAAAGTTCAGATGCTAAGGAAATTGCTAATAAAAACAGAATGCAATGATTTGCATATCTCATAAACCCACATTGTATTCACAATAGAAAATAGACAAAATATCAGATGTTGAAAGTGAGACATTTTAACATTTCATGAAAAATATTAGCTCATTTTGAATTTGATGTCAGCAACACATCTATCAAAAGTTGGGAGTGGAAAAAAAAAAAGGCTGGAAAAGTAACTGGTGCTAATAAAAAACACTTGGAGGAGCATTTTGCCTGCTCTAAATATATTCCATTCCCCTCATTTGCTCAATTGTTTGACTGGCAGTAGCTAATCATCTCAATAACTGATTTCAGATTTGATGGAAAAGGGAGCTACTTTTCAGAACATGAAAGGAGAAATAAGTACTGTATGTAACCAAGCAATAAACAGAAACAGCACATCTCATTCAACCTTCATACAAAGTTATTCATGAATATTTATTTTCTAACCTTGTTCAGTCTAATGTAGAGGAAGCTTTCAGTCGAATGCTTTAAGTCTAATGAAGCGTATGCTTTTGGTCAAATGTAGTATATGATTTTAGTCTAATGTAGTGTATGTTGTCAGTCTGATGTAGTTTATGCTTTCAGTCTAATGTAGTGTATGTTCTCATTCTAATGTAGTATATGCTTTCAGTCTAATGTAGTGTATGCTTTCAGTCTGATTTAGTGTACGCTTTCAGTCTGATGTAGTGTATGCTTTCAGTCTATTTTAGTGTATGCTTTTAGTCTAATGTAGTGTATGTTTTCAGTCTGATGTAGTTTATGCTTTCAGTCTAATGTAGTCTATTTTGTCAGTCACATGTAGTGTATGCTTTCAGACAAATGTTATGTAAGCTTTCAGTCTAATGTAGCGTATGCTTTCAGTCTAGTGTATGCTTTCAGTCTAATGTAGTGTATGCTTTCAGTCTTATGTAGTCTATGCTGTCAGTCATATGTAGTGTATGCTTTTAGTCGAATGTTGTGTATGCTTTCAGTCTAATGTAGTGTATGCTTACAGTCTAATGTAGTCTATTTTGTCAGTCACATGTAGTGTATGCTTTCAGTCGAATGTTTTGTATGCTTTCAGTTTAAAGTATTGTATGCTTTCAGTCTAATGTAGTGTTTGCTTTCAGTCAAATGTTATGTTTGCTTTCAGTCTAATGTAGCTTATGCTTTCAGTCTAAAGTATTGTATGCTTTCAGTCTAATGTAGTGTTTGCTTTCAGTCTAATGTAGTGTTCGCTTTCAGTCTAATGTAGTGTTTGCTTTCAGTCTAATGTAGTGTATCCTTTCAGTCTAATGGAGTGTATTGTTTCAGTCTAATGTAACGTATGATTTCTGTCTAATGTTGTGTTTGCTTTCAGTCTAATGTAGTGTTTGCTTTCAGTCTTATGTAATCTAAACTGTCAGTCTCATGTAGTGTATGCTTACAGTCTAATGTAGTGTATGTTGTCAGTCACACGTAGTGTATGCTTTCAGTCGAATGTAGTGTTTGCTGTCAGTCTAATGTAGTGTATGCTTTCAATCTTATGTAATTAATGCTGTCAGTCTCATGTAGTGTATGCTGTCAGACACATGTAGTGTATGTTTTCAGTCAAATGTAGTTTATGCTTACAGTCTAATGTTGTGTATGTTGTCAGTCGCATTTAATGAATGCTTTCAGTTGAATGTAGTGTATGCTGTCGTTCTAATGTAGTGCATGCTTTCAGTCTAATTTAGTGTATGCTTTCAGTCTAATGTAATGTATTTTTTCAGTCTAATGTTACGTATGCTTTCAGTCTAACGTAATGTTTGCTTTCAGTCTTATGTAGTCTATGCTGTCAGTCATATGTAGTGTATGCTTTTAGTCGAATGTTGTGTATGCTTTCAGTCTAATGTAGTGTATGCTTAGTCTAATGTAGTCTATTTTGTCAGTCACATGTAGTGTATGCTTTCAGACAAATGTTATGTAAGCTTTCAGTCTAATGTAGCGTATGCTTTCAGTCTAGTGTATGCTTTCAGTCTAATGTAGTGTATGCTTTCAGTCTAATGTAGTGTTTGCTTTCAGTCTAATGTAGTGTTTCCTTTCAGTCTAATGTAGCTTATGCTTTCAGTCTAAAGTAGTGTATGCTTTCAGTCTAATGTAGTGCATGCTTTCAGTCTAATGTAGCTTATGCTTTCACTCTAAAGTAGTGTATGCTTTCAGTCTAATGTAACGTATGCTTTCAGTCTAATGTAGTGTCTGCTTTCAGATACTATATAACAGCTGCTGATAAAGCAAATGAATGATGATATAAACCCCGGAACAGCCAGCTTCATTTTTGCATAGCTAGTTCTTCCACTTTATTTAAAGAAAATATTTTGAATGATCCCCCTTGGCAAGCATTGTAACCCCAACCTACATTAATTCGTATTTTACAAATCTGAACAAAATTCCCCCAACCCCCCTAAGTTTGATTGCTTTTTTTAAGCCTTGCTCTTTGACTTTGATATTTCCTTCCTCAATTCCACAAGAATTGGGACCATATGTAAAATGCAAATATCAAAATAATCAAGAGATCACTGGGAAAAAAACCTGTGTGGAACATTCCTTGGGTAAACAGGTGAATAGGTGATTCAATTATGATTGGGTGTAGAATGAGCAGTCACAGAAGGCACAGTCATTCAGCAGCAAGATGGAGGTTTGCCACTTTAACAAATGCTGCATAAGGAAATAGGCAAACAGTTTAAAGTCATTTCCCAACTTCATTTACTCTTCAAAACCTCTTCAATGAAATGTGCAAAATATGGGAGAACAAAGAAAAATATGAAAACTAAAGCTATTTTTAGCTTACCGGCCCTATGGGCCGATAAGCTATTGTTGTGGTGTGGCATCTATCGTCCGTCGTCAGGAACATTTTTTATCTTTTTTTTGGCCGGATGAATTTTTGTGTAAATTTGCCATAACATACTACTAGACCATATCTCCAGAGATTTATTTAAGATTTTTGATTGAATCATTTTTGTCCGTTTTATGGGCCCTTGAAATTTTGGCCCCAATGTTAAAGATAGGACTGAGAAATTTTTAAAAATTATTTCTCAAAAACCACGTGATAAATTTTTTTCTAAATCAGGCAATCAACTGCCCTTGGTACCGTCAATGTACAGTGCGAGCGCCATTTTGATTGAATCGACAGAAGTGGGTCTAGTGGGGGCTCTGTACTTCATGCATATGCAAGATGGCCTGTGGAGGCCAAATGGTTGCAGATAGAGATTAAGTTTGTATTATTGACATATAGGAAGTCATGTATGACCTATACATTGGCTATGTTAAAGTTGACCTCAGATGACTTTGAAAGGTCAAACTTGAGGTCAAGGAAAATATTAACAATGTTAAAAGATAGGACTTGAAATTTCAAAATAATATTTCTCAAAAACTGTCCGATAACTTTTTTCTAAATCTGGCAATCAACTCATCTTGATACACTTTATGTGCTGTGCGAGTGCCATTTTGATCGAATCGACGGAAGTGGGTTTAGTGGGGGCGCTGTACTTTAACATTGGGTCTTATGGAGAATGGGCAAAATGGCCTGTGGAAGCAAAATGGTTGCATCAACATATAGGAAGTCATACATGACCTATATATTGGTTGTGTTACAGTTGACCTCAGATGACCTTGAAAGGTCAAATTTGTGGTCAGGGCAAAATGTTACAATTTTCAAAGGCTTCTAGGCTTGAAAATATTGAAGATTGGGAACATATGTCTATTAAACACAAAGTTCTTTTGGTGACCTTGAACTTGACCTTCTGTGACCTTCAATGGCCAAACTTGACAATGAAATTTCAATGACTTAAATCAGCAAAATCATTACAGATAGAGTGTAGGTTTGTATTGGAGGCATACAGGAAGTCAAATATGAACTTTCATTTGGTGACCTTCATATTGACCTTTGAAGGTCTAACTTGACCGAGTGAAAATTCTATGACTTCTATCGCTAAAAAAGGTCACTGGTAGAGCCTAAGTTTGTATCACAGACTTAAAGGAAGTCACACATGAACTTTCATTTGGTGACATTCAACTTGACTGTCAGTGACCTTTGAGGGTCAAACTCAACAGTGAAATTACCATGACTTCTCTCACCAAAATGGTCAAAGATTGAGCCAAGGTTTGTGTAGAGACATTTAGAAAGTTGTATATGAAGTCCATTCACTGACCTATACTTTACCTTGTGTGCCCTTTAAAATTCACAATTGACATATTGAATTTTCAATGACTTGTATCACCAAAATTGATTCAGAGCTTAGGAATATAGAACAGGAGGTCTTATTAATGTATGTGAACTTTTATTTAGTTACCTTGGCATTGACTTTCAATGATTCAAATGTCAAACTTCATATGAAATTTTCATAACTTGTATCATCACTCTAAGATTACTTGCCGGTAAGCAGCAGGACCCTTGGTCCTATTTTACTTCGTTGGTATGGATTATTTTGCCATGAGTGTCAGGAATCAAAATGAAGATAATATGCAGTGAGCGCCGTGCATGGAAAAGCCGCGTGCGTATTTGCACAGTGAATCACTTGATGGAGACAGACTGTGACTTTACATTGGTCTTTGTGTGTTTTTCTAGGAGAGAAGCCACACAAGTGCCAAGTGTGCGGCAAAGCCTTCAGCCAGAGCTCGAACCTGATCACCCACAGCCGCAAGCACACCGGCTTTAAGCCTTTCGGCTGCGAAATCTGCGCCAAGGGCTTCCAGCGCAAGGTGGACCTCAGGAGACACCACGAGAGTCAGCATGGGTTGAAGTGAAGACTGAGAGAGAGAGAGAGAGAGAGAGAGAGAGGGACTTGATGTGGACGATGACATGCACCAGAAGTATTTTATTCTCATAAAAAATAGCCACGCATCTGTTATAAAAGCTTGTGTGTATGTGTCCACTCACACTTTTAAGAGCTTGTGTGTGTGTGTCCACTCACACTTATAAGAGCTTGTGTGTGTGTGTGTCCACTCACACTGTTATAAGAGCTTGTGTGTGTGTGTCCACTCACACTGTTAGAAGAGCTTGTGTGTGTGTGTGTCCACTCACACTGTTATAAGAGCTTGTGTGTGTGTGTGTCCACTCACACTATTAGAAGAGCTTGTGTGTGTGTGTCCACTCACACTGTTATAAGAGCTTGTGTGTGTGTGTGTCCACTCACACTGTTATAAGAGCTTGTGTGTGTGTGTGTCCACTCTCACTGTTATAAGAGCTTGTGTGCGTGTGTCCACTCACACTGTTATAAGAGCTTGTGTGTGTGTGTGTCCACTCACTCTGTTATAAGAGCTTGTGTGTGTGTGTCCACTCGCACTGTTATAAGAGCTTGTGTGTGTGTGTCCACTCACACTTTGTATTATTGGTTTTCATGTTTTCAATGGTCTACTTTTTTGAAGCAAAGGCATAATTTAATACTCAAGCAAACATCTTTAGTTAACACCATCTCCCCGTCACACTCTCTCTCACACATACACACACTTACACACACACATACGTGTGAATATACACACATAATCTCATACACAGACACACACACACACATCCTTGTACTTATATCTTTGTGAGGACATTACATTGACATCCATTCATTCTTCCTGTGTCTCTACAGCCTTTCCCTAACCTTAACCTACCCCTAATTTTAACCTTAACCCAAACCCTTACCCTAACCTTAACCTATCCCTAATTCTAACCTTACTCCTAACCTTAACTAATAAGTCACAATTTGCCTTTGTAGTTGTGAGGACCAGCCAAAATGACCTCACTTCCCAAAAAAGACTTCACTTTGTTGGTTAAAAACTCACTCCGGTCCTCAGTATGTAGCAAGTACAAGAACACACACACACACACACACACACACACACACAAAACACACACAATCACATACATACACACACACACACACACACACACACATACAAACACACATAATCACATACATACACACACACACTCACACAAACACACATAATCACATACACACACACAAACGCACATAATCACATATACACACACACACACACACATCATGTAACACACACAGTGAGAGAGCTGAGAAGATGCAACATAGTTAATGAACAGTTGAGTAGGACAGGTGTTGGTATATTTGTAGAGAAAACCTGATGGGCACCTTCTGCAGTGCAGCACAAGACATTCTCTCATGCCAGCAAATGCCTCCGTCTGTCCTCTGTTTGAGGACAAGATAAAAGTCAGAAACTGTTGAGATTATATTTCTGTCCTGTGTTCTCATCAGATTTATATTTGATGATGTGGCTCCCCTCACTTCAGGTAAAAGTGAAGGACTGGAAATATGTTTGCAGTGTATGCTTTCGAGTGCTTGTTAACTTATTTAAGACATTGAAAATTTTAATAGAAATTATTATGCATTCGTGTCATACTATTTATAAACTGATTGGTATAATGAGGCGATTCTCTGTAAAAAGGAACAAATTAATTTGCTGTTATCTCTTTAAATAAAGAGCAATCCTTCTGGACAGAACAGTGATTCTTAATTAAAACTTTAAAAATACTTATACACATACATGTAGGTGATTGGATAACTGTGAATACATTTAATGAAACCTCTTTGCCCTGCCAAGAAGAATGACAGCATCCAACGGATGCAAACACAGTTCTTGTCTTTTTTGTTTGTTCTCAGAACACTCACTTCCTTGAAGAGCAGGATGTAGAAATCCCAACACGGACAGAAGTGTGTGACTACAGCTGAGTCCTTTGCCAAAGGCAGGCATAAATCTCTCCACACATAAGCAGAGAAGGAGCTGTAGCTGAGCTCCATTTAAATATGTACCTGCAACTCCATGCAAATCTTTCATGAAGCAGGTTTCGCAAACAGAGTCAAAAATCGAAAAAGGGTCTTCGGAAGAAACAAGAATGATGACATGGCAGATTGTATTTACTTTTTTTTTCGCGTGATGGTGGATGATGTTGTGTCAATTTTCATTTTTTAGAATGCCGAGGTATTCCTGATGAGATATGAAAGGGTTGGACACTTAAGACTTCATTTTATTTCAAAACCCAGATTAGTTCCGTCCCTCTAACTGCCACATGACGTTGGCGTCTCTGATCTCGCGACCTCATTGCGGATCGGCTTTGGCAAACAAATCCCGTTTTGCCTCCCAAAACACACCCCCTCCCTGGAACGACAGGGTGTGTGGACACCCTCAAGCAGTTTAAACGCAAATCAGTTAAAAGCAAAAAAGAACAAAAAATATGTGAGTAGAAAGAAAAGCCTGGCTATGCACAGTATGAGCGACATGTAAATGTGAAAATTCATTATAGATCCACATATTCTGCACATGAGGTCAGATTAAAATGTTTTGGCGCACTGAGGTTAATTAGAGGTGTTAAACAGTATCCTGTGGCGCAATGTCTCAGAGCCTGGGTTCTATCTACCTATCTATCTATCCATCTATCTATCTACAAACCCAATTCCAAAAAAGTTGGGATGCTTTGTAAAACATAAATAAAAACAGAATACAATGATTTGCAAATCTCATAAACTCACATTTTATTCACAAGTGAACATAGACAACATATCAGATGTTGAAAGTGAGACATTTTTACCATTTCATGAAAAATATTAGCTCATTATGAATTTGATGGCGGCAACAAATCTCAAAAAAATTTGGTACAGGGGCAACAAAAGGCTGGAAAAGTAAGTGGTACTAATAAAAAACAGCTGGAGGAGCATTTTGCAACTAATTAGTTTAACTGGCAACAGGTCAGTAGCATGACTGGGTATAAAAAGAGCATTTTAGAGAGGCAGAGTCTCTCAAAAGTAAAGATGGGCAAAGGCTTACCAATCTGCGAAAATATGCATCTAAAAATTGTGGAATAATTTCAGAAAAGTGTTCCTCAATGTAAAATTGCAAAGATTTTGAATGTCCCACCATCTACAGTACAAAATATCATCAAAAGATTCAGAGAATCTGGAGAAATCTCTGAGCGCAAAGGACAAGGCTGAAGGTCAATATTGGATGCTCATGATCTTTGGGCCCTCAGGCAGTCCTGCATTAAAAACAGTCATAATTCTGCTCTGGAATTCACTGCATGGGCTCAGAAACACTTCCAGTAATCATTGTCTGTGAGCACAGTTTGCCATGCAATCCACAAATGCAAGCTAAAGTTGTATCATGCAAAGAAGAAGCCATATGTGAACACGATCCAGAAACACCGCCGTCTTCTCTGGGCAAAAGCTCGTTTAAAATGGACTGAGGCAAAATGGAAAACTGTTCTGTGGTCAGATGAATCAAAATTTGACATTCTTTTTGGAAACCATGAAAGCCATGCTGTGTGGTCTAAAGAGGAGAGGGACCATCCAGCTTGTTATCAGCTCACAGTTCAACAGCCTGCATCTTTTATTGTATGGGGTTGCATTAATGCCTATGGCGTGGGCAGCTTACACATCTAGAAAGGCATTATCAATGCTGAAAGGTATATAGAGGTTTAACATCAACATATGCTCCAATCCAGACAACGTCTCTCTCAGGGAAGGCCTTGCATATTTCAGCAAAACAATGTTAAACCGCATACTGCATCCATCACAACAGCATGGCTTCACAGTAGAAGAGTCTGAGCGCTGAACTGGCCTGCCTGCAGTCCAGACCTTTCACAAATAGAAAACATTTGGTGCCTCATAAAACGAAAATCGGGCTAAGAAGACCTAGGACTGTTGAGCAGCTAGAATTATACATCAGTCAAGAGTGGAACAACATCCCTCTCCCAAAACTTCCACAGTTGGTCTCCTCACTTCTCAGACATTTACAGACTGTTGTTAAAAGAGGAGGGGATGCTACACAAAGGTAAACACAGCCCTGTCCCAACTTTTTTGAGATGTGTTGCTGCCATCAAATTCTAAATGAGCTAATATTTTTCATGAAATGGTAAAATCTCTCACTTTCAACATCAGATATGTTGTCTATGCTCTATTGCGAATAAAATGTGGGTTTATGAGATTTGCAAATCATTACATTCTGTTTTTATTTACATTTTACACAGCATCCCAACTTTTTTGGAATTGGGGTTGTAATAAAACTGGGTCATTTCTCAAAGTGAAGGCAGAAGCTGTAAGCTGCATTTTTAGGCAACTACATCATTGCAGGCTGTTCCATTGTGAAGGAGCTTTCGATTACAGCCAAGAAATGCAGCTTTCATCTCACCTAATATCAGACAGAATTATGAACATGGAAACCGTGTGTAAACGAGCTGACAATTCTGTCTGCTATAAGGCAAGATAAAGGCTGCATTTATCTGCTATATTCAAAAACACCTTCACAATGGCACAGCTTGCTATGCCGCAGCAGCCTAAAAATGCAGCCTTCGGTTTGAGAAATTCGCCCAATCTCAAGTGTATGCACAATGAATGGTGTTAACCTCTAATACTAAAGCAGCCGCCCAGGCCATGTAAAAAGTTCAGGGATGTGTTTGCGACTGAACAGGACGGGTGTATGGGTGGGACCTTGAGACCGTGGCTCATCAGGGATGTGTTTGCGACTGAACAGGACGGGTGTATGGGTGGGACCTTGAGACCGTGGCTCATCAGGGATGTGTTTGCGACTGAACAGGACGGGTGTATGAGTGGGATCTTGAGACCGTGGCTCATCAGGGATGTGTTTGCGACTGAACAGGACGGGTGTATGGGTGGGACCTTGAGACCGTGGCTCATCAGGGATGTGTTTGCGACTGAACAGGGCCGGGTGTATGGGTGGGACCTTGAGACCGTGGCTCATCAAGGATGTGTTTGCGACTGAACAGGACGGGTGTATGGGTGGGACCTTGAGACCGTGGCTCATCAGGGATGTGTTTGCGACTGAACAGGACGGGTGTATGGGTGGGACCTTGAGACCGTGGCTCATCAGGGATGTGTTTGCGACTGAACAGGACGGGTGTATGGATGGGACCTTGAGACCGTGGCTCAAAGCCCTGATCACAACTGCGCAGACTCTGGCTCTAGATGTGCAAGATGGCAGCGCCCGTATGAAGGATATTTTGGCTCCATTTTCGTACAACAATAGGAAGTGGAGACGCGTCGTCCATCTTTATATACAGTCTATAGGTTAAAAGTACGGTAGGGTGTGAATATTTACTCATAAACCCCAACATCCCCCTTGCGGTTGCGCCAGCACTATGGAATTTTCAGTGGCATGCCATCAGCCTCTTACCCTTGAAAGCAAAATTGCTTCCAACCTGTTCCTGTTTAAGATTGTTTTATTAATAATCAAACAATTTATTTGCTACATAAGACCAATGCACAGGCTGATAATGATTAAGAAAAGAAATGACAAAGAGATCACCGATGGGCCTTAATAGTGATATTGTCAGGATGGCAAT
The DNA here is from genome assembly GCA_029692085.1 of Gymnothorax javanicus. Taxonomy (NCBI): domain Eukaryota; kingdom Metazoa; phylum Chordata; class Actinopteri; order Anguilliformes; family Muraenidae; genus Gymnothorax; species Gymnothorax javanicus. The sequence continues at coordinate 101,660,013 of CM056194.1, read as the reverse complement.
AATACAAATAATTTAATAATCCAAAACTTAAATCTGAATTCCATCTCCTGTCTGAGCATTTTTTTTTCAGCTGTGTAGCCTGATTAATGTTAAAGTTGCATAAAATGCTTCCATTGCACAAAAGAACAGGCTACATTTGCAAGGAAGCGCAGTCGCACATTTGTTGCCGCGATGCGATAATTATTCATTTATTAAATTTCCAATGATTTTCACGGTGAAGAATTGATAATTCAACAATTTAGTAAATTGGATATTATTGTATAGCAGCTATACTGTAAGTGTACAACTGCCCTTTTTCACATTTGTGATTTTACCGTGGTCAGCAACTCTCCACCTCGGCTGTGCATTTCCTCTCTCTTCAAGTTTGTAATATAACTAGGATACACTGAAGAAGGGAAACGTCCCTTTCGGCCTACTAAACCCTAATTCAATGGAAAATTGGCGCAAAAAGAAATCAGAATCTTTTAAAGGCATGTTTCCGTTTTATGTAATCATTAATGTAGATAGGAAAATACCTAATAACTAGCCAAATGATGCAATTTACAGTAATTCTCCAAACTACCAATTGGCCATTAATTCTCCCAATTAGTTTTTACAAGCGAGAAAGTTAATGTTTGGTTCATAATGAGGAAAAGTAAATGAGAGCCCCTTTGGAGTAATTGGGTGTTATAGGGGGAGATTACTTGATGATTTTTAAACCTCTGATGGCAAGTCAGTGAGGGTCCTGGGTATAAAAGGTTAACTAACAGGGGCACATCCATTATTACTGATGCAAATTGTGGTAAATTTTACATCACTCATTTGACAATGCAGTTACAGTGTTTCAGACCATGACCTTTGTCATTGTGATAGTATGTATAAAATCGAACTGTCATAAATTTGGTGACTCAAGTGATAATGTGTTAGTTTATGTTTGCCGTGCAGAATTTTCAGTTATTGTGAATTTTTTTCCTTTGATTGTCTGCCATGATTTGTTGATGTTGTTCAGGCATAATTCATGAATGTGTTTTTGGATGTATTTCTATGATTTAATAGGCAAATATTTAAATTTTTGAGATTTTATAAAGCCAGTAAAAGCTACAGTGCTTCATATTTGTGCTGTGTTACAAATTTGACAAATTTGAGTTCTCAAAAAGGGGTTTGGGTGGGGGGGAAATCAGTGCCCTTCTACAGCGGGACAAAAGGGAAGCAGCTCTGCTTTCTGTCTGTTACCGTTGGTACACAAATCTGTGGTCATCATGCAAATGACTGTTTATATTTCCTTAGCAACATTGCCAAGCCGGGACTGTTAGGCCCACATCCTGGTGTAGGGAGTCATAACAAATCAAAACAGTGCAGAGAACCTGGGTCCCACACTGCCTGCACAGAGAAACCGGAGCCATTACGGCTCTGTAAACAGGGAACAGGTTTGAGGGACGCAAGCCTACTTCTTTTTTTCTGCAGGGAAGTGTGCATGCGTGTGTGCGTGTGTGTGTGTGTGTGGGTGCGTGTGTGTGTGAGTGTGTGTGTGGGTGTGGGTGTGAGTGTGTGTGTACATTTGTGTGTGTGTGTGTGTGTGAGTGTGATTGTGTGTGTGCGCGTGTGTGTCTATGTGCGTTTGTGTTCGTGGGTGTGTGTGTGTTTGTGAGGTATACACCATCTCACACTCCTGCTGTCATGTATCAGGTCTCTTTCTGCCTTCACCTGAGCTGTTTTTCAGCTCTTAAGTGGGCACACCCCTGCCTTTCAAGAGAAAACCCTATCTGCATCAGATTCCGATTTTGTTGATCACTTGGTTGTTTGGAACATTTTACCGTGGTGCTTGGTATGCTAACGACGTATGTTTGGCTAATCGGCTACTCGTCTTCTTCCACAGTACTCGTGACTACCTCGCTGCCTCTCAGGTTAATTGCAGATTAATATCAGGTGCGTGAATCCTATAAATTACCCAAGATTCCGCCACCTCTTTGCGTTAGTGTCATCTATACACGGCGCTGGTAACAGAGGTCTTTTAGACTAGTGTTGCGATCTACTTTTGCCAGTTAGTTCGCTAGCTTTTGGAAAGTTTGTTTTACTTCTAGCTTGCTCCAAAGTCTGAGCTCTTTTCCCTAGGAGTATTCAGCCCTTCATTTTGGGCTCTGTTCCGCAGTTGTATGTGCTGCGTGAACATTTTGTAGTTTAGGTTCTCGTGTCCTCTTTCTTTTAGATTGGGAATTGCACGCATTCCGAGATCGTTCTCTCGAACCACTACACCTGCAGGGTACAGGTATGTAAAGACCTGTTATTCACACTTCCAGGGTCCTGACCAATTTGACATCAGGTGAGAGGGATCTACAGTGCTTTTTGCCTCATGCTGACCTCCCATTTTCAGGATCCACTGAAAACCTGGCACTCTGAATCATTACTCAATGCGCATAATGCTGCTCATTTCTGATTGGCTGGGAGGGTGCACCGCATCAAGTTCTCCTAGCTCAATCAAAACAGCCTATGTGTAGCAACAGCTCATTCACAGATTCTATATACTTACCAGACTGTAAGCTCTTGTGTTCTTTCTAGCCGCCATACTTCCGTGTATCACAGGTTTTGGCTGGTAGCAGGGCACTCTGGTTCCTTCTCAGATGCTAGAAAAGGGGGATGTTAAAGATTCATGAGCAGCCAGAAAACCTTTGTAGTTTCTTGATGCATAATCTGATATCTCCATGTAAGTGTTGTTCCGGGATCAACAAAATAATGCTTGTCAGGGACTAATATTCCAGTCCACCAGTGAACTGCACCTCAGCTACAATGAGCAGCAAAATCCTGCAAGGTGAGAAATTTAAGATTTAAAGTAATGTGAAAATTATATACAATTCATCACAAGGTAAAAACTGTTTTGAGTTTCCTGGATAACATGTATCTCTGCTCATCTGCATGAAAAGTACGCTAACATTAGCGAGCTAACTTTAGACAACTAAGACGCATGACATCTGTAAGCACAGCATAGAGACATCAGGGGTGCTAATGTAATCCTGAGACGCATATATAAGGATATCAGGTTGTTCCTCCAGTACTAATCAACAGTGGCAGGGACAGAATTCTCACTGTTGAGTGAACATCTAGTCAGATTGAGGAATGTCTGTGACCACATGACACAATTCAGCATTCATTGAACATCCCAAAAAAGTGTTCTCCCGGACTAGAACAAGGCCAAACATTAAACTGCCCTGGCTTTACCCTGTTAAACAATTTAATGAAAACCAACTGACATTCTAAACTTAAGCAAGTTGTGTTTTCAACAGTTGAACAGGTCTCAGTTAATTTGCTTCTGGTGATAGCTTGTGAAAGCTGGTTAGGTACACTACTAGCACCTAAAAACCAAGAAAGTGCACCTTTTTCCAAGAAATTCCTACAAAAACTTAGAATACACCGAGGTTTACTGAAGATTTGAGGCCAACTCGGTAAACCTCGGAAAAATTTTAACGAAGTCTGTCAGGTTTACTTGAGTTCAGACAACACCTCAGTAAACCTTGGTTAAATTTTCCCGAGACACACCGAGGATTGTCTGGCCCACTGAAGTGCAGAGACCACATCGGTATTCCTTGAGAAAATTTCACCGAGGTAGCCTGAAGTTTGTCTGCTAGGCCTATGCTCACACCAGAACAAAGGGGAGGTGTGAATACAGTCAAAACACATGCCGGTGGCCGAAAAAATTTTCAGATAGTTTTCCATTAAAAATTTGGTAGCTGAAAAAAATTCAGGAAAATTTGCAAACAAATTATCACTGAAAATTCAGCGAATTTCAGATTGGGGAACTTTGGAATGATCAGTACTGTAAGCCTGTACTTCAACCACACTGCATCTAGGGCCTGGCTTAATTACACTGCACCTCGTTGAACAGGCAGCACTGGTAATTTGCATAATTAATTGGTGTTTGGACTGCAGTACTGGAGGGAGGTCTTTAATGAGGCATGTGTTTTGACTGTCTTCACACCTCCCCTTTGTTCTGGTGTGAGCATAGGCCTAGCAGACAAACTTCGGTCTACCTCAATGAAATTTTCTCGAGGAATACCGATGTGGTCTCTGAACTTCAGTGGGCCAGACAATCCTCGGTGTGTTTCGGGAAAATTTAACGGAGGTTTACTGAGGTGTTGTCCAAACTTAAGTAAACCGGACAGTCTTCGGGATACCTCGGTAAAATTTTTCCGAGGTTTACCAAGTTGGCCTCAAATCTTCAGTAAACCTCGGTGTATTCTAAGTTTTTGCAGGAATTTCTCAGAAAAAGGTGCACTTTCTCAGTTTTTAGGTACTAGTGGTGGTAGTGGAGTAAACTGATGGCCAAACTGGTGTACTAGCAGACTACAAGATTCTCAGCTGGTAAATACCTCATCAACCAGCAACCAGCGGCTTTAAGTGCAGAAAACACAGCTTTCCTACAGGGTCAAAATAAAATTTGATAGGAAAATTTTCTGGAAGAAACGGAAATATTGTCTTGGCTGGGGATAGAGTTTACATGAGAAGAAACAAAAAATAATTTACAGTGGAGATGTTTAAAACAGACGTTGAAACACTCCTCTCTGAAGTAAATGAGAGACTGGCAAAGATTTTACGTTTTGCACATTTTGTAAAAATGTTATTGCTGGGATATGCTGAAGCACCTCCAATTCCCTGTCGCGGAATACACTGGTGAGATCATTAATCCATTTTCATTTTCCCACCTTCCTGGATTTTTTTTTTTTCAAGGGAATTTCTCATTCTCATATTTTGTGTTAAAAAGGAGATAAACTTCCACCAAATAGCTTCAGGACAGGTATTATGCAAATTATGAAATGAGATGGGGGGAGGGAGAGAGAGGAAGAGACAGGGGGAGAGAGAGAGAGAAAGAGAGAGAGAGGGAGAGAGAAAGAGAGAGAGAGAGATAGGAATTGGCACTTTAGTAACCCATGTTGTGGCATTTTAGTGGCCAGTGTGGCATTTTAGTAACCTGCCTGAGGCACTTCAGTAACCTATTTCTGGCATTTTAGTAACCTATGTGGCACTATGTAACCTGTGTGGCAATTCAGTCACTCTTTATTTAATCAACTCTGAATATAAAAATGGGGTGTTTGGAACATGGATTGTAACATGGCAGACAAATTTTCAATAAAAATTCTGCCTACAAGGAGTCACTGTAGTCGGTTACTAAAATGCCACAAAGTTCTCTCGAGTGAACACTGACATACTGTGACATCGCTGTAAGACACTGTGTGACATTTACACCCCCATACCCCTCTCAAGCACCCCCATACCCCTCTCATACGCCCTAATACCACTTTCATACACCCCCATACCCCTCTCACACACCCCCATACCCCTCTCACACACCCCCATACCCCTCTCAAGCACCCCCATACCCCTCTCATACGCCCTAATACCCCTCTAATACACCCCATACCCCTCTCATACACCCTAATACCACTTTCATACACCCCCATACCCCTCTCATACACCCTAATACCCCTCTAATACACCTCCATACCCCTCTAATACACCCATACCCTTTATTTTCTTTATTTTCCTTTATTACAGGGAAGTCCCACTGAGACCGAGGTCTCTTTTTCAGGGGAGCCCTGAATACAATAAAACAGTTACAAAGTCAGTTAACAACACAGAGTACAGTAAAATTCACACAATTACATACAACAATTGCAGACTAAAGGAAAACAAACTTTAAAATACAATTAAAAATAAAAAAGAAAGTACAAAACCCAAAACCAGTGAAGTTGGCACGTTATGTAAATCGTAGATAAAAACAGAATACAATGATTTGCAAATCCTTTTCAACTTATATTCAATTGAATACACTGCAAAGACAAGATGTTTAATGTTCAAACTGAGAAACTTCTTTTTTTTTTGCAAATAATCATTAACTTAGAATTTAAAGGCAGCAACACATTGCAAAAAAGTTGGCACAGGGGCCTTTTTACCACTGTGTTACATCACCTTTCCTTTTAACGACACTCAGTAAACGTTTGGGAACTGAGGAGACCAATTTTTGAAGCTTTTCAGGTGGAACTCTTTCCCATTCTTGCTTGATGTACAGCTTAAGTTGTTCAACAGTCCGGGTCTCCGTTGTCGTATTTTACGCTTCATAATCGCCACACATTTTCAATGGGAGACAGGTCTGGACTACAGGCAGGCCAGTCTAGTACCCCGCACTCTTTTACTACGGAGCCATGCTGTTGTAACACGTGCAGAATGTGGCTTGGCATTGTCTTGCTGAAATAAGCAGGGGCGTCCATGAAAAAGACGTTGCTTGGATGGCAACATATGTTGCTCCAAAACCTGTATGTACCTTTCAGCATTAATGGTGCCTTCACATATGTGTAAGTTGCCCATGCCTTGGGCACTAATACACCCCCATACCATCACAGATGCTGGCTTTTGAACTTTGCGCCTATAACAGTCCGGATGGTTCTTTTCCTCTTTGGTCCGGAGGACACGACGTCCACAGTTTCCAAAAACAATTTGAAATGTGGACTCGTCAGACCACAGAACACTTTTCCACTTTGCATCAGTCCATCTTAGATGAGCTTGGGCCCAGCGAAGCCGGCGGCGTTTCTGGGTGCTGTTGATAAATGGCTTTCGCTTTGCATTGTAGAGTTTTAACTTGCACTTGCAGATGTAGCGACAAACTGTAGTTACTGACAGTGGTCAGTAACTACAGTTTTCTGAAGTGTTCCTGAGCCCATGTGGTGATGTCCTTTACACACTGATGTCGGTTTTTGATGCAGTACCGCCTGAGGGATCGAAGGTCACGGGCATTCAATGTTGGTTTTCGGCCTTGTCGCTTACGTGCAGTGATTTCTCCAGATTCTCTGAACCTTTTGACGATATTACGGACCGTAGATGATGAAATCCCTAAATTTCTTGCAATAGCTCGTTGAGGAATGTTGTTTTTAAACTGTTCGACAATCAGCTCACGCATTTGTTCACTAAGTGGTGACCCTCGCCCCATCCTTGTTTGTGAATGACTGAGCATTTCAGGGAAGCTGCTTTTATACCCAATCATGGCACCCACCTGTTCCCAATTAGCCCGTTCACCTGTGGGATGTTCCAAATAAGTGTCTGATGAGGATTCCTCAACTCTCTCAGTCTTTTTTGCCACTTGTGCCAGCTTTTTTGAAACATGTTGCAGGCATCAAATTCCAAATGAGCTAATATTTGCAAAAAATTACAAAGTTTACCTGTTCGAACATTAAGTAACTTGTCTTTGCAGTGTATTCAATTGAATATAGGTTGAAAAGGATTTGCAAATCATTGTATTCTGTTTTTATTTACGATTTACACAACGTGCCAACTTCACTGGTTTTGGGTTTTGTAATAAAATAAGTAAAACACACAAGTGCAAAGGACAGAGAACAAGTTCAAGGTTAAAACTAAAGGCAAGTACATCTGGCTTCCTCAAGTAACATCTTCCACAGTCGATTCTTGAAGGAATCATATGGAATGAGACAATCAAGCTTCAGAGTGTCTTGGCATCTATTCTAGACATAAGGTGCAAATGAGCTAAAAGCAGAACAGCCCAAATTTGTTCTAGTCCTGGGTGCCTCCAACAAAATCCACCCTTGCGATCTGATATGCTGGCTTCTGATTTTGATGGACAAAAGCCTAGTAAGGTAAAAAGGAAGTTTGCCAAGCAATGTTTTACAAATAAATAAAATACTATGGAGCTTCCTTCTAAAATCAAGGGAAAACCACCCTAATGTACTATATAAAACTCAGTGATGAGTGCGGAAACCATCACCAGTGATAAAACGCAGAGCGCTGTGATAAATTGCGTCCAAAGGTCTTAAAGTACTATCAGAGGCATGCATGTAAAGGACATCCCCATTGTCTAATAAGGGTAAGATTGTTGCCTGGACAATCCTCTTCCCACTGTCTAAAGAAAATCAAGACCTGTTTCTGTAAAGAAACCCAATTTTTCTTCTAATTTTCTTGGACAAGTAAGACGTGTTTTAAAGGAAAAGTCATGATCCAGTCAGACACCCAAATATTTGTAAGACTGAACTTGCTCAATTTTAGCACCAGTCACAGAGAAAATTTAGTCATTTGGCATAATTGCATTCCGTGCAGAAAAAAACATGAACTTAGTTTTATCAGTATTTAAAACAAGTTTCAGATCAGCTAGAGCGTGTTGAATAAGATTAAAAGCCGATTGCACGTAGATAAGGGCCTGGGCACACGTTGGTGCAGAGGAGTACAACACAGTGTCATCTGCATAAAAATGAACCTTGCAATTTGCAATATTACAAGCAATATTATTTATATAAATTGTGAATAAAATTGGTCTAAGTATGGATCCTTGGGGTACTCCTTTCGTCACTTTTAAAAATTGAGACTTTGCATCCCCAAGCATAATAGCTTGTGTTCTATTAGAGAGGTAGTCCTGGAACCACAAGCAAGCATCACAATCAAGACCAATGGAGGACAACTTTTTTAATAAAATAAAGTGGTCTAATGTATCGAAAGCTTTTGCTAAATCAATAAATAGGGCTGCACATTTTTGTTTATTATCCAAAGCTGATACCAAATCATTTATAACCACTGAGGCAGCTGTAATGGTGCTATGACCAGGCCTGAAGCCAGATTGTTGTGAAGTTAAAATGTTGTTGATAGTTAAAAGGCTGCAAAGTTGTTGCTTAACGAGAGATTCTAAAATCTTAGCCAGGCAAGGCAATTTTGAGATAGGTCGGTAGCTGTTCACTGAACTGGGATCACCACCCTTAAATAATGGAAAAACATGAGCAGCTTTCCATACACTGGGAAGTCCTCTCCAGTGGACTTATTTACATCAATTTGTTTCAATTCTTGTAGGACCTCATTCACTTGAAATTCCCTAAATGAAAACAATACTCTAGGTGTTGGAGAATTTGTGAATGAACTAGAACTTAGATCAGACATATCTCCTGTAGTGGACTGAATAATGAAATTTTCAAAAAGGTTTCCGGCTGCAATAAAATGTTGGTTAAAAAGATCACAGATTTTGTGTTTATCAGTTATAGGACCAGAATCAGTGTGGATAGAGTGTGGTATAGATGAAGGATTAAAATTTAGGGACTTGACAATTTTTCAAAATTTTGCAGAATTACCCTGACTTTTGGCCAGTGACGAGCTAAAATAATCAGATTTTGCCTTTTTAATCAGTGAGCAGCATTTATTTCTTAGTTTTCTAAAAACCTGCCAGTCAGAGAGTGCCTGGGTTTCCCTAGCTTTAACCCATGCTTCATCCCTGACGCGTAGTTCAGTGGATAAGGCATTCGAAAACCAAGGGTTTCTGTGCCGCAAATAAACAAATAAAGGCTCAAAAATACATTAAAATGCAAGACAAACTAAATCTGTTCCGTGTATTCAAGGCATAATAGCATGCTTTACTGAAACCGAAAAAAGTCATGTTCATTCGTTTCAGCATGAATCAGAAAAAAACATTTCAAATTTAACTGAAGTGAAGTTACTAAAATGCCACATGGAGATAAAAGTGTTTAAAACAGCCTTTCAATAGATCATCAGCGTAATCCAACTTAAGATATTTATGTTCTTTCTCTGTTCCAAAAGAAAATATTAAGTTTACTCAATTTTTTCTAAGTATGCACATCAAATAAGGTCATTTTTTTAATGTGGCATTTTAGTATGTATGTATGTTTGTATGTAGTCATAGCCCTTCGAGAGCCGTAGACATCCTTTCCCAGGCATTTCTCCCAGCCTCTTCCACGCTCTCTTCCCACTCAATGATGTTGTCAATCCATTCTTTTCTTCTTCTTCCTCTTTTTCCTCTTCCCTCAGTTTCTCCTTCAACAGAAGCCAGCACCATGCTATCTCCTCTTCTCTTCCAATGCCTGTACTTCCTGGTCTTCCTCCTTCTCGCCTCCTGTAGCACACTCTGCTGTTCTGTGACGCCAATTTGTTCTCTCACCCACTCACTCGTTCTCCTCTCCATCCAGCTGACTCTCAGGACTCTTCTCCACAGCCACATCTCGAACACCTCAATCATCTTCTCTTCTTGTTTTCTGAGGGTCCATGTTTCGCAGGCGTACAGTCCAACACTCCACACCAGGGCCTTCGCCAGCTTAACCTTGAGTCTGATGTTCAGGTCTTATGTTTTCCCGACTTCGGCCATGTTGATGGTAACTGCTTTTGCTTGGCCAATCCTGTTCTTGATGTCTACACAACTGTCTCCTTCTGGGGTGATGTACGAACCCAGAAACTTCACTTTCTGCACTCTCTCAATCTTTGCACCTTCTATTTCGATGTCTCCTTCTCCGTACGCTGCCATCACTGAGGTTTTGCTCCTGTTGATATTTAGGCCCATTTCTTTGCTCACACCTCTCAAAGCTTCTCCCATCGATCTACACTCTTCTCTAGTTCTTGCCACCATCGTTGTGTCATCTGCATATCTGATGTTCCACATGCACCTTCCGCCAATTACTTTTCCAGGTCTTTCTTCCAGGCTTTCCTCAACTTCCCTCATTATTCTTTCTTCGACAGCATTGAACAGAAGTGATGATATCAGGCAACCTTGCCTCACCCCTTTTTCCAATGGGAACTCTTCTGTGTGCTGCTCATTCCGTCTGACCACCCCTTTGGCGAGGTCGTGCAGGCCTTTGATAAGCTACGTCAGGTGTTGCGGAACTCCAAAATCTATAAGCGTCTTCCAAAGCGCGTCATGATAGACAGAATCAAAAGCTTTGGTGTAGTCGACCCCACCTGATCATCTTCCTGCTTTTTGGCTACTTTCTGGATGATATTTCTGGCTATGAGAATGGCATTGGTTGTTCCCTTGCCTCTGGTAACCCCAAACTGCTCCTCTCCAATCTCTGATTTCAGATAATGCTGTATCTGCGTCCCAAGTATTTCCAACAGGATCTTGGATGCGTGGCTTATGAGGATCTGTGTGGTATTTAGTGCAGTCTTGTGTGCCAGGAACTTTAGGTAACGGTACGAGTTCTGATGCCACCCTCTCTTCAGGCCACCTTCCTGTTTTCTAGATTTCATTTATGATGCCCTTCATGGCTTTGATCACTGTTGAACCACCCACCTTCAGGGCCTCCGCTGGTACTTCGTCTAAACCCACTGCCTTGCCGCTTTTAAGTTTCTTAATGGTGGCTTCGATCTCTGCTTCTAAGACTTCCGGTTCCTCCTCTCCTCTCTCCAGATGATCTTGCGTATGCCTTCCCTGAAATATAGCTCCGCACAGTAGCTTTGCCATCTTTCTTGATGTCATCAATGTCGTACAACATCTTCCCGTCCGAATCTTTGATTCCAATACCTGGCTTGCTGATCTTTCTCCTTGAGACTTTCTTGATGTTCTTATATATGGTCTTATAATCTCCTTTGGTCTGGGCCTCCTCAGTTTCTTTCAATATATCTGTGTACCACTTTCTCCTCACTCTCCGCAGTGCTTTCTTTGCTGTCCTCACTGCTGCCAGATGTTCAACTCCATTTTCCTTCTTTCTCCTCTCTTCTGCCCTCTTTTCTATTGGCCTCAGCATTCCTGGTCAATCCAAGGTTTTCTTACCAGGAGCTTCTCAGGGCACTCCTCCGCCATAGTCTCTGTTAGCCCTCGCCGAAGAGTTGAACATGTCTGATCTTCACCCATTTCACTCTTCAGTTTCTCCTCAAACTTTCTTTTCCTTTCAGGATTTGACAATACACGAAGTTCTCTCTTCTTCCTTCTGTTACTTATCTTCTGACGTTTCCATGCCTTTCCTTTCATCAACATCCACACCATCTGATGGTCAGTGTTACAATCTGCGCTCACCAATGACCTGGAGTCTCTCACCTCTACTCTTTCTCTTCTTCATACGATGATGTAGTCAATCATGTTCCTGTGATGGCCACCTGGTGATGTCCAAGTGTGTTTCTCTTTTGCTCCGTGACGAAAGCAGGTGTTCACTGCTATCATTCCATTGTTTTCCATCCAGTCTAAGAGTATCTCTCCTCTCTTATTGGTCTCACCTAGCCCAAACTTCCCACAGGCGGCGTGCACATGATTTGCACCGATCTTGGCGTTGAAATCACCCATGACCACCAGCCTCTCTCTCTTTTGAATGTTGTCGATTACTCTCTGTATCTCTGCGTACACTTCTCTCACCTCCTCCTCTTTACTTGCTGTTGTTGGCAGATAAACTTGCACAAAGTTCAGTGGTCGTGGTTTTGCGTCCACTCTCACCATGATGATTCGATCGTTCACTGGTCTTACTTCTGTGATGGCCGTTTTCATTCCAGGTGTTACCAAAATCCAAACTCCTGCCACCTCCCGAATAGTACATCTGCCATCCACCCGATGTTCCCTCTTTTCCATTTCCCATCCAATGGGTTTCTGCTATTCCAAGCGCATCAATCCTGAGCCTTTCTGCTTCTCTTATAATCTGTTCCATGCTTCCAGGCGGTGTCATCGTTCTTACATTCCATGTTGCTACATTGATAACGCTGTTCTTCAGAGGATTTTGCTGGATGATGGACTGAGATACCTCTGTACATCTCCTTCCGAGCATGACACCATCAGCTGAGCTAATGGCCCCGTTTATGCCATTTGTGGAATCAACTACAGTATTCATATCATGAAAAGGACCAGGAGCTACTAATCGAAGAGGCGCTACTCTGCATTCGATGGTTTTTACATCAGAGTGTTCCTTCTCTTAGCCTTTTCTTCAAAAAGCGTAGTCTGCAAGGCAGCAGAGGGATACAGTTTAACGTCATGCCCAGAACAATTTTAGTAACCTTCACAAAATATATTAATTCCATATACATCCAAAAATATGCGATCAATCGTCTTTTAAACTTGTGTGGTTGTCATGGGGTGTGCCCAGATCATCTCTACAAAAAAGTAAGGTTATACCACGTGTCCATCTTTTAACCTCTTAACTGTCACCTGCATTTTCTCAGATTTGGCCCGGGCCTAATTAGGGCCCAGTGACAGTTAAGGGGTTAAAGTTAGAAAAGGCATGTTTCAATCTGTTTTAAAAATAAGGTGCATGTCTTGTCATGTAAGTAAAGGTCATTTTTTTGGGTGATTTTGAGCATCAAAATTTAACATGGAAAATTTTAAAGAGAATTGCTTTTAATACTGTGTATGGACTGCTAACCTACAGGAACGGTTAAAACATTGCTATTCTCTGATATTCATAACTGATATACAGTATATAATGTGGCATTTTAGTAACCAACATGAATAAATATAGAGAGAGAGAGAGAGAGAGAGAGAGAAAGAGAAAGAGAGAGAGATCGCTTCCCCCTCTGGCTAACAATTGAAAAAAGAGCCTCAAATTCTGGATCCATTTGAAGCAGGCCGACCCAGACTGCTGCCGCCACAAAGTGCTGAAGAGCAACCAAACCCACCCAGAGAGTGACCCACTAGAACAACTGGCCATCAAAAAACATTTTCTGACAAAAAATAAGAAAACTATGCACCTATAACATTTAAAACATTTGAAAAGATCAATAAGAATCAGTACATAACCAACTGGCAAGAGGAAACTAAACTGAACAATAAATTGGGCATCTATTGTACTCTAGAAAGAGATTACTCCCCGTCAGAGTACTTAACTAGAGTCAAAAACCCCAAACAAAGGCAGACATTAATAATGTACAGACTCAGTGACCGCAGCCTTGCTATAGAAACAGGACGGCACAGAAAGACCTGGCTGCCCAGAGAGCAGAGGCTGTGTGCTCACTGCGACCGGTCAGAGGTCAAAACAGAGGCCCACTTTTTACTTTCCTGCCCCAAATATGAACCACTCCGAAATCAATATTTTCCCAAATTCAGTGCCCGCATAAACAAATTTCAAAATCAACCAGACCCAAATAAATTAAAAATCCTTCTAGGCGAAGACCATAACACAGTAGAGGTAGCAGCACAATTGAAGACCTGTGTGCAAGAAGTACCTAAGTCACAAAATTATACTTTTGAGATTTTGGGGGTCAAAGTTTTCAAAACATGCTGCTGATCATGACAATGGACAGTGAAAGCGCACCAATACACAAGACTTGAGCGCTTCTTTGCAGAAATCTTTGGTATCAGATGATGCTCTGGCCATTGTGGCTTTTAATACTGGTGTCAGCTCATTTTTTGCAAAATGTGACTTAAGTACTTCTTGCACTCAGGTCTTCAATTTGTCTCTGCCTGCCACACAACAAGAGAGGGAGTGGGCTAAATCACAGCATGCTATACTGCAGTTGTTGTGTTCATTTTGTTCCATATTTGTTAAACTTTTATATAACAAAACAATTATAATTACTATTTTTATTATTATTGATTCAAATGTTCAAGTGTGTATATTAGTCAATTAGTACATCTTATTGTGAGTTATGTTTGTCATTTATGTTTACCACTGCTTTTGCAACACAAGTTTACTTGTCATGCAAATAAAGCTCATTTGAATTTGAGAGAGAGAGATTACAAAGCAGGGTTTCCCTCCTTGAATGATAAACCATGTACAGCATGAAAATTTCACGAAAAATGAAGAGGGGAATATGGGGCCCACAGTGATAAAACATGGACTGGCTGTCTCGCCTTCACTGAAGACTCAATCACTGGGAGTCAGAACAGGATCTGAGCTAGTGTGAGGAAACTGTGCTAGCACCATTTATTAGTACATGATTCAGGATTCACACACACTTACAGACTCACACAGACAGACACACACACACCCGTGCGCGCTCACACGCACCCACATGTAGACTCACACACACACACACACACACACACACACACACACACACGCACGCACGCACGCACATACAGACTCACACACACACACACACACACACACATACACATACACACACACACACACACACACACACACAGAGGACACAGGATTACAGACGGGACATTTGACTTGCAAATGGCACACATGCAAATCACTTGCTCTCCAAGGTGTGTCAGAGGTGAGGTGCGGGTGTACGTGGTGTGCAATCCTGAGACGCAAGAAGCGAGGAGATTTACAGGCACAAGAGAGATAGACAGAGAGAAAAAGAGAGAGAGAGAGAGAGAAAGTAAAAAGTTGTGCCTCACCATGTGGAAGAATATACACAGGACATGATTTACTGCAGTAAAGCAAATAGTTTTTATTCCCAACCACCTTGAAGGGGGACAATGGAGAGAAGGTGATGAGTGATACAGTTAAGAATCCCTATGCTCTGCAGTACTGCTTTCATCAGAAATACAGCACACATCTCATGACTGCACTGGACAGTAGGGCCACATGCAAGTCTACAGCCAGGACTGCAGGCCTGTGTGCACTCAGCGGCCTCCCTATAGGGCACCTAAACCCCCCACAAGGCACCTCCACCTTCCCATAAGGCACCTCCACCTCCCTATACGGCTCCTCCACCTCCATCCAAAGCACCTCCCCATAATTTATAAAGAAGTATTGATAATTTCCATCGTATTTTATGTGCGAAAGAAAACCCCTCATTATTTTGTGGTGCTGTGTATAACAATGCTATCGAAAATAAATTTGACTGTCCTTCTACCAATTCGTCTGAGCGACTGCTGATCCAGAAAATTAAACTGCGAAAGGTTTAAGTCATTAAGCTTTGAAGGGCGAGGTTTTGGCTTCCCTTTGTTATGGCCAACGAACCGCCACTGTTTGCAATCACAGAAACCACATATTACCAAGACAGGTTAAAAGCGCCATCTTCATGATATTGAACATCCCGGCTTTAGGTTCGACACACCTGGCTAACGCCCTCATCTTGCTTTGAATCCAGGTCCTTCTGTCCACTCTGCAGGCCAAATACAAGCAGCACAGCCTGATGAAATTTACAATGATAATTAAGCTTCATCATTCGGGAGTGGTCAGAATCTTTGTCAAGCTCTGAAATCACTTAATCCAGTAGCTGTTCTGGATATGATACCCCTTTCTCTCTTGAACTACATCACACTGTATGATATGGCGAAGTCTGAAGATACGACCTCGAAAGGGTTATTCAGTCTTCCCCTTCTATCACAGATGGACTGAGATCATGAGCCCATATGACAGAAACCCGTGTGAGCAGCACTGAAGGACCCCACAGGGCCATGTATTCTCTGATTGAAGACAGAGAGGGCAGAGATAAGGCGGAGCCATTATTTAAATCCACAGCGCTGATTCACTCATTCTGGAAACCGGCTAGCCCAGGTGCCGCAGGAGCCTCACTGCTCCGTTCTGCTCCGGCAAGTTACAAGCCATTTCCAAAACTAGAGAGGGAATGAAGCTCAGATATGTATTTTTCATATCTAAGGCCATATTAAATAAAAAATTAGTTGGTTAGCATTCCTGCCCACCCCAGACAAGCCCTCCCACCTCTGATTTAAAAAAAAAAAATGTATGTATAATTTTTTATTTTTTTTAATCTCCATTAAAATTGTGCCAAAAAGAAAGTGAGAGAAAAGCTTGGATTCCCTGTCCGTGCAACAGACCATCTGTTTGTCTTTCAATCCCAACGACATCTCTGGGTCGGGCAGATTTCATCCTGTATGTTAACCCCTAAAACTCTATTTTTTAACTTAAATTTTCCCCTACGGAGGTTCAAAGCCAGAAAGAGCATTTTCTCATGTTGTAGGACAATATCACATACATACTCTGAACCTGCCCGTTGTAGAGCTTCGCTGACGCTACATCACTCTGACATAGTCAAACCCAAGACTGTCACAGCTCTAGGCTCTGAAGTGTATGTGTGCTGTGATTAGTCTACGTCCTGTGCATCTCTCTCCCTCGGCTGAATCTGGTTGTGCACTTGACGATGGCATAACGAGTATTTAAGCTCTCTAGATTATGTGCGATTTGCTGGATTGTAAACTTGTTTTCATGCAAGTGATCCTAGACCATGGTTAGTTCTAAAACTCTTTCGTCTTTGTCAAATTCAACTGGTACTTCAATTGCAGCCTTTTCCAAAAGCAGTCATTCTAATCATTGAGTTCATTCAAACAAGCTTCCAATTCTAATCACAGTCCATGATTGGGACTGAGGTCAGGTTAACTCAACTCAAGTCTGTTCCTGCCCATCTACTCAAGTGATTGAGGAAAAGCTTCCAGTCTTTATCAGGGTCTAAGACTGGGACCACGTTCATGCTGACCCATCCAGTTTGCTCTCTTTTTCCAGTTCATTGGGAACAAGCTTCCAATCCTGAACTGGAGGCAGGACTGGGGCTGTGTTCCCCTCAAGCTTCCTGTCCATCCTCTGAAGCAGTTCAGTGCTGGTGGAGCCTGCGTAACACCCGGCAGCATCCCGGATGCCTAGCCGGCGATCACAGCTCAACCTTCACCTATTACAGCTGTGCTGAGTGGTCTATCCTCCTCAGGGGTCCGTCCCCACTGTCTAATCCTGGGGTTCTGCCCCCAGTCTCGTATTGGATTGTGCTTCTGACGCCGTACTTGACCTCCTGGTCTGGAGCGTAACACAGGACGCCGTGTTTATGGTTCTACTGCATGCTCACAATAACATTGAATGATAGAAATCTTATCATCTACGTCAGCGCTTTTCAAACCCCTCCTAGAGTACCACTCCTCCTGCTTGTTTTAGAGCTCTCCCTGCTCCAGCACAGGTGAGTCAAATGATCAGCTCGTTACCCATGACCATGCTTGATAATGAGAGAATCATTAGAATCATCTGTGCTAGCAAGGAGATATTTAAAACACACGGGAGAGGTGGTACTCAAGGAGAGGTTTGAGAAGCACTGATCTATGTCATCTGTGATTGTTGACGGCAACGCCAAAAATTATACTAGAAATAATATCAGTCACCTGAATATCACCATGGAAGGCCCCTCTCGAAACTTCAAGAAACGCTCGGTATCGTATGGCCAAGTATCCATAACCACGCACGCTAAAGTAACTTTCCGCAGCTCTGCAAGACCGGAAGCGACTCGGCCACCGAACTATCCCATAAATCATTGGAGACGGGGCGTGACTGCAACATCAGGGCGTTTTTTTTCGTAGGGACGATTGCTCGAATTCAGCAGGACATATTTGGGCCTTGGGATTGCCATTAGAATTTCAAATATGTTTGAAGTTCCACAGGAGTGAATAAAGCAGTGGAATTTGAAGGACACATACATAGGTTTGTCGGTTTTATGGAGTTAAACATGTTCCTGTGATTTGGATTTATTGCGTATTTGGATCTCAAAGTCTTATTATAATCTAATGAAAAATAATAATTGAAAAATATAAATGGCCTATTACAGTGTATGATATTCAGATTTTAGCGAATCGACTGGTTTGTGGCTTTATATGGACAACAGGTGATGACATTATCAGCTTGAGTCCTGAAACTCACGGAACATCACTACACTTTGATGGTAACTGAATGTTGTGGTTTTTGCTTACATGGAACCAATAAGCAGCATTGACCTACATGCATTAGTAATAAATTGCATTACTTGCAAACACCAAACAAATGAATTTCACTTTGCAAAAACTAAAGAGGAGAATAAATCAGTAGACAAGTAATGTGGAATAATAAATCTTTTGACCGTACCATCGTTTCACACTCTGATGAAACAGAGAGGCAGAGTGCACACTTTTTGTTTTCCTAAAATACGATTTATTTACTTAGCACTTGCCTGTGGAAGGGAGGGTTTAAGGTCAGCAGCTTATGTTTAATATCTATTCATCGTGTTTCCCATTAACACAACAGGATTTCCACACCCAAGCTTAAGTGCTTTACCTCCATGCAAACAGAAATGCAAACCCCACCTAGTAAAAGAGCTAACGACCCTCAGGTGTGGATCTGTGTCATTGTGGCCGCTTAACCAGGCTTAGCTGTGCAACCACAACAGCAGTAAGAAGGGAAGAGTGCTAGAGCCAATCACTGAGAGGGAGGCTGGGAGAGGAGAGGGGTCATGCTGAACAGTTCACAGAGCATTGCTGGATGCAGGGAGCACATCTCACGGTGCGTGAGGCTGTAACTTGCATATTGACAGAGTTACAGTTAGCTCGTATCATCATGGGGGGCGGGGAGCTGAAAGACAGAGTGACAGAGCTGGCGGCCATCTTGCTGTCAGTCATGTGCCCGAACACCAAACAGTGCTCTGTCAGCCAAAGGATGGCAAATTATGACAGTCAGAGAGAAAAGGAGAGAGAGAGAGAGAGAGAGAGAGAGAGAGAAGGAGTGAGAGAGAGAGAGAGAGAGGAAGAAAGAGAAAGCGAGAGACTGGTAGAGGGGGGAAATCTGGGGGCCTAGCCGGCTCTCAGGGCAGCTCAGAGAGGTGGTGTGCCTGTGATAGGCTTATCAGGCCCAGCCGAGGCGTAACGGACGGAGATCCCCACAGCAGGCCTGGGAGGAGGGAGCAGTGGGGCACTGAGATAGGACCCATCCTGACCCTAATCAGGGAGCCGCAGGGCCCAGAACGCGCGCAAAGAGCAGGCCAAAGACAAATTTCAGCCCGACAGATTGTCAGTCCATGTCCACCAGCCCTCAGTCTTGCTCCCTCAAAGCACGGAGCTTCATAACCAGGACAGGAAGTGCTGAGCCCTTATCAAACTTTTCTGGAAAAAGTGGCACAGCAAAGCTATTAAAAATGCAACCACACTCGCCAAAAATAAATGTAAGATATGAGGAATTCCAGTCCTCTCTTTTCCTTTTTCCTTCTTTCACAGGAAAGAGAAATAATATTCCACCAGAGCGCCGTGTGTCAACCTTGAATACAGTCACCAGTTTTTGCACATGAACACATTCACGCTCGTTTTCAGTGGAAACAAACAAAAGTCACCCTAATTCTGATTTCTTCATGCAGTTAAACTTGTCTTCCATACTGATACAACAATGCCATGTATTCTCAGTTCTATTCACCAAAGCAACCAATCCCTAAAATGGTGATGCCCTGAGATGACTCCGCAACCAGAAGTCAGCCATGTTGGAAAAGTCTTCACCTCTGCCAGCCTGCATTCAGAGGTAAAGCTTCAAACTAACGGATAAAATCAACCAATCCTCCCTTCACCTCATGGCACCTTTGGCACAAGCACAAACAAGGACGCGAGAAAAGATATTTGACACAGCGTTTCTTACATAGTATATTTATACACAAAAAACGTCTGCAGTAGCCTTCTAGCCCTTACTGTTTGATGCACTTAAGTGCAAAATTTTTAAATGATTTTAATGTCATACAATAATCCCTCAACCATACTTTATTAATGTAGCATTTGTCATATAACTGAATTTATTACAAAATGCTTCCCACATAAAAATAAATAATTTAAAAAAAGCAAAAGTATGCAAAGCCAGAGAAGGAATGTGCTCTCTGATTCTTTTATCTATGTGGACAAAACTTGGAATCGAGGTTAGAAGATTCAATAATTTAGAATAATTGCATTGTTCCAAAATTTCTTGGAAATAAATAAGATTTTCGGAATAAGTTTTCCCCGAAAAACAAGCAAACGTTTTTAGGTTTGGAGCATGTTGAAACAGATACGGTATGACCAACATTGTTCGTTGTTAGGGTGGCTTCACATCTCGTGATTTCTTACTAATATTTTACTTGAAACAGTATTTGGCTTTAAGATTTCGAGTTTCGTATTCAATTTTGACACGGCAGATTATAGAACAGCGCCATCCATATTAGCGCGAAATCGAACAACTTTTTCAGCATACATGGAGATCTCCCTGCCTGGCACAAACACTATTGGATGAATGCTCTAACTGAGGCTCTCCGAGTGCAAGTTAGTATATGCGTCGTCTCAATAAGGGATAGTGTCACCGACCCCTCCTGAAACACCTGACGTTGGATGGTCCTAACACCCTGAGCATCGCTCACTGGTGTTATGCATGGGATGTACTTGAAACTTTGTTTATAGTAATCAGTTTTGCCTGCCTTAGGAAAATGCGTAGCGCCCAGGTCCAAAAGACTTCCACTGGCAAAAAGATGCCCAAGGGGTATTCAACTTCTTCAACAAACTAATGCCATGCCCATGACTCATAATTTTAGAGGTCTTAACATGCAAATTATAGCTTCGGGAAGTTCCGCAGTTCGGGCCGAAATAAGTCTCCATGCAAACAGAACAATAACTTTTTAAACAATGTCGGAAATTCTCCTCTGAGTGGAGGGAACTTGATTCTGCTGCTGGCGACGTCACATGAGACTGAAGAAAATCATCTGCCATTAAAATGCTAAGATATGACTTATGACTTATGAAAAACTGGCCAGGCCTCCCCTCACACGACGGGTCATTCCATGTCACAGAATCCAAGCATGGACACGGTCGGACATTCAAAAGAACATCTAAAATTGTTCGAACTACACCGTCAACACTGCTCATAGTTTGCCTACACCTGCAAATTAACAGTCAAAATAAATATCCAATTCGCCATGTGGCAATAGCGATAATTACACATGCTCATGGTCACTGTAAAATAGAATATTGCCTCCAAAATTTACTTCCGTTATCAACACTGCGTGCCTTCAAAAATTATTTTCAAATTGGTCTTATACTGCCATCCTGTGGAGATCTTTGGGAGCAATGTTCTGGTTATTTAGGACTGTATAGAGAAGTCAGAGCTTACATATGGGGCGTGGGACTCATTATTCCTTATTGCACTCGGTGGGAAAGTACCACTACAGTAATCGGGAGCCAACTGTCGAACCACTTGGAGGGATGAATAGCACTCTACTTCAAATAAATGAGTTATATTTGCCTACTCACAAAGCCACCGTAAAGCAGTTTTATCTTCTATTAAATAAAAGTTTTTATTTTTTATTGATTTATTAATATTTTAATAAGGCTCATGCGCTAGGACTATTCACGGGCCCATGCCAGAAAAGACTCGCAGGTGTCAAATATCACAGTGGACCAGGGTGGTCACGCTCGAAAATGATGCGCTCTTTTGAAATAATGTCAATTGCCGATATTAAAAAAAAAAAAAAAAATTAATGAAACGGAGCTACCTTGAAAAAATTACGTGGCATGAAACATCGCAAGAGAACGATTAAAATACACACGTCGGGCCATTTTTCAATTGCCAGTTGTACGCACCATGGATACAGGAACTCTCATACAAGAACATCGTTTCTAGTCGGATTTATTTTGAGTGCGGATTTTTACGTCACTTTCACAGAGAAGATTGAGATGAAATGGAAGGAGCAGCTTTATGAATGAAATCGCCGAAGCAGTGTACATTTTGAGTAATACAGGCAATCTGGCGACAAGGTAAATGCGCCTTGATCGAAAATCAAACGTAAGGTATGGAAATGTCAGAGAATGCAAATGTGCCAGCTCCAGTGTCGGACACGGCAGCTGTTGTACAGCCGAAACAGGACTGCAAACTGGTTTGTGTTGAGTATCCGGGACGTGTCATCAATGTGGACAAGATGCTGGAGACCCTTGGTGGCGAACAAACAGTTTCCAAGGTGAGCGCTTAAAACATCTGTCGGTGCGCATCTGTAAAGGTAGATTTTACACCGATTCATTGGCTGGAGACTGCATTTTTGCAGACTTGTTTAAATCAGTGTAAGAACTCGCTCATTTATCAGAAAGTAGCCAGCGTATGTTAACTTGCAGTCAGTGCGAAGGCAGAAATACAGGGTACCGCGACCTAACTGCCACTAATGCAGCAAACATTATATCACTCCGGCCGCCCATAACTGGCAATATCAGCTTTAGGGTTCTACAGCAGCCTACAGTCTACTTGCTTTCTTTAATTCAATTTTAATATGCAGCGTCTGTTTATTGTTGTATTGATACACCTGTGCCTGGGCGACATTTTTTTTCAGACTTACGCCGACCCTACCCGGCGGATTGAGCTGAACTACCGACCTCGGGACCCTTACTGCCATCCACTGTGCGCAAACCGGTTCCCCTCCACTAGTGTACTGCTCCGCGTGCGGAAGAGGTCGCGTAAAGGGGACGGCACCGACGTACGATACGATATGGAAATGCTGGGAGTCATTGGGACCTGCTACAAATTTCAGGGTATGTGTATGTCCTGCCATTAAAAACCACACCTCATGTGACTATTTAGTATTCCAATATTGAATTCAAGTTTTTTGGATATTTTTTTTCTGCAGATAATTATTCAGCTGCACCTCATTTTATTGGCTGCTACAGAAAAAAAGGCTAATAACGTTTAAGTAGAAATTTTGCATTCTTAATTCCTCATTCTTGATGCTTATTTGCATATAAACCGACTGACACACATTGTCTTTCTGCTTCTGAATGAAGGGATGGCTGACTTCCAGTACCTGGCAGTGCATACCGAGACAGACGGATCGCAGACGTCCCTGTATGATAAGATCCTCCTGTGCAAACCGGAAAAGAAGGAGTTTTTTCACAAGGAGGTGCCCCTGTTCATCCCCCCGCCCATATTCTCACGCCTTGATACTCCTGTGGATTACTACTACCGCCCTGATATCCAGCACAGGTGTGTCAGTACTGCAGTAGTGTGGTGCTCGGGAACATATACCCCAGCAGTTTTCTGAAATTTGTGCTTTTATGCCATACTTTCCATCATTTATTTTCTCTGCTGCAAGGCTTCCGGGTCATTCCACATGAAGTCAACCAGGGCTGCCATGGGCATGGTCATGGATTTTCTTCAGACTTTGATAGAATGTTGCTTTGGGTGCCAAATGAAAAAATACCGAGTTTTAGCTCAATCGGCCCATTAGTTTTGATTTTCTGGGTTGTCAAAAAAGTAGGCGTGGCCCCCTGGTTGGCGAAATTCACATTTTTTCCATTTTTAACTGGCTGTAACTCTGGAACTAATACAGCTAGCCCCATGATTTTTTTCAGGACTTGTTCTCTGGGCACTGTACTACCCTTTATAGTTTTTTAAAGTAGTTTTAACCTTTTTATTGTGGTTTTATAGGCTCTCAAAAATGCTACTTTTACAAACCGGGTATCAAAAATACACATTTAAGAGTACCATTTTCACACCCATCTGATGACAAATGTGGATTTGTGGTAATATCACCTAATAGTAATGGTCATGAGCTTTCTATAGCCACCAATTAATATCCTGTAGCATTTGTAGTTCTATGGTAATGTTGACCCTTTTTTTACCCCCCTGTCGGGGGGTGACCCTTTCTCGGCCTGTTTTTTCAGGATGTGGGTCTCCTCCAATTTTAATGAAACCTATATTTTTGGAAAGCTCTTGATGTGTACTGCTACCAAAATAAATTACATTATGGATCTAGCATTCCTTCATTAAAAAAATTAAGTGTCTTTTCCATATATCTTAATGTTTTTTTGTGTTGCAGAATGAACTATGTGGTGCCATAGAAGATGATAGACAAACTAGTGAGTTGCTGTTTTTGTTGCTATCCTTCCAAAATGGATTACACCAGTGATTCCTCAATAGTTACATAGGTGGCAGGTCATACTAATGAGCACGTCTTGAGACAATGGCTTCCCAAGTTGGTGAAAGGACTTTATGTAGCCTGCCTGTATGATGGCTACTGGTGGCTGGCAGTTGTCTTGGACACAACCGGGGAAAATCAATGTCAAATTCATGCATCCTCACGGACCAATGGGGAAGTTGCAGTGGCCCCAGAATAAATGACATTTGTCATGTTCCCCTTATTGACTTGTTAATCATCTCTGTACCAAGTACTGCATGTTCTGCATGGCAGTAGGCCCTTCCTGATTATGAGTTTGACAGAATCACCAAGTGGTTTAGAAACCAGCAACTCTTGCAACGGTACTGGTAAGAAGGGGCATTCCGTGGTACTCAATTTGTCACGGACAGGACATTTAAAGAAGTAATTCCATTGCAGCTACTAATGTGTTGGTACTCTGAATTGTTTGAATGGCTGAATTTGAAGTACTCTGGGAGTACTTCAGGTGATATAAAAATGAATGTCATCAACAGTAATTAATGCACTTAATTACATAAAAGAAAAACTCTTACGGACAGGACAGATTGCAACATGGGTTTTTTTGTAAAGTGGTTAATCAAAAGTTTTGATTTGGGATGCCAATATCTTTGGAAACAATCATAGGTACGGGCTGAAAATTGCTATCCCGGGTATTTTGGGTGCAGGCTTTCAGAATCTTTTGTCAAAATTTATCCATCTATTTTCATTTTCAAGATATTGGCCTCTCAAATATGAACATTTTTATGGGTGGAAATCAAAAATTTAGTTTTCAAGGGCCCCCCATGAGGCCAGGATCCCTTACAGAGGCTAAATTGCACTGGCTTCCTTCTACTTGAGGACAGATCTGTCTGTACAAGGAAGATTGACTGCATCCAAGGTATGATAGTAGAGTTAGGAGACCCTGAAATGGGTCCTGGCTGAAAAAGTCACTTTTTTTTGCCAATTTTGGATTGGCAAGTTCACCATGTGGGCAGTTACCCACGGTAATTAAACTTGTTCTGCATGAATGTATATATCTTGGCTTTATTTGATCAAAATTACAACTTGTTATCTGATCTCCTTCACTATTAAGTCATGCAATGAAATATAGGGTTTTTTTTTTTGTAAACACCGCCCCCCCCCCCACCAATTATGGCTTTTGTTTTGATAAAATGCCATAAGGTGAAGCTAATATAAGTTGTATGCTATAGTTTTAGTACCATTTTAAGATTTACCTTATTGGTTAAGTGAGATGCTTAGTATATGGCCATCTGCCCACAACTGACCATAAATGATCACAAATGCGAGAAAGCTAGACTCCAAGAACTGTCAACCAAGATTACCGATCACAACAAAAGAGCTTATTATACAAATGATGGTAACTTCTTTTGAATTAGGGCAGTTTCTGTCTTGGTTTCAATTTGAACTTTGTAGCCATTTCTTCTTCAACAGTTTTCAGGGATTCTGAAAATAAAGTGTATCACAGTGAGAGAAATGAACTTCCTTACAGTAAATTCATAACATCCGTTCTCTGTTATGCAAAAAGGAATGCAGGATGATGCCACCATGAACTTACTTGTGATGTGCTTCTTACGATGGTTAAATGGATTGGCACAGGACCGCTGTAGACTTTCAAAGCGTGACAAATACATTTTTTTGTGATGGAAACAGATTCGGTCATCTTCATTGAATATGACATTGCACCGCCAAGTCAAAAGTTATCTGTTGGCTGGTTTAAGGTTACCGAATGAAATTCGTCCTGTCTTTCTGCAGTATGTATGTTTGTCGCATTCCTCAACCAAGGAAATCCCAATTTTGCACCTGTCAGAAGCCATGCTGAAGCTTCAATGAATTCGTTAATTAGCTACCCTATTGTTTTAATCAGAGGTGATGCAAAACCCATGGAAGATGATGCGATGCCTGGGAGATCCTATGGAGGGAATGCAACATCATGTCAGATTATCTTAAGAAATGATGTAACTTTTTTATGAGTAGGCACTGTCTATTTAAAACTTCTAGTTGCAGAACAAAGGGGATAATAATGGGAATTTTTACCCCAAAATACCTATATTTGATAACATGATTAAATAGTTAAGGAGATGAGAAAACAAGTTGTAATTTTGAACAAATAAAGTCAAGATATGTACAACCTCAATTCCGAAATAGTTGGGGCAAAGTGTAAATTGTGAATAAAATCAAAACGCAATGACTTTTAAATCACACCAGCCTGTATTTTATTCACAATAGAACAGAGATAACACAGCAAATGTTGAAACTGAAAATTTTACAATTTTATCCACAAAATGAGCTAATTTCAAATTCAAAGTTGCAGCCAGTTATAACTCTTGGTACAGCAATTTTGTCCCCCCCAAGAAAGTTTGGCAAAGAATATCTTATTTTGGTGATAATTGAAAAAACCATTATGCTCTCCGTAACACAAAAACCCACTACTTACATATTAATTGCTAATTAGCATAATGAGTGCAATGATCCATGAAGCCAAAATACATTTTTCAAAAACTTTTGGATGTCAACTGACATATCCACCAGCTATTTCATGAAAACTCTGGAGCCATGTCGTAAATACCACGGAATGCCCCAGAACTAAAGCGGCTTAAGGGGCCATTCACAATTTTCAGCATCTGTGTGCACTTCTTACATTTAAATATTGAGGTAAAACTGAATATTTTTACAGTACATTTTTTGGGGGGAGGAGGATCTGAAAAAATGCACTCTTTGTACACTTGTGAGAATGTTGACAATTGTGAACAACCCCTAAAAGAGGGTTAATTTTAGGACGAAAATTGAAGAAAATGACTCGACTGTTTTTTTTTATGAAGGTATGCTAGGTCCCAAATGTTATTATCCCCCGCCACACGAAGTGGCCGGGGGATATTGATTTGACCTCCGTCCGTCCGTGCGTCCGTCCGGGATAAAGGGGAACAACTTTTCACAAGAAATATTCGCGATAGGATAACCAAATTTGGTGTGTAGCTTAAGACCATAAAGACCTTGATCGAGGTCGAAAATGAGACACGCGTGATTCTTCTTCCCGGAGTTATTGCCCTTGATTCACTTTTTTTAACTCTGTTCACGGTATATGTAAAGGGGAACAACTTTTCACGGGAAATATTCCAGATAGGACAACCAAATTTGGTGTGTAGCTTAAGACCATAAAGACCTTGATCGAGTCCGAAAATGAGACACGCGTGATTATTTCTCCCGGACTTATTGCCCTTGATTCACTTTTTTCAACTCTGTTCACGGTATATGTAAAGGAGAACTACTTTTCACGGGAAATATTCCAGATAGGATAACCAAATTTGGTGTGTAGCTTTAGACCATAAAGACCCTGATGGAGTTCGAAAATAAGAAGCATACTCTTATTTTTCCCACAGTTATTGCCCTTGTGGCACTTCTGGGAGCCTCTGTTCATAGTATCTTTAAAGAAGACATTTTGGCGGGGGATGTTGTTGACCATGTCTACTTGTTTATTTTGGTGGCAGTGCACATGAAGAGCTTTCCAAAAATATAGCTTTCATTAAAATTGAAGGATACTCACATCCTGAAAAAACAGGCCGAAAAAGGGTCACCCCTCACAGGGGGTAAAATAAGGGTCAATATTACCAAAGAATTGTAAATGCTACTGGATATTAATTGCTGGCTCTAGAAAGCTCTTGACCATTACCAATAGCTGATATTACCACAAATCCACATATGTCATCAGATGGGTGCGAAATGATACCCTTAAATGTGTACGTCTTGATACCGGTTATTTTTGGGAGCCTATAAAACCACAAAAAGGGGTAGGAACTCCTTTGATTGGCACTAATGGGTAGTACAGTGCCTTGAGAGCAAGTCCTGAAAAAAATCATGGGGTTAGCTTTATTAGTTCCAGAGTTACAGCCTGTTAAAAATGGAAAAAATGTGAATTTTGCCAACTGGGTTGCCACGCCCACTTTTTTTACAACCCAGAAAATCAAAACTCGTGGGCCGATTGAGTTAAAACGTGGTTTGTCTTCATTTGGCACCCAAAGCAACATTCTATCAAAGTTTGAAGAAAATCTATGACTATGCCCATGGAACTTTCTGAATATTGGCTGAGTTCATATGGAATGACCCTTCTCTCAAATTCTGTAATTTTATATAAAAGCACGTGCAGTACGTTCCATGTAAGTAAAATGTTGTATAGATAATGCACTGTGATCTTTATATAACACGACTCTCTTTGTTTCAGTGAGTTGCGAATTATAATTGGAACAACTTCGTCAGACTTGGTGGAATCGAAAGGCATAATGTTGCGGCTTTTATTTTGTCAGTAAGAGTGTGTCTCTCTCAGGGAAGGGTATGTCCCACCGGTGGTCTCCCGCGAGAACCTCATCGGCCAAAGTCGCGCCCGTCGCCCCCACAACGCTATCTTCGTGGCCTTCGAGGAGAAGGACGTGCCCAGCGAGCCGCTCGAGCCTGCAGTCCAGAACTGGAGACGGCTGTGCATCCATCCCAGTGACGACAGGCTGGAGGAGGACATAAAGCAGGTGAGTGGTCCTGCCACCTTTCCCAGTAAAGTACCGTGTATATTCTAAGTGGTCCAACTCTAGAAATTTGCTGTCTTTATCCTAAGCAGCCACGCACCAGTAATCTATAGTGATTATCCTAAGTGGCCTTCTTCCTGTAGCAGTAGTATACTGTATTTAGTTACAGTATTTACTGTATTTACAGCAGTAGTCTACTGAAATTATCCTGAGTGGCCCCTATATTGAACAGTAAGCTACTGTATTTACGTAAAACTGCCTAATTACTTCGGGGCACTTGAGCGCAAACCACAACCTTGTCATCACCCCTGTGGCGTAGCGCTCGCACAAGCAATGCTTGGCAGCCATTTTGTGCATGATTGGCCGTATTTGCATTGCCGCTGACCACTTGCGGGGCGTGGTCAGATATTCCTTGCAAGTT
Organism: Gymnothorax javanicus; assembly: GCA_029692085.1. NCBI lineage: Eukaryota > Metazoa > Chordata > Actinopteri > Anguilliformes > Muraenidae > Gymnothorax > Gymnothorax javanicus. The sequence continues at coordinate 101,630,799 of CM056194.1, read as the reverse complement.
TGTCAGTGTATAGCTTGTGCGCAGTGATTGGAGCAAGCATCAAAAGGGCTGGACTATGTAGTCTGATCAATTATTAATAGGTGTGTTGTGGGCTTCTCTTTCATTTCCTTTAAAGTAGACTGTGTTTGACCCCTGACGGCTATATTACAGCATATCTTGCAAGGCATTGAACAGAAACCTTTGAAGACTAATGCAGCTCGTGCACAGGTCAATTGAAACTGTTTACTATGGCATACTACAGTTGTTGTTTCGCATTTTCTATTTTCAGTTTCATTATTCTTAATTAAACATTTATGTAATTAAAAGATTATTTATTTATCGTAGTCGTTTAGTTTCGCCTCCGCACACACGGTGGGTCGTAGGCACACTGTTTTCCGGTTATCAGTCCACTTGTGCATCCGTCCCGCTGCCTATCACATATATCTTCTCTGTGATATATCTACTGAAGGAGGGGAGGGATTTTTACCTAATTAGACTACATAACTCTTAGCAGAGAGGGTTCCTGAACTTCAGGAGGTCATTGGGTCAAAGGTCATAATGACACAAGGTCAGTTGTATATGGGGGCCAAAGATAAATTTTTAGAGCGTATGAAGTTATGGCTTGAGGAGGCTCTGTAATCAACTATTTGTTTTGAGTTGTACCGTGGTTAACTGTGGAGTGGCACCTGAAGTAAGGTAACTTAGTTATGGTAAATTGAAAACAGGTTAAAACATGAATTAAAATGGCAAAATTTGAATGAGTCCCATTTATTAATCGTGGCCAGAATAAATAAATCATCATGTGCAGCGAATTCTTGGGACCACAGAGTCTCTGACACACATAGCAGGCCGAGGGCATTATTTCAAAGTTCAGATAAAAATGAAATTAATTGGACAAGGTTTTGGACTGTAACATACAATTAGTTAACTATTAAAAAGCTTTATTTTTAATTTTTAGGTTGAATAATTTGGGATGGTGAGCACCATTACGCCCAAGGTCCTGTAATGAATCATCAGGTTTCTGTTTTCCAGTGTTGGACTTTTCACTCATTTTTAAAATGTTGTTGGTCAGGTGTTTCACTCTGCTATCGTGGAAATTTGTGCGTTTAATTGCATCCCTGAGTGTGTTGCAGACGGGAGGGTGTTCGTGTTCTGCTCAGTGACCCATGTAAGTGCATCACAAATGTTATGCCATTAAAGAAGCAAAGCGGTAACACTATTTATGACCAGAGTATGGCTGGTTGAAACACGCGTTCAGATGCGTCCAAGTAGCAAGGCTCTGATAATTATCATGGCTGTGTCTAATTTAATGACGGAGTCATCTGAATATGTGCGCGGTCTTTTGCTATTTTCACAGCGAGGAGATGAGGCCTGAAAAAATGTTTTGCGCTCAACAGGAAAATAGCGAGAAAATAGTGCGTTTTGTGTTTTCTCATAGCGCATTTGTGAGCACTATCAAAGATTAGTCCATGGAGTTAATGCAGGGATGGAAAACAAGGCCAGCCTCCATAATTTATAGAGTTAATTTTTATGACTCCAGTATGAGTCAGTCGGTGTTACCCTTTCAGATTCTGAGAGGCAAAGCCGGGATTCAGATCTACTGTTACCTGTTCTTTTGTTTGTCATTATTTCACCTCAAAACCTGTAGCTGGTATTATTTTGGGCACGGAACATGCCCCTTATCGTGTCCTCAAATGCACCTGCGGACCGGATCAATAAGAGATTAGGTGTTTGGATTGTGCCCAGTGCTGAGTCGTGTTTTCCTTCCTCCACAGATGTTTGAGAGAAGACCCATCTGGTCTCGCAATGCAGTCAAGGCTAATCTGGATATCCAGCCCGACAAGCTGAAGCTGCTCCTGCCGTTTGTGGCGTATTACATGGTGAGGAGAGCAGGATGTGAAGTGTGACATATTGGGGCTGGTATTTAGAGACCGTAATGCCACACAGTCCTGCAGTTTGCGCCCTGCTGTTGGTGCTCTCTTTAAAGCTCTGCTTAACTGAGAATAGTACAGTATAATGGCCTCCCTGTGAATGCTGGGGTTTGATTGGTGAGCTAATCCGCAACACTGCACTGGGTAATGGAGTCCACTGATCAGAGCCACAGTGCTCACAAATCTGCCATTCTTACTGCTTGTGCGAGATTAAGTGGGTGGTAGGATGGCGATTTCACGCAAGAAATACGCTTATCTCCCGATGTTTTGAAGCAGGAAAATTTAATTGTTTTTCGGAATTACAGAATTAAGTGGGTTTCAAGTTTGAAAAGCTTTAAAAACCGTTCCGGATCATTTGTTGTGAGGAGTGTTGGAGAATGACTAGGGTGAAGAAGTGTTGTGCAATGAAAGGGCAAAATGAGTTTTCTAGAGCTTGAGGATGAAAGAGGTTTTCTAGAATGAGACTGCTAAGGGAGTATTTCATAACACAAGGGTAAAAAAATATCAAAAACAGCCCGCACACTGCACAGAAGTGAAGAGACAACTTAGATGCCGAAAAAATATATTTAATAAAAAGTGCTCAAAGTGACAAAAGTGAAAGTGAACGTTTCGGTCCCATAGACCTTGGTCAGCATAGAAATGTCCTCAACCTGCCTCCTTTTTAAATATGCGCTGGTTATTAGAAGTTAATTAGTTGCATACTTGGCTTGTAATTGATAGGCATTAATCAACTCAGTAAATCAGATGGTATATCAACAGTACATAAGGCTGAGGACATAAAATAAATACAGAAATAACAGGCACGGTTTATCCACATATACAATAAAAGTCAATAACAAGTCTTAAACAGGGAATAAGAGTATAGCAATGTCTGTCGACATTTTACAAAGACAACTACAACATGCGGCTATGATTGACTTCAATTAGGGGCAAAAATCTCAGTTAGATGTCTAAGTTCACCTGATCTGGACTCTGCTGAGGTGCAACTATATACTAGGTCATATCAAAATGAATGAAGTTCGATGAGATGACTGGCTTGATTCTAAGGACCACTTGTCAGACCCGTATATGTGAATAATACATGATGAAAATAATTTAGGATTTAAGTCTCCAATAGCAAGACATTTTAATGACATGAATCACCCTCCGTCAACTCTCTCGTTTTGCGTAATCCAACAAATTGTGAGAACTCGCAGAGGCGGGGATATTGATTTGAAACTCTTGCGATCGGAATCCAAATGGATCTATTATTTAAAAACCTTACACCCAGATGGATTGAATGAAGAACTTAATCTTTCCTGTTTTCTATAATTGTCTGTTGCACTCCCTTCGATTGATAGACACCAGTTTGACTAGTATAGAAATGGTAAATAAAACTTAAATTATTTTCATCATGTAGTATTCACGTATATGGGTCTGACAAGTGGTCCTTAGAATCAAGCCAGTCATCTCATCGAACTTCATTCATTTTGATATGACCTAGTATATAGTTGCACCTCAGCAGAGTCCAGATCAGGTGAACTTAGACATCTAACTGAGATTTTTGCCCCTAATTGAAGTCAATCATAGCCGCATGTTGTAGTTGTCTTTGTAAAATGTCGACAGACATTGCTATACTCTTATTCCCTGCTTAAGACTTGTTATTGACTTTTATTGTATATGTGGATAAACCGTGCCTGTTATTTCTGTATTTATTTTATGTCCTCAGCCTTATGTACTGTTGATATACCATCTGATTTACTGAGTTGATTAATGACTATCAATTACAAGCCAAGTATGCAACTAATTAACTTCTAATAACCAGTGCATATTTAGAAAGGAGGCAGACTGAGGACATTTCTATGCTGACCAAGGTCTATGGGACCAAAACGTTCACTTTCACTTTTGTCACTTTGAGCACTTTTTATTAAATATATTTTTTCGGCATCTAAGTTGTCTCTTCTGTGCAGTGTGCGGGCTGTTTTTGATATATTTTTACTATTGCTCTTGGCTGAACGGACCTGACCAACTCCCGAAAGCCTGATTACAAGCGTGCAAACGCTTCCCTCAGAAGATTTTATAACACAAGGGTAAAAATGAGTGCCCGAGAATGGGCAGAGTAAAAGAATGAGAGGAATAAAGGAGTGATCCAGAACACAAGTGAAATGAGTACCACAAAATGGAAGGACTAAAGGAATGATCTAGAATACAACAGTTAAATGAGTGTTTCAGTATGAGAGGACTAAAGGAGTGAACCAGAATGCAAGAGTGAAGGAGTGTTCCAGAATGACAGCACTATGGGATGGATCTAGAGCACAATGGTGAAATGAGTGTTCTAGAATGAGAGGACTAAAGGAGTGACCCACAACACAGGAGTGAAATGAGTGTTCCAGAAGGAGAGGACTAAAGGATTGAACCAGAACGCAAGAGTGAAATGAGCTTTCCAGAATGAGAGAGACAAAGGAGAGATCCAGAACACAAGAGTGGAATCAGTGTTATGGGACAAGAGGACTAAAGGAGTGATCCTGAACACGAGTGAAATGAGTGTTCCAGAATGAGAGGGCTAAAGGAGTGATCCAGAACACGAGTGAAATGAGTGTTCCGGAGTAAGGGGACTAAAGGAGTGAACCTGAACACGAGTGAAATGAGTGTTCCGGAGTAAGGGGACTAAAGGAGTGAACCTGAACACGAGTGAAATGAGTGTTCCGGAATAAGAGGACTAAAGGAGTGAACCTGAACACGAGTGAAATGAGTGTTCCGGAATAAGAGGACTAAAGGAGTGAACCTGAACACGAGTGAAATGAGTGTTCCGGAATAAGAGGACTAAAGGAGTGAACCTGAACACGAGTGAAATGAGTGTTCCAGAATGAGCGGACAAAAAGATTGATCCAGAACACGAGTGAAATGAGTGGTCTGGAATAAAGGAGTGCGTGATGGCTGTTTCACACCAAAGCCGGAACAGGAAAATGGGATGAAAACTGGTCTATTGAAAAATATGAACTGACTTACCTCTATGAGCCAACGCACACCAAATCCAGAACTTTTGTATTTCGCTGCTGACTAGTGTTCTATTTTTTGGTTAGTATGAAAGGTCTTAAAGAGAGCAAGAGAGTGTGATGTGTTGTTTCTGCCCATCAGTTGACTGGTCCTTGGAGGAGCCTGTGGGTGAGGTTTGGCTATGATCCCAGGAAGACGCCGGAAGCGAAGATTTACCAGGTGCTGGACTTCAGGATCCGCTGTGGAGTGAAACATGGTACGGTAGGACCGGTCGTCCCAGACCCTATCCGAATTCCTCTACAGGCACAGCAACTACCCGTTTATAAATGTATTTGGTCATCTGCTATACATGTAGTATTGGTGTATACTTACTCTTTACCCTTTTTTTAAGGCTTGTCTCCCAATGACATGCCGGTGAAGGCCAAGCGAAGCACTCTGAACTACAGCTTGCCCATCACTGTGAATAAGACAGGTGAGTATGTGGGTCAACCTTCGGAAGGAACTGAGAGGAAGTTGATGTCATGCTGTATTCTGAGCAAAGCATTACAGGTGTGTTCGCATTCATGTACCTGTACCTGTGGTCCAGCTCTCTCACTAGTGTGTGCATGTGTGTGCATTTATCTCCATCCCAGTTCCTCAGCCTGCCAGTGTTCAGGAGATAGTCCAGGAGGGAGACCAGCCGATGGTGCGGAAATCTGTACCTCCAAGATACAAACAGAAGGTACATACTCTGTCTGACTCCCATAGGAAGCACTCAAACTACGGCCCAGAATGCTCTGCTGTCACAGAAATCACTCAAACTACGACCTTCGGGGGGGAGGGGAGGGGGGGGGGGTCCTCTTAATGCTTGAGAGGGACTAAGGGGTCCAAGACGCTCCTCCGAAAGAATAAATTTCACATTGTATTCTCAGTATGGAGTAGGTAAAGGTAAATATATTCTGAAAGGGGTGGTAATATTGTCATAGCTCTGATTATATAAAGTACTAAATATGTAGCTACACTTTCTCGTGTAGACTGAATGGGCCTATATTATGCATATCATAATATCATATCATTTTCCGACCCAAGACATACGGCCCTTAACTGCCTTCGTCCCTCACTGACTGCTATGCCTTGTTAAAATGTGCGTTTGCAGTGCAGTACCCATTTAACATTTAATTCACCAGGCCAAGTGCTGAGTTTGTTTAAAATGTAGCTGAACGAGCTGACAGAATGCTCTCGAGTTACTATTTACAACATTATGAAGCTAGTGCCAAAAAGTTAAATGCCTGATCTTGGGAGGATGCGCTGACTAGCTTGCCTAAATGGTACTTAGACTAGCTAACCGATGGCAAAGGATGCTGAAACTTTATATGTAGGGGATCGTGAAGCAAGTGGAAGATGATGCTTTGCCATTTATGTCACCCAGACTGCATGCCGCTGCAATTCGGATCTTTGCTAGCTGCTGCTGATTCAGGCCAGAACCACAGCATATCCGGCACAGAGTGAGCTGCTGTCTGGTACATATGGCAGTCATAAACGTCAGAAAATGCTGCTTCTACGTACTGACGTGGTCAGTGAATTTATTACCCTTTATTGGAATGGCTGGTATTTGATTTAAAAACTGAATCGTTGAATTGCCTCGAATGCTGTTTGGTTTTGATATTTAGGACGTTCTGGCTTAAGCTCAAAATCAAAATCTTATGGCCGAATTAACTTTGCAAGTGTCGATACAGGTAATGTTACTGTGCTATGAAGCGTGTAGCAAAATTTAGACACGCAATCGGGGGAGACTTTTAGTTGCAGAGCTTGGTAGCCAGCTTGCCATAATGATATTCAACATGGCAAGCTGACAAAAAAGGAATGGGTCACATATATTTGTGTTTCTTGTACATACTGACACTGTCGATGAAAAATGTCTGTACTGTTTTAACATCAAGCTGTTGTTGTCATTATTCATGAGTATTGGTTTATTTTGCATGCACTCTTGCCTCACTCCAGTGTTGTCTTGTGTGCATAGCTTGGCAATTTCCCCCTGATATTGTTGCGGTACTTATTGTTCAAATCGATTTAACTGAACGATGTGGGACGCCCTGAAACAATTTTTTCTGTAAAATTCATCGTATCGGATTGACCTGACCCTAGGTCAGAATACGGTATGTGGGAGAAAAGGATGACCACGTGAACAATTGCCTGCTATTTACCTTTATGATACTGTCCACAATCAAAAGTATCAAGTGGTATACCGTGCCCTATGTGATGAACACAAAAATGTTGATGATTTGCCATTCCAAACACAGCTGCGGACTTGACTGACGTTTCACACTGCAGAGCACCATAGTTCCTACCACAGTGTGCCATGTGCCTTAATACACTGGCTGGCTACCGGTCCAGAGTGTGGTGCGAAGTTGATGTCACACCTCGGCAAGATTAGCAGCCAGTGGCCACAATAATTAAGGCTTCTTTCCCATTACCTTAAATAAGAAGACAAATGAAAAAGTTGCGCTCGAATGTATAAGCAACCATTTCTTACTTCAGTGAGTCAATAGTTGCCTCTTAAATAAAGTTTGAAATTTAGAGAGAATGATCAGGCTTCTGAGATTACGCTCTCGTCCTAATAAAGGCAGGAATAATTCTCTTTTTACTACATAATTCTTACCTGTGATTTGCTCATTTCCCCTGCATTAGCTGACCCATAAGGTCCGACTTAAAACAGGTGTCAGCTGGTTCTTGTTAGGAAAAGGCCTGTTTGTATAGTTATAATGGCATGGTAGCCTGTATCAGATAAAGGAGCCAGAGGGATGTTGTCTTTTTTTTGCGAAGCGTTTGAAATTGTCTCTGACTGGATTAAGGGGCTTGGTATTATGGATGTGTCCCTGTGTTTACTCAGTCTGTCCTCTTCCCCACAGGAGTCGTCCTACATATTCCGCGAGGGCACCCTTCCCCCTTACAGACAGATGTTTTACCAACTATGCGACTTGGAAGTGGAGAGGTAGGTACCACAGAACTGCACCTCCCCTGCCATGCCAACTGCGCCACTGGTGGGGTCAAGGTTAATCGCCAATGCGGGAAGCCCAGTAGCTGACACTTCATTTCTGGTGCTACACAGTTCAATATAAATGAGTGAGCATGGTGAAAACAATGAGGTGGATTGATCTTTTTTGCTACTACATGAGAAAAACGCATGTCACCAGACTCTAATGGTACCTGTTGAACATATAGTAATGATATGTGGGTATGGTGAGGAAGATATGCCCTGAAAACACTGATTTAATGGTATAATTGCATCGATAAGCAAAGCCATCATCTAAGTACCTTTTAGTTACATTAGCCAGCACATGTCGACAAGTAGGAAGTAGATCAGATGGAAAAATCACAAATTTTTAAAGCTACGGTCCATAATTTTAGAAAAAAATAGCAAGGGAAGAAATTTTGATCATAAACATCACCACCGTTTCCTCTCTGCTCCTTCTCTCCCTCCTGTAGTTCCTCCCTCCAAGCTCAGTTCATGACTTCAGTTCAAAAGCCATATAGCCTACAGAAACATACGAGCTTCATTATGTCTTACTGTGAAGTAAGAAACACTGGTAACAAAGAGAAATATAGATTAAGCATATTCATGTTACTCACGGACGCATACCACACCATCTCAGTCACTGTAATTGTACCTAGTTATTGAAAGATGAGAGCAACAAGGCTGTTTATCTGCTTTGCAAGTAAGTCAACTAACGTCACCAACTGGATTTTCGCATTGGCTACTGAACTTAGACAAACGAGACTGTATATCAGCTAAGCGAGTGAGTAGACTAGCTAATATTACTTACAGGACGTTAGCATTAGCTACCAAATCAAGACAAACAAGGCTGTTTATCAGCCAAGCAAGTGAGCAAACCAACATTACCCACTCAACTTTAGCATTAGCTAGCGAACTGAGACAAACGAGGCCGTAGCTATATCAGCCAAGCAAGTGAGATAACTAGCTAACAGTATCTACGCGATATTAGCATTAGCTACTGAACCTAGTAACTAGCTACACATATTACAAAAGCTACACGAGTACGGATAACAATAACTTATTAGACTGTACTGGAATGGATCGTCTGGACGTTTGCCTATGTAGTATGTAACACTATTATTTTTGTTAGAATGCTGTCGATCAATGGATTTCTAAGTGGTCGTTTGTAAGTGGTTGTCTGACAGAGGCAATTATTGTATCTGCTTTTGCGCTTGTATATGAAAATGGTTTACATCAATTGAATCACAAGAATCTTATCTTTCAATGATATGGCATGATATCACTTATCGGTTGTGTACGAAGCATAGTTTTGTACTTAATGTGCGCCATCCGAATTTTAAGATATTTAAAACTGCCAGACAGCTCTCCATCCTATGAAATCCTTCAAAGGATTTCTGAGTAAATTCAGGGCATAATTACTTAATTATAATATAATTATATAATTATAATTATAATTATAATTGCGTAATGACGTCGTTGGACGTCTCTGTGTGGAGTCCCAGCATGGAGCAAGACTGCGGACTGCTGTGCGCCGATACGCTTACTGCCAGTCGCTGTAGTGCGACTTTCTGCCATGCTAGGTTTCTCAAAAATCTAAGTATTTCTTATGTTTAATGCGAGTTTTGCCGTTCGGATGCCTCTGCTACTATTTCTGAATGTTCACACTAGAGATGGTCTGTCAGCTACAGATGAAAATGAGCTTGAGATCAATGTAGCCGATTGGCATAGGGCTTAATGGCCACGACTCTGCGTTCCTGGGGAGGTAAAGTTTTTTGTAGGAACAAAACTATGCACTGATGGACCTGTCCAAATCCAGTATACAAGCATAATGAGATTCCTGCATTCGAATTTCCACATTGAATGTTAAATAGGGGGAAGTTTTGAGTTTGTGTTTTAAGTCAGTAGGAGCAGAACAAGCTTCTGCAATTTGATATGTAACTGTTCAAAACAAAATCAAAACAAAATAACAAAAAGAATTTATGATTGGGGGGGGGGGGCGTTGGAGGGTTGTCGATTTTTATTTTTTTATTTTACTTAACCCTTATTTAACCAGGGAAGTCCTTTTGAGATTGAAATCTCTTTTTCAAGGGAGTCCTAAGGGTTGAGGTGGGGAGGGAGAGGGCAATTTGCACAGCCAATTAGATCAGGGGATGATTAGGTTGGACATATATAGATTGGACATATCTAGTCTCTTGTGGTATCAGCAGAAGATCACAAACTTTCTCTGAGATATAAAAGCTCAGTGCAACATTATTTTAGTGCTGGCTGGCAGACTGCAAAGATGTCATTGATGTACCTGGTTTGATGTTTGGGAGGATGGTGTATCTGGTGTTTTACAAGAGGCTGTACAACCCCAAATCAGAAAAAGTTGGAACAGTGTGTTAAACTAAAATGAAAACTGAGAGCAGTGATTTGTAAATTATTTTTGACCCGTGCTACATTGAAAACCCTACAACTGAACATTATTAGAGCCCGAGCACCGAGGATGTGAGGACCCTATTGTAACTGTAGCGTTTTTTATTATTATTCTTCGTATTGGTCTTATTATTATCATTATTATTTTTATTATTATTATTATTATTATTAGCAAATGAAAATCTCATTTTTCAGGCCTTTCCCATGGGCAGAAAGGCATCAAAATTGGCACATGCATTGGACCTGGCGAAAAATTTGATATTTTATCGCTTATCCAAATGAACACATCAAAATGGCTCTGTAGCGCCACCTGGAATTTTCAAAATTCAATGGAAAATTGGCAAAAATCCATGAAATCTGCTGTCACAAAACCTTTGCCGAATGATGCATCATAGCAGAATCTACAAAAAAGTCTGTTGGAGCATGACCCCAAATCCAACAGGGAATCCGCCATTTTGAATTTTCCGAAAAATCATCAATATTTGGAGTGCTCGTATTTGAATGAACTCCTCCTACAGTTTTTCTCCAAACACATTCGGTCAGTCATGTTAAGACTTCTGCAATCAAAAGTTATTGAAATTGTGAGTTTTTGTCAGTGGACGTGGCTGTGATGGCGTGGCAAATTCTGTCTCGCCACGAAACACGAGATTGCTATAATTTGCACATACGTCGTTCAATCTCCACCAAATTTGATACATATAATCGATCTTGTGTACTGACAAAATTGACATATCAATTAAGCTTGGACGTGTCCTGGTGGCTCTATAGCGCCACCAAACACATGGCCATTTTGGCATCAAGATGCTCGGATTTTCATGAAAGGTGGTGGGGTGATAGGGTGCATAAGGAAGTATTTTGTACATTTTTTTGGAATTTTTTTGGCAAACAGGAAGTGAGCTATGAGCCATTTCCTGCGTTTTTACAAATTTAATGAACACATTTTTGAGAGCCTTAGCATGCTTGAAAACTTGCAAAACTTTGCAAACAAGTTTAAATTATGATGCTCTTCAATTTGATATCCCAATTGGCCCTGGGCATGACACACTGCCTCGACAGCGCCCCCTAATCAATAGCAGCATTTTTCAGGGCCTCAACATGCTCAAAAACTCAGAAAATTTTGCACATGCATAAAGCCAGGCATGTATTTTACTACAGTACAGGCTTTGCTCATGGGCAAGAATAAACGGCTCCATAGCACCCCCTAGAAAATTTCAACAAAGCAGCTGTTGAAACCTCTTAAACCAGTCTACCACTGTCCAATGGTCGTGAATGCACACCTGCACCCGTCAGGATCTCACCACCACCCCCAACGTGCACGAGGGGTGCGAGGGCCCGTTCATCGCTGCTTGCAGCTTTAATTTGATGTTTTAAATGAACACTTATTTCACTTATTTTGATTCTTGCCTCATATTTAAAACAAATGGGACAGTGAACATTCAATAAGTGTTTAGGGATTAAAGACACCAAGTGATTAAATATTTCTGGTGTAATTTTATCCCTTTCTTTATGCAAACAAATCTCTCGATGTGCAACAGTACGGGTTCTTTGTTGTTGCATTTCGCGTTTCAAAATGCACCACACATTCCCTGTTGGGGACAAGTAGTGACTGTAGGCAGGCAAATACAGCACATGCACCCTTTTTCTGACATAGCCTTGCCTCTTTAATGTGTGCTGAATGTGGTTTTGCATTGTCTTGTTGAAATACGCCTGGGCGTTCCTGATACAGATGTTGTCTTGAAGGCAGCATTTGTTGCTCAAAAATTTCAGAGGGAACTTTTCAGCCTTAATGGTGCCTTCCCAGTTGTGCAGGTCACCTTTGCTAAGGGCACTGACACAACCCCATGTCATGACAGAGCATAACTTTTGAACTAGTTGCAGGTAAAAGTCTGGATGATTCTGTTATTCCTTGGACAGGTGCACAGAACCTCCATTTCTTGCAGAAGAAGACCTGAAATATTGATTTTTTTTTTTTTTTGAAAGATAATTTTTTTGGGGAATTTTTCCTTTATTTGACAGTTATACAGTGTAGAGAGACAGGAAGGTTAGGGAGAAGAATGGGGGAAGACATGCAGCAAATGACCTGAGCCGGAATCAAACCCAGGTCGCTGTGGGAAGGACACAGCCTTTATGGTACGCGCGCTTAGACCGATGAGCCACCGGGGCGCCCCAGAAATAATGATTTTTCTGAATACAATGCATTTGTCCACTGTATGATAGTCCACAGATGCCTTTGAGCCCAGAGAAGTTGACAGTGTCTGTGGACTCTGTTAACATTACGCTTCCTTTTTGCACAGTAAAATTTTAACTTCCATTAAGTGGATGTAACTACATATTGCAGCACTTGACAAAGTTATGCCTGAGTACCACTGAGCTCATGCGGTTGTATCACTTATTGATAAATGAAAATTCTTGGTCCAGCACCGTCTGAGTGATCACAGATCATGGGCATTCAGCTTAGGTTTGTGCCCATGCCCTTTACACAAAGAAACTCAATTTTGTTAAACACCACAGAAGGTTAAATTTGTAAATCCCTTCTTATCTTTCTTTGAGGAACTACATTTTTAAACCTTTCGATGATTTTTCCACGGATTCGTGGGAAAGTTGTTGATCCTTGGCCCATTTTTGCTCATGAAGGACTCTGCCTCTCCTGAATGTTGCTCTTGAACCAAATCATGATTAGAATGACCTCCCGACATTATCTGTTTCAGATCGCGTCATTGTTTTTTTTTTTTTTTTTTTTTTTTAAACCTCATTACTAATTCTAAATTGCTCCCTTCTCAACTTTTTTCTTGGAATGCATTGCAGGCCTGAATGACAGGGAAGGAGGTAGAACATTCCCACTGTGACTCGCGTTACATTTTAGTGCATTTCCAAATTTAGATTTTGGCCTGTACCTTATAATGATGAATGTTCGAACCCCATCGTGTGTGCTGGAAGGTATTGGTAAAAGCTATGAAAAGGTATGAACAACACAAAAAACACATCGATTTCAGTTGCAATTTCTCCTAAAAGTATTCAAGATAGAAAGTAACACTCTCAGTGTTCATACTACTAAATGTGGTTTTAAAGTGTTCTGAAGGGAAACAAAATTTTACAACTAATAAGTAGAGCTATTATGTGACAAGTGTGAGTCGCATTATACGTTACTCGCATTACCAACTTTTAATGTCCTGCACAGCTGCTCGTGCGGACTAGATAAGCGTATTGGTAATACAGTTTTGTTAGGTATTGGCAACAGTGGGAAAAATATAATTCATAATTACAGCCTGCCAGGGGTTATTGTGAGGGTTGAATATATATGTTTTTGTAACAAGCATTACACCCAACTGTAACGCAGAATCCTGAAAAATCTGGAGCAGACAGGGAATTTTAGCCATCAAAATACACTTAACAAGGTTTCAAAATGTAAAATCAACACAGTTGTCAAGAATGCACCTAAAAATCAGGTAGCGTTTGAAGCCCAAAATTAATGAAATTTTTTCATTTAAACTTTGAAGATGTGGCAAGTAGGATTCTGACAGAATTTGACTGGCAATACCGAATTTAGTATTTTTTCCTTAAAGTATATGATGTTCCACACGATAAAAATACAGATTTCCGTTGAAATTTGTGAGAAAGGTCTTTGTCCCCATTTTCATGGAATTTACCTGTATATTTTCAAATAAAACAAAGTTGACCAGATAAAACATTCTAAATCATGTTCTCATACTATCTTAGATGAAATGGCCTACGAGTCAAAGTAAATTTAGAAATTTCTGCTTTTTCATGTGCATTTTCCATGCTGTCTGAACTTCTTCTGAGTTGGGGTTGTACTTGCTGGTTTGGTGGCTGGTGTAGCTTCTTTGGTAGTTGGGCGGCTTGTGTACCTGGTGGTTACTTCGCTGCTGTTTCTTGTTTGGTGGTTTGTTGGCTGTCATACATGGTGGTTTATTGGCTGGAGTACTTGGTGCTTTGTGAGTTGGTGTACCTGTTTGTTGAGTTGCTGATGTACCGGGTGATTGGGTGGCTGATGTGCTGGGTGGCTTGTGTAGCGAGTGTTTGGTTGATTGGCTGGTGTACTCAGTGTTTGGTTGATTGGCTGGTGTACTCAGTGTTTGGTTGATTGGCTGGTGTACTCAGTGGTTGGTTGATTGGCTGGTGTACTCAGTGGTTGGTTGGTTGGCTGGTGTACTCAGTGGTTGGTTGATTGGCTGGTGTGCTCAGTGGTTGGTTGATTGGCTGGTGTGCTCAGTGGCTGGTTGATTGGCTGGTGTGCTCAGTGGCTGGTTGATTGGCTGGTGTGCTCAGTGGCTGGTTGATTGGCTGGTGTGCTCAGTGGTTGGTTGATTGGCTGGTGTGCTCAGTGGCTGGTTGATTGGCTGGTGTGCTCAGTGGCTGGTTGATTGGCTGGTGTGCTCAGTGGCTGGTTGATTGGCTGGTGTGCTCAGTGGCTGGTTGATTGGCTGGTGTGCTCAGTGGCTGGTTGATTGGCTGGTGTGCTCAGCGGCTGGTTGATTGGCTGGTGTGCTCAGCGGCTGGTTGATTGGCTGGTGTGCTCAGCGGCTGGTTGATTGGCTGGTGTGCTCAGCGGCTGGTTGATTGGCTGGTGTGCTCAGCGGCTGGTTGATTGGCTGGTGTGCTCAGCGGCTGGTTGATTGGCTGGTGTGCTCAGCGGCTGGTTGATTGGCTGGTGTGCTCAGCGGCTGGTTGATTGGCTGGTGTGCTCAGTGGTTGGTATGTTGCTGTAAGCTTGTGTTACTCCTCCAGCATACAGAAGCGTGTCCATCAGAATGACGGGAAGGAGGAGGAGTGTAACGAACGGGACGGCTGGTGTCCGCCACGCACTGCCGACGAGCTCCGGGACATCATCTCCGCCATGATCAAGCAGATGATTCGCTCACAGAGACCAGGTGGGACATGATGAGTATTACTGACCTCTCGCTGCCCGACGGTTTCTATTCTGCAGTTATGCGCTAATGAGATGACAGTAACTGTATTACTGACCTCTCGCTGCCCGACGGTTTCTATTCTGCAGTTATGCGCTAATGAGATGACTGTAACTGTACTACTGACCTCTCGCCGCCTGACGGTTTGTGTTCTGCAGTTATGCGCTAATGAAATGACGGTAACTGTATTACTGACCTCTCGCCGCCCGACGGTTTGTCTTCTGCAGTTATGCGCTAATGAGATGACAGTATCTGTATTACTGACCTCTCGCCGTCCGACGGTTTGTGTACTGCAGTTACGCGCTAATGAAATGACAGTAACTGTATTACTGACCTCTCGCCGCCTGACGGTTTGTGTTCTGCAGTTATGCGCTAATGAGATGGCAGTTACTGTATTACTGACCTCTCGCCGCCCGACGGTTTGTGTTCTGCAGTTATGCGCTAATGAAATGATAGTAACTGTATTACTGTCCTCTCGCTGCCCGACGGTTTGTGTTCTGCAGTTATGCGCTTATGAGATGACGGTAACTGTATTACTGACCTCTCACCGCCCGACGGTTTGTGTTCTGCAGTTATGCGCTAATGAGATGACAGTAACTGTATTACTGACCTCTCACCGCCCGACGGTTTGTGTTCTGCAGTTATGTGCTAATGAGATGACAGTAACTGTATTACTGACCTCTCGCCGCCTGACGGTTTGTGTTCTGCAGTTATGCGCTAATGAGATGACGGTAACTGTATTACTGACCTCTCGCCGCCCGACTCTTTGTCTTCTGCAGTTATGCGCAAATGAGATGACAGTGACTGTATTACTGACCTTTCGCCGCCCAACGGTTTGTGTTCTGCAGTTATGCGCTAATGAGATGACAGTAACTGTATTACTGACCTCTCGCTGCCCGACGGTTTGTGTTCTGCAGTTATGCGCTAATGAGATGACGGTAACTGTATTACTGACCTCTCGCCGCCCGACGGTTTGTGTTCTACAGTTATGCGCTAATGAAATGACGGTAACTGTATTACTGACCTCTCGCCGCTCGACGGTTTGTGTTCTGCAGTTATGCGCTAATGAAATGACAGTAACTGTATTACTGACCTCTCGCTGCTCGACGGTTTGTGGGCCATTTTTTGGCAGTACCGAACTTTCGCCCCCCTTATCTCATTGTTGCCACCTGATATCAAAATGGAACTTGTTTTCTGCTCATCACCATCACTTCAACTCTATAATATCAAATAGAGAGGTGTTCTGCTTTGTTTTGATGTAATCCTCCAAAACATAAAATAGATATTTTCTGAAAACTATATCGCCATGTATACCCACATGGACGGGGTATATAGTAGTATCTATAGGGATATTGCAAAACTATGGCAAAATGTCAGCAGTTTGTAGCCTAGTAATCTAGCATGGATTTGATCTGCACAATCTGTACCCACGTACCTGGTTGACTCTGTAAGAGGTCACATAAATAGCACTTGTTTACTGCCTTGAAACAAAAACATAGCATCAGTTGAAGTGGGCTCTCTCATTCATTAAGCCAGTGGTCTTCATTGTCGTTCCTGGGCACCCACTGTGTATGCTGGTTTTTGTTCCAACCGCAATTGTAACTGCAGATTTTTAACAAGCTGTTAATGTCTTAATTAGGTGTTTTTTCATGTTCAGAGTTGTTAATTACTCTCTTTAGCCAAATGTTACATAGAAGCATCCATACATGCCATGAAGAATAAAATACCCTAGACGATAGTGTGATTATACCTATACTGCAAGAAATTTCAAGTAATATGACATTTCAACCAGATCAAATTAGACACTGAGGAAATCCATAAACCCCAAATGAGGCTGCTGGACACAACTGTTTCAAGTTCTTTCAATAAACTTCAGGTGAACTTAATTAGATTAACACAACACAAAACTGGTTTGACTTTTTATCATTTGCTTGTCAAATGAATTTGTCATGATGTGCCAATCAGTTTTCAAAAATTAGGAGCCAACTACATCTATAATTTGATTAGTTACATTGTTTTCTCTCATTTTATGCTGTTATTTCCAATACATTGCAATGTGGGTATGGTATTTTTATTCTTGATGGCAAACATAGATATTTCTGTTAACTTGTGAGTTAAGAGGGCACATAACTGCTCTAAACATTAAATGCACTTAAAGACAAATTAACAGCTTGTTAAAAATCTGCAATTACAATTGTGGTTGGAACAAAAACCAGCATACACAGTGGGTGCCCAGGAACGACAATGAAGACCACTGGCTTAATGAATGAGAGAGCCCACTTCAACTGATGCTATGTTTTTGTTTCAAGGCAGGAAACAAGTGCTATTTATGTGACCTCTTACAGAGTCAGCAAGGTACCTGGGTACAGATTGTGCAGATCAAATCCATGCTAGATTACTAGGCTCAAACTGCTGACCTTTTGCCATAGTTTTGCAATATCCCTATAGATACTACTATATACTCCGTCCATGTGTGTATACATGGCGATATAGTTTTCAGAAAATATCTATTTTACGTTTTGGAGGATTACATCAAAACAAAGCAGATCACCTCTCTTTTTTTTGATATTGTAGAGTTGAAGTGATGGTGATGAGCATAAAACAAGTTCCATTTTGATATCAGGTGGCAGCATTGAGATAAGGGGGGCCAAAGTTCGGTACCCCCAAAAAGGGTTTTCATCCAATAGTTTCCAAACCATAGCTATCACTTATTTGCCTACATATTCAGAATCAGCATGAAAAATTACATAAGAGTGCCAATTTTGGTGCCCATAGGTGCTATAGTTTTTGATTTATTGCGAAAAAAGGGTTTGAAAAAAGTGGGAGGGCACGTCGCGACGCGCGTAAAAAGGCGATTTTTAAAATGGCTGCCATTTTGTAACCAGTTGGAGTTGGCAGCCTAAAGTTTGGTATTTTTGTCCATGTACATATAGCAACTATTGGAGCAAAAATCAACTAAATCTGTGACGGGGTGGTGTCACCCCCTGGTCCATTTGAGCTGGAATGGCTCTTGTGTTCTGCAGTTATGCGCTAATGAAATGATAGTAACTGCTGGGATCTGGCCGTTTCCCCCTTGCATGTGTGTGTCGTGGCTCTCGGTTGGTCCATTTTTGCTTGTCCATGGCAGGTCACACACCTCTGTATTGAATGGCTAAATGTTCCTATGTTTCTGTCATTATACCCATCGTTGTCATTCATATGAATATCAAGTATTCAGTTGCACACCTGGGTCCATATTGGGCTTTGTTCACATATTTATGTGAGCAGTTCATATATTTGGTTTCATGTGTTTCCCTCCCCCCATATGTCTTAGTTTATGGGTGTTTGTGTTTGCACATGCTGTGTGGGCCCAGAAAACGTTCGCCACACCGTCACACCGCCACCAGCCTCATATCAGACCTTGTGTTAAAGCTGTTTATGCCAAATTTTGACTATACCATTCTACAAGTGGCGGCATTACTGAAGATTCATCAGGCCAGGCTACGTTTTATTTAACTGTCCAGCTTTGGTTAACCTGTGCCCACTATAGCCTCAAAGATCTGTTCTTGGCTGACAGGACTGAAACCCAATGTGATCTTCTGTTTACCTCAAGGTTTGTTATGTTCGGTCACCTGAGATGCCTTTCTGCTCACCACAAGTGTGAAGGGTAGTTCGTGGAGTTACGGTAGGCTTTCGATTAGCTCAAGTCAGTCTGGCCATTCTCCTCCGACCTCTCTCATCGTCATGGCATTTCGGTCCACAGAGCTGCGGCTCACTGGATGTTTTTTGTTTTTTGCATCATTGTGTGTTGACTCTAGAGACTGTTGTCTGTGAAAATCTAAGGAGATTCGCGGTTTCGGAAATACTCAAGACGAGCTCATCTAGCACCACTAACCGTGCCGCAGTCAGTCACTGAGATTACGTATTTTCGCCTTTCTCATGTCTGATGTGAGCATTAACTGAAGATCCCGCCACTGTAGCCACTGTTGGATGATTGGGTAATTGCTTGTAATTGCTTATATATGTGGGTATTCCTAACCACATCTGTACATCCTTACAGCCCCTGTTCCCTCTACATCGAGGCGTAAAACAGCTACGCGCAGCCGCAGCAACCAGGAACTCGACAACGAAGAGGAGGAACAGGAAGAGGAGGAGGACGATGATGAAGATTTTCAGCCCTCTGAGGGCAGTGATAATGAAATGGAGACAGAAATGCTGGACTACATGTGAACCTAAAGCCGAGAAACAACAGTTTTCGTTCATCTTAGATAGTTTTTTCCTGTTCATACTATTTTTTTTTATTGTATTTTTGCCATGATGTGAAAAGAGGTAAAATGAAGCTGTTGAGATGTTAAAATGCATTTCCAGACAATTAAATCAGTTCTGCTCCATCAGGAATGAAGCGTAGGTTCATTTGTAAAGGAAAGTGAATTTTTTTTCATTTCACCATTGAGCTAGGCATGTGCAAATGGCTACTCTGATTCTGTATCGAAAATATGAAGCGTTTGGGGAAATACTGTCAAACAGTAAGACATTTTAATGAGGCATTTTGTTTGGCTTAGCACAAAGCTTATGGCACTGAAAACTGGAATCATTCTAATTACATTTAAAAAAAAATGGCATTGCCTACTGTATCTGCGGTGCGGAAGCATGGTTGCCCAATTCTGCAGTTGGGTTCTCCTACCACAAGGTCACTTGTGGCTTTTTTCTCAGACCACATTGTGTCACAGGAAGAATCAAGGTTGAGCTCGGCATTTTAAAAATAGCTCAAAGTAAATGATAGTGGCCGTGGGAAAAGATAGGGAATGGCTCCTGCATAAAAAGCCCGAGAGATCGCTGTTCTCTGGTCTGTCGATACTCACCTGCTCAGAGATGGCTGCACTGGAGATAGCGGTGGTGGTCGCCCTGTGCCTGGGATCTGCTTCAGCGGCTTCTGTAAGTGCGGGACGAGGGTGTTTTTTACATAATAATAAATAATAAATAATAATACTACGTAATTATATATGACATTATATATAATAAAATAATACTACGACATTACTCAAACTGGAATTGACCAGGGCATACTCTACACTGCAGTGTTTTTGGGGGTATCATAACTAAATGATCAAAATGGGGGAGGCGTACATCGATGACCAAAGCGCAAAACCGCCAATCTGCAGAATTTTTCTGATTGGCAGATTTCACTTTGGATGATGAGAACAAGGAAGGCTGCTCATCCAAAGTGAAATCCGCCAATCAGAAAAATAGGAGGTTTTGCGCTTTGGTCATCGACATAGACTACTGATCAAAATTACTACGGTACCTGTGGTATTTAAAGTAAATGTATTGAAGAATTCTGGTGAATGCACGTTTCGTCGGCCTGCTGATAAAACCTCGTATCCTCAAAATGAGGAGAGCAGAAAAAATGTTTAATTTTGCATGTAAGAATGCAGTTGAGCTGTGTTCGGGTAGGATGACTATTTTTCTTCCAAGAATGTGTTTTGTATTTTGCAATGTTTATGTTATTGTCGTGGCCATACAAGTTTTTGTTTCTTATCAAATTTGGAGATACAAGGTTTTATCAGCAGGCCGACGATTTGTTGAATATCAAACCTGCACTTCAAAGCCATATTTTTTGCAACTTTATTGCCTGTTTTACAAACAAAATTGGCAAGAGATATAATGTTAGGAGTTTTTCTTTTTTTTACTCAACTCAAAGACCCCATCTACCTCTGCCCTGCCTCTCCACCTTGCAGTCTGCGATATGATTGGACAGACGTCCAAGAATGTTTGTGTGCGTCTAAGCAAAAGGAGTCTATCACGAGGAATGTTTATCAATGTTATATTAACTGAAGTCCAACATTTACCTAACATTTTGTTACCATTTATGGCCTCATACTTTTGACCTGTGATGGCTTAGAACAGGTTGCTAAGTCAAACATCTCTGATTGCTGTGTTCTGGCCTAAAGTGTTTTACTGAAGCCTTTGTCAATAGTCTTGTCAATTCATTTTCAAGGCCTACATCCGCTATTTACTGGAGTGAAATTAAAGAGAAAAAAAACCTGCAGAGACTTTGGCGCACATACTCAGACTCGCGGAGCTGAAACTGAATTTAAAGGGATGAGCATGTCAGATTCTTACCTTAAAGTCTGCGTGGGTTTTTAATTGTATTGGGGTAAAGTCAGTGACGTGCCGTCAGTGGTCAGTTAGGGGAGGCAGAATCCTCGCCGTTTAACAAACGATAACTCACTATTACTTTGCTTGATTAGCAATCTGAGGGTTGATTAACTAATTTACAAGACTAAAAAATGGCAGAAATGGTGTGCCAATGCCATCCACGACATTATTGTTTAGCGCATCTAACTTAAAATGCTCTCGAGACCGCAAATTTGTACATATTTGCTTAATGCAATGCCATTGACAAATGTTAAAACCTTATGCAGTGTTCAATGTGTGGTCAATATGTTTATGATAATGTTTCCCCCCTTAAATACGTACTTTTTAATGCCATTCAAAAAAATAGGGAGTTTATTTCCAGTCTTCTTTCATACACCGATAAACAAAAGGTCAAAACGATACACGGAATTACCGAGGGAGTTGAGGTTTTTTCTAATTAATTATTAGATTTACTTACATGCAGTCTTGAATCAAAGCGTAAACGTAAATGAATCTTTTTGTCACTATCACCTCTTAATCATTACAGGCTACTTATAGCCTAGGCTAGGTCTTAATTGTTTGGTTAAAAAAAAAAAGGTAAAATTGATTGATTGGCAATCAGGCATAGTATGTGGAAACAGGTTGACAGACTAGTGATAAAAAGGAGAAGTCACTGCCTCCCCTGACCGCTCGTCTCTGGGTAAAGTATATAACACTCAAATTAGATGGACGTTTCTCGATTACATAATTGTAAAATTTGGCATTTTTTTCGACATTTTTAAAGAAGTGGTTCTCCTTGAAACCAATAAATGAGTCTGTAGAGGCAAGCTTTGCTTTTTGAGCAATAGGGTTGTGAATGGATGGCTGTTATGTTATAGCCATCAACACAGAAGAGATTGAAGACCAAAGCCTGGTATGTTTTCAATGCTCACGCACCCGCAAGGTTCACAGATCTGAAGACCTTCAGCTTGTTGATTCTGGCTCCTGTTCCGGCTGTACTGAGTGAAAGCTGCAGCTGTCATCCTGAGCTCTGTCATGATAACAGACCAGGAACAGCACTGATAACAGCCAAAAACAACCGCTTTATCTGTTATGCCCCCAGCATCTCCAATCTCACGCAACTTTGGCACAATCCAGTTCACAAAGTGAGAACAGACGGACTCTTCTATGCCCCAAATATAAAGAGTGAATGTAACTTATGTTTCTCATTGTATTACATCACATTATCAGCATTTGGCAGACGCTCTTATCCAGAGTGACATACAACAAAGTGCTTTGATTGACAAGGAGTGCTGAGAATCCCATAGGGAAGTACCATTTAAATACCAGAAGTGACAATACACAGAGAGGACCTCACTCAGTGAAATACCTGTGCAGGAAAATAAATTGGTAAACTATTCATTTAGTCAAACACCATACTGTCAATAACTAAGTCAAGTACCAAATGCAGCTTTAAGTTGATGGTGAGAGGTATAGAGTCTGAACAGATGTGTGGTGGTCAGTATCTCTGCTGTCCTGGACACGAAGTTGCCCACTGCACCAGACTCAATCAGGGACTCTGTGCGAAGGGTCACACCATTACAGGAGACCTGGACTGGAATTTAGAAATGTTGTCCAGTAACGGCTGTAGGTGACACCTTTACCTTGGGGGGGCGCTGTTTCTCCCTCGACACCGGTTGGCCAGTCTACTTCCAGGAACGATGCTCAGTTAGTTTAGTGCGCCCCAGTTCCATGGGCTCTGACCCCTCTGTTGGCAGGTGGGTGGGGCCTCTGGGCTGAGCCCGTCGCCTCTCCTGCAGGAGCTGGTCCAGACTGATGGCGGCGCTGATGCAGGACGGCAGGGATAGTTCAAGGTTCCTGCAGGCCATCTCCACCCTGAGCTCTGGACACAGCCCATGCTGGAAGATGGTCATCAGTGCAGGCTCATTCCAGCTACTGGCTGCAGCCAAGGTGCGGAACTGGAGGGTGTAGTCAGCCACGGTCTTCGTCCACTGATGCAGGTCCAACAGTTGGTCCCCAGCATCCTTCCCGGGGTGATCAAAGACAGTGCGAAACTGCTGGAGGAAATCAGCATAGGTGGTAAAAGCCGACTCCCCCCAAACAGCCGTCGCCCAGTCAAGCGCCTTGGCAGAGAGGCGGGTCACCACTCCGGCGATCTTCTCTGTTCCACTCAGGGCTGGGTCGGATGGGAGGTGAAGTACAGGGCCCGCTGAAGAATGAAGCCTTTGCATGCAGTGGGTTTTCCGTCGTAGCGCTCTGGCAAGCGCACCGGCGAATCACCCCGGGGATCGGCTGAGGGAGCCTGCACTCCGGCAGGAGAGACGGAGGTCATTATGTGGCGAAGTCCTCTGTAAGGGTTCTGTCATGCACCCTCGTGACAGGCAAGGAGGACTGGACTCAGGTGCAAGGATGGATTCAGTTGTATGTTTTATTATGCCGACTGCAATAGCAGGAGGCATACATGCAAAAGATACAAACAAAAGAGGAATCGAGGTTCCTTAAAATATAATCTATATAATGTGCTGGTAAAACACAATAAACCACACTTAAAGTTAAATACAATACGCTCGAAAGGAGGGTTGTACGTCTTATAGACTTGGTATGCAACACAGACGTGATTACGAGACTTTGCAATGGGTGAGTGTGAAGTTCTGACTTAAATAGCATGCTGCTACCACCCAGTGAAAAGATGGGTAGCTGCAGGTAATGATGATGAGTTGAGGAATGCAGTCTGGGTCTTAATAGACAGGTGAGCTGGACGGCTGGAGGCGTGGTCCTACATATTGCCAGAAATAATTTAAATTTCTGTTCCAAAATTAATGCTTCACAAGGACTGAGCTGCGCCTTAAAAACTGTCCTCAATAAATATTACACTCTGGTGCGGTAGTCAAGAAAAAATCTCAAATGTGACAAAAAAAGACATAGAAAAAAAGACGACTTTAGTCTTGATTGGAAATATTTCTCTCAAAATTCATTCCAAGACTGTACAGACGAAAAAAACTGTGCAAAAGTGCAAAAAAGTGCAGAGGTGCAAGCGTTTCAGTCCAAAAGGAAAAAAGCCTCATATTTTCAATAATTACAAAGGAATCTTCCTACCTTTGGACGAGTCCTCGTGTCTAAAGCTGAGGGATTGTCCCATTTTGTGTATCACCCATTACTTGGTGATGATGTGCAAACAGTTCAACAGAATTATTTCTAAGTTTATCTGCAGAAATGGATCCCAAAAAATTATTATTGGTATAAAATATAAACAAAAATCATATATATATATATATATATATATATATATTTATATGTATGTATATTAGGCCTACACTCAGATTGTGAAACCACTCATTTCATGAAATAACAAAAAATTTCTGGTTTCACAATTTGACTGTAACGCACACACACACACACACACACACACACACACACATATATAAATTAGGTGGCACACACTCTGTTTTCTCTTATAATGTAAAATTTTTGCATGAATAGTTACCCGCCAAATTATCTAATTTCCACCAGCAGGTTCTGTTTAGCTCAGAATTTCTGTCATGCCCATAATTTTTTTCAAATTTTATGGAATAATGAGGATGTAATGATTCGTTCCAAATCTATCTTCCTCCTGAAGTGGTATAATAGATGCATTCATCATGATTATCTGAACCTTGGGCTCTTCTAACCACCGAGCAATTTATGATTCAGTGTAATTACCCAATTCCTCATAAGGTGTATAATTCTGTTATTCAAGCTAAACCAAGTGGATTAATGCATCTCTCGAAGAGCCATCTTAGTTAGGCAGCTTGTCAATATACTGAACAGTGAACGCGTTCATTTTTGAACGGACGCCTATTCATTTTAGGATGCGTTCGAGGCTGCAAACCTGGTCACTGCGTTCGATAATGAACACCCTTCCGTTCATTTTCTGATGCGTTCATTTTCTGATGCATTCATTTCCCGATGCGTTCATTCTCCGATGCCTGCCCAAGGCCTGATGCGTTCATCTAAAACTGAACGCCATTCATATAAAACTTAACTCCGTTCATTATAAAATGATCACAATCCCAAGAATCTCTGTTTGTAGTCATCTGTTCTGAGTTTTTTATTGCAGATTTTGTCAATGTAGTATGTGACAGTTCATGCAGTTAACGCTATCTCCCCGTTTTCCGTCATTTGCTATAGATAGATTTTATAGATAGAAATTATCGGTGTTACAGCCGGAGTCTTCTCTCTGTTTTATGCATCAGTTATATAAAATATTGTCACTCATTTCTTTTTCTGAAATGTAGGCCTACATTTGACTGGCGACGTGGCACCAGAATTTGGAAAACAGGAAACGTGCATGTATATTACCCTTTGCCCGCCGTCGTCTTCGTGGTCTCGCAGTTGTGTTTTTCTGTATGCCTATCTGATTTTTTCTACGTCAGCTAAAGTTACATAATGTAAAAAAAATATCACCCAACGATAAAGATTTATAGCAAGATTTTATTTGCTCCTTTTTTTCAGTGACTGTGCACTGACGGGAAGAATTAATCTGGCACGGGTAGCCTACAGAGAAGAACTCCATACCCCGGGTCTTCCCGGCACTGCTGACTCCTTTTGTTTTATAAGAAACTATCATATCTTTTGTATAGACTATGCTGATTTCTGCGATTTGGTGCTAACGTTTGTGAAATGAGCTTTTAGATTATGGGCGCGGATATTCTTTTGTGAACGACGACTAAATATGGATGACGGATTGTATAAACGCTTTTACAGGCCTGTTTTAAATTCTCAGTTCCTTAAAGTGAAATAGTTCTCATTGTCATTGTTAGTTTTTTTTTTCATATGAAGTGAAATTTTTCTCATTGTCATTGTTAGTTTTTTTTTCATATACTGTATAATCTGCCTGCTAAAGATCATTTGCCAATTTAGGTGACGCTTCAGGAATGGGATTATATGCGACCTACTCCTGTTCTCTGAACAAAAACATATTAAACTAAGTCAACTGAACAAATTAAGTATTAATTGTGCGCATCATCCAAAAGTCTTGTCACCGGTATTCCAGCGTGTCGCATGAAATAAGGTCTCACTCCGTGATCTCGTATCCCTGAGCCAGCTAATCCCCATGGCATCACAAGACTACTTAGTCGTTTATCTTGCAATCAAGCTTATTCATTAATTGAACTGATAACACCCTTATAATAAGGGTTATATTCATAAAGGGGGAGGAGATATTTATTAACATTCAGTCTTGCTGATTTTATAATACTGTGCACATGCAGAGGTTTTACTTTGCTCATCTGCATGTCTAGATCTGGACTTGACGTCGGCCGCTCCCACAGAGCGGCGGTTTCATGTGTTGTGACTTCAATATGAAAAAAATACTGTACAATAAATTAGAACAATATTTAATATGACAAATGGTACAAAATCTGCGACAATCTATGGAACAAAATCTGAATATCATTGCAGAACTCATCATGTACGTTGTGGGCTGTTAAGTGTGGCATTTTTTTTTTTTGGCTTGCGCGTTCAGAGGTTAAGAAAGGATTAATATCGCGGATAATTTTGCAATTTGATATGAGCGGGACTAAGTTATCCTAGTTCTTATACTGACAGAATAGTAGAATCAAACTTGGGCTGTCGCGCAGATGATGTGATACAATGCGTAAACTATAATTTTAATCAGCACTGGATCTTGCAAATGAAAAAAAAAAAAAACAATCTTTCGCATACAAATTGCCTAGCGGTCACATCATGATTTGGAATTCTAAAATGCTTTTTTTATATAAGAAGGAAAAAGTGGCATACTGACACCACACGGAAGCGATGTTCATTCCAGTAAAGTATTCACACAGCAACATTTGAATGTTTTGGCTGACTGAACATACCCCGGTACCAGTGAATCACAATTTATCTCCGGTCTTGATTGTGGAATGTGTTAAAGCATCTTATCGAACTCTATTAAAAGTGTAAGCGTATAGCGGAAGATTGACGATCGGTAAAGATATAATCTCGAAACTGGAGATTTGGTAGGATTTTTTAGTCGACGTGAAAACTTTCGTTTTATAGGCATGTACCAATGGCGTAACAACAGGGGGTGCAGGGAGTGCAACGGCACTGGGGCCCGGCGGCAGGGGGGGGGGGGCCCGTGATGAGCACACCCGAGCCTCAATAGACGCCAGCATAGGTGTTTTTTATTGCTAAAACTCTCACATTGATGCTATGCGCGAAAACTACTACTAATAGTATTTACCGTAAATCATTGATCCATGCTACAGTATATTTATACCACTGCAACTGCATTCATTTCTCAGTCATTGTGCTGGCAAGTTGACGTCATCATGGTATATTCATCATTTTAACTGAACAACAGTCGTTATAACATTAAATAATTTAGATTTTTTTGTAAAATGCTTAATATAACAAACAATGATAAGTTTATTCTGCTGTTGATATCATCATTGAGACAGCAAGTGTTTCTGGGTAATGTACAACATTCCATAGACCACCCACGTGACGATGTCACGGTCCGATCGTTTAACCCAAGGACAGTCTGTGGTTTAATCTTGCATGCAAGATAGGCTACAAACGACGTATTTATGCAGGAAACGGCAAGAGCGTAAGGAGCAGGAGGAAAGGCTGGCCAAGGTGCCGAAATTAAGCACATTTGGTTTCATAGCTAAAACAGTCTTAAAGGCCGCTCTCCCCTTTTCTGCATGAGCATGAGCACAGATCAACTGTTTTTACGATGTCCACTCGCTCGCTGATTATTGTTCCCACAATTCCTTGCTGTTTCAGATCATCCCAATAAAGTTATGTTAATATGTCGTTCATTTACTCATTATGCCTTATTGTTCTTGATGATGACCATTATTAAGATAATAATTTAAAGATAATAATGTTAAGAAATAAATAGAAAACTTTATATTCTAGAATGAAATAGTCTAGTAACCCTTAGTGTGTTTTATAGCCTACGTAGGCCCTATATAACGTAGAGGAGCGCAAGCAGCTGTGAGATTGAAATTCTTCATTTGTATGTCAATAAACAGAAAACCGTCAGCTGCACATTGGCGAAGGCAGCCATAGCGTCATGTTTGCACTCGGGCCCATGCTGCAGGGTGAAGTTGCCTTCAGACGTCGACTTCCAGGCTGCGTAAACACCGCCCCCAAGTACAACCAATCAGATCGTGAGCTAGAGTACAACCAATCCGCTCACGAGGCAGCCAATTCAATTCGGAAGCCCTTACTCGGAAAGTGGGCTTAAGAACATTAATATTGTCAAAAACGAATGCATTTAATCGTGAGTTTTCTCATTAAAGAAACTGATTCGGGAGGTAACGTTAGATATTTCGGCTATTTTGATTATATTAACCAATGCAAACAAGTGCTATTTTTTTGTCTTAAAGTGAACTTATAGACCTAATCTTAGCTAAACAGGTCATACTTGTTAATTTAAACACTTCTACAATATAACTTTAAGTATAACTCTGTTTGAAACATAAAATTGGCCTACTTGTGAGTTTTTTTTTTTTCAATAAGCTGTCTAGTTAAGCTTCTTAAAAACTTCAACTGCAAGTTGCTGTAACGTTAACTGCCTTCAAGGCTGATTGTAGAGACTAGTGCCTTGCAGGCTGGTTGAAAGGCTAATAATCTTCAATAGTATTGCCTCAGATGCCTTCAAGGCTGATTGTAGAGCACTAGTGCCTTCAAGGCTGATTGTAGAGACTAGTGCCTTGCAGGCTGGTTAGAAGGCTAATGTTGATTTCATCTTGTATAATCTTTGATAATATTCAGTCAGATGCCTTCAAATCTGATTGTACAGACTAGTGCCTTCCAGCCTGACAGTAGAGACTAGCGCCTTGCAGGCTGGTTAGAAGGCTAATATTGATTTGATATTGTATAATCTTCAATAATATTGCCTCAGATGCCTTCAAGGCTGATTGCAGAGCACTAGTGCCTTCAAGGCTGATTGTAGAGACTAGTGCCTTGCAGGCTGGTTAGAAGGCTAATGTTGATTTCATATTGTACAATCTTTGATAATATTCAGTCAGATGCCTTCAAGGCTGATTGTAGAGACTAGTGCCTTCCAGCCTGACAGTAGAGAGTAGTGCCTTGCAGGCTTGTTGGTAGGCTGATGATTTCATATTATATATATATATATATATATATATATAGTGTATGTGTGTGTGTTTACAATTCTGATGCCTTCAAGGCTGACAGTAGAGACTCCTTCAGCATTACTGAGGGGGTCTCTACTGGGGTCTCTACTGAGTTGGAGCCTTCCAAGGCTAATTTAAAATCTTCTATTTTTCAGCCCATAGATTTATTACCGTTCAAACCAACCACGTTACCTCAGAAAACTGACCGAGGTGTTGTTGCATATTGATGTTGTCTTTACTTTTTTACACTCTTTTTAGGAGGTGAAACGATGTCTCGGCGCCATCGTGGAGCCCTATCTACCCGCCCGCTAAAAAAAGTAAAAAAAAAAAAAACAGCCCCGCACCCACCCCGGGCCCTGATGCTCCTGCAGCAGGTCCCGCACCAGCACTCACCCCAGGCCCTGATGCCTTGAAGGCATCTGACTGAATACTATGAAAGATCATACAATATGAAATCAACATTAGCCTTCTAACCAGCCTACAAGGCACTAGTCTCTACAATCAGCCTTGAAGGCATCTGACTGAATACTATGAAAGATAATACAATATGAAATCAACATTAGCCTTCTAACTAGCCTGCAAGGCACTAGTCTCTACGGTCAGCCTGGAAGGCACTAGTCCCTGCAATCAGCCTTGAAGGCATCTGAGGCAAAACCATTGAAGATTATACAATATCAAATCAACATTGGCGTTCTAACCAGCCTGCAAAGCACGAGTCACTACTGTCAGCCATGAAGGCACTAGTGCTCTACAATCAGCCTTGAAGGCATCTGACTGAATACTATTAAAGATTATACAAGATGAAATCAACATTAGCCTTCTCACCAGCCTGCAAGGCACTAGTCTCTACAATCAGCCTTGAAGGCACCAGTGCTCTACAATCAGCCTTGAAGGCATCTGACTGAATACTATTAAAGATTATACAAGATGAAATCAACATTAGCCTTCTAACCAGCCTGCAAGGCACTAGTCTCTACAATCAGCCTTGAAGGCAGCTAATGTTACAGCAACTTGCAGTTGAAGTTTTTAAGAAGCTCAACTAAACAGCTTATTGAACAAAATATCACACAAGTAGGCCAATGTTATGTTTCAAACAGAGTTATACTTGAAGTTATATTGTAGAAGTGTTTAGGTTAACAAGTATGACCTGTTTAGCTTAGTTTAGGTCTATAAGTTAACTGTAAGACAAAAAAAAAACACTTGTTTGCATTGGTTAACATAATCAAAATAGCTGAAATATCTAACCTTACCTCCCGAATCAGTTTCTTTAATGAGAAAAGACGATTAAATGCATTCGTTTTTAACAACAATGATGTTCTTAAGCCCGCTCCGCTTTGAGGAGAGGAAATTGAATTGAATTCGGTGCCTCGTGAGCGGATTGGTTGTACTCTAGCTCGCAATCTGATTGGCTGTGCTTGGGGGCGGTGTTTACGCAGCCTGACAGGCTGAGCAGCCTGGAAGTCGACGGCTGAAGGCAACTTCACCCTGCAGCCGGGCGCATGCGGATCACGTTACGCCACTAGAGAGGCATGTTTACAATATACTTGTAAATTCTGCAGGATAGGGGATGGGGAATTTTTTTTCTCGTAAGAAGGAAATATTTACGCATTTTGGTGTAAATTTTAGGAAGTGGAGAACAGATTCATTTTGTAATGCGAGAGAGGGTCGCTGCGTTCCTTTTTGGATGCCGTCCAGTCAAAAATGAACGCATGCTCGTTCATTTTTTTAACGAAAAATGAACGCATGCTCGTTCATTTTTGAACGCACTGCTGTTCGTTTTTTAGCTAAACACGAATGGAGATTCGTTCATTTTTG
Source organism: Gymnothorax javanicus (assembly GCA_029692085.1). Taxonomy (NCBI): domain Eukaryota; kingdom Metazoa; phylum Chordata; class Actinopteri; order Anguilliformes; family Muraenidae; genus Gymnothorax; species Gymnothorax javanicus. The sequence continues at coordinate 101,599,517 of CM056194.1, read as the reverse complement.
AGCGCCTGTTCAAATTTGAATGCGTTCAGTATATTGACAAGCTCCCTTATGCTGAAGTTACTGCTGTTTTGACTGCTTTTGGATGGTGTAGAGCTGAAAATGTAGTAGTAGTTGAACTGATGAATTCAATATGGGCTCGACTTCTTACATTTTCAAAATGAAGGTTTTGCAAGCTTTGTTTTCTTTATGTGACAAGGTTTTTGATTGCGTGCAAGACTGTCCCAACATCTATGAATAAATGTGGTTATTCTCAATGTGTTTTATACTGTGAGTTCAAGAAGCAGGACATTCTGCCTCAGCCAATAGACGGCAGCAGCAGTGATCCAACATGGCAGCCCAGAGCCACACTAATCGCACCATGATTCAATATCTGTCCTCTCATGTCATCCGTGGAAAATTTGATGTGAACTGATTCATTAACTCCCAATCAGAGGGCACAGCTCTTTGCCATGTGACCAAAACTGTGGGCTGATAGATAGAATCAAGAGAGGGCATGACATCATTGAAATGTACCAAAACTGGGGGACAATAATTTCTGAGAAATTTCAAATAGTTGGGATGATGGGAAAGAACAAGTTTAATCTTAAATCACGCCTTGAGCAGTTCTTCAGGAGATTGGTATAAAAGGAAGGTGAAAAGTGCTCCGTAAGTAAATACAAAGCGTTCCAGTTTTCAGAAGACTTCAGAAATGACATTGAGGTTTCTGAAGCTGAGCCATCCATCACATGTCACTACCAGTTTCTGACTTGTAAAGCCTAATATCAGGGCTATAATTTACCAACGGCAGCCACTCTACACTGAGCAGTTGGGTGTCAAGGCTGCCAAGGTTTGAGATGTTTGGAAACTTCCCAGCTATCTTTCACCTGAGGCTCAGACTTTCCTCGATAGGTTAGTGACCATGGATAATAGAGGTTGGGACGAGGAATCAGAGATGCATTTCGTCACTTTTATTGCAAAGGAGTAGATCATTTGCATGGTGTGCATTTCATGTTAAGGTTAAAATGGAAGTATCTGAAAAAAGGTTTTCTTGGAAAGTAGAATGTGCTTACATCAAACCTTAGAGGACACCCCCTTGTTACATGCAGTTGGGCCCTTAACCCTTAGAGCGCTGAACACATTTTCAAGGAATTAAAAATGTAATTATCCTGAGCTGTTGAAAACCTATCATGTGGCAACTTTTTTAAAAGAGCTCCCCTGCGGGAGCTCTTTTAAACAAGTTGCCACATGATAGGTTTTCAAAAGCATCTGGTTTTGATATCTTACACCATTGGGCAACTACAGTTCCCTATGGCACTCAAAGGGTTAATGAATTCATCAATTCAATTTCGTTTCCAGGCTTCTTCATAAGCAATACAAGACGCCAGCGATCCCCAGTGTCCATTCTGCTTTCATCTATCTCCAGCACATTCCAATCTAATGTTTTTGCCAGTTGCATTCCTGATTATGTACCTGTCTTGTTAATGTCTCCAAGTAAAAAAATAAATAAATTAATAAAAATAATAATAAAACATTTGCTGGTGAAGCCCTATCTAAAACCATAGATCGCATTCATATTACCCAGCTTCTTGTCTTTAATCTTTTGTAAGCTGGTGAATCTATTTCCCCAGAATCCTTCTCAGTCTGTAAATATGAGTCTCCTAAGCCTTGTTTGAGCTGATTTTTGAAGGAAAAACGCTAAATGTGTGCATCTCCTCTGCCGCGCCGGTGTTAGCTGGGCCCCGTGATGACGGAGGGAGGGATGGTGGAGGGGAAGAACCATCGTTTGGGGTTCAATCGCTACATGGACGTCTTCAAGGGGATTCCCTTCGCGGCTCCGCCTCAACGCTTCGAGAAACCCCAACCCCACCCCGGCTGGAACGGTCTGCTCAGCTTTTACCCTCAATGCTTCAACCCTTTTTGTTTTTACTCAGTGTTTTACCCTTAGTTTACCACAGTCTGCTTACAGTATCTACGCATTGACTGACTCTCAACAGTATAGACTCTCTCATAAAAAATAAACTAGCCCAGTTTTTACAAATATGCTGAATTTATAGAATTTATCTGGCAGTATATGTATTCATCAGTAACTGCTGCTTTAAAGCAGTCTGACATGTGTCAGCTATGCATGTGTAAAGTAAGGATCTCATATCACTGCCATATTAGCTGAAATATAAAGTGATTTGACGGTCAGCTGCGGATCTGTGCAGGTATACTGAAGGCAAACAAGTTTGGTAAGCGGTGTCTGCAGGTGACGTTGACTCAGACGAAGACTCGTGGCAGTGAGGACTGTCTCTTCCTGAACATCTGGGTCCCACAGGGCCGATCAGGTACAATATATTCAGCAGCTACAGAGCCAAATCCATACAAGCTCTACATGTATCTACACTACCTACTCACCCTCTGCTCCATATCTACTGTATCTGCAGTACCTACTCCACCCCTACTCTGTCTATCTACACTACCTACTACACCCTCTACTCTATATCTACTGAATCTGCAGTACCTACTCCACCCCTACTCTATTTACACTACCTACTCCACCCTCTACTCCATATCTACTGTATCTGCAGTACCTACTCCACCCCAACTCTATCTGCACTACCTACTACACGCTCTACTCCATATCTACTGAATCTGCAGAACCTACTTCACCCCAACTCTGTCTATCTACACTATCTACTACACCCTCTACTCCATATCTACTGAATCTGCAGTACCTGCTCCACCCCTACTCTATCTACACTACCTACGACACCCTCTACTTTAGATCTACTGAATCTGCAGTACCTACACCACCCCTACTCTGTCTATCTACACTACCTACACCACCCTCTACTCCATATCTATTGAATCTGCAGTACCTACTCCACCCCTACTCTGTCTATCTACACTACCTACTACACCTCTACTCTATCTATCTACACTAACTACTCCATCCTCTACTCCATATCTACTGTATCTGCAGTACCTACTCCACCCCTACTCTGTCTATCTACACTACCTACTCCACCCTCTACTCCATATCTACTGTATCTGCAGTACCTACTCCACCCCAACTCTATCTGCACTACCTACTACACGCTCTACTCCATATCTACTGAATCTGCAGAACCTACTTCACCCCAACTCTGTCTATCTACACTATCTACTACACCCTCTACTCCATATCTACTGAATCTGCAGTACCTACTCCACCCCTACTCTATCTACACTACCTACGACACCCTCTACTTTAGATCTACTGAATCTGCAGTACCTACACCACCCCTACTCTGTCTATCTACACTACCTACTACACCTCTACTCTATCTATCTACACTAACTACTCCATCCTCTACTCCATATCTATTGAATCTGCAGTACCTACTCCACCCCTACTCTGTCTATCTACACTACCTACTACACCTCTACTCTATCTATCTACACTAACTACTCCATCCTCTACTCCATATCTACTGTATCTGCAGTACCTACTCCACCCCTACTCTGTCTATCTACACTACCTACTACACCCTCTACTCTATATCTACTGAATCTGCAGTACCTACTCCACCCCTACTCTATTTACACTACCTACTCCACCCTCTACTCCATATCTACTGTATCTGCAGTACCTACTCCACCCCAACTCTATCTACACTACCTACTACACCCTCTACTCTATATCTACTGAATCTGCAGTACCTACTCCACCCCTACTCTGTCTATCTACACGATCTACTTCACCCTCTACTTTAGATCTACTGAATCTGCAGTACCTACCCCACCCCTACTCTATCTGTCTGCATTACCTATACCACCCTCTACTCAATATCTGCTGAATCTGCAGTACCTACTCCACCCCTACTCTGTCTATCTACACTACCTCCTACACCCTCTGCTCCATATCTACACTACCTACTACACCCCTAGTCTATCTATGTACACTACCTACTACACCCTCTACTCTATATCTACTGTATGTGCAGTACCTACTCCACCCCTACTCGGTCTATCTACACTACCTACACCACCCTCTACTCCATATCTACTGTATCTGCAGTACCTACTCTACCCCTACTCTGTCTATCTACACTACCTACTACACCTCTACTCTATCTATCTACACTAACTACTCCATCCTCTACTCCATATCTACTGTATCTGCAGTACCTACTCCACCCCTACTCTGTCTATCTACACGATCTACTTCACCCTCTACTTTAGATCTACTGAATCTGCAGTACCTACCCCACCCCTACTCTATCTGTCTGCATTACCTATACCACCCTCTACTCAATATCTGCTGAATCTGCAGTACCTACTCCACCCCTACTCTGTCTATCTACACTACCTCCTACACCCTCTGCTCCATATCTACACTACCTACTACACCCCTAGTCTATCTATGTACACTACCTACTACACCCTCTACTCTATATCTACTGTATGTGCAGTACCTACTCCACCCCTACTCGGTCTATCTACACTACCTACACCACCCTCTACTCCATATCTACTGTATCTGCAGTACCTACTCTACCCCTACTCTGTCTATCTACACTACCTACTACACCTCTACTCTATCTATCTACACTAACTACTCCATCCTCTACTCCATATCTACTGTATCTGCAGTACCTACTCCACCCCTACTCTGTCTATCTACACTACCTACTACACCCTCTACTCTATATCTACTGAATCTGCAGTACCTACTCCACCCCTACTCCTTCTATCTACACAACCCTATCTATCCTTCTATCTACACAACTCCATCTACTCCAACTCCATCTATCTACAGCCGGCCTAGAACTACCCCAACTCCCAATTTCCAACTCCATCTATCAGCAATGTTCCTTCATAACAATTAGGATAGTCCTGGCTAGTTCTCAATCATTTTCCTTTATTAATGCGTTTTCCAATTATTGTAATTGGCAGCTGAAGGCACGGTTTCTCTCCATATGCGATCTAACAGCGATGAAATCATGGGCTAAATTCAGTAGAAATGAGAATTGGGGTGGACAAATCATCTGTTTTAAACAATTATTCTTCCTGACCTGTTCTCAGTCATTTTCATGATTAACAAAAGGTTCACTCCAAGAGCACTCCACACTTAACAGGTGCTGATTGTTCTCCCCGATTAGGGAAGACGACAATCATTCATCTGGACGCGTATTTGCTGAATTTAAATCAGCGTTATTCAAAATTGCATATCTGCGCAAATAGCTTGAGCTGCATGCTTTTTATAGCCTATTTCACTGCTGAGTGCCACTTTTTTTCACTGAATTCCGAGAGTAATTTTGAATATCGTTGATTTAAATTAAGCAAATACGCGTCCAGATGAATGATTGTTGTCTTACCTAATTGGGGAGAACAAGCAGCACCTGTTAAGAGTGGAGTGCTCTCGGAGTCAACCTTTTGTTAATCATGAAAATGACTGAGAACAGGCCTGGACTAATAATTGTTTAAAACGGATGTTTTGTCCTCCCCAATTCTCAGTTCTACTGAATTTAGCCCATGATTTCATCGCTGTTAGATCGCATATGGAGAGAAACCGTGTCTTCAGTCGCCAATTACGATAATTGGAAAACGCGTCAATAAAGGAAAATGATTGAGAACTAGCCAGGACTATCCTAATTGTCATAAAGGGACATGTCTGCGCCCCCCCCCCCCAATTCCCTGCTCTAGCGCCGGGCCTGCATTATCAACTCCACACCCGACTCCATCTGTCTACATTACCTACTCCACTCGTCTGCAGTCACTCCATTCCTCCTTCACCCATTTTCAGTATGTCTTTCCACCCATGCTCCACTATCGTCATTAGCCACTCAAGCCCTACTCCATCTGCAGTACCTACTGCACACCCTCACCCATATATCTACGGTACCTACTCAAACCCATAGTCTGTCCATCAAGAGTCGATTATCCATCTGTCTGTCCACCATCTTCCTTGTGTCTGTATTTATTTCCATTGTTCTCTTCGGTCATTCCTCCACTTGCAGTGTCCACTGGTCTACCTGTTATGGTCTACATCTTTGGAGGTGGCTTCCTGGTCGGGGGGTCAATGGGAGCTAACTTTTTGGACAACTACCTGTATAGTGGAGAGGAGATCGCTGACCGGGGGAATGTCATTGTGGTCACGGTGGGGTACCGTGTGGGTACCCTCGGGTTCCTCAGCAGCGGCGATGCCAGTGGACCGGGTGAGGGCGGGATGGGTGGGGTTGGGCACGGATTGTGTCCTGATACTCGCCTCTTCTGGATACACTGCGGCTTAGTTTATTTGTTAACAAGGATAACACTTACGTGCATGATGTCCATTTTAATTCATAGATTGTAGTGCATTATGTCTTGCCATTGTCATGTCGGTATAGAGCTAGATAGATCCCGTGACGTGCAGGTAATTGCTCTCAGATTGCAGATTTTCGGATAAAACAAAGGGTGCGGGGAATAATTCTGCACTTCAGTATTAATCTCACCGGCTGTTTACTGCTCACAGGCCCAGCACCTTATACTTCACACTGTTCCGGAGTCTAGATCACCCAAGAGGTAACTGCTGGAGGCAGTAAAGACGAGGGACTCAGTCTGGGACGCGTTTCCCGAAATCACAGATGCTAACTTACATAGTTGGACCCATTGACTGTGAATGGAGGAACTATGTAAGTTGCTAACTTAGTTATCAACTATGCTTTTGGGAAACGTGCCCCTGTACTGCTGGCCTTAGCTTAAATGAGCATTTCCCATCCTTTTCCTAACAAATTTATATAATTTCATTGCACACCTCACTGAAAAACACCTGACCTACTAACACCGATGCGTCATGCCCCATTATGGCCAAAATGTTATATTTTAATTGCCTTTTTTTGGCATTTCTGAGAGGCTTTTGCTCTCTCATGAGATGAGTCTCGCGTGTGGCCCAGGCTCAGCCCTCCTTACCGCTCATGATTGGTTCAGATTGATCAATAACATGGCGTCTCACGAAGCAGCCGTCTCTCGCCGCAGGGAATTATGGGCTGTGGGACCAGCATGCTGCCATTGCCTGGGTGCACCGCAACATCAAGGCCTTCGGAGGAGACCCGGACAACATCACCGTCTTCGGCGAGTCTGCTGGGGCCGCCAGCGTCAACTTCCAGGTAGCAGCATCAGTCCTCGGCCGCGGTGACACACAGACACCTGCCACAACACACCTGCCCAACTTCTGACCCATCCACAGAGGCCAATCAAACATATGCACGCCACAAGCCTATTCGGTTTCCCATGACACTGGGTCATGAGAGGAAGATGAATTGTGATTTCAGCGGGTCTTTGATGTTTTTAATGTGAGTGTTGACATGCACAGGTATGTACAGAGAGCACCATAATTCATGGGACAGTGACATTTTTAACCCACGGCACGAAGAGTAAAAGAGGGATGACGGAATGAGTGCTGTCCTTACAAGTGTCCGTCCGTCATGCTTCTTTTCCGGGTTAGAACTTCCAAACCATTCAACATTTTCCCACAGAATCTAATACACAGACACAACTTATAGCGTAGATGTGTTTTTCTGTACGTCTGTCGGTCCTCCTGTCCGTCCTCCTGTCCATGCCTTGTCACGTTTTGTTTTGGGGCCAGAATGTCAAACCGGACAGGGAATTCTGAGTATTTGATGGTTGTTTATTTAGGTTCTGGGCTCAGGCACTTTAGCACAGCAGTTTAAGAGGATGCAATGACAATAAAGTTGAAGTGCAGAGTGTCAGCATTCCGTATTTTGGGTCAACTTCTAAGAAATAATGGAGACATTAAGTACACAGTATCCCCATTATAGGCCTCATTAAAAATATTTGGCAGTTTAACATTATGTAGAATAAATGAACATGTTCTACATTTGGTCACTTATGCCGGGTATCTTCTCCAGTGATGCTCTGTTAGGCCTGTACAGCAGATGTTCTCCAGTGATGCTGTTAGGCCTGTACTGCAGATGTTCTCCAGTGATGCTGTTAGGCCTGTACTGCAGATGTTCTCCAGTGCTGCTGTTAGGCCTGGACTGCAGGTGTTCTCCAGTGATGCTGTTAGGCCTGTACTGCAGATGTTCTCCAGTGATGCTCTGTTAGGCCTGTACTGCAGATGTTCTCCAGTGATGCTCTGTTAGTCCTGTACTGCAGATGTTCTCCGGTGATGCTCTGTTAGGCCTGTACTGCAGATGTTCTCCAGTGGTGCTCTGTTAGGCCTGTACTGCAGATGTTCTCCAGTGATGCTATTAGGCCTGGTTCTCGAGTGGCTCTGTTTGCAGATGTTCTCCAGTGATGCTCTGTTAGGCCTGTACTGCAATGATACTCTGTTAGTCCTGTACTGCAGATGTTCACCAGTGATGCTCTGTTAGGCCTGTACTGCAGATGTTCTCCGGTGGGGCTCTGTTAGGCCTGTACTGCAGATGTTCTCGAGTGAACCTCTGTTAGGCCTGTACTGCAGATATTCTCCAATGATGCTCTGTTAGGCCTGTACTGCAAATGTTCTCCAGTAATGCTCTGTTAGGCCTGTACTGCAGATGTTCTCCAGTGATGCTCTGTTAGGCCTGTACTGCAGATGTTCTCCAGTGATGCTCTGTTAGTCCTGTACTGCAGATGTTCTCCAGTGATGCTCTGTTAGGCCTGTACTGCAGATGTTCTCCAGTGATGCTCTGTTAGGCCTGTACTGCAGATGTTCTCCAGTGATGCTCTGATAGGCCTGTACTGCAGATGTTCTCCAGTGATGCTCTGTTAGGCCTGTACTGCAGATGTTCTCCAGTGATGCTCTGTTAGGCCTGTACTGCAGATGTTCTCCAGTGATGCTCTGTTAGGCCTGTACTGCAGATGTTCTCCAGTGATGCTCTGTTAGGCCTGTACTGCAGATGTTCTCCAGTGATCCTCTGTTAGGCCTGTACTGCAGATGTTCTCCAGTGATGCTGTTAGGCCTGGACTGCAGATGTTCTCCAGTGATGCTGTTAGGCCTGTACTGCAGATGTTCTCCAGTGATGCTGTTAGGCCTGTACTGCAGATGTTCTCCAGTGATGCTCTGTTAGGCCTGTACTGCAGATGTTCTCCAGTGATGCTGTTAGGCCTGTACTGCAGATGTTCTCCAGTGATGCTCTTAGGCCTGTACTGCAGATGTTCTCCGGTGGCGCTATGTTAGGCCTGTACTGCAGATGTTCTCCAGTGATCCTCTGTTAGGCCTGTACTGCAGATGTTCTCCAGTGATGCTCTGTTAGGCCTATACTGCAGATGTTCTCCAATGATACTCTGTTTGTCCTGTACTGCAGATGTTCTCCAGTGATGCTCTGTTAGGCCTGTACTGCAGATGTTCTTCGGTGGTGCTCTGTTAGGCCTGTACTGCAGATGTTCTCGAGTGATCCTCTGTTAGGCCTGTACTGCAGATGTTCTCCAGTGATGCTCTGTTAGGCCTGTACTGCAGATGTTCTCCAGTGATGCTCTGTTAGGCCTGTACTGCAGATGTTCTCCGGTGGTGCTCTGTTAGGCCTGGACTGCAGATGTTCTCCAGTGATGCTCTGTTAAGCCTGTACTGCAGATGTTCTTCAGTGATGCTGTTAGGCCTGTACTGTAGATGTTCTCCAGTGATGCTCTGTTAGGCCTGTACTGCACATGTTTTCCAATGATGCACTGTTAGTCCTCTACTGAAGATGTTCTCCAGTGATGCTGTTAGGCCTGTACTGCAGATGTTCTCCGGTGGCGCTTTGTTAGGCCTGTACTGCAGATGTTCTCCAGTGATGCTCTGTTAGGCCTGTACTGCAGATGTTCTCCAGTGATGCTGTACTCAGAGGCCTCCAGTGATGCTCTGCCTGATGTTCTCCAGTGAGTGGCCTGTACTGCAGATGTTCTGTGATGCTGTTAGGCCTGTACTGCAGATGTTCTGGTGATGCTGTTGGCCTGTACTGCAGATGTTCCAGTGATGCTCTGTTAGGCCTGTACTGCAGATGTTCTCCAGTGATGCTCTGTTAGGCCTGTACTGCAGATGTTCTCCAGTGATGCTCTGTTAGGCCTGTACTGCAGATGTTCTCCAGTGATGCTCTGTTAGGCCTGTACTGCAGATGTTCTCCAGTGATGCTCTGTTAGGCCTGTACTGCAGATGTTCTCCAGTGATGCTCTGTTAGGCCTGTACTGCAGATGTTCTCCAGTGATGCTCTGTTAGGCCTGTACTGCAGATGTTCTCCAGTGATGCTCTGTTAGGCCTGTACTGCAGATGTTCTCCAGTGATGCTCTGTTAGGTCCTGTACTGCAGATGTTCTCCAGTGATGCTCTGTTAGGCCTGTACTGCAGATGTTCTCCAGTGATGCTCTGTTAGGCCTGTACTGCAGATGTTCTCCAGTGATGCTCTGTTAGGCCTGTACTGCAGATGTTCTCCAGTGATGCTCTGTTAGGCCTGTACTGCAGATGTTCTCCAGTGATGCTGTTAGGCCTGTACTGCAGATGTTCTCCAGTGATGCTCTGTTAGGCCTGTACTGCAGATGTTCTCCAGTGATGCTCTGTTAGTCCTGTACTGCAGATGTTCTCCAGTGATGCTCTGTTAGGCCTGTACTGCAGATGTTCTCCAGTGATGCTCTGTTAGGCCTGTACTGCAGATGTTCTCCAGTGATGCTCTGTTAGGCCTGTACTGCAGATGTTCTCCAGTGATGCTCTGTTAGTCCTGTACTGCAGATGTTCTCCAGTGATGCTCTGTTAGGCCTGTACTGCAGATGTTCTCCAGTGATGCTTTGTTAGGCCTGTACTGCAGATGTTCTCCAGTGATGCTCTGTTAGGCCTGTACTGCAGATGTTCTCCAGTGATGCTGTTAGGCCTGTACTGCAGATGTTCTCCAGTGATGCTGTTAGGCCTGTACTGCAGATGTTCTCCAGTGATGCTGTTAGTCCTGTACTGCAGATGTTCTCCAGTGATGCTGTTAGGCCTGTACTGCAGATGTTCTCCAGTGATGCTCTGTTAGGCCTGCCTGCAGATGTTCTCCAGATGCTGTTAGCCTGTACTGCAGATGTGATGCTGTTAGGCCTGTACTGCAGATGTTCTCCAGTGATGCTCTGTTAGGCCTGTTCTGCAGATGTTCTCCAGTGATGCACTGTTGGCCTGTACTGCAGATGTCCTCTGTTGCAGGCCTGTGATGCTCTGTTAGCCTGTTGCAGATCTTCAGTGATTAGGCCTGTACTGTAGATGTTCTCCAGTGATGCTCTGTTAGGCCTGTCCTGCAGATGTTTTCTGATGATGCTCTGTTGGTCCTGTACTGAAGATGTTCTCCAGTGATGCTGTTAGGCCTGTACTGCAGATGTTCTCCAGTGATGCTCTGTTAGGCCTGTACTGCAGATGTTCTCCAGTGATGCTGTTAGGCCTGTACTGCAGATGTTCTCCAATGATGCTCTGTTAGTCCTGTAATGCAGAGGTTCTCCAGTGATGTTCTATTAGGCCTTTTACTGCAGATGTTCTCCAGTGATGCTGTTAGGCCTGTACTGCAGATGTTCTCCAGTGATGTTAGGCCTTTACTGCAGATGTTCTCCAGTGATGCTGTTAGGCCTGTACTGCAGATGTTCTCCAGTGATGCTGTTAGGCCTGTACTGCAGATGTTCTCAGTGATGCTCTGTTAGGCCTGTACTGCAGATGTTCTCCATACTGAGGACTGAACTCAGATATTCTCCAATCCTGTTAGTCCTGTACTGCAGATGTTCTCCAGTGAGGCTCTGTTAGGCCTGTACTGCAGATGTTCTCCAGTGATGCTCTGTTAGGCCTGTACTGCAGATGTTCTTCGGTGGTGCTCTGTTAGGCCTGTACTGCAGATTTTCTCGAGTGATCCTCTGTTAGGCCTGTACTGCAGATGTTCTCCAGTGATACTGTAAGGCCTGTACTGCAGATGTTCTCCAGTGATACTGTTAGGCCAGAACTTCAGATGTTCTCCATTGATGTTCTGTTATTCCTGTACTGCAGATGTTCTCCAGTGATGCTCTGTTAGGCCTGTACTGCAGATGTCCTCCAGTGATGCTCTGTTAGGCCTGTACTGCAGCTGTTCTCCAGTGATGCACTGTTAGGGCTGTACTGCAGATGTTCTCCAGTGATACTCTGTTAGGCCTGTACTGCAGATGTTCTCCAGTGATGCTCGTTAGTCCTGTGCTGCACATGTTCTCCAGTGATGCTCTGTTAGGCCTGTACTGCAGATGTTCTCCAGTGATGCTGTTAGGCCTGTACTGCAGATGTTTTCCAATGATGCTCTGTTAGTCCTGTACTGAAGATGTTCTCCGGTGATGCTGTTAGGCCTATACTGGAGATGTTCTCCAGTGATGCTTTGTTAGGCCTGTACTGCAGATGTTCTCCAATGAAGCTCTGTTAGTCCTGTACTTAAGATGTTCTCCAAAGATGCTATGTTAGGTCTGTTCTTCAAATGTTCTCCAATGATGCTCTGTTAGTCCTGTAATGCAGAGGTTCTCCAGTGATGTTCTATTAGGCCTTTTACTGCAGATGTTCTCCAGTGATGCTGTTAGGCCTGTACTGCAGATGTTCTCCAGTGATGCTGTTAGGCCTGTACTGCAGATGTTCTCGAGAGATCCTCTGTTAGGCCTGTACTGCAGATGTTCTCCAGTGATACTGTAAGGACTGAACTTCAGATATTCTCCAATGATGCTCTGTTAGTCCTGTACTGCAGATGTTCTCCAGTGAGGCTCTGTTAGGCCTGTACTGCAGATGTTCTCCAATGATGCTCTGTTAGGCCTGTACTGCAGATGTTCTTCGGTGGTGCTCTGTTAGGCCTGTACTGCAGATTTTCTCGAGTGATCCTCTGTTAGGCCTGTACTGCAGATGTTCTCAAGTGATACTGTAAGGCCTGTACTGCAGATGTTCTCCAGTGATACTGTTAGGCCAGAACTTCAGATGTTCTCCATTGATGTTCTGTTATTCCTGTACTGCAGATGTTCTCCAGTGATGCTCTGTTAGGCCTGTACTGCAGATGTCCTCCAGTGATGCTCTGTTAGGCCTGTACTGCAGCTGTTCTCCAGTGATGCACTGTTAGGGCTGTACTGCAGATGTTCTCCAGTGATACTCTGTTAGGCCTGTACTGCAGATGTTCTCCAGTGATGCTCGTTAGTCCTGTGCTGCACATGTTCTCCAGTGATGCTCTGTTAGGCCTGTACTGCAGATGTTCTCCAGTGATGCTGTTAGGCCTGTACTGCAGATGTTCTCCAGTGATACTCTGTGAGGCCTGTACTGCAGATGTTTTCCAATGATGCTCTGTTAGTCCTGTACTGAAGATGTTCTCCGGTGATGCTGTTAGGCCTATACTGGAGATGTTCTCCAGTGATGCTTTGTTAGGCCTGTACTGCAGATGTTCTCCAATGAAGCTCTGTTAGTCCTGTACTTAAGATGTTCTCCAAAGATGCTATGTTAGGTCTGTTCTTCAAATGTTCTCCAGTGATGCTGTTAGGCCTGTGCTGCAGATGTTCTCCAGTGATACTCTGTTAGTCCTGTTGTGAAGATGTTCTCCAGTGATGCACTGTTAGGCCTGTACTGCAGATGTCCTCCAGTGATGCTGTCAGGCCTGTACTGCAGATCTTCTACAGTGATGCTCTGTTAAGCCTGTACTGCAGATCGTCTTCAGTGATGCTGTTAGTCCTGTACTGAAGATGTTCTCCAGTGATGCTGTTAGGCATGTACTGCAGATGTTCTCCAGTGATGCTCTGTTAGGCCTGTAATGCAGAGGTTCTCCAGTGATGTTCTATTAGTCCTGTACTGCAGATGTTCTCCAGTGATGCTGATAGGCCTGTACTGCAGATGTTCTCCAGTGATGCTCTGTTAGGCCTGTACTGCAGATGTTCTCCAGTGATGCTGTTAGGCCTGTACTGCAGATGTTCTCAAATGAAGCTCTGTTAGTCCTGTACCGAAGATGTTCTCCAAAAATGCTATGTTAGGCCTGTTCTGCAGATGTTCTCCAGTGATACTCTGTTAGTCCTGTACTGAAGATGTTCTCCAGTGATGCCCTGTTAGGCCTGTACTGCAGATGTTCTCCAGTGATGCTGTTAGGCCTGTACTGCATATCTTCTAAAGTGATGCTCTGTTAAGCCTGTACTGCAGATGTTCTTCAGTGATGCTGTTAGGCCTGTACTGTAGATGTTCTCCAGTGATGCTGTTAGGCCTGTACTGCAGATGTTCTCCAGTGATGCTGTGTTAGGCCTGGACTGCAGATGTTTTCCAGTGATGCTCTGTTAGTCCTGTACTGCAGATGTTCTCCAGTGATGCTCTGTTAGGCCTGTACTGCAGATGTTCTCCAGTGATGCTCTGTTAGGCCTGTAGTGCAGATGTTTTCCAGTGATTCCCTGTTAGGCCTGTACTGCAGATGTTCTCCAGTCATGCTCTTTTAGGCCTGTACTGCAGATGTTCTCCAGTGATGCTATTAGGCCTGTACTGCAGATGTTCTCGAGTGATGCTCTGTTAGGCCTGTACTGCAATTTTTCTCCCGTGATGCTCTGTTAAGCCTGTACTGCAGCTGTTCTCCAGTGATGCTCTTTTAGGCCTGTACTGCAAATGTTCTCCGGTGAGGTTCTGTTACGCCTGTACTGTAAATGTTCTCCGATGATGCTGTGTTAGGCCTGTACTGCAGATGTTCTCCAGTGATGCTCTGTTAGAGCTGTACTGCAGATGTTCTCTGGTGAGGTTCTGTTAGACCAGTACTGTAGATGTTCTCCGGTGAGGTTTTATTTCGCCTGTACTGCAGATGTTCTCTGGTGAGGTTCTGTTACACCTGTACTGTAGATGTTCTCCGGTGATCCTCTGTTAGGCCTGTACTGCAAATGTTTTCCAGTGATGCTCTGTTAGTCCTGTACTGCAGATGTTCTCCAGTGATGCTCTGTTAGGCCTGTACTGCAATATTTTTTCGGTAATGCTCTGTTAGGCCTGTACTGCAGATGTTCTCCCGTGATGCTCTGTTAGGCCTGCACTGCAGATGTTGTCTTGTGATGAACTGTTAGTCCTGTACTGCTGATGTTCTCCGGTTATGCTCTGTTAGTCCTGTACTGCAGATGTTCCCCAATGATGCTCAGTTAGGCCTGTACTGCAGATATTCTCTGGTGAGGTTCTGTTACACCTGTACTGTAGATGTTCTCCGGTGAGGTTTTATTTCGCCTGTACTGCAGATGTTCTCTGGTGAGGTTCTGTTACACCTGTACTGTAGATGTTCTCCGGTGATCCTCTGTTAGGCCTGTACTGCAAATGTTTTCCAGTGATGCTCTGTTAGTCCTGTACTGCAGATGTTCTCCAGTGATGCTCTGTTAGGCCTGTACTGCAATATTTTTTCGGTAATGCTCTGTTAGGCCTGTACTGCAGATGTTCTCCCGTGATGCTCTGTTAGGCCTGCACTGCAGATGTTGTCTAGTGATGCACTGTTAGTCCTGTACTGCTGATGCTCTCTGGTTATGCTCTGATAGTCCTGTACTGCAGATGTTCCCCAATGATGCTTTGTTAGGCCTGTACTGCAGATGTTCTCCGGTGATGCTCTGTTAAAGCGGTACTGCAGATGTTCTCCGGTGATGCTCTGTTAGTCCTGTACCGCAGATGTTCCCCAATGATGCTCTGTTAGTCCTGTACTGCAGATGTTCCCCAATGATGCTCTGTTAGGCCTGTACTGCAGATTTTCTCCGGTGATGCTCTGTTAGGGCTGTACTGCAGATGTTCTCCGGTGATGCTGTGTTAGCCCTGTTCTGCAGATGTTTTCCAGTGATGCTCTGTTAGTCCTGTACTGCAGATGTTCTCCAGTGATGCTCTGTTAGTCCTGTACCGCAGATGTTCCCCAATGATGCTCTGTTAGTCCTGTACTGCAGATGTTCCCCAATGATGCTCTGTTAGGCCTGTACTGCAGATTTTCTCCGGTGATGCTCTGTTAGGGCTGTACTGCAGATGTTCTCCGGTGATGCTGTGTTAGCCCTGTTCTGCAGATGTTTTCCAGTGATGCTCTGTTAGGCCTGCACTGCAGATGTTCTCTAGTTTTGCTCTGTTTGGCCTGTACTGCAGATGTTCTCCGGTGATGCGCTGTTAGTCCTGTACTGCAGATGTTCCCCATTGATGCTCTGTTAGGCCTGTACTGCAGATGTTCTCCGGTGATGCTCTGTTACAGTTGTACTGCAGATGTTCTCCGGTGATGCTCTGTTAAAGCTGTGCTGCATATGTTCTCTGGTGAGTATCAGTTACACCTGTACTGTAGATGTTCTCCGGTGATGCTCTGTTAGGCCTGTACTGCAGATGTTCTCCGGTGATGCTCTGTTACGCCTGTACTGCCGATGTTCTCCGCTGATGCTCTTTTAGGCCTGTACTGCAGATGTTCTCCAGTGATGCTTTGTTAGTCCTGTACTGCTGATGTTCTCTCGTGATGCTCTGTTACAGCTGTACTGTAGATGTTCTCCGGTGATCCTCTGATAAGGCCTGTAGTGCAATAATTTTCCGGTGATGCTCTGTTAGTCCTGTACTGCAGATGTTTTCCCGTGATGCTCTGTTAGGCCTGCACTGCAGATGTTCTCAAGTGATGCTCTGTTAGGCCTGTACTGTAGATGTTCTCCGGTGATGCTCTGTTAGTCCTGTCCTGCAGATGTTCCCCAATGATGCTCTGTTAGGCCTGTACTGCAGATGTTCTCCGGTGATGCTCTGTTAAAGCTGTACTGCAGATGTTCTCTGGTAAGTTTCCGTTACACCTGTACTGTAGATGTTCTCCGGTGATGCCCTGTTAGGCCTGTACTGTAGATGTTCTCCAGTGATGCTGTGTTCGGCCTGTACTGCAGATATTTTCCAGTGATGCTCAGTTAGTCCTGTACTGCAGATTTTCCCCAGTGATGCTCTTTTAGGCCTGTACTGCAGATGTTCTCCCGTGATGCTCTGTTAGGCCTGCACTGCAGATGTTTTCCAGTGATGCTCTGTTAGGCCTGTACTGCAGAAGTTCTCCGGTGATGCTCTGTTAGTCCTGTACTGCAGATGTTCCCCGGTGATGCTCTGTTACAGCTGTACTGCAGATGTTCTCCGGTGAGGTTCTGTTACGCCTGTACTGTAAATGTTCTCCGGTGATGCTCTGTTAGGCCTGTACTGCAGTTGGTCTCCGGTGATGCTTTGTTAGGCCTGTACTGTAGATGATCCCAGTTGATGCTCTGTTAGTCCTGTACTGCAGATGTTCCCCGGTGATGCTCTGTTACAGCTGTACTGCAGATGTTCTCCGGTGAGGTTCTGTTACGCCTGTACTGTAAATGTTCTCCGGTGATGCTCTGTTAGGCCTGTACTGCAGATGGTCTCCGGTGATGCTCTGTTAGGCCTGTACTGTAGATGATCCCAGGTGATGCTCCGTTAGGCCTGTACTGCAGATGCTCTCCGGTGATGCTCTGTCAGGCCTGTACTGCAGATGTTCTCCAGTGATGCTGTGTTAGGCCTGTAATGCAGATGTTCTCCGGTGATGCTCCGTTAGGCCTGTACTGCAGATGTTCTCCGGTGATGCTCTGTTAGGCCTGTACTGCAGATGTTCCCCGGTGATGCTTGTTACGCCTGTACTATAGATGTTCTTCAGTGATGCTGTTAGTCCTGTACTGTAGATGTTCTCCGGTGATGCTCCGTTAGGCCTGTACTGCAATTGTTCTCCAGTGATGCTCTTTTTGGCCTGTACTGCAGATGTTAGCCGGTCATGCACTGTTAGCTCTGTACTCGGATGTTCTCCATTGATGCTCTGTTAGTCCTGTACTGCAGATGTTCTCCATTGATGCTCTGTTAGTCCTGTACTGCAAATGTTCTCCAGTGATGCTCTGTTAGTCCTGTACTGCCGATTTTCTCCAGTGAGGCTCTGTTACGCCTGTACTGCCGATGTTCTCCGCTGATGCTCTGTTAGTCCTGTTCTGCAGATGTTCTCGAGTGATGCTTTGTTATTCCTGTACTGTAGATGTTACCCATTGTTGCTCTATTAGGCCTGTATTGCAGATGTTCTCCAGTCATGCTCTGTTCGGCCTTTACTGCAATTGTTTTCCGGTGATGCTCTCTTAGGCCTGTACTGCAGATGTTCTCCGGTGATGCTCTGTTACTCCTGTACTGCAGTTGTTCTCCGGTGAGTTTCTGTTACGCCTGCACTGCAGATATTCTCTAGTGATGCTCTGTTAGGCCTGTACTGCAGATGCTCTCCGGTGATGCTCTGTTAGTCCTGTACTCCAGATGTTACCCATTGTTGCACTGTTAGGCCTGTATTGCAGATGTTCTCCAGTCATGCTCTGTTTGGCCTTTACTGCAATTGTTTTCCGGTGATGCTTTCTTAGGCCTGTACAGCAGATGTTCTCCGGTGATGCTGTGTTACTCCTGTACTGCAGTTGTTCTCCGGTGAGATTCTGTCACGCCTTCACTGCAGATGTTCGCTAGTGATGCTCTGTCAGGCCTGTACTGCAGATGTTCTCCGTTGATGTTCTATTACTCCTGTACTGCAGATGTTCCCCAGTGATGCTCTGTTGGGCCTGTATTGTAGATGTTCTCCAGTGATGCTCTGTTAGTCCTGTACTGTAGATGTTCTCCGGTTAGGTTTTGTGACGTTTGTACTGCAGATGTTCTCTGGTGATGCTCTGTTACAGCTGTACTGCAGATGTTCTCGGTGAGGTTCTGTTACGCCTGTACTGTAGATGTTCTGCGGTGATGCTCTGTTAGGGCTGTACTGCAGATGTTTTCCGGTGAGGTTCTTTTACGCCTTTGCTTTAAATGTTCTCCGGTGATGCTCTGTTTGGCCTGTAATGTAGATGTTCTCCTGTGATGCACTGTTAGGCCTGTACTGCAGATGTTCTCCGCTGATGCTCTATTACTCCTGTACTGCAGATGTTCTCCAGTGATGCTCTGTTAGTCCTGGACTGTAGATGTTCTCCGGTTAGGTTTTGTGACGTTTGTACTGCAGATGTTCTCCGGTGATGCTCTGTTACAGCTGTACTGCAGATGTTCTCGTAAGGTTCTGTTACGCCTTGACTGTAGATGTTCTCCGGTGATGCTCTGTTAGGGCTTTACTGCAGATGTTCTCCGGTGAGGTTCTTTTACGCCTGTACTGTAAATGTTCTCCGATGATGCTCTGTTAGGCTTGTACTGCAGATGTTCTCCGGTGATACTCTGTTACGCCTGTATTGCCGATGTTCTCCGCTGATGCTCTGTTCGACCTGTACTGCAGATGTTCTCCAGTGATGCTTTGATAGTCCTGTACTGTAGATGTTCTCCGGTGAGGTTTTGTTTCGCCTGTACTGCAGATGTTCTCTGGTGAGGTTCTGTTCCACCTGTACTGTAGATGTTCTCCGGTGATCCTCTGTTAGGCCTGTAGTGTTTATGTTCTCCGGTGATGCTGTGTTAGGCCTGTGCTGCAGATGTTTTCCAGTGATGCTCTGTTAGTCCTGTACTGCAGATGTTCTCCAGTGATGTTCTGTTAGGCCTGTACTGCAATATTTTTCCGGTGATACTCTGTTCAGCCTGTACTGCAGATTTTCTCCCGTGATGCTCTGTTAGGCCTGCACTGCAGATGTTCTCTAGTGAAGCTCTGTTTGGCCTGTACTGCAGATGTTCTCCGGTGATGCTCTGTTAGTCCTGTACTGCAGATGTTCCCCAGTGATGCTCTCTTAGGCCTGTACTGCAGATGTTCTCCAATGATGCTCTGTGACAGTTGTACTGCAGATGTTCTCCGGTGATGCTCTGTTCAAGCTGTGCTGCATATGTTCTCTGGTGAGTTTCAGTTACACCTGTACTGTAGATTTTCTCCGGTGATGCTCTGTTACGCCTGTACTGCCGATATTCTCTGCTGATGCTCTCTTAGGCCTGTACTGCAGATGTTCTCCGATGAGGTTTTGTTTCGCCTGTACTGCAGATGTTCTCTGGTGATGCTCTGTTACAGCAGTACTGCAGATGTTCTCTGGTGAGGTTCTGTTACACCTGTACTGTAGATGTTCTCCGGTGATCCTCTGTTAGGCCTGTACTGCAAATGTTTTTCAGTGAGGCTCTGTTATTCCTGTACTGCAGATGTTCTCCAGTGATGCTGTTAGGCCTGTACTGCAATTGTTCTCCAGTGATGCTCTGTTAGGCCTGTACTGCAGATGTTCTCCGGTGATGCTTGTTACGCCTGTACTGCAGATGTTCTTCAGTGAAGCTGTTAGTCCTGTACTATAGATGTTCTCCGGTGATGCTCCGTTAGGCCTGTACTGCAGATGCTCTCCGGTGATGGTCTGTTAGGTCTGTACTGCAGATGTTTTCCGGTGATGCTCTGTTGGGCCTATACTGCAGATGTTCCCCGGTGATGCTTGTTACGCCTGTACTGCAGATGTTCTTCAGTGATGCTGTTAGTCCTGTACTGTAGATGTTCTCCGGTGATGCTCTTTTAGCCCTGTACTGTAGATGTTCTCCGGTGATGCTCTGTTAGGCCTGTACTGCAGATGCTCTCCGGTGAGGTTCTTTTACGCCTGTACTTTAAATGTTCTCCGGTGATGCTTGTTACGCCTGTACTGCAGATGTTCTTCAGTGATGCTGTTAGGCCTGTTCTGCAGATGTTCTCCAGTCATGCACTGTTAGCTCTGTACTCGGATGTTCTCCATTGATGCTCTGTTAGTCCTGTTCTGCAGTTGTTCTCCAGTGATGCTTTGTTAGTCCTGTACTGTAGATGTTACCCATTGTTGCTCTGTAAGGCCTGTATTGCAGATATTCTCCAGTCATGCTCTGTTCGGCCTTCACTGCAATTGTTTTCCGGTGATGCTCTCTTAGGCCTGTACTGCAGATGTTCTCCGGTGATGCTCTGTTACTCCTGTACTGCAGTTGTTCTCCGGTGAGGTTCTGTTACGCCTGCACTGCAGATGTTCTCTAGTGATGCTCTGTTAGGCCTGTACTGCAGATGTTCTCCGGTGATGCTCTGTTAGTCCTGTACTGCAGATGTTACCCATTGTTGCTCTGTTAGGCCTGTATTGCAGATGTTCTCCAGTCATGCTCTGTTCGGCCTTTACTGCAATTGTTTTCCAGTGATGCTCTGTTACTCCTGTACTGCAGATGTTCTCTGGTGAGGTTCTGTTACACCTGTACTGTAGTTGTTCTCCGGTGATCCTCTGTTAGGCCTGTAGTGTTTATGTTCTCCGGTGATGCTGTGTTAGGCCTGTGCTGCAGGTGTTTTCCAGTGATGCTCTGTTAGTCCTGTACTGCAGATTTTCCCCAGTGATGCTCTTTTAGGCCTGTACTGCAGATGTTCTCCCGTGATGCTCTTTTAGGCCTGCACAGCAGATGTTTTCCAGTGATGCTCTGTTAGGCCTGTACTGCAGATGGTCTCCGATGATGCTTTGTTAGGCCTGTACTGTAGATGATCCCAGTTGATGCTCTGTTAGTTCTGTACTGCAGATGCTCCCCGGTGATGCTCTGTTACAGCTGTACTGCAGATGTTCTCCGGTGAGGTTCTGTTACGCCTGTACTGTAAATGTTCTCCGGTGATGCTCTGTTAGGCCTGTACTGCAGATGGTCTCCGGTGATGCTCTGTTAAGCCTGCACTGTAGATGATCCCAGGTGATGCTCTTAGCCCTGTACTGCAGATGTTCTCCAGTGATGCTCTGTTAGGCCTGTACTGCAGATGTTCTTCGGTGATGCTCTGTTAGGCCTTTACTGTAGATGTTCTCCAGTCATGCTGTTAGGCCCGTACTGCAGATGTTCTCCAGTGATGCTCTGTTAGGCCTGTATTGATATTGTTCTCCGGTGATGCTCTGTTAGGCCTGTACTGCAGATGTTCTCCAGTGATGCTATTAGGCCTGTACTGCAGATGTTCTCCAGTGATGCTCTGTTAGGCCTGTACTGTAGATGCTCTCCGGTGATGCTCTGTTAGGCCTGTACTGGAGATGTTCTCCGGTCATGCACTGTTATCTCTGTACTCGGATGTTCTCCATTGATGCTTTGTTAGGCCTGTACTGCAGATGTTCTCCAGTGATGCTCTGTTAGGCCTGTACTGCAGATGTTCTCCAGTGATGCTATTAGCCCTGTACTGCAGATGTTCTCCAGTGATGCTATTAGGCCTGTACTGCAGATGTTCTCCGGTGATGCTCTGTTAGGCCTGTACTGATATTGTTCTCCGGTCATGCTCTGTTAGGCCTGTACTGCAGATGTTCTCCAGTGATGCTCTTAGGCCTGTACTGCAATTGTTTTCCAGTGATGCTCTGTTAGGCCTGTACTGCAGATGTTCCCCGGTGATGCTTGTTACGCCTGTACTGCAGATGTTCCTCAGTGATGCTGTTAGTCCTGTACTGTAGATGTTCTCCGGTGATGCTCCGTTAGGCCTGTACTGCAATTGTTCTCCTGTGATGCTCTTTTAGGCCTGTACTGTAGATGTTCTCGGGTGATGCTCTGTTAGGCCTGTACTGCAGATGCTCTCCGGTGATGCTCTGTTAGGCCTCTACTGCAGATGTTCTCCGGTCATGCACTGTTAGCTCTGTACTCGGATGTTCTCCATTGATGCTCTGTTAGTCATGTACTGCAGATGTTCTCCAGTGATGCTCTGTTAGTCCTCTTCTGCCGATTTTCTCCAGTGAGGCTCTGTTACGCCTGTACTGCAGAAGCTCTCCGGTGATGCTCTATTACACCTTTACTTCAGATGTTCTCTGGTGATGCTCTTTTAGGCCTGTACTGCAGATGTTCTCCAGTGATGCTCTTTTAGTCCTGTACTGCCGCTGCTCTCCAGTGAGGCTCTGTTAGGCCTGTACTGCAGATGTGGTTTTCAGGTCCTGCTTGTTTCAGGAACTTTTTGCATTCTCTTTCCACTTCAGCATGTACAAACTCAATTCCAATAAAGTTGGGACGTTGTGTGAAACGAGAATAAAAACAGAATACAATGATTAGCAAATCCCTATTGACCTATAATTAATAGAGTAAACTATAAAGACAAGATATTTAATGTTCAAACTGATAATTTTTTTTTTTTTTTTGGAAATATTCACTCATTTTGAATTTGATGCCGCAACTCGTTCCAAATAAGCTGGGACAGGGGCATGTTTACCCCTGTTACATCACCTTTCCTTTTAACAGCACTCAATAAGCGTTTGGGAACTGAGGACACTAATTGTAGTAGCTTTGTAGATTGAATTCTTTCCCATTCTTGCTTGATGTACGACTTCAGTCGCTCAACAGTCCGGGGTCTCTGTTGTCATACTTTGTGTTTCAAAATGCGCCACACATTTTTGGTGGGAGACAGGTCTGGACCGCAGGCAGGCCAGTCTACTACCTGCGAAGCCACGCTGTTGTAACACGTGCAGAATGTGGCTTGGCATTGTCTTGCTGAAATAAGCAGGGACGTCCCTGAAAAAGACTTCACATGGATGGCATCATATGTTGCTCCAAATCCTGTATGTACCTTTCAGCATTAATGGTACCTTCACAGATGTGCAAGTTACCCATGCCATGGGCACTCACACATCCCCATATCATCACAGATGCTGGCTTTTGAACTTTGCGCTGATAACAATCTGGATGGTCCTTTTCCTCTTTAGCCTGGAGGACATGCATCATGGATGCATGATTTCCAAAAACAATTTGAAATGTGGACTTGTCAGACCACAGCACACTTTTCCACTTTGCGTCAGTCCTTCTCAGATGAGCTCGGGCCCAGAGAAGCCGGCAGCGTTTCTGGGTGTTGTTGATATATGGCTTTGCATGGTAGAGTTTTAACTTGCGTCGATGTAGCAATGAACTGTGTTAACTGACAATGGTTTTCCAAAGTGTTCCTGAGCCCACATGGTAATATCTTTTACAGAATGATGTTGGTTCTTAATGCAGTTCCGCCTGAGGGACCGACGGTCACGGGCATCAATGTTGGTTTTCGGCCTTGCCGCTTACGTGTAGAGATTTCTCTGGATTCTCTGAATCTTTTGATGATATTATGGACTATAGATGATGAAATCTCAAAATTCCTTGTAACTGCACGTTGAGAAACGTTGTTCTTAAACTGTTGGACTATTTGCTCACGCAGTTGTTCACAAAGTGGTGAACCTCGCCCTATCCTTGCTTGTGAACGACTGAGCCTTTCTGGAATGCTCCTTTTATAGCTCATCATGACACTCACCTGTTTCCAATTAACCTGCTCACCTGTGGAATGTTCCAAACAGGTGTTTTTTGAGCATTCCTCAACTTTCCCTGTCTTTTGTTGCCCCTGTCCCAGCTTTTTTGGAACATGTTGCAGGCATCAAATTCAAAGTGAGTGAATATTTCCAAAAAAACAATAAAGTTTATCATTTTGAACATTAAATATGTTGTCTTTGTAGTGTACTCAATTAAATATAGGTCAAAACGGATTTGCAAATGATTGTATTCTGTTTTTATTCACATTTTACACAACATTTCAACTTCATTGGAATTGGGGTTAGTAGCATGCACAACCACATGGGATCAGATCCGGCAATTAATTTGGCTAATAGAAGCAAACAGAACTGTCACTGTCCAATTAATTATTGTGCTCACAGTACGCGTGTTCAGGTAGATTGTATTTGCATGCACTGTATATGTGTGAGAGTGTGTGCTGTGAACGCCATTGGATAACAGCCCTCATGAAATATCTGCGCCTGTCTCCCCACACAGCTCATCTCGCCGAAAAACAAGGGTCTGATCCGCAGGGGGATTTCGCAGAGTGGAGTGGCCCTCAGCCCGTGGGCGGTGAACAAGAACCCCCGAGCACTGGCCGAGGAGGTGCATGGTCGACTTTCTCACTCTCTGTGCTCTGTGATGACGGCAATATGAGTTCCAATGAGCAGAGCTCATCTGAACTGAAGGACAGTGACTATCAGTCATCATGACCACACTGCATTTCACACTGTACCGCCGAGTCAAGCTGTACTGCTCAACCCATCTGTCCTTCTGTCTCCTTTTCTCTCCATTTCATTTTTTCAATTTCCAGGAACTTTTGATGACCAACAACTAAACAGTTCATGTTGCTGTATATATTAGTGGGTGCAGCAATTGAAGCCTTGCCAGGAACATAAACAACAGAAAATGAATCCAAAAAAAGTCAAGGAAATCTCACTTGATATTAATTTTTGCAGACAATCGAAGAAAAAAACAGGGACTTTTCGTCTTCAGATGAAAAAAATATTATACATTAATCATTCAAGCATATGGGTAGCCAAACAGACCGACACATTTCGACTCTTGGTCTTCATCATGGTCTAACAAGCCCTTATCAGTCTGAAGTATACACCTGCTGTGGATGGCATTCCACCCAACACATGAGGGCAAGCTTATAACCCATAGATGGCGCTAAAACAATGGTATGAGCCCCACACATGACAAAGAAATACAGTAATCAAAAATGAAGCATTTAACAATAATTAACCCTCATTCACAAGTCAAAATATATCAAATCCTAAAAATACCCAACAAATACAAACTATAGATGTGCCTGTCCCAGACGGGACTTTGACATACCCCCTGCATTCAGCATGGCATTTCACTGAAATACCCATGACCATATACTGTGCAGTCAAATGATGCCCCCAATACTGAATTTTTTAAGTTAAAAAAAAAAAACGCAGAGCCTCAGTGAAAATGAGTCAATTCACTTTTAAAATTGCAGGTGCACAGGTTTTTATATTGATAAGAAAGCATGCCAATCCATGCCAAGTTGAAAAACAGCAAAATGTCCATGAAAACATGTAGGGCCACTCTCTCAACTGCAGGTGCACAGGTTCTCACGGTGATGAGAATGCTGCCAAGTTTGAAAACAAATCACCATTTAGTTTAGGAATAAAGCTCCAGACTAAATTCACCCCAAAGACTCAATTTTCTAAGTCTAAAACTTGCAAAATTTCATGAAAGTATTTTCTCCCGTCCTGATTTCTTCTATTTTTGGTTATTTTTCAAATTTAAATGTCTTAAATCATGCAACTAATTTTAATTTAAGGCAAAGACAACATAAGTAAACACAAAATGAAGATTTGAAATGAAAATATCATTCTAGAGAAGGTAAAGAATACTTCAAAACCTATACCAGCCATGTGAAAAAATAATTATCCCCCTGAGCCTAATAACTGGTTGGGCTACCCCAAGCAGCAACGACTGCAATCAAGCTGGTAATGAGCCTTTAACATCGCTGAGGAGGAATTTTGGCCCACTCTTTATTGCAGGATTGTTTTAATTCAGCCACCTCGGAGGGTTTTCGAGCATGAACTGCCTGTTTAAGGTCATGCCACAGCATCTCAATCAGATTCAAATCACGCTTGATAATGCCACTCCAAATCCTTAATTTTGTTTCTTTGACCCGTTCAGCGGTGAACTTGCTTGTGTGCTTTGGATCATTGTCCTGCTAAATAACCCAACTGTGCTTGAGCTCTAGGTCGAAAACTAATGGTCGGACATTCTCCTTCAGCATTTTCTGGAAGAGAGTAGAATTAATGTTCTGTCAATTATGGCAAGTCGCCCAGGTCCTGAATCAGCAAAGCAGCCCTTGACCATCACACTCCCACCACCATGTTTGAGCATTGATATGGTGTTCTTTCACTGGAATCCTGTGTTAACTTTATGCCCAATGAGACAAGGCCCACGTCTCTCAAAAAGTTCCACTTTTGATCCCTCAGACTACAGAAAACTATCCCAAAAGTCTTGGGGATCATCAAGATATTTTTGGCAAATGTGAGATGAACCTTTGATCCGTTTAGGTCAGAAGTGGTCTTTGCCTTGCAGCTCTGCCATGGGTGCCATTTTTGCCTAGTCTCTTTCTTATTGTGCGATTACAAACACTGACCTTGACTGAAGCAAGGCTTACAGTTTTTCAGATGCTAGTCTGGGTTTTTTCGTGACCTCCTAGAAAAGTCGTTGATGCGCTCTGACAGAAATTTTGGTAGGTTGGTCACTCCTGGGAAGGTCCAATTTTGCCAGAAGGAAGAATATATTTAACTGAGTAACAGTAAAATATTGAAACACAAAGGCACTGTCAGTATTAATTGATTATGGCCTTTGAAGAATAGATTCATGTAATACTTGTATTTAAATTAGCAAATATTAGAGTGTTTGAAGTAGCTGCTCATTTCTGGGAATCGTCTGAACATATACAAAACCAAAGGATATGAGCGAAACGGCAGAAAGACTGTATCATGGTTCAACCCTGGAGGCAAGGTGGCCGTAACAGATAATGAAGCTCACTGTGCCCCAGTCTTTTTCATTCTGTTCTGATATCTCTCTTTCTATCCCTCCATCCCTCTCTCGCATCTGCCTCCACCTCCATCTGCCCCTCTCCCACTCTCAGGTGGCCATTAAGGTGGGATGTCCCACAGATGAGAAGATGATGGGCTGTCTGAAGATCACAGACCCCGTGGCTCTCACCATGGCTGGATCACTGAATCTGAAAGGATCTCCGTCCAGTGAGCGTCCCATATCCAATACTCACACAAACACGCGTCATCTCCGCTCCTCCACCAACATCCACCTTATGCATTATAGTTATGAATGTAACAGATGCTCATATTCTAAATCAATAACAAGTTTGTGCTTAAGTAGATCAAATGAGTTCTCGGCACTATAACAAACAAGACAACCCCCGCGAAAATAGTTCACAAACTCTTTGTAGTACCTGAACAGTTCACCAATTACCACAAAAAGTTCCTCACATGCTCTTCAAGTATTCATGAATGTTAATGAACTTCAGACAATTGGGTCCCAGCAAATCGTTGGGGAAACCTGATTTAGAGCTGGGGGTATTACCTGTGATGGACTCGCATCCCATCCAGGGGGAGGAACAATACTCCTCGTCGCTTCATGCTACAGACACTGAGGTTAACCCTTTCAGCGCCATGGGCAACTATAGTTGCCCAATGATGTAAGATATCAAATCAGACGCTGTTGAAAACCTATCATGTGGCAACTTGTTTAAAAGTGCTCCCCTGCGGGAGCTGTTTTAAACAAGTTGCCACATGATAGGTTTTCAACAGCTCAGGATGACTACATTTTTAATCCTTGAAAATGTATTCAGCGCTCAAAGGGTTAAGCACCAGCCAGATTCCACATCCTGGCGAAAATAGGTCACAAACTATCTGTAGTTCATAGACAGTTCATTTATTAGCAAAAAAAAAAGTTCCCCACACATTCATCGAGTGCTCATGAACTTGAACAATGTTCTTGAAATGTTCATGAACTGTTCCCCAGCAAACAGTGCACATTTCTTCCATGCGTAAGTCATGTGAGAAACTGGTGGGTTTTTTTTCCACGTCGTAAGGAACGAGTAATTAACGTGTAAAAACGTGAAATTAAGCACATTCCAAACCATACGTGTAAAACAGGTTGATTACACATATTTTTATGCACGCCACACTGGGGTGAACAACGGGCCTTTTCCATACATTTCAACCCCTTTGGGTTCCCATCTGTATTATGTCAGTAATTACCAGTGACATCCATAAGATTTTTTAAAAGTATTTTTTCATTTATGAAATTATAAATGGAGTGTAAAGATGTAATCAAAATATATATATGGGCCAGGCTCACGAAATGTGCCCCCCCCCCACCCCCCCCAAATGTGTCCACAGGCTAGCAAATCTTATATTTTGCTTAGATCATTCCAGAACCACCATGAATGGATAGAGCTCATCAAGAGCAACTTGGAACACCCCACTTTTGTCAGTCTGCGATAAATATTTCCCTGTCTTTTTAGCCCTTAAAGTTGGAAAAGTGGCCAAAAATGGCACTTTTTTGACGTCTGTGTAAAAAGTGAAATAGTTCACTTTTTGTTTTTTTATATTTAAGTGTGTTCTATTTTTTTTTTTTTTTTTTTTCTGTGCGTAATAGACATGTGTAGGGTATGTCTGACAGTCGGCATACGTCCCTATCGTCGTTTTGTGTATTGCGGTGACATTTAATGAATTGTCCACAAGGTACTGGTTTCTGACTTAGATTTACATTTAGCACTCTAGAAAAATTAAAAAAGGTCCCTACGCCCTAATAATCCTTCAGGATGAAGCAAATACACGGTGCATTAGGGCAAAAAAAAAAAAAACTCCAACCAACAGGGATTGAGTGGGATTTTTGTGTCCCCAAAAAAATGACCTTTTTAAGAAAAGTTTCTGACTGAAATGTATTTTTAAAAAACTGTAAAAGATATAGCCAAATGTAATTCAGGTATTGTTGTTGGCCTAAATCTAAGTGGAAATCACTGATTAGATCAATTATTTATGGAATAACGACAGCTACAGCGCGCAAAGCATTTTGGTCGGTTTCTGACTTCGGGTTTCTGCCTTAGATTTCTAAGTCAGAAACCCGGGCATCTCAGGCAGAAACCGGGTGTATTCGGCCAAATGTGGCCCCAGTCGTTACACAGGTGGTCAGGGACATGATATTCCATGTTGGTTTGACATGTTAACATGTATTTTAGCCGATTTGATCGAAAATACAACCCCAATTTAAAAATAGTTGGGACAAAGTGTAAATTGTGAATAAAATGAAAACGCAATGACTTTTAAATCACACCAGCCAGTATTTTATTCACAATAGAACAGAGATAACACGGCAAATGTTGAAACTGATCAATTTTATCCACAAAATGAGCTCTTTTTGTGCATAAAGATGTAAAATGTCTCAGTTTCAACTTTTGAAATGTTATCTATGTTCTATTGTAAATAACATATTGGCTCATGTGATCTATAAGTCATTGCATTTTGATTTTATTCACAATTTACACTTCGTCCCAACTATTTCGGAATTGGGGTTGTATAACGATGGCGTCGGTCGGAGGCCCGACATCTGACCGATCGGCCCACGCTCTCAGTCAGATACCAGGATCTCAGGCAGAAACTGAAGCGGGGCCAATCAGTCATAAACTTGGTCAAATAACATGCATGGCTGGTCGGGGACATGATATATTGTGTTTTCTAAACGTGTCGACTTGTATTTTTGAAGATTTAATCAAAAAATATTGGTGGCGTCGGCCCACGCTCTCAGTCAGAAACCGGGATCTCAGGCAGAAACTGACGCGGGGCGTGGCGGCCGCTGTGGCAGCAATCGGTGGCCAATCAGTCATAAACTTGTTCAAATAACATGCATAGGTGGTCGGTGACACCAGACAACACCTACAACAAAATAACAGTAACTAAAAGACAGAAACATGCAATCATCATAAAAAACTCCCGGAGCTCAGGCTAGGGGAACCTAGGACCCATAAATTAAAAAAAAAATAACTGTCAAGCAGCCTGTCCACCAGCCTACAAGTGGCATCTTCCATTGGTAAGTGATCAATTACCTACTTGAGACTCTTATTCTATCTATTAGTTAAGTATTATGGCAATAGCAAGTCAGTCGGGTTGAGTTTGGTACACTTTGATGGGTTTCTGACTTAGTCGCGGTTTCTGACTTAGATCCGATTTCTGACCGATATACTGATATTTTGAGCTAATGGACACCTGTTCTGGCTTGGTATTGCCTGGGCTACATACTTTTAAGCCATAAGGAGTGTTTCTAGGAGATTTTTGAGTTTTGATATAGGTTTTTATTAACATTTTTCAGGTATTTGCAGACCAGAATTTCTTTTTTTTCAGCAGTGACGGGATCCTGAGGGGAAAAAAAAATCAGTGTAGGGTTTCTAATTTCAGGTGATATACCTCTGGACATCACTTATATACAATTATAACACTGATTGGAGGCTTAAATAACGTTATTATCACTAGTTATAGGCCTCTGGATGGATTATAGGCAAACAGTAGGTTTTCGTGTTTCTGACTTAGACGAGCAAGGGTATAGGGAAATGCGTATAACTCACCAAATATTCCACCAATGACCATGATATTTGGTATACAGAGAGTAGACATATACCTTTATCACATACAATTACCACTGAGAGCATAGGGTTGCCTGAATTAATTTTACACATTGTGTTAGAGAGCTGTTTGCACTCGCGCAGCAATTTTGCAGCCGCACGCAAAATGTACCCCGACTTCAGGGCCGTGGCAGGGTTGACAATCCCAACAGCTATTACCTATATACCATTTTTCCCCCAGCTATACTATCCCTCTATACATATCAGGGCATTTTGAGAAGATATAGCTATATCTATGCATGTATGAGGCTTTAGAAGATATACATGTCTTGAAACTAAGGCAGAAACCCTTAAAAAAAATGAGTTGAGGGACCCAACTTTGACCAGGTACCACGAAAAAAATGAAAAAAATGTCGCACGGCTTTGGAATATGATCCCACAACACCTATAGATTAAAAACCACTCACAGCTAAGCTCCCACGGGTACTTTCATTATTTTTTCAGTACCGGGGTGGCGCACATTTCGTGAGCCTGGCCCATATATATATATATATATATATATATATATATATATATATATAATTTTTTTTTTTTTTTTTTTTTTTAATTTGGCATCTCCAATTCCATCCGAATCTGGAATGTCAAATTGGGGAACTATGTACACGGCTTTCGCATATGCGACCCCCTGTTGCCAACTCAGGAGAGTGAGACAGCTCGTGGCTCTCCTCCGAAGCAAGCGCCCGTCGCCACCGCTTCTTATACACTCATTGGTTGAATCCTCGCAAGCTCAGAACGAGGGTAGAGGATACTCGAACATGAGCGAGCTTAGAATCTTCCTAACGAGCGCCTGTCTGGCCAACAGGAGGCGCCTACGAGACGAACAGAGCAACTTATATAACCCTTCCCAGCAGACCCTTCCCAATTTGCAACCCTGTAGCGCATTGGCCAATTGCGCGCTACTTCTGAAAAAGCTGCCGACCACTGCCGGTTGGTACGACCGGGGCTCGAACCCGTGCCGTGAATGTCACTTCTGCTTCACAATGCGATGCTTTAACCGAGTGAGCTATCCGGCAGCTCATGAAAATATTTTTAAAAGGTTTTAAAAAAGTCTTCGATGTAAATTACAGACCTCATAGCCTCATGCAGGACAGAGAAAATTGCCGCGATCGTGCCGATGTTACACAAGGCCATGCCAATCCTTGATTTCGCTCCATTTAGTGAAAATCCTGACCCATCTCTTATATTATCATTCCACTCGTCAATCATGAGGGAGAAGGGCAATGTTGTGCAGCCTCATAAGTCGAGTTCTTCTTGATAATTTGTGTTGTGATTGTACGTTTGGAACTGATACCACTGGCGATTGTGCTGACCATACTTTGCTTTATTCAGTCTATTGTACGTACGCATTTTCAGCAGTAGCTTCGAAAAGTGGTCATCCATTATGGCCGACGGCAAATTGTATTGTGCTACAAAAAGAAGCATCCCGCTGTTGTTTGTTGCGGTGTGTTCATGTGCTTTCGTCGTAGTGAAAATGAATAGCGTCAGATAATTCATATTTTGAACAAACTTTTTTTTTCCAAGTAAAAAATCTGTATAACTCTATTTGCACGTCCGTAAATTGTGATAAAAGAAATCAGATTATCTTATGGGAATGCCAATAAAGTTGACAAGTATGCTTTTCCCCGGCTTTTACATATCACACATGGACTGTGGTGAGCATTAGTCTCAACTATTATTTGAAACCACTGTCATGCATACATTGCAGTGGCAAAGTAGCCTAGAGGTACGATTCTTGCCTAATGATCAACAAGTGGCTGGTTAAAGCCCTGCCGATTATGGACTTCTAGCTGAGGTAATCTAATGCAGAAATAGTTACATCCGCAGTATCCTTGAAAAAAGCAAGTTGATTAATGGATGTTCCTGGTGCGATGACAATGAAGAAACTGATATTTGCTTTTAGCCGCCTCAAAAAAATTAGTGAAACTTACCGGTGTAATGTTACACGTGAATTACGCCTGATTTTTTCAGGAACAAGTTTGTAAACAGTTCATGAATGTTTTTCATGCACAAAGTTCATGAATGCCATTTAGTGTTCAGGAACAGTCATGAATGATTCATGAACTTGTAGTCAGAATCATCACTGAATGAATCAGCTCATTGCTGCTACTGCTTGTCACACAGTCCTGCTTATATATTCAGCAAGTCCGAATATTCAGGTATGTTACCACTGATGGTGAGTCAGTCTAACCGGCCTTGATCCTCCTCTTGTGCTCCTCAGACCCCATCGTCCTGAACCTGCTGCTGTCTCCGGTCGTCGATGGAGACTTCCTGCCTGACGAGCCTGGCAAGCTGTTCCACAACGCCGCAGACATTGACTACATCGCCGGAATCAACAACATGGATGGCCACATCTTCTGTGGCCTCGATGTGCCCTCTATCAACCAGCCTCTGCAACCTACACCCCCGTGAGTTCACTGCTAAGCATGCTGGGAAGGCCCAGCAGAACTGCATCAAGATGTGAAAGGGCCAGTCCATGAGCTGCATCATTTCTGAACATATTCTTTCCAGGATTTGGCTAATTTAAGCTTTCTAATCAAACAAATAACTTGTGGTTAATTGTACATGACCTGTATAAAGGCATTTTTGTGCACTATAGTTTCAGCGTAAAGAAAGGTGGAGTCCCATTAAGGGCGTTTTCTAGCCCAAACCACCGAATTCAAAATAATTTCCAGCACTGATAAACCACCCCTTGGGGTTCATGAATCCACCAGAGAAACCTGCGATATCAATTTTCTTTATGACAAAAAACTTTATTTTTAACATTTTTTAGTTTTTTTGGGGGGCCACGAATTCTGGGGCCCCACAAAGTGTCACCAATGATTATAATCATGTGCTTATCAATGCACATTGTAGCTGATATATTTTCCTGATGAATGAAAAATGAATTTGTTGAAATTGATGTCATACTGCCGAGATAGGACGATATTTGTTTCAAAAATATGTTCTGAAATGGAGATTTCCGACGGCCACATGTGTAAACGACGGTACATTTGATAAAGTTCCCAGCCATGACACATTAAGGGAATTTGCGGAAATTTTCCCCGGGGTATGGCCAACATTCAGTGAAAAAACCAGGATGTGTCGGTAACATCTTCATCCGAACACTTGCATCAACTGATCGTTGTAAACCCGAAAATGGGGTGTGTTAATATCAAATGGATTGTGTGAGTATGGCTCTCACGTAATTCTTCTAGTTTAAGTTTTTTCAGTGATATAGTTATTAACTATGACCCTTATGATGTTTATGCTTAAAATTATTGCCTATTCTTAGACCCTCAAACTGAAGGAGCCTCAAGACCAGGGCAAGGTGACAGGTCCCCTTGAGGAGTAACTACCATTTCAGTCAGGACAACTCAGGTATTAAAATGAAAACCATTTATGGAGTATGGTATAGAATTTAGCAGAGTTTGGGGCGTGAATAGATCTGCTTTGGGTACTTGGTGCACAATATGTGCTCTAACCTGAGTAGAGGAGAATGCTGGGGTGGTGGTGGGTGAGCCAAAACAAAATAGCAGCATAATAACCAACAATGACAGCAATGAGGTGCAAATGCAAGCTGCGCAGCGGGTGACTGTTGCTAACAAAGCACCAGTATGAACAGCTGCAAAGCATTAGCTTGATTAGCCATTTCTGAAGAGCGCGCTGCATTACTGAAGTGATGTGTGCAGACACGATTGGGTAGTGAGAGGACATGTGATGTCCGAATTCTGCGATGCTGCAGCTGCAATGCTGCAGTTCCCTGACTGAATTACAGCTTCATTTCATGCTAACTGTTCATATCATCATGCATATTCAACATATGATATATTTGATACAAATTTGACTAGATTTCATGCACAAATGAAGTGATAAAACCTTCTTGAAAAATCAAAGTTATACTCTAATCTTGGATTTATACCATTGAGGAAGCCTCAACACCACGTGCACTTGCTGATGTGACAAGTTCTGAAGCTACATGGACAGCACGATAGCATAAATGAGTCCATTCTTATAGACCAGTGCTTCTCAAACCTCTCCTGGAGGCCCACCTGTCCTGTATGTGTTAGATCTCTCCCTGCTCCAGCACAGGTGATTCAAATGATCAGCTCGTTAATCACCCCCTAAAGCTGATTGATGACAACCTGATCATTTGAATCACCTGTGCTGGAGCAGGGAGAAATCTAAAACATGCAGGACAGGTGGGCCTCCAGGAGAGGTTTGGGAACCACTGCTCTAGACAACAACCAAGCGTGACAGTGAGTCGCGTTCTCTATTTCAAGTGAGCCCGTGTCATTAGCTGCTCAAGATTGCCTCTCTCATGTTGAGCTCTGAGTTGGAGCTTTTACCTCCAAGAGCACCTGCGGCCTGTCTCACGAAGCTGGATTTCGGCTTAGCGAGGTGACTTCTGGATTAACCCTGGGTTTTCCGTATCACGAAGGTGGTTTGCTTTTTATTGGGGTGCGTTGCCGTGGCAACATACGCTGAACACCTAACCTGCTCCGGAGCAGGTTAAGTTCAGGATAAGAGCTCAGCAGGTATAAAAGCCCCACCTACTGACCAATCAATTCTTTTGGAAAATGGCCTGCCCATTTGATGAGAACCTAGTGGGTCTAGGTGCACAACTTGTCGAAGAGCGCTCAGGCGCGAAAAGAGTGTTTCGCGATCGCTTTTGATTTGCCTGAACAATGTCTTTACGAGAGGTACAGGTTTTCCGCAGAAGGACTACATATATCTATCAGCTGCTGGAGCTGTTCATTACTAATTCCACAATTCCATTGTGATCATCCGACTACAGAGACAGTGTGAAGAAGTAAAGCCATGTACATGCACATATACATATGCTACACGTATAAGATATAGAAAGCGTACTGACCACTTTGCAGTATGTTTTTATACTTATTTTTTTTATTTGCTCCCATCCTCTTTTGGCTCCACTGGGGTCGCATCTGAAATGATAAGGCCAAAATCACATGTCATAACGACAAATTTCATAAACACATAAATTTATGGAACACACAAATGTTAGTATAGCCAGATCTACTCATGCCGTCATGGTGGGGAAGTAATATTGTAATCCCACTAATTTACGCATTGACACAGTCGGCGATTTTTTTTGCCAGCATTCCTTGCGGCTTTTGGCAGCTGCAGCTATGTTGCTTTTTGCCTGGATGATGGATTTATATTCCTCGTATTTATTTAAGATTAGGCAGTTGCTACGGGTACGGCAGTTTTCCGATGCATTTCAATGCAGAGAGGTACGGCAGTCCCAACTTCAAACCCTGCCCTAACCTAACCCTGACCCTAACTCTAACCCTAACCCTACCCCTAACCATAATCCTTAATCCTTATCCCAATCCCTTCAAATCGACAGCTGTACCCATAAAACTGCCGTATCTCTAGACACTGCATTAAGATTATTGTCTGCTCCTCTGTCGTGAAGTATGCGGCTCGGGAGGATTTTTCCATGTCTGCGATTGGTCGTATGCAGCAAACACCGGCCTTTGTATGTGAGCACGCACAGATCTAGATTGGAAACTCCTGGGTTCACTTAACGAGTTGATAACCGGCTTCGTGAGACTGATAATCAAGACCACAGATGTCTGGTTAAGTGCAGCTGGGTAACTGAGGGAAACCCCGGGTATGTTAATCCAGTTTCGTGAGACAGGCCCCAGGTTCATGTAGATGCTCGGCAGTTGCAATCTAGTATCTCCCGTTGAGGCCATCTTTCTCTTCATTTCCATCTTGGTATTTTCACATATGACTTATGCCATAAGCATACATACAGTTGCAATCAAAATTATTCGGCCCCTGTTGCACATTAGGTTTACTGGCAAAATTTACAAACTTTCAGCTGTTTGCAATGAAGAAATCAAACAAGAACAATTTAAATAGCTC
The DNA here is from genome assembly GCA_029692085.1 of Gymnothorax javanicus. Lineage (NCBI taxonomy): Eukaryota > Metazoa > Chordata > Actinopteri > Anguilliformes > Muraenidae > Gymnothorax > Gymnothorax javanicus. Next base: position 101,562,916 of record CM056194.1, on the reverse strand, counting down.
AACACAACAAATGTTACAAGTGGCTTCTCCAAATTCAACGTAAAATGCTACTTTTAATGACTGCTGCAGGCTCAAAATTATTAAACCCCTTCGTGACAAGCATCTTTAATACAACCTTACAGTGGGGTGAAAAAATTTGCGCACCCGTGGTTTAAATGTCTGTTACAATTAATCTCCAAGTGGTTGTAGCACTAAGTGTTCAGGTTTGCTTTCAAAGTTAAACATGACACCTTTCTGCAAATTTAAAAGCAAGGTTTCTTTTTTATTTTCATTTTTTGAGTTTTTAAATGATGAGAAAGGAAAAAGGGCCCTGTGCAAAAGTTTGGGAACCCTTTTGGATTATTCTTTGTTACCTTTTAAGAAGATAATTACTAAGGCCCAGGTGATTTACTCGTTAGGGTTTCAATGAGTCAGGTGAATATAATATCAGGGTTGGACAATATATTCTGAAGTAACTCCATGCCTTCTAAAGTATCCGACTGTGGTGGCTGCTGTTAAAAACCATGTGTTCCTCTAAACAGTTGTCCAAGGATGTCAAAATCAAGATAATTCACTTCCACCAGTGAATAATTGAATAATTTTGAAACTGCAGTAGTCAAAAATGGCATTTTGTGTTCAATTTGGAGAAACCACTTGTAATATTAGTTGTGTGGAGTTATTTAAAATGTTCTTGTTTAATCTGTTTATTTCAAACTGCTGAAAGTTTGTAAATTTTGCCAGAAAACCCAATTTGCAATGGGGGTTGAATAATTTTGATTGCAACTGCACAGTTAATATCTCATTCATATCATATTAAGGGTATATCATACATATTTAAGAATTGTAGCATAATGTCAGATAAGTGTGTAGTTACAACCTGTATGGTTCGCTTCAAAGATTTGAAGGTTCATTCAGGATCTTGCAATATAGGTGTACCTCAGTATAGTTGGCTGCGGGCTGTTCTCTCTGAAGACAGGATTAATTGTAATTCCTTTTCGAGAATTTGTAATAGGTGTTATCATAGATATAATAGGAAACAGGTCTCATTGATTCATACAGATCGTCTTGTTAGTTTTGATAGTGTTGAGCAAACCAAGGGTGATCCAAGCACTAGTAGTGTAAATTCTCCTGAAACCTTTAGACCCCAGTTACCATTACTAACTGTCAAGCAGTTGCATCTCGGAACGGGCTCCCATCGTCGGTGTACGATCTGCCGTGACTGTCCCAGCTCAGATCTTTTGAAAATTCCTCAAGCTGCACGTGAAGAGCTCATTTTCTTCCACAGATTATGGTGTTCTTCAGATGCACGTGTTTGTCCTCAGCGTGTCATTGGCAGCAATTTACTCCCAGATTTAACAGTTGATCTCACTGACCGGTGTTGTCTGAAGAATGCACTTGATGGCGGCAGAGCTGGTAAGGTGGTATCTGACCTGCAGGTCTGTCACAATGTATCTCGAATAAGCCATCTGCCAAAGATTGACTTCAACCGCATGAGTGAATCAGAATGCAAGGCTTGGACTGGATGATCTCAACAAGAATTCACTATCCTATTTGATAAGTGCAAGTCTCATCTGAGGTCCTCCTGCAACAGAGAGAGTGTCAATGCTTTTCTCTGGATAAAGTTGAAGACAAATCTTTCGTGGGATCAGATGAGTGCTATGACTAGTCTGGATAAGAAGCAGGTCTCGAAGTCATTCCATGCTGTGACTGAAGCAGTGGAGAAGACCATTATTCCTCATCATCTCGGTCCTGCTCATATTTCTAGAGATGATGCTATATCACGCAACACGCCTTTCACAAACACATTCTCCGGTGAAGCAGTCACTGTCATTATAGGACATATTTGTATATAAATGACAGTGAAGACCATGAACTTCAGAGAAAGTCCTTTCGCGGACACAAAAAACAAAATTATTTGAAGTTCATTAGTGTCGTGCTCCCTGTTGGATATGTCTTGCATTCGGTTGGTCCGTATTATGGAGGTAAAAGCACATTTTTGACACACTGGACCATCAGAAATCGTGGATGGAGGAGCACGACAATTTGATTGTCAACAGAGGCTTCAGGGATGTCATGTCTGTTCTTGAGTCCCATGGTTATGAAGCACATATGCCATCTGTGCTTAGTGGCGACTCACAGCATGACACTGAACAGGCCAATACTGATCGCCTCTGCACGAAAACCAGATGGGTGGTAGAGAGCTACCACGGGCGACTAAAGCAATGGACACTTTTCAAAGAGCGGTTAACCTCAAATCATTTTATTCCAGTCATTGGAACTTCAGTGCGAGGAACAACTGCTTGTCTCAGTGCTGCTCGTGGAGCTATTTACCAACCTGATTCTGAGCGAAGAGCAGCAGATGTTGCGATCGCATTGAGGATGAAGTCTCGCTTGACCAGGCCAAACTCCCAGATAGAGTTAAAGCGGACCCAGACATGACTCAATAGGTGAAAGTTGTTTGGCAAAAAATGTATGCTAGTGATATAGAGTTTCCTGTCTTGCAGTTAGAGTACCTGAAGACAGTCACATGTGGGGTATACCAGCTCAAGCAAGCACCAGGTTATGTCTCAGAACATCTCACCCCTGATGGAGACTTTGAGGTGTGGGTGTGCCAAGCATACACCAAGCCTTATCAGAGGTCAGATTCACTCCAGACATCGGTCTCAGACTAAATATAATGTCTGGATTGAATACGACTCCTCTGATGAGGATGATCCGCTCAATTATTGTGTTTGCCCAAGAGGTAAATGTACTATCGAAATGTGTGCCTATGTGGCCAGCATCCTGTATTATCTTGGATACCACTACCAGCAGTCAGATACATAGATGCAGTCACAAACAGCCAAATTTAAATCTGTGATAATTTGTAATTAGCTTATTTTATTTCTGCAAAATCTTGTCAAATGTGTATCAAGTATATCTTATGTTAAATAGGCATGATGGCATGGTAGCATTATTCCTCAAGGGGACCTGTCACCTATCACCTAATTAGAAGAATTAAGTGAGAGCTATACACACACAATCCATTTCGTATGGACACACCCCATTTTAGGGTTTACAGCGGTCGGCTGATGCAAGTGTTCAGATGAAGACATTACCAGTGTCGACACATCCTGGTTTTTTCATTGAATGTTGGCCATACCCCGGGGAAAATTTCAGCAAATTCCCTTAGTGTGTCACGGCCGAGAACTTTGTCAAATGTACCGTCGTTTACACACGTGGCTGTTGGAAATCTCCATTTCAGAACATATTTTCTTGAACCAATATCTTCCTATCTCGGCAGTATGACATCAATTTCAACAAATTCTTTTGTCATCAGTTACAATGTGCATTGATAAGCACATGATTATAATCATTGGTGACACTTTGTGGGGCCCCAGAATGGGTGCCCCCCCCAAAACTAAAAAATGTTAAAAATATGATTTTTTTGTCATAAAGAAAATTTATATCGCAGGTTTCTCTGGTGGATTCATGAACCCCATGGGGTAGTTTATTAATGCTGAAAATTATTTTGAAATTGGTGGTTTTGGCCAGAACAGGCCCTCAATGGGACTCCAACTTTCAGCATGTTTTTTGAGTCACCCCACCATTTCAAGGGCATCATAATGTTTGGAATACATAATGTAAGTAATCATGCATGTCACTTTGCATAACTGCTTGAAACCTTTAACAGTTGGAATCACCAGGTGAAGAGAGTCTTCACTGGCAAAAAACTGCAAGTCTGCCATGCCAAGTACTCCACCTTTTGTTCTTGGAGCTTTTAAATTGTCATCATAGGAAAAGCATGTCAAGTTGCATTATTTCAGGTGACTAACTTGGCCAATCAAGAATTTTCGTCTGTCACTTTATCAGTAGGCCTATGTCTGCAATCATTATCTGGGAGTAACATAAAATGCCATAGGCTTCACAGCCAAATCTGAGCCTAATCAAGAACAAGTGCGAAGTCACTGAACCTGCATCGCTGCGCGGGTGTTATGTTGAAGTATACTTTGGTGAATAAAATTTGCATTGATTGAGTGATGATGATGATGATGATGATGATGATGATGATGATGATGATGATAATAGATAGATGCAGCCACATGGAAAAGATAAACTGGAAAGGATTCTCGATAACGTCGTTTTTACAAAAACGGCGGCGGCCATCATGGATTTTGACGCAGCGAGTCCATTTTCAATAGCAACCTGCTTTGGGTCAAGAAACAACATCACACCAAATTACAACTTCCTGGGCCAATTAATTTTTGAGTTATCTCGATAACGTCATTACTTCGGACGGATGGACGAAAGGATGGACGGACAATAGACAACAAAAATTCACCCGCTCTATTTGATGAGTTTGGCGATCTCCTAAGAGATTTTTGTCCTCTGAGCATTTTTCGGAGTTCGGGTCCGGAAGTGAAAAAGCCATTCCTAGACCTGCTGCCTTCGGCGACGCAGGTAAAAAATGTTTCACTGTCAATGAGATCACATTATAGAGCTCACAGTACGTATAGGTAAGATCCATGATTGCCATTTTATTGCAGAAGTTATCATAAAAATATTTGTGTTGGTCTTGAAAGAATCACTGATACTACGCTAGTTTTCTGGTTCTTTAATCGGCTCCATTCTGATGTAAAATGATAGCATTGCCCCTCAGTCAATGGTTGTCGCCAGTAAAATTTGAGCCAATTAGTTTGACCCTCATTTGGGCGCCTCCTAGGATTGAACTAATCACTTTACCCCATCCTTCTGTGACTCAGGGAGGTGGCGATGGAACTGCTAGTGGCGCTGACAAAGGAGAAGGGGCCAGAGGCGGCGAAGATGGCCTATGAAGTGTACACTCAGAGCTGGGGCTCCATGCCGAGCAAGGCCGCCATCAAAGAGACGATCACCATGATCCAGACCGACTTCGTCTTCCTGGTGCCCACCCAGGCGGCTCTCTACCTGCACGCGAACGTCAGCAAGTAAGGCTCAGGCCTTAGCCTCCATTCTCCACCTTATATCACTGTCGCAGTACCATGTCCAAGGAACAATAGGCCTTAGCTTCCATTCGCCACCTTATATCACTGTTGTAGTACCATGTCAAAGGAACAATAGGCCGTAGCTTCCATTCTCCACCTTATATCACTGTTGCAGTACCATATCAAAGGAACGATAGGCCTTAGCCTCCATTCTCCACCTTATATCACTGTCGCAGTACCATGTCCAAGGAACAATAGGCCTTAGCTTCCATTCGCCACCTTATATCACTGTTGTAGTACCATGTCAAAGGAACAATAGGCCGTAGCTTCCATTCTCCACCTTATATCACTGTTGCAGTACCATATCAAAGGAACGATAGGCCTTAGCCTCCATTCTCCACCTTATATCACTGTCGCAGTACCATGTCCAAGGAACAATAGGCCTTAGCTTCCATTCACCACCTTATATCACTGTCGCAGTACCATGTCCAAGGAACGATAGGCCTTAGCCTCCATTCTCCACCTTATATCACTGTTGCAGTACCATGTCAAAGGAACGATAGGCCTTAGCCTCCATTCTCCACCTTATATCACTGTTGCAGTACCATGTCAAAGGAACAACAGGCCTTAGCCTCCATTCTCCACCTTATATTACTGTTGCTGTACCATGTCAAGGGAACGATAGGCCGTAGCTTCCATTCTCCACCTTATATCACTGTTGCAGTACCATGTCAAAGGAACAATAGGCCTTTGCTTCCATTCTCCCCCTGATGTCACTGTTGCAGTACCATGATAAATGAAAAATATGCCTTAGCCTCCATTCTCCACCGTATTTCACTGTTGCAGTACCATGTCAAAGGAACAATAGGCCTTAGCTTCAATTCTCCACCTGATGTCACTGTTGCAGTACCATGTCAAAGGAACAATAGGCCTTAGCTTCCATTCTCCACATTATATCACTGCATGGAAATGAAAAACGGGGATAAGATAAATGGGTCGTGGCTTGTCTACAGTGTCCTCCCCTCTCTCTCCTCCTTCCCCACACACACACACACACACACACACACACACACACACACTCACTCACTCACTCACACACTGACATACTCACTCTCTCTCTCTCTCTCTCTCTCTCTCTCTCTCTCTCTCTCTCCACACACACACACACACACACACACACACACACACACACACACACACGCTCCCTCACACACTAGTTGTATCCTGTACATGGGTTTATTGATAGAATGACTGAACGTCAATCTGAAATGTTCCACCTGTACCTTCCCTCACACGCACAGATGTATTTTGCCTTAAAGAGTGACTTTGAGAAACTCTTCACAACTGCACCCTCACTCTCTCTCTCTTACCCCTTTTCCACCGAGCTGGTCCCAGTGCTGGTTCAGAGCCAGAGCCTGACTTAGCACCGGTTCTTTGCTTTCCCACAGCCTGAGCACCAGCTCCTGGCTCTCAAAACTGGTGCCAGAGCAGCACCAACTCATTACTGGTCCAGAGCCGCACCGATTAAGTCAGGGAGTGGGGGCGGAGTTTTAGTGACCAACAAGACCAGCGCAAACACTGTACCGCCGTTTTTAAAACAACAGCCGAGCGAGTGTAGTCTACTTTCGTTTTCAAACACACAAAACTATAGAAGGCTAAGCCAAAGACATCCCCAATATACCCCCAGTGTAAGAAATTAGTCACACTTCCTGCCTCCTAAGCAGGATGCTGCAGGGTGAAGTTGCCTTCAGCCATCAACTTCCAGGCTGCTCAGCCTGTCAGGCTGCGTAAACGCCATCCCCAAGTACAACCAATCAGATCGCGAGCTAGAGTACAACCAATCCGCTCACAAGGCAGCCAATTCAATTCAAATTCCTCCCCTCGAAGCGGAGCGGGCTTAAGAACATCAATATTGTTAAAAACGAATGCATTTAATCGTGAGTTTTCTCATTAAAGAAACTGATTCGGGAGGTAAGGTTAGGTATTTCAGCTATTTTGATTATGTTAACCAATGCAAATAAGTGCTTTTTTTTGTCTTACAGTTAACTTATAGACCTAACCTTAGCTAAACAGATGATACTTGTTAACTTAAACACTTCTACAATTTAACTTCAAGTATAACTCTGTTTGAAACATAAAATTGGCCTACTTATGAGATATTTTCTTCCATAAGCTGTTTGGTTGAGCTTCTTAAAAACTTCAGCTGCAAGTTGTTGTAACGTTAGCTGCCTTCAAGGCTGATTGCAGAAACTAGTGCCTTGCTGGCTGGTTAGAAGGCCAATGTTGATTTGATATTGTATAATCTTTAATAGTATTCAGTCAGATGCCTTCAAGGCTGATTGTAGAGACTAGTGCCTTACAGGCTGACCGTAGAGACTAGTGCCTTGCAGGCTGGTTAGAAGGCTAATGTCGAGTTCATATTGTATAATCGTATTGTATAATACGTCCCTCCCTCCCTTCCCCTCTCCAAGAAGGAAGCAAGAAACAGCCACCACCTGGGACCCCAGGGGAGCTTGGGAACCACACAGACTCCGATAAGAGATACGAGCCCCACCCTGAGTCTCGCCACCCGGGGGGCGCCCAACGTCCGCACAATCACAGACCAAGTCCAACATCACACCCGCCCCGATCTCCTATCCGCCCGATCTCCTATCCGCAATCCCACCCAATACTCTCCTCTACTTTGGGAGTGGTCCAGAATTCATTAATTCTTCGTAAATTATGTACGGCACGACAGGCTGAGCCATGATGTTATGTACGCGAATATTCCTCGGAGGTTTAGCTTTTCTTAATGGTAACACTGGCAAACAGATGCTGATGACCTAACGAGCCTGTATTGTAATTAGTGAAGACATAACGTTTGCTAATGAACCTTGCATTAGGCAAACACTAGCTTTGCTAAGCAGTAATTCCATTTAAGGTAGACTGCAAACAGTGGCATATCTCATTCATGAACATGTTTCTCTTTTTAACGTTACATTTCTATCAAACGCTTCTTTGTGTTTGATTGTTTGACAAAGAGTGCAACGTTTCATAATAGTGCCAAATTAGCTTAGACCTGCCAGTAAAAATAAACAGCCTGGAAAATGAGGTAGGTTACCTTTTTTAAGATTGGGAATTCATAACATCGGGCGAATTTCAATAAGCGCAAAATCGCTGGCTAGTTTAACTTTGTTCTGATGATGACACACGAAATGCACACTTGTCCACTTGCTCACTCACTGTCTTTATATTGTTTTCCATGTAGAACATTCACAACATAATGCCCAACATCGTGGGCGAGTGTACATTTCAAACGTGCCCTACTCTAACCAAATCATCTCCATGGAAACTCAGCTGAGCTGTTAGATATCAAATCAACCAATCACAGAGGGCCATGGTTCCCCACGCACAGAGAATCGCTGAATCACTTAGTGAAAGAAATCCTTGCTCGCGCACACCTCAAACTCCTGCTTCTCACGCAAAAAAACGTTCATCCTGTCATCAATGTAACCACACCATTCAAGGCACGAGACTTTGCTGAGTGCGTGGATGTCTTTTTTATGTCTCTGAGTGATATAATGTTGGAATTACAGCGATCTAAAAACTCTGGTTGCTGTTCTCCCAAAAATTTTTAGGTGATTTTTGAATGGAAAAGATAGAGAAATTCGACATGCTTCATGTCCTTTGACTGTTCCCTGAGGCAAAACTATGTACTTCTGTGCTACAAAAACTATACTGCTGTGACAACAAAAAATTTTCCTACGTTTTTGTGAAATTTCATGAAAAGGGATACAAATTTGTCGAAGTTACAGCAATATGAAAAGTATTTTTTTCAGCCTCTCTGCTCCCAGCTCCCACTCCAGGTGTGACATCACCCACTCTAGCTGTGAAAACCCAACTCCCATTCTCTCTAATGGGAAAATGTTTGTTGGTTTTTTGGGAATATCCCGGACACCGCACGACGAAACTCAACCAAAATCGATAGGCGCAATCCTCTAACCACTATCAATGTGCCTGTGAAATATCAAAAGGATCGGATAAGAATTGCAGTCTGTAGAGCGTTCACAAGAAAATCTCTATGGACGCGAGTCGACCGCAAATCTGTAGTACCCGCAGACACTCCGTTCGGGGCTACAATTAATGACATCTACTTTGATTCAGAAGAGAGCATAAATTGATCACTACAAAGGACCCATTTTGCAGTTTCCTTACTTCAGGATACTCATACTGAGATAAAATACCTCATAATGAAGGAATGTTTGTCTTTTATGTTCTGGTGTTACAACTTCTACTTTCCAACCAAAGCCCTCCATCAGATACTTCCATTTTAAACTTGGCATGAAATTAAAACTGAGCAAGCAATCCCCCTCATTTCTTTGCATTAGAAGTGTTTTAATACTCCTGAAATTCAGCCTGAAAATAATATATAATCTTCAATCACTGCTGCTGCCACCTATAAGGCATAAACCGAATATCCTGCATCAGTGGCCGTACTTATGGAGTGAGGCCTATGTTGAACTCACTGTGTGAAATACATTAAAAATAAACACAATTATTCTTGTGATAATGGATCTTCTTTCTCACAATGTAAAACCTCACATACAGGGCTCAAAGCATGTGAAACCTGTATCTTGAAAATGTGTGCGGAGTTGGGCCCTTATTGAATTCATTGATTCATTTACAAGCTATTATTCAAGCTTGCTGCTGTTTACACTGGCCAGCAAGCCTGCTTACTTGGTTTTCTGTGAGATATGTCAAAAAATGCCAGCTGATCCACATATTATCACTCTATTATTTACATTCACGTTTACATTCTGAGTGAACAACATAGCCCCCTTAAGCCACGCCGGGGTCCAGGTAAACCAGGCTTGCTTGTTTTCTCTGTACCCTGTGCACTGACGCAGCTCCGGCGCCTCCCAGAGGAAAGCAGAGCTCTGTCTCTTTGTGTCTCTTATTGGAGAAGCTTGTCTGATCAGCCCTCCCATACCCACAGCACAGGGCGCACATACTCCTACCAGTTCTCCGTGCCGTCCCGGATCCCCGGCTTCCCCAGCTGGATGGGTGCGGATCATGCTGAGGACCTACAGTACGTCTTCGGCAAACCCTTCACCACCCCCCTGGCCTACTTCCCCCGTCATCGAGACGTGTCTGAGCACATGATGGCCTACTGGACCAACTTCGCCAAGACTGGGTAAATACTGCATACGCACGCACGCGCACGCACACACACACACACACACACACATATACGAGCACGCACGCACACACATACACATATACGAGCACACACACACAGGCACGCACGCACGCACGCACACACACGTATATATATGAGCACACACATGTGCACACACATACACACACACACACACACACTCACACACACACACACACACATATACGAGCATGCGCGCACACACACACACATGCATGCATGCACGCACACGCGTGCGCACGCACGCACGCATGCACATATAGGAGCACACACACGCGCGCGCACACACACACGCACACAGGCATGCAAGTGAGCACACACACACACACGCACATGCACGCACACACACACACATGTACACACACTTCACTGTCAACAGAGACCCATACCCTGCACATACCCCAATTACAACCCCATTTCCAAAAAAGTTGGGATGCTGTGTAAAATGTGAATAAAAACAGAATGCAATGATTTGCAAATCATTGAAACTCTACTTCACTGGAAAATAGTACAAAGACAACATATCAGATGCTGAAACTGAGAAATGTTATTGTTTTTAAAAAATATATGTTTATTTCGAATTTGATCCCAGCAACATGATTCAAAAAAGTTGGAATGGGGGCATGGTTACCACTGTGTTGCATCACTTCTTCTTTCATCAACACTCTGTAAGCATTTGGGAACAGAGGAGACCAACCACTGTCGTTTTGAAAACAAAATGTTTTCACTAGGGATGTCCGATATTGGCTTTTTGCCGATATCCGATATTGGTCGAGTCTTAATTTCCGATTCCGATATCCACCGATACAAATATATGCGGGCTATATTTCCCCCCAAACTAATTTTAGGCAACATGACATATCTCCTGTCTTGGAATTAACACATCATGTCAACTTTTCTTGTGATGCCCCACTGGATGCATTCACAAATACAACAAGGCTTTCTAAATGTAGACAATAAATAAGAAAAAAATAAGAAAACTACTAGTTATGGAAAAAATGCCATATTTATTTTTTTAAATTTTGTCTTTACAGTTTGGATCACACTCTCTCTGAGATAATCCTGACAATGCCCCCCACACCTAGGCAATTTGACTACTTCGCAAATTTTAAAATATTGGATCAGTACAACTGTGTGCAGCAAGTAAGGCCGACTAAAATAACATGCAAGTGATTAGATTTTGGCATATCTAGGCCAAAGTACAGCTGAGATATAAGCCAAAGTTCAAATCCAGCTATACTGGCAGAGATTTAGTCCTTCCAATGGGCCAGATTTCCAATTGGCATGTTTTTAGGTTTTGCTGCCACCTGGCGGTGGAATGCAACAATACCCTGCATCAGCCAACGCAAATAACTAATGCACAGAGTTGCCTTGGCGTGGTGCTGCGCTCTCTGAGTGCACTTGTTTTATCGGTTTTCATCATCGGCAAAAAAAATCAGATGACAATCTTTTCCGATATGACATTTTTATGCAAATATCGGCCGATAATATCAGTCCGTCGATATTATTGGACATCCCTAGTTTTCACAGTCTTGCTTTATGTAGGATTTCAGCTGCTCAACACTTTGCAGCCTCCTTTGTCATACTTTTTTTTTGCATAATGCGCCAAATATTTGTAAAACTACTCGTTCTTAATAATAAGTACCTAGAAATATGTATGTAATATGTCTGGACTCTAGGCAGGCCAGTTTAGTATCCAGACTATTTTACTATGGAGCCATGTTGTTTAAATATGAGCAGAATGTGGTGTTTGGTATTGTCTCGCTGTAATATGCAAGGCCATCCTTGAATAACACATCTGGATGGCAGTACATTTTGCTCCAAAACTTGATTGTATCATTCAGCATTAACAGAGTCTTCACAGATGTGCAAGTTATCCATGCCATGTGCACTAATTCACCCCCATACTATCATGGATGCTAGCTTTTGTACTGTGCCCTGGAACAATGCGCTGGAACAAACTGGATGGTCTCTCTCCTCTTTGGCCCAGAGGACGCGGGATCAATGATTTCCAAAAAGATCTGCACATTTTGATTGGGCAGACCACCGGGCAGTTTTTTTTTTTTACCTCCCCTCAGTCCATCTTAAATGAACTTGGGCCCGGAGAAGGCAGCAGCATTTCTGGATCTTGTTTATATAGGGTGTGATTGCAACATTGCAAAGTTTTAACTTGTGGATGCTGCGAAAAACCCGTATCAACAAGGCAATCAGAGATGGCAGACTTCACCCCATTAATGCAAATGTTGGCAAGTGCGGAGACACAAACAAACTCGCAGAGCCACTAGATGGCAGACTTCAACCATTCACGCAAATATTGGCAAGTGCGAAAACACAAACAGACAGACAAACAAACAAACACACAGAGCCGCTAAAAACAGTACTTCACGTCCACTCCATGGGGTGAAGTAACTAATAATGGTTTACAAAAGTGTTCCTGAGCCCATGCAGTGATTTCCACCACAGAATCCTGTCTGACTTTGATGCAGTGCTGCCAAAAGGCTCGAAGATCACAGCCATTCAGTATTGGGTTTTGGCCTTTTCCCTTGCAAGCAGAGATTTCTCCGTATTCTCCGAATCTTTTTATGACCTTATCGCCAAATTCATTGCAATTTTACATCAAGAAATGTTCTTCTTAAATAGTTGAACTATTTACCCAGGCAGTTTTTCAAAGAGTGCTGAAGCCATCCTTATTTCTGGAAGACTTTTAATACCCAATCATGTTACTGACCTGTTGCCAATTAACCAAATTAGCTGTGAGATGTTCCACCAGGTATATCTTTTTTCGCATAATGCTACTTTTCCAGTCTATTACCGTCTCATCTTTTTTGAAATGTCGTACATTTGAAAAAAAACATACATTTGACATGTTGTCTTTGTACTGCTTTCCAATAATATAGGGTTTAAGTGATTTGCAAATGTAGTGCAAATTCAGTCCTGAGTTTCAGAAAGTCAGGAGGATATCTGGAGGTCGCCAGCCCTGAGGTCAGGAAAAGATGTAGCAAAGCAGAAATCAAACCAAGAAAATCACCTCCCCACAATCAAGAGATAGATGTCTCTTTTCTAATACACTGGTAAAAAAAACCATAGTTCCTCTTCTGAACAACTGTGATTGGCCAAATCCATCTTGCACACATTCTGATCATGCTACCCTCATGTATTTTGCCTGACGAAATGCCCTATTTGGTCAACAGCCTTTCTGGTGAGATCAACTTAAAAAGCCCTATAGTCTCTCACATTATATCTTCCACTGCTTAATTTTAAAGTTCACTCATTCTTATAGTTCAGATTTCTTTTATCCTTTTGAGCATTTCTTTCCAGGCTGCAATGGCTGCTTCAGCTTTCTTTCATCTTTAACTGTTTCTCCCAAAACCTCATGGGTACACACCTACATTCTCCTTCCTCTTTGATGAACATGTTGGCTTATTTTGGCATCATAATTTATCTGGGATTCTTCCATGCAAATCATTGCATTCTGTTTTAATTTACATTTCACACAGCATCCCAACTTTTTCAGAAATGGGTTATAGATTGTACCACTAGTTTGCAAGGCTGCACCACAAAAAAACAGAACTCATTCAAAAGTGTCCAAAAAAACATCAGTTGGCGTGTGTGTCAGACGACCATGCAAAGAAGTGTGGAATCTGTGGGAGATGAAACAGTGCTCCTTTATTTCAGTTTTATATGGGCTACCGTATCACTCCTGAAAATGAGTTCACCTTCTCTTTAAAGGAAATTGTTTTCTTTCGGCAAGTGGAACACTGACTGGGAAGCAGAGTTTTTACCCATCCTTGTTATTGATCAAATGTTTACGAATGAAGAAAAATCATTCTATTAATATGATAAAAACATATTGTACAATGTATACTGCTTTACCCGCAAACAAACTTCTTAAATTTTGAGTTTTATAGTTGTCCTTCTTAATTTAGACATGGAAAATCACAGTATTACCGCACATAAGGGCTCGTTAACTGTGCCAGGTTTACTTACACTGTGCTCCCCCCTGCCTCTCCGACACAGTGACCCTAAGGGCTCATTAACTGTGCCAGGTTTACTTACACTGTGCTACTTCCTGCCTCTCAAACACAGTGACCCTAAGGGCTCATAAACTGTGCCAGGTTTACTTACACTGTGCTCCCCCCTGCCTCTCCAACACAGTGACCCTAAGGGCTCATTAACTGTGCCAGGTTTACTTACACTGTGCTACTTCCTGCCTCTCCAACACAGTGACCCTAAGGGCTCATTAACTGTGCCAGGTTTACTTACACTGTGCTCCCCCCTGCCTCTCCAACACAGTGACCCTAAGGGCTCATTAACTGTGCCAGGTTTACTTACACTGTGCTACTTCCTGCCTCTCCAACACAGTGACCCTAAGGGCTCATTAACTGTGCCAGGTTTACTTACACTGTGCTCCCCCCTGCCTCTCTGACACAGTGACCCTAAGGGCTCATTAACTGTGCCAGGTTTACTTACACTGTGCTCCCCCCTGCCTCTCCAACACAGTGACCCTAAGGGCTTATTAACTGTGCCAGGTTTACTTACACTGTGCTACTTCCTGCCTCTCCAACACAGTGACCCTAAGGGCTCATTAACTGTGCCAGGTTTACTTACACTGTGCTCCCCCCTGCCTCTCTGACACAGTGACCCTAAGGGCTCATTAACTGTGCCAGGTTTACTTACACTGTGCTCCCCCCTGCCTCTCCAACACAGTGACCCTAAGCGCTCATAAACTGTGCCAGGTTTACTTACACTGTGCTACTTCTTGCCTCTCCAACACAGTGATCCCAACAAAGGAGAGTCCAGAGTTCCGGTCACATGGCCTCCTTTCACACTCTCGGAGCACCAGTACCTGGAGATCAACGAAGACATGAACAGGAACTCGGTCAGGCAAAAGCTGAGAACCCGCTTCGTCCATTTCTGGACAGACACGTACGCTCGCCTTCCCACCATCAAAAGCTCTTCAACGGAGTAATCAGCATCAGGATGAAACGGCAGAAATATTCCTCGTCCCACCATGTCAGAATGTGCAGCAGATTCCAAAAGGATGCTGGGATCAAAGCGGAATTCCTCACAGTACTGGCCTTAAGGCCATGGGTCCTGATATAGATTAACAGTGATTCAACTTTGTAAGCCTTTTACTCATTTCCCATCAAACAGCTAAAAATCTGCAATAAACCAGTATGAGCAATGACTAGTGTTTTTTTTTTACCCCTTTTCATAAATTGCATAGACGCAGTTCTATTTAGCCATATATGCCACATCCATGCGCAGACACGCGCAGTATAGTTTATAAGCTAATCTGTCAGGAAAAGTAGGTATAGGCGTACAGGCAGTGCCCCATGCTTACAGAATTCAGGTCATTATAAAAATGGCGCTGCTGTATCATGTTATATTCCACAAACACAGAATTATCTGCCAATGAATTCACTGTCCATTTTTTCAGGGGCAGACACATGATAGAAATAACAGACACAAGGACCATCATACGTAAAATGGCATTTTCTTGGAGTTGATTGTTGGTGCGGTTTTGCCAATGCAAAGGACGCCCATATGAAAAATACACACACACACACACACAGACTGTAACCAGGATCTGCCTCCCCAAAATCAGACTCTGGTCTCACACGTCACTGATTAAAGCCTGATTAAGCTGTCTGTCGCTCTCCATTGCAAACACACTGGAGATACAGTGAGTGAGAGCGCCCTGAAGGCCGACTGGGGAGAAGCCATCTGCCAGAGCAGCGTGTTCTCATCTGAAACACAGCCGCCGGATTATCAATTAATTGGAACGAGGTCATCCACACCAGCTGCAGGGCAGCGCACTGTCAGGAACATACTGCTTAGCTCAGCGCGGGGGACTCACTGCCATATAATGAGAGCCCCCCCCCACCCGTCCCTATTTCTAAAACAGTGTCCCTGTCAAGACAAATCGAACGCGCAATACAATTTAATAACTCCGTTTTGAGTTGACTTTACTGCCTCTCTCCCTCTACTGGCACTACGCGCGGGCGAGCGAAGAGTGCTCTAATTAAATAGCGAGGCTGGCGGTTTATTCACTGCCAGCAATAAAACACTTTCTTTGCCAATTAATGCAAGTGCTTATACGGTATCCAATGCCCATTCAAGGCGGCACTAAGGGCCCATAGTATGTCTCTGCAGACCCGAAGGCAGCAGATTCAGACCCACCTGCAGTTCTGGGACTGCATTTCTAGGACCTTAGGTTTTCTGCGACAGCGCCACCTATCGAAGGTTAGGGTTAGGGTTAGGGCAGTGGTTCTCAAACTCGTTCCTGGCACCCCACTGTGTATACTGGTTTTTGTTACAACCACAACTGCAATCTTAGACTTTTAACAAGGTGTCGATTTGTCTTAATCAACTGCATTCCATGTTTAGTGCAGTTATTTACCACCTTTAGCTGCATTTTCATGGACATATCCACTGTGCCATGAAGAATAAAAACCCTCAAACATGTTATGCTTATTTTTCCATATTGTGAGGATTTGCAGGTAAAAAAAACATTTCTAAACAGATCAAACTAGACTGAGAAAATCAGTAAGCTCCAAATTGGGTTGCTGAACACGGGTGTTTTGAATTCTTTCAAAATAATTATCCTGATGGGCACCCTGGTGGCTCATCGGTCTAAGCACGGGCATCACAAAGGCTGTGTCCTTCCTGCAGTGACCTGGGTTCGATTCCCGCTCAGGTCATTTGCTGCATTTCTTCCCCCATTCTTCTCCCCAACCTTCCTGTCTCTCTGCACTGTATAACTATCCAATAAAGGAAAATTTCCCAAAAAATAATCTTAAAAAAAAGAATAATTTGCCTGAACTCAATAAAATGAACATGAAACGAAACAGATGTGACTTTACTGTTTGCCTAATAAATTGTTGGTTTTGCAGCCATGTGTTGACAGTTTCACTAATGAGGTACCTATCGATTGTTTATGTTGATTAAGGGTTTGGTCAAATCGTTTCCCTCCGCAGTTATTTATACTGGTTTCTAACATATCTCATTGTGGATATGAAATTTTAATTCTTCACAGCATGTGCAGATTTGTCAAATGTGGCTTAAGAGGACAAATAACTGCTCTGAACATGAATGCACCTAATTCAGGCAAATCAACAGCTTGTTAAAATCCTAAGATTGCAACTGTGGTCAGAACAAAAACAAGCATATACAGTGGGGCGACAGGACCGAGTTTGAGAACCACTGGATTAGGGTCCTAGAACAGCGGTCCTGAAAGTGCGGTCCTGAAACTGCTGCCTGCAGGGACACCCTACTCCTAAGGGCACGCGGTTTCACATAATACCGCACTGGTTCTCAAACTCAGTCCTAGTGCCCCCTGTGTATGCTGGTGTTTGTTCCAGCCACAATTGCAATGGGAGCGACCCTGACTGTGCCACTGAGCAATTTCCATTGAAATGAATGGGCGGCCATTTTCAGTTCAGTATCCAGTTCTTATAATACATCCATGGAGCGACCTGATGTACAATACGGCAACGAGATATATAAACTAGAGGCGCTACGTTATTCATTTCAGATCAGCCAATGTGTGAAGAGCTGGCCACCACCTTATGACGGGCGTACCTCCCGCTGGAACGCATGTATACAAATACGCTCCGGTTAATACAACCCCAATTCCGAAATAGTTGGGACAAAGTGTAAATTGTGAATAAAATCAAAACGCTATGACTTTCAAATCACACCAGCCAGTATTTTATTCACAATAGAACAGAGATAACATAGCAAATGTTGAAACTGAGAAATTTTACAATTTTATCCACAAAATAAGCTCATTTCAAATTTGATGGCTGCTACAGGTCTCAAAACGCGGCGTAAGTGACCTGACGCCGTCTGAAGAAAGTTTTACTTTAAGTTTCTTACTTTGAAAAATGTGAACTAGCCAACTGAGAGCAGAGTTGGGAAAATGAGCCTGAGTAATAAAAATATGAACCTTTAGGTTTCTAATCGAATATTCATAGTAAAAGTAAAAATGCGATCTAATAGAAACTATCGTTCTCCTTAAATCTCAGGATGCAATTGGTGCAAGTTCTTTCAGAATCGACCGATAATGAATTCAGTAATGTCCTTAGTTGCCAATATCGTCATGTAAAGCAACGAACTCTTATTCCACTAGCACCCTTGAATCTCCACATAATGTTCCCAAATCGCCCATAGATTTGATTCTCATACCTTCCAAGATGCATTGTTATTCATAAGCGGACAAATTAAATCAGACTTCACGCACACTAACTGGCACATGTAAGCCAACACTGGCGTTGAATTGCAAAAGGTAATCAGTATAGATTTTTCTCAAAGTGTTTACAGTGCTATCACAAATCTGCTGAAATCTTGACCTGCTCAGCCACAGAAAATGTCAAGAACAGAAGTCAACAATAAAGGTCGATAAATTAATATATGAAAAGAAATGAGACTGACACAGCCTTTGATCAGAAATTCCAGTTTAATGTACAGTGAGGCATTAAAAAAAAAATAAATCAGGGTGCTACAACTGCTTGAACAGCTTCAGATCCCTCCAAAATGTTCAGCCGAATGTCCTTGGACGATCCTCGAAGCCTCCATGTAAATGTCTATGCCATAGACCTCACTTGTGAGGAAAGGATCAATGTTTGCTCGTAGGAGGGTCTCATATGCATCTTGAAGACTGGGGAGAAAGGCAGGAACCTCAACAGGTGCCAGTGTATCAGGGGAAGGAGCCGGTCCGTTCCAGTCAATTCTCCAAGCAGCCAAATCCATCTCAAGACACAAAAAACCTTATGGTCAAATTCTCACTCTTGTGCTGCTTGAAACCATGTCCCACCCTTTCAAAATATCAATATCACTTACTGGTAAATAATTTTTTTCAAACAGGAGCTACTTGGTGTGTGAATCTGAACTACAACCCCAATTCCAAAATGGTTGGGACAAAGTGTAAATTGTGAATGAAATCAAAACGCAATGACTTTCAAGTCTCACCAGCCAGTATTTTATTCACAATAGAACAGAGATAACATAGCAAATGTTGAAACTGAGAAATTTTACAATTTTATCCACAAAATGAGCTCATTTCAAATTTGATGGCTGCTACAGGTCTCAAAAAAGTTGGGACAGGGGCCTGTTGACCATGGTGTAGCATCCCCTCTTCTTTTTAACACAGAGTGGAGGCGTCTGGGCATTGAGGAGACAAGTTTCTTGAGTTTAGCCATTGGAATTTGATCCCACTCTTGTTGTACAGGCTTTCAGCTGCTGTGCTACCCCCTGCCTCTCTGACAAAGTGACCCAAAGGGTGTTAAGGAGAGGTCAGGTGGACACCAGGTGCAGGATCCAAAGTGTTTATTGAAACACAAAACACGAGGGAAAAGATTGCAGACAGGCCAGAAACAAAACACCGTGCACTAGCACTGAACCACTGGGAGAACTAAGGTACACTGCCCAAGGCAGGGGGGAAACAGAAGTACACACTCCTAGAGTGGCTAGACTAAAAAACAAACACTGGATCTAACTAAACTGATGGAAACACTGGGAGAATTAGACAAAGGGCAGTCAAGACAAGGGCGCAGCACAACACGAGGCTCGGGAAAAACACAAAGGAAAAACTCAGGAAGGCACAGGTGCTGTGAATAGGCAATGCAGAGCTGAGCAGATTCAGGTATAAAAACAAAATCCCGTCTGACGGTCTCTTCTCTCTACCCCACTAATATACGCATGGGAGGAGGCAGGGATACGGAAGGCAATCTCAGGTGGAAACAGAAACACATGGGATTAAAGAACAAATTCACGAGGACCAGGTTAACAATAATGACTCGAGACAAAACGCTGAGACAATAAATCAAGCTAGACAGTTTAGATGGAGGTAACCTAAACGTGACAAGTATAAAAGCACCACGAGAGAAGCAAAGGAAAGCACAGCTTTAAACGCAGTTAATCAGGGAAAGCTTAGGAAGGAATTTACAAAAGCTAGAAACACTCGCACTCGCTAATGAGTTAATTAGGTTAATAATATGTGACGAAATATATTCAAACACCCTTAACTAAGTGCTGGTTAGTACGGGTTAGTGATGACCCTATCAGAGAATGCATTCACTCAGAGTTTCGCGAGACCCAGAATTAAGCACAGGTGGAAGCAATGAATGAAATACCACAGCCGATTCCGAAAGAGGAAACGTGATTGGACAACGAGACTCAGGCATGCTGAAGGCTGTCAAACGACATCACAGAAGTTTGGGCAAGAGGGAATCAATGGTCAGACCGCGGGGATGGAGCTGATAAACAAATCAAGAGAGGCATGGGGGAAAACGTACAAGCACACGAGGCAGAACCATAACAAAGGGCTCATAAAGAGTGCCAGGTTGAATTACACTGTGCTCCCCCCTAACTCTCCAACACAGTGACCCTAAGGGCTCATAAACTGTGCCAGGTTGACTTACACAGTGCTTCTTCCTGCCTCTCAAACACAGTGACCCTAAGGGCTCATTAACTGTGCCAGGTTTACTTACACTGTGCTACTTCCTGCCTCTCAAACACAGTGACCCTAAGGGGTCATTAACTGTGCCAGGTTACCTTACACTGTGCGACTTCCTGCATCTCCAACACAGCGACCCAAAGGGCTCATAAACTGTGGCAGGTTAACTTGCACTGTGCTACTTCCTGCCTCTCCAACACAGTGACCCTAAGGGCTCATTAACTGTGCCAGGGTTACTTACACTGTGCTACCACCTGCCTCTCCAACACAGTGACCCTAAGGGCTCATTAACTGTGCCAGGTTTACTTACACTGTGCTCCCCCTGCCTCTCCAACACAGTGACCCTAAGGGCTCATTAACTGTGCCAGGTTTACTTATACTGTGCTACCCCCTGCCTCTCCAACACAGTGACCCTAAGGGCTCATTAACTGCGCCAGGGTTACTCACACTGTGCTACCCCCTGCCTCTGCAACACAGTGACCCTAAGGGCTGATTAACTGTGCCAGGTTTACTTACACTGTGCTCCCCCCTGCCTTTCAAACACAGTGACCCTAAGGGCTCAAAAACTGTGCCAGGTTTACTTACACTGTGCTACTTCCTGCCTCTCCAACACAGTGACCCTAAGGGCTCATTAACTGTGCCAGGTTTACTTACACTGTGCTCCCCCCTGCCTCTCCAACACAGTGACCCTAAGGGCTCATTAACTGTGCCAGGTTTACTTACACTGTGCTACCCCCTGCCTCTCCAACACAGTGACCCTAAGGGCTCATTAACTGTGCCAGGTTGACTTACACTGTGCTACTTCCTGCCTCTCCAACACAGTAACCCTAAGGGCTCATAAACTGTGCCAGGTTTACTTACAGTGTGCTCCCCCCTGCCTTTCAAACAAGTGACCCTAAGGGCTCATTAACTGTGCCAGGTTGACTTACACTGTGCTACTTCCTGCATCTCCAACACAGTGACCCTAAGGGCTCATTAACTGTGCCAGGTTTACTTACACTGTGCTACTTCCTGCCTCTCCAACACAGTGACCCTAAGGGGTCATTAACTGTGCCAGGTTTACTTACACTGTGTTACTTCCTGCCTCTCCAACACAGTGACCCAAAGGGCTCATTAACTGTGCCAGGTTTACTTACACTGTGCTACCCCGTGCCTCTCCAACACAGTGACCCTAAGGGCTCATTAACTGTGCCAGGTTTACTTACACTGTGCTACTTCCCCTCCAACACAGTGACCCTAAGGGCTCTCCAACACAGTGACCCTAAGGGCTCATTAACTGTGCCAGGTTGACCCCCTTCCACTGTGCTAACTGTCCTGCCTCTCCAACACAGTGACCCTAAGGGCTCATTAACTGTGCCAGGTTTACTTACACTGTGCTCACCCCTGCCTTTCAAACACAGTGACCCTAAGGGCTCATAAACTGTGAAAGGTTTACTTACACTGTGCTAATTCCTACCTCTCCAACACAGTGACCCTAAGGGCTCATAAACTGTGCCAGGTTTACTTACACTGTGCTCCCCCCTGCCTCTCCAACACAGTGACCCTAAGGGCTTATTAAATGTGCCAGGTTTACGTACACTGTGCTACCCCCTGCCTCTCCAACACAGTGACCCTAAGGGCTCATTAACTGTGCCAGGTTGACTTACACTGTGTGACCCTCCAACACAGTGACCCTAAGGGCTCATTAACTGTGCCAGGTTTACTTACACTGTGCTCCCCCTGCCTCTCCAACACAGTGACCCTAAGGGCTCATTAACTGTGCCAGGTTTGACTTACACTGTGCAGGGTTACTTACCCCTGCCTCTCCAACACAGTGACCCTAAGGGCTCATTAACTGTGCCAGGTTTACTTACACTGTGCCCCCCTGCCTCTCCAACACAGTGACCCTAAGGGCTCATTAACTGTGCCAGGTTTACTTACACTGTGCTACCCCCTGCCTCTCCAAACACAGTGACCCTAAGGGCTCATTAACTGTGCCAGGTTTACTTACACTGTGCTCCCCCCTGCCTCTCCAACACAGTGACCCTAAGGGCTCATTAACTGTGCCAGGCCAGGTTTGACCCTAAGGGCTTATTAACTGTGCCAGGTTGACTTACACCCCCTGCCTCTCCAACACAGTGACCCTAAGGGCTCATTAACTGTGCCAGGTTTACTTACACTGTGCTCCCCCTGCCTCTCCAACACAGTGACCCTAAGGGCTCATTAACTGTGCCAGGTTTACTTTTACTTACACTGTGCTGACCCCCCCTGCCTCTCCAACACAGTGACCCTAAGGGCTCATTAACTGTGCCAGGTTTACTTACACTGTGCTCCCCCTGCCTCTCCAACACAGTGACCCTAAGGGCTCATTAACTGTGCCAGGTTTACTTACACTGTGCTACCCCTGCCTCTCCAACACAGTGACCCTAAGGGCTCATTAACTGTGCCAGGTTTATTTACACACTGTGCTCCCCCCCTGCCTCTCCCAACACAGTGACCCTAAGGGCTCATTAACTGTGCCAGGTTGACTTACACTGTGCTACTACACCCTGCCTCTCCAACACAGTGACCCTAAGGGCTCATTAACTGTGCCAGGTTCCAACACAGTTACACTGTGCTACTACACTGTGCTCCCCTGCCTCTCCAACACAGTGACCCTAAGGGCTCATAAACTGTGCCAGGTTTACTTACACTGTGCTACCCCCTGCCTCTCCAACACAGTGACCCTAAGGGCTCATTAACTGTGCCAGGTTTACTTACACTGTGCTACCCCCTGCCTCTCCAACACAGTGACCCTAAGGGCTCATTAACTGTGCCAGGTTTACTTACACTGTGCTCCCCCCTGCCTCTCCAACACAGTGACCCTAAGGGCTCATTAACTGTGCCAGGTTTACTTACACTGTGCTACCCCCTGCCTCTCCAACACAGTGACCCTAAGGGCTCATTAACTGTGCCAGGTTTACTTACACTGTGCTGTGCCTCTCCAACACAGTGACCCTAAGGGCTCATTAACTGTGCCAGGTTTACTTACACTGTGCACTTCCTGCCTCTCCACACAGTGACCCTAAGGGCTCATTAACTGGCTCATTAACTGTGCCAGGTTTACTTACACACTGTGTGCTCCAACACAGTGACCCCCCCTAAGGGCCTCTCCAACACAGTGACCCTAAGGGCTCATTAACTGTGCCAGGTTTACTTACACTGTGCCCCCCTGCCTCTCCAACACAGTGACCCTAAGGGCTCATTAACTGTGCCAGGTTTACTTACACTGTGCTCCCCCCTGCCTCTCCAACACAGTGACCCTAAGGGCTCATTAACTGTGCCAGGTTTACTTACACTGTGCTACCCCCTCCAGCCTCTCCAACACAGTGACCCTAAGGGCTCATTAACTGTGCCAGGTTTACTTACACTGTGCTACCCCCTGCCTCTCCAACACAGTGACCCTAAGGGCTCATTAACTGTGCCAGGTTTACTTACACTGTGCTACCCCTGCCTCTCCAACACAGTGACCCTAAGGGCTCATTAACTGTGCCAGGTTTACTTACACACCCCCTGCCTCTCCAAACACAGTGACCCTAAGGGCTCTTAACTGTGCCAGGTTGACTTTACACTGTGCTACTTCCTGCCTCTCCAACACAGTGACCCTAAGGGCTCATTAACTGTGCCAGGTTTACTTACACTGTGCTACCCCCAAGGGCCTCTCCAACAGTGACCCTAAGGGCTTTTCAAACAGTGACCCTAAGGGCTCATTAACTGTGCCAGGTTTGACTTACACTGTGCTCCCCCCTGCCTCTCCAACACAGTGACCCTAAGGGCTCATTAACTGTGCCAGGTTGACTTACACTGTGCTACTTCCTGCCTCTCCAACACAGTGACCCTAAGGGCTCATTAACTGTGCCAGGTTTACTTACACTGTGCTCCCCCCTGCCTCTCCAAACACAGTGACCCTAAGGGCTCATTAACTGTGCCAGGTTTACTTACACTGTGCTACCCCCTGCCTCTCCAACACAGTGACCCTAAGGGTAACTGTGCCAGGTTTACCCACTGTGCTCCCCCCTGCCTCTCCAACACAGTGACCCTAAGGGCTCATAAACTGTGCCAGGTTTACTTACACTGTGCTCCAAACACAGTGACCCTAAGGGCCTTAACTGTCCAACACAGTGACCCTCCAACACAGGGCTCATTAACTGTGCCAGGTTTTGACCCACACTGTGCTACTTCCTGCCTCTCCAACACAGTGACCCTAAGGGCTCATTAACTGTGCCAGGTTTACTTACACTGTGCTACCCCCTGCCTCTCCAACACAGTGACCCTAAGGGCTCATTAACTGTGCCAGGTTGACTTACACCGTGCTACTTCCTGCCTCTCCAACACAGTAACCCTAAGGGCTCATAAACTGTGCCAGGTTTACTTACACTGTGCTCCCCTCTGCCTCTCCAACACAGTGACCCTAAGGGCTCATTAACTGTGCCAGGTTTACTTACACTGTGATCCCCCCTGCCTTTCAAACACAGTGACCCTAAGGGCTCATAAACTGTGCCAGGTTTACTTACACTGTGCTACTTCCTGCCTCTCCAACACAGTGACCCTAAGGGCTCATTAACTGTGCCAGGTTTACTTACACTGTGCTCCCCCCTGCCTCTCCAAACACAGTGACCCTAAGGGCTCATTAACTGTGCCAGGTTGACTTACACCGTGCTTCTTCCTGCCTCTCCAACACAGTGACCCTAAGGGCTCATTAACTGTGCCAGGTTGACTTACACCGTGCTACTTCCTGCCTCTCCAACACAGTAACCCTAAGGGCTCATAAACTATGTCAGATTTACTTACACTGTGCAACCCCCTTCCTCTCCAACACAGTGACCCTAAGAGCTCATTAACTGTGCCAGGTTTACTTACACTGCGCTACCCCCTGCCTCTCCAACACAGTGACCCTAAGGGCTCATAAACTGTGCCAGGTTGACTTCCACTGTGCTACTTCCTGCCTCTCCAACACAGTGACCCTAAGGGCTCATTAACTGTGCCAGGTTTACTTACACTGTGCTCCCCCCTGCCTTTCCAAACACAGTGACCCTAAGGGCTCATAAACTGTGCCAGGTTTACTTACACTGTGCTTCTTCCTGCCTCTCCAACACAGTGACCCTAAGGGCTCATTAACTGTGCCAGGTTTACTTACACTGTGCTCCCCCCCTGCCTCTCCAACACAGTAACCCTAAGGGCTCATAAACTGTGCCAGGTTTACTTACACTGTGCTAAGGGCCCCTGCCTCTCCAACACAGTGACCCAAAGGGCTCATTAACTGTGCCAGGTTTACTTACACTGTGCTACCCCCTGCCTCTCCAACACAGTGACCCTAAGGGCTCATTAACTGTGCCAGGTTTACTTACACTGTGCTCCCCCCTGCCTCTCCAACACAGTGACCCTAAGGGCTCACTGTGCTACTTCCTGCCTCTCCAACACAGTAACCCTAAGGGGCTCATAAACTGTGCCAGGTTTACTTACACTGTGCTCCCCCCTGCCTTTCAAACACAGTGACCCTAAGGGCTCATGCCAGGTTGACTTACACTGTGCTACTTCCTGCCAGGTTTACTTACACTGTGCTACCCCCTGCCTCTCCAAACACAGTGACCCTAAGGGCTCATTAACTGTGCCAGGTTTACTTACACCGTGCTTCTTCCTGCCTCTCCAACACAGTGACCCTAAGGGCTCATTAACTGTGCCAGGTTGACTTACACTGTGCTCTCCAACACAGTGACCCTAAGGGCCTCTCCAACACAGTGACTTCCTGCCTCTCCAACACAGTGGGCTCATTAACTGTGCCAGGTTTACTTACACTGTGCTACCCATTCAAACAACTCTCCAACACAGTGACCCAGGCTTTGTGCCAGGTTTACACTGTGCTCCCCCCTGCCTCTCCAACACAGTGACCCTAAGGGCTCATTAACTGTGCCAGGTTTACTTACACTGTGCTACCCCCTGCCTCTCCAACACAGTGACCCTAAGGGCTCATTAACTGTGCCAGGTTTACTTACACTGTGCTACCCCCTGCCTCTCCAACACAGTGACCCTAAGGGCTCATAAACTGTGCCAGGTTTACTTACACTGTGCTACCCCTGCCTCTCCAACACAGTGACCCTAAGGGCTCATTAACTGTGCCAGGTTTACTTACACTGTGCTACCCCCTGCCTCTCCAACACAGTGACCCTAAGGGCTCATAAACTGTGCCAGGTTTACTTACACTGTGCTACTTCCTGCCTCTCCAACACAGTGACCCTAAGGGCTCATTAACTGTGCCAGGTTTACTTACACTGTGCTACCCCTGCCTCTCCAACACAGTGACCCTAAGGGCTCATTAACTGTGCCAGGTTGACTTACACTGTGCCCTTCTGCCTGCCTCTCCAACACAGTGACCCTAAGGGCTCATTAACTGTGCCAGGGTTTTACACTGTGCTCCCCCTGCCTCCAACACAGTGACCCTAAGGGCTCATTAACTGTGCCAGGTGCAACCTTCCTTACAGTGACTGTGCTTCAGGTTTTCCTGCCTCTCCAAACACAGTGACCCTAAGGGCTCATTAACTGTGCCAGGTTGACTTACACCGTGCTACTTCCTGCCTCTCCAACACAGTAACCCTAAGGGCTCATAAACTATGTCAGATTTACTTACACTGTGCAACCCCCTTCCTCTCCAACACAGTGACCCTAAGAGCTCATTAACTGTGCCAGGTTTACTTACACTGTGCTCCCCCCTGCCTTTCAAACACAGTGACCCTAAGGGCTCATAAACTGTGCCAGGTTTACTTACACTGCGCTACCCCCTGCCTCTCCAACAGAGTGACCCTAAGGGCTCATTAACTGTGCCAGGTTGACTTCCACTGTGCTACTCCTGCCTCTCCAACACAGTGACCCTAAGGGCTCATTAACTGTGCCAGGTTTACTTACACTGTGCTCCCCCCTGCCTTTCAAACACAGTGACCCTAAGGGCTCATAAACTGTGCCAGGTTTACTTACACTGTGCTACTTCCTACCTCTCCAACACAGTGACCCTAAGGGCTCATTAACTGTGCCAGGTTTACTTACACTGTGCTCCCCCCTGCCTCTCCGACACAGTGACCCTAAGGGCTTATTAACTGTGCCAGGTTTACTTACACTGTGCTACCCCCTGCCTCTCCAACACAGTGACACTAAGGGCTCATTAACTGTGTCAGGTTGACTTACACCGTGCTACTTCCTTCCTCTCCAACACAGTAACCCTAAGGGCTCATAAACTGTGCTAGGTTTACTTACACCTTGCTTCTTCCAGCCTCTCCAACACAGTGACCCTAAGAGCTAATTAACAGTGCCAGGTTGACTTACACTGTGGTACCCCCTTCCTCTCCAACACAGTGACCCTAAGGGCTCATAAACTGTGCCAGGTTTACTTACACCGTGCTACTTCCTGCCTCTCCAACACAGTGACCCTAAGGGCTCATTAACTGTGCCAGGTTGACTTACACCGTGCTTCTTCCTTCCTCTCCAACACAGTAACCCTAAGTGCTCAAAAACTGTGCCAGGTAGACTTACACCGTGCTACTTCCTGCCTCTCCACTACAGTAACCCTAAGGGCTCCTAAACTGTGCCAGGTTTACTCACACTGTGCTCCCCCCTGCCTTTCAAAAACAGTGACCCTAAGGGCTCATAAACTCTGCCAGGTTTACTTGCACCGTGCTACTTCCTGCCTCTCCAACACAGTGACCCTAAGGGCTCATTAACTGTGCCAGGTTTACTTACACTGTGCTACCCCCTGCCTCTCCAACAGAGTGAACCTAAGGGCTCATAAACTGTGCCAGGTTTACTTACACTGTCCTACTTCCTGCCTCTCCAACACAGTGACTCTAAGGGCTCATAATCCGTGCCAGGTTTACATACACTGTGCTCCCCCCTGCCTTTCAAACACAGTGACCCTAAGGGCTCATAAACTGTGCCAGGTTTACTTACAATGTGCTACCCCCTGCCTCTCCAACACAGTGACCCTAAGGGCTCATTAACTGTGCAAGGTTTACTCACACTGTGCTCCCCCCTGCCTCTCCAACACAGTGACCCTAAGGGCTCATTAACTGTGCCAGGTTTACTTACACTGTTCTACCCCCTGCCTCTCCAACACAGTGACCCTAAGGGCTCATTAACCGTGCCAGGTTTACTTACACTGTGCTACACCCTGCCTCTCCAACACAGTGACCCTAAGGGCTCATTAACTGTGCCAGGTTTACTTACACTGTGCTACCCCCTGCCTCTCCAACACAGTGACCCTGAGGGCTCATTAACTGTGCCAAGTTTACTTACAATGTGCTATTTCCTGCCTCTCCAACACAGTGACCCTAAGCGTTCATAAACTGCGACAGGTTTACTTACACAGTGCTCCCCCCTGCCTTTCAAACACAGTGGCCCTCAGGGCACATTAACTGTGCCAGGCTTACTTACACTGTGCTCCCCCCTGCCTCTCCAACACAGTGACCCTAAGGGCTCATTAACTGTGCCAGGTTTACTTACACTGTGCTACCCCCTGCCTCTCCAACACAGTGACCCTAAGGGCTCATTAACTGTGCCAGGGTTACTTACACTGTGCTCCCCCCTGCCTCTCCAACACAGTGACCCTAAGGGCTCATTAACTGTGCCAGGTTTACTTACACTGTGCTACCCCCTGCCTTTCAAACACAGTGACCCGAAGGGCTCATAAACTGTGCCAGGTTTACTTACACTGTGCTACTTCCTGCTTCTCCAACACAGTGACCCTAAGGGCTCATTAACTGTGCCAGGTTTACTTACAGTGTGCTACCCCCTGCCTCTCCAACACAGTGACCCTAAGGGTTCATTAACTGTGCCTGGTTGACTTACACCGTGCTACTTCCTGCCTCTCCAACACAGTAACCCTAAGGGCTCATAAACTGTGCCAGGTTTACTTACAGTGTGCTCCCCCCTGCCTTTCAAACAAGTGACCCTAAGGGCTCATTAACTGTGCCAGGTTGACTTACACTGTGCTGCCCCCTGCCTCTCCAACACAGTGACTCTAAGGGCTCATTAACTGTGCCAGGTTTACTTACACTGTGCTCCCCCTGCCTTTCAAACACAGTGACCCTAAGGGCTCATAAACTGTGCCAGGTTTACTTACACTGTGCTACTTCCTGCTACTCCAACACAGTGACCCTAAGGGCTCATTAACTGTGCCAGGTTTACTTACACTGTGCTACTTCCTGCCTCTCCAACACAGTGACCCTAAGGGCTCATTAACTGTGCCAGGTTTACTTACACTGTGCTCCCCCCTGCCTCTCAAACACAGTGACTCTAAGGGCTCATAAACCGTGCCAGGTTTATTTACACTGTGCTCCCCCCTGCCTCTCAAACACAGTGACCCTAAGGGCTCACAAACCGTGCCAGGTTTATTTACACTGTGCTACTTCCTGCCTCTCCAACACAGTGACCCTAAGAGCTCATTAACTGTGCCAGGTTTACTTACACTGTGCTACTTCCTGCTTCTCCAACACTGTGACCCTAAGGGCTCATTTACTGTGCCAGGTCTACTTACACTGTGTTACTTCCTGCCTCTCCAACACAGTGATCCCAACAGAGGAGAGTCCAGAGTTCCGGTCACATGGCCTCCTTTCACACTCTCGGAGCACCAGTACCTGGAGATCAACGAAGACATGAACAGGAACTCGTTCAGGCACATGCTGAGAACCCGATTTGTCCATTTCTGGACATTTGCAATTTGACGACGAGTAACATTGTTTTTGAAGTATTCCACAATTTTTTTACGCAAGCCTTCACAGGTTGGAGAGCCTCTGGCCATCTTTACTTCTGAGAGACTCAGCCTCTCTAAGACATCCCTTTTATAGCCAATCATGTTACACACCTGATGCCAGTTAACTTAATTACTTGCTAAATGTTCTTTCAGCTGATTCTCTTACATATTAATTGCTTTTTCAGCCCTTTTTTGCCTGTGTCCCCACTTTTTTGAGACCTGTTGCAGCCAGAAAATTTGAAATAAAACCCCTTAAAACCCCTTCGGTACTGTAATATTATGACCGATCTCGTTCTGTCAGGCCAGGTTTATTTTCTCTAGCAGTACGGTCTTGGACGGGGCACTTGTTAACTAGTCAGATAATTTATCATTGCAAATGCTGGGAACCTTGATAACAAGTGTCTTATTGTGACCGCTGCCAAGTTGGGAAACCAGTTAAGGAAACTCTTGCTGAATAAATGCCGGTTTTTCCTGCATAGAGAATTTGGCGGTGGCTGCCACCGCCAAATTTCTTACCGCCACCAGCTCACGGCATAATGCTCGGTGTTTTTACGGGAAACTCATAACCGGGAAAAGCCTCATAACCGGGACACTCAAGTCCATGTAAAAGCACTCACTGTCAGAATCTGTCATTTCTGTCAATTATAACTGCAATTGCAGCATGCAACCACTGGCAGTGGCGGTGACGCTGCATCAAAATCAGCAAGATCATGAAGCTACAAAAGAGCCGACGAAGGACAGTCGTTCACCGACCCAAAGAAGGGTCCTTCACTGCGATTTTCCCAGCGGATGTGACTCAGCTGAGGGCACGTCCTTGTTCCTGGCTGGTGCAGCTTCTGGCAGTAAGATAATGTGAAACACCGCTATTAAATGGACATCCAATGAATGAAGAAAAACTCGACCTAAAGTGAAGTTAACCAGTTATCCATTATTGAAATTATAACGTTTCCACCAAAGTTTAACGTTAGTGAAATTAACCGTTAGCCTGCGGGAACCCATATATGCAGCGAGTTTGCTTTGCTGTACTGCGGTTTGTAGCTACACAAACCGGAAAGAGTTTAATTTCCAACCTCCACCTTTTTCGGCTTTTTATTTGCCAGAATGATTTTAAAAGGAGGCACAAATACATTTTGGGGGGGTTTCGTTCGCGGGAAGGTGGGCTTGAATGTAATATTAATATTTAATATCGCGAATGCATATGTTGCGCCTGCCCTAACAACCCGGTGTATCATCAGTTATAAGGCTACCACCGTTATTTGCTATTACCATGTATCGACGGATCCGAAGTTTGTAAACACCACTCCCCGACTCGCACATGCGCGTGGAGCGTAAGGCAAGAACCCTTTCCACTCAGCGCTGTACCAGCAATAACAACGTGGTTTTGTGTGCTCGCGTGTATCCGGAAAAGTAACTTGGATTTGCATCTAATTATTGTTCATCAACATTATATTTGTTGGTTAGTTAATAGAAGACAGTATTAATCGATTTTTAATCGTATTTACGTGTGCTGAGCGCTGCAATGGCTTCAGCAATATCTGCCAAAATCGGGCATCTTGACAAGACTGCCATGACGCGGTACAAAGAAAAACTTGTTTTTGAGAAGGTTTACTTACCTGATCCTTACAACTTGGCTGCAGGGTGGACGGACAAAGTTGATAGCTGGCCAGAAATTACTTTTGCGAACATTTGCAATTACCTGATCCATTCACCTGGTGCATACACACATGAATCCTTGAAGGTGTTCAGGTTGCTGGAAGCCTGGGGTTATTATGAATGCAACTTTGTCCAAACTGTTTTCTTTAATGACCTGTCCTTGTCGGACATGTCAGGTGAAGTACCAGCAGTATGTTTCCTGAAAATGAAAGTATCTCCATCCCAGAGACTCAACGAAAAGCCGGATGAGCCCTGGATTCTTGTACACAAGGTCAAAGGATACATCATTGGAGCCCACAGTACATGCAAAGCTGGGTAGGCCAACATATTTGAAAAGTTATCAGCTGTAGACAGATTTGATTCCTGACGCATGATAGTTTTTATTCTGACATACTAGTAGTAAATCTCTGTATCTTTACACTTGAAAATTTTAAATGTAATCACACACCATGTCTGAATATTGATATGATATTGCCTTAATTGGGGGAGGGGGAGGTACCTCATGCTAGACCTGCCTAAGGTTGATACAAAAATTTTTGTAATCAGTGATAAACCAAACATTACTTAAGTAGCATAATGAACAAGTCTAGTATTTGCCTACTGAATTTTAGTAGGTCGACTCATACTGATTTCCACAGGTTGGGGGAAGCTTGCGGTCATGTGGCTGCCCTGATGGGAAGCCCTCATCAAGCACAGAGAGAAATTTTCATCTACTGATGTGGCATGCAAGTGGAATGAAGCTGGTAAAAAACAGGTATGGATGGAAATGTATGATGTAATTACACATATACCCAGTATTGTTGCCCACATTGACCCACCCCCCCTCCCCTCAGAACATCCTTGCATAGTTTAAGCTAGTCATGGTTCTTTCAGTCAAGCCTTTCCATGAGAAGATACTAGCCTAGCCCATTTTATACATTAAGGCGTAAACTGAGCTACCTATTTATATTTGTAAGTGAGAAAATGAGCTCAAAATTCAGTTTTTATGCATTAATATGTGAGACACCTGTTTTAACCTAGTGAAATTTTCAGTTTGCCTGCTTATGGAAAACTTAGTGAAAACCTTGCGTGATCTTTTACAGGTCTTACCTCAGCCAGTTAATCAGCTGAGCTTCAAGGCACCAGACAGAAAAGACAAACGACGAGTGTCGACAAAAAAGAAATTGATGCAAGTACCAATGGTGTCCCCAAACAACCTGGATGCTGCCATCCAACAATTGAAGATCATCAGTCCCAACTCTGTGTTCTTTACAACTCAGCCTGTGTCAGAGTCAGACACAGATTCTGCTTCTGAAGATAAAGAAGCAAGTCCAGCTGGTGTACCTGAGCTCCTCACCTCACTGCATGAACCAGGCCTGAAATGCAGAGCAGATGTAGGCAAAAGATCAAGTCAAATGAAGAAAAATTATGAAGAGTATGTGGTTTATGAAAGCCAGACTAGACAGCTCTGTGCTGTGACAAAGGCACAGTCCGAGTCGCCTCTGTGGCATGCGCACCGTACTGGAAGAATTACTGTGTTCTAACCAGGCAGGACAGTACCCACCCAGCAGATCTGGTGAAAAGGATCATGGGTTATTCTGCAGTAACTTCCTTCGTGCCACAGCTGGCCTGGGGCGCAGAAAATGAGCCTAAGGCCTGTGAGAAGTACACCGCACAACAGCAGTTATACAAAAACCTGAAAGTGGAAACAACAGGATTACACATTTCTGTGGACCATCCTCATTTAGGTGCTTCACCAGATGGTATTGTAACATGCGACTGTTGTGAGAGCAGACTTGTTGAGATTAAGCGTCCCTGGCTTCAGCTGTAAAGACGAAAGTTTGCTGAGCCATATTGGTAGCAAAAGTTTTTTCCTTGACAAGGGACCAGAACTTAAAAAGAGTGACAAATATTACACCCAGGTTCAATTTCAGATGCTCATTTCAGGTATAAAACACTGATTTTGTCACGTACACAACTGTGGACATGGTGATAAGTCGAATTGAATATGATGAGGAATTTTGCAATTAATTATTAGTTAAGGCAAACACTTTCTTCTTCCAACATGTACTACCTGAGCTCTGTGTAAGAAATCTTGCAGTCAAATAACAGAAGTCTTTGTCAATCACGTAATTATGTATGTCTGTGTGATATTTTAGAATTAGTTTTCCTTGTAAATTTGTGTAATACCCCCAGCAAGAGGCTAGTGAAATGTCTTCAGCACTAGGCTGCAGAAAGTGTAGTATCTGTTTGCTAAAAACACAAAAGTGACTCTTGTTGTTGTTACAAGACTTTATTTTCTGTTTGTGAAATCTGCAATGGTAGTTTTGAACTGTAAAAAAAAAATAAAAATACAATTTGAGAATACAGTCTCCTTCATGCATGGTAAATACACTCAGGAAATAGTGGTGATGCCTAGAAAAATGCTTAAAGCACTTGTTAATTGAAGAGAAAAAAAATAAATGCTTTATTACAGTGTTCGGTGTTTGAAAAATATACTGGAATGTGTACTCATTGTCATGGAAAAAGTTTTTGATTCTACGTGTAACAATAAAAAACTGTGACCACACCGACATTAAAAAATTTACAGCTTACATTGTATTTTTCCGTGTATTGATCGATGATTAATTGATAGTGAACTTAAATAAATAAATTGATAGAGAAAGCATATCTGATTATCGCTTGTAAAACTGAAGCCGATCCCCACCACTATCAGGAAATAATACAGACAGGTGAAAAGGAATATTTGTCATAATATATTTCTCAAATTTTAATGAATATTATTCCCATACATTCTGCACTTGTTACAATTTGTATCTATTGCAATGTAATGATTTCAGATGTAAATTACATAGAATGTCACACAACAGAACACTAGTACCAGTAATTTAAAATCTTAAGTTATTTCAGACAAGCAAACAAAATATTTTTCACATATAGCAAGAATTACTGAAGCTTTCAGCATGGCGCAAGAGAGGATCTGAAGCTTTCAGCACGGCGCAAGAGAGGATCTGAAGCTTTAAGCATGGCGCAAGAGAGGATATGAAGCTTTCAGCATGGCGCAACAGAGGATCTGAAGCTTTCAGCATGGCGCAACAGAGGATATGAAGCTTTCAACATAGCGCAAGAGAGGATATGAAGCTTTCAGCATGGCGCAAAAGAGGATCTGAAGCTTTCAGCATGGCCCAAGAGAGGATATGAAGCTTTCAGCATGGCGCAAGAGAGGATATGAAGCTTTCAGCACGGCGCAAGACAGGATATGAAGCTTTCAGCATGGCGCAAGAGAGGATCTGAATCTTTCAGCATGGCGCAGGAGAGGATCCGAAGCTTTCAGCATGACGCAAGAGAGGAGGATATGAAAGAGAGGATGTGAAGCTTTCAGCAGGGCGCAAGAGAGGATATGAAGCTTTCAGCATGGCGCAACAGAGGATCTGAAGCTTTCAGCATGGCGCAAGAGAGGATCTGAAGCTTTCAGCATGGCGCAACAGAGGATATGAAGCTTTCAGCATGGCGCAAGAGAGGATCTGAAGCTTTCAGCACGGCGCAAGAGAGGATCTGAAGCTTTCAGCATGGCGCAAGAGAGGATCTGAAGCTTTCAGCATGGCGCAACAGAGGATATGAAGCTTTCAGCATGGCGCAAGAGAGGATCTGAAGCTTTCAGCATGGCGCAAGAGAGGATCTGAAGCTTTCAGCATGGCGCAGGAGAGGATCCGAAGCTTTCAGCAGGATGCAAGAGAGGATATGAAGCTTTCAGCATGACGCAGGAGAGGATCTGAAGCTTTCAGCAGGGCGCAACAGAGGATATGAAGCTTTAAGCCTGGCGCAAGCGAGGATATGAAGCTTTCAGCATGGCGCAAGAGAGGATATGAAGCTTTCAGCACGGCGCAAGAGAGGATATGAAGCTTTCAGAGTGGCGCAAGAGAGGACATGAAGCTTCAGTGTGGAGCAAGAGAGGACATGAAGCTTTCAGCGTGGCGCAAGAGAGGATCTGAAGCTTTCAGCATGGCGCAAGAGAGGATATGAAGCTTTCAGCATGGCGCAAGAGAGGATATGAAGCTTTCAGCATGGCGCAAGAGAGGATATGCAGTTTTCAGCACGGCGCAAGACAGGATATGAAGCTTTCAGCATGGCGCAAGAGAGGATCTGAATCTTTCAGCAGCATGGATCTGAAGCTTTCAGCATGGACGCAAGAGAGGATATGAAGCTTACAGAATCAGGAAGGATTTGCAGCATCAGCAGGCGCCAAGAGAGGATATGAAGCTTTTTGGCTTTCAGCAGGAGAGAGGATCTGCAGCTTTCAGCATGGCGCAACAGAGGATATGAAGCTTTCAGCATGGCGCAAGAGAGGATCTGAAGCTTTCAGCATGGCGCAAGAGAGGATCTGAAGCTTTCAGCATGGCGCAAGAGAGGATATGAAGCTTTCAGCATGGCGCAAGAGAGGATCTGAAGCTTTCAGCATGGCGCAGGAGAGGATCTGAAGCTTTCAGCATGACGCAAGAGAGGATATGAAGCTTTCAGAATGGCGCAGGAGAGGATCTGAAGCTATCAGCAGGGCGCAAGAGAGGATATGAAGCTTTCAGCATGGCGCAGGAGAGGATCTGAAGCTTTCAGCATGGCGCAAGAAGGAGAAGCTTTCAGATCTGAAGCTTGAAGCTTTCAGCGCAACAAGAGAGGATATGAAGCTTTCAGCATGACGCAGGAGAGGATCTGAAGCTTTCAGCAGGGCGCAAGAGAGGATCTGAAGCTTTAAGCATGGCGCAAGAGAGGATATGAAGCTTTCAGCATGGCGCAAGAGAGGATCTGAAGCTTTCAGCAGGGCGCAAGAGAGGATATGAAGCTTTCAGCATGGCGCGCAGAGAGGATATGAAGGATCGCAAAAGAGGATCTGAAGCTTTCAGCATGGCGCAGAGGATCTGAAGCTTTAAGCATGCAAGAGAGGATATGAAGCTTTCAGCATGGCGCAAGAGAGGATATGAAGCTTTCAGCATGGCGCAAGAGAGGATTGAAGCAGGCGCAAGAGAGGATCTGAAGCTTTCAGCATGAAGAGAAGCTTTCAGCATCAGCTTTCAGCATGGCGCGAGAGAGGATCTGAAGGAGCATAAGCGCAAAAGGAGAGGATTTCAGCATGGCGCAAGAGAGGATCTGAAGCTTTCAGCATGGCGCAAGAGAGGATATGAAGCTTTCAGCATGGCGCAAGAGAGGATCTGAAGCTTTCAGCATGGCGCAAGAGAGGATCTGAAGCTTTCAGCATGGCGCAAGAGAGGATATGAAGCTTTCAGCATGGCGCAAGAGAGGATCTGAAGCTTTCAGCATGGCGAGGAGAATCTTTCAGCATGGCGCAAGAGAGGATCTGAATCTTGAAGCAGCATGGCGCAAGAGAGGATCTGAAGCTTTCAGCATGGGCGCAAGAGAGGATATGAAGCATGGGGCGCAAGAGAGGATCTGAAGCTTTCAGCATGGGCGCAAGAGAGGATCTGAAGCTTTCAGCATGGCGCAAGAGAGGATCTGAAGCTTTCAGCATGGCGCAAGAGAGGATATGAAGCTTTCAGCATGGCGCAAGAGAGGATATGAAGCTTTCAGCATGGCGCAAGAGAGGATCTGAAGCTTTCAGCAGGACGCAAGAGAGGATCTGAAGCTTTCAGCATGGCGCAAGAGAGGATCTGAAGCTTTCAGCATGGCGCAAGAGAGGATCTGAAGCTTTCAGCATGGCGCAAGAGAGGATATGAAGCTTTCAGCATGGCGCAAGAGAGGATCTGAAGCTTTCAGCATGGTATAAGCAGGATATGAAGGATCAGCATGGCGCAAGAGAGGATATGAAGCTTTCAGCATGGCGCAAGAGAGGATATGAAGCTTTCAGCATGGCGCAAGAGAGGATATGAAGCTTTCAGCATGGCGCAAGAGAGGATATGAAGCTTTCAGCATGGCGCAAGAGAGGATATGAAGCTTTCAGCAGGGCGCAAGAGAGGAGGATCAGCATGGGAAGGATTGAAGCTTTCAGCATGGCGCAAGAGAGGATCTGAAGCTTTCAGCATGGCGCAAGAGAGGATATGAAGCTTTCAGCATGGCGCAAGAGAGAGGATATGAAGCTTTCAGCATGGGCAAGACAGAGGAGAGGATGAGCTTTCAGGCAGCATGAAGAGAGCAGAGGATATGAAGCTTTCAGCATGGCGCAGGAGAGGATCTGAAGCTTTCAGCAGCGCAAGAGAGGATCTGAAGCTTTCAGCATGGCGCAAGAGAGGATCTGAAGCTTTCAGCAGCAAGAGAGAGGATCTGAAGCTTTCAGCAGGCGCAAGAGAGGATCTGAAGCTTTCAGCATGGCAAGAGAGGATCTGAAGCTTTCAGCATGGGGCAAAGAGAGGATCTGAAGCTTTCAGCATGGCGCAAGAGAGGATCTGAAGCTTTCAGCATGGGCGCAAGAGAGGATATGAAGCTTTCAGCATGGCCAAGAGAGGATCTGAAGCTTTCAGCATGGGGCGCAAGAGAGGATATGAAGCTTTCAGCAGGGCGCAGGAGAGGATCTGAAGCTTTCAGCAGGGCCAAGAGAGGATCTGAAGCTTTCAGCATGGCGCAGGAGAGGATGCAAGAGAGGATCTGAAGCTTTCAGCATGGCGCAGGAGAGGATCTGAAGCTTTCAGCATGGCGCAGGAGAGGATCTGAAGCTTTCAGCATGACGCAAGAGAGGATATGAAGCTTTCAGCATGGCGCAAGAGAGGATCTGAAGCTTTCAGCAGGGCGCAAGAGAGGATCTGAAGCTTTCAGCATGGCATAGGGAGAGGATCTGAAGCTTTCAGCAGCAAGGAGAGGATATGAAGCTTTCAGCATGGCGCAAGAGAGGATCTGAAGCTTTCAGCATCGCAAGAGAGGATATGAAGCTTTCAGCAGAGAGAGGATCTGAAGCTTTCAGCATGGGCCCAAGAGAGGATATGAAGCTTTCAGCATGGCGCAAGAGAGGATCTGAAGCTTTCAGCATGGCGCAAGAGAGGATATGAAGCTTTCAGCATGGCGCAGGAGAGGATCTGAAGCTTTCAGCATGGCGCAAGAGAGGATATGAAGCTTTCAGCATGGCGCAAGAGAGAGGATATGAAGCTTTCAGCACGGCGCAAAGAGAGGATCTGAAGCTTTCAGCATGGCGCAAGAGAGGATATGAAGCTTTCAGCATGGCGCAAGAGAGGATATGAAGCTTTCAGCATGGCGCAAGACAGGATATGAAGCTTTCAGCATCAAGACAGGATCTGAATCTTTCAGCATGGCGCAAGAGAGGATATGAAGCTTTCAGCATTTGTAAGAGAGGATATGAAGCTTTCAGCATGGCGAGAGAGAGGATCTGAAGCTTTCAGCATGGCTCAAGACAGGATATGAAGCTTTCAGCAAAAGAGGATATGAAGCTTTCAGCATGGCGCGGAGAGGATCTGAAGCTTTCAGCAGGGCATAAGAGAGGATATGAAGCTTTCAGCATGACGCAGGAAAGGATCTGAAGCTTTCAGCAGGGCGCAACAGAGGATATGAAGCTTTAAGCCTGGCGCAAGTGAGGATATGAAGCTTTCAGCATGGCGCAAGAGAGGATATGAAGCTTTCAGCATAGCGCAAAAGAGGATCTGAAGCTTTCAGCACGGCGCAAGAGAGGATCTGAAGCTTTAAGCATGGCGCAAGAGAGGATATGAAGCTTTCAGCATGGCACAAGAGAGGATATGAAGCTTTCAGCATGGCGCAGGAGAGGATCTGAAGCTTTCAGCAGGGCGCAAGAGAGGATATGAAGCTTTCAGCATGGCGCAACAGAGGATCTGAAGCTTTCAGCATGGCGCAAGAGAGGATCTGAAGCCTTCAGCATGGCGCAACAGAGGATATGAAGCTTTCAGCACGGCGCAAGAGAGGATCTGAAGCTTTCAGCATGGCGCAACAGAGGATCTGAAGCTTTCAGCCTGGCGCAAGAGAGGATATGAAGCTTTCAGCATGGCGCAACAGAGGATCTGAAGTTTTCAGCATGGCGCAAGAGAGGGTATGAAGCTTTCAGCACTGCACAAGAGAGGATCTGAAGCTTTCAGCAGGGCGCAACAGAGGATATGAAGCTTTCAGCACTGCACAAGAGAGGATCTGAAGCTTTCAGCAGGGCGCAAGAGAGGATATGAAGCTTTCAGCATGGCGCAAGAGAGGATATGAAGCTTTCAGCATGGCGCAAGACAGGATATGAAGCTTTCAGCATGGCGCAAGAGGATCTGAAGCTTTCAGCACGGCGCAAAAGAGGATCTGAAGCTTTCAGCATGGCGCAAGAGAGGGTATGAAGCTTTCAGCACTGCACAAGAGAGGATCTGAAGCTTTCAGCAGGTCGCAGGAGAGGATATGAAGCTTTCAGCAGGGCGCAGGAGAGGATCTGAAGCTTTCAGCATGGCGCAACAGAGGATATGAAGCTTTCAGCATGGCGCAAGAGAGGATCTGAAGCTTTCAGCACGGCGCAAGAGAAGATCTGAAGCTTTCAGCATGGCGCAAGAGAGGGTATGAAGCTTTCAGCACTGCACAAAAGAGGATCTGAAGCTTTCAGCAGGTCGCAGGAGAGGATATGAAGCTTTCAGCAGGGCGCAGGGGAGGATATGAAGCTTTCAGCATGGCGCAGGAGAGGGTCTGAAGCTTTCAGCATGGCGCAAGAGAGGATCTGAAGCTTTCGCATGGCGCAAGAGAGGATATGAAGCTTTCAGCATGGCGCAAGAGAGGATATGCAGCTTTCAGCATGGCGCAGGAGAGGATCTGGAAAAGGACAGGAAAGATATGAAAATCATCCGATGCCGCAGGAAACTCAAGAGCACCACACAGAAGCCAGTTCAGCCAGACAGTGCTGGAGAACGGAGCTTCTCATTGCGCCGTGGATGCAAGCTTTCATCATACAAATAAGATAAACAAGAGGCTCGGACAACCTGATCTTATGCAACACAAAGTCCCAAGACAAACACTGTCAAAAATATCCATTTATTTCACCATCAGTTTTCCCTGTAAATTTGTAAGTGCGCAACAAATTATCAATATTTCATCTGCATAACCTAGAAGTGTTCTTGGCATAATGTCTGACAGTATGCGGAAGACCTTAACCCTCTCACGCATGAATTATGATAAAATCAGTCAGGATTTTTTCACTAATATGCAGCAGTGCCCAAAATTGCAGGCATATATAGAGAAAAAACACTTTTAAACAGCTGTACACTGTAGTGACCTCCATGCATGAAAGGGTTAGTTCGCCTAACGGCACGCTCAACATGTA
Organism: Gymnothorax javanicus; assembly: GCA_029692085.1. Taxonomy (NCBI): domain Eukaryota; kingdom Metazoa; phylum Chordata; class Actinopteri; order Anguilliformes; family Muraenidae; genus Gymnothorax; species Gymnothorax javanicus. The sequence goes on along the minus strand of CM056194.1, from coordinate 101,521,705 downwards.
TTCTAGCTCTGGAGAGCTTCCTGCCTGTCTCCACCTCATACCAGCTGAGCTGCTTCGTTCCTCTCGTGAACGCAGGGATGGCAAGGGAGCAGTGGCGAACAGCAAGGTCCTCTCCAATCAGGAGGCCTCTGTCTGCCAGCACCTGGTCACCTGACTCAAGGAGCTCGTAAAATCCTGACTTTTCAGTGTTTGCCTTGTCCGAGACTCTGCCACCCCAAGCTTGTGACACAAAACTGATGCTGCCTGTAGGTGTTGTGCCTAGGACATACTCAACTGTGTTGTGATGTTCGTAATTTGAGTATGACGCTGCCCTGGCATGAAGATTATTTGGCCTTTCACAGTAAGTCTGACTGCAGTCAATGACGACGCAGCACCAACCGTACAGTCCTCGGAAAACTCTTGGCAGTGTTTTTTTGACTGTCAAACGATCTGGCCAGTGGATCAGAAACTTAAGATTAGCCGCCATCACTTGCGGACAGGGCCCCATGACTCCCGACACCCTCCTCTTATCGATGTCAAATAGAAATCCTAGCGTCTGGATGGTCAGGTTCTGTTTCAGCTTCATCAGAGTGATGACAATCTGGTTGACAGAAGATACCTGCGAGTTGTGTGGTAACAGAGGCGCGAGAAGTGTCCCCAGCCAATCCAGATGACTAAAGGATGGGAAACCAGTGTAACACTTTTTCTTAAGAAAGACAGAAAAAGTTCAGAGAAGAGCCACTAAGCTAATTCCAGGTATAAAAGATGAAAGCCATGAGAAGAGGCTGAAGATCCTTAATCTCTTTAGTCTTAGGAAAAGGAGACTAAGGGGTGATTTGATTGAGGTCTTTAAATATGTTAAAGGGATTAACAAAGTAAATTATGTCGGATTCCTTCGACCAAATGTTGTTAGTAGAACTCGGGGTCACAAATGGAAGTTGACCAAGGGTAAATTTAGCACTGATATTAGGAAATATTTTTTCACCCAAAGAGCATTTTTGATGTGGAATAGCTTGCCTGACCATATTGTTGAGGCAGAATCCTTGGGAATTTTCAAGAGCAGGCTTGACTTAAAGCTAGATACCATTGAGTCATTGAGTATCTGAAGTGATATATTCACAATAGTAAAAAGAAACTGGCGAGCTTAGTTGGGCTGAACGGCCTGTTCTCGCCATTCATGTTATGTTATGTTAACACTTGGTTACAGCATCTCGCTCTTTGTGCACTTGTATCTGCTCATAGCCAAATGCTCCGTGAGCGGCAAGCCTTTGCTTTAGCTGGTGGTTTTCCTGCTGAGGACGTCCAAGCTCAGTCAGCAACTGACTTTTTCCCTTCTTCAGCTGCCCCACTTCCAGCAGTAGCGCATCTTCATCACACTGAATACCAACAGGAATAAAATGAACTCCAGCAAAACATTTACATAAATAAATATACTATATCTTTCTTATGTAAACTACTGACCAGCTAAAATACATCTTAACATAATATTATGTATCTTTTATCCAGTTGGTAGACAAATTTTACCAAGAAGAAGAATTTATTTAATAACTGTGCTGTTATCTTTGTACTTGTGTGTGTGTTTGTACAAGAGTGACTCCATACTAATACATATATTCATAGAAACCCAACACCTAAGAGTACTGGAAAACATTTCAGTGTGCGACCTGAGCCTAATTGTGTGCAGAAGGTCAACTATCACCCTCTGGTTTTATACTTTGGTGTTTGTATTTGGGTTCTCCACGAGACATGTCTAGTAGAATTGCAGCAGCCTCTACCTCCAAATTGGACATCTCTGCCTTCCCGTGCTCCTGCTGCTCATTGCGGAGTCTTCTCCTTTCAGACTTCTCGTGCCTTTCCCTTTTGGACACTGGTGTGCTACTGGCAAGTTTGAAGGGAAATATTGTGGGGATGAAGTCAGGATTAAGTGGATCTTTTGATGGCTTGCCTAAAACATTGAGAAATGAGACAAATATTAGAACTTTTCTGTTACAAGTATATATTATAACTTCTCAGACCACTAAGGTGAAACATTCAGTTGCTAATCAAGTCTGAATCATGAGGTTTTGTGTGTCAAAAGTCCAGCTAGGAGCAACTGTAGGCCTAGTTCAATCACAATGAAATTAAAACTTTAATTTGGGCGGCTTTATTTATTTATTTATTTATTTTTTGATAAGTTTTGATGGTCACGCTCGTCATGTAAAACAAATAAACCATTTTTAATTAAATATCTAGGCCTACTGCTTGCAGGTCCCAACGTAGCTGCAGAGTCGACTGCATCAAACTCAACCCCTTCCTCTGTCTGACATTTTTTTAAAAATTCACACAGTGAAGCAATTTCTTGACATCTTACACCCTGTAGGCCTAACATGACACTGTACTTCTGTAGTGTAGAAAGCAAGTGCTTTTGAGAGTTGACCTGGCAAAATTTTACAGCGAATCATCAAATGTGCAAGGGGGGGTTGCAACCTCCACAAGCCCCCCCTCTGGATCTTCTCCTGAATAGGGGGCCTACCTGATATAAAACGATTGCCGCATATCCTAGTTCCCTCGTTTGGCTGCCAGTTTGCTCGGCGGATTGCGTTCATCCATTTGACGAATCTTTCTAGATCTGACGTGGGAATTCTGGAAGATCTTTTGTTTGTGCCCTGAACCTGTCGATTGGTGCAACCAATGGCGCAACAAATGAATGGCATATTTTCAAAAAAAAATTTTTTAAACCACCAGAAAAGCACAAAAGAAAAAGCACTTACTGACTCTACTGGACTTTTTGGCTGTGTCGGAATAGTATTTTTAGCTTAGGATAGTTCCTAACTCCTAGAAAACGATCAGGAAGTATTTACCTGACAGCCATGATAAGCGCACTCGGATTCTTTAAATGTAAAGGAAAGGTGCTACAATGCTTCCTAATTTATCACCTTTAGCATAGGGTACACTAAAGCATCCTTTTTGAAAAGAAAGGAGGAAACGCTATCCTGCAATTCCGCGATGACCGTCCATCCGGCCAATCACGAAAACAAACAAACATGACGGGCAGGAGGCGGGTGATCACTGTGCCTAGTGTAAGTGCATTCGGATTCTCTTATTAGCGCGGTTCTCTTCCTAAGCTGTAAAAGAGTCCCATTTGCACCCTTCCTTTACCTCATGACATTTAACACAGAGATTAAAGAAAAGTGGTTAATAGGAATTAGTAGACAGGACATAATTCTTTAACTATTCGGACGCAGCCTTTGTTTTGCCTTACGCGAGCAAGTCCTGGTCACATGACGCCTATCAGTGACATCGCAGCCGGACTCGTCTATATCAGCACGAGAAATTAAACTCTAAATTTTCTTGACTGGATGTATGCTTGATGTTTTTACACACCCGAATGTTTCTCTAAGTACCCAAACATCAACGTAAGCCGAAAAAGTACTGATTTAATTCTACATTGGTGGATGCTGGACACGGTACTCTTTCCGAACGCGGATGAATTAAATTTATAGCCGACAGTTTGAGCACTTACGAAGTAGCCTGCAAATGCAACACATCTCCTTCAAGAAGACATGGTTTTAATGTTGTGACTGATCAGTGAACATCAGGTGCATTAACTGCACCACTATTACCCCCTCAGTCTATTGGTTTTGAGGAATTATTACATCTTTGTTCTCACTTTTGCTCTACTTCAGAATAAATCTTTGGTGGAGGGGCATCAGTGGCTTGTTTCTCCAGAGACCTCTCAACTTTATCCCACCCTGGGCTTTGTGGCACTTGGATGTGTGTTGCAAGGTTGCCATCGATGGACCAGACTTGGAGGCCTTTAATTACAAGGAGTGTATGAAGAGGTTCTTCAAAATGAAACCTAGGAGGCTGAAATGTTCTAATGTGTAAATGAATGGCTGGTGTATTAAACCACCTTGTACTACCTTGCTGCTTGTGAAATTTGTCGGGAAAATACTTGTTTATATTTTGTTATATTTATGTTACAAGTTTGCATTTTTACTGACAGTTATCAGGTCAGGTTTGGGTTGCAGCCTCAGCACATTCTTCATTACTACTACTGCTTGCCCAGCACAGCCCTTTTAGTATGATGTTACCTCAATGTAAGGTCCATGGACCTCTAGGGATCTTTGAGGGGTTTCCTGGGGTCCCCAGGAATTATAACTCCTAAAATACACTGCTTGTAAAACATTTGCTTGAGCCAGTTGAACGAAAGGTACATGTGCATGTGTGAACCCAGGATCAGGTACCACCACCACCTCATTTTGAACCGGGAAAAGCCCTTTTTTTTTTTTTTTTTTTTTTTTTTTTAGAAAAAAAAACCCCACTGGTTTGTAATTGGATCCCAGTGGCGGATCCAGAAATCACCAGACAGGGGGGCGGGATTTTTTAAGTCATGTGTCTTCACACCTATGACATCATCTTTTTTTTTTCATAAGCACCATCTCCAGTCACTAGTTGTTGTAGAAATTTTGATATTATTCCTGTAAGAAACACTCGGAGACAGAGATGGTAAAATAGGATCCAGTCTTTACTATATGCATATAGGCTCCAAGTAGAACAAGGACAAAGGAATTCCTCCTTTGCTTGGGTATTTGTATGAGCACAACACTTTAAATGTATGCCCCTTCAATGAATATTTCCAATAATTCATTACTCTACTCCTTATTACAGGCACTTCTTATTCATAACCCTTCCTTAAGGAACTGATTTATGTAGATGTATGCTCTTTCAGCATTCCGCAGCTGAGTGCCTGTATCGCACATATGCCTGACCCTGGCAACATCACCAGTCCACAGCAGAGAGGAGACTTCTCCCCCAGTTATCTGGTTCAGGGCTTATCTCGCGGTCCAGCAGGCTCCACAGGGACTCTCTCCCGAGAATACATACAACTCAGACAGAACACTTGGTCCCGTAGGACGTCGAGGCTTCAGATAGAACGAACACATAATAAACACATCTCATGATGCTTCTACTTACGCATAAGCTAGATTCACAAAGGTTAGCAATCATGCAGACCAAGGTCACGACATAGGTCAATCAAGGATAAGCAATTTATAACTAAATAAGCAATTTATGACTAAATTTCTCTCGCACTTGTGACGCTCAGACTCTGACCGTATCTGACAAGGACCAGAGTTTAGCCTTGCCCCCAAAGCATATCTGGCTTTATCCTTTATTCTAGTCTATTTGAGAACATAATTCACAAAAATGATCATCATGATATATCGAAGGAGACTTGAAACTTGGAATAGATTGGAGTCACGAAGCTTGACCCTTGGGCTGCATTTGTGACTGAAGAAGTTTTCATCGAAATATCGGGAAAATAATGCCTTGCTATATGGCTAGGAGTCTGTGGTCTATTTACTAAAGTGAATGAAATTCAAATATTATTTCATATAACGTGGCATGTTGGCATGTAGTAGCAAGTCTCAGAATAAGCTCATCAACTAGCCAACTAGCCAGAGAATGAGTGCAGTAATCCCTCAGTTAGCTTTTGCCGAAGATGTCCAGCTGTGTCAAAGGGAGTGTACGCCTGCCAGTTATTAGTTGGGTAGTTGTGAGAGCATTCCAACTACCAAAGCACACTACCAGATGACGGGTCATTCAGCTGATCCCCCAGAGCATTGGACAGCCCTCCGGAAATTGTTGTAATTAGACAGTCAATAGATACACACAGCAAGAGCTTATAGTGCGACAATTGCCACAAATGGATTCGTTCTATTTTTTGTATTATTGTATATCGACAGGCTAGCTTGCTAAATAGCTGATTAAACATATCCCACGTTATCTAGCGAGCTAGCTAGCGGTCGCTAAATGTGTTTCTTCATGAAGTCCATCATCCACATCAACCTAATTAATAAGCCAAACGGCAACGGAAAACAGTGTCACTAACTAGCCACGTTCGGATATATTCGGTGTCCTGTGACGCTCCATTTACACAAAAAAACAAAAGTGAAACTAATAGCAAGGGCTCCTCATCAAGGTCCAGAAGCACCTTTAATTATACGATGCGATAGAAAAGTTGCGCGTCGTAGTGGTATCGTTCGCTAATATAGCTAAAGGTCATGGATTAGCTGTGCAGCTGATGAAATAACCATGGTTTGGCTTTGGAGCTAGACGCCCAACTGTGTCAGCATTGATAACCCATGCGTATGCTGGCCACTGTAACCAATTTATTCAGCATTCACCCATGTCAAAATGTAGGGTGATAATGCTTCATATCAAAATGTGCGAGTGTGAGGTAGGAAAATAAAAGTCCATCAGGTTTGTCAGTAAGGTCACGTAATGCAATGCTATGGTTTGACTGGCCATACCATCGTTAATGGGAGCTGGCTAAGGTGCGTCAATGAGCTAAGCCGAGCACCCGCTCACACTCCCAGGGGGATTGATACACATTGAGCCAACCGCCACAACTTCCCAGCGGTGGACAGCATTTGTCTCGCAACTGCTTCCCGGATTTAAACAGCATTCGACCCGCCACCGCAAGCAACTTGTCAGCTCCATTCCTTTATTAGGACAGATATGCAGCAGCATCTCGGCCATCACGGACCATGTAGCATCGAGCTGAGTTAGCCTCTTAGCCTCGTGTAAGCCGCAGCTAGCTTGGAGGCTTCGAGCTCCATTTGGCCTGCCTCAACTCCAGCAACGATCCGCCTACTTTGCTCAATTTTGGATTAGCTGAGAGGTAGGCGGAGTGAGGAGGTACTTCAAAACAGTCATCTTTGAAGTGCTGGGAACCTATCACAGCCAATGTGCTGAAAGGTTTCGGGTACACAAAGTCGGCCCTTGTTGTCTGGACAAAATTCACCCACTGTCGCTTTATGCCACGGACCTTGGCGAACAAATGAGTTGACACACCTCTGGCTGCGTTGGCAGTGGCACTACAGCCAAACACAACGCATCTATTCACCATTTCCGACGATATTCAGCACAATATGAAAGCGTGTATTCACATGTAAATGTATTGTATTCGCCATTCATTGAGCTCGGGATTCCTGAGATGACGTCACCGCCAAAGATTTCCGAAGATGTCCGAAGATTTTCGTTCTGATGGAATGGGCGTGGTTGGGGCTAGAAAATTTAAAATAAAAAAAAGTCAATTGCGTAAAGTCGATACTTTTCCATTTATTTATTCATTTCAGACAATAATACTCTTTCTGAACCCCAAAAATGACAACATTCAGTTATACCTTTAAAGCGAAAGTGTCCATTAGCGCGGTTGTCTTCCTAAGTCGTGAGGAATTCCCCTTTACACCTTTCCGTTATCTTATGACGTTTTCCACAAATGTTAAAGAGAAGTGGTTAGGTTTTAGTGGATAGGACGTAATTTTTTGACTATTCGGACGCAGCCCAGGTTATCAATGCAGCACATGCGCAAATTTTAGTTACAAGCACAAGGTGAAAAGCTCATTGGCCCGAGTAAAGGCTGTAAGTAGCCTCTTCTTGTTTTTAATAATGCTGCATTTCATGTTTAGAGTAGTTATTTACTGTCTTTTGCGACATTTTGACGGAAACATCTACAGCGTTGTATGTGTGCCATGACGAGTAAAAGTGCCTTTAAGGTTCCGGTATTGTTTATATTTCTATATTGCAAGCAATTACAGGTAGCAACATTTTTGAACAGATCAAGTTCGACACAGAGAAAAAAAAAATCAGTCAGCTCCAAATTGTGTTGCTTAACACTGGTGTTTAGAGTTCTTTTGAAATAATTTGCTTGAGCTCACTAACATTAATATGACCCAGAGTCGGTTTGACTCTCTGGCTGTGTTTGAATAGTCTTTTTTGCTCAGGAAAATTGCCATATCCCTGAAAATGGCACAGAAAAATTTAAATGGCAGTCATGATAAGTGTGTTTGAATTCTCTAAATATTGAGAAATGGTGCTTCAGTGTTTCCTAACTTATCACCTTAGCATAGGGTACACTAACCCATCCTTCACAAAAAGAAAGGAGATGATGCTGCCCCACAATTCTGTGCGGCTGCAATATTTACAGCGACTACCATCCATCCAGCCAATTATGAAAACAAATTAACATGACGCTTAAGAGACGCATGATCATGTTGCCTAGTATACAGATTCTCTTATTAGTGCGGTCGTCTTCCTAAGCCCTGATGAATTCCCCTTTACACCTTTCCTTTACCTCATGACGGGGCCCATCGTCATCTTCCTAAGCCCTTATGAATTCCCCTTTACACCTTTCCTTTACCTCATGAGGGGGCCCGTCATCTTCCGAAGCCCTTATAAATTCCCCTTTACACCTTTTTTTGACCTCATGATGGGGCCCATCGTCATCTTCCTAAGCCCTTATGAATTCCCCATTACACCTTTCCTTTATCTCATGACGGGGCCCATCGTCATCTTCCTAAGCCCTTATGAATTCCCCTTTACACCTTTCCTTTATCTCATGACGGGGCCCATCGTCATCTTCCTAAGCCCTTATGAATTCCCCTTTACACCTTTCCTTTATCTCATGACGGGTTCCATTGTCATCTTCCTAAGCCCTTATGTATTCCCCTTTACACCTTTCCTTTACCTCATGACAGGGTCCATCGTCATCTTCCTAAGCCCTTATGAATTCCCCTTTACACCTTTCCTTTATCTCATGACGGGGTCCATCTTCATCTTCCTAAGCCCTTATGAATTCCCCTTTACACCTTTCCTTTATCTCATGACGGGGCCCATCGTCATCTTTCTAAGCACTTATGAATTCCCCCTTACACCTTTCCTTTACCTCATGACGGGGCCCATCGTCATCTTCCTAAGCCCTTATGAATTCCCCTTTACACCTTTCCTTTATCTCATGACGGGTTCCATTGTCATCTTCCTAAGCCCTTATGTATTCCCCTTTACACCTTTCCTTTACCTCATGACAGGGTCCATCGTCATCTTCCTAAGCCCTTATGAATTCCCCTTTACACCTTTCCTTTACCTCATGACGGGGCCCATCGTCATCTTCCTAAGCCCTTATGAATTCCCCTTTACACCTTTCCTTTATCTCATGACGGGTTCCATTGTCATCTTCCTAAGCCCTTATGTATTCCCCTTTACACCTTTCCTTTACCTCATGACAGGGTCCATCGTCATCTTCCTAAGCCCTTATGAATTCCCCTTTACACCTTTCCTTTATCTCATGACGGGGTCCATCTTCATCTTCCTAAGCCCTTATGAATTCCCCTTTACACCTTTCCTTTATCTCATGACGGGGCCCATCGTCATCTTTCTAAGCACTTATGAATTCCCCCTTACACCTTTCCTTTACCTCATGACGGGGCCCATCGTCATCTTCCTAAGCCCTTATGAATTCCCCGTTACACCTTTCCTTTACCTGATGACGGGGCCCATCGTCATCTTCCTAAGCCCTTATGAATTCCCCTTTACACCTTTCCTTTATCTCATGACGGGGCCCATTGTCATCTTCCTAAGCCCTTATGAACTCCCCTTTACACCTTTCCTTTACCTCGGGTTCCATCGAGGTTACAGAAAAGTGGTGAGGAATTAGAGTCCAGGGCTGCCCAAATCTTGCCCTCAAACCCAAATCCAGCCCTGGTTCTCGCTCCTACTGAGCAATTAACTGAGGAGTTATTTCCACTGATTGGCCAGGCTGTCGTCACACCCGACTCCCAGGTAAAGGGATGCTGGAAAACCAGCAGTACTCAGCCCTCGAAGACCCTGATTTGGGCAGCCCTGAATCAGATGATAAGGCGTAATTTTTTGACCATTCAAACGCAGCCCTTCATTTCCTCGCCTTATATATTGTTGGTTTAAGTGCCTAGGTGTCCATGGTTTCACCATTTTAGAACCTTACCCATCGATTATCTACTTTTATTGGTTAATTTGCCTTATACCAGTGACACACAATCACTTAAACGGACAGTTTATTGGACAAGCAAATGATAGAATCAAGCCTGCTCTGGGTCATATTTATGTTAGTAATTTCAAGCAAATTATTTTGAAAAAACTCAAAGAACCTGTGTTCAGCAGCACAATTTAGAGCTTATTGATTTTCTCAGTGTCTAATTTGACCTGTCTGAAAATGTTGTTACCTGAGATGGCTTATAATATAAAAACATTAGCACAATATGATAAAGGCTCTTTCGTTCGTCATCGCGCACATAGATATTTCTGTCAATATGTGGCTTCACATGGTAAATAACTACTTTAAACATGAAATGTACCTATTTGGGACAAATTAACAGCTTATTGCAAGTTTACAAATGCAATTCTGACTGGGAAAAAAAAAACACCAGCATACTAATGGGGCACCAGGAGTGAGTTTGAGAACCACTGCAATAGCACATAGTGCTCAAATCAGTGCAACTTTTATCAGTCGATAAGAGTGAAAATGGGATTGTACCTTTTCTCTTAGTGCAGGATGAACTCTTTAAATTAGCTATGAAATTTTCATGGGGCAGCACTTTCAAAGCCCTCTTATTACCAGGATTTATTTCAAGCACCTCTCTCTTCAATCTCTTCAAATGGGATCGACTAATTAAATAGTGCAGCAGTTTAATTAAGAATCAATATCAGCAGCCAGCCAATTCACTTTATGGCCCAGCGAGTGTTCCATTAGGAGGGTGAGAACAGCTCCCGTCTCCCAGTTTGCCAGTTTGTGCGCGGCAATCCCATGTTCCCGTTCTCCAGAGAACACCTCCATCATCGCATGATTGTATCCGCAATACTGAATACAGCGGCAGCGTGCAGGTGCTGGGAGTCGTTATACCGCCCCCTGGTGTACATCACTTAAAATGTTCACTCAGAGGGAAGGCATTTACTCGGCATGTGCCAGTTTCACTGGGAGATTTATAGAGGTGCACATTAGTTTGGTGTAGTACTACACAAGCAGGTTCTGGATTACACTCCTCCACAGCAATAATAAGGTCACACTTTCGAGCTGTGGTTAGACCAAAGAAAAGTGGAACTTTAGGAAGCACCATGTTCTAAAAAGATGGAACTGTGGAAATAACGAGTATGCAATTATGGTTCAGACAGTTCGACAGAGAGAGGGAGGGAGAGAGAGAGAGAGGGAGAGAGAGAGGGGAGAGAGAGTGAGAGGGAGAGAGAGGAGGAGAGATTCGGGAATTCCGCAGCTTGGCAAGAAGTCATGTTTTGCAAGAGCTCCTAGATTATTATCCCCCGCCACACGAAGTGGCCGGGGGATATTGATTTGACCTCTGTGCGTCCGTCCGTCCGTCCGTCCGTGCGTCCGTCCGGGATAAAGGGGAACAACTTTTCACAAGAAATATTCGCGATAGGATAACCAAATTTGGTGTGTAGCTTAAGACCATAAAGACCTTGATCGAGTTCGAAAATGAGACACGCGTGATTCTTTTTCCCGGAGTTATTGCCCTTGATTCACTTTTTTTAACTCTGTTCACGGTATATGTAAAGGGGAACAACTTTTCACAGGAAATATTCCAGATAGGATAACCAAATTTGGTGTGTAGCTTAAGACCATAAAGACCTTGATCGAGTTCGAAAATGAGACACGCACGTGATTATTTCTCCGGAGTTATTGCCCTTGATTCTTTTTTTTTTCAACTCTGTTCACGGTATATGTAAGGGGAACTACTTTTTCACGGAAATATTCCAGATAGGATAACCAAATTTGGTGTGTAGCTTAAGACCATAAAGACCCTGATGGAGTTCGAAAATAAGAAGCACATTATTATTTTTCCCACAGTTATTGCCCTTGTGGCACTTCTGGGAGCCTCTGTTCATAGTATCTTTAAAGAAGACATTTTGGCGGGGGATGTTGTTGACCATGTCTACTTGTTTTATTTGTTTTTTGTTTAAAACTGAGTGAAATGTCTAAATTTTAAAATTATATGCTGTAAAAGAAAAATTAAGAAACCATCACCTCAAAAGAATAGCAATTCATCAGAAACAAAGACAAGCAAAGATTTAGGAAGGATTACAGTGGACAGCAGTGACCAGAGGAGCAGACACAGAATGAGAACCAATCTACAACTAAGGTACTGAAGAAAACTCATCTACAAAACATGGAGGGGATGTATGAGTGACAAAATATATTAAAAAAACTGGAAAATCCAACTTGTACAGATAATTCTGATTTAATTTTTTTTTTTTTTAATCAGCTTACAAGCTATTTCCATATATTAACAGTTAGCTAAGTAAAACTAACATTAGCATTGACAGTTAAGACAGTTGGGATTCCATTGTTTTTGTTCCATTCTGTTGCCAGTTTCTTCAGTCAAATAAGGCCCTGTAAGAACCAATCAAAACTACAAATTATCTGACCGGTCAGAGTGCTGTATACAAACAAACTCACTAACATGAGCCAATCAGAGACACTACTCCGCTGTTCAACTCTGGCTAATTACCATCCAATCCACTACCCTTCTGAGGTAAAAAATGAATCTCAGAGAAAAGAGTTCAAACAAAAACTGCCGGAAAAAAAAATCCAGAGACTTTGTTTGCTGATCTTTATAAAAATGATGAGGTCAGCAACCTAATATTTTACTCAGGACACCCTAGTGCATGGCCCAGTGCCACCACTCTCCACCATCCCACAGCAGAAAGAAAAGGTATTTGTAATGATGGAAACTACAGTTAAAAGAGAGCGAGGACCCAAATACAGTGATGACAACAATCAACATCTACAAATCTGGGAAAATTATGATACAAGGCAACTTAAAAAACTTCCAGTCAGAATTTCAAACTCTGAAATCACTAGCAAGAGCACAGAAGGAGAAGTCTGGTCCTGCTATTGTACTCCTTCTGGATCCCCCAGAAACGTCTTCAACTGCCCCCCCACCAGCTCCACACAGCAGCCTGGCAGAGGAGGAGCAGAGCAGTAAAAAGAGAGGGAACTAACCACCGATACCCCCCCCCCATACCACCATAATAATAATAATAATAATAATACATTTTATTTATACGGCGCCTTTCAAGGCACTCAAGGTCGCCATACAACAATTAAAAAACAAGTAGTCACAGTTTAAAATGGAAAAAAAAAAAAAACCATGGATATCATGAGAGATAAGTTCGCACATATGGAAAATGAACTAGTGCAACTTCAGGAAATTCTCCTCCTGACACATTCTGAAGAGAATCAATCAACGCCATCCACTAGCGCGGGAAGTGGGGGGCTGCCGGGGCTGCAGCCCCCCCTCCCTTTTGCAGCCCCTCCTGATGTGGGCTGCAGGCTCGTCTTGGATGTCACAGTAATTTTAACAGTAAAAATTAAAACAGAAAAATAAACGCATCAATTGGCTTAAAACCCTTTTGTACAGTCTGTGTCAAATACCTGTGTTTAAAAAATTTGGGTTGAAATATTTTCAAATTATTCATTTATGTATTGAGGAAACGCTTTCTCAAAGAAGCGGAAGGCGCGGACGCAAACGCATTGGCAAGCAAAAACGACGAACAGCACGCAGAGAGGGATATCTGATTTTTTTTCCTCCAAACAATATTTCAGAGAAAACTAAAGTAAGTGATACAAACACTTACATTACTCGTGGAGAGTGATGAAAGAGCAGTACAAATGATGGAAGCAACGCTACTATCATCACAATAGCTCACTCACTTAAGCGCTGCCGTGCACTCAGGATCCTTTCTAGAGAACATCGTATTTCCTGGAAGCGAATTCGGCACGGTGTGATTTGACAGATTGTTTCAATGAGTTTTGTTTGAAAATGGCGATGATTGCATTGTGTCAAAGAAATCGGCCTCATTTTTTGTTTTATCTGCACAACCTCAGTGACAATTCGTTTGCTAAAGGGGGATTTAGCAACTGGGAAAAGGCGAAAGTAAGAACTTGGTCAGCATGAGTTGTCAGATCTGCACTCTGATTCATTACGTGAGTTAGCGATGCTTTAAGTAACTCCAGTCAGTGCTATGTTTTGGGAGTTTGCAGCTTGGAATCAACATTCTGCAAGGACAGTGTTGTAACATTTATTCAGATCGACTAAATTCCTGGGCCATGAAGGAATACCGCTCAGAGGGCACCATCATCGCGACACGTACCGCAGCAGCTTGTGTGACAGAATGCACTTTTTACCAAAAACTCGAGAATGGCTTTAACTTACCCGCTGTAAAAATATGTAAAAAAAAAAATTGCCAGTTTGGGAGAATTTTAAGAATGCTGATTATGATCCCAAAGGGCACGATTATTTTCGCCTTTTATGGGATTAGTCTGCTGCCTGGATGTTGGCAAAACTGACAAGCTACATTCATTAAGGATAGTTGATTGAATTAAAAATTAATAATGCGATGAATCACTTGATTCAAATGGAGGATTTTGTCCGAGGATTATTTGTTTATTTTTGGGGCTGACGACCTCCTGTAGCTTATAAAACGGTGCATAATAGCTAGGCTTACAAAGTGAAGTCCTTCTGCGCCAATGTTTTATAGAGCGCGACAGGGAGATGGAATTCAGAGAAAGGGAAATAATTCCGTATCCAACCTAAAAAGCTTAAAAAAGCTTATTTCTCTGGACAATTTTAAAAGGGGGCTCGCCTTTATATTTTGGAGGGTTTTATTTGTGAGAAGGCGGGGTAGGCTACTTGTCATCCCTACAATTACGCGCGCATTTTCAATGTAGCCTGTCGGTGGTTTCTTGGTCATTTCCTCATTAATAATTTCTTAATCATTATACGATTATGTATTGGTCTTGTTAATTCAAATAATAAATTGTTTGATTGTGAATCATGCGATATCAAACTGGGAGGGGTTGTGTGCCATCATGTGTGAGACAGGCAAATCCCGGCAGTATTACGAGGAGTTGGGGTTGAAGAGGATGAAACAAATAAGGCAACAAAAGCATGATAGCTTTTTAAATGACACATGCGTACAAAAACAAAGGAACTTATTGGGATAAAACGTAGAAAAAATTCAGGCCCCAGGGCAACAAAACGATTATAAATTATAATTTTTTGTAATCGGTCATGATTTATATGACGAGTATTCTTTTATTCCAGTACTCGTTTGCACCCTTCGTTGCTATGACCGCTGTTGCAAAGACCAACATTGTCATAACGCCATCATGCAGCGCTATTTAAAAATAAATAAATAATTTTTTTTTTTTTTTTAAATGACGTCACTCTTCTACTTTCGGTTGGCAGCCCCCCCTAATTCAAACATCTTCCCGCGCGCCTGACGCCATCCATCAGCAACTGTCAACAATGAAGACACAATATGGGCACATTCAGAGCCAGCTAAAAGATCTTCAGCTTGACAGAGACACATGCAGGAAAGAGCGAGTCATGCTAAAAGAACTGCTAAGTGAAACGCAGCAAGAGAGAATGGACAACAAGAGAGAAATCTCTTCACTGGTTGAGAAGCTGAAAGAGAGAGAGGTCACCATTAATAGCTTCAGCAAACAGCTACAATGTCCAACCATCCCAAACCCATAACCTTCCGAACCACATATCCTCACCGGCCCACTGACCGCCTCTCCAAACCCACAACCTTCAGAACCACAGATCCTCACCGGCCCACTGACCGCCTCTCCAAACCTACAATCTTCCGAACCACAAATCCTCACCGGCCCACCGACCGCCTCTCCAAACCTACAATCTTCCAAACCACAAATCCTCACCGGCCCACTGACCGCCTCTCCAAACCCACAACCTTCCGAACCACAAATTCTCACCGGCCCACCGACCGCCTCTCCAAACCCACAACCTTCCAAACTACAAATCCTCACCGGCCCACTGACCGCCTCTCCAAACCTACAACCTTCCGAACCACAAATCCTCACCGGCCCACTGACCGCCTCTCCAAACCCACAACCTTCCAAATCACAAATCCTCACCGGCCCCCTGACCGCCTCTCCAAACCCACAACCTTCCGAACCACAAAACCTCACCGGCCCACTGACCGCCTCTCCAAACCCAAAACCTTCTGAACCACAAATCCTCACCGGCCCACTGGCTGCCTCTCCAAAACTACAGCAGCCACCTGAACCACAAGCAAACCTCAGTCCTCTCTGCGAACAGCAGCACCCATCACAGCAATCATCACCCCCTATCACTCAAGATAAATGGGACATTGGTTTTCTTATGGACTCTAATGGGAAATTCCTAGATGAAAAAAGACTGTTTCCAAACCACATTGTAACCAAAATTTGATGCCCCACCACAAGTGTAGCACTTGAACTGCTATCTGAGGAACATCTTGGCAGCCCAGGTCACATCATAATACATACAGGCACCAAAGAGCTGAGAACCCAGCTGGAAAGGGTGGCAACATCACTGAGAGCAGTGATCAACAAGGCCAGCAACACTTTTCTCAATGCAAAGATCGTCATGTTGACCTTACTTCCACGAAAAGACTTCCACCCTAAAACAATATTAGGAATCAATGCCAGCATGTCAAGAGATTGTGCCCTCAGACCCAACATACACCTGGCTAATCACGCAACCCTTAATGTCAACAATCTTTATGACCACATACTCCTCAAAAAGGAGAATATTTCCACCTTTGCAAGAACATTGAAAGACACCGCACTGGGCCGCACCTCCACATCGAGCCACAGAAACAGAGAGGACAGGAGACGGGCAGTGCCAGCCGCCACACAGGGACCAGCGCACCAGAGAGGAGAGAGGAGCGCTCCGCCCAGGAGACCACACCAGCAGCCGCAGCACACACCTCCACACCACCCAGCACACGGAACCACTGGAGAGTCCCCGCACCACCACCATGGGACCTCTGAATATCTCTCCCCAGCTCACCCAAGGCCTTCGCCTCCTCCCAACCCTCCATCACCACCACCATGGAGCCTGTGAATATCTCTCCCCACCTCACCCAAGGCCTTTGCCTCCTCCCAACCCTCCATCACCACCACCATGGAACCTGTGAATATCTCTCCCCAGCTCACCCAAGGCCTTCGCCTCCTCCCAACCCTCCATCACCACCACCATGGAACCTGTGAATATCTCTCCCCACCTCACCCAAGGCCTTCGCCTCCTCCCAACCCTCCATCACCACCACCATGGAACCTGTGAATATCTCTCCCCACCTCACCCAAGGCCTCGCCTCCTCCCAACCCTCCATCACCACCACCATGGAGCCTGTGAATATCTCTCCTCAGCTCACCCAAGGCCTTCGCCTCCTCCCAACCCTCCATCACCACCACCATGGAGCCTGTGAATATCTCTCCCCAGCTCACCCAAGGCCTTCGCCTACTCCCAACCCTCCATCACCACCACCATGGAGCCTGTGAATATCTCTCCCCACCTCACCCAAGGCCTTCGCCTCCTCCAAACCCTCCACCACCACCACCATGTCCTCCCCACCGAGGACCTTCGCTTTTACCTCCATGTCAAAGTCCACCTCACCTCGGCCCCCCACCCCCTCCCAGGACCGTCACCATGAGCACAGGACAACCACACACATGGCAGCAAGAGCCGCGCTCAGTACAGCATTCACAGCTGCCCAGGCCACAGATACAAGACAGAAGCTATGCTGCTGCCCTCACTGGAGCTCCAGGGTACTGCGACATGATGGACATCAGACAAATGCTCACCCTCATCTGCACTCGCCTCACTGGCCAGGAGCCCTGGTGAACACACACAAACATGCACACACATGCACGCACTCACATAGACCTATAATCACACACACATGCACTCATGCACACACATATACACACCTATACACACACACACACACACACACACATCCATGCGCAACCACGCACGCACGCACTCATGCAGACACACACACCTACACACACACATGCACCTATACACACACGCTCGCACACACACGCATACCTATGTCCTAGACATCATTATAAATGACAGTGTAATTGTAAATTCTTTGTTTATAACAGTGTTGTTTTTGTTAACGATAACGATGACGAAATGATTTCGTTAACGCGCCTTTTTTTCATGACTAAAACGAGACGGTGATGAGCTAAACATAGGGCGCGTTCCAGGCAACTCGAAACCCGTGATTTACCGGTTAAAAGTGGGCGGAGCTACCGTCAAACCTGTGAATTCACGCCGGTGAACTCGACAGCTCAACGCATCTCCGACTTCCTTTGTTTGACGTCACGCAGCTCAACTAAAATGGCGGCACCGGCTTTTTTTTCAAGTGGCAAACGGTAAGAAACGTTATGAAGTCGTAACTCGTTACTTTTGCCTGGAACGCTATGAAGTCGTGACTCGTATCTTTGAAGTCGTGATTCACAGGTTCAAACCTCCGCTGGAACGCAGCATTAGTTCTTTGTTGACGAAAATATGACGAGACGTATCTGTTGTTTTCGTCGACGAGAGGAGACAAGACGAATATGTTAGTAGGTTGGCTCGCTGGCCTGCGAACCTCTGATTCCCGAGCCACAAAGCAACAGGTTAAGTTTTAACGACTTTGATTGGCTGGAAAATGATGTTCCTCATATGCATACCAATCAATCAGCTCCTGGGAGTGCGCGCACGCATTAAGCCTGATTCATGCTTCTTACGGCGGCGCGGTCAGCACGGCCTACACGGTGAAATGACGCAATTGCGGCCAAGGTGACAGAGCGCGGAGGGTCCGCGGAGGCTCTGAACGCCGAGCCGCCAAGACCTGGAGGATTTTGTAACAACGCGGCCGGGGTCGCACAGACCGCGTTGCAATGATTGGCTAGCTTCAGGACCCGGAAGTACGTACACCTATTAAAATTAAAAATGAAAAGCTTCAAAGAAAAGCCAGCTGTACGTACAAACAGCTGGAAATGCAAACATCTTTACTACAGTCCTTGTCGGATCTACAAGGATGCTCATTGCCAGACATCGGTGCAGGAACTGCCGAAATGCAAACCATGTCAACTTAGTTTTCGGAAGTTTCAAATGACCCAATTATCGTAATAAAGAGCGCCAGTAGCCTAATATTTGTTTTGACAGCGACGCACTGTCTAATCTAATTCAAAATAATCGAGCCGTGTGTTTGGTAATAATAATAATAATAATAATAATAGTTACAATATGATAGTGAAAATGAACGTATTTATCACAGAAATAAGATTCAGTAGCGCAACTGCAGAGCAGGTCCGTTTGGAGCCGCTTTGGACCAGATCAAGGATGAAACGACTGACGCTCGTTGGGGGACCGTCTTGGGCGCCCGTCCGCACCGCTGAAACCGCGCCGACCGCAAGAAGCATGAATCAGGCTTAAAGAGAGGCTCTCTGCCAGAAAGTTTCTGGTAAGTCATGGATGGCTAGACGTCTATGCGAGCCGTCGTGTATCAAATTACATTGGTCTTTGGATACAGCCATCCTGTATGCTAGTAAGCTAACAAACGTTAACAAAGTAAATCTTTGTGAGTGATCATAATTTTACGGTGATATAATTTGTTTCTTGGCCCAACTTTACTGACTTTGCCAGCTGTAATAGGCATGAACTTATCTGAGGTTTCGCGGCAGTTCGTGCATCATGCATTATATAGTTGCGCGTGCTATCGCGTATTGCGTTACGCTTCAGATTATAAAGCTAGCCATCTTCTTACCTTGCTGACGCTAGTTCAGGGAAATCTTTGTAATCATTGTTATGTTATGGCGATATGATTTGATTTTTGCCCTAACGGTGAGAATTCCACATTCGACCCCCACTTTTTCAGCTTTAACTCTGAATCGTCAACTCTGAGTCGGAGAGTGCCTTTTGTGACTAGATTTTAATGGAAACGGATCCTTCCGCGTCTCTGATCAGGTTACCAGCATCGTGTGCTTCAGTAAGGTATAGATAAGACAGCTGTACTTGCAGGCCAGAGGTGGTTTGCAGAAATTTCACTGGGAAAAGGAAGTGTTCTGTATTAAATTAAGGTTGTTCCGGGTAAAATTGATACCTTTTGGAAATAATTTGTTTTGCGTTCAGAGTGGAGTTGTATTTCACGTGTAATTGTAATATGCCATTTGGAAAGAATAAAAAAAAGCCTTTTATCATTTAAAATCTGATTGATTGTTTTCTCATTTTTGCTAATCATTTTTCAGATGTGCTAAACAATTGCAAATCAATTGATATAATAATGATTAGCAAAAGATACTAATAATTTTTTTCCTTAATCTGATCACTGAGTTACTGTGAAACATATGGGAGAAATGTAGCTTTTCAGACCTGTTGCTGTACCTTATGTCTAAATGAGCAGCAGCACACCTGGCTACACTAATGTTAGTAGCATATTTACATTAATGGACAGCGTGGCATCTTCTAGTTGTGTGCTCATCATGGCATATCAGCGCTTTGCGACATGTAATACGGGTCGAGTTCTGTGCTTTGTTATTATACGTCGAGTCTGCTGTTGGGCTAAAGCCACAAGGGTCTGACAGTGACGTCACACAGCCATAACCACAGACTGTGCTTTTTGCTGTGGGGTTGTATAAGCTAATGTCTGTTGTACTTCATGATAGTCAGAGAGATCATATGCATGTTCTCAGTTGCACTGGCAGTGGCAGACCAGGTCAAGTTGAGCATATGTGTTCCTCATCTATTGCTCATATGTTGGGCTTGTGTGTGTTAATTGCACGTTAATAGGTTCTCAGAAATAAAGCCACAAAGAAAGCAAGTTTTATTTCTTGACTGTCTTGGAGTGATGAACATTGATTCCACGCACTGTTACCACTTTGTCTGTGTTTAAAGCACTATTCTTAGAAGATCAGCAAGTACAGCATGACAGAATTGCATCTTCATGGATGGGAAAGTGTAGGCTAGCACTATCAAACTGGTAAGGAATCTGGTTATTATACAAAAGTGTTAAGAGAGTTAACTATTGCTTTATGAATTGCAACACAACCTGTCAACCTCGATTGCAATTTCCTATATCTGTATTGGCCTAATTTAATCTTTTAAAGTCATCATTTTTTCGAGTAAAATTAATGACTAAAACTGGACTAAAACCCTTTTAGTTTTCGTCAACTAAAACTAGACTAAAAGTATCAATGATAGAAATGACTAAAATGTGACTAAAACTAAAAAGCATTTCGTCCAAAAGACTAAGACTAAAACAAAATAAAAAATGGCTGCCAAAAACAACACTGGTTTATAAATACTGTTCATTAATCAATATTCATTATCAATACAAAAATACATTAATACAATCTGTATAAACCAATTCTATAGTTAATTTCTAACAATTCTTAGCATATAATCCATTGATAAAAGAGGGTATTTTCACTTTGTATAAAAACGACAACAAATCCAGTAATGAATCTTGCAGCATGAAACAATATGAATCCTTTGTAATCAGCCATTGGAACATCCAAGGGTTGAGATCATCAGCTTTTGGACAAAAAAGTAATAACTCCGAGTTCATTAATGAACTGAAAAACTCTGACATTATAATCCTGATGGAGACATGGGACAGGAGAGACTTGCCCACCAGTTGTCCTCCAGGCTATGGGGAGCTTATCGTCAATTCAAGAAAACTTCCGGGATTAAAACAAGGTAGAAGATCAGGGGGAATACTGATTTGGTTTAAAGCTGAATATACTGATTCCATTAAAGAAAGTGAAAATTATATATGGCTTCAGTTAAAAAAAAAAAAACAACTGGTCTCTAATACCCAAAATATATTTCTTTGTGCAATCTATATCCCTCCAGCAGAATCTCCCTACTTTAAAGAACAAACTTTTACAGCTCTAGAGGTGGACATCAGCCATTTCCAGATGCAGGGAAACATTTTAATCATAGGCTGTGATGGTTCTGCCCTGCAGTCCCTCCCCCCTCCAGCTGTTTTCGCCTCCACTTCAACGAGCCACACCTGTTGCTCGTTGAAGTGGAGGTGAAGTGAATAGTATTTAAGAGCTGCACTGCCAAATTGGCAGTGCAGCTGCATTCTGAAGTCGTAGCCCTGTTGTGTTGTGCCGCTGCTCCCCTCGTTTGTGGTTTGAACCAGTTTTATTACAAGTCTTTATCTTTTTACTCAGCCTGTTCGTTTGGGTCCCTTCTCTCCCTTTTGGGTACATGGTCCCAGTGCCCGCCGGTTTGCTGTTTGCAGCCGGCGGGGGCAAAACCATGACATAGGCGATCTGAACGCACGCACTGCAGAGGAATCAGATATAATTTGCACAAAGGGAGATAAATACATGAATAACAAAACTAGCACCAGTCTAACTCTTCCCCTGAGGAATAATTATGATACAGTGACCAACAGAAATGGGAAAGAACTACTGCAGCTCTGCCGGGCCCTCAGTCTGTACGTAGTCAATGGTCACTTCAGAGGGGACTCATTTGGTTGTTACACCCACAGCTCTTCTCTTGGCAGTAGCACAGTAGACTATGCAGTAACAGATATGGACCCTTTTTCTTTTAGAGCATTCACAATCAAGCAACAAACCCCTTTTTCGGACCATAACCAGATCAAGATATTCCTAAAAAGAGCACAACTTAATCAACAATGCCCTAATCCCAGTAAACTATATCCTCTGACAACTCAGCACAGATGGGGCCAAAACAGATTACCTGAATATCAGGGGGTTATAAACAGCCACAGAATCCATGAGCATTTAAACTCATTCCTGGCCAGCACATATCCACACACTAAAGAAGGAGTAAACACAGCCACAAAGCACATCCACACTATTTTTAATTATGCGGCACAACAATCTAACTTACCCTTCCAAAAACTAAATCCAAAAAAGGGGAAGCAAGAAAATTGGTCTAACTTAGTTTTTTCCTCATGTTTTTGCATTCTAAGACAATTATCCAACCAAAAACACAGAGCTCCAGAAGATCGGGACCTGTGTATTCGTTACGGCGACACACTTAAAAAATATAAACAGACTCTGAGAACGAAAAGAGAACAGCATTTGAAGAACCAGGTCAACTCAATTGAAGAATCAATCACTCAAATAGTTTCTGGGACCACTGGACGATATTAAACAAACAAAATAATAATAACAATAATAATTTGGCCATTCAAGATGGAGATATATGGATAAAGCACTTTAAAGACTTATATCAAGAACTGCCTAACACACCTGAACAAAACCAAATACAAGAAAAATTTATCCAATTAGAAACAATCATTAAGGACTACCAAAACCCATTAGATTACGAAATTACAGTGACAGAATTGGACCAAAAACTGAAAACTCTAAAATGTGGAAAAGCCTGTGGACTGGATGGCATCCGTAATGAGATGCCTAAATACACAGGGCCCTATTTTACGCCAGAGTCCCTAAACCCGTTATTTGGGGATTTTCGTGATTGCGAAGAGGCGTTCCTCGAAAGTTGCTATCTTGCACACCTGCCTATATCCCTAAAAACACCAGCGCTACCCGTTACATTATGCATAGGCGTGGTTTGGGCGTTACGCCAGTTAAACCAATCAGTGTGCCAGGTGCCACTGCCTTGGCGGAGCAGGCTGCGCTTATCCCAAATCCTCAAGCCGAAACCGTGATGGAGAGAGGAAGGTCGCCACGTTTCTCCGTTGACGGGTTAAATTGCCCATGCATGAGGTCAAATCCAGACAGGGAGGATCTGTTTTTGTTAAGTTAATCATGAATTGTATTATTATTATTATTTGACATTGACAGATTGTTTAATGTTTGGTATGTGGTAAAAAAAAAAAAAAATCAAGCCTACCCTTTTGTGATGGAAACTTCAAAAAAAAAAAAAAAAAAGAAAAAGAAGAAAATGCGTTTCGCCATGCACTTCCAACTCCTCTCCCGCCTGAAATGAAGCATAGAACAAAATCCCATTTTAGAAAAAAATAAAATTAGGTATATACACTGGCACTAAGCGACGGGAACTTTTTTTTTTTTTTTTCCCCAGAGAGCGGCATTTCAGAACTCTTCAGTTAATGAAGGTAATTCTGCTGGCAAGCACGTTGTTTCGTCCGCTTACATTTTCCAATAGGACAGCTGTCTATTTTTTTTACAGCAAGTTGCATGACCGTGCTGCAAAAACAGGTGTACATACTTGTTGCCGAAATTACCTTCATTCGCAAGAGAGTTCTGAAATGCCGCTCTCGGAAAAAAAAAAAGTTACTTCGCTGGAGTGCCAGTGCATAGACCTAATTATAATTAATTATTTTTCTGAACTGAAAAAAAAAAAAAAAATTCCGTTGCTGAATGCTAGTGCATAGCGCTCTTGTGAAAGCCCAAATGCGGGTAGCGGGTGGTTTTAGGACCCGCTATATGCTTTCCCTAACCGGTGTGGTCAAGATAGCAATTGTAGGGAAAGCGCATAAACACGCCCACGGGCACACCTCCAAGCGTAAATAAATTATTCGGCATAATGCATAGCGGGTTGTGTGGCCGCAAGATATCGTTTAGGGATAGTGGAAGCTGCTAAATGCGTAATTCACGGGTTGCGGGTAGTGGCAGCGGGTAAGGCAGGGTGAAAGATAGAGCCCACAGACTCAAAATTCAGGTCAGCCATTCTGAAACTTTTCAATCTGGTACTCAGAGTCGGCCATTTTCCAGAAATATGGAGTGAAGGGATGATAAGACCCATATTTAAAAAGCGACACAAGACAGACCCCCAAAATTACCGTGGGATCTGCATAAATTCCTGTCTAGGAAAGGTTTTATGTAGTATACTGAACTCAAGAATCATAGACTTCATCACAGAACACCACTTATTAAGCAAAAGCCAAATTTGATTTCTACCTAAATTTAGAACCACTTACCATATTTTCACGTTACACACTCTAGTTGATCATTATGTGCACAAAAATAATGCAAAAATTTTTGCTTGCTTCGTTGATTTTTGATTGACAAAAGGCCTTTGACTCAATCTGGCATGACGGCCTTTTCTTTAAATTACTTGAAAGTGGTATTGGAGGAAAAGTTTATGACCCGATTAAATCGATGTATACGAAACGGAAAATGCTCAGTGAAGATTGGAACTAAGAGAACAGAATATTTCTCCCAGGGGCGTGGAGTAAGACAGGGGTGTAACCTTAGCCCCATACTCTTTAATATATATATTAATGAACTGGCCAAACAAATAGAGAATTCCCCTGCACCTGGACTAAAGCTACACGACACAGAGATAAAGTGCCTCCTTTATGCTGATGACCTGGTCCTGTTATCCCCCACTAAAGAGAGTTTACAGCAACACCTATCAGAATTGGAAAAATATTGCCAAACCTGGGCCCTGACAATCAACCAACCCAAAACGAAAGTGCTCTTTCAGAAAAGGTCCTGCCTACAGAGAAGAAATACCATTTTCACTGTAGGAAACAGCCTGATTATTACGAATATTTAGGACTAAAAATTTCTAACACAGGAAATTTTAGCTTGGCTGTGAATGAACTAAGGGACAAGGCAAAAAGACCTTTTTATGCTACTAAAAAAATCAATTAACATTGAACTTCCAATAAGAACCTGGCTGAAAATTTTCAAATCAATCATTGAACCCATTGCATTTTATGGCTGTGAGGTATGGGGCACGCAAACTCAACAAGACTGGATAAAATGGGACAAAAATCCCATTGATATACTGCATGCAGAGTCCTGCAAAAATATCCTACATGTGCAGAGGAGAGCTCCCAACGCTGCCTGTGGAGCTGAATAGGGCCAATACCCTCTTCTGTTCAATATTCAAAAACGAGCCCTAAGTTTTTGGGCTCATGTTAAAATAAGTGACCCTCTCTCCCTCTCCTACAAAGCCCTGTGCTGCCAGGAGTCAAACCCACGGAAGAGTCCCCTCCTGAGGCTGGGCGAATCCTCCAGTACTCAGATCACTACACCACAACCACCCCAGCTTCAGTGCACAAACACCCACAACATCAGACCCAACCAAATCATGATGAATGTTAAACAAAAATACAGAGATTACTGGACATAAAAAATAAAATCCCTCAGGAAAATGGAAACATATGTGGCCCTGAACAGGCGGGACACTGTGGCCACCTACTTGACCTCAGTGACAGACACAAAACTGAGAAGGACATTGACTAAGTACAAACTGAGTGAGCACAACCCAGCCGTAGAGGTCGGCCGGCACAGACAGACCTGGCTGCCCAGAGAGCAGAGGTTATGTTGTTACTGTGACCAAGGAAGTGTTGAGACCGAACTGTACTTCCTAACACAATGCAACCAATACAAAAACCTTCGGGAAAAAAATTTTGAAAAAATAACGAAAACAAGCATTCAGAGAATTCATAGTTTCGCCCAACAACCCGAAATTTATGTCATGCCGTGAGGTCAGCCCAAGGTGTTTACATGCGAAAGATGATTGAAATCGGTCAAGTGGAGATATCTGCCCGAAACACACATACACAGACAGACAGACAGACTCACAAGGTGATTACAATAGTCTCACAACTCCCACGGGGGGCTCGACTAATACCCCACAACCCCTATCTAAATGACTGGGAAAAACTATCGATCCTCCTGGCAGAGAGAGAGGACTGCTGTAGTCTGGCGGCGAGATATGTAGCAGCCTGCCATGAGCTCCACAACTCAGTGAGCCCCCTGTCCCACACAACAAATAATTAATCTTCATTAAGTTATAACCCTATCTGTTCAATGTTTACATTTAATTTTACCCACCTCCCATAGCCCCTCATGTTTTACGTGGTCCTTTGTATATTTATTGCCTCCGCCAATGAAGTAATGTTTTCGCCGGCGTGCGTTTGTCTGTTTGTTTTTTTGTTTGTTTGTTTGCAAGATAACTCAAAACATTATGAACGGATTTTGATGAAATTTTCAGACAAGGTGGGTAGTAGGACAAGGAAGAGGTGATTAGATTTTGGCATATCTAGGCCAAAGTACAGCTGAGATATACGACAAAGTTCAAGATTTCAAGTCTTTCCTATGGGCCGGAGTTCCAATCGCTGTGCTTTTGGGTTTTGCTGCCACCTGGCGGAGGTCTGCGCTCTCTGAGTGGGTTTCTAGTGTATATAGTTTATCCATATGTTCTATTGTTGTACTGTGTGTGTTAATATGCTTTGGCAACATTGTATTGCATGCAGTAATGCCAATAAAACCTCATGAATTGAATTTAATTGAATTGAGGGAGGGAGAGAGAAAGAGGGAGAGAGTGAGAGATGTAACAAAAGAGGTCATGAAAGAAGGGAAAAAAATCAGTGCGTATGAGGGGAAAGGGTTTTGTTTCCGGTGGCTGACAACAGTTTGATGCAAAAACAGTATGATGACATTGCACCAAATATTCAGGAAAGGCGTGCAATGGTCCAAGGATCGCTTGACCTAAAGGGTCAAGGTCAAGGTCACCAAGATCACACAAAAAAATTGAAAGCATTATATGGTCAAAAAAAATCCTATTTTGTGAAACCAAGAAAATCACTGAATGAATATTCAGTTTATCTAATCTGGATAAACTTTTTAAGGTCAAGTTTGTTTTCACAAATCCAAAAATCCTGTTCTCTGAGCCCACACACCATTCATAAATGAGGCCCCTTGTCCTTATATCTTATTTTTCTTTATTTATTTCCCATTCATATGCTGTTCTGGTCCCCAAACTTGTTCCATGCAGTCAGGGATTTTTAAATATGCGCAGGAGATTGCAGCACTGTAGTCAAAGATCTGTGAATCAGCGATCACTAACAGACTTATTTTCTCTTTGTCTTTTCACAAAACTGCTGACAGAAGCTGCTCTAAAGCAATGGGGATTTAATTGTAAATGCTAATTTCATCTCATTTTCTGCTGGTTAATTCCCTGCCTGTTTCACACGAGCTGAAGCTTGCAAGCAGCCTGCCAAAACAAAGATCTGTTAAAGATTGGAGCATTACTGCTAGCTGTGGGTGATGTGTGGGTGTGGGTGTGTAGGAGAAGAAGGCTGGGGTATGTGTGGGTGTGTAGAAAAGAAGGCTGCAAGATGTGGGTGTGGGGTGTATAAAGAGAAGGCTGTGGGTGATGTGTGGGTGTGGGTGTGTAGAGAAGAAGGCTGTGGGTGATGTGTGGGTGTGGGTGTATAGAGAAGAAGACTGTGGGTGATGTGTGGGTGTGGAGAGAAGAAGGCTGTGGGTGATGTGTTTGTGTGTGGGTGTGTAGAGAAGAAGGCTGTGGTTGATGTGGGTGTGGGTGTGTAGAGAAGAAGGCTGTGGGTGATGGGTGTGTGGGTGTGTAGAGAAGAAGGCTGGGTGATATGTGGGGTGTGGGGTGTGTAGAGAAGAAGGCTGTGGGTGATGTGGTGTGGTGTGTAGTGAAGAAGGTTGTGGGGTGATGTGGGTGCGAAATTAGGAAGAAGGCTGTGGGGTGATGTGGGGTGTGTGTGTAGAGAAGAAGGTCAGGGGTGATGTGGGTGGATGTGTGGAGGAGAAGGCTGTGGGTGATGTGTGTGTGTGTGTAGTGAAGAAGGCTGTGGGTGAGGTGTGGGTGTGTAGGGAAGAAGGATGTGGGTGATGTGCATGTGTGGGTGTGTAAGAAAGAAGGCTGCGGGTGATGTGTTTGTGTGGGTGTGTAGAGAAGAAGGCTGTGGGTGATGTGTGGGTGTGGGTGTGTAGAGAAGAAGGCTGCGGGTGATAAGTGGTTGTGGGTGTGGAGAGGAGAAGGCTGTGGGTGATGTGTGCGTGTGTCGAGAAGAAGGCTGTGGGTGATGTGTGCGTGTGGGTGTATAGTGAAGAAGGCTGTGGGTGATGTGTGCCTGTGGGTGTATAGTGAAGAAGGCTGTGGGTGATGTGTGCGTGTGGGTGTTTAGTGAAGAAGGCTGTGGGTGATGTCTGGGTGTGGGTGTGTAGAGAAGAAAGCTGTGGGGGATATGTGGGTGTGGCTGTGTAGAGAAGAAGGCTGTGGGTGATGTGTGGGCGCGTAGAGAAGAGGTCAGGGGTGATGTGTGGGTGTGCAGAGAAGAAGGCTGTGGGTGATGTGTGGGTGTGGGTGTGTCGAGAAGAAGGCTGTGGGTGATGTGGGTGTAAAGAAGAAGGCTGTGGTGATGTGTGGGTGTGGGTGTGTGGGTGAGAAGAAGGCTGTGGGTGATGTGTGGGTGTGGGTGTGGAGAAGAAGGCCGAGGTGATGTGTGGTGTGTGGGTGTGTAGGAGAAGGCTGAGGGTGATGTGTGTGGGTGTGGGGTGTAGTGCATGTGGGTGATGTGTGGGTGTGGGTGTGTAGGAAGTCTGTTGGTGATGTGTGGGTGTGGGTGTGTAGAGAAGAAGGCTGTGGGTGATGTGTGGGTGTGTAGAGAAGAAGGCTGTGGGTGATGTGTGGGTGTGGGTGTGTAGAGAAGAAGGCTGTGGGTGATGTGTGGGTGTGGGTGTGTAGAGAAGAAGGCTGTGGGTGATGTGTGGGTGTGGGTGTGTAGAGAAGAAGGCTGTGGGTGATGTGTGGGTGTGGGTGTGTAGAGAAGAAGGCTGTGGGTGAGGTGTGGGTGTGTAGAGAAGAAGGCTGTGGGTGATGTGTGGGTGTGTAGAGAAGAAGGCTGTGGGTGATGTGTGGGTGTGGGTGTATAGAGTTGAAGGCTGTGGGTGCAATTAACATACTAATCCTGCCTGGTGGATGGATACCGCAGTTGTCCACCACATTTAGTTATCACAGAAAATGGGCTTCTTCCAAAATTGAGTCCAACAAAAACTGACAAATTAAACAAGCTGGTGAGTGTGCTTGATGTATTTTCCTGGGACGCTATTCAAGAAATAAGTTATGTAATGAAAAATTGTTACTCAAGGGCAGAAACACTTCAGAAACAAAGTTTTTGAATATGCTTGCCAAATGCACAGTATATACACTCATGAACATATAGGCTCAGTGCAAACTCGATAGCTTAATTGCCTGGTTGCCATTTAAGGGAATTATGCACCTGGGACAGAGAACAACAGGAAGTGACACAATGAGGCAGTGAACAGGTAAATCCCAGAGAATAGGCTCGTTCGAGATGAACTGCGCCTCGCCTGGAAAGTAGACGAGAGCAGGCAGCTGCAGCAGGGGGCGGTGACAACAAGCTGCAATCAAGTCGGACAGTTTCCACCAGGCTTGAGAGAATATACAGGAAGTCACAGAAATACGTTCATCCTAGTCACCCGGGGTGTCCCCCCCTAAAAATCCTCACATCCCACTAGCCAGAAATATTTGCGCTGCTAAATACTTAAATAATTAAAACAGCGCAGTGTTAGTATACAATGGACTATATTCAGTTCATGATCTGTGACATGAATCCCAATTAAACGTCACCATCAGCCACACGTTTTCTGTAACCAGACTAAACCCTCAAATTTGACAAATAAAATCAAACTCTCTCCCATTCAACAAATGTAGAGAGTATATATAAATCGTCATATTGTTGAGCCAACCCCTAAACCAATCAGCTGTTACACGGTGAGAGCCAGGCGGTGCAGTCGGCGGAGAGCAACTGCAGCGCCTGGCTCTAAAAACTGTGGCCGCCTCGCTGTCACGATTTTATCGCCGTCCACTTTTGTAATACGTCAGAGCAAGGCGGGATGAAGTCGGACACAAAACTAACCGGCATGCATTGTGCGCCAATCGCCGGTGGTCGAATCTGCGCAGACCTGGCTCATCTCGAACGAGCCTATTAGCTCTGGCTGGACCCATGTATCTCTGCTCCAAGCGGTCCAAATCAGAAGTTTTGCATTGAGATTTTTGGGCATCCCATCAATGGCTCAATTTCTTCATTCCACACCAGGAAATCACATCATCCCTGTCGGGAGAGTCACAGCTGACAACATCATCTAGGGAGGGAGGTTGTGTGAGCAGCTGGGCCATTTACAGCAGGCCGACTGTGCATCGCCATCTCACCTGCGCCATCTTCACGCAATCTGCTGCCCCCTTGGGAGTAACTGTGCAGTGCAGATACATTACAGTGGACTGACTGTGCAGTGCAGCTGGGTTATGGTGGAGTAACCCTAGATTCCACCGAGAGCGTCTTGGCTGCGTTACTGCCGCGTCACGGTTGCTGAAGGTGATAGCGGCCATTGTAGACAATGGTTGTGATTCCACCAGCCACACCACGGCATGTCTCAGAAGCGTCCTAGAAGTGGCTGGCCGCGCTGCGCTGAGAATGCGCGCAGAGTCCATTTCTACCGCAGGCGGGCTGCAGTCGCGCTGATCCGAATAGAGCAGGGATACGTTTCCCATAGTTCGACCATCTATAGTCATTGGATCCAACTACGTTAGTATTTGTGCTAATGGGAATCGCACACCAGATTGTGCTGCAGGGTGAAGTTGCCTTCAGACGCCGACTTTCAGGCTGCTTAGCCTGTCAGGCTGCGTAAACACCGCCACCAAGTATAACCAATCAGATTGTGAGCTAGAGTACAACCAATCCGCTCAGGAGGCAGCCAATTCAATTCGGAAGCCTTTACTCGGTAAGTGGGCTTAAGAACATTAATATTGTTAAAAACAAATGCATTTAATCGTGAGTTTTCTCATTAAAGAAACTGATTCGGGAGGTAACGTTAGATATTTCGGATATTTTGATTATATTAACAAATGCAAACAAGTGCTATTTTTTTGTCTTACAGTGAACTTATCGACCTAACCTTAGCTAAACAGGTCATACTTGATAACTTAAACACTTCTACAATATAACTTTAAGTATAACTTTGTTTGAAACATGATTTTGGCCTACTTGTGAGATTTTGTTCAATAAGCTGTCTAGTTGAGCTTCTTAAAAACTTCAACTACAAGTTGCTGTAACGTTAACTGCCTTCAAGGCTGATTGTAGAGACTAGTGCCTTGCAGGCTGGTTGGTAGGCTGATGATTTCATATATGTATATATATGTATATGTGTGTGTGTGTGTGTGTGTGTGTGTGTGTGTTTACAATTCTGATGCCTTCAAGGCTGACAGTAGAGACTCCCTCAGCATTACTGAGGAGGTCTCTCCTGGGAGTCTCTACTGAGTTGGAGCCTTCCAAGGCTAATTTAAAATCTTCTATTTTTCAGCCCATGGATTTATTACAGTTCGAAACCAATCACGTTAACTCAGAAAACTGACCGAGGTGTTGTTGCATATTGATGTTGTCTTTACTTTTACACTCTTTTTAGGAGTTGAAACAATGTCTCGGCGCCGTCGTGGAGCCCTATCTACCCGCCCGCTAAAAAAAAAAAAAAAAAAACAGCCCCAGCACCCACCGGGCCCTGATGCCTTGAAGGCATCTGACTGAAAAAAGATCATACAATATGAAATCAACATTAGCCTTCTAACCAGCCTGCAAGGCACTAGTCTCTACAATCAGCCTTGAAGGCAGCTAACGTTACAGCAACTTGCAGTTGAAGTTTTAAGAAGCTCAACTAAACAGCTTATTGAACAAAAAATATCTCACAAGTAGGCCAATTTTATGTTTCAAACAGAGTTATACTTGAAGTTATATTGTAGAAGTGTTTAGGTTAACAAGTATGACCTGTTTAGCTAAGGTTAGGTCTATAAGTTAACTGTAAGACAAAAAAAGCACTTCTTTGCATTGGTTAACATAATCAAAATAGCTGAAATATCTAATATTACCTCACAAATCAGTTTCTTTAATGAGGCGATTAAATGCATTAGATTTTTAACAATATTGATGTTCTAAAGCCGCTCCGCTTTGAGGAGGAATTTAATGAATTGGCTGTCTCATAGGTGGAGGCTGTCTCATGGGCGGGCGTTTACGCAGCCTGGATTGACAGTTTGAACTCTAGCTCAGCCCAATCTGATTGAAAAACATGCCTCAGAGGCTGCGTCAGCCTGTCAGGCCTGGTACAGCCAATCAGACAGCTAGAGTACAACCAATCCGCCACAGGCACCAATTAATTCAATTCCTCTCCTCAAAGCGGAGCGGCTTAAGAACATCAATATTGTTAAAACGAATGCATTTAATCGCTTTTTCTCATTAAAGAAACTGATTAGGAGGTAACATTAGATATTTCAGCTATTTTGATTATGTTAACCAATGCAAAGAAGTGCTTTTTTTTGTCTTACAGTTAACTTATAGACCTAAACTAAGCTAAACAGGTCATACTTGTTAACCTAAACACTTCTACAATATAACTTCAAGTATAACTCTGTTTGAAATATAAAATTGGCCTATTTGTGTGATATTTTTGTTCAATAAGCTGTTTAGTTGATCTTAAAACTTCAACTGCAAGTTATTGTAACGTTAGCTGCCTTCAAGGCTGATTTAGAGACTAGTGCCTTGCAGGCTGGTTAGAAGGCTAATGTTGATTTCATCTTGTATAATCTTTTAATAGTATTCAGTCAGATGCCTTCAAGGCTGATTGTAGAGACTAGTGCCTTGCAGGCTGGTTAGAAGACTAATGTTTTTCATATTGTATGATTTTTCATAGTATTCAGTCAGATGCCTTCAAGGCATCAGGCCGGGGGGGTCAGTTTGCTGCAGGAGCATCAGGGCGTTTTTTTTTTTTTTTTAGCGGGCGGGGGGTAGATAGGGCTCCTCGGTCAGTTTTCTGAGGTAACGTGGTTGGTTTCGAACGGTAATAAATCTATGGGCTGAAAAATAGAAGATTTTAAATTAGCCTTGGAAGGCTCCAACTCAGTAGAGACTCCCAGTAAGTAAGTTATAAGTTCACTTTAAGACAAAAAAATAGCACTTGTTTGCATTGGTTAATATAATCAAAATAGCCGAAATATCTAACGTTACCTCCCGAATCAGTTTTGAGAAAAGACGATTAAATGCATTCGTTTTTTAACAATATTGATGTTCTTAAGCCCGCTCCGCTTTGAGGAGAGGAATTTGAATTGAATTGGCTGCCTTGTGAGTGGATTGGTTGTACTCTAGCTCACGATCTGATTGGTTGTACTTGGGGGCGGTGTTTACGCAGCCTGACAGGCTGAGCAGCCTGGAAGTCGACGTCTGAAGGCAACTTCACCCTGCAGCCCAGATCGTGCCAGGCAGGAAGTAACTATCAAGGGGAATACGCTTTTAAAGCCGCAGTGTGTGAGAATTACTCCCATCTAGTGGTGCGCTAATAGAATGCACACAACTGAGTAGTACTCTCTGGCACCTCCCCCTCTCAGCGCGTCATTATCAATGCGGAAGCCGCGAAGAATGTGTCAATATGTCTATAACTACACTGGTCACAGAAGAGTCCACGCTTCTTACTGATGTCCACGTTTACATTTGAGTCACTGAGTGTAATAGTGGTCTAACTCTAATTTTCCCATTTTTGAGTTAGACCCATATTTCGCAAGTTAAAGGTAAAATCTATTCAGGGCGTAAGTGGTCTAGATGTCACAGTGATGCATCTTACTATACAGATATTTTTAGTTATTCTCACTTCCATTAAGACAAAAAGCGTGAGTGCAACAGTGGTCTAACTCTTTGAACCTTTCAAAAGTCAAGGATTTGAAAGATGATCTCAACCTTGTACCGCCGATCGACCACTCATTTTATCTGGGTCTGATTGAAGATGAAGATGGCCCAAACTTTCATCCAGATGATGACAGCGAAGGTAACTGTGAGGAACAAGATTAGCTGATGGATGACTTTCTCAGTGGTCAGCAGTTTGCGATACAATGTTTCACTTTTGATCTGTATTCTCTTGTTATTTTGTGTTTCGAATTCCAAGGATGCCGGAAATTAAAGCTATTATTGAGTTATTAAAATTAAGTTATTAATTTACTTGTCTTAAGTCAGTTACATTTGTTAATACAGCCAGTGCCAGACTGGTCTAACTTATAAAAAGGGCCTTTTTCAGAAAATTTAGAGAAAGTAACCTCTGAAACATTACTTTTGCGGAAAAAAGTTGTGTTATCTTGAAAAACATGGTCATAAACTCTCAGGTTAACAACAGATGGCATACCCTACATGTGTCCTGAATTTTATCCAGGGCTTGAACTTTGGCATAGATTATCTCAAAACTATGAAAAACGGAGTTAGACCACTCTTGTCCTCAGGGGCTCATTTATTCTTCCAAGTGAGTTACATGGAGCACCGAGAAAACTATAAGACAAACAAAATGGTTTCAATCGCACAGCTCAAAATCGGCAATGAAAATACTCTGCTTGCTTCTTTGCGTTGTACAACCAAGTGCAACATTACACGAAAACAGGAAATTTAAGCAATCATTACCGTGTTCACCTGGAAGACCAGCTGTAGAATAATTGACAGGAGCATATTAATCCACTGTTTACATTCGCCGTTTCTCTTACTTTCTGTTTAAAAGAAAGTTTTCTGGGGGGGGGGTCTGGGAGACGTGGCGATTCGAAATAATTATTACCTGGAGATACTTTTAGCGTTAGAATGCTTGCGGTTTTAGTGATTAATTCGCTTAGTCACTAAGATGATAAACAGGTATCACTTTGGTCGATTCTGTCTGACTAGAGGGAGAACATAACCCCCCCTTAGATTAGTATGAAACACGAGAAAAACACTGAAAATTCGGTTGAAAGAGTTACATCACGCACGGTCGCCTACTTCTATGACTTATGTGCAGAGTAAAAGCAACTGAAAACTGTTGCAACGGAGGTTTTCCAATTAAGCTAACTAACAAACTAGCCGTCTCTGCCGTTTTATATTGCAAGCAACAGCAAATAATTCGACTTAAACGGGAGGATAAGGTAGTTGCTGGACTACACTGCCCTGGTTCTAACATTATGCCAAAATAAACTTCACTGTTAGATTTAATTACCTGTCTAGCAGAAAGGTTGCAACCTCCGCGTCCGTTTTCAAGTCCTTCTCGCTCATGAGTTGTCTCCACCTGGGAAAAGCTACGCCGATGTAAACTCTCGTTTTATCCCGGTCATGTTTTCTTTTTCTTTTCTTGGGTGGTTTTCCTTCCCTCTCATGGGGCAAAGAGTATCCATGGTCCTCCATTTCAAGGCAAAGGGCGAGTACATGAACCGCAGGGCGCTTTCACCAACATAGTCGTCTTTGCTTGCTTCTCCTCCCCGCCCCCGACAACACATGGGGATTTAAAGGTAAAACGCGAAAAGCAAACCAAGTTTGTCCCCTTTCGGCTACTGCATTCAAAGATGGCGATGCAACATGGCAGCCTCCGGTGGGTGCACCGCCACCTATGTATTTGTAAGCAACTCATTCTAAGCTATGAGAAGGCTGTCATTTGTATGCGATTGTGATTAGACTTCGGTAAATACGTATTTATGTAAGCAATATTTGATTTTTGCTAATAAATAGCCAAGTAAGTTACACACTGTACCTTTAACTAAAAGAAACTAGCCACAAATCTTTGATATAAAATTCGTTTATTACTTACTTTTCAACTACTTGTCTGTGATTTTGTTTGAACCAAAACACGGGCACAATTTTTTTTTTTTAATCTATGGCGCTCACGGCTGGACTGTAGGCTATACAACAAAGTCGGTAATGACATTAAATGCAATTAAAGCAGAAAAAACAACAGACAGCATTTAAGTTTGTTGCACAAATATCCTGGTAAAAATGACGAAATATGTGAAATCTGAGCAGGCGGATTGTATCAGCTGGCAGGACGCTGTGCTGACGTTTCGAGCTCAGTGGAACATGAAGTCGCCTGCAAGACGGAGCAAAATAGTATTGCTCACATTATGCTGCAGATACGCGCCCGGTGGAATCTAGGCATAACTGTGCAGTACATCTAGGTTAAGGTGGAGTAACTGTGCAGTGCAGCAGGGTTATAGTGGAGTAACTGTGCAGTGCAGCAAGGTTATGGTGGAGTGACTGTGCAGTGCAGCAGGGTTGTGGTGGAGTAACTGTGCAGTGCAGCTACATTACGGTGGACTGACTGTGCAGTGCAGCAGGGTTATGGTGGAGTAACTGTGCAGTGCAGCAGGGTTATGGTGAAGTAACTGCAGTACAACAGGGTTATGGTGGAGTAACTGTAGTGCAGCAGGGTTCTGGTGGAGTAACTGTGTAGTGCAGCTACATTACGGTGGACTGACTGCAGTGCAGCAGGGTTATGGTGAAGTAACTGTGCAGTGCAGCAGGGTTATGGTGGAGTGACTGTGCAGTGCAGCAGGGTTGTGGTGGAGTAACTGTGCAGTGCAGCTACATTACAGTGGACTGACTGCAGTGCAGCAGGGTTATGGTGAAGTAACTGTGCAGTGCAGCAGGGTTATGGTGGAGTAACTGTAGTGCAGCAGGGTTATGGTGGAGTAACTGTGTAGTGCAGCTACATTACGGTGGACTGACTGTGCAGTGCAGCAGGGTTATGGTGGAGTAACTGTAGTGCAGCAGGGTTATGGTGGAGTAACTGTGTAGTGCAGCTACATTACGGTGGACTGACTGCAGTGCAGCAGGGTTATGGTGAAGTAACTGTGCAGTGCAGCAAGGTTATGGTGGAGTGACTGTGCAGTGCAGCAGGGTTGTGGTGGAGTAACTGTGCAGTGCAGCTACATTACGGTGGACTGACTGCAGTGCAGCAGGGTTATGGTGAAGTAACTGTGCAGTGCAGCAGGGTTATGGTGGAGTAACTGTAGTGCAGCAGGGTTATGGTGGAGTAACTGTGTAGTGCAGCTACATTACGGTGGACTGACTGTGCAGTGCAGCTGGGTTATGATGGACAGTTCAGTACAGCTGGGTTATGATGGACAGTTCGGTGCAGCTGGCTTATGATGGACAGTTCAGTACAGCTGGTTTATGATGGGCTGTTTAATGCAGCTGGGTTATGATGGACAGTTCAGTGCAGCTGAGTTATGATGGACAGTTAGGTGCAGCTGGCTTATGATGGACAGTTCAGTGCAGCTGGGTTATGATGGACAGTTCAGTACAGCTGGGTTTCGATGGCCAGTTCAGTGCTGCTGGGTTATGATGGACAGTTCAGTGCAGCTGGCTTATGATGGACAGTTCAGTGCGGCTGGGTTATGATGGACAGTTCAGTGCAGCTGGGTTATGATGGACAGTTCAGTGCAGCTGGGTTATGATGGACAGTTCAGTGCAGCTGGGTTATGATGGACAGTTCAGCACAGCTGGGTTATGATGGACAGTTCAGTACAGCTGGGTTATGATGGACAGTTCCGTGCAGCTGGGTTATGATGGACAGTTCAGTGCAGCTGGGTTATGATGGACTGTTCAGTGCAGCTGGGTTATGATGAACAGTTCAGTACAGCTGGGTTATGATGGCCAGTTCAATGCAGCTGGGTTATGATGAACAGTTCAGTGCAGCTGGGTTATGATGGCCAGTTCAGTGCAGCTGGGTTATGATGGACAGTTCGGTGCAGCTGGGTTATGACGGCCAGTTCAGTGCAGCTGGGTTATGATGGACAGTTCAGTGCAGCTGGGTTATGATGGCCAGTTCAGTGCAGCTGGGTTATGATGGACAGTTCAGTGCAGCTGGGTTGACTGTACAGAACACCTGCTGGTCTGGCCAGGGCCCCTAAAAATGATCATAATGTAATAGAAAAAGGCTGGGGAAACTGGGTAATGCAAATAAGAGAATTAAGTGAAATATATGAGGATAGAAATATTTTTAAGAAGAGGTTGAATAACCTGTCAGGCAGTGAGAAAGATAGGAACAGCACCGCCCACACACAGCACCCTGTGAACGAACAAACTGTTCTAACACACTGTAAATAAATGGCTGAGGGAACATTACTTATCCATCAGAGCAGAATCAGCCATGCTCAGGGTGTTCAAAAAAATATAATAACTCGTACATGCGCGGTGGTTTTGATATTTGCACATGCATAATTGCTGGTGTTTATTTCGAGGTGCGTGCGTGCGTGCGTGCGTGCGTGCGTGAAGGTGTTTTTAAAGTACACACCATAAGTCATCGGACTGCAACACATTTTTTATTTTGTTTCTGTACTCCATCACTTTGAGGATAAAGTGACAAAGAGGTTGAGGTGCAGACTGTCATCTTTAATACAGGGTGTTTTCATCCATATCAGATGAACCATGTAGAAGTCACAGCACCTTATGTAAACAGTCCCTCCATATTCTGGCACATTCAACACATATTTGACAGTTTTCCATAATGAACAAAAAGAAACCATTTTTAACAGTTGGTCTCTTATCCTTTGCACACAATGACTGCTTGGAAAAGCTACGCCATTGCTTCTGCTGCTTAGAAATGGAAAGCTGGAAATAGAAATGACCTGGAACCGCTAACACCTAACCATTTACTGCAACTCAAGGTGCAGCCAGATCTTCCTCCAGGGTTGTTTGTGCAGGAAGATCAATATGTCAGACGTCGCTGGAGGCAGATACAGTACACTGCAGATTTGTTCTGGAAGCGATGGGTCCGAGAGTATATCCCTCTTCTGCAGACACGACAAAAGTGGTCTCGCGTTAGACGCAAATTCTGTCAAGGAGACATTGTGCTTGTAGCTGATGCCACAGCACCAAGAGGATCGTGGATATTGGCCAGAATCACTGAAGCCCTCCCTGATTCCAAAGGCTTGGTTCACAGTGTGAGGCTTCAAACCAAGACAAGACAGCCTGAGAGACCTGTCAGCAAGATTTGCTTTCTGGTAGAGGGCCAGCAACCTGAGGCTGACTGAGGCCTCCATGGACTTGCGCATGTGCATACACACTCGCATGCAGATGCATACACTGATTCTTTGCACAGTCTTGTAAGTAGTGTATGGCTCCTTAGAAAATTTGCATTTTGTTTATTCTAGCTTGCTTCCTGCTGTAGCTATAAGGGGCCGGTTGTGTAGGAGCCATTTTTTGAGTTAAGATTAGAATAAGATTACTGTTGCTAGAGGAGCACAAATATATCATTAGTTATTTTGGATCTTATCATTATTATTATTATTATTATTATTTTATTTATTTATTTATTTATCTATCTATTTATTTTTTCTCAGGACTTTTATTTTGTTGAGCTGAGTAGGCCATGTAATTAAAATGGCCGCCATTAACCTTTGACCTCAACATAAAACAAAGGAACTGAAGGCTTGAGGAGCACACAGTTCTTTACTGGCTAAAACTGATCATATTTTGGTTAAAACCAGCTACATTTGACTAACTAGGCAACCATTTGAAGCATTTGAGTTGAATTGAGTTTATTGAACCTTAAGTTTGCACTTTCATCATTCATTTCATTAACACCACATGCTTGGAGACCTGCAGTTTGTTTTATCTGTCTGCCTGCCTGCCTGCCTGCCTTTCTACCTGCCTGCCGTACTCATCTGCTTGCTCTGCTCCACCATCTCATCGCATACCAAAGGTACAATTTAAGATCATTTTGATAGCTGGTCAAAGAAGCATATTCAAGCCTACATTGATGGCTATTTATTGAAATGGAAAATATGCCATTATACCCCACTCTCATCAATACAAAGCCCTGCAATACCAAGAATTGAGCAACGAAAACAATCCCCTTACTCAGCTGATCCTGAGCCTTAGTTCTGTGATACACTAACACACACCAGCTCAGGATCAGAGCAAAAATACACATCTAATCAGCCTGTGGTGGAAATTTATTTATTCCTGTAAGAAACACTCAGAGACAGAGATTGTAAAAAAAAAAAAAAAAAAAAAAAAAAGGCTCC
The DNA here is from genome assembly GCA_029692085.1 of Gymnothorax javanicus. Taxonomy (NCBI): domain Eukaryota; kingdom Metazoa; phylum Chordata; class Actinopteri; order Anguilliformes; family Muraenidae; genus Gymnothorax; species Gymnothorax javanicus. The sequence goes on along the minus strand of CM056194.1, from coordinate 101,481,518 downwards.
AGTCTTTACTTTATGCATATGGGGTCCAAGTTACATGCAGAACAAGGACAAAGGGATTCCCCTTTGCTTGGATATTTGTATGAGCATACTGTCATAAGTGTACGCCCCTGTGGCAAACTTCCCCCAATAGTTCATCACTCTCCTCCTTTTGCAGGTACTTCATCCAGCCCCCATGCGTGACACTGATTTACACATAAGCATGTTCTCCCAGCATTCCATAGCTGAGGGCACATATCCCACGTACATCTGGTCCCAGCAACCTCATCAGCCCCAGCGGAGAGGAGACTCCCCCCCGCAGCTTTACCTCATGCTAAGGCCTTATCTCAGGGCCCTGAAGGATCCCAAGGTTTAGCATGCACATCTCATAAGACTTCTGTTGCAATCTTATCTCAGGGCGTCAGAGGTACACACAGTACAGCATAGGGACACACAGTTCATTCCAAAACGTTTCTGCATACGCACAAGCTAGGTTACAAGGATAAGCAATTTATAACTACTTTTCCCTCACACAGCCCAACTGACACAAAATTATATCGCTTATTGGAAATCACAAAGTAAAATGAAATGTTATCTGGCCCTAAGAAGACAGTACACAGTAGCAGACTACCTCATCACCGTCCGAGATAAAAAACTGAGGACCATCTTGACGAGGTACAGACTCAGCGAGCACCGGCTGGCCATAGAGACTGGCAGGCACAAGAAATCATGGCTGCCAGAGGAACAGAGATTGTGCCAACAATGCACTGAGAACCAAATAGAAACAGAGAAACCTTCTGACAGAATGTGCTAAATTTGACCAAATTCGTAGAAATTTTTACCCCAAAATTATCCAAAAATGTCCCAAATTCCACTATGCAACTGAAACTGAAAACTTGCCCTTCTTATTGGGGGAAAATGAAGACTGCTGCATCTTAGCAGCACAATTTGTCTCCCTCTGCTGCAGTCTGAGGAACAGTGAGTGACCCTATCATGCGCACACCCAGACACAACACAGACATGGACTCACACACACAAAACATACACACACACACACACACAAACACCCCCTACACTACTTACTTATTCTTTACACATACACACATTTCCCCATACCAACCTGTTCCTGCACACACACACACACGCACGCACGCACGCACACAGACACAAACACACACACACACACACACATACCTGTTCCTGCTTCACACAAGCACAGATCTAAAAGTTCTATCATTATTTTTACCATTTGTATTATTATAGAATTATTCTGTATATATTATGTGTAATAGCTTTATTATTGCTTTGGCAACACAAATGTACAAATTTATCTTTCCCTTAAAGCATTTTGAATTTGAAATTGAAATTGAATTTGAGAGAGAGAGAGAGAGAGAGAGAGAGGAACTCTAAATAACATCGCATGGAAAAATATTGTACAATATTAATGTTCCAATGGAACCAACCAAAATCATTTTCTGATTTCATAAAAAATCTGTTTCCTCCAAATCAAGATTTCACAATTGATAGCACCCTTAAAAGTTATTGTAAATAACATCCTCCAAAATTAAACCAGGCGTTAAATTCCACTTATTTAATTTTTATCTAAGCGTTAAGGAACTATGTTGAGCCATTTCCTCATGTCCAGTTTCACCAGAGTATAAAAATGAGGTAACACACCCTTTATCATCCAACATCTTGAAGAAAACAAAAACACTTCCAGTTCAAATGAGACAGATGGTCATCTGGAATTGGCTACAAGAAGATTCACAAACAATTGAATATGCCACTGAGCACTGTCAGGGCAATTATTTAAAAATTCAAAAGATTTGGAACTGTTGAAAACCTCAAGGGTAGAGGACACAACTGCATTTTGCCCCCCAGGATGCTGAGGAGGATGGTGAGAGAAGCAACAAAATCCCCAGGAATCACTGAAGGAATTGCAGGACTTGGTGGCATCTTGGGGTCACCAAGTTTCAAAAAGCACCATCAGGCACCACCTCCACAACCACAGGCTCTTTGGAAGGGTCGCCAGAAGAAAGTCTTTTCTGACCAGAAGAAACAGAAACAAGTGCTTGGAGTTTGTTAAGCATCATTTAAATTATGACTGGAACAGGGTGCTTTTGGTCAGATGAGACCAAAATTGCACGTTTCAGTCAGATACAGCATCGGCATGTTTGGTGTCGAAACAGAGATGCATACAGGAGAACACCTCATATCCACAGTGAAATATGATGGTGGGTCAGTCATGTTTTGGGGCTGTTTTAATTCAAGAGGTCCATGGTCACTGGTTAAGATCAATGGCATAATGAATTCCATCAAGTATCAGGATATTTTGGCTGACAATCTGGTTTTCTCCACCAGAAGGCTGGGACTTGGACATAGGTGGACTTTCCAACAAGACAATGACCCGAAGCATACCTCAAGATCCATGCAGAAATGGTTCTGTGACAACAAAAACAATGTTCTGCAATGGCCATCTCAGTCACCAGACATCAATCCACTTGAAAACCTGTGAGCTGAGTTGAAGGGGGCAGTTGATAAACGCAAACCCAAGAATGTGAAGGATCTTGAAAGGATCTGCTGAGACGAATGATCCAAAATCCCCCCCCCGCCAAATGTGTGCCTTAACCTTGTCAAAAATTACAGGAAAAGATTCCATGCTGTTATCCTTGCCAGAGGTGGTTGCACTAAGTACTAAATGAAGGGTGCTAGTTATTATGAAACCTTGATTTTGTTTAAATATATTCTGTATTAAATGATTGTTGTAATGTTAGTTATTTCCATCAAAACATTAATAAAGTATTCAGTATTTCATACATGTTGGTATGTTCCATTTCTCTACAGTGTTTATTTATTTATTTGTTTTGTTTTGTTTGCTATTGGCATTGCCAGTCAGGGGTGCCAGTAATTTTGAAGTCCACTCTGCCCCACCAAGGCAAAAGGAAGTAAATCCATCAGCAACCATTTTGAGAAAAATGCAAAAGTTTGTTTTTGCCTCTGCTCTACACAAAGAATATCCACTTGCATATGCCGAATCTCAGTAACTAGGGCGAATTTCGTCATGATCATGCTTCTACTAAATCGAGTACCACCAGTAGGTGTATGTTATGGTCTCAGATCGAATTCGACAAAAAATGGATTTACCTGCTTTTGCCTTGGTGGAGCAGCACTGTGTATACAGTACATATGCAAGGAATTCACACGAGGGTTGTGTCAGTTCCTTTTCTATTTCAAAGTCCTCAGACATTTTCTTCTTTGTCTGAAAGTTCGCAAAGTAAATTGTAAGCATGAAATGTCACTGCGAGCAGATCTCTGTTAGTCCGGAGTGGCCGTAATTCCAGCTAGAGGAGCCTGTCCTCCAACCAAATATGCCCGGAAAGGTAGTTTGTCAAGCAGATTATTACGACCTAAAGTTTCGTTTTGGAGTTATGCGACCTCTAGCGGTCATTTAAATAACTACAATCTGGTTTCTATCGTCAGCGTCGCTGTCAGTGAATCCCTATCCTAAGCCTAATCCTAACCTTAATACCTAATACTTACCCTCACCCTAACCCTAACCCTAACCGTAATCCTTACCCAAACCGTTATTTTAAGTGTAAATATGACTGAAACTGTATCTGGAACTGAAACTGTAACTCTGACAGTACCTTCCTGCTGCCAGTAGGGGCGCGATTTTACGAAAAGCTCCTATGAGTCGTAAATCCGAGTAAATGAGAATAATCGACCCATTTGAGCGTATGGTTGGAGGACAGGTTGTCCAGCTACCATGTGACTACAGGTACGCAGCTACCGCAAATCCCCCTGTCTTCTTCTTCTTTTAGTTTATAGACTTCTCCTTGATCTTATCTTGCACTGGCTTAGGCGTTAGCCCGTGAAGAAGAATGTACTCCAAGCTTAGTAGCTTCAGTGGATATTTAGGCTAAATTCAGGGTGCAAATGATGCCTTTTCAAGACAATTCTGAATGTTGGGGCTTGCAGACACTTGGATTGCCCCACACCAGCAGTATGGAGGCAATTTCTGGGTTTTTTTTTCACATTTGAAAGAATGGTCACTATTAAAGTCAATTTTTTCCTGTTTTTGGTCGTTCTAAATAAGCTATGAACAAAAGTATTTCTGCAAATGATTTAAAAAAAAAAGTGCTACCTTCTGCCGTCTGAAATACCCTGATTTTCCCGCAGAAACTGTCCCAGAGACTGTGCCCGCGAATGCCGACTCGTGACGTCAGTGTAATTGATTGCAGTCTCCCCATGGCTCAGTTTTGAGTCATTTCACTTACATTGGCTTGCAAAAATCAACACAGTGCTGCTGCAGGAGTTTGACCCATTTTGCCTTCAGAATGAAAAGCTTGCTAACAATAACTCGCTAACTTTAGACAACTGAAATGCATGACTTCGTAAGTGCAGCATAGAGACATCACAGCTGCTATTCACTGGTGGACTATAATGTTACTCCAGGACGATATCATTTTGTTGATCATGGAACAATACATATAGTGCAACCTTAGATTGTGCACTTCTGCCTTTAAACCATCAGGAACACTTCAACCATCTTGAAATTGCCGGAAAACGGATAAAGAGTAATCCAAAATACAAGTGAGTATTCATTGGCCCATAATTAACAGTTTCATCAGCGGTCATTTGAGTCAGAATATTTTATCACACCTTATCTGAACACAAGCGGGTAAAAAGGGGTGTAAGTGATAGCGTGAGAGACCAACCGTCCTCTAGTCTAAAACAAACAGTTCGAGGACGTGAAGGTGGTCTAGCGAAGCAGAAGGATTATTAGCGTTCTCTGTGGTAATGTGACTAATACAGGGACTCGGAGCTTACAGTTTGGATATCAAGGACCTTAAGGACTAATTGTGCTGCATTTTGCTGTGGAAACAGGTTGAAATGGAATGAATTGTGGTTAGGAAATCCTTTCACACACAAAGCATAATTAAACCAGGTAGCTTAGACTCAGGAGCACAAAATGGACGACGCGGAAGACAAACCTACTTGGACAACCTTGGAGGATGACGCTCCGCCTTTGTCAGCTGAAATGAAGCTGAGAGTGGGGTTTGTATCGGAGACAGGGTCGGCCATCAGAAAGGGGGTTCCTGAGCCCACATTGCCTGACCTCTCCGCCACAGCACAGCCCGAGCGAGCGACTGAGCAGAGGAAAAGCCTCTCTCACGCAACAGGAAGAGGGGACGCCTCGGAGCCAGGCAGAGCTGGGCAGGAGGAGGCTGGAGGGGAGTCTGTGGAAGAGCCTCTTCTCGCATGCAGGCCTGGCCAGGCTGAGGACGGAAAAGAGGCCAGTGTAACAATATCTAATGGAGAAGGTGCCGGAAGCTCCACCCAACAGGTCCTGGACAGCAAAAACAGCGTTCTGTCCAGGGGTGTGGGAAGGGGGGAGCGTGGGAATTCTGACGCCAGTGCAGATGAGTGCCCTGGTCTGCATTGAGCCCCTTGGCGCCCCTGGTGGACATGGCAGGGTACTGCTGTACTGCAGCCACACGGTGTGCCAGGCCTGTTTGGCGGAAATGCACAAACGCTCGGGAGACTCCGCCCGGCTGCACTGCCCGCTCTGCCGGCAGAAAACGCCCCTGCCGGGCTGGGAGATCCGCAGGATGCAGGAGGAAGCCGCCGCCCAAATGGGCGGGGCTGCGAGGATGGAGGTCAGCCTCCTGGCAGCAACGCCATTGCCGTCGCCGCCCCTGCTCACGCGAGGCCTGGAGCGAACGCTGGAGACGCGGGTTGGGACAGTGTGCGGCTGCTGCAGTCTCCCGCGCGGGTCGGCGCTGGCCCTGACGCGGCTCCGCCGACGCGGTCGCTGCCGCTACCTCACCTGCCTGCTGCTGCTGTACCTGAGCGACCTCAGCTGTGCGCTGCTGGTCTTCCTTCCTGTGCTGGTGCTCATATTACTCCTCACTCTGGCTGGTAAATACTGGTAAACACTCACCAGTGAGACTGCAGGTCTTCAGTCTGCTTAAATAATTAATACTAGTAAATACTGAACATTCTGGATGCAGGTCTTTGTTCTGGCTGGTAAACACTGGAACATACTGAATAATAAAACTGCAGGTCCCCAGTGTGGTTGGTTAATACTGGAAAATACTGTTAATTATGAGTGCATGTCTTTGTTATGACAGGTAAATACTGGAAAATACTCACCAGTGAGACTGTAGGTCTTCAGTCTGGTTGGTGAATACTGGTAAATACTGAACAATATATGTGCAGGTCTTCAGTCTGGTTGTTTAATACTGGTAAATACTCACCAGTAAGGCTGTAGGTCTTTAGTCTGGTTGGTAAGTACTGGTTTACACTTACCAGTAAGACTGCAGGTCGTCAGTCTGGTTGGTTAATACTGGTAGATACTGAACATTATGAGTGCATGTCTTTGTTCTGGAAGGTAAATACTGAAAAATACTCACTTACAGACTGCAGGTCTGACATATGCTTATTATTTTCCTAATTACCAAAGTGACCTAGATTTGAACCTCCTATTAAAACTGAAATGAATACTGAATGCTCATTATTTTTAATAAGTTTTCTTAAATATATCTTCTCCATAATTGCCTTCTATTGTACATTGAGTTCTGCCAGAACTGGAACTTTACCTTTCCAAACAAAAAACAGAAAAGTAACATATAAGCTGAATTGTGGCACAAAAGAATGAATAAATAAATAAATAAATAAATAAAACCATATAAATCAATAAATGAAATCATCATTTAAAAACTGCATTTTGTATTTACTCGGGTTATCTTTGTCTAATATTAAAATTAGTTGAATGATCTGAAACATTTAAGTGTGACAAATATGCAAAAAAATAAGAAATCAGGAAGGGGGGAAATACTTTTTCACAGCACTGTATTCCTATAATTTTGTTATACATTGATTAGATGTCAAATACTTTGTGTTTTATCAAATAAAAAAACAAATTATAAAGTGAAGGATGACTTACATGCTGATTTTCAAATGCATTGGATGTTTAAATGAGGCTATAGCTGGTAAATCGTATTTTCACGCGGCTGATTCCATAATCATGGGTGTATGGTGCTACACATACCGAAGAGAGAATTTGGGTCAGTAGCTCATGCTTTTGCACTGGCCTGTTTCTGGATAGACGAGCATTCCTGTGGCGCTCAGCTTATTTATCTCTCATGGAGAAACAAGGCATATTTCTGAGCACATTTGTTTGCCTTTGAAAACATGGACCAACTCGCCACCAAATAAAAGCATTCAGCCAACAAAGGAGAGCTCAAAATCCTCACACAAGAAAAGTAGTGCATATGAGGTGCTTATATTGTGAATTGTTAGATCAGAAAAGAAGAAAAACTTCTTCCTGGTTATTTTCATTTTTTATCACAAGAAATACTTCTGCATAATTCACACTTAAAAACAGCCCCTGGCTTCTCCGCTGGGATGCAGACAGGGGAGGAGCTGTCTCCATACGGAGGGCACTCAAGCAGCACTTACAAGAGTCTTTGGGACAGAATCGCGCATAAACTGGATCTCTCCGTACTGAATAATGCAGATGTGCCGCACACGTGTGCGATATGCTTGAATTAACGCATTACGCATGCATGTGCAAAAACGCACCCTGTCAATTTCGCTCTAATTTGTTGCAGTCACTTTGGTCCTCCTCGCTTGGACGGGTGCTCTCACGGGGGCAGGAGGTGGGACTTTAACGCTTGCGAATATTCCTCACGAGCTGACTGGCATGCAAACTTCAACTGACGGGACATGACATTTCGGCATTTGGAGAGCAGAAAGAAAGCCGCACTCCCGAGCAGTTATTCACTGTCTTGCGCTGCCCGGAGGCGAAAATACGGATGGCCGGGCTCCAGCTTTGACCTGCTTTACTCTTGTTTTTTTCCCCTCTGTGCCTGAAATCAGTCACACTCACACGTTACACGCTCGAGTTTACGGTCTCAAACGCATTCGGTCCTCTCCGTCAGCTGCCTGAAAAAAAGCGTTTCCAGATCGTTACCATCCGCGGCGTTAATTTCATCCGCACCGCTGCCACCCTTATCAGGGCAGCTCACACACCTCGCCTGCAGCCCCGCCTCCTCCCATAGCTGCCCTGCGGACACTCGCACAGAACTGCATCTTATGCAAACACACGCACGCACGCGCGCGCGCGCACACACGCACACACACACCTAATTAAGCAACTGAGCCGTTTCTCTTGTGTTCAGCAATTTCAGTTTCCACACCCAGCAGCTGGCGCTGTGCCAATGTCTTAGTGGTATTAGCCTTGCAAAGCCCTGGTCTCGTGATAACGGCAGTCAGAGTGCTTATTTGGCGGAGGTTAGATATGAATGCTTCGGTAGAATACACAATCAGAAATCTGGGTACAAACTATGCATGAATTAAGATAAATCATATCTGAATAAGCTTATTATCTGCTCTTCTGTGCTAAAACTATGCTATCTGGAGCAGACACCCTTAATAAAATCCATCTAGCTGGCTGGAGCATTACTGTGACAGCAGAACTGCATCTTTCTATTCCGTGATTCATCCAAAAATTAACATTAAGACCAATGCGTCACACTTTATTAGTGTAAACGGTCTTGGTTTTCTGGTATTTCTTCCTTCTGAAATAGTTTTTTTCAAGCATAGTGTCTGTGCAACCCAAAACTGCGCTCTGTACAGGAATTGTGTTATGACTTGATTTACTGGGAATTCCAATTCGCTTTTAAGTTGATTGATTATAAAATGTATTTATATTCTAAATAATAAGTTGGAAACCATTGGAATCTGAAGGATAAGATAATGAAAACAAGGATGTTGAATTATGCCATTTGTCTGAATGAATTCAGAAAAAAATTAAAAGGTTTGAAAAAATAATATAAGCAAACTCATTTCCAAAAAAGGACAAACAGTATGGAAAATGAAACTCATTTTAAAAAAGGAGTAAATTATCTTTGACCTCTATTAAATCTAAAACAGCGGATAAAGAGATATGAAATATTTTCTGAATTAAATTTGGAAGTATTATCATTATTTATTTATTTATTTATTTATTGATTGATTTTTGGAAATATAGGTTTATTTGTCATGGTGTGGAACAGGTGAGGTCATCTTGCTTGGGTAAAGACGGAGAGTCACTAAACCCCTCACCGCTCTCAAGCAAGGACTGCAATGAGACCTGCCACTTCACCAAAAAACTGCATAACTGAATATGCCCACAGTTCAAGGGCAATTTCTCTCAACTATTGCTGTTGCAAGGATGTAAATGACTCCACCCTCAACAATCCATGATATTATTAAGAGATTCAGTAGTCTAGAGAAGTGTCTGCATTGTTGGAGAACCATGCCATGAGTGCCCATGATCTGAGATCCTTCAGGTGGCTCTACTGGGAAAACCAACAAAATTTTGGGAAAGATAGATCCAGAGGGGCCCCGGGGTACTTTGGAAAACCTTTGTCACTAAACACCATGTGAGGTTACATCCACACATGCAATTTATGCATCAAAGGAAGCTTTTTGTCAATATCCGAAAACGCCACCATCTTAAGTGTGCTGAAGCTCATCTGAAATTAACTGATGCACAATGGGAACGCCTGCTTTGGTCTGACGGGTCAATCCTTTGTGTTGTTTGAGTTAATAATACCCACTGTGTTCTCCTGGAAAAAGATAATGATCAATCCAGCTGTCAATAACACGCCTGGGTCATGGTTTGGGGGTGTGTTAGTGGGTCAGTTGTACATGTGTATAGGTACCATTAATGCTGAGAGATATGCAGTGACTGAGCACGTTAATTTTTCGGACTATGACATATTTTTATTATTTTGGTTTGGTTAGCTGAGTCAATCAGCAATTTTGAGTCCAAGTGATCATGCTTTTTATTGGCTCAAGAGGAGACGGGAGGTAAAAAGTCCGCAAAAAGTCTGTCTGGTGATGTCTGAGCATTGCAAACCTCAAGCTGTCATTGAATGCACAGAACACACAACCAAATTTTTCAATCATTTTTTTCAAGTCTATACTTGGACGAAGGGCCCAATATTTTTTAATGGGGGGGACTATGTACAAAAGTTGCTTTCAGTTAATCTGATTGGAAAGAAAGCATCCGCACATTAAAGCTTACTGTGTGTTCTTTAAGCACTTTATTAAGCTTACTATGTGCCCTTAAATCGCTTTTTTAAGCGTACTGTGCGCTCTTAAATCGCTTTTTTAAGCTTACTGTGTGTTCTTTAATCGCTTTATAGAGCTTACTATATGCACTTTAATCACTTTGTTTCTGTTAAGCTCACTGTGTGCACTTTAATCACTTTATCAAGCTTACTGTGTGCAATTTAATCACTTTATTAAGCTCACTGTGTGCACTTTAATCACTTTATTAAGCTTACTGTGTGCACTTTAATCACTTTATTAAGCTAACTGTGTGCTCTTAAATCACTTTATTAAGCTTACTGTGCGCTCTTAAATCACTTTATTAAGCTTACTGTGCGCACTTTAATCACTTTATTAAGCTTACAGTGTGCACTTTAATCGCTTTTTTAAGATTACTGTGTGCTCTTCAATCGCTTTATTAAGCTTCCTGTGTGCACTTTAATTGCTTTTTTTAAGCTATCTGTGTGTTGTTTAATCGCTTTATTAAGCTTACTGTGTGCAATTTAATCGCTTTTTTATGCTTACTGTGTGGTCTTTAATCCTTTTGTTAAGCTTACTGTGTGCACTTTAATCACTTTATTAAGCTTATTGTGTGCTCTTTAATCACTTTATTAAGCTTACTGTGTGCACTTTAATCGCTTTTTTAAGATTACTGTGTGCTCTTTAATTGCTTTATTAAGCTTCCTGTGTGCACTTTAATTGCATTTTTAAAGCTTACTGTGTGTTGTTTAATCACTTTATTAAGCTTACTGTGTGTTGTTTAATCGCTTTATTAAGCTTACTGTCTGCACTTTAATCGCTTTTTTATGCTTACTGTGTGGTCTTTAATCCTTTTGTTAAGCTTACTGTGTACACTTTAATCACTTTATTAAGCTTACTGTGTGCTCTTTAATCACTTTATTAAGCATACTGTGTGCACTTTAATCACTTTTTTAAGCGTACTGTGTGCTCTTTAATCACTTTATTAAGCTTACTGTGTGCTCTTTAATCGCTTTATTAAGCTTCCTGTGTGCACTTTAATTGCTCTTTTTAAGCTTACTGTGTGTTGTTTAATCGCTTTATTAAGCTTACTGTGTGCAATTTAATCGCTTTTTTATGCTTACTGTGTGGTCTTTAATCCTTTTGTTAAGCTTACTGTGTGCACTTTAATCACTTTATTAAGCTTATTGTGTGCTCTTTAATCACTTTATTAAGCTTACTGTGTGCACTTTAATCGCTTTTTTAAGATTACTGTGTGATCTTTAATTGCTTTATTAAGCTTCCTGTTTGCACTTTAATTGCATTTTTAAAGCTTACTGTGTGTTGTTTAATCGCTTTATTAAGCTTACTGTGTGTTTTTTAATCACTTTATTAAGCTTACTGTGTGGTCTTTAATACTTTTGTTAAGCTTACTGTGTACACTTTAATCACTTTATTAAGCTTACTGTGTGCTCTTTAATCACTTTATTAAGCATACTGTGTGCACTTTAATCACTTTATTAAGCATACTGTGTGCACTTTAATCACTTTTTTAAGCGTACTGTGTGCTCTTTAATCGCTTTATTAAGCTTACTGTGTGCTCTTTAATCACTTTATTAAGCTTACTGTGTGCTCTTTAATCGCTTTATTAAGCTTTCTGTGTGCACTTTAATCACTTTATTAAACTTACTGTGTGCACTTTAATCACTTTATTAAGCTTACTGTCTGCTCTTCAATCGCTTTATTAAGCTTACTGTGTGCTCTTTAATCTCTTTATTAAGCTTACTGTGTGCACTTTAATCGCTTTATTAAGCTTACTATGTGCACTTTAATTGCTTTTTTAAGCTTACTGTGTGCACTTCAATCGCTTTATTAAGCTTACTGTGTGCACTTTAATCACTTTTTTAAGCGTACTGTGTGCTCTTTAGTCGCTTTATTAAGCTTACTGTGTGCTCTTTAATCGCTTTATTAAGCTTACTGTGTGCTCTTTAATCGCTTTATTAAGCTTACTGTGTGCTCTTTAATCGCTTTATTAAGCTTACTGTGTGATCTTTAATTGCTTTATTAAGCTTCCTGTTTGCACTTTAATTGCATTTTTAAAGCTTACTGTGTGTTGTTTAATCACTTTATTAAGCTTACTGTGTGGTCTTTAATACTTTTGTTAAGCTTACTGTGTGCACTTTAATCACTTTATTAAGCTTACTGTCTGCTCTTCAATCGCTTTATTAAGCTTACTGTGTGCTCTTTAATCTCTTTATTAAGCTTACTGTGTGCACTTTAATTGCTTTATTAAGCTGACTGTGTGCACTTTAATCACTTTTTTAAGCGTACTGTGTGCTCTTTAATCGCTTTATTTAGCTTACTGTGTGCTCTTTAATCGCTTTATTAAGCTTACTGTGTGCTCTTTAATCGCTTTATTAAGCTTTCTGTGTGCACTTTAATCACTTTATTAAGCTTACTGTGTGCACTTTAATCACTTTGTTAGCTTACTGTCTGCTCTTCAATCGCGTTATTAAGCTTACTGTGTGCTCTTTAATCACTTTATTAAGCTTACTGTGCGCACTTAAATCACTTTATTAAGCTTACTATGTGCACTTTAATCACTTTATTAAGCCTACTGTGTGCACTTTAATCGCTTTTTTAAGATTACTGTGTGCTCTTTAATCGCTTTATTAAGCTTCCTGTGTGCACTTTAATTGCTTTTTTAAGCTTACTGTGTGTTGTTTAATCGCTTTATTTAGCTTACTGTGTGCACTTTAATCACTTTATTAAGCATACTGTGTGCTCTTTCATCACTTTATTAAGCTTACTGTGTGCTCTTTAATCATTTTATTAAGCTTACTGTCTGCCCTTTAATTGCTTTTTTAAGCTTACTGTGTGCTCTTTAATCGCTTTATTAACCTTACTGTGTGCTCTTTAATTGCTTTATTACGCTTACTGTGTGCTCTTCATTCGCTTTATTAAGCTCTCTGTGTGCTCTGTAATGGCTTCATTAAGCTTACTGTGTGCTCTGTAATGGCTTTATTAAGCTAACTGTGTGCACTTTAATCGCTTTTTTAAGCTTCCTGTGTGCTCTTAAATCACTTTATTAAGCTTACGGGAGACCGGGTCTAGTTGTTACACGTCCATGTTGTTACATTCTAAATAGTTCTGATACTAAAACACCGACGGCGCTCTAATTTTTCCTGTTGCTCCATGAAGGTGACCCGCATCTTTACATGACAGAAGGACGTACGTCGAAAGTCGCAGGTTAGTGTTCCAGAAAAATGCTCGAAAAAGTAACTTTATTGCTGTTTGGGAGATTTCGATTAACATCAAGTGTAATTGATACATACCCAACATTTTCTTTACATGGGTGTGTCATGACACACCCATGTAAAGATTGCACTGGAACATTTCAAAATGTCGGGACAACAGTGGCGTTGCCAGGATGCCAAGCTTGGGTGGGCATTTGTCCTCTTTGGGGGCCGGCAAAAAAAGAACCTCTAAATCGGTGTAAAATACAACATGCACAACATCTTGAAACTTTATATATATATATCAGTGGCGGCTGGTGAACTGGCGATAGGGGAGGCTCAAACCCATCCCTTGAAAATAATGATTGGTCATGACCTGTTTTCAATCATTCATTTAAATTACCATTACAAAAGCTCAGAAAACTCTCAACATTAACAGGTGTGACCAGTTTTCATTAATAACGCACACCTGTCAACTCTCATGCATTCCGCGTGAGTTTTAGTGGTATATTTACGTTCCTCTGCTATACTCAGCAATTATTCAATCAACACATGTGTAAGAGATTCTCGCACGGAATTGAAGCCCTTGTGCATGGAGGTTTATCAGTTTCACCTGCATTATGACTCCGGACTTCTCACGCTTTTCTTTACTCAGGGGTTGGAAGCAATGCATGTGTTTCATGATCGTTTAAACTGTTTAAATGAAATAAGATCATTGGAAGCAATGCAATTGCATAAAGATGATTCAAATGATCTTATTTCATTTAAACCACCTAATTCCTGTTCTAACGATGCGCGCCGCCATGAGAACCCTGGCGGTCACTTACTTCCAGTCATTGCTCGCTGTACTGAAGAGAGATAGGCAGGCTGAATGCATTCAGGCTCCACTTGTTCTGTTGCTGGTTGTACCAATAACTCAAAAAACATAAAACGTTTGTAGGGAAACGGAGTGTCTTATTTACAAGGTGATTAGGAAAGATTGCCCTTACCCAGCACCTTACAGTCTATAAACGATGCCAGCGAGTAGGCGCTTGGAGTGGCTAGCCGCGCTAAGACTGAAGTATCCACCCAAGAGGATATACGTATGCTCACATCATTTCGTAAAAAGGCGCCCGACGGATGAACGGGATGATCATCCCGATCCCACTGTATTATACATTATACAGTCCCCTGATATGTCAATTCTAAGATCCGTCCAACAAGTATCCTTTTTTCGAACAAAAAGCAGTATTGTCAGCCAGTGGTTAGTTTACTTTTCCGGTGAAGTAACCAGCGTTTGCCATGTAATTAGTGGCCATCTACGGTCACACGCAGGATGCATACTGAAACCCACACATTTAGCAGTTATACAGCTAACGTTAGCACTTTTGAACAAGTTGACATTGAGCAGTGGAGGGGCTTACCAGTAGCGTTAGTGAATACTGAAAGGTGCATAATCGTAGCCTGGCTTCTGTAAAAACCTCAGCTTTAGTCGACTATATTCTTGTGGCAAATATTTGGCTTGTCAGCTAAAGCAGTTGAGAAGGATTGGACTGAGATCTTTATTTCGTTCCGTGCTTTGGTGATTTCCAGCATGCGAAGTGAAGCTTGGGGACTGTACTTCCGTGCTCTGAATAGTGATTGTTGCCCACAGCTAATGTGATATCATTCAGTAGCGGAGCGGGTGAAGGCTGGGTTTTTACCCTTGTGCAAAACAAAGAAACTGCTCGCCAGACTATTTGCTGAATCAAAATCATTTTGATACGCAGTTTGCTAGCTAATCAGTTCCTGCATATGAATTGCAACTCGCCGTCTTGTCATGCTTTTTTTTTTTTACTTTGGCTGTAGGAACGTGTGTAGCCACCCAAATAAATATCACATCTTCGTCAAGCTAAAGAATGTTTTGGCCGAATAAAAAATAGGTTAGCTAGCCTCTACATATGAATATACACTGTATGTATGTGTATGTACACATCCCGCTGTACCACAGATGCTAGCCGCAAGCTACTACTCAGTTCGATGAAAACGGTTGTAAGCAACAGTTCGACAAGAAGAAGGAGACCAGCGAGTCCGTTGAACCACTATGAATCATGGGAGATAGAACGTTCAGGGATTAAGGTGGATATGAGCAGCGTACATAGATATATATCTATGAGCAGCGTAGACGTGACCTCAGACGGCAGTCTAAGAGAATGGGAGGGTCCCTAGTAATTCGAGAGTGCCCATTGGTTAGTTTCACATCAGAATAGACTGGCAAAGGAATCCACCAATCACACATAGTGATAGATAGATGAAGCATACGTAAAGCTCTCTCTTAATGGCTGTCTACCTCCGGCTGTGAATCACGTGGGATACCGCGTGTTTGCTGTCAAATAGTAGTAAATCAGTTTTTTATCTTGAGTTTCATTGGGTGAGCAGAGCTTTTCTCAGGGTGGGCACAGCCTACCCCCTGCCCCCCCTTACGCCCCTGCGGGACAATGTCGAAGGGTTGCTGATGGACTAGTTGATACACCCGAGTTGTTTAGTAACAACTTGCCCCAAAACCTGTAACAACTTGGACAAGATCAATTGACCTCACTAAATGACTTTCTGTCATGTCAAGAAAATTATGTTGAGTGTTATTGTGTCTTGTCTCGTGACTTTCTGTTTTATTTTGAAATTTTACTCTCCTCTCGTTTCAGGTCTCTTGCCCTTCCCCTCATGTGTTTCCCCTGGTTTGATTGTCTGCCCCGCCCTGATTGTTTCCACCTATTCCCCATTACCTTGCAGGTGTATTTATAGGCTGCGTTTCCCTTTGTCCTGTGCCAGTTCGTCTTGGGTCGTCATACCAAGTGAATCACACCAAGTCTCGTCAGGTTGTTTCTGTGTTCCTTGTCTCGCATTTTGCCTTTTGCCAAGTTTGTTTTCAGTTGCCTTGCCTTATCCTTTGTTCCTTTGTAATTCCTCGTAAGAGTGATTTTTGTTTGTGAGCTTTTCCTCTTCATGAGTGACTTTTCAGTTGCTACTTAAGATATAATTATTCATTATTCCTCGAAAGAGTGTTTTTGGTTTTCTTGCATTGTCCTCTGTAAGAGTGAATTTGAGTTGCTACTTTTATTATTAAGACTGTTTATTGGAACTTGTGTCTGGAGTCGTGCATTTGGGTTCAACACTTTGGCTCAGCCCTGTCACTTTCTACCTTTTATATTTCGGAAAGATGCCTCGAAGTTACAAAAGAATAACGGAACATGGCAAACCGCCACAGTATATTTTTGAGACTGCTGCTGACAGGGTTATCAATGGTGGAAGCAGCTTACGCCAGGCAGCAGCGGACTTTGATGTAAGTTGTTTGCCCAAACTTTTGTCAATGGTTACGGCATTTGGCAAAAATGATCTTAGCCTGTATTTTTGCCGTTCTGTAATAAATTATGTTTTATATTCTACAGATCAACTTCATGTCACTTCAACGATTCGTGAAGAAGAAAAAGGATGGAACCGCTGGCTATGCTCACTCACAGCTTGTGTTTACCGAGAGTGAGGAAGAATTGCTAGTGTGTTATGTAGAGCTCATGGGTGATATATATTATGGTTTGAGCCCGCGAGAGCTTTGTGAAATGGCCTATAACTTTGGGAAAGCGAATCATTTAGAAATGCCCAAAATGTGGGCAGAGCATGGTATGGCAGGCACAGAGTGGCTAACAAGCTTCCTGAAGAGGCATCCCCGACCATCCATTCGGCGACCAGAAGCAACGAGCTTGGCCTGTGCGACAGCATTCAATTGTGTCACCGTAGGGAAATTCTTTGATAACCTCGAGGCTGTTATTGATTGTCACAAGTTTGTGGCTAATGACATTTATAACATTGATGAAACTGGTGTCACCACAGTCCATAAGCCTGACAGAATTGTGGGTAAGAAAGGAGTGAAACAAATCGGTGCTATGACGTCTGGAGAGCGCGGGACACTCGTTACAGTTGCCATGGCTATCAGTGCTGCTGGGAATGCTGTACCCCCGATTTTTATATTTCCAAGGGTCAATTTCTGCGATTTTTTTCCATGAGGTGGTCCAGAAGGTTGTATTGGGGCAGCAAATCCTTCTGGTTGGATGACTGGGCCTACCTTTATTCTGTACATCAAGCATTTCATCAAATACACAAGATGTAGTCGTGACAAACCTGTTCTGCTCCTCATTGATAACCGTGAATCTCACATTTCTGTCGAGCTAGTCGATTTTTGCAGAGAAAATGGTGTTGTGCTTCTCTCTTTCCCACCACACACGTCCCACAAACTTCAGCCCCTTGATAGAGCAGTATATGGGCCACTAAAGAAATTTCTCAATGCTGAATGTTCATCATGGATGAAGGTACATGGAAGAAACATGACTATATATGACATTCCAGGGATTGTAGGGGAAATATATCCCAGAGCAGTCAATCCGCAAAACATTCAAAAAGGCTTTAAAGTAAGCGGGATATGGCCGTACAATCGGGAAATATTTGAGGATTATGATTATGCGCCCTCACAATTTACGTATTTGTCCAATGGATGAGACAGTCCCTGAAGCCATACCAGGGACCCTCCCAACCCCTGAAGCCATACCGGGGACCCCCCCCAACCCCTGAAGCCATACCGGGGACCTCCCGCACCACTGAAGCCCTTCTGGGGACCTCACCCACACCAACCAACAAACGGGAAGTAGGTGCCATCCTTGTGTCCCCATTTGTTATTAGCCCCCCTCTGAAAGCTGGTACCAGAAAAGGTACACAAAGTGCTGGTTGTGGAAAGCGACATCAAACAGCAATATTAACAGACACGCCAGAACGAAACCAAATGCTCCTCCTGGAGGAATCTAAAAATACGAGGGCGAAAATAAATGCTAAAGGGTCAGGGCTCAAAAACAAAGGCAAAAAAACCTCTGCTCGAAGAAGATTAGCTCTTCCCAGAACGAAACAAAACTCTTGCGAAGAATATTACTGTCTTGTTTGTGACGACAAGTGGTCCAACTCGGCTCCAGGGGAAGCGTGGCTCCAGTGCAGTGGGTGTAAGGGGTGGTCCCATGAAAAATGTACTCCAGAAAGCAAGGCATACATATGCCACCTCTGTGAGGACTAGATTTGACTAGATTTATGCTTCATTAATAAAATTTTTTGCTATATAACATGTCTTCTTGTTCTGTTTGAGGACAGTGTAAAGAATAAAAGTCGTGTGAGATCCAGGTTGATGCCATTAATGACTCAAGGGGTTCCTTACTGTAGCTTCGTGGGATAATAGTAGTAAGGCATCCCCCTTAACTTGCCTACTTAAGTGGGAAACATGTCTTACTTTAGCAAATAGTGTAACAACATGTCCCACATCCAGAAACAAACTACCCCATATATGGGGTAGTTTGTTACAGGTGACGGGGGTCTATTTTTTCCTCACCAGCATTATGCATGTGCAGAGTATAGGGGTTGCTGCAGATCAGTCATGTATTCTAATAAACTTTCTATCTTTACAGTGCATATTGATAACAAAAACCTGATAATGTCAATTCTACAGCCGTTAACGGAAACGTGAAGGGATTTTGAATGTGGTGATACAATGAAAAAACTATGTCAGAGGAGTGTAAATTATGCATCAAAATTTTTTTTGCAATTTGTTTCAACCGAGTAATAAACAGACAAATATTGCTCCACCTGTTGTTCTCCAAAGCCGCCATATTTGCTGCCTGTCACCCAAGCGGTGTCGTCACGTCACCTAAGCACTCTCTTGTAGCAAAGGTCTATCACCGCTTACAACTTACAATCATGTCTGTCATCAGTAGTGAAGAGTACGTTGATGATCATATGTCTAGCTCAGACAGACTTTGACGTGACCGGATTGCAGGGATACCAGTTTGAGCCCAAATGCGACGTAGGGGACAGCGATGCAAGTGAAGACAACAAAAGTGAACAGGAGTTGGAATTGGATGAGGGTCGAATGGGAAATGTCAACTGGTGCCGTTGTAACGGGTGCGCACATACCTGGTTGGCTCAGGAGAAAGAATGCCTGTACTGCCACGAGAGACAAGCCAGCAGGGAACTTGCAGCACCATCGAATATCGGTAAACATGAAGAAAAGAGTTCAGTAAGCAAACTACACTTTTTTTCGGCCGTCATTTGCTGGAAAGATTTTAAATGGGGGCACAAATGTATTTCGGAGGGCTTTATTAGTTTATTAGCTAGCTAGCTAGCAGCGTGGTGTGTGATCTATAATATGCCTGCCACGGTTATTTACCATTACCATGTACAGTGGCAGGAGAAATCAAACTCTAAATTTTCTAAATTGGATGTACGCTTGACGTTTAAACAACTGGGTGGTTCACTTGGTAACCAAACATTCAGTGAAGCCGAAAGAAGAACTGATTTCATTCCATATTCGTGGAGGCTGAGTATTGTACTCTTTCCAGAGGGAAAAACTTATGACATGAATATGAAGAAAAGTATGTTAATTAACCATGGTACGTCCTGTTTATTTGTTTAAGTAAAAGTTGGCCGGAATCTACTCCGTTGAAATTAACCGCATGCCTCCGCGTATTTTTCGCAAACGTATGTTTTATCAGTGACGATTACAATCAACAGTCTTAATATTGCTGCAGTTGATGGTACAGTCATCCGCAAAATTCTGACAGCCAATGGCCCCAAAAGTAGGCATGGCCGTTGGATTACTGTAGACACTTCTGTTTAAAAATAAAATCTATGGGTGACACTGCGTTACGACAAATAAAAACAGAACCTATCAGAAGCAACCGCCTTCGTTCTGGCTCTATATAAATCTGTATGTCGCCCAAAGCTAAGGTGACTTTACGTCACTTCCTTTAAAGACATGTCGCTGCTGCGCAATTTCATTGGTTGAATCTCGCCTGTTCCATTTTAATGGCGGCCTCCTTATCCAGCTTTAGAATGGCATGAAAAGCAAGCTTTCAATAACAATTCTGACCTTAAGAAAAGTTGTAAAAAAATTTTGATGCATATTTTACACTCCTCTGACATAGTTCTTTCATTGTCTCACCACATTCAAAATCCCTTCGTGTTTCCTTTAAAATTTAAAGTGTAACAACTAGACCCGGTCTCCCCTACTGTGTGCACTTTAATCGCTTCTTTAAGCTTACTGTATGCTCTTTAATCGCTTTGTTAAGCTTAGTGTGTGCACTATAATTGCTTCATTAAGCTTACTGTTTGCTCTTTAATTGCTTTATTAAGCTTACTGGTGCTCTTTAAACACTTTAATAAGCTTACTGTGTGCTCTTTAAACGCTTAAGCTTACTGTGTGCTCGTTAATCGCGTTATTAAGCTTACTGTGTGCTCTTTAAACGCTTCATTAAGCTTACTGTGTGCTCGTTAATTGCTTCATTAAGCTTACTGTGTGCTCGTTAATTGCTTTATTAAGCTTACTGTGTGCTCTTTAAACGCTTTATTAAGATTACTGTGTGCTCGTTAATCGCTTTATTAAGCTTAATGTGTGCTCGTTAATCACTTTATTAAGCTAATTGTGTGCTCTTTAATCGCTTTATTAAGCTTATTGTGTGCTCTTTAATCGCTTTATTAAGCTTACTGTGTGCTCTTTAATCGCTTTATTAAGCGTACTGTGTGCTCTTTATCGCTTTATTAAGTGTACTGTGTGCTCTTTAATCGCTTTATTAAGCTTACTGTGTGCACTTTAATCGCTTTATTAAGCTTACTGTGTGCTCTTTAATCGCTTTATTAAGCTTACTGTGTGCTCTTTAATCACTTTTTTCAGGTTACTGTGTGCACTTTAATCGCATTATTGAATCGTTTGAAACCCAAAGCAGTAGAGCCCAGAACCAAAAATAAATAAATATGTCACTGTCCAATGAATTATGGAGTTCATGGTACATGTACTTTGGAGCAACATATCGAGGGCTGACTGCAATAAACAGTTATGTCCAGATGTTATATATTGGACTTAACTGTTTATTGCAGTCAGCCCTCGATATGCTGTCTTCTATATCCAATCTTTTTCAGGGGCATTCCTTATTATTTCAACATGCCAATGCCAAGCTACAATCTGCACATGATAAACCAGGGTGGCTCTGTAATTAGAAAGTGCTGAAGCTAGACTAGCCTGTCTGATGTTCAGATCTGTCTTCCACTGAAAATCTGTGGCACTTTATGGTTCACAATATATAACAATGACGCCCCAACAGTTTGAGGAACTGAAGACTTACATATCCGAACGAAGCATGGGAGAAAAATATGTCCTCAAAACTGTTGTGAACAATAGGCATTCTATGTATCAAAGTGATTACAAAATGTTCTTAAAAGGACCGGTAATGTAACACTGTGAGGCTGCGCCTCCAGCTCTCTCCCTAGTCACATTCCTCACTCCTTTTCCCCTCACCCTTAATTGACAACACCTGCGGCTCATTATTAATGAACCTCAGGTAGCAGCATTTTAGGCTGGGCTTGCATTTTACTCTCTGCTACCGGTCAGCAGGTTTTAGCTGTCACTGCCTTTGGTTTCACTTTTAGTTTGGTATTTCTTATATTAGTTGTATATTCGGTTGGGACCTCGCTCCCTCTTTTGTTTTATGTTTCTCACTTGCCACTTATTAAACTATTCATCACTCTACAGCCTTGCACTGGAGTCTTCGATTCCTGACCTGGGTTTTGTGGTCTGCCAGACTGCTGTGTGGCATCCGGCTTACAAACACAGCAGCAAATCATCCCTGTCTCAATATTTTTTTTAATTATATGATGCAGACATAACATTCGGAATGAGTGTATATGAAAAAAAAATGACGTTCAGAATCTAAAACATGAAAATCTTATCTTGGTAGTCTTTCATTTAATTCAGGTCCTGGATGACAAATCACTGCTTTCTGTTTGCATTGGCATTTTCAATACCCCCTCAAATTTTTGCAAATGAGGCTGTTCATTACTGTAATAATCAGGAATCAAAACGAGGACATTCAGCAGAAAGGAACAGTGTTAATGCTAAACAGCGTGGCTGTACCTCAGTAATGTATCGCGTCATCCATCTTAAAGGCTAAATGTCAAATTAAAATGTGCCTGTATGTTCCTCAGTATAATCACTATTAGCAATAACAGGCCCAGCATATTTGCATATTTGCAGCAGTATGCGACAGATAAGGCCCTGCTTTCTCTGTGGTGGGGCTCTGATGATTTTTTCTTCCACTTAATTTGCTTCCAAACCAAAATGCACATCAGAGCATTTCTCACCATTATTCAGCTACGCTTGAGGCATTTTTGGCCCGTTCCTTTCCATTGCTGCAAAACCCACCCTTTGATTGCACTAACCATGACCTTTTGTGCTGTTTGATATTTAAGGCACTGCAGACCATTCCAAACTTATTTAGGTTTTACCTGCAAGGCTCTGACTAATATTGAGGACAATACGATCAGCAGGGGCGTCTCTAGGACTGACGATTGGGGGGGGCCCAGAGCTCTCCTTTAAAACAATTACTAACCCTGACTTGCACGCAATCATTCGCATAATTGACAAACAATCCTTCCAGGATTTTCCCAGCTTGTTTTATTGTCTTCTTGATTTTTTTGCGGTAACTTTTTCAAAAAGCGGCAATGAAAATTGCAATGTCGTGGCGATTTATTTTTTTGTCCGCGAGAAATTTGCGTGGATTGGTTGAATTTGCTTTAATAGTTGCAATCGCGACATGCAACTTCCTTGAGGGACTGAGCAATAGATTCACTCCGAGAACACGCCGGTACGGTACGGTACATTTCGGTACGGCGACAATCATTAATCTGGACGCGTAATTTCGTGAATTTAAATCAGCGTTATTCAGAATTGCACACAGACGTTTCAAATGGTCTTTTATTTTATTTAAACAAAACGATCATGAAGCGCCAGTTAAATCACTAGATGTGTGGAAAAGGTAGCGCAGACATTTGAGAGCAGTTTGTCTTTCATAAAGCGTTGAACAATTTTTGAGTGGCCTAAATAATTTTTCTGATCTGAATTTATCCCATTATTTAGTCGTCAATAGATCGCATGGAGAGAGAAACCGTAACTTCGATTGCCAGAGGATTATTGTCATAATTGGAAAACGTGTTAATAACGGAAAATAACTGAGTACAAGCCAGGAACAATCATTGACGCAAAGGCATGGTCCGTGCCCCACTATCACTTCCAGAGACGCCACTGGTTACTATCATGTTTTTGCGTCTGCGTTTGTTTGTTTTTCTCGTCTGTTTCCATTGCGTATGCATGGAACTCTTCTATGGAATTAGATTTGTGTCAAAATTTTCGAACCTAACTTTTTGGATATCAAACAAAATTGAGAGAGAATATAACTCACTGAACCAAAAAAAGAGATGTGACCTCAAAGGTAAAACTTATAACTTGAAAACAGATTATTTTTATGATGGAGTAAACTATTGGTCTTTTAGTTGTTTGATAAATTGTCACAGTTCACTCTGCTGCTTTCGCAATTATCAGATTCGCGGTTACACTCCCAGCTCTCTCGTTTACGCTTCTTGATTTTTTTTTTTTGGCAATTCTGTCACAAACCTCTCGGTGGGCGGGATTTTTTGTGTGGTCTGACCTCATTGGCTAATGGAATTTTGGGGCTCAGAGCCTGGAGTAATGAATCCAACCATGGAATGTAGCCACGAGTCTCACTTCGGACTCCACTCACAAGTGAATCACACCAGCGACGATGGAAATATTACAATGGCTGATGACGGAATTCACTGTGTGCCCTTGATTCGTTGCCGTGGCCTGCTCTAAAAAAAAAATCTGATTGTGAATAACACATCGTCTTTAGCTGCTGTTGTAGCCAAGAAACACAGGAAGATTGAAACAGAATGTGGGCAACCGTCCTGCAATTTACTGAGCTGGGGTATGTTCCCACAGGTGTAGCTAGTTGCTAACTCTTTTAACTACTTCCACAGTCTGGTTTAAACTAAGCTTTTGGGAACTGTACCCTGAACTGTTACGGTCAATGTACATTAGTTTGCTTTAATGCTTTTGCGTATGTGAATACGCAAATAATATACAATCAATAATATATAATCGCCTTACTTAAAGTGTTCTCCACTTCCATATACATTTCCAGTGAAGGACCGTGCTCTGTCGCACGCAGAATTTACAACAATTCCGAAATAGTTGGGACAAAGTGTAAATTGTGAATGAAATCAAAACGCAATGACTTTCAAATCACACCAGCCAGTATTTTATTCACAATAGAACAGAGATAAAATAAAAAATGTTGAAACTGAGAAATTTAGCAATTTTATCCACAAAATGAGTTCATTTCAAATTTGATGGCTGCTACAGTTCTCAAAAAAGTTGGGACAGGGGTCTGTTTACCATGGTGTAGCATCCCCTTTTCTTTTTAACACAATGTTATGTTAAAGGTTAAAAAATTTGTTAACAAGTTATAAGGTTTACCTTTGAGGTAACTTTTTTTCCTTCAGTGAGTTATATTCTCTCTCAATTTTGACATTTTTGTTTGAAATCCAAAAAGTTTTGTTCCATAATTTTGACACAAATCTGATTTCATGCTCTTCAAAGCACAGGCCACTACTTTCATGGAAGTTACTGTTAAATAAACAGAGTCATTACAGTGAACTCAGCAGTAAATGCAATGGAAGAGCAAATGCAGTTCATTTCTCAGCAACTATGTGAAATAAATCTGTCATAACATCTATCAATAAAATTGATGACAATGTTCCATAATTTGAGATGAAGAAATATTCGATGTTATGTCATGTGAATGTCACTGTATTATGCCTGGCTTAAGTCTAAAAATGACAATGTACAGTTACCATCACTAGTAGATTACCAAGAAATTGCATGGAATTTCTCTCTCGCAGTAATTATTAAGAAATGGCTGTAATTACCCTGATATTCAAAGCGGACCCATTGTACTTTTTTGCGCATTGTTTCTTATCTTCATATTGATGTTCATGTTAAACGTGGCAAATGTTTCATATAATGAGGTGAACATAATGTGGAGACAATCCCAGTGAGTGTAAACCTGGGGTTCCCCACAGCTCTGAACACTCTATCCAACTGTTTTTACTTCTCTGGTCACAATATGACTTCACAGCGAGACAGATTTCTTAATATAGTCATCTGGTCCTGGTACAGTGGAAAAACCCTGACTTTAATTCTGGCAAAAACTTTAAGTACTCTGTCATTAAGTGCAAAGCATGATATAAGGTTAAATGTCCTCATTTTTTGTCTGAGTCAGAGGATATGAAGAAGTGAGGCTTAGATTTATTTCCAAGGAGGATGTGTTGCAAGCTAGGCTCATATTGCCAGTTTTGGCTATTATTTAAACTGAATTCCAAATGTAACATGAGTTAAATTTGCATGGCTTGGTTCTCTATGTATCAAAGAGCCACTCTCAAAATTGCTCAGCGTGCACACATCTCCTTTCCATAATCATTGTGTCGTTCATTAGGCAGCAAGTTACCCAATCAAACATATATTTAGAAACTGTTGCTTGTTGAGCCACAGGCAATTCACAAGACATGTCAAAAGGAACAGAGAGAATGAGTGGCCATTCTTAATGGAATTCAGTTGCAGAAAAATAGCACAGCCATTCACAAGAAATGGAAAGCTAGCTAACGGTTGCTACTATGCAACTGCTAGCAAAGGACCATTTTTAACATTAGAGACTGAATTCTCAGAGTAGTTAAACTTTTATGGCGACTGCATGTTGAGCTCATTTGTGAATGCGATTACCATCCTCATCGTGGCTAAGCCTGCAGACGTTATCTTTCCATACTTATTGTGTAGTGTAATAGCTAGCTGCTAACCCAGTCATATGTATTTAGAGACTGTCGCTAGTAGCCCGGGGATTTTGACATGTTCGCACTCTGTTGACACACTGGAACGGTGGCGTTGTTCGCTGGCCAATCAGAACGGAGAACATTTCATAGAGGGGACGCCCACTCAGAACAGCCTGTTTTTCAGATGGCTTGTAATGAAAGGAATAAAATGGCCTAGAAATCATGTGGCTTTGTTTGCTGGCCAATAAGATCGGATAACATTTCATAGAGGGGACGCCCACTCAGAACAGCCTGTGTTTCAGAGGGCTTGGAATGAAAGGAATAAAATGGCCCAGAAATCATGGACTTTCAGGCTTTTCCCCCTTTTTTTACTATAAATTTTATAAACTTCCCATTTTGATACCTAAGAATATTAGAACTTGAACAAGAAAAAACATTATAACTCCCTTTTTATTTGATTATTCAGTGCAAGCATCAGCTGTTATTAATCAGAAGGGCAATGAAAAGATTTTTATACGTTAAGATATACTTTATTGAAGCTCGTGGGGTAATTTGTCCTCTGCATTTGACCCCCTTCTATTGTTAAGAGCAGAGGGCAGCCACAGAGCAGTGCCCGGGGACCAACTCCAGTTCTAAAGCCAGTTCCTTGGTCAGGGGTACTGGTAGTAGGAGTGCTTCTATAATGCATGTTTTTCTGGGCGGGGGAAACCGAAGAGCGAGAGGAAACCCATGCAAACACGGGGAGAACATGCAAACTCCACAAAGAGAGGCAGGCCAGAGCTCGAACCCGGAACCTCCTTATTGCGAGGCAGCAGTGCTAACCACTGTGCCACTGTGCCACCCGCGTATATCTCATCTCAGGTCCTGACCGCACAGCTTGTGAATAATTCATCACACTGAGTCACCTGTAAATGGGTCACTGCAGTCACTTCATTCAGGTGGGAGCGCACAGCAGCATAACATGGAAACAGAGTTCCTCAATGTGTCTCAAAATAATTTAGTATGATTTTAGTCCTCTGTGCATGCTATCGAGCTAATCACTGCCAACTGCTCAGTGTGGCATACTCACAAACAGCAACTGAAAGCAGCTAACACTCCACCATCCACCATTTTGTTGGCGGTGATTTTGCTGCAGTTACAGAAACTCACTGTTGTCTTCATACAGAGGAGTTATGTCTCTGTTTATTTCCACAGTAAATCAATGTTTTGGTTTTTTGAGTCCTGTCATGATGTCAAGACTACCCAAAATGCCCATCCTTTTCATCAAAAGATTCTGGTCAATGACTCCATTACCTGCCAATGGTTTTTACAGACAGTAATGCAATGGGTGAGCGTGTTTAAGTTATCATATGTTCATATAATTAATCTTAGGTCACACAGCCATTCATTACTGTGCAAAAATATCATTACTGCAGTGATTAGATGTTCAATGAAATACAGCACAAGGTCAACAGTGAATTTCCGCCTGAAAGTTCAGAGTGTATCATTCATGAAATTTGGACCATATAAAATGTTGAAATAAAAAATCTTTTTGACTGTGGCCCCTGTAAAAGCCCCGCTGGTGAGTTTCACTGCATTAGTTCGGGAAAGGAGATTCTCACTGGGGTTTTGCGTTTGGCGCGAGATGTGTTATTACACGGCTTCTCACCACGCACCTAGAATGTATGAGGTGAATTTTCTCCTAAATTTTGGGATTTAGTTGTGTTTCTCTTACATTAATGGTGATACTTCCTCAGTAATTTCCCCAAAACAAAGGGATATATCAAGAGTACAAATGGTAAAAAAAAAAAAATACAGCCGAATATATGTAAATATTTTATTGCCATTTATTGTTTGCTTATCATTACACGTGACCAGAACGCGTTTAGTCTCGGACAGGATAAATCCGGATGGTCACCTGACAACTGCAGTGAAGCACAGCTGAATGACTTCCTCAGAAAACACTGGCAGGCGCCGTCGGGTGCCGAAGCGCTGATCGCGCTGCTGCGACACAGGTGCCCGATTCACTGAGCAACAGCGGTCTCGCGTAGTGACTGCAGACGGCGAGTTGAGCGCAGAGCCTCAGATGCCAATATGAGATGCGTTGGGCTCTGATCTCGCTCCTCTGTCTCGCGCGTGTGCTCAATGCCAGCGGCAGCTCCGGCGACGACTGCTCCCCATTCAGAGCATTTTGCGCCGAGGCCGTAACGGCTGCCAGAACGCGGGCTTCAAGCGGCCAAACTCAGTGTGTCTATTATGTGACTGCGGACCAAACTAATGTCCCCGCAGGCAGCTCTGAGGCTCTCTTTATCCCTCCCCTGTTTTTCTATCCTTCGCTTTTATACTCCTCACAACCTGCCGGGAAGTCTTTTGTTGCCATAACGGAGGGAGAGCTGCACTGCGAATCTCCTGCTTGCTTTCTCTGCTTGCTCAAACCACCGTGACAGATGAAGGCTGCAGGTGATCTCTCTCAGACCTCTGTGGCCGTGTATTGATGTCTGAAAAGAAAGGACTGATTCAAACAACATGCTGTCCTTGAATTCACCCGCATCCTGCTGCACCATGCTTTCAAAGTCCCCAGATAGAGATCCACTTTAGATCAAAGCCTTTTCAGTCAGAGTGGAAATGACTCAGTCAGAGTGGAAATGACTCAGTGCATCATATTCACTATCTACGCAGACATAAGATCTTCCGTCCTTTGCAATTAATGTTGCTTTACGGCATGTTTCTCACAGAAGGGGAAAGTGTGTCTACCCAACATTTTGCACAAATACAGGCATATACTTATAAAGCAGGACGCTGACACCTCCACAGCCCGACAATGAAGCAATGCGACCTGCTGTAGCCCGGGCTCAGCTTCATTCAGCCTCAGCCTTGTCCTGAGCTGACAAGCTTGTTGTTTCATTTCTAATTCTGAGACTTTTACCCTCCAGGGATCCAGCAGGGTTTCAGTGCAGGGACTGAGCCCCTCGAACAGCTGCGCGTGTAGCTCTGCAGTGTGCGGTACAGTGTGAGGGGCACAGTGCACTGGCAGGGTCTCAGTGCAGGGACTGAGCCCCTCAGACAGGAGCACATGTAGCTCTGCAGTGTGCGGTACAGTGTGAGGGGCACAGTGCACTGGCAGGGTTTCAGTGCAGGGACTGAGCCCCTTGTAGCATTACAGTGAGTGGAATTCAGATTATATTGCATCCAACCCTGCCTTGCCAAAAAAGTCATAATTTCATGATTTGTTTGACTGCCTTTACCTTTGATCACAGTGCACATTTGTCACGGCATTTTTCCTGAAATTTTATGCAATGTATCAAATTTATTTTTATCTCGATTTGCATTCATTTTTGTCCGTGATCCGGTATTGACATCAGAAGAAGAAGAAATGCCTTCTCCAGCACTTCCGAGACTTTCTATTGGTTAAGGTCAAGATTCTGTGGTGGCCAATTCAGGTGCTAAAATCATTCCTCAGGCTCAATAAACCACTATTTGAGAGTAATGAATCTTGGCATTGTCATCCTGGAATTTGCCTGTGCTGTCAGGGATTAAATAATGAATTGCTGGAATAACCTGGTCATTCAGTATATTCAGGTTGTCTGCTGAACCCATTGTATTTCTGCACAACAGTGCTGAGCCCAGACCTGACCAACTGAAGCAACCCCAGATCATAACGCTGCCTCCAGAGGCTTGTACAGTGGGCACTATGCATGACGGGTGCATCGCTTCATGGGCTTCTTTTCTTACCCCGATGTGCCCATCACCCTGGAATGAGGTAAATCTGGACTCATTAGACCACATGACCTTTTTCCATTGTATCTCTGTCCAATCTTTATGCTCCTTTGCAAATTGAACTCATTTTTCTCAATTAGCCTCACTGAGAAATAACTTTTGTGTGGCCGCGGTGCTGTGTAGTCCCAATGCTCCAAGTCCTTATTGCATTGTATGCATGGAAATGCTCTTACATTCCAAATTAAACATAACCATGAGTTTGTTATATCTGGTGGAAGGAACCAAATGCAAGTCCTCCAAAATGCAAAAATCATGGTCTTTATTTCAGTCCAAGTCCAAGCCAGGTAATCACAGAGACGGTACAGAGGGGCAATCCAAAAATCAAAGTCCAAAAACAGGCAGGGGTTCATAAGAAAATAAGCGTAGATTACAGCACCAAATCCTCAGGCAGTAGGAGTGTCGAGTGTCCGAAATCCGAATTCAAAAGCCAGGGCAGCAATACACAGAAATCGTGGTCGTACAAAAAAAGGGTCGTGATCAGGAGGCAAACAAATCCCGGCAGGCACAGTCAGAAATCGGAATCGGACAGACGAGTGTCACAGAATCTCTATCAAATCACTGGGGTGCAAGGAGCTTAGATACCGGTTCAGGAAAAGATTATCAAGGGTCTGAGAAGTGCTAAGCAGAAGTGAGGGACATTTATACATGTAAGGACTTCTAAATTATGGTCCTTATTAAATATGTTGAGTGTACTGTATGCTGTACATTATTTCACACTGTAACATCCTCTGTGTCTATATGCTGGCTAACTCCATTTACCAGCATACATTGTGATTTACGCAATTTACTACTGTTCTATGGCAGTCTATAATATTTAGACCAATCAGATTTTCTTGTTCTGTATGTTTGTGTTTAAACTTCAGGATCAGCCAATCATAAGTTGTAAAATGTTTATGCCAGCAAAATTGCGAGCCTCACAAAGTTTCCACAGATTTTCTTGTTCTGTATGTTTGTATCTAAATTTGATGATCAACCAATCATAAGTTGTAAATTGTTTATGCCCGCGAAATTGCGAGCCGCACGAAGTTACCACAGATTTTCTTGTTCTGTATGTTTGTATTTAAATTTCACAATCAGCCAATCATAAGTTATAAAATGTTTATGCCCTCGAAATCGTGAGCCTCACAAAGTTTCCATCTCCTCACGAGAGGAGGAGGTTCGTCAGTTCCAGCCAGCACCTGGAGGACAGAGATCACACTATTGCTGCTTCCTTACCCTGAGACATTTTGTGGAGACCAACGGCACTTTGGATGTGCATAGTTAGGTCCACAAGCGGGAGAAAAGAAGTGTACGGCTGTTAGCTCTCTTCTCGTATTTGCTTTTCTGGGTAGATTGCTGAAGTAGTTCTGCCTCTGTCTCGAGGGGACTACTGGTGTTGCGTTAGCTTTGAGGGCTATCAAAGCTTGTAGCAACAGGGACTCATTCCACCTCTAGTGGGTCCAGCGCCGTAGATCTGCGTCCTGCCGTGACGCAGTGGGTTCCCGCAGCTGGCGAGCTTGTCCATTGACCCAGTGCAGGTGGTGATCTTCCGGTGGGCCCAGCACAGGAGATGGAATAAGTCCCCGTTGCTACAAGCTATGATAGCCCTCAAAGCTAACGCAACACCAGTAGTCCCTGCAGAACGGACAGTTCTTCTGTCCATTTTTTAAATAATAACTCTTAATCAAAGGTTTCAGTGACCTTCGATCACGGCCACTCATGATTGTTTTTTTTCCGATCCATTTCTTCTGCCAGGTTGACAGTTCACCACCATCTTTCCAGGTTCTAATAAAGCGTTGTATAATTCTTAACCCAATCCTTGAGATTTCAGCAATCTCCTTCGTTTGTTTTTATGCTTGTTGCAGGCTAATAATGTGCCTGTCTTCAAACTTAGTTACATCCATTCCATGACCATATGATACGTCTTATGACATGGTTATTAAAGAAATGAGAAGTTACGCACTGAATCAGTCAGGATAAGAAGAATTGTTGCCATCTAAAACATCTTCATCACTGCAATAATGATCCAATCACAGGCATTTAAGTATTTGCATATTGACTGTACATCCAAACGGCCACTTTATTGGCCAGGCAGTGTATTAGGAATGCAAACTGCTGATGCGCGCACTTTCAGCTTCATATCGTTCTGTGGACACCTTTCATACATGTAGCCTACATGAGGTGACGTCAGGTAATTTGGGACAATTCTTGGTGGATTACCAAGAGAACCACCTGAAATTCTGAAGACTGCATTAAATGTTACTTTTAGAACTTGTTATGAATCTCTGCTATATTTCTATAAAGAAAAGATGTTGCCAAGTAAAATACTTCTGAAACTTTGAACCCTGAAGCATATCAAGAACCCCTACCTCACTCTGACAAGATGTTCATGTAAAATAAGATTGAGGTAAAATGGAACAATTTAAAACTCTCTTTAAAACTATACCTCCCTCCTGCACCTGGATGCGTCTGTTTGTGAGGGAGAGGGTATGATACAGACACGTGTGCGTGTGCTAACATGCGCAAACACTTGCATTATGTGTGCATGTATATGTGATACAGACACGTGTGCGTGTGCTAACATGCGCAAACACTTGCATTATGTGTGCATGTATATGTGATACAGACACATGTGCGAGTGTTAATATGTGCAAATACTTGCATTATGTGTGCATGTATATGTGATACAGACACGTGTGCGAGTGTTAATATGCACAAACACTTGCATAATGTGTGCATATATGATACAGACACGTGTGCGTGTGCTAACATGCGCAAACACTTGCATTATGTGTGCATGTATATGTGATACAGACACGTGTGCGAGTGTTAATATGCACAAACACTCGCATAATGTGTGCATGTATGATACAGACGCGTGTGCTAACATGCGCAACCACTTGCATTATGTGTGCATGTATATGTGATACAAACACGTGTGCGTGTGCTAACATGCGCAAACACTTGCATTATGTGTGCATGTATATGTGATACAGACACGTGTGCGAGTGTTAATATGCACAAACACTCGCATAATGTGTGCATGTATGATACAGACACGTGTGCGTGTGCTAACATGTGCAAACACTTGCATTATGTGTGCATGTATATGTGATACAAACACGTGTGCGTGTGCTAACATGCGCAAACACTTGCATTATGTGTGCATGTATATGTGATACAGACACGCAGCGAAAGTGTTAATATGCACAAACACTCGCATAATGTGTGCATGTATGATACAGACACGTGTGCGTGTGCTAACATGCGCAAACACTTGCATTATGTGTGCATGTATATGTGATACAAACACGTGTGCGTGTGCTAACATGCGCAAACACTTGCATTATGTGTGCATGTATATGTGATTCAAACACGTGTGTGAGTGTTAATATGCGCAAACACTTGCATTATGTGTGCATGTATATGTGATACAGACACGTGTGCGAGTGTTAATATGCACAAACACTCGCATAATGTGTGCATGTGCATGTATGTGTGCTAAGACACGCAAACACTTGCATTGTGTCTGCATAATATGTGATACAAAGTGTTAATATGCATTGTGTCTGCATGTATATGTGATAGTGTTAATATGACACGCATAATGTGTGCATGTATGATACAGAGTGTTAATATGCACAAACACTTGCATTATGTGTGCATGTATATGTGATACAGACACGTGTGCGAGTGTTAATATGCACAAACACTCGCATAATGTGTGCATGTATGATACAGACACGTGCGCTAACATGTGCAAACACTTGCATTATGTGTGCATAATATGTGATACAAACACTTGCATTATGCGCAAACATGTATATGTGATACAGACATACAGAGACACGTGTGCAGTGTTAATATGTGTGATAATGTGTGCATGTGATACAGAATATGCATGTGCAAACACTTGCATAATGTGTGCATGTATGATACAGACACGTGTGCGTGTGCTAACATGCGCAAACACTTGCATTATGTGTGCATGTATGATACAGACATGTGATACAAACACGCATAATGTGTGCGTGTGCTAACATGCGCAAACACTTGCATTATGTGTGCATGTATATGATGATTCAAAACATTATGTGTGCATGTATATGTGATTGTGTGAGTGTTAATATGCGCAAACACTTGCATTATGTGTGCATGTGTATATGTGATACAGACACGTGTGCGAGTGTTAATATGCACAAACACTCGCATAATGTGTGCATGTATGATACAGACACGTGTGCGTGTGCTAACATGCGCAAACACTTGCATTGTGTGTGCATGTATATGTGATGCAGACACGTGTACGTGTGCTAACATGCGCAAACACTTGCATTGTGTCTGCATGTATATGTGATACAGACACGTGTGCGAGTGTTAATATGCACAAACACTTGCATTATGTGTGCATGTATATGTGATACAGACACGTGTGCGAGTGTTAATATGCACAAACACTCGCATAATGTGTGCATGTATGATACAGACACGTGTGCGTGTGCTAACATGCGCAAACTCTTGCATTATGTGTGCATGTATATGTGATACAGACACGTGTGCGTGTGCTAACATGTGCAAACACTTGCATTATGTGTGCATGTATATGTGATACAAACACGTGTGCGAGTGTTAATATGCGCAAACACTAGCATTATGTGTGCATGTATATGTGATACAGACACGTGTGCGAGTGTTCATATGCACAAACACTTGCATTATGTGTGCATGTATATGTGATATGCACAGACACTTGCTTGTGTCTGCTTGCATGTTTGTTGCCATGGTGGCTAATTCCAGGTTATAGTGGCTGACATGGTCTCATCGCATCATCATTAATACTTTCATGTGACGAAAACACTGAAAATGTCTGTAACATGGCTGGCTGACACACAATAACTTAGTATGATTTTTTGGCACCTGGGAGCCAAAAAACATGCAGGTTTCACTTAAGAAAAGTGTCCCATTTCAGTGCAATTTTTAGTTTCATTTTGCCTAATGCACTCAAGTAAAATGGGCTAGTCACTTAAATCCCTTTCCCATAAAAAAGTAAAGGATACTGTGGAAATATTTTGATTATAAGTCAAACCCTTAGTAAAATACAATATCTTACAACCATTTTTGCAGTCATACCCACATTGGCCGCGTTTCCCAGTTAAGAGCGTTCTTAAGGAGTTAAGAAGGCTCCAAAGAAGAGTTCAGCTAAGAGGGAGCCATCTTAGGCTAAGAAGGAATCTGGGAAACACGTTTGCTTCTTACTGGAGCCTTAAGAAGGATCTAAAGAAGCTCTTAGCGCTAAGATCTTCTTAAATGAATCTGGGAAACGTGGCCAGTGTTTTAGCTGCAGTTCTCTTATTACCAAAAAGAGCAAATCAGCTCGCCCCATGGCTCGCCTAGCAAGTTCAGGGACCAGTGTTTTTTTTTTTTAAATCTGCTCTGCCCATCCTACTTTTCTGAGAAAAATAACAATGAGTGCTTAATGCAAAGGATATTTGTAGCAACAGTGCAATAACACTTTTAGTAATAGGCTGGTCATACAGTATTTAAGCAGTCCAAGATAGAAAACCTTATTTGTCCCATTTTGCCTCATCTTTTATTTATTTATTTAGAAAGGTAGAGACAGTGCATATCGATGAACAATAATATGTAAATATGCCAGATTATAGCCTATGGCTAGTTTACATCTGTTGTCCCTAGGCAGGTTGATCGTACAACAATTAAAGAAATTCAGTTACTCTACAAAGACGGTATAAAATAGTACAATACAATACAGTAAAATACAACAAGTCAAAACAATACAATTAAAAGATAATTAATCATACAGGCCCGGATGAACTGACTTCACTTGATATGTGTGTGTTTGTGTGCATGTGTGTTTGTGATGTGTGTGTTTGTGCGCGTGTGTTTGAGTATGTCTCTGTATGTGCATGTCCATGCCCATGTGTCTCCAGCAGTGGCGGGCGGTGGACGGAAAACTGGGGGGGCGGAAAACATCCCTTGAAACGGATGAGATTAGTGACCCGATTTCAATCATTGTTCTTGGTCAACATGTTAGTTTCCCTTATAATGAAATGTTTAGGCGAGTGAATAATAAATTCTATAAAATGTTCAATTCACATGCCTTAATAGGCAACTCTTCACGAAAAAACCACTGTGGATTTTCCGCCTTAAATTTTGTCCCATCCTAAGCAAGTCGTCAAACCTGTGCGTAATGATTGTTTAATTGAAAAAGATTGAATGCGCTCTTTTTTTGCGTTCAACTGATGCGTTTGATTTCTCGTCTTAACGAAGACAATTAGCTACACCTGAGAGGGGAGAGTTCAAGTGTCTTTTACCAGGGAAATTGACTGAAAACAGATCATGACTAATAAGCAGTTTAAAGACGTGTTTATCGCCGTCCTTGCTCTCTGTCCACCGCCCGCCGCTGGTCTTCAGACTGCATTATTTTCTGATGTGTGTGTGTGTGTGTGTGTGTGTGTGTGTGTGTGTGTGTGTGTGTGTGTGTGTGTGTGTGTGTGTGTGTGTGTGTGTGTTTAAGTACATGTCTCTTTATATACATGTACATGCCCATGTGTCTCCAGACTGAGTTCTTCTGTGGATCATCTTTCTGGGCCCTTATTTGGAAAAGAGCCTGGGAGTTACATAACGGCTGCAATGCAGGCTATACGGACCCCACTGATGTGCGGCTATGTGGGAGTTGATGTGGGAGGAGACCGCAAACACATTTTAGGCGAAGGATGCCCTTTTTGCGCTGATTTCAGCAGACCACAGCTGAGGGCCATGCGCTAGACACAGACAGCGAAACCCTGGTAGTCCATCACTGACGGGTATCCTCGGCTCGCCGTCAGGTCAGTCGGAAGGTTATTGTTTCCGAGTCTCTGAACTTAACTGCGTGTCGCATAATGGCAGTATGTTCATAAAAAATCAGTTTGCTTTACGCATCCCACGCCAACTCAGGAACCTATGCATTATTAATAGTTTTATCACTGCAAAATTATTTAGGAAGACAAAGTCTTAAAAAAGCACAATGCATATTAAACAAACAAACCATGGAAGGAGAAAAAAAAACACACACATCGCGTGAAGTGCGTCGGCACAAGCGAAGCGTAAAATTGGTAACACGTGACATAATGCGCGAAAGTGCATAAGAAAAGTGTCCTCATTACTTATTTAACCAAACGGATAAACACTGCCTCTTTGTAAAGTTGTATTCACAACTATCTAACAGCCAAGACACAATGCACAAAAGTTGACCTCATTCCGAACGTGTGGAGCCACTTTTGTCGTTCTCATGTACGATTTTTACCCAGTCAGTCAAATTTCAAATAGGAAATTCCAGGGATATAAATCACTGTTTCTTTATTTGTTTATTAATATGGACTTATTTGCGGTCAGTTTCACATTTGTCATTCGGTGTTTGAATCTATTGCCATTTAAATTCTATGAGTGACTGTATTCGTTTCTAAATCTTCTCATGTCTGACATTCAAATATTAATTATATTGTCAGGGGACGCGGTAGGGGCGGAATAATTCTTTCCGGCGATATTAAAAATTCAACGAGTATTGATTTCAAAGACAAACAGTGATAGTCTATTTAAAAAGCAGACTAATTTAAACCGCGATCAAAATCCAATATGTTTTATAGGCTAAGTGAAATGAACAATGCATAATATTCAGTTGGCTATCTTAATTATTGAACTAACCTATTTATAGTCTAAGCCATGAGTAGCTGCAACTGATGTAAATTTTAAAAAATTTATAGGCTTCTACAATATTCCAGAAAATTATATTCATGTGTATTCTTTATGATAGCCTATTTGTAGTTCATCAAATAGATTTCCAATAATTTAAAACAGCAATAAAACCCGATCAATCTGGAGCAGAGAGCCCTGTTTCCTTGGTAACCGAGGTCTGATTGTAGGTATATTTCTCGTTGCTTTAATGCTGGGATGCTCTCGTGCGCTCTGTATTGTAGGTCTATAAAGCTTCATTACTGAGAAATTTGCCCAATTGATTTTCAGACTAGCTGTGTATCTTTTCAAGCACTAATAGGACAAGTTCGTGTAAAATGTGCATCCGACTAGTGTTTTTGTTCGTAAACAAGGTTCGACAAAAACATTATTTCGTTAATTTCAGCGTTTAATGCTAGACGCGGGAGATAAGGCGCTTTTGTGCCGTTGGGGTTACTCTGTTGTACGAAATTATTTATGAGTTGCTCAAAATAACTTGGAACATTTCGGAAAAGATGGGCCTCGTATGTGGCATTGGGAATGCCTGAAAACGCTGCTGACAAGATTTATAAAGTAAACTAATCGTGGCAGAAGCATCATTGAAATACCGTGGCTTGGGCTGGATAGTTCTGCGAGTTTTGTATTAAGTGTATTTAAACCGTCCGCAGAGAAATCCGTTTCATTCTAATTCAACAGCAGCTCGTCCGCTGCTTTAGTGAAGTCCACAAATTCATCCTAAAATTTCACGGAGTATCCTGCCGACACCCTTGCAGCATCAGTGCAAATGTACAATGTTTCTGAAATGTATTGATAGTGCTTCTCTGCTCATAGAGTAGCCTAAGACTAGAGATCACATGCAGTGCGCCGGCATGGGTGAATCGTTCTTTAACAAACACGTTTTCCTGATTACACCGTTCCACGGTTTTACTGCATCATCGCCCATGCGATATGATTCCTTGCTGGTTTGTAGTACAGTTTTCCTCATGTTATTGCTGCATAGGGCCAATAATTTACCGACCTTAAGTGGAACAAAATCCACCTATTTCCATTAGCTTCTCAAGAAAGATCCATGGGTATGAAACATTTTAAATGCACTCGAATCTGGAAGGGTAGTCAATCATACGAGCTCAAAACACTACAGCAATTTGATGAGACGGCGGGAACGCGCACGACAGCGCGAGCACAGCTGTAAGCACCAAGGACAGCCTCTGAGCGTCGTGAATCGGACAAAACCTCGGACGAACCCGCAGCTCGAACGGACTGTCAG
The DNA here is from genome assembly GCA_029692085.1 of Gymnothorax javanicus. Classification (NCBI taxonomy): domain Eukaryota; kingdom Metazoa; phylum Chordata; class Actinopteri; order Anguilliformes; family Muraenidae; genus Gymnothorax; species Gymnothorax javanicus. The sequence goes on along the minus strand of CM056194.1, from coordinate 101,442,797 downwards.
TATTTAAATGTAACGCGACATATGAGCTTTACGGCTATCTAGTTTTTTCCGCGAAAATTACAAATAGGCGTTGGGCATTGCTTAACGACTGTATAGCTAACAAAGAACGAGCCATAACACCGCACGAAACGGAGGAAAAGAATGCGGAAATTAAACAAATGAACATCAGATATTGAAAACAAAGAATAAGTCTTAAACAGCCTTAATGATATTCTTAAACGCCAGTTGCAACGGCGGTCGATGACTCCACTCATTCCGCCGCAGTGCATGTTAATTTAGTCGCATTACGGAGGACAGCCTAGTTGGACGGTGGTCAATCGAGGATTGGATAAGTCTTCGAGCCCACTCACAGCGGAGAGAGGCACAAGCCGGCTCCACGGCGTGTTTTAGCCGTTTGCACGATGCGGCTGTTGCTACTGGCGGTTTTCTTCTCGTACTCCTGTGCGCGGGGAGGCTGCGAGCCAAAGATGGTGAACATCGGCGCAGTGTTGAGCCAGAAGCGGTACGAGCAAGTGTTTAAGGACGCCGTCGGACAAGCCAACCAGATGTATGGAAGGGACAAATTTAAGTTAAACGCCATTTCTGTCACCCACAAGCCTAACGCTATCCAGATGGCACTTTCGGTGTGTGAGGATCTCATCTCGAGCCAGGTAACTGAATGAGCACTCTAAAGTCAGCTTTATTCGGCATTTCGATGTCCTCTGAAAATACTGAAAACTAGCTACAGCCTACACGTCTTGAAGCCCATCTTTCATCATGAGATGTCATCATCACAAATAAACTTTGAATCACACTTAGTCGGGGCAAGCTGATTGCCCCTCTTTAATTTCAGCACCTAAAAGGCACAGCAGTAGAGTTTTAAATGGAAGTGGCTATTCGCCCCGCAGCAGGGTGACTTGGGGGAAAGAGATCGGCTATCTGCCCCGCAATTGGGCGGACAAGAGAAGCAGTTCTGCTATTCGCACCGCGGCGGGGCGCATAAGAGGAGCGCTTCTGCTATTTGCCCCGCAGTTGGGCCAAGAAGAGGTTTCATTTTATAATCCGCCCCGCTCTTTGGTCTTTCGCGCTGAACCGCCGCGGGGCGAATAGTCTCTTCCAGAGTAAATAGGGTCGCTTCAGACGTGGAGGCAACTCATTTTCTTAATGAATGAAATTTGGTTTTAAATATTATAGCCTACTTTGTGCGAGTTCAGCTTAAGTTTAAAGGAGGTAATATATGTTTTGGCCGTGTAGGCCTAATATTTCCTTTGAAAACAGCAGTTGCTCTGAAATTAACCTGCACAAGTATCGGTTAGACGTAGCTACTTTAACACATGGGTAACCGGGGACAGTGGCCACGAAGATTCCGTGCTCAATTTCAAGTTCCATTGTCTGTTTGATGACGAACTGCGTTTGGGTTGACTTTAGACTGCATGTGCTGCCCAAGTGCTTTAGCCTATTGTACGTTTCACCGGAGAATTCTGCAATTTGCATTTCATTTTGTTTTGAATTGCGCAAATGGGTTGGTCCTCCTTGGTAATGATTTCAGTTCTCTCACTGGACACTGCCACTGCTGTTCTTACTAAAAGCGCAAGTTAGTAATGCGTCCACCTCATGTGGGCATTTATGATGGCATAGGCTACTTAAGTTAAAACATTATGATGCTTAGTTTCTCGTCGCAGCAACAGGCATCTACGGCGCGTAACGCTGCGGTGTAGTTCAAGTTCAAATTAGTTCAGCTTTTCGAAGATCTGTCACTGCAGTCAGAAGCCCATCAATGACCAAAGAATTAACTGTAAAACGTTAAAACTGAGACGAAAAATAACCGTGACAGTCAAGCGTTTGTTTTTTGGAGGTCTTCACATATGTCACATAGTTTATGTGACTCGCACTGTGAAATCTTTTCATACTACCGTGTCATGAATTTTGAAATGAAATGATTGTCGTTATTAATCAGATGGGATCATAACGTATCGGACAGGACTGTATTGGATATTAATGAGTATTAAGCGAGCACTCATCCTGCAGCTGCGCCTTCTCATCCCCGAGACCATGTTCGCTTCAGAGCGGGCATGGCACGTGCAATCGCAGTGAAGTTCGCGAAAAGCAAGGCAAGAGGCGTGAAATGGTTACTGCAATGTACGTTTGATTTGCTGCGCACAGTCTTTCAAAACATATTCTTTATTTTCTTCTTAGTCGAGAAATAACAGTTACGGGGACCTTGCAAGTTTTCAGCAGGGCTCGAGAGTGAAAAATGTTCTGCTTTTTCACAGCTGGGGTTAAATGAAAAGTAAGTAATTGATTTAAACAGCTCAGGGTTTAATTGCACCCGATAGCCTGTGGACAGAATGGGCTGCGGCCAACTGACAATGAAATATATGACGCAATTGATTTTTCTCTGCAGTTCCTATTTCCACTACTCTTGCCATCTGACATGTTTTAGCCCAAAGGAGGCCAATATGGCGGCTTGCGCAGCGGGCATCTGCTGTGTGGGTGCTCAGAGATGCGTGAAAAAGCGAGGGTGCTATGTCTGATTCCGTGGTCCAGTGAGACGCTTTGGCGCCCACGCAATATAACACAATGAATAATAAAATAACGACGGCATTTGCGAGCCCAGCCATGAACCTGTGCCCTGTTATTTGAAACGCACTGCAGTGAAGTTCATACCGGTGGGTTATAAAAAGTGTAATACCTTTACGGCTGTACATCGGAGTTGAGAAAAATGATGTAACACCAATATCGGAATTACAGCGTAATGGGAACGTGAAAATCTGTCGTCTTGAAATTATTTTGCTGCACCAGGAAATTGCAAGACAGAAGACCACAACCTGTGCCAAATGGCTTTAGCATCCTTGAAATTTAAAGGTATTATACCAGTGTAACAAGATTGGTCATTTAAACTATTTGTCAGGTCAAACAGCCAGATTTCGGCGTTTCTTTTTTGCCTCAGACATAACGGAAGATTCATGGAGTGGATATCGCGAAGACATGCAGCATAATTGCCCTAATTTCACTCTGTGTTACAGCATGCCCTTTTTTACCCCCAGCCATTATGGCAGCTGGGGTATTGCCATCATGATGGTGTCCGTACGTCTGTCTGTTTGTGCATCTGTCTGTCCTACATTCTATGCAGGCCAGTACTCAGTAGCTATTAAAATTTAAAACCTCATACTTATCACATGTAATGACCTTGGGCTGTAGTTGTGCAACAACCTACTTTTATTGGAATTTGACCTTTGACCTAGGTGCAATGACCTTGACCTTGGAAATTTTGTGCAGGCTACTTCTGTATAATTTAGTATAGCAACAATGTGAAACTGGTGACATATATAGTACTCTGGATGGACCTGTGCGTTGTCTGGTTCAATTCCACAATTGACCTTTGACCTTTACACATGACTTTGAATACTTTCGTACAGTTATATTACCAAAATATTTGCATGGATCCAAGATCAGAAGTTAAAAGTTGTGTGTGTGCCTGGGCAATGATGCTTCCAATCTGTTTGATATAATGGCAACGCCGAGGGGTCTTCAGTGCCCTTCTTGTTATGTTACAGATTATGGAACTCATTTCAGGCAGACAGCATGGCTGCTCATTTTAAGCTTACTTCAGCAAATCCACATTAAACTGGAGGATTAGAAAGATGTTAATCAAAACAACAATCACACTCTTCTAATATTCCTAATGTTTTCTCATATTCGAACAAAGTTTTTAACATAACATGAGTGGCGAGAACAGGCTCTTCAGCCCAACTAGGCTCGCCAGTTTCTAATTACTTTCATGAATCTATCACTTCAGATACTGAATGACTCAATGGTATCTAGCGTTAAATCAAGCCTGCTCTTGAAAATTCCCAAGGTTTCTGCCTCAGCAATATGGTCAGGCAAGCTATTCCACACTGAGATTACTCTGTGGGTGAAAACACGTTTCCTGATATCACCGTAATATTTCCTAAATTTACTTTTGGCCAACTTCCATTTGTGACCCCGAGTTCTACGAACAAAACTTAGCCTAAGTAATCCTACATAATTCACTTTGTTAATCCCTTTAAAGGTTGTATCAGCGATTCTGCGCCAAAACATAATTTGTCACGTACAGGAGATTTTTCCTCACAAACTGTTAGCAGCTCCCCTCATGAGTGGGCGGTGAAAAACTCCAGTCTCTGTAGGCCACCTACAGCCAGGTAGACACTGAGAAAGATACACAAACTCGTGGGGACCTACCCGCGTCCCCAAACATCAACAAAAGTGTTCCAACGAATCGGAGGGCAGGGATGGGTCTTCTGCGCCTATTCCGTGCTCATGCACGACAAGTGGGTAGGACTGAGCTAAGAAACGAACTGGCAGTGGCACTACCGATGCTGCAGGTTGAAGCATGGTGGAAGCTAAACCGAAAAAGAGACGCTGGAACGAGTGCATGTCGAGGAAAAAGGAACAAGATCGCAGCTGTGCGAAGTCCTGAATAAACAAAGGGAAAGCATACCAGCGTTGGAGAGAATTCCGGGAGTTGTATGGTTTTAATTCTGACGCCCAGGTCGCCTTGTTTCTACTGGACAGGTGAGTAGAGCTGGTGCTAACTCGGTTGGATGTGAATTGTAAATTGTCATTCTGAGCAAAATTGAGGAAAGCTCGTCTTTTGTTCTTGTAAGGCTATCTTGCATAGATCATGCTGGTCAGAATGAATCAAACGGTAGCGAGATCGATATTTCCTCTTTGGAGTGACTTAGCAACCTTTGCTAACTCTCGGTTGGCAAGCTAGTGAGTTTGCGAATTCTGTCTGATCAAACCAGAGTTCGTGTTTGTGTAATAACATTTTTTTTAACCAAAGTATTCCCAAACGGGTGAAAAGTGAAACTTTCTCTTTCATGCTGGGTCCATTGCAAACAATGAAAAATTCGCACAATGCGCAAAATTGCAAACCTCAAGCTTCAGAAAAGAACTGGGACATTTTATAGTTGAATCGCCCGTCAAAAGTGAACCCGCTTCTCAAAGCAGCATCCTCCTAAACGCGGCTTTGGACGTCATGGGTGCTGTCATTTCACCAAGACGATACAAGCCTCGACATGGAGCTCCGTTTGGAAGTGCTTCACATTTTTGACACAAGCTCCGAAGCTTCGGTATCGATTGTAACAACACTTACCCCGACCTCTTCCTCTGGCTCTCCCTCGACTACCAGTTCCAGAACTGCCATGAATAAAAAGCAGACTACATTACGACGCACTTTACTTACCATTTTATATTTCTTAGACCTAAGTGCTGTTGGAAACTGACATGAGAGCGAACTGTCAGCTAGCAGCTAGCTTTTGTTAGCTTCTACAGACTATGATGGCACCAAACTGTTTGCCCACTTTAGAATCCACACTATCGAGTGCCTAGCTTTATTTATTTTTTATTTTCATGTACATTATACTGTTATGTATTTTTGGCCTTAAAATTGTGTTCAAATGAGAAATGGACTTACCCAGCTGAGTGAGCCATAATTACTCAGACGTTTCACTTAAAGAAAAGCGCATTTAGGTTCCAAGTGACTGAAGGGGAGGGGCAAGCGGCTCTCTTGTGATTTGAGAACGTTTCAACTGTCAACAATAGTGACGTCACATCGCTGATACAGCCTTTAACAAATTTAAAGACCTCAATCAGATCATCCCCAAGTCTCCTTTTCCTAAGACTAAAGAGATTAAGGATCTTCAGCCTCTTCTCATAGCTTTCATCTTTTATACCTGGAATTAGCTTAGTGGCTCTTCTCTGAATTTTTTCTAGAGCCTCTATATCTTTCTTAAAGTATGGTCCCCAGAACTGTACACAATACTCCAGATGTGGTCTGACGAATGTGTTGCACAAGAGAAGTATGACCTTATTGGATTTAATCCTAATACATTTGGCTATATATGCCAGCATCCTGTTAGCCTTTTTAACTGCTATGGCACAATGGCTAGAATCTGTAAGGGTAAGGCTAACAATCACTCCCAGATCTTTTTCATGTGGAGCACATTCCAGTTTAAAACCTCCCATGAAGTAATCCTGTCTAATGTTTTTATTACCTACATGCAGAACTTTACATTTCGCTACATTAAATTTCATTTGCCACATTTCTGCTCAATTGTGGATTCTATCTAAATCATATTGAATCACTTTAGTGAACTCTAAATTGTTCGTCAAACCTCCCAATTTAGTATCATCCGCAAATTTAACTAATTTACTTTCAATATTCTTATCAAGGTCATTAATGTAGATGAGGATCAGCAGGGGTTCCAACACTGATCCCTGAGGGACGCCACTCCCCACTATACCTAGCTCAGATGAGATTCCACTGACCGCCACTCGTTGTGTTCTGTCCTGTAAAAATTAGTCTCTCATGTGGTACTGTATCAAATGCTTTCTGAAAATCCAAGTATATGATGTTATAAGCCCTGCTCTGATCATAAGTCTTGGTGGCCACTTCAATGAATTCCAGAAGGTTTTTCAGGCATGACCTTCCCTGATTGAAACCATGTTGGCTATCCCTCAAGATATTATTATGTTCAAGAAATAATTCCAGCTTGTCTTTTATGATAGATTCCAGAATTTTGCATGCAATGCAAGTTAAACTGACTGGCCTGTAACTTCCTGGCTCAGTACGGTCCCCTTTTTTATATATTGGTATTATATTACCCTGCTTATTTCTCCAGTTTCTAAAGGCTGTCTGAAGATAGCTGAGAGCGGTGTAAAGATGATCTCGCTAACTTCCCTGAGCACTCTAGGATATAAGCCATCAGGACCCGCCGCCTTATCTGCCTTTAGTTTATGCAACTTGTCTAATACTTTTGTAATTTAATGTAACAGATTGTTAAAAAAATAATCAAATTGCTATTAAGTGTATATTGCTTCTGCACATTATAAGGACTGAGTAATTTTAAACTTTTTAATCTACATTTATGTGCCCTTTGTCAGCTGAACCAGGAATCCCTAGAAAAGTAATGGAGGCTGATTCTTCATTCTGATGACCTTCGTAGTTTTTGGATTTGGGCCCGTTGATGCATCAAACCCCTCGAGCCGACTTATCTCTAAAGTGCCTCCCCATTCTGAGAATGTTCATTTTAATCATAACTGATGGTGTGAGAATAAGTGCATTGCAGAAAAATAATGTTGCGAATGATTTGAGCGCGTAAATTATGTTGGAGACTTAGGGAGCCGTCTTAAGTCATGATTTGCTGAGAGATCTCTGTGGAGCATGCTCACTGGTGGAGGGCAATTTGGAATTTTTTAATTACACTGAACTGCTGCTGAGGCGTTATCCTGATCATCGTGGTGTTCTGCTTGTCACAGATCTTGTGAGCGATGCCATTTCTTGCACTGCAACGATGCTCTCCGGGCAGAGATTAAAATCGTAATGACACTTCAGCTCCTTGTGACTGGAAAAATGCAACTTTGCACAAGTGGTGACGAGAAAACTTCACAGTAAGCAATTACCAGGGCCATAAGTGCTACCAACACAGGTCTGTCAGCACCAAGCATTGCCAAGCCATTTATTTTTTTAGAACCATCCATTAGAATAGAGCAGTTTTTTTAATTCAATTCAATTTTATTTCTGTAGCCCTTTAGCGATAGAGGAGATGTCTGGCCCAAAATAGTGATGGAAAAAACAACCCTCAAACTGAGGTTTTCTTGTAACCCCATAATACGTTCCACCATGATGATACTTCCTATGAAATAAGTACAGTCTGCGGCATCCAGCGAGGGTTTTCCCTGTGAATCTGTAATTGTGTTTGCATCCTGCATGCAAGCTGTGTGCCAAAGTTAGAATAGAGAAGAGTATCAGACATTAATTTTAAAATCGGTCGACTTTTAACTGGGACAAATTCTATTTTGTTATGAGAGAGAAGAAATTCTTCATTTTTATTAACGTCTCAACAATTAAGCATGAATTTAACTCAGGAATGAGCACGATGCAAATTTTTCCTGTTCAGTAGCCTATTACAACACAGGACAAGATCATTCTAGTGTAAGACAGAGTCAGAAATAGATGAAGTGTCTGTATGTATAACACTGATCAATGTAAAATGCAGTGTGAGAATTCACAATTTTGATGTTAAATGTGGGAGTTAGCAAAAGCACATTTTATAAAATTCTTATGTGTCAATCAAGAATGGTCCTCTGAGGTGGATTATTTTGAAGAGTTTAGAAGGGATCGTAACTCCGTTCAGACTCCGTTAGGGGGCTTCGAGTGTGGTGAGACCATGCAGATTTTCACCAGGGAAGAACGTTCGCTGTTAGAAATGTTCGATGGCGCGGCATTACTGGAGTGGTCGTGATCGCTGGGTTATTCTGGTTGTTTAAGATCTCGTAAGAGACGCTGTATCTGCTCTTTGTGCGTATCACTCTCACAGCATAAATGAAAGTTATTATATCACTATTGTTTTTGGCGAGTGGAGAAATGCAACAACGCTCAAGTGGACCAATCACATTCCACAATGGCCTGTCAATATCAAGGCCCTGACAACACCAATCACTTTCACTTTACTAATTTCCCCATATGGATCTCTTCAACAACCATCAGAACTGAGCATGTTTTATTGGAGAATTTCGTTTGTGGTCCTCCCTGGGAATGCTGGGAGTTCCCTGTAAGAATAAGGAAAGCGTGACAAAATGTTTTTGGGAATTAAAAGCGCTCCATAATATTTGTAAAAAGCACTCAATGATATTTGTAAAAACACGTTTCTTTACAGTAATAGTTGAATGGAAGCATGAGCATGTTGCTGGTGTTCATAATTCATGCAAAAAGCTGCCCAAAGGCTCGGTATATTCTGATTCCACAGCCGAAGGCCTGTTGTGACATTGTTGTAGTTCCCGTTTACTGCACCTGATTCTGCTATGAATTCAGACTCCTGACCATGCCTCCTGTTCTGCTTTAAAATAGCTTAGCTGTGTTTTGCGAAGCACTCACAGTTAGGCCCATACATATTTGGACAGACTCAGTTTTCATTCTTTTACTCTTGTAAGCCACCACAACAGATTTGAAAAGAAACAATCGAGGTGTGCTTGAAGTGCAGAATTTCAAGTATAGTTAAAGATTTTCTCTAAAAAAAATAGTCTAGGGGGCGCCCCGGTGGCTCACCGGTCTAAGCGCGCGTACCATAAAGGCTGTGTCCTTCCTGCAGTGACCTGGGTTCGATTCCAGCTCAGGTCATTTGCTGCATGTCTTCCCCCATTCTTCTCCCCAACCTTCCTGTCTCTCTACACTGTATGACTGCCAAATTTAGGAAAAAATCTAAAAAAAAAAAAATAGTCTAAAACATGTATGAATTACACCCCTTTTATGCACAGCACCCTCAGTTTTTGGGACTCATACGTAATTGGACAAACTAACATAATAATTAAATTGTCATATTTAATACCTGGAGGCAAACCCTTTGCCGTCAATGACTGTCTGAAGTCTGGAACCCGTAGAAATCACCGGACACTGTGGTTCTCCCCTGGCTATGCTCTGCATGCACTGATGGCGATAGAACTGGAAATTGGGGGGGCACAGAACATCCCTTTCAAACAATTATTAGTCCTGACTTGTGCTCAGTCATTTTCTAAATTAACAATACATTCAGTCCGAAAACACTCCACACCATCAGGCGTTGCTAGTTCTCCCCATTAAAGTAAGATGACAATCATTCATTTGGACCTGCACTTTGGTGCATTTAAATCGGCGTTATTCAAAATTACATGAAGGCATTTCAAACGGTCATTTATTTCATTTCAACAATTTAAAGCATCTTGAGGTGCAGGCTAGATCACCTGATGTGCGGAAAAGGTGGCGCGGAAGTTCCATAGCAGTTTGTCTTCCGTCAAACATGGGCCTATTCATAAATTAATTATTTTTCTGTACTGAATTTAGCCCATTATTTTGTTGCTTTTAGATCGCATGGGGAGAGAAGCCGTGTCTTCTATTGCCAATGGATAATAACTATAATTGGAAAATGTGTCAATAAAGGAAAAGTACTGCGAACTAATTGTTGTTTTAAAGGGATGTTCTGCGCCCTTACCAATAGTTTACATATTAAAATCAACCCTCTGTATTTACTCTGGTGAAATCCTCTCTTGGTTATTGACTTTGGCACTGATATGCCTACCTCTTAGAGAATGCTCTTGATCTGGCTAACTGTTGTGAAGGGTTGTTTTTTTTTGAACCAGAGAAATAATTCTTCCTTCATCCACCAAAGTTGTCTGTGGTCCTCCTGGTCTTTTTGTATTCCTGAACTCGCCAGTGCTTTCTTCCTTTTGAAGAATATGCCTACTAGTTGAGTTGGCCACTCCTAGTGGCTTCTGTTTTTCTCTGGTGGGTTTGTTTTGATTTTTCAGCCTAATACTGATTTGCTTTACTGGCACTAACAGTGCTTTCGATTTCATACTGAGAGTTCAGGGCAACAGAATTCAAATGAAAGTGTGACTGTTGAACTGTAGACCTTTAATACGTGCACTTCTAGATGAAATTATTAGGGCATTAAAACTGCTGAGCATCCAATTGTCCAAATACTTTTGGTCCCTTAAAAAGGAGGACCTTTTTTAAAAGTGCTGTAATTCAAACACTGTTCACCCATTCCCGATGTGTTATCTCTTAAACTGAAGCACAATGCCCTCCTCACTTTGAATTCATATTTATTAACTAGTTTCAACTCCAATATTCAGTGGTTGACAGTTGAAAAAATAATAACCTTGTCAATGTTTAAGTATTTATGGACCTAATTCTAGGTCCTGCTTTTTGATGTCACTTCTTAACTCACGAGTCAGTACATTCTTGAGAGTAATTTTGAGTAGCGGGACATGCATCTGCCCTGCTCTCTAAAGGTGAGGGGAATGAAGGCTGTTCTAAGTGTGTTTGATAAAGACGGACATCGTGGATTTCTCCATTTCTAGGGTTTTAGTCACCGGTAGGGTAAAATGTACTGTACCAGACACCATGTTCACATAAAATTAAATGGTGGATACTTTGTGTTACAGAAAAACAGTGCCCCAGAATTTAAATCCAAACTCTGCCGAGAGGTTCTGGAAAAAAAAAAAAAAAAAAAGAAGAAAAAAACAGAATATGGAAGGGCTAGCTCAACCACCTGATTTGAACCCAAAACTCTAAAAAAGAAACAGGTCCACAAAACTGTTTTAAGTAACTGCTGAATAAATTCTTGGACATTTGACCAGTTTAATTTATCAAATTAGTTCAAAGTAACCCAACTCAGTTGTGAGGTGTTTTGTTAATGTTTCACAGTGTACACAGCTGCTGTGGGGACGCCTACATTGGAAAGCACATGAAGTGTGCGCATCTGCAAACACATATTGGGAAATATTGCAGTCCGCACAGAAATACACTGAGTGATAACCTTCTGATACCTTTTTTTCCCCAAGACATGCTCTCTCTTGCAAACATCATAAATCATCATTTTAATCATTTTTACTTAGACGAGACACGATTGCACGTTTCTGTCCTGCCAAAGAGCCCAGTTGGACTGAATTCACTGACTGCTCGTCTCACTGGCATTAATGAGGAAAGTCTGAGCTTCAGTCAGTGGGAGCCAAAGCTGCAGGAAAGAAACTGCACTCAGTGTTTAGCAGTCTGGGCAAACATGCTGTATCAAACCACAAGCTACAATCTTGGGAGTGATTTTAGACTCTAATATAAATTTAGGTTCTCATTTTAACAGGGTCATATAAACAGTTTTTTCCATCTCAGGAATATTGCCAAAGTCAGAAAATTTAGAACACTGAAAGATGCTGAGATGTTCATCTATACTTTTATTACCTGGTTATTTAGATTACTGCAATTTCTCTTTTACGGGATCAGCAAAAAATTCTGTTAGATAACTAAAGCTAGTCCACAATGCTGCAGCCATTGACAAGCCAAGACAATGAATCACTTTACTGAAATATCAGTGACATTGCTCTGGCCACCTGTGTATTTTAGAATTTTAAAGTTGCTTTACTGGTTTATAAAGCTTAAAATGACCTTGCTCCTCCATATATCAAAGATTTTCTGCCATTTTACGTCCAAGCCAGACCGCTGAAGTTGTCCACTGCTTGTCTGCAAACTGTTCATTGGGTTTCCCATAACAGCACTGGTGAAGCTTCCTTCTCTCCTCATGCCGGTCATTTGTGTAACACACTACATCTCTACATTAGAGTGGCACCATAACTTGTGTAACACACTAGATCTCGACATTAGAGTGGCACCATAACTTGTGTAACACACTACATCTCTACACTAGAGTGGCACCGAAACTTGTGTAACACACTACATCTCTACATTAGAGTGGCACTGAAACTTGTGTAACACACTAGATCTCGAAATTAGAGTGGCACCGAAACTTGTGTAACACACTAGATCTGGACATTAGAGTTGCTCCGTGACTTGTGTAACACACTACATCTTGACATTAAAGTGGCACCGTAACTTGTAACACCTAGATCTCGACATTAGAGTGGCTCCGTGACTTGTGTAACACACTACATCTCTACATTAGAATGGCACTGTACCTTGTGTACCGCACTAAATCTGGACATTAGAGTGGCACCGTAACTTGTGTAACACACTACATCTAGACATTAAAGTGGCACTGTAACTTGTAACACACTAGATCTCGACAGTGGCTCCGTGACTTGTGTAACACACTACATCTTGACATTAAAGTGGCAACGTAACTTGTAACACACTAGATCTCGATATTAGAATGCCTCCTTGACTTGTGTAATACACTACATCAAGACATTAGAGTGGCATCGTAACTTGTGTAACACAATACATCTAGACATTAGAATGGCAATGTAACTTGTATAACACACTACATCTCGACATTAGAGTGGCACCCTAACTTGTGTAATACACTACAGCTAGACATTAGAGTAGCACCGTAACTTGTGTAACACACTACATCTTGACATTAGAATGGCAGTGTAACTTGTGTAAAACACTACATCTCAACATAAGAGTGGCACCGTAACTTGTGTAACTCACTACAACTCTGCATTAGAATGGCCCCGTGACTTGTGTAACTCACTACATCTTGGCGTTAGAGTGGCACCCTAACTTGTGTAACACATTAGATCTCGACATTAGAATGGCACCGTAACTTGTATAAAACACTACATCTCAACATAAGAGTGGCACCGTAACTTGTGTAACACATTACATCTAGACATTAGAGTGGCACTGTAACTTGCGTAACACACTACATCTCGACATTAGAATGGCACCGTAATTTGTGTAATACACTACATTTCAGCATTAGAATGGCACAGTAACTTGTGTAACACACTACATCTCGGCATTAGAGTGGCACCGTAACTTGTGTAACACACTACATCTAGACATTAGAGTGGCACTGTAACTTGCGTAACACACTACATCTCGACATTAGAATGGCACCGTAAATTGTGTAATACACTACATTTCGGCATTAGAATGGCACAGTAACTTGTGTAGCACACTACATCTAGACATTAGATTTGCACCGTAACTTGTGTAACACACTGCATCTCGACATTAGAATGGCAAATTCCATTGATGAAGGCAATGTGAAAACCCACGTTTTAATCAGGCTTTTATTTTGACGTATTGTAACTCTTTGTCTAAATTCAATCACTGCTTTCATGTAATTTTATTTCTTGAATTTTTTGTTTATGTGCTTGTTCCTATTTTCTCTCGCTTTTAATTCTGCTTTGTTTAGCACTGTTAGAGTCATAATGTAAATGACAAGAAATTAATTTATTTTGAATATCTGTGATATTATTTAATGTCGCTCATTTAATGTCATGAAATGCACGTGCAAATGTGTTTTGTTGTCTGACTGCATGTCATTTATCCAATATATTGTTCATCAGTGGCAGTTACAAAATTTGCATGTCATTTCACAAAAAAATTCCTATGATCCCTATCAAATTTTGAGTAGTATATTTGAATACTGGAAACAAAGGACTGTTGTTTACATTTGTAATATTTTTGTAATTTAGTGTTGCCGTTGGAGATTGGCTCCTTTATTACGTCATGTGCAAGAGGAGATTGGCTCCTTTATGACGTTATATGCAAGATCGGTAAATAGTGCCGTTGATGGATGATTATTCAGTGCGCAGCAGTCTTTGACCGTGTCTACGCGGATTTTCTGTTGCTCCATGACTATATGGAGTTTCTGTTACTCCTGTAAGAATCCTAAGTTATCGTTTGATTATCTGTAAGGCAACCCCTTTTTACTTAACTAAAGAATGACTTTGAATCCACCTCTAAGAGCTTAAGATCCACCTCTAAGGCCCTCATATATACCGAATAGATGCAACAGGACAAGTGAAACAGCTAGGCGAATCCCAGATGATGGTGCTGCACAGCAGCCATTGAGAGGTGCAGAGAGAGATTTTCATAACATAATGCAACGTCAAAACGAAGTGACTGAGTTACTTGTTATGCAACAAAGATTATCTCAGCTTCCTCAAAGAGAAGTACCAGTATTCTCTGGTGATCCACTTTCTTATCGATCCTTCATGAGGGCATTTGAAAGTGCTATTGAGAACAACACAACTAGCGACCAAGACAAGTTGTTCTACTTAGAGCAGTTTATGAGTGGAGAACCACGAGACTTGGTTCGCAGTTGCGAACACATGAGGCCGGATAAAGGATTCAAAGAAGCGAAGAAACTACTTAAGTACCATTATGGCAACAAATTGCAGATAGCTACAGCCTATCTAGACAAAGCTTTCAAGTGGCCGCAGATTAAAGCCGAGGATGCCAAAGGTCTGAAGGCATATTCATTGTTTCTCATTGGATGTCGGAAAACCATTTCTGATATTCACTTCATGGAAGAGATGGATAATCCAAGCAATATGAGACAGTGATTTTGAAGCTTCCCTTCAAAGTCAGAGAGCGCTGGAGAAACACTGCTTTCAATCTTCAGCGTCGTTATGAAAGAAGAGTCAACTTTGAGGATTTGGTGAATTTAATTGATTGGTACGCTTAAGTTGTCAATGGTCAACTCTTCGGTGACATTCAAGAAATGAGCGCTGATGAAAAAAGGAAAATATAAGTCTGTAAGTACAAAGAGCCCCAAGAAAAGTGGCATCAAGGGAGTGAATTTTGCCACAGATGTTTCACCAGTTGAGGATGACAAAGCCCAGCCTCCATCAGAAAAGAGTGTGAATTCAGTGAAGTCCGCTGATGCTCAACCGAAGGCTTGCTTGTACTGTGAGAAAGCTCATGCACTCAGTTCATGCAAGAAGATCAAAGAATTGGAGCATAAAGACAGACTACAATTTCTCAAGAGTAAAGGAGTTTGCTTTAGATGTCTCAATCAAGGGCATATGAGCAAAGATTGTAAGAAAAGAGTGACTTGTGCAGATTGTGCGTTGATGCATCTGACCATACTGCATATCTCAAAGGAAATTGGTGTGTCTGACAAGAAGACCCTGGATACCAAGCCAGCCGTATCGAATGCTCTTCTGTCATAAGAGCAGGAAACTTGAGGATCTACTGGGGCCAGCAATGGCGATTGTATTCTGTCTATAGTACTTGTAAAAGCGAAATTGAAGAGCAGTGACAGGATTGTGGAAACTTATGCATTTTTGGACCCAGGAAGTACCACCACCTTTTGCACGGAAGACTTGATGCATCAGCTCAATGTACATGGCAAGAAAACAGGCTTCTTACTTTGCACCATGGGGCATCAGAAGAGGACTCATGGATATGTCTTAACAGACTTACAGGTATGTGGATTAAAGGAGAACACGTACGTTAATCTTCCAAGAGTGTTGACGTAGCAGCTGATACCTGTGAAGAAAGGAAATATTCCAAAGCAGGAAGACGTCAGTAAGGGGTCCTACTTGTGTGATGTCTGTCTACCCACCATAAACGTGGATGTTGGATTATTGATTGGTGTGAATGCCTATAAAGCTATGGAGCCATGGAAGGTGGTGAATAGCATAGATGACGGACCATATGCCGTACAAACTGTACTAGGCTGAGTCGCGAATGGGCCGAAGCAAGAACACTCAGATGTGAGCGACGAAGTTCTTCAAAGCTGCGTGGTGAATCGCATCTCCGTGGAGGCCATTGAAGACCTGCTGGTTCAGCAAATCAACGCAGACTTTCTCAAACGCCTTTATGAAGACAAGACTGAAATGTCTCAAGAAGATCGTCAATTCATGCGGTCTGTTCCAGAGTCAGTAAAGTTCAAGAATGGTCATTACCATATAGGATTGCCTTTGAAAGATGAAGAAGTTGAAGTGCTAATCAACCATTGCGTAGCCACGCAGAGGCTGTCAAATCTTAAAAGAAAGCTCACAAGAAATCCTCAGTTCCACGAAGATTACTCTGGATTTATGAACAGAATAATTGGAAAAGGATATGCTGAAAGGGTACCTGATGACCAGTTACAGAATGAAGACCGGGTGTGGTACATCCCCCACCATGGGGTTTACTACCCCAAAAAGAACAAGAGAAGAGTGGTATTCGACTGCAATTCATCATACCAGGGATTTTCCTTGAACGATCAATTACCTCATGAACACTCTACTAGGAGTGCTGAACAGGCTATGAAAACAGCCAGTCGCCATCATGGCTGACATTGAATCAATGTTTTACCAGGTTCGCATGCCTGACAAGAATGCAGACCTCCTTAGATTTTTATGGTGGTCTGAAGGCAGTCTGGAAGAGGAAGCAGTGGATTACCGGAGGTATGGACACCTATTCGGTGCTACGTCCTCACCTAATTGCTCGTGCTATGCTCTCCGAAGAATAGTGGAGGATAGACAGGATAAGACGACAGAGAAGGCGGCTCAGACGCTCCTGACTAGTTTTTATGTGGATGATTGTTTGGCCTCAGTGGAGACATAAGGAGAAGCAATCGTACTAGCCAGGGACCTGAGATCTCTCTGTGGACAGGGTGGATTCTGCTTGACGAAGTGGATGAGCAATTCAAGAGCCTTTCTGTCATCCATTCTTGAGGAGGAGCGAGCCACAGAAGTGAAGAATTTGGACTGAGATAGTGGTTTGTTGCCTGCTGAACGAGCCCTAGGAGGGACCTAGTGCACTGAGATGGACACTTTTACCTTCAACATCAATGCACAGAACAAACCTGCCACAAGAAGAGGAATCTTGTCAGTTGTTGGCTCTGTATATGATCCCCTTGGATTTTTAGCACCGTTTGTGTTGCCAGCCAAACTGCTCCTGAGAGACCTCTGTAAAGAAGGAGATCTCAGAATAGCAAGTGGCACGATGGAAAAGATGGCTATTTGATCCACAGAATCTCTCTAGTTTTCAAGTAAGAAGATGTTTCAAGCCTACAAGTTTTGGACCTGTCAAGACAGCACAGTTGCTTAATTTTTCGGACGCAATGGAGGACGATTATGGGACTGTGACGTATTTGGTGTTGACGAATGTGCATGATCAGAAGTCTTGTTCGTTTGTGATGGCAAGTCTCAAGTCGCGACACTCAAGCAAATAACCGTACCCAGAATGGAACTAACAGCAGCAACTATGCCTGTCAAGATGGACCGAATATTGAGACAGGAGCTAAATATGGAATTGAAAGAGTCAATATTTTGGACGGACAGTATGACTGTCTTGAAATACATTGAAGGTGATGCAGCTCGCTGCGGGAACTTCATGGCCGGCGGGGTGTCGTTTATGGGAGAGACCTTGGGGCCAAGGCGGTGGACTTTTGCGGGTTCCACGGACGGCCCTGCTGGCCACGTCTCCAGGGACTTGTCAGCAGAGAGCTTTCTGACTTGCAGGAGTTGGATTGGTGGACCGGAGATCCTGGTGGGTTCGTTCGGTGGGTGGCTGGTCAGTGCTGGCCGGCTAGGCTCACTGGTGGAGGATGATCCAGAGTTGGAGGGAAGTGTTGTCTCCTGTGTTGTTGATGTGCGGGAGGATGGTTTGACGGGCTCATTGCTTATTATTCTGACTGGTACCGATTGAAGAAAGCAGTAGCATGGCGTACCCACCTGAAAAGGATACTGCTGGAATTGAGCCGCCAGAGAAAGGAGCTCCAAAAGAACATAAGCACAATCAAAGACATCAGAGGATCTCAATGATCTGGAAGCACTCACCCCGAATCATCTTCTTCTGATGAAAACAGCCTACAATGCCACCAGGAGTCTTCCAAAGGAATGATGTCTACGGAAGGAGACGTTGGAGACAAATACAGTATCTGTCAGACCTCTTTTGGCGTAGATGGACCGCAGAGTACTTGCCCCAGCATCAAGAATGACCACGCTGGTCCAAGCAGAAAAGGAACTTTGCCAACAATGACATTGTAATGATTGTGGATCCTTCTAGCCCACAAAACTCATGGATGATCGGCCTTATCATCAAGACTATGCCGGATTCCAAGGGACCTGTAAGAAGTGCGCAAATGCAGACAAAGAGCAGCGTCCTCGAAAGACCTGTGTCCAAGATATGTTTGTTACAGGAAGCAGTGTAATGAGAATATGCATGATGGACTTTATGCTAAATTTACATGCTTAAAAGGAACTAAAAGTTCTATTGATTGAATATTGCTGTTGAGAAGTGCATATGAATTGATATTGAATGGCTCTATTTTGATTTGAGTAATTGATATAGTCCCCTGTCCTACACAATTAGGGACCAGGCATAATGTTTGAGCCATAATGTAAATGACAAGAAATTAATTTATTTTGAATATCTGTGATATTATTTGAATACTGGAAACAAAGGACTGTTGTGTAAATCTGTAATATTTATTTGTAATTTAGTGTTGCCGTTGGAGATTGGCTCCTTTATGACGTCATGTGCAAGAGCGGATTGGCTCCTTTATGACGTCATGCGCAAGAGCGGATTTGCTCCTTTATGACGTCATGTGCAAGAGCGGATTTGCTCCTTTCTGATGTCATGTGTAAGATTGGTAAATACTGCCGTTGATTGAGATAGTTAATATCTCAAATGCATGAAATATGCAATGCAGTGAATCAATTCTTTTTGCCTGCAAATTCTTAAAATATTAAATAAAACATCTTAAAACACATTTTATATTTTGTTTCATATTTTGATACAATGTACTTTTATGCAGACACTTTCATTGAATAAAACAGAAAGAACTTCTCAAATGAAAAAGTGATTCCCCAGAGATAAATCATGCAAGCCAAGGCTTTTTTTTAGAAATAAATACATGCATATTATTCATTATGGGTAGATCTTCTCTGACATTTCAAACAGTGATGCATTTAATTACTCATGTATTCCTCTCCAGTGCGGGGCATTAATCTACATTATCAACTCACTGAAACACTAACCCATCCATTCACTCATTCATAGGTATGTGAGTTCAGGTAAGAGATGATTGGTTCATAATGAATGAACTTCACAGTCCGCAACATACAGAGCATATACCCAATACAGAGGTGTGATGTACATTAAACATACAGAGCATATACCCAGTACAGAGGTGTGATGTACATTAAACATACAGAGCATATACCCAGTACAGAGGTGTGATGTACATTAAACATACAGAACATATACCCAGTACAGAGGTGTGATGTACATTAAACATACAGAACATATACCCAGTACAGAGGTGTGATGTACATTAAACATACAGAGCATATACCCAGTACAGAGGTGTGATATACATTAAACATACAGAACATATACCCAGTACAGAGGTGTGATGTACATTAAACATACAGAGCATATACCCAGTACAGAGGTGTGATGTACATTAAACAACCTGATTCATTTCACCTCTGAATCCTGTGTTGTAGATTCATGATAATGCTCGCACACACACACACACACACACACACACACTCACACGCACAAAAACACACGCACTCCCACACACTCACACAAGCACATGCACTGACACACAGACCCACTCACAAGTACACACATGCTCACGCACACACATGCACACATACGCTCGCACACACACACACGCGCAGACACACTCACAAATGCACACACACACACGCACGCCCCACACACACACACACACACACACGCCCACATACGCTCACTCACGCGCACACACATACACACACAGACACGCTCACGCAGACACACACACACACACACACACACACACACCTGGCAGCATGACCATACACTGAGTTCAGGGGGACTGAAGGCCCATGGACACCGATGTGACTCACCTGTGCACCCCTGTACCTCTATTCTGTGGGTGTTACCCCTCCCCCGCTCTGCCCGCAGGTGTACGCCATCCTGGTGAGCCACCCGCCACAGTCCAATGACCACCTGACCCCCACGCCTGTGTCGTACACGGCCGGCTTTTACCGTATCCCGGTGATGGGGCTCACCACCCGTATGTCCATCTACTCCGACAAGGTGAGGCTGCCGGGTGGGGGGGAGGGGAGGGGGGGGGGCGATGAGCTTCCACCATGTGGCTGCAACACTTAACATGCAGCATTATTATTATGGTAATAACATTAGCATTATCCAACCCTTAAGAATTAAAAACTCTGAACTGAGCCAAGAAAGAAGGCAAGCGAGCAAGTGGAAGGACTATGTGAAGTGAATTTCTAAAGGTTTTTAATGAAGTCATTTCTAAAGTTTGAAGAAATCTGAGCGTCACACCTGCCTCCCGGTCATGAGTCATTGCAGTGGGCTTGTTTTCACTCCTAATTACTGCAGAGGTCTTGTACTCTTTGAAACCTGGATAACCTTAAAGCTGATTATTTCCGGCTTATTTTCGATCTGGCATGATTTAAATTTTGAGGTGCTTTTAAAATCCTTTGATGGGATTGATATTTTCTACACAGACCTTTGAAGGAAGAATGAACAGGAAATGCATGTGGCTGTATTTACTGCTGCTTTCAAGGACATTCTAACGACAATTTAGCCACAATAAAGTCTTTCTTATAATTTCACATGGTTATTTAACCCCCCTTAACAGCTCTTCAACAGCCTAATGCAGCAAGACTCCTAATGAGAGGTTTGCTGTGCAACTGATTACAGCCCTTTCAGCCAGGAGAACATGTTCAGAATTTGGCTGTAATGTAGCAGGTTTGTCACCATGTTTGCGAACCCTGGGGTTCCAACACTTGAGGTCGTGAACATTTGTGAGTTACTGGAAATGCGAAGTCGGAAAATGAAGCAACTATGTAATATAACGGTTTGGGAACTGCGCTAACAGCTTCATGGATGTCATTCTGATAGAGGCAGGGTGATGTTGCTGCGCTTGAAGATAGTAAATCTGAAGTTAAATGTTTAGCTGCAGTAATAATTTTACTAAAAACAATTTTATTTGCGTGAGGCACCCTGGCTATGTGTCTGCTAAATGCCTGAAGTGGAAAAATAATTTCATCAGTCAAAAATAACCACGGTTATTTAGACTGAACCTTGAGACTGTTCTTCTAATCTTACTGGTGTCCAAAATGGCTGACATAAGGTGGGGAGACAGAAGGGATCAGGGTTTGTTCTCAACTTTGACCTTCACCATGAGGAGGCTGGACCACAAGAAGATAGATCTCTGAAAAGGTTACACGTATCCTGTACTTAGACCGAGTTCTCCTGTGGTACAGTGAGCTGGAGAGACCGTAGCGATCTGAGAGATGTGAAGCTGGGAAAATTGAACTGAGCCATCACATGCTGTTAGCATAGAGGACACCAAACCTAAAAGGACAGGAGACAGGAGCTCACTGATAAATCCACAGCCTTTATGGTGCAAACAGACTAACGATTCAACACTACTGTGTCTTCATCAGAGACAGGCAACACAAAGACATGAGGCGAATAAAACCTAAAGCCAGTGTACGCAGAAGACAAGAGGTGAATAAAGCCTAAAACGAGTGTACGCAGAAGACATGAGGTGAATAAAACCTAACGCCAGTGTACGCAGAAGACACGCGGCAAATTAAACCTAAAACGAGTGTATGCAGAAGACACAAGGCGAATAAAATGTAAAGCCAGTGTGTGCAGAAGACACGAGGGGAATAAAACCTAAAACAAGTACACGCAGAAGACATGAGGCAAATAAAACCTAAAACGAGGGTACGCAGAAGACACAAGGCAAATGAAACCTAAAGCCAGTGTACGCAGAAGACACGAGGCAAATAAAACCTAAAATGATTGTTCGCAGAAGACACGAGGCAAATAAAACCTAAAATGATTGTACGCAGAAGACACGAGGCAAATTAAACCTAAAGCCAGTGTACGCAGAAGACACGAGGTGAATAAAACCTAAAGCCAGTGTATGCAGAAGACACGAGGCGAATAAAACCTAAAGCCAGTGTACGCAGAAGACACGAGGCGAATAAAACCTAAAGCCAGTGTACGCAGAAGACACGAGGCGAATAAAACCTAGAGCCAGTGTACGCAGAAGACACGAGGCGAATAAAACCTAGAGCCAGTGTACGCAGAAGACATGAGGCGAATAAAACCTAAAGCCAGTGTACGCAGAAGACACGAGGTGAATAAAACCTAGAGCCAGTGTACGCAGAAGACACGAGGCGAATAAAACCTAGAGCCAGTGTACGCAGAAGACACGAGGCGAATAAAACCTAAAGCCAGTGTACGCAGAAGACATGAGGCGAATAAAACCTAAAATGATTGTACGCAGAAGACACGAGGCAAATTAAACCTACAGCCAGTGTACGCAGAAGACATGAGGCGAATAAAACCTAAAATGAGTGTACGCAGAAGACATGAGGCGAATAAAACCTAGAGCCAGTGTACGCAAAAGACACAAGGCGAATAAAACCTAAAGCCAGTGTACGCAGAAGACACGAGGCGAATAAAACCTAGAGCCAGTGTACGCAGAAGACACGAGGCGAATAAAACCTAAAGCCAGTGTAAGCAGAAGACACGAGGCTTAATAAAACCTAGAGCCAGTGTGTACCAGAAGACACGAGGCTAATAAAACCTAAAGCCAGTGTACGCAGAAGACACGAGGTGAATAAAACCTAAAGCCAGTGTACGCAGAAGACACGAGGCGAATAAAACCTAAAGCCAGTGTACGCAGAAGACATGAGGCAAATAAAACCTAAAATGATTGTATGCAGAAGACACGAGGCAAATTAAACCTAAAGCCAGTGTACGCAGAAGACACGAGGCGAATAAAACCTAGAGCCAGTGTACGCAGAAGACATGAGGCGAATAAAACCTAAAATGAGTGTACGCAGAAGACACGAGGCAAATTAAACCTAAAGCCAGTGTACGCAGAAGACATGAGGTGAATAAAACCTAACGCCAGTGTACGCAGAAGACAAGAGGCAAATTAAACCTAAAGCCAGTGTACGCAGAAGACATGAGGCGAATAAAACCCAAAGCCAGTATACGCAAAAGACACGAGGCGAATAAAACCTAGAGCCAGTGTACGCAGAAGACACGAGGCAAATTAAACCTAAAGCCAGTGTACGCAGAAGACACAAGGCGAATAAAACCTAAAGCCAGTGTACGCAGAAGACACAAGGCGAATAAAACCTAAAGCCAGTGTACGCAGAAGACATGAGGCAAATTAAACCTAAAGCCAGTGTACGCAGAAGACAAGAGGTGAATAAAGCCTAAAATGAGTGTACGCAGAAGACATGAGGTGAATAAAACCTAAAGCCAGTGTACGCAGAAGACACAAGGCAAATAAAACCTAAAGCCAGTGTACGCAGAAGACACGAGGCAAATTAAACCTAAAGCCAGTGTACGCAGAAGACACAAGGTGAATAAAACCTAAAGCCAGTGTACGCAGAAGACACGAGGTGAATAAAACCTAAAGCCAGTGTACGCAGAAGACACAAGGCGAATAAAACCTAAAGCCAGTGTACGCAGAAGACACAAGGCGAATAAAACCTAAAGCCAGTGTATGCAGAAGACACGAGGTGAATAAAACCTAAAGCCAGTGTATGCAGAAGACACGAGGTGAATAAAACCTAAAGCCAGTGTACGCAGAAGACACAAGGCGAATAAAACCTAAAGCCAGTGTACGCAGAAGACACGAGGTGAATAAAACCTAAAGCCAGTGTACGCAGAAGACACAAGGCGAATAAAACCTAAAGCCAGTGTACGCAGAAGACACAAGGCAAATAAAACCTAAAGCCAGTGTACGCAGAAGACACGAGGTGAATAAAACCTAAAGCCAGTGTACGCAGAAGACACAAGGTGAATAAAACCTAAAGCCAGTGTGCGAGAAGACACAAAGGCGAATAAAACCTAAAGCCAGTGTACGAGAAGACACAAGGCGAATAAAACCTAAAAGCCAGTGTATGCAGAAGACACGAGGAAAAAAAAACCTAAAAGCCAGTGTATGCAGAAGACACGAGGTGAATAAAACCTAAAGCCAGTGTACGCAGAAGACACGAGGCGAATAAAACCTAAAGCCAGTGTACGCAGAAGACACGAGGCGAATAAAACCTAAAGCCAGTGTACGAGAAGACACGAGGCTAATAAAACCTAAAGCCAGTGTGCGCGAGAAGACACGAGGCTTAATAAAACCTAAAGCCAGTGTGTACGAGAAGACACGAGGCTTAATAAAACCTAAAGCCAGTGTACGAGAAGACACGAGGCGAATAAAACCTAAAGCCAGTGTGCACGAGAAGACACAAGGTGAATAAAACCTAAAGCCAGTGTGCACGAGAAGACACGAGGTGAATAAAACCTAAAGCCAGTGTGCGAGAAGACACGAGGCTTAATAAAACCTAAAGCCAGTGTGCGCAGAAGACACGAGGCGAATAAAACCTAGAGCCAGTGTACGCAGAAGACATGAGGCGAATAAAACCTAAAGCCAGTGTACGCAGAGGAGGTCACACCGTATTTGGGACCCATCCTATCCTGTGGTCTGCAGCGCTGGAAACAGCTCTCAGATTTTTTGCTTCAGAAAAACTGTCCAAACTACAATATAAAAACAAGTCTTTACCATAAAAATCCTGCATTTAAAATCCTACTTATGTTAAAGTATCAAAGTATTACCAGCTGAATGTACTTAAATTGCTGTAGTTAAAGTGCTCATTTTGGAGAAAATTGGGCCCTGATTGAGATATTATTAAGTTTAACTGAGCACCTTGTTAAAACGGCTCAGTCAGGGCATGAGCAGCATTTAATTATTTTGTGTTTCAGACGCGGCCCAATTTTCAGTAAATTTAGCATCAGTGTGCTTCACCCAACACTGCATGTCCCAGAATCTGATAGGCCTCTAAATACAATGTAACACACAAACGGAATTACAGCTCCGCAGAGCAAAGCTTGCAGGCTTGTCTAATACATTGACTTGTATATTATGGTACGTAGTAGCTCCAGCCAATGTAGAGTTCACACAGCCTGGCCTGAAGATTTAGGGCGTAGCGCGTCCCCCTCTTACCTCCGCCCTGTCTCCACACCCTGCAGAGCATCCACCTGTCCTTCCTGCGGACAGTCCCACCGTATTCCCATCAGGCGCACGTGTGGTTCGACATGATGCGCGAGTTTCGCTGGAACCACATCATCCTCATCGTCAGCGACGACCACGAGGGGCGGGCCGCCCAGAAGAGACTGGAGACGCTGTTGGAGGAGAGAGAGACGAAGGTGAGAGGAACAGAGGGCTGTGTTTATTGTGTGTGTGTGTGTGTGTATGTGTGTGTGTATGTGTGCGTGTGCGCGCACACTACTCGTGTTAACTATCTCAAAGCTGTTCTATGTATGTAAATGTGCTCCTTTTCTGTTGTGTGAACATCTCTCTCTCCATTTGTAACACTGGCTAACATTATATGACAGAAGCATCTACAGCGTCTTTTAGTGGCTCTATCTGACAGAACTGTCTACTCATCCTCCATGTTGCTTTTTGCCATAGTCAAATTCTCCTCTGTGTCACTCCACAACTGGAGCCAAATACAGGAATTAACCTGGGGTTGGACAAAACATCAATGACTGACCACAGAAAGGGTTACAAAAACATGGTTTATTAGTTTCTGGGCATTCCTTTCCCTGTAGTGACAATGCTGTAGTGATGGAAGCGTTCACTTTGGTAACACTTTACTTGAGGGTATCGTCATAACTATTACATGACGCAGTCATGAATGTTTCATAAACATTATGTCAATGTCATAAACGTTTATGACTGTTGTCATTAAGTGTCATTCGGTTTTCATAATGAGAAGTTGGCATTGTTTGGCTTGTCCTTAGTCATAAACGTTTATGTCATTTACATAATGTTTATGACACGTCCATGACTGTGTCATGTAACTGTTATGACAGTGTCATGTCACTCTTATGACGATACCTTCAAGTAAAGTGTTACCTCAGCTTTGAGATGCTCAATTCGTTGCTTCAGCGAGGATCCGTGGTGTTTGCCGGTTGTTTCGAAAAGTCCGTTCTCTGATCCACGTTCTCGAGGGTACTGAGAGGTTACATTCTGGGTCGTCCAGGTGAAAATATATCCAGGGCAAAGACAGTGTTTCCTGGGAAAAACTTGCTGCAGACTTAAGCATTTTGATGGAGGAACAGAAAGGCTCCTGCACAGTTCTCTGGTCCCAAAATCCCAGATCTTATTTGCTCACGTTCCCTCTCGTCCAGGTGAAAATATGTCAGCAAATAAAGCAAATAAACTGTTTCATGGAAAAAACTCGCCAGATAGTAACCAATGCCTCCTTCTCTAGTCCCAAAATCCCACATTCGATTTTCTGATGTGTCGCCATGACAACGCCGCAGAGTGGTTTTTGGATGAATACAGACAGCTTTTTTAGTATCCCTGACAGGAAAAATAAATTTTGTATTATATTGATTTTGCGTTAAATATGTTTTTAGCATGATTATAGAGTATTATACTGTTGTATAATTCGTTGCAAATAAATTTACCAGAAGTTCATCTCTTCTAAGACCACAGTCTTTAAAGGAATAAATGTGAGCATATTCACTTTTTCAAAGCTGGCTTGCCATGCAGTTGGGTGAGAATAGCAAGCCGGTATACAGTGGAAAAAATAACTAGTCCGCACATCACGACTCATTCAATATTTATGAATGTGAGCCATTTGTATCATTCTCATTTGAATCTGTTGAATACGCACATTAAATAAAACAGGACATATTGGGTCCACAGGTATGAATTAGTGTGAAATGCTACTGAATGAACAGTCTGTCAGGGAAGTTGGCAAATATGGATGATAATAAATGCTGTTTCTCTGCAAAGATAAGCCTTGAGTGTTCGCAGTGTAGGCGCATTCTGTCTTTTCATAGAAATACAGCATAACATTTTAGAAACACACGACAATTTCACTGAATTTCGGATGGAAAACAAAGGTTTCCAGGCAACAGATAACCTTTATACACTGCTTTGAGCTGCGCTGACGTAAATGTGTGTGCGAGGAAGGACAGCTCCAAGCGTTCTCAAAAACCAATCACTGAGCCTATTGCCTCCTGCTGTGCCGAGATGAATTCACTAAGCACTGAGTCCAAATACATACTGGCATCGCACTCCATGAATGTCAAACTGTCCCAAGAGGTAATGAGATTGCTAAAATCCCTCAGACACTGCTGTTTATGCTGTGAGCTGAACAATTTAAGCAATGTGCAAATGCAGAAAGTGTTATTTGCTATGATGACTGACAGAATATTGCACATATACATGCTGATGTGAAAACAGATTGTGAAGACAATGAAGATGGACATTCATATTGTAATCTGATCTGTTATGAATAAGAAAATGAGTTTAATTATCCTTTTTCCATTTTATAAGGTACGTTTCCACTCTGTAACAGACTTAGGTAAAATCAACATTCTCAAACATATTTAACTAAAATCAACACTGTTAACACATTTAAGTAAATTTGATTCTCTGTAACAAATTTAAGCAAAATCAACGTTCCATAACTTTTAAAACTAGAATCAGCACTCTAACATACTTAAATATATTCAACACTCTTTAACATATTCAAGTAAATTCAACATTCTATAATGTATTAAGTAAATTCAACTCTCTGTAACATATTTGAGCAAATTCAATACTGTACCATATTTAACTACTAACTTTGAAACATTTAAATAAAATCAACACTGTGACATGTTTAACTTAAATCCACACTTTTAAATAAAATCAACACTCTGAAACACATTTAAGTAAATTGACCACTCTGAAACATTTGTCAGTAAAATTAACACTTAACATATTGAAGCAAAATCAACACTGTCACATATTTAAGTAAATTCAACACTGTAAAGCATTTAAGTAAAATCAACACTGTTTACATGTTTTAGTAAATTCAACACTGCAACATATTTAAGTAAAATCAACACTTTTAAACATATTTAAATAAATTCAACACTGCAACCTCTTAATGTAAATTCAACACTCTGTAACACATTTAAGTAAAATGTACATTCTGTAACATTTTAAAGTAAATTCAACACTGTATCATATTTAGGTAAAATGAACACCCTAGCATACTTAATTAAAATCAATACTCTGTAACATATTCAAGTAAATTTAACACTCTGTGACATATTTAAGTAAAATTGACACTAGCTTTTAAAGTAAATTCAAGGCTGTAACATATTTAAATAAATTCAACACTCTTGAATATATATTTAAATACATTTTAACACTATAACATACTTCAGTAAATTCAACAACTTTGTAATATATTTACCTAAATTGAACAGTCAGTAATATATTTAAGTAAAATCAGCACTGTAACATTTAACTAAAATTAACACTCTAACATATTTAAGTAAATTCTACTTTCTGTAACACATTTAAGTAAATTCAGCTCTCTGACATATTTAACTAAAATCATATCTGGAAAATTCAGCACTGTTACATATTTAAGTAAATTCTACTCTCTAACATATTTAAGTAAATGCAACACTATATGACATATTTAAGTGAAAATCAGCATGCTCTAGTCCATGTAAGTAAAATCAATGCTCTATTACATATTAAACTAAAATCAATACTAATATATTTAAGTAAATTCAACACTCTAACTTTTTAAAGTAAAATCAGCTATTTAATATTTAAATTAATTTGAGACTCTGTAACATACTAAAGTAAATTCAACACTGTAACATACTAAAGTAAGGTCAACAGTATAACACATTTAACCAAAATCAACATTGTAACATATTAAAGTAAATTCTATACTCTATAACAGACTTAGGTAAAATCAACACTCTCCAACATATTTAAATAAAATCAACATTGTAACATATTGAAGACTTTAATTCAAAGTAAATTTGATTCTCTAAAAAAAAAAAAAAAAGCAAAATGAACACTCCATTACTGTTTAAAGTAAAATCAGCACTCTAACATGCTAAAGTAAATTCAACATTTTGTAATGAATTTAAGTAAATTCAACTCTGTAACATTTTTAACTAAAATCAACACTGTGACATATTTAAGTGCAATCGACACTTTATAACATTTTTAAATAAAATCAACACTTGCTATAAATTTAAGTAAATTCAGCTCTGTTACAAATATAAGCAAAATCAACAATCTAACTAATTAAAATAAAATCAAAACTAACATATTTAGATATATTCAACACTCGGGAACATATTTCAGTAAAATCGACACTAACATATTTAAATAAAATCAACACTGTAATATACTTAACTTAAATCAAGAGTTTGGTACATATTTAAATAGAATCAACACTCTGAAACACATTTACATAAATTCAACACTGCAACATCTTTATATAAATTCAACACTCTGTGACATACTTATGTAAAATGTACATTCTGTCACATTTTAAAGTGAATTCAACACTGTATCATACAAAACCCAAAACCAGTGAAGTTGGCACGTTATGTAAATCGTAGATAAAAACAGAATACAATGATTTGCAAATCCTTTTCAACTTATATTCAATTGAATACACTGCAAAGACAAGATGTTTAATGTTCAAACTGAGAAACTTTATTTTTTTTGCAAATAATCATTAACTTAGAATTTAAAGGCAGCAACACATTGCAAAAAAAAGTTGGCACAGGGGCCTTTTTTACCACTGTGTTACATCACCTTTCCTTTTAACGACACTCAGTAAACGTTTGGGAACTGAGGAGACCAATTTTGAAGCTTTTCAGGTGGAACTCTTTCCCATTCTTGCTTGATGTACAGCTTAAGTTGTTCAACAGTCCGGGTCTCCGTTGTCGTATTTTACGCTTCATAATGCGCCACACATTTTCAATGGGAGACAGGTCTGGACTACAGGCAGGCCAGTCTAGTACCGCACTCTTTTACTACGGAGCCATGCTGTTGTAACACGTGCAGAATGTGGCTTGGCATTGTCTTGCTGAAATAAGCAGGGGCGTCCATGAAAAAGACGTTGCTTGGATGGCAACATATGTTGCTCCAAAACCTGTATGTATCTTTCAGCATTAATGGTGCCTTCACATATGTGTAAGTTGCCCATGCCTTGGGCACTAATACACCCCCCATACCATCACAGATGCTGGCTTTTGAACTTTTGCGCCTATAACAGTCCGGATGGTTCTTTTTTCCTCTTTGGTCCGGAGGACACGACGTCCACAGTTTCCAAAAACAATTTGAAATGTGGACTCGTCAGACCACAGAACACTTTTCCACTTTGCATCAGTCCATCTTAGATGAGCTTGGGCCCAGCGAAGCCGGCGGCGTTTCTGGGTGCTGTTGATAAATGGCTTTCGCTTTGCATTGTAGAGTTTTAACTTGCACTTGCAGATGTAGCGACGAACTGTAGTTACTGACAGTGGTTTTCTGAAGTGTTCCTGAGCCCATGTGGTGATGTCCTTTACACACTGATGTCGGTTTTTGATGCAGTACCGCCCGAGGGATCGAAGGTCACGGGCATTCAATGTTGGTTTTCGGCCTTGTCACTTACGTGCAGTGATTTCTCCAGATTCTCTGAACCTTTTGACGATATTACGGACCGTAGATGATGAAATCCCTAAATTTCTTGCAATAGCTCGTTGAGGAATGTTGTTTTTAAACTGTTCGACAATCAGCTCACGCATTTGTTCACTAAGTGGTGACCCTCGCCCCATCCTTGTTTGTGAATGACTGAGCATTTCAGGGAAGCTGCTTTTATACCCAATCATGGCACCCACCTGTTCCCAATTAGCCCGTTCACCTGTGGGATGTTCCAAATAAGTGTTTGATGAGCATTCCTCAACTCTCTCAGTCTTTTTTGCCACTTGTGCCAGCTTTTTTGAAACATGTTGCAGGCATCAAATTCCAAATGAGCTAATATTTGCAAAAAATTACAAAGTTTACCTGTTCGAACATTAAGTAACTTGTCTTTGCAGTGTATTCAATTGAATATAGGTTGAAAAGGATTTGCAAATCATTGTATTCTGTTTTTATTTACGATTTACACAACGTGCCAACTTCACTGGTTTTGGGTTTTGTATTTAAGTAAAATGAACACCCTAACATAATTAATTAAAATCAATACTCTGTAACATATTTAAGTAAATTCAACACTCTCTTGTGGACTGGATTTTGATGGGAAGATGAATTGGGCTTTATGATGCCTTTTTTAAGGCAGAAAAGGCAGAAGCAAAAACAAATAGGAAACCAGGTTCCAAATCCTTCTACAATCATGCGCTGAACTATAACAGAAGTTTTAGTGCTTTTTAGTAAGGTAAAACAATGAGGAAACGTTGTTCCTAATATAACTACAACCTCAATCCCGAAATAGTTGGGATGAAGTGTAAATTGTGAATAAAATCAAAATGCCATGACTTTCAGATCACATGAGCCAATATGTTATTCACAATAGAACATAGATAACATTTCAAATGTTGAAACTGAGACATTTTACATTTTTATACACAAAATGAGCTTATTTAAAATTTTATGGCTGCAACAGGTCTCAAAAAAGTTGGGAAACAGGCAAAAAAGGGCTGAAAAAGCAATTAATATATAAGAGAATCAGCTGAAAGAACATTTAGCAAGTAATTTAGTTAACTGGCCTCAGGTATGTAACATGACTGGCAATAAAAGGGGTGTCTTAGAGAGGCTGAGTCTCTCAGAAGTAAAGATGGCCAGAGGCTCTCCAACCTGTGAAGGCTTGCGTTAAAAAATTGTGGAATACTTTAAAAACAATGTTCCTCAACGTCAAATTGCAAAGGCTTTGAAGGTCTCATCATCAACAGTGCATAACATCATCAGAACATTCAGAGAAACTGGAAAAATCTCTGTGAGTAAGGGACAAGGCCGAAGACCTTTACTGGATGCCCGTGATCTTCGGGCCCTCTGACGCCATTGCACCACTCACCGGCATGATTCTGTCATTGACATTACTAAATGGGCCCAGGAATACTTCAAAAAGCCACTGTCTTTAAACACAGTCCGCCGTGCCATCCACAGATACCACCTAAAACTCTATCATGCAAAAAGGAAACCATTGTTGAGCATGATCCAGAAGCGCCGCCGTGTTCTGTGGGCCAAGGCTCATTTAAAATGGACTGTAGCAAAGTGGCAAAGTTTCCTGTGGTCAGACGAGTCTAAATTTAACATTCTTGTTGGAAATCATGGGCGTTGTGTCCTCCGGGCTAAAGAGGAGAAAGACCACCCCGCCTGTTATCAGCATTCAGTTCAAAAGCCAGCATCTCTGATGATATGGGGATGCGTTAGTGCATATGGTGTGGGACACTTGCATGTTTATAAAGCACCATGAATGCTGAAAGGTATATAAAGGTTTTAGTGCAACATATACTCCCCTCCAGATGACATCTATTCCTGGGAAGGCCTTGTTTATTTCAGCAGGACAATGCAAAATCACATACTGCAGCTATTACAACAGCATGCCTTCGTAGTAGAAGAGTCCGTGTGCTAAACTGGCCTGCCTGCAGTCCTAATCTTTCACCGATTGAGAACATTTGGCGCATAATTAAACGAAAAGTCCGTCAAAGGAGACCCAAAACTCTCCAGCGGCTGGAAGCCCGTATTAAACAAGAGTGGGATCAAATTCCAATGGCTAAACTCAAAAAACTTGTCGCCTCAATGCCCAGACACCCCCACTCTGTGTTAAAAAGAAGAGGGGATGCTACACCATGGTAAACAGGCCCCTGTCCCAACTTTTTTGAGACCTGTAGCAGCCATCAAATTTGAAATGAGCTCATTTTGTGGATAAAATTATAAAAATTTCTCAGTTTCAACATTTGCTATGTTATCTCTGTTGTATTGTGAATAAAATACTGGCTGGTGTGATTTGAAAGTCATTGCGTGTTGATTTTATTCGCAATTTACACTTTGTCCCAACTATTTCGGAATTTGGGTTGTATTATTCTGCGCTATACATTAACAAGAGGACAGCTCTATAATTAAAGGGCTTTCAGAAATACGCGAATACACGGCTTTAATGTCTAGACCTGAGTAGCACTAGACAACAGGCTTACAAAGCTTATGAGACGTCACACAGAGTGAGTGCGAAGCTCGTGCTTATATACACAGACTACTAGCACAATGACAATTTAAAACAGATGCGGATGATTCCAGGAGAGTTTGGAATTCGGGCCGGGTCTTAACATGCCGAAGATTGAGGGCGCTGGAGGTGCGGCGTTACACTCTGTAACCAATGGCGGCTCGTGAACCGGCAACAGAGGCAACAATCCCTTAAAAAGAATGATTGGTCGGGACCTGTTTTCAATCAATCATTTAAATTACCTTTACAGAAACTCAGAAAACTCTCAACATTATCAGGTGTGGCCAGTTTTCATTGATAATGCAAACCTGTCAACTCTCACGCATTCGGTGTAAGTTTGAGTGGTATATTTACGTTCCTCTGCTGTCCTCTGCTAGTCAGTAATTATTCAATCAAGCATGTATGTAAGAGATTCTCGCGTGGAATTGAAGTCCTTGTGCATGGGGGTGTTGGAAGCAATGGAACTGCATAAAGACGTTTCACATGATCTAATTTCATTTAAACGATCACGAAACACCTGCATTGCTTCCAGTCCCTGAATAAAGAAAAGCGTGAGAAGTCTGGAGCCGTAATGGGTATGTGTTATAAATGAAAACTGGCCACACCTGATAATGTTGAGAGTTTTCAGAGTTTCTGTAATGGTAATTTAAATAAATGGTTGAAAACAGGTCATGACCAATCACTACTTTCCAGGGATTGGTTGAGCTTCCCCAATTGCCAGTTCACAAGCTGCCACTTGTCTGTAATGTATTTAAGTCAAATCAACACTGTAACATATTTATAGGTAAATTCAATACGATATAACATATTGAAGTGAAATCAATGCACTCTAACCTATTTAAGTAAAATCAATGCTCTGTTACGTATTTAACTAAAATCAATACTATCATATTTAAGTAAATTCAACTCACTGCACATACTTAAGTAAATTCAACACTACAACATTGTAACAAATCTAACTACAATCAACACTGTAATACATTTCTGTGCATTCACACTCTATAACAGATTTAGGAGTACTGTTGAGCTCAGCAATCACAAATGGCCAGTTTTCCTAAGGTGAACTTTTACAGTCGATGGCTTTGGACAAACGTAAAAGAAAAAAAACTATAAATCAATGATTTGCTAATCTTTATTGACCTGTATTCAATTGATGACAGTACTTGAAGACAATAATTAAAGCTTTCACTCATCACTGTTGCTGCGTTTCTGTATGGTGTTGATAAATGTCCTGGTTTGGGAAGTATAGTCTTAATTTGCATTTTTAGATCCAGCAATGAATTGTGATGACTGACAACAATTTTCCAAAGTATTTGCTAGTGTTGATGTAGTTATATTTGTTACAAAAGCATGTTGGTTTTTAAGGAAGTCCTGTCTGAGGGCTGGAAGATCGCAGGCATTCAGTGTCAGTTTGGGCTCCTTGTCACATCACATTTGTTGCAGTCAGTTGGATGGGAGCAGATATTTCAACAGTAAGCAGCAGAGTCAGTCCCAGTGGCCGTCTCACATGCCCGCCACCCTCACAATGGGCTATAGATGAGGTGGAATCTGCTTTGGTTCATGGCCAGTACCTTTCCCCAAAGTCTCCTCTGTCCTTCACTTGGAATACGTTCATAATATATTGTTATAATCAGGCCAGAATGGCAGTACAGAACACTATCATTTTTTTCAGCTGACTTTAGCCTGCCTGTTCTTTCCTGCAGGGCTATCAGAGGTTAACAACTGAGACTCTGCCCTATGTGGTTATGTTACTTTAATCCCGCATTACTGTAGTCTTTCAAGTAACAATGCCAGCATCTTCAGCATTGTTCTTGACATGTATGATATCTGGAGAGGGGTTTTCTTCATAAATGAGCGAATTCCTCGGTGATCCACAGCAATGGCCCCGAGGTTGTTTGTAGTTGCTGAGCCAGAGCTTTAATAATGCACCAGACAGTTCATATGGACACTTTCGATGGTTTGACTGTCTCTGACAAATTAATTCTGAAATTTTCAGCCCATAATCATCTGCGCTTGTGGTACTGACATCTCCTTCATCATGTCAAGAGACAACAGTAACACACACTCTCACTCAGGGAGGCACTCACTGAACGTCAGACAAATGCATGAATGAATGTACACACACCATACATGCATATATTTCCAAGATGCAACCTAAAAACCCAAAGGGTAAAACTCACAAACACACACACAGATAGAGCAGTTTAAACTCACATACAGATAGATAGAGCAGTTTAAACACAAACACACAGATAGAGAGAGCATTTTAAACACACAAACACACAGATAGAGCAGTTTAAAACACACACACACACACACACACACACATACAGATAGATAGAGCAGTTTAAACTCACACACAGATAGAGCAGTTTAAACACAAACACAGAGATAGAAACATACAGTTAAAGCAGTTTAAGCAGAAAAACACGGATAGATAGAGCAGTTTAAACTCACACACAGATAGATAGAGCAGTTTAAACTCACACACAGATAGATAGAGCAGTTTAAACACAAACACACAGATAGATAAAGCAGTTTAAACATAAACACACAGATAGATAGAGCAGTTTAAACTCACACACAGATAGATAGAGCAGTTTAAACACAAACACACAGATAGGTAGAGCAGTTTAAACATAAACACACAGATAGAGCAGTTTAAACACACACACAGATAGATGGAGCAGTTTAAACACAAACACACAAATAGATAGAGCAGTTTAAACACAAACACACGGATAAATAGAGCAGTTTAAACACAAACACACATATAGCAGTTTAAACACACAAACAAACAGATAGATAGAGCAGTTTAAACACAAACACACAGATAGATAGAGCAGTTTAAACACACAAACACACAGATAGATAGAGCAGTTTAAACACAAATACACAGATAGATAGAGCAGTATAAACACAAACACACAGATAGATAGAGCAGTTTAAACTCACACACAGATAGAGCAGTTTAAACACAAACATACAGATAGATAGAGCAGTTTAAACTCACACACAGATGGATAGAGCAGTTTAAACTCACAGACAGATAGAGCAGTTTAAACACAAACACACGGATAGATAGAGCAGTTTAAACTCACACACAGATAGATAGAGCAGTTTAAACTCACACACAGATAGAGCAGTTTAAACACCAACACACAGATAGAGCAGTTTAAACACAAACACACAGATAGATAGAGCAGTTTAAACTCACACACAGATAGATAGAGCAGTTTAAACACAAACACACAGATAGATAGAGCAGTTTAAACACAAAACACAGAAACAGTTTAAACACAAAACACACAGATAGATAGAGCAGTTTAAACACAAACACAGATAGATAGCAGTTTAAACACACACACAGATAGATAGAGCAGTTTAAACACAAACACACAGATAGAGCAGTTTAAACACAAACACACAGATAGAGCAGTTTAAACACAAACACACAGATAGATAGAGCAGTTTAAACACAAACACACAGATAGATAGAGCAGTTTAAAAACACAGTTTATCACTAAACACACACACAGATAGATAGAGCAGTTTAAATAACACACAGATAGATAGAGCAGAGCAGTTTAAGATAGATAGAGCAGTTTAAACATAAACACACAGACAGATAGACACACACAGATAGATAGAGCAGTTTAAACACACACACAGATTTAAAACACACACACAGTTTAAAGATAAATAGAGCAGTTTAAACACACACACAGATAGATAGAGCAGATAGAGCAGTTTAAACTCAACACAGATAGATAGAGCAGTTTAAACACAAACACAGATAGATAGAGCAGTTTAAACACAAACACACAGATAGATAGAGCAGTTTAAACACACACACACAGATAGAGTTTAAAGACACACAGATAGATAAGCAGTTTAAACATAAACACACAGATAGATAGAGCAGTTTAGATAGAGAGCAGTTTAAACACAAACACACAGATAGATAGAGCAGTTTAAACACACACACAAGATAAATAGAGCAGTTTAAAAACACACAGATAGATAGAGCAGTTTAACACACAGAGAGATAGAGCAGTTAAAACACAAACACACAGATAGATAGAGCAGTTTAAACACAAACACACAGATAGATAGAGCAGTTTAAACACAAACACACAGAAACAGTTTAAACACACACAGATAGATAGAGCAGTTTAAACACAAACACACAGATAGATAGAGCAGTTTAAACACAAACACACAGA
The DNA here is from genome assembly GCA_029692085.1 of Gymnothorax javanicus. Lineage (NCBI taxonomy): Eukaryota > Metazoa > Chordata > Actinopteri > Anguilliformes > Muraenidae > Gymnothorax > Gymnothorax javanicus. The sequence goes on along the minus strand of CM056194.1, from coordinate 101,405,304 downwards.
TAGATAGAGCAGTTTAAACACAAACACACAGAGATAGAGCAGTTTAACACACAGATAGATAGAGAGCAGTTTAAACACACACACAGATAGATAGAGCAGTTTAAACATAAACACACAGATAGATAGAGAAGTTTAAACACACACACAGATAGATAGAGCAGTTTAAACATAGAGCAGTTTAAACACAAACACACAGATAGATAGAGCAGTTTAAACATAGACACACAGATTTAAACAGTTTAAAACACACAGATAGATAGAGCAGTTTAAACACAGTTTAAAACTAACACACACAGATAGATAGAGCAGTTTTAAACACACAGATAGATAGAGCAGTTTAAACAGTTTAAACACACAGATAGATAGAGCAGTTTAAACACAACACACAGATAGATAGAGCAGTTTAAACACAAACACACAGATAGATAGTTTAAGCAGTTTAAACTCACACACAGATAGATAGAGCAGTTTTAAACACACAGATAGATAGAGCAGTTTAAACATAAACACACAGATAGATAGAGCAGTTTAAACACAAACACACAGATAGAGCAGTTGAAACACACACACAGATAGATAGAGCAGTTTAAAACAAACACACAGATAGATAGAGCAGTTTAAACACAACACAGATAGATAGAGCAGTTTAAACACAAACACACAGATAGATAGAGCATTTTAAACACACACACACACACAGATAGATAGAGCAGTTTAAACTCACACACAGATAGATAGAGCAGTTTAAACTCACACACAGATAGATAGAGCAGTTTAAACTCACACACAGATAGAGCAGTTTAAACACAAACACACAGATAGATAGAGCAGTTTAAACACAAACACACAGATAGATAGAGCAGTTTGAACACACACAAAGATAAATAGAGCATTTTAAACACACACACACAGATAGATAGAGCAGTTTAAACTCACACACAGATCGATAGAGCAGTTTAAACATAAACACACAGATAGATAGAGCAGTTTAAACACACACACTAATAGATAGAGCAGTTTAAACATAAACACACAGATAGATAGAGCAGTTGAAACACACACAGATAGATAGAGCAGTTTAAACATAAACACACAGATAGAGCAGTTTTAACACAAACACACATAGATAGAGCAGTTGAAACACACACACAGATAGAGCAGTTTATACACAAATACACGGATGGATAGAGCAGTTTATACACAAATACACAGATGGATAGAGCAGTTTAAACACAAACACACAGATAGATAGAGCAGTTTAAAACACACACACAGATAGATAGAGCAGTTTAAACACAAACACACAGATAGATAGAGCAGTTTAAACACAAACACACAGATAGATAGAGCAGTTTAAACACAAACACACAGATAGATAGAGCAGTTTAAACACAAACACACAGATAGATAGAGCAGTTTAAACACAAACACACAGATAGATAGAGCAGTTTAAACACAAACACACAGATAGATAGAGCAGTTAAAACACTAACACACAGATAGAACACAAACACACAGATAGATAGAGCAGTTTAAACACAAACACACAGATAGATAGAGCAGTTTAAACACTAACACACAGATAGATAGAGCAGTTAAAACACTAACACACAGATAGATAGAGCAGTTTAAACATAAACACACAGATAGATAGAGCAGTTTAAACATAAACACACATAGATAGATAGACACACAGTTAGATAACAGTTTAAACACAAACACACAGATAGATAGAGCAGTTTAAACACAAACACACAGATAGATAGAGCAGTTTAAACACACACACAGATAGATAGAGCAGTTTAAACACAAACACACAGATAGATAGAGCAGTTTAAACACAAACACACAGATAGATAGAGCAGTTTAAACACAAAAACACACAGATAGATAGAGCAGTTTAAACACACACACAGATAGATAGAGCAGTTTAAACACAAACACACAGATAGATAGAGCAGTTTAAACACAAACACACAGATAGATAGAGCAGTTTAAAACACACACACAGATAGATAGAGCAGTTTAAACACACACACAGATAGATAGAGCAGTTTAAACTCACACACAGATAGATAGAGCAGTTTAAACACAAACACACAGATAGATAGAGCAGTTTAAACACACACAGATAGATAGAGCAGTTTAAACACAAACACACAGATAGATAGAGCAGTTTAAACAGTTTAAAACACAGATAGACAGTTTAAACACAAACACAGATAGATAGAGCAGTTTAAACACAAACACACAGATAGATAGAGCAGTTTAAAACACACACAGATAGACACAGTTTAAACACAAACACAGATAGATAGAGCAGTTTTAAACACAAACAGCAGTTTAAACATAAACACACAGATAGATAGAGCAGTTTAAACACACACACAGATAGATAGAGCAGTTTAAACACACACACAGATAGATAGAGCAGTTTAAACACACACACAGATAGATAGAGCAGTTTAAACACAAACACACAGATAGATAGAGCAGTTTAAACACACACAGATAGAGCAGTTTAAACACACACACAGATAGATAGAGCAGTTTAAAACACAAACACACAGATAGATAGAGCAGTTTAAAACAAACACACACAGCAGTTTAAACACAAACACACAGATAGATAGAGCAGTTTAACACAAGTTTAAACACACACAGATAGATAGAGCAGTTTAAACACACACACAGATAGATAGAGCAGTTTAAACACAAACACACAGATAGAGTTTAAACACAAAGTTTAAACACAGTTTAAACACAAACACACAGATAGATAGAGCAGTTTAAAACACAAACACACAGATAGATAGAGCAGTTTTACACAGACAGATAGAGCAGTTTAAACTTACACACACAGATAGATAGAGCAGTTTAAACACAAACACACAGATAGATAGAGCAGTTTAAACACAAACACACAGATAGATAGAGCAGTTTAAACACAAACACACAGATAGATAGAGCAGTTTAAACACTAACACACAGATAGAGCAGTTTAAAACACAAACACACAGATAGATAGAGCAGTTTAAACACAAACACACAGATAGATAGAGCAGTTTAAACACAAACACACAGATAGAGCAGTTTAAACACAAACACACAGATAGATAGAGCAGTTTAAACACACACAGATAGATAGAGCAGTTTAAACACACAGATAGATAGCAGTTTAAACACAAACACAGATAGATAGAGCAGTTTAAACACAAACACACAGATAGATAACACAAACACACACACAGATAGAGCAGTTTAAACACAAACACACAGATAGATAGAGCAGTTTAAACACAAACACACAGATAGATAGAGCAGTTTAAAAACACAAACACACAGATAGATAGAGCAGTTTAAACACAAACACACAGATAGATAGAGCAGTTTAAACACACACACAGATAGATAGAGCAGTTTAAACACAAACACACAGATAGATAGAGCAGTTTAAACACAAACACACAGATAGATAGAGCAGTTTAAACACAAACACACAGATAGATAGAGCAGTTTAAACACAAACACACAGATAGATAGAGCAGTTTAAACACACAAACACACAGATAGATAGAGCAGTTTCAACACAAACACACAGATAGATAGAGCAGTTTAAACACAAACACACAGATAGATAGAGCAGTTTAAAACACAAACACACAGATAGATAGAGCAGTTTAAACATAAACACACAGATAGATAGAGCAGTTTAAACACACACATAGATAGATAGTGCAGTTTAAAAACACACACACAGATAGATAGAGCAGTTTAAACACAAACACACAGATAGATAGAGCAGTTTAAACACAAACACACAGATAGATAGAGCAGTTTAAACACAAACACAGATAGATAGAGCAGTTTAAACACAAACACACAGATAGATAGAGCAGTTTAAAACACACAGATAGATAGAGCAGTTTAAACTCGCACACAGATAGATAGAGCAGTTTAAACTCACACACAGATAGAGCAGTTTAAACACCAACACACAGATAGAGCAGTTTAAACACAAACACACAGATAGATAGAGCAGTTTGAAACTCACACACAGATAGATAGAGCAGTTTAAACACAAACACACAGATAGAGCAGTTTAAACACAAACACACAGATAGATAGAGCAGTTTAAACACAAACACACAGATAGATAGAGCATTTTAAACACACACACACACACAGATAGATAGAGCAGTTTAAACACACACACAGATAGATAGAGCAGTTTAAACACACACACAGATAGATAGAGCAGTTTAAACACACACACACAGATAGAGCAGTTTAAACACAAACACAGATAGATAGAGCAGTTTAAACACAAACACACAGATAGATAGAGCAGTTTAAACACAAACACACAGATAGATAGAGCATTTTAAACACACACACACAGATAGATAGAGCAGTTTAAACACACACACAGATAGATAGAGCAGTTTAAACATAAACACACAGATAGATAGAGCAGTTTAAACACACACACAGATAGATAGAGCAGTTTAAACATAAACACACAGATAGATAGAGCAGTTTAAACACACAGATAGATAGAGCAGTTTAAACATAGATAGAGCAGTTTAAACACAAACACACAGATAGAGCAGTTTAAACACAAACACACAGATAGAGCAGTTTAAACACAAACACACAGATAGATAGAGCAGTTTAAACACAAACACACAGATAGATAGAGCAGTTTAAACACAAACACACAGATAGATAGAGCAGTTTAAACACACAAACACACACAGATAGATAGAGCAGTTTAAACACAAACACACAGATAGATAGAGCAGTTTAAACACAAACACACAGATAGATAGAGCAGTTTAAACACAAACACACAGATAGATAGAGCAGTTTAAAGCACACACATAGATAGAGCAGTTTAAAAACACACAGATAGATAGAGCAGTTTAAACACAAACACACAGATAGATAGAGCAGTTTAAACACAAACACACAGATAGATAGAGCAGTTTAAACACAAACACAGATAGAGCAGTTTAAACACAAACACACAGATTTAAACAGTTTAAACACACAGATAGATAGAGCAGTTTAAACACAAACACACAGATAGATAGAGCAGTTTAAACACACAGTTTAAACACAAACACACAGATAGATAGAGCAGTTTAAACACAAACACACAGATAGATAGAGCAGTTTAAACACACACACAGATAGATAGAGCAGTTTAAACACAAACACACAGATAGAGCAGTTTAAACACAAACACACAGATAGATAGAGCAGTTTAAACACAAACACACAGATAGATAGAGCAGTTTAAACACAAACACACAGATAGATAGAGCAGTTTAAACACAAACACACAGATAGAAACAGTTTAAAACACACAGATAGATAGAGCAGTTTAAAACACAGAACACACAGTTTAAACACACAAACACACAGATAGATAGAGCAGTTTAAACACAAACACACAGATAGATAGAGCAGTTTAAACACAAACACACAGATAGATAGAGCAGTTAAAACACAAACACACAGATAGATAGAGCAGTTTAAACACAAACACACAGATAGATAGAGCAGTTTAAACACACACACAGATAGATAGAGCAGTTTAAACACAAACACACAGATAGATAGAGCAGTTTACAAACACAAACAACACAGCAGTTTAAACACAAACACACAAACACACAGATAGATAGAGCAGATTTAGTTTAAACACACATAGATAGATAGTGCAGTTTAAACATAAACACAGATAGATAGAGCAGTTTAAACACACACACAGATAGATAGAGCAGTTTAAACACAAACACACAGATAGATAGAGCAGTTTAAACACAAACACACAGATAGATAGAGCAGTTTAAACACACACACACACAGATAGATAGAGCAGTTTAAACACACAAACACACAGATTAGATAGCAGTTTAAACACAAACACACAGATAGATAGAGCAGATAGAGCAGTTTTAAACACACAGATAGATAGAGCAGTTTAAACACAAACACACAGATAGATAGAGCAGTTTAAACACAAAACACAGCAGTTTAAACACACAGATAGATAGAGCAGTTTAAACACAAACACACAGATAGATAGAGTTTAAACAAAACACACACAGAGATAGAGCAGTTTAAACACAAACACACAGATAGATAGAGCAGTTTAAACACAAACACACAGATAGATAGATAGTTTAAACATAAACAATAGATAGAGCAGTTTAAACACAAACACACAGATAGATAGAGCAGTTTAAACACAAACACACAGATAGAGAGCAGTTTTAAAAACACAAACACACAGATAGATAGAGCAGTTTAAAAACACAAACACACAGAGATAGAGAGCAGTTTAAACACAAACACACAGATAGATAGAGCAGTTTAAACACAAACACACAGATAGATAGAGCAGTTTAAACACAAAACACAGATAGATAGAGCAGTTTAAACACAAACACACAGATAGATAGAGCAGTTTAAACACAAACACACAGATAGATAGAGCAGTTTAAACACAAACACACAGATAGATAGAGCAGTTTAAACATAAACACACAGATAGATAGAGCAGTTTAAACACACAAATACAAAGCAGTTTAAACACAAACACACAGATAGATAGAGCAGTTTAAAAACACAAACACACAGATAGATAGAGCAGTTTAAACACACACACAGATAGATAGAGCAGTTTAAACACAAACACACAGATAGATAGAGCAGTTTAAACACAAACACACAGATAGAGAAATTTAAAACACAAACACACATAGAGCAGTTTAAACACAAACACACAGATAGATAGAGCAGTTTAAACACAAACACACAGATAGATAGAGCAGTTTAAACACACACACAGATAGATAGAGCAGTTTAAACACACACAGATAGATAGTTTAAACACACAAACACACAGATAGAGCAGTTTAAAACACAAACACACAGATAGATAGAGCAGTTTAAACACAAACACACAGATAGATAGAGCAGTTTAAACAAACACACAGATAGATAGAGCAGTTTAAACACAAACACACAGATAGATAGAGCAGTTTAAACACAAACACACAGATAGATAGAGCAGTTTAAACACAAACACACAGATAGATAGAGCAGTTTAAACACAAACACACAGATAGATAGAGCAGTTTAAACACAAACACACAGATAGATAGAGCAGTTTAAAACACAAACACACAGATAGATAGAGCAGTTTAAACACAAACACACAGATAGATAGAGCAGTTTAAAAAAACACACAGACAGAGCAGTTTAAACAGAAACACACAGATAGAACAGTTTAAACAAAACACACAGAGATAGAGCAGTTTAAACACAAACACACAGATAGAGCAGTTTTAGAAACAGTTTAAAACACACACAGATAGATAGAGCAGTTTTAAACACAAACACACAGATAGAGCAGTTTTAAAGCAGTTTAAACACAAAACACACAGATAGATAGAGCAGTTTAAACATAAACACACAGATAGATAGAGCAGTTTAAACACACAAACACACAGATAGATAGATAGAGCAGTTTAAACACATAGATAAAACACACAGATAGATAGAGTTTAAACACAAACACACAGATAGATAGAGCAGTTTAAACATAAACACACAGATAGATAAACACAAACACACAGATAGCAGTTTAAACACAAACACACAGATAGATAGAGAGCAGTTTAAAGTTTAAACACAAACACACAGATAACACACACAGATAGAGAGCAGTTTTTAAACACAAACACACAGATAGATAGATAGAGCAGTTTAAACACAAACACAAACACACAGATAGAGCAGTTTAAACACAAACACACAGATAGATAGAGCAGTTTAAAACAAACACACAGATACACAGATAGATAGAGCAGTTTAAACACAAAACACAGATAGATAGAGCAAACACACAGATAGATAGAGCAGTTTAAACACAAACACACAGATAGAAACAGTTTAAAACAAACACACAGATAGAGAGTTAGACAAACACACAGATTTTAAACACAAACACACAGATAGAGCAGTTTAAACACAAACACACAGATAGATAGAGCAGTTTAAACACAAACACACAGATAGATAAGCAGTTTAAACACACAAACACACAGATAGATAGAGCAGTTTAAACACAAACACACAGATAGATAGAGCAGTTTAAACACACAAACACACAGATAGATAGAGCAGTTTAAACACAAACACACAGATAGATAGAGCAGTTTAAACACAAACACACAGATAGATAAACACAAACACACAGATAGATAGAGCAGTTTAAACAGCAGTTTAAACACACAGATAGATAGAGCAGTTTAAACACAAACACACAGATAGAGAGCAGTTTAAACACAAACACACAGATAGATAGAGCAGTTTAAACACAAACACACAGATAGATAGAGCATTTTAAACACAAACACACAGATAGATAGAGCAGTTTAAACAAACACACAGATAGATAGAGCAGTTTAAACACAAACACACAGATAGAGCAGTTTAAACACAAACACACAGATAGATAGAGCAGTTTAAAACACAAACACACAGATAGATAAAGCAGTTTAAACACAAACACACAGATAGATAGAGCAGTTTAAACAAACACACACACAGATAGATAGACAGTTTAAACACAAACACACAGATAGATAGAGCAGTTTAAACACAAACACACAGATAGATAGAGCAGTTTAAACACAAACACACAGATAGATAGAGCAGTTTAAACACAAACACACAGATAGATAGAGCAGTTTAAACACAAAAACACACAGATAGATAGAGCAGTTTAAAACAAACACACAGATAGATAGAGCAGTTTAAACACAAACACACAGATAGATAGAGCAGTTTAAACTCACTCACAGATAGAGCAGTTTAAACACAAACACACAGATAGATAGAGCAGTTTAAACACACAAACACACAGATAGATAGAGCAGTTTAAACACAAACACACAGATAGATAGAGCAGTTTAAACACAAACACACAGATAGATAGAGCAGTTTAAACACAAACACACAGATAGATAGAGCAGTTTAAACACACAAACACAGATAGATAGAGCAGTTTAAACAAACACACAGATAGATAGAGCAGTTTAAACACAAACACACATAGATAGAGCAGTTTAAACACAAACACACAGATAGATAGAGCAGTTTAAACACAAACACACAGATAGATAGAGCAGTTTAAACACACAAACACACAGATAGATAGAGCAGTTTAAACACAAACACACAGATAGATAGAGCAGTTTAAACACACAAACACACAGATAGATAGAGCAGTTTAAACACAAACACACAGATAGATAGAGCAGTTTAAACACAAACACACAGATAGATAGAGCAGTTTAAACACAAACACACAGATAGAGCAGTTTAAACATAAACACAGTTTAGAAGCAGTTTAACACACACACAGATAGATAGAGCAGTTTAAACACAAACACACAGATAGATAGAGCAGTTTAAACACAAACACACAGATAGACAGAGCAGTTTAAAAAACATAGATAGATAGCAGTTTAAACACAAACACACAGATAGATAGAGCAGTTTAAACACAAACACACAGATAGATAGAGCAGTTTAAAAACACAAACACACAGATAGATAGAGCAGTTTAAAACAAACACACAGATAGATAGAGCAGTTTAAACACAAACACACAGAAGATAGAGCAGTTTAAACACAAACACACAGATAGATAGAGCAGTTTAAACACAGTTTAAACACACACACACAGATAGACAAACACACAGATAGAGCAGTTTAAACACAAAACACAGATAGATAGAGCAGTTTAAACACAAACACACAGATAGATAGAGCAGTTTAAACACAAACACACAGATAGATAGAGCAGTTTAAACACAAACACACAGATAGATAGAGCAGTTTAAACACAAACACACAGATAGATAGAGCAGTTTAAAACACACACAGATAGATAGAGCAGTTTAAACACAAACACACAGATAGATAGAGCAGTTTAAACACAAACACACAGATAGATAGAGCAGTTTAAACTCACACACAGATAGAGCGGTTTAAACTCGCACACAGATAGATAGAGCAGTTTAAACACACACACACAGTTTAAACAGTTTAAACACAAAACACACAGATAGATAGAGCAGTTTTAAACAAAAACACACAGATAGATAGAGCAGTTTAAACACAAACACACAGATAGATAGACAGTTTAAACACAAAACACACAGATAGATAAACACAAACACACAGATAAGCAGTTTAAACACAAACACACACAGATAGACAAAGAGCAGATTTAAACAGTTTAAACACACACACAGATAGATAGAGCAGTTTAAAACACACACAGATAGATAGAGCAGTTTAAACACACACAGATAGAAGAGCAGTTTAAACACAAACAGATAGATAGAGCAGTTTAAACACAAACACACAGATAGATAACAGTTTAAACACACACAGATACACACAGATAGAGCAGTTTAAACACAAACACAGATAGAAGAGCAGTTTAAACACAAACACACAGATAGATAGAGCAGTTTAAACAACAGATAGATAGAGCAGTTTAAACACAAACACACAGATAGATAGAGCAGTTTAAAAACAAACACACAGATAGATAAGCAGTTTAAACACAAAAACACACAGATAGATAGAGCAGTTTAAACACAAACACACAGATAGATAGAGCAGTTTAAACACAAACACACAGATAGATAGAGCAGTTTAAAAACACAAACACAGATAGATAGAGCAGTTTAAACATAAACACACAGATAGATAGAGCAGTTTAAACACAAAACACAGCAGTTTAAAACACACAGATAGATAGAGCAGTTTAAACACAAACACACAGCAGTTTAGAACACACAGATAGATAGAGCAGTTTAAACACAAACACAGCAGTTTAAACACAAACACACAGATAGATAGAGCAGTTTAAACACAAACACACACAGAGTTTAAGCAGTTTAAACAAACACACAGATAGATAGAGCAGTTTAAACAAACACACACACAGATAGATAGAGCAGTTTAAACACAAACACACAGATAGATAGAGCAGTTTAAACACAAACACACAGATAGAGCAGTTTAAACACACACACAGATAGAGCAGTTTAAACACAAACACACAGATAGATAGAGCAGTTTAAACACAAACACACAGAGTTTAAACAGACACACACAGATAGATAGAGCAGTTTAAACACAAAAACACAAACAAACAGATAGATAGAGCAGTTTAAACACAAACACACAGATAGATAGAGCAGTTTAAACACACAGATAGACACAGATAGATAGAGCAGTTTAAAACAGTTTAAACACAAACACAGATAGATAGAGCAGTTTAAACACAAACACACAGATAGTTTAACACAAACACACAGATAGATAGAGCAGTTTAAACACAAACACACAGATAGATAGAGCAGTTTAAACACAAACACACAGATAGATAGAGCAGTTTAAACACACAAACACACAGATAGATAGAGCAGTTTAAACACAAACACACAGATAGATAGAGCAGTTTAAACACAACACACACAGATAGATAGAGCAGTTTAAACACAAACACACAGATAGATAAGCAGTTTAAACATAAACACACAGATAGATAGAGCAGTTTAAACACAAACACACAGATAGATAGAGCAGTTTAAACACAAACACACAGATAGATAGAGCAGTTTAAACACAAACACACAGATAGATAGAGCAGTTTAAACACAAACACACAGATAGATAGAGCAGTTTAAAACACAAACACACAGATAGATAGAGCAGTTTAAACACAAACACACAGATAGATAGAGCAGTTTAAACATAAACACACAGATAGATAGAGCAGTTTAAACACACAAACACACAGATAGATAGAGCAGTTTAAACACAAACACACAGATAGAGAGCAGTTTAAACAAAACACACAGATAGACAGAGCAGTTTAAAACACAAACACACAGATAGATAGAGCAGTTTAAACACAAACACACAGATAGATAGAGCAGTTTAAACATAAACACACAGATAGATAGAGCAGTTTAAACACAAACACACAGATAGATAGAGCAGTTTAAACACAAACACACAGATAGATAGAGCAGTTTAAACACACAAACACACAGATAGATAGAGCAGTTTAAACACAAACACACAAATAGATAGAGCAGTTTAAACACAAACACACAGATAGATAGAGCAGTTTAAACATAAACACACAGATAGATAGAGCAGTTTAAACACAAACACACAGATAGATAGAGCAGTTTAAACACAAACACACAGATAGATAGAGCAGTTTAAACACAAACACACAGATAGATAGAGCAGTTTAAACACAAACACACAGATAGATAGAGCAGTTTAACACAAACACACAGGTAGATAGAGCAGTTTAAACACAAACACACAGATTGATAGAGCATTTTGAACACACACACAGATAGATAGAGCAGTTTAAACACACAAACACACAGATAGATAGAGCAGTTTAAACACAAACACACAGATAGATAGAGCAGTTTAAACACTAACACACAGATAGATAGAGCAGTTTTAAACACTAACACACAGATAGATAGAGCAGTTTAAACATAAACACACAGATAGATAGAGCAGTTTAAACACACACATAGATAGATAGTGCAGTTTAAACACACACACAGATAGATAGAGCAGTTTAAAACACAAAAACACACAGATAGAGCAGTTTAAACAAAACACACATAGATAGACAGAGCAGTTTTGATATAGAGCAGTTTAAACATAAACACACAGATAGATAGAGCAGTTTAAACACAAACACACAGATAGATAGAGCAGTTTAATCACAAACACACAGATAGATAGAGCAGTTTTTAAACACACAGATAGATAGAGCAGTTTAAACACAAACACACAGATAGATAGAGCAGTTTAAACACAAACACACAGATAGATAGAGCAGTTTAAACACAAACACACAGATTGATAGAGCAGTTTAAAACACACACACATATAGATAGAGCAGTTTAAACACAAATACACAGATAGAGCAGTTTAAACACACACACAGATAGAGCAGTTTAAACATAAACACACAGATAGATAGAGCAGTTTAAACACAAATATACAGATAGATAGAGCAGTTTAAATATACACACAGGTAGATAGAGCAGTTTAAACATAAACACACAGATAGATAGAGCAGTTTAAACATAAACACACAGAGCAGTTTAAACATAAACACACAGATAGATAGAGCAGTTTAAACACACACACAGATAGATAGAGCAGTTTAAACACAAACACACAGATAGATAGAGCAGTTTAAACATAAACACACAAATACACAGAGCAGTTTAAACACACACACAGATAGATAGAGCAGTTTAAACACAAACACACAGATAGATAGAGCAGTTTAAACACACAAACACACAGATAGATAGAGCAGTTTAAACACAAACACACAGATAGATAGAGCAGTTTAAACACAAACACACAGATAAATAGAGCAGTTTAAACACACAAACACACAGATAGATAGAGCGGTTTAAACACAAACACACAGATAGATAGAGCAGTTTAAACTCACACACAGATAGATAGAGCAGTTTAAACTCACACACAGATAGATAGAGCAGTTTAAACACCAACACACAGATAGATAGAGCAGTTTAAACACAAACACACAGATAGATAGAGCAGTTTAAACATAAACACACAGATAGATAGAGCAATTTAAACACAAACATACAGATCGAAAGAGCAGTTTAAATACACAGGTAGATAGAGCAGTTTAAACATAAACACACAGATCGATAGAGCAGTTTAAACATAAACACACAGATAGATAGAGCAGTTTAAACACACACACAGATTGATAGAGCAGTTTATACACAAACACACAGAGCAGTTTAAACACAAACACACAGATAGATAGATCAGTTTAAACACACAAACACACAGATAGATAGAGCAGTTTAAACACAAACACACAGATAGATAGAGCAGTTTAAACATAAACACACAGATAGATAGAGCAGTTTAAACACACAAACACACAGATAGATAGAGCAGTTTAAACACAAACACACAGATAGATAGAGCAGTTTAAACATAAACACACAGATACACAGAGCAGTTTAAACACACACACAGATAGATAGAGCAGTTTAAACACAAACACACAGATAGACAGAGCAGTTTAAACACAAACACACAGATAGATAGAGCAGTTTAAACACAAACACACAGATAGATAGAGCAGTTTAAACACAAACACACAGATAGATAGAGCAGTTTAAACACAAACACACAGATAGATAGAGCAGTTTAAACACAGATACACAGCTCGAGAGAGAGCAGTTTAAAGCAGGAAGCTTAAAAAAATCAATTCCTGTGGCTTGCTTTTCGATCACATGTATGACCTCGACTACATTAGCTAATAAAATGGAAAATATCCGCCTCAGTTAGAATTGACATCCAAAGGTTGGTCAGGGCATCCTGTTGCCTGTAGCTCAGTGAACACTAATAATTATTCATCCTGAGGGAGGAGCTCTAATCATGGGTCATACATGAAGAATGAGCAACTTAATAAAATTTTATCAGGCCCTTTGTTTGACTGGATCATTAACGTGACAGGTGCTCTTAGCTGGAGTCGTTCCATAAAAGCACTCCATTACTGTAGATGTCATTTTTTTTTTAAGCAACAAAAGATATTGGACGATCAGAAATTAAAATAGCCCTCTGGGTCTTTTCATGCAGTGGAGCTGAAAGCCCTGTCGTAAAAACACCATTCGATAAAGCTGTTAGTTGCTGGCAGCAGTGTGGTATATATGAGGTCTACGTGGCCATCATTATCATTAACAACACTGCTGCCACCATTTTAGTGTTTGCGGTCAGACTCCACTGTGGCCGCCCGAAACATGAATGAATGGAAAAATGAATGAATATGTAAGCTCGCCCAGTTGGGGCCGTGCTTTAGTTGTTAAGCTGACTACTGTATACATATAGACCAAGGCACTATTAATATCTTAGAGACAAAAATGGAGTGGAATGTTTTCAGAAACATATTTTTAGCGGTCTGTTTACCTGTAATATGAGAACTTTTGTTACCCAGCTGCCATGCTGAAAACGGTTGAGCCAAAATGAAAGACCACCCAAATTGCAGTTACATCACTCACCATCCGGAGCCTTTGGTGGTTCATTTCACCCCAATTCATACACGCTGGATTTGGTGTGTTCACACCTTAAATTGCCCCTAAATACGTGCTTTCGACTATCTATAAAGTATCTTTTTCTCAATGTGGCGCAAGAGATTAAATGTAAACTGCACTTGAAAAAAATTCACAACACCGCTCATCTGATTGCTTTTCTCATACTAGTTTACCAAACAGATTGAACACTTACTGACTTGCTAAAAAAGACATTTATCATGACCACAAGAGCCCTTACTCGAGATCAGGAGAAAAATGTGATGTCGCCGCAGAAGGTTAACGAGGAAAATATCTTTTCACTGATCACACATAATACAGTAATCCAAAATGCTCTTTCGCCAATACAGACCTCTGGCCAATGAAAGACCAGACACAACTGGGACAGTTGCATTTTTAAAATTCCAATCCTGGGGCGTTTTATGTCTGAATAGTACACATTTAAACAAGGCTTTCAGTGCCCTTGAATATGAAATGAAAAGTTTAGCTTTCTCTCCAATCCCAGAATGAAGCAGTATTCTGATTTCATTCATCATTGCACTTACACATTATGCAGTTGCAGTGGTCAGTTGGTATTGAAAACCCTCACAGGCTCATCTCACCTGCTCAGTCTCTCTGCCACTGTCGCGGACCTGCTAGGCACCGTGGATGAGGCCAATTTGCACAAAACTGTGCGGAGCTTTCTGTGCTGTTTATGAATAGATATGGATGCATCAGACACTAGTTCAATGCACACTGGGCATTTATATGTATCAGACATATTAATTACAAAAATGTTCCCCTAGTTTGACTCTCCGGACCGTTGATCCTCTCCACAACTGCTGATTGGGGTCTTCGCCTAAAAAACAGAGCTTGTGACTTCTTACTATTAATGGGACACACGCAAGCGCTCCTCGGACCCAATTAGCAGATAACAAACCCTGCAGCGATGTTAAATCAGAGCCATTCTGTGTGCATGCGCAGGGGATATTGGAACTGCTCGGCCAAAGTGTTGAGTTCATTAATGAAAGATGGCAGGAAGTTGATGGTCTTCAAGACGGGAAAAGATGCTTGTCTGAAGCGGGAGTGGTTTGATATGGACGGAGCAAAGCGCGGCGCAGTTAGGCAGGCCGTGGAGCTCCGGCGGGGGACGGACAGCCGAGCCGCGGGGGGTCCTTGATGTGTTTGCCAGCCCCAGCGTTAGCGATTCCAGTCAGGAGCAGGAAAGTGGAGATTTGTTGGAATGCTTTACTGCCACCATTTTCAACTGTTTATAATATTTTTCTGTGTCTGCATATTTTCTCTGTGTACATCACTCATCAGAATAAAAAAAGGAACTATGAAAACACCGACCAACTGTCCTATGACAACAAGAGAGGACCCAAGGTATATTTGCATGGTCAATGCACGCCGCCCCAACAGTTCTCCAAACGTAGAAAACTAGAAACCAGTCAACTAGTCTCCAGCCGACCCAGAATTGTTCTGATCTTGGTAGCACGTCTTTTTTTTCTCTAAGACATTTTTCCATTTGATTTGAATAGAGAATGTTTTTCAAAAGAATCATGATTTTAATTTTTATAAAAGAACTCAGCTTCTTATTTTAATACATGGAATTGCATGACTTCAGACTTGGAAAAAGAAAACGATTGCAAGTATGTTCGCTTGGTGGCGAACAGGAGTGGGTCAGATACTACCCAGGCTGTCACCAACTCCTCTCTCCCGTTCCAAAAAAATAAAACATAAATCTATTTGAAGTTTTTCTTTGGGAAAAAACTCTTCCTAACTCCTAACCCCCACTCCCACCCCCAACCCTCCCACACACCAGTGTTTATTATTTCCGGCTGCATCAATCTTTTTCTCCTTCTGTCTCTAACATGCACGTATTTCTCTGGAGCCTTGATAACCCTCAGTTTGCATGCAGAAATGCAGAACTTTTTGAGTCCAACGCTTTAATTTTTTTAGTTTATACTTTTTTTTTTTTTTTTTATCAGTTTGAGCCAGTTATCTTGGATCTCCTTTTTTCTCTTTTTCCAACGAAAAAAAAAAAACAAATAAAAAAGCGAGCTAGCAGAGCGACAGCGGCAGGCGACGTGGGTTCGGGGGGTAAGTAGCCTACTTGATCGCTTTTGTGCCCCCCAATCGCAGGCCGAGAAGGTTCTACAGTTCAGCCAAGACACAAACTTGACTGCGCTGCTCCTGGAGGCTAAAGAACTGGAGGCGCGAGTCATCATCCTGTCTGCCAGGTGAGGCCCCGCCCCGTACAGCTCCTGCCTGTCATCAGCAAGGTGAAAGGGCCTCCTTACCCTCGACATCAGACCAGCGTCCTTCCTGCAAAAATGAGAAGTTATATCACTATAATTAGTGCAATAAGATGATCAAGCATTAGC
Organism: Gymnothorax javanicus; assembly: GCA_029692085.1. NCBI lineage: Eukaryota > Metazoa > Chordata > Actinopteri > Anguilliformes > Muraenidae > Gymnothorax > Gymnothorax javanicus. The sequence continues at coordinate 101,387,708 of CM056194.1, read as the reverse complement.
CAATGATGAATTAGCAAATTTCATATTATTATAGCCATTCTAACTGGATGATTAGGATTTATGAAAGAATGAGCAGTTGTCACTATACTGCCAGTCAAGAGCAAGTGCTGGAACTGCGCCCAGAAGTAGACACACGTGGTTCCTTGTGTACGTTTGCTGTACCACCTGGGAGGTGGGAGTATTGAGACAGAAGCAGACACACGTGGTTTTCCATGTACATGTGCTATACCACCTAGGAGGTGGGAGTGTTGGGACACAAGTGGACACGTGTGGTTCCCCGATTACGTTTGCTGTACCACCTGGGAGGTGAGAGTGTTGGAAGTGAAGTAGACACATGTGGTTCCCTGTATACGTTTGCTGTACCACCTGGGAGGTGAGAGTGTTGGCAGTGTAGTAGACACGTGTGGTTCCTCATATACGTTTGCTGTACCACCTGGGAGGTGAGAGTGTTGGGAGTGAAGTAGACACATGTGGTTCCCCGTACACGTTTGCTGTACCACCTGGGAGGTGAGAGTGTTGGGAGGGAAATAAACACATGTGGTTCCCCGTATACGTTTGCTGTACCACCTGGGAGGTGAGAGTGTTGGAAGTGAAGTAGACACATGTGGTTCCCCGTACACGTTTGCTGTACCACCTGGGAGGTGAGAGTGTTGGGAGTGAAGTAGACACTTGTGGTTCCCCGTATACGTTTGCTGTACCACCTGGGAGGTGAGAGTGTTGGGAGGGAAGTAGACACATGTGGTTCCCTGTATACGTTTGCTGTACCACCTGGGAGATGAGAGTGTTGGGAGTGTAGTAGACACGTGTGGTTCCTCATATACGTTTGCTGTACCACCTGGGAGGTGAGAGTGTTGGGAGTGAAGTAGACACATGTGGTTCCCCGTACACGTTTGCTGTACCACCTGGGAGGTGAGAGTGTTGGGAGGAAATAAACACATGTGGTTCCCCGTATACGTTTGCTGTACCACCTGGGAGGTGAGAGTGTTGGAAGTGAAGTAGACACATGTGGTTCCCCGTACACGTTTGCTGTACCACCTGGGAGGTGAGAGTGTTGGGAGTGAAGTAGACACTTGTGGTTCCCCGTATACGTTTGCTGTACCACCTGGGAGGTGAGAGTGTTGGGAGGGAAGTAGACACATGTGGTTCCCTGTATACGTTTGCTGTACCACCTGGGAGATGAGAGTGTTGGGAGTGAAGTAGACACATGTGGTTCCCTCATATCGTTTGCTGTACCACCTGGGAGGTGAGAGTGTTGGGAGTGAAGTAGACACATGTGGTTCCCATTACACGTTTGCTGTACCACCTGGGAGGTGAGAGTGTTGGGAGGAAATAAACACATGTGGTTCCCCAGTATCGTTTGCTGTACCACCTGGGAGGTGAGAGTGTTGGAAGTGAAGTAGACACATGTGGTTCCCCGTACACGTTTGCTGTACCACCTGGGAGGTGAGAGTGTTGGGAGTGAAGTAGACACACATGTGAGAGTGTTGGGGTTAGACACATGTGGTTCCTGTGACCACGTTTGCTGTACCACCTGGGAGGTGAGAGTGTTGGGAGTGAAGTAGACACATGTGGTTCCCTGTATCGTTGCTGTACCACCTGGGAGATGAGAGTGTTGGGAGTGAAGTAGACACATGTGGTTCCTCGCCTCGTTTGCTGTACCACCTGGGAGGTGAGAGTGTTGGAAGTGAAATAGACACATGTGGTTCCCCAGACACGTTCGTTTGCTGTACCACCTGGGAGGTGAGAGTGTTGGAAGTGAAGTAGACACATGTGGTTCCCCGTACACGTTTGCTGTACCACCTGGGAGGTGAGAGTGTTGGGAGTGAAGTAGACACATGTGGTTCCCCGTATATGTTTGCTGTACCACCTGGGAGGTGAGAGTGTTGGGAGTGAAGTAGACACATGTGGTTCCCCGTATACGTTTGCTGTACCACCTGGGAGGTGAGAGTGTTGGGAGGGAAGTAGACACATGTGGTTCCCTGTATACGTTTGCTGTACCACCTGGGAGGTGAGAGTGTTGGGAGTGAAGTAGACACATGTGGTTCCTCATATACGCTTGCTGTACCACCTGGGAGGTGAGAGTGTTGGGAGTGAAGTAGACACATGTGGTAAGATCGCTATCTTTCTGGGTAAACAAAATAATGCCGCCTAAACATAGGCACAATCTGCTATGAAATGGTCCGTTTTAAGTTTTCCTCCAACTTTGGCTCCGTCTAGCTTGAAAAGTGTGGATACTACCAAAGAAATGCTTGGTATTTCTGAAAATAGAGTTCCAAAAGCACAATAAACAGCATTAACCACAACCATTCATATCTGGGTTATTGAGAAATACACCGCAAACATGCACCAAAAATCAATTTCAACCATCTTTCTGGCCGTCTGTTGCACTAACCCAGCAAGATACCAAGGTACTATTCACTGAAAATGATAGTCTTGTTGTGAGTAAAAACATAATAAAGTATTTCTTGATTGGTATATGTCTGCGATATTATTTTACTCCCATTTCCATTTTCAATTTTTATTGTTATTTCTCTAATAATTCTGGCTCAATAATGTAGTTACCCAGCTTGGCAACTGGGTGGTGCTGATGTCTATCCGGACTTGAAGTGTCACAGGTCATGGTAAAAGTATAACATATCGGGCACTGTGTACCCTTAATATGTTCATTCTCATTGGAACTTCCAGGGCCAAAAAATTCCAATTTGTAGGCGCACAAGGTCATTTTTTTTTTTTGATGCCAGTTGGAGTTTTTTTCAGGCTATCCTCCAAAACATTTCTCTATAGTGCACATGGCATATGATATTTTGGATACTTTTGGATCCTGCGTTTCTTATCTAATAGACATCTGTGAAGCTCAGTCATTTTTTTGTGCCATCACAGTTTTAATCTTTGTTGTGATCGTGGTGATGGATGACTTGGGGAAATTGGCTATTTATCATCTCGTGTTTTCCGGGGAAACTGAAAGCCATGGTTGATCAGTTAAGTTTTCTTAATGATTATGGTGAACTTGAAAAGTAAAATATGAATGAGAATATGCTATTACAATTGAAGGGCTTAAAACCAGAGCAGTCTAACCCACAGAGCATGTTATTCTCAGCTATAATACACAGCATGATGCTAATTTTGTATATGACTTATCAACACCTGTCACAATGTGATCCAAAATCTAATAATCATTTTTTGAGGTTAGACCATTCTGGTTCTCATCCCTTCAATTGTATTTTTTAAATAATTTACACTTTATATTGAAGACTATGTCAGTAAAATTTATTGGAATTTAATTTCAGCAAGTCAAAGTACTTTCCTATAAGAGGAAAACAAATTTATTGGACTATGATGTCAAATTCCCTCATGAAATGAATACGGAGAATTCAGAAAGCGCCTGATAATTCCATGAAAGAAAAGATGCTTTTATAATGTAATAGAACAAAATCAAGGTCATAATAAGAACTGCAGTGATCTGACATGAGCAAATGTAATTACTCACATGTAATGTTAGCTTCTCCTCTCCAGGAAAATTAGAACTGATTTCAATTAAAATTGAAATAAAAATAAACTCACAGTGAAGAGGGATATTTATTGTGCAGTACAACACGTCTGCAGCTTTTATACGATAGGAGAATATGCAGTACACTGGACCTGTCAGATCGAGACTGTGTGCAAGGGGGATGACTGCCCAGTCAGCAGAGGACTGAAGTTTCTGGAACTCTCCACATTCTTTCCTGCAGGCTTCTTTCAGGATACTGATGTGTGAAGTATGATCGCACTGTCAGTATGACTAAAAAAAAAAAAAAAAAAAAATACATGAACAAATAAAAATAATAATTAATAAATAGTTAGCCACGTAAATACAATGGTGAAAATTCCAGTAATGAAATGTGTTATTTGATGATGTGAAACTTGGGATCATTCAACTGAATCATCTAAAGCCTAACATCTCAGACCAGCTGGAAAATGAAGTTTGTCAATAAAGGTACTTTATTATAGTTCACATTTTTTTGTGTTTGTGAAAATGTATTGCACATTTATGTGCCAAATAATTTAGCACCAGCCTGTATTTTTTAAGTTTTGGAATAGAGAGGGAAAAAAGACCAAACTTATATTTATATTTGAATTGTTAGCGCAGCACGTAAGAGGAGCGCCAGCTTAACTGTCCCTGTTCGCCCCCAGTGAGGAGGACGCTGCGGCGGTTTACAAGGCTGCCCGTTTCCTCAACATGACGGGGTCCGGTTACGTTTGGCTGGTCGGCGAGAGAGAGATGTCTGGTAAAGCGCTCAGTGAAGCTCCAGACGGTATGTGAACGCGCTGTTCGCCCGCCCGTTTCGGTCACCGTCAAAAAACGTCGGAAAAAGCCTTGCGCCGTGGCATTTTTCTGGAGTTGTGTTTCGTACTGTTTTGCAGTGAGAGGAAGAAAAGATCAACATTCTCTTTGATCTTTGGTATTTATGTGTAGTTCAACGTTTAAACGTTTAAGCATTTCAATGTTTAAAGGTTTTAAACGAATCTCTCGCATTTTTAAGCACAGTTCATTTAGAGAGATGAGAACGCTGGGCATAAAAAGGCTTTTGTCAGTCTGAACTGCAGTAATTGATTCAATAACCTTTGTATTACATGTTTTTTTTTTTTTTTTCCCAAAAGAGGAGCTGGGTTATTTATTTGTCTATTACAGAAACTGGAAAAAGCCTTACATATCTGCCCAGCAGCAAGAATTTATTTTTTTTTGGTCCCCTTATGGATACAGTAGAATTCAATTTGTTGTTGTTTCTTTCTATAAATGATTGTTATTTGATAACAGTTAAAATGTTTAAGCACTTGAATGCTTAAAGGTTTTAAATGTGCCACTCTAAGTATACACGATGAGAGTTTTAAAATGAACCCTAATGTGCATCGATTTCTTTTTAATCGAAACATACTCCAGTCCTTTAATTCATATTTTTTTCCAAAGCAGCAGCTCGGATCCACCATCCATAATTACCATGTGCCATAAATGTGTTATTCTAATGATATGTTAATAGTTTGGTTCTCATGAATTTATGAAGGGAGTTTTGCAACCCCCAACATTGAAGTGTTTCTGATGTAATGGTAAGCTACAACTGTCTTGTTTCCTGTCCTGGCTAGAGCACCCGTCTATGTAATTTTTCACTTCATATTCACGTATTAAACAGCCATTAACTAGGCACTTAATCACAAACAAACCTTTTAGAGACTATTCCCTTGTTTGTCCTTGGGCACTTGTTCAAGTCCTTAATGCACTTTTTTTCCTTGCAAACCGAACCTTTTGTCCCCATACCCCTTCTCCACTCCAGTGGCGAAAATTGGCTCAGTTGCAATAAAAAAACCCTCAAAACTTTATCCCGATTTTCTCCCTCCTGAACATATGTTAACACTCCCACCAAGTCATGGCACAACCTTTAGAAGAGCTATTTACATCCTGAGAGGACAAAAGCAGTAGTTAGGTAGACTGGTGGTCAGCATCGAACAGCTTGAACTTTTCTGATTGGATTGAGGAAGGAGCAGCAATATGGCCGCCATACAAGTTACGACTGGCTGGGCCTGTAAGACTAACCTGTGTCCTGACTCGATGGGGGAGTTAATGTCTGACTCCCAATAGCCTGGCTTCTGTACGAATCCTGGGCAAATATCAATCATTAATTATTTTTAATTCTATGGTGTTTGATGTTATTCCCCTGAATTGTCTGTCAAGTACAAATACCTTATAGATCAGCATTTCAAACAACACCATCAAACAGCCAGTAACTACATTTGATATTTGCCCCACAATGTGACAAAATAGTCCCTCCAAATGAAGATATTTTGAAGCCCTTTTTTTCATTGCAACTTGGCCGCACAAATGCGAGGGTAAGCGGGACCTGACTTGTGTGTTTCCATGTCGACCGGGACAGGTCTGATTGGCCTACAGCTCATCAACGGGAAGAACGAGTCGGCGCACATCAATGACGCAGTAGCGGTGGTGGCGCAGTCGATCCAGGAGCTCTTTGAGAAAGAGAACATCACCGAGCCCCCCCGAGGCTGCGTGGGCAACACCAACATCTGGAAGACCGGGCCTCTATTCAAGCGGTGGGTCCAACTCGCCGCCCAAACTGAAAACACAAGCCACTGTTCAAGCGATTGGTCCAGCTCACCGCTCAAACTGAGCGCACAAGCCTTTGTTCAAGCGGTGGGTCCAGCTCGCTGCCCAAACTGAGCGCACGAGCCTTTGTTCAAGCGGTGGGTCCGGCTCGCTGCCCGAACTGAGCGCACGAGCCTTGGTTCAAGCGGTGGGTCCAGATCACTGCCCGAACTGAGCGCACAAGCCTTTGTTCAAGCGGTGAGTCCAGATCACTGCCCGAACACACTTAAAAATGTTGGGTTAAAAACAACCCAATTTGGGTAGTTTCCCAACCCAGCGCTGGTTAAATATTGGACAGAACACACGCTGGGTTAATTTAACCCAACAAATTGGGTTGGTTCCCTTAATACAACAATTGGGTTGTTTATACAACCCAATTGGGTTGTTCATATAACCCAATTAAGGGTTCACATTGACTAAACTGCTGGGGTCTTTAAACCTTAAGCTCGTAATAAGCTAGTTTCATTTATGTTAGCTTAAGAGATACATCAAATTCAACACGTTCATTACAGTTAAATAATATAAAACAACTTCTCGCTTGTGAAACGTTATTCCTTGTTTCTTGGTTTCGGCGTTTCTTTCACGGGAACATCCATAAGCGGCACAAAAGTCTGGCATTTTGGTGCCAGTCAGATGCACAGCGGTCTGACCGGGTCTGACTGCTTGTCAGAAACCCCGCCCAAGATGGCGGCGCGTTTGGCGCGTCTGACAAGCCTGTATGCGGCATCTACATGTATATATCTATGCAGTGGACTAACGTTGGCTAGCTAGCTGAAGTCTGCTAGCATGCAGCGGGCTAGCTAAAAAACACCGATTCACCACCGCGCTCAGATTAATTCATAAGATTTTTTATTTTTATAACACTCTCCCACTTTAGTGATAACTAACGTTGTCCTCCTAGCTATAATACATAATGCATTTCTCTTGTCATTTCGAGTAACAACAACATAGTTTGGTTGCTACATAGCTAGCCAGCTAACGTGTTAGCTTGCCACGTTTGAGGAAATGAAGTTTATGCTACTAACGTTAGCTAACAGTTAGCTTGCTAACGTACCAATCGACTCCTGAAGCTAGTACTCAACAGTGCTTCACGAACTTAAATCTTAACAACTATATGAAGCTTTATATAATAATATAAAGTCAACTATATGGTAAAACAATAGTGGGCATGTAACAAACCTTGCTTTGTACTGAATTGATCCAGAGACGCCAAGTCTCAACGTCTTAGGCGTGAGTAGTGGCATTCACAACTTTTTCCAATGTCAGCAATTATTCAATCAACGCGCACTGAAGAAATTCACTCGCAGAATTTAAGTCATTGTGCATCAAGTTAATCAGTTTCACATGCATTACGGTGGATTTCCCCACGAGTGACACGAAAATCGATTATGACTCGGGAATTCTCAGGCTTGCCTTGACTGAGGGATTGACAGCAATGGAATTGCACAAAAACATTTCAAACGGTCTTATTTCATTAAAACAATTGAAACGATCACGAAACACATGCATTTTCCATTGTTTCCTGAGTAAAGGGAAGCACAGGAAGTCCGGAGTCATAATCGCTTTCCATGTTACTTGTGAAGAGGTGCACCTGTATGCAAGTGAAACGGAAACTTCAATGCACAAGGATTTTAACTCCGCATGAGAATCTCATTAAGCGTTCATTGACTAATTGCGGACTACGGTGAATAAAAAATGCGTGGGACCTACGTCGAATGCGTGAGACTTGGAATCTCTGTTGATCATCAGATGAGATGAGTGGTCCAAACATAACCAACTGTCGGGGTCGAGTTCGTGGGTGGTGCTTAGTTGCATGCCCGACGTCAACCCAAGGCGTTAGGTAGTCCAAAAATAAACCAACACAACATTATAGAAATTACAACCTAACAGCTAATAACTCCATTCCCAACAGAAATAACCTAGTGAATTGGGTTCTCAGAATACCCAATTCAATGAAAATAACCCAATTAAATTAACCAACAGGCTCAACCTAGCAATTGGGTTGAAAAAACAACCCAGCATTTCTTTGAGTGAACTGAGCGCACGAGCCTTGGTTCAAGCGGTAGGTCCAGATCACTGCCCGAACTGAGCGCATGAGCCTTTGTTCAAACGGTGAGTCCAGATCACTGCCCGAACTGAGCGCACGAGCCTTGGTTCAAGCGATGGGTCCAGATCACTGCCCAAACTGAGCGCACGAGCCTTTGTTCAAGCGGTGGGTCCAGATCACTGCCTGAACTGAGCGCACAAGCCTTTGTTCAAGCGGTGAGACCAGCTCACTACCCAAACTGAGCGCACGAGCCTTTGTTCAAGCGGTGGGTCCAGATCACTGCCTGAACTGAGCGCACAAGCCTTTGTTCAAGCGGTGAGACCAGCTCACTACCCAAACTGAGCGCACGAGCCTTGGTTTGAGCGGTGAGACCAGCTCACTACCCAAACTGAGCGCACGAGCCTTTGTTCAAGCGGTGAGACCAGCTCACTACCCAAACTGAGCGCACGAGCCTTTGTTCAAGCGGTGAGACCAGCTCACTACCCAAACTGAGCGCACGAGCCTTTGTTCAAGCGGTGAGACCAGCTCACTACCCAAACTGAGCGCACGAGCCTTTGTTCAAGCGGTGAGACCAGCTCACTACCCAAACTGAGCGCACGAGCCTTTGTTCAAGCGGTGAGACCAGCTCACTACCCAAACTGAGCGCACGAGCCTTTGTTCAAGCGGTGGGTCCAGATCACTGCCCAAACTGAGCGCACGAGCCTTTGTTCAAGCGGTGGGTCCAGATCACTGCCTGAACTGAGCGCACAAGCCTCTGTTCAAGCGGTAGGCCCAGCTCGCTGCCCAAACTGAGCACACGAGCCTTTGTTCAAGCGGTGGGTCCAGATCACTGCCCGAACTGAGCGCACAAGCCTCTGTTCAAGCGGTAGGTCCAGCTCGCTGCCCGAACTGAGCGCACAAGCCTCTGTTCAAGCGGTGGGTCCAGCTCACTGACCAAACTGACTGCACAAGCCTTTGTTCAAGCGGTGGGTCCAGATCACTGCCTGAACTGAGCACAAGAGCCTTTGTTCAAGCGGTGAGTCCAGCTCACTGACCAAACTGAGCGCACAAGCCTTTGTTCAAGCGGTGAGACCAGCTCACTACCCAAACTGAGCGCACAAGCCTTTGTTCAAGCGGTGAGACCGGCTCACTACCCAAACTGAGCGCACGAGCCTTTGTTCAAGCGGTGGGTACAGCTCACTGCCTGAACTGAGCGCACGAGCCTCTGTTTAAGCGGGGGTCCAGCTCGCCGCCCAAACTGAGCGCAAGAGCACAGAGATGGATGCTAAGATCTGGTGCAAGGCTGCAAGCAAAGCGTAATATTAGTACAAACCTGAGCATGGAACCTGCCGTCTGCAGTTTGATTTGCAGGCAGGACCCTGCAGTTATATCCTTGGGCAGGATACTTCCCCCAAAGTGCCCGTTTACACTGCTATAAAAAGGAATGCCAGGTAAACCTAGCATAACACTGCACAGATCCACACGAGTAATGCGCAAGCCTTCAGCTAAACATCCGTCTGTGCCTGAGCGAGTGAGAGAGAGAGTGAGTGAACGAGGGGGTTAGTGAGAGCGTGAGTGAGCGAGTGAGAGAATGAGTGAGTGAGTGTGAGTGGATGAATGAGTGCGTGAGTGAGGGGGTGAGTGAGTTAGTGTGAGTGAGAGCATAAGTGAGGGACTGATGTTGTCACTGAGTGAGTGAATGAGTGAAAGACTGAGTGAGAGAGTGAGTGTGAGTGTGAGTGAATGAGTGAGTCTGTGAATGAATGAGTATGTGGGTGAGAGCATAAGTGAGGGACTGATTTTGGGACTCAGTGAGTGAATGAATGAAAGACTGAGTGAGAGTGTGAGTGAGTGTGATTGAATGAGTGAGTCTGTGAATTAATGAGTGAGTATGTGGGTGAGAGCATGAGTGAGGGACTGATTTAATGACTGAGTGAGTGAATGAGTGAAAGACTGAGTGAGAGAGTGAGTGAGTGTGTGACTGTGTGAATAACTGAATGAGTGAGCAAATGAGTGAAAGACTGAGTGAATGATTGTGTGAGTGAATGAAGGATTGAGTGAGTGAGCAAATGAGTGTGTATGAGTGAGTGAGTGAGTGTATATGAGTGAGTGAGTGATTGTGTGAGCGATTGAGTGACCATGTGAGTGAGTTGTCAGTTTGTGAGTGTGTGAATGAGTGTTTGTGACTGAATGAGTGATAGAGTGAGTGATTGAATGAGTGAGTATTTAAGAGAATGAATGAATGACTGAGTGTGTGTGTGTGTGTGTGTGAGTGAATGACTTATTGAGTGGCTGAATGAGTGAATGAATGAGTGACTGAGTGAGTGAATGATGACTGAATGAATGAATGGGTGAGATATTTGATGATGCCACAAAGAAATATTCTCACTTAAAGGTTTTATGAAGGATTAATGAGCTCATGTGGTTTTGTCCATGACAGAATCATGTCAGTTCATAATTCTGTGCAGTCTGAGGGCTCCAAGGTGACGAGCATCCAACAGTCATCTTAGACCTCATGTTCTCCACAGACAGATTGCTGTTTCCCTAGATTCTCAGAATCTTTTACCTATATTATGGGCTGTCATGCTGAAATCCCTAAATTCCATGCCATCACACATTAAGAAACATTGTTCATTAAAACTATTTGATGATTTGTTCACATTGCTCATGGTGAAGTGGCAAACATCAAACATCAAACAGTGGTACTGGTAGATGACATCCACACCTTCTGCAACTGCTTATTTTAAACTGAATCGTATCTGAATCACCTGTTACTTACACACCTGTTTACCTGAGGAACATCTTAATCATCTGTAACTTACACACCTGTGTACCTGAGGAACATCTGAATAACCTGTTACTAACACACCTGATTACCTGAGAAACATCTGAATCACCTGTTAGTTTCACACCTGTTTACCTGAGGAACATCTGAATCACTTGTTACTTACACACCTATTTACCTGAGGAACATCTGAATCACCTGTTATTTACACACCTGTTTACGTCAGGAATATCTGAATCACCTGTTACTTACACACCTGTTTACCTGAGGAACATCTGAAACCTGTTACTTACAAACCTGTTGAATCACCTGTTAACACACCTGTTTACCTGAGGAACATCTGAATCACCTGTTACTTACACACCTGTTTACCTGAGGAACATCTGAATCACCTGTTAGTTTCACACCTGTTTACCTGAGGAACATCTGAATCACCTGTTATTTACACACCTGTTTACCTGAGGAATATCTGAATCACCTGTTTTACCTGTTTACCTGAGGAACATCTGAATCACCTGTTATTTGAGGAACATCTGAATCACCTGTTTTACACACCTGTTTACCTGAGGAATATCTGAATCACCTGTTACTTACACACCTGTTTACCTGAGGAACATCTGAATCACCTGTTACTTACACACCTGTTTACCTGAGGAACATCTGAATCACCTGTTACTTACACACCTGTTTACCTGAGGAATATCTGAATCACCTGTTACTTACACACCTGTTTACCTGAGGAACATCTGAATCACCTGTTACTTACACACCTGTTTACCTGAGGAATATTTGAATCACCTGTTACTTACACACCTGTTTACCTGAGGAACATTCCAAACAGGTATTTTTTCTGAAGATTCTACTTTTCCAGTATTTCCATCTCCGTGTCCTAGCTAATAGCAAGCATCAAATCCAGAATTTGCTAATATTTATAAAAATCAATGCAGTTTGAGGTTAAACCTTGTTTCTTTTTTATTTGTTTTCAAATAAATGTGCATAAAATAGAATTGACAAATCACTTAATTCTGTTTTTTTTGTGTTTCTCATGCGTCCCCAATTTCTTCTGGTAATTAAGTTGTGATGTACTTTTTATCGCGAAGCCTAATTTTAAAGCATAATGAGAACAGTCTAAAGTTAAGTAAGCTCACTGAAGTGAAAAATTTTTAATCACTGATGATAACAGACTTTCATCCTATATTAGTCCATATAAAGGTATTGTTATTTGCCTGCGGCCTTCAATGAAGTCTCATCCCAAATCATTATATAATGATGCAACCTGACCAAGCGTCGATATACGTCACAAAAGGAGGCTTTTGGTGTCCTTATTTGATGCCAGTGAGGTAGCGTTGCTATATGACGAGTCGGGATGAAACTGGGCTCTAGCCTCCATCGTCCAGCAGGATGTGTGAGTCCTGAAAATGCACCCCAGGGATAATCTGTAATACAGGGCCTGACATGTCTACAATTCACTCAATTAACCCTGATTAATTATTTAACCATATGAAACAATCAAACGCATGCTATTCTGCAAGCAAGTGCAATGATTAATCACTTATTGAGACAGACAGCGTCCTGTACACAGCAGCACCCACTGGTAGTTTCACGAGGATGGTATCTCTTTTGTGGCAGGGTGCTGATGTCATCAAAGTACCCGGAAGGTCTGACGGGACGCGTGGAGTTTAACGATGATGGAGACCGGAAGTATGCACACTACAACATTCTCAACTACCAGAAGAGCCGACTGGTACAAGTGGGCATTTACAACGGCACACAGGTATTGAGGCTGTTTGTACTCCATTTGAGTTTGACGGCACAGAGGTATTGGGGCTGTGTGTACTCCATCTTGAGTTTGACGGCACACAGGTATTGAGGCTGTTTGTACTCCATCTTGAGTTTGACGGCACACAGGTAATGAAGCTGTTTGAACTCCATTTTGAGTTTGACGGCACACAGGTATTGAGGCAGTTTGTACTCCATCTTGAGTTTGACGGCACACAGGTATTGAAGCTATTTGAACTCAATTTTGAGTTTGACGGCACACAGGTATTGAGGCTGTTTGTACTCCATCTTGAGTTTGACGGCACACAGGTATTGAGGCTGTTTGTACTCCATCTTGAGTTTGACGGCACACAGGTATTGAGGCTGTTTTTACTCCATCTTGAGTTTGAGGCTGTTTGAACTGTTCCACTCCATCTTGAGTTTGATGGGCACACAGGTATTGAGGCTGTTTTTACTTCATCTTGAGTTTAACGGCACACAGGTATTGAGGCTGTTTGTACTCCATCTTGAGTTTGACGGCACACAGGTATTGAGGCTGTTTTTACTCCATCTTGAGTTTGACGGCACACAGGTATTGAGGCTGTTTGAACTCCATCTTGAGTTTGAGGGCACACAGGTATTGAGGCTGTTTGTACTCCATCTTGAGTTTGACGGCACACAGGTATTGAGGCTGTTTGTACTCCATCTTGAGTTTGATGGCACACAGGTATTGAAGCTGTTTGAACTCCATCTTGAGTTTGAGGGCACACAGGTATTGAGGCTGTTTGTACTCCATCTTGAGTTTGACGGCACACAGGTATTGAAGCTGTTTGAACTCCATCTTGAGTTTGACGGCACACAGGTATTGAGGCTGTTTGTACTCCATCTTGAGTTTGACGGCACACAGGTATTGAAGCTGTTTGAACTCCATCTTGAGTTTGACGGCACACAGGTATTGAGGCTGTTTTGAACTCCATCTTGAGTTTGACGGCACACAGGTATTGAGGCTGTTTGTACTCCATCTTGAGTTTGATGGCACACAGGTATTGAAGCTGTTTGAACTCCATCTTGAGTTTGAGGGCACACAGGTATTGAGGCTGTTTGAACTCCATCTTGAGGGGCACACAGGTATTGAGGCTGTTTGAACTCCATCTTGAGTTTGAGGCACACAGGTATTGAGGCTGTTTGTACTCCATCTTTGAACTCCATCTGTTTGTACTCCATCTTGAGTTTGACGGCACACAGGTATTGAGGCTGTTTGAACTCCATCTTGAGTTTGAGGGCACACAGGTATTGAGGCTGTTTGTACTCCATCTTGAGTTTGACGGCACACAGGTATTGAGGCTGTTTGAACTCCATCTTGAGTTTGTATTGGGCACACAGGTATTGAGGCTGTTTGAACTCCATCTTGAGTTTGACGGCACACAGGTATTGAAGCTGTTTGAACTCCATCTTGAGTTTGACGGCTCCACAGGTATTGAGGCTGTTTGAACTCCATCTTGAGTTTGATGGCACACAGGTATTGAGGCTGTTTGAACTCCATCTTGAGTTTGACGGCACACAGGTATTGAGGCTGTTTGAACTCCATCTTGAGTTTGAGGGCACACAGGTATTGAAGCTGTTTGAACTCCATCTTGAGTTTGAGGGCACACAGGTATTGAGGCTGTTTGTACTCCATCTTGAGTTTGAGGCACACAGGTATTGAGGCTGTTTGAACTCCATCTTGAGTTTGAGGGCACACAGGTATTGAGGCTGTTTGAACTCCATCTTGAGTTTGAGGGCACACAGGTATTGAAGCTGTTTGAACTCCATCTTGAGTTTGAGGGCACACAGGTATTGAGGCTGTTTGTACTCCATCTTGAGTTTGAGGGCACACAGGTATTGAAGCTGTTTGAACTCCATCTTGAGTTTGAGGGGACACAGGTATTGAGGCTGTTTGAACTCCATCTTGAGTTTGGGGCACACAGGTGTTTGAGGCATCTTGTTTGAACTCCATCTTGAGTTTGAGAGGGCACACAGGTATTGAGGCTGTTTGAACTCCATCTTGAGTTTGACTCCATCTTGAGGCACACAGGTATTGAGGCTGTTTGAACTCCATCTTGAGTTTGACGGCACACAGGTATTGAAGGCTGTTTGAACTCCATCTTGAGTTTGAGGGCACACAGGTATTGAGGCTGTTTGAACTCCATCTTGAGTTTGAGGGGCACACAGGTATTGAAGCTGTTTGAACTCCATCTTGAGTTTGAACGGCACACAGGTATTGAAGGCTGTTTGAACTCCATCTTGAGTTTTGACACACACAGCTGTTTTGAGTTTGCGGCACACAGGTATTTGTTTTGAACTCCATCTTGAGTTTGACAGCACACAGGTATTGAGGCTGTTTGTACTCCATCTTGAATTTGACGGCACACAGGTATTGAAGCTGTTTAACTCCATCTTGAGTTTGAGGGGACACAGGTATTGAGGCTGTTTGTACTCCATCTTGAGTTTGACGGCACACAGGTATTGAGGCTGTTTGAACTCCATCTTGAGTTTGAGGGCACACAGGTATTGAGGCTGTTTGAACTCCATCTTGAGTTTGACGGCACACAGGTATTGAGGCTGTTTGAACTCCATCTTGAGTTTGACGGCACACAGGTATTGAAGCTGTTTGAACTCCATCTTGAGTTTGACGGCACACAGGTATTGAGGCTGTTTGTACTCCATCTTGAGTTTGACGGCACACAGGTATTGAGGCTGTTTGAACTCCATCTTGAGTTTGCTGTTTGAACTCCATCTTGAGTTTGACGGCACACATCTTGAGTTTGAGGCTGTTTGAACTCCATCTTGAGTTGAGGGCACACAGGTATTGAAGCTGTTTTGAACTCCACACAGGTATTGAGGCTGTTTGAACTCCATCTTGAGTTTGATCTTGAGGCACACAGGTATTGAAGCTGTTTGAACTCCATCTTGAGTTTGACGGCACACAGGTATTGAGGCTGTTTGAACTCCATCTTGAGTTTGTTTAACACACACAGTATTGAGGCTGTTTGAACTCCATCTTGAGTTTGATGGGCACACAGGTATTGAAGCTGTTTGAACTCCATCTTGAGTTTGACGGCACACAGGTATTGAGGCTGTTTGTACTCCATCTTGAGTTTGATGGGCACACAGGTATTGAAGCTGTTTGAACTCCATCTTGAGTTTGACGGCACACAGGTATTGAGGCTGTTTGAACTCCATCTTGAGTTTGAGGGCACACAGGTATTGAGGCTGTTTGAACTCCATCTTGAGTTTGAGGGCACACAGGTATTGAGGCTGTTTGAACTCCATCTTGAGTTTGACGGCACACAGGTATTGAGGCTGTTTGTACTCCATCTTGAGTTTGTCGGCACATAGGTATTGAGGCTGTTTGAACTCCATCTTGAGTTTGACGGCACACAGGTATTGAGGCTGTTTGTACTCCATCTTGAGTTTGACGGCACACAGGTATTGAAGCTGTTTGAACTCCATCTTGAGTTTGAGGGCACACAGGTATTGAGGCTGTTTGAACTCCATCTTGAGTTTGACGGCACACAGGTATTGAAGCTGTTTGAACTCCATCTTGAGTTTGACGGCACACAGGTATTGAAGCTGTTTGAACTCCATCTTGAGTTTAACGGCACACAGGTATTGAGGCTGTTTGTACTCCATCTTGAGTTTGAGGGCACACAGGTATTGAGGCTGTTTGAACTCCATCTTGAGTTTTGAGGCACACAGGTATTGAAGCTGTTTGAACTCCATCTTGAGTTTGACGGCACACACAGGTATTGAAGCTGTTTGTACTCCATCTTGAGTTTGAGGGCACACAGGTATTGAAGCTGTTTGAACTCCATCTTGAGTTTGACGGCACACAGGTAATGAGGCTGTTTGTACTCCATCTTGAGTTTGATGGCACACAGGTATTGAAGCTGTTTGAACTCCATCTTGAGTTTGAGGGCACACAGGTATTGAGGCTGTTTGAACTCCATCTTGAGTTTGAGGGCACACAGGTATTGAAGCTGTTTGAACTCCATCTTGAGTTTGACGGCACACAGGTATTGAGGCTGTTTGAACTCCATCTTGAGTTTGAGGGCACACAGGTATTGAAGCTGTTTGAACTCCATCTTGAGTTTGATGGCACACAGGTATTGAGGCTGTTTGAACTCCATCTTGAGTTTGACCAGGGCACACAGGTATTGAGGCTGTTGTTACTCCATCTTGAGTTTGACGGCACACAGGTATTGAGGCTGTATGAACTCCATCTTGAGTTTGGGACACACAGGTATTGAGGCTGTTTGTACTCCATCTTGAGTTTGACGGCACACAGGTATTGAAGCTGTTTGAACTCCATCTTGAGTTTGAGGGCACACAGGTATTGAAGCTGTTTGAACTCCATCTTGAGTTTGACACGGCACACAGGTATTGAGGCTGTTTGAACTCCATCTTGAGTTTGAGGGCACACAGGTATTGAAGCTGTTTGTACTCCATCTTGAGTTTGAGGGCACACAGGTATTGAAGCTGTTTGTACTCCATCTTGAGTTTGACGGCACACAGGTATTGAGGCTGTTTGAACTCCATCTTGAGTTTGACGGCACACAGGTATTGAGGCTGTTTGAACTCCATCTTGAGTTTGACGGCACACAGGTATTGAAGCTGTTTGAACTCCATCTTGAGTTTGAGGGCACACAGGTATTGAGGCTGTTTGAACTCCATCTTGAGTTTGAGGGCACACAGGTATTGAAGCTGTTTGAACTCCATCTTGAGTTTGACGGCACACAGGTATTGAGGCTGTTTGTACTCCATCTTGAGTTTGATGGAACACAGGTATTGAAGCTGTTTGAACTCCATCTTGAGTTTGAGGGGACACAGGTATTGAGGCTGTTTGTACTCCATCTTGAGTTTGACGGCACACAGGTATTGAAGCTGTTTGAACTCCATCTTGAGTTTGACGGCACACAGGTATTGAAGCTGTTTGAACTCCATCTTGAGTTTGACTGCACACAGGTATTGAAGCTGTTTGAACTCCATCTTGAGTTTGAGGGCACACAGGTATTGAGGCTGTTTGAACTCCATCTTGAGTTTGAGGGCACACAGGTATTGAGGCTGTTTGAACTCCATCTTGAGTTTGATGGCACACAGGTATTGAAGCTGTTTGAACTCCATCTTGAGTTTGAGGGCACACAGGTATTGAGGCTGTTTGTACTCCATCTTGAGTTTGAGGGCACACAGGTATTGAAGCTGTTTGAACTCCATCTTGAGTTTGACGGCACACAGGTATTGAGGCTGTTTGAACTCCATCTTGAGTTTGACGGCACACAGGTATTGAGGCTGTTTGAACTCCATCTTGAGTTTGACGGCACACAGGTATTGAGGCTGTTTGTACTCCATCTTGAGTTTGAGGGCACACAGGTATTGAGGCTGTTTGAACTCCATCTTGAGTTTGACGGCACACAGGTATTGAGGCTGTTTGAACTCCATCTTGAGTTTGACGGCACACAGGTATTGAGGCTGTTTGTACTCCATCTTGAGTTTGATGGCACACAGGTATTGAAGCTGTTTGAACTCCATCTTGAGTTTGACGGCACACAGGTATTGAGGCTGTTTGAACTCCATCTTGAGGCACACAGGTATTGAGGCTGTTTGAACTCCATCTTGAGTTTGATGGGCACACAGGTATTGAAGCTGTTTGAACTCCATCTTGAGTTTGAACTCCATGGGCACACAGGTATTGAGGCTGTTTGAACTCCATCTTGAGTTTGACGGCACACAGGTATTGAGGCTGTTTGAACTCCATCTTGAGTTTGAGGGCACACAGGTATTGAGGCTGTTTGAACTCCATGTTTGAACTCCATCTTGAGTTTGAACTCCATCTTGAGGCACACAGGTATTGAGGCTGTTTGTACTCCATCTTGAGTTTGAGGGCACACAGGTATTGAGGCTGTTTGAACTCCATCTTGAGTTTGAGGGCACACAGGTATTGAGGCTGTTTGAACTCCATCTTGAGTTTGACGGCACACAGGTATTGAGGCTGTTTGTACTCCATCTTGAGTTTGACGGCACACAGGTATTGAAGCTGTTTGAACTCCATCTTGAGTTTGAGGGCACACAGGTATTGAGGCTGTTTGAACTCCATCTTGAGTTTGACGGCACACAGGTATTGAGGCTGTTTGAACTCCATCTTGAGTTTGATGGCACACAGGTATTGAAGCTGTTTGAACTCCATCTTGAGTTTGACGGCACACAGGTATTGAGGCTGTTTGAACTCCATCTTGAGTTTGACGGCACACAGGTATTGAAGCTGTTTGAACTCCATCTTGAGTTTGAGGGCACACAGGTATTGAGGCTGTTTGAACTCCATCTTGAGTTTGAGGGCACACAGGTATTGAAGCTGTTTGAACTCCATCTTGAGTTTGACGGCACACAGGTATTGAGGCTGTTTGAACTCCATCTTGAGTTTGACGGCACACAGGTATTGAGGCTGTTTGAACTCCATCTTGAGTTTGAGGGCACACAGGTATTGAGGCTGTTTGAACTCCATCTTGAGTTTGAGGGCACACAGGTATTGAGGCTGTTTGAACTCCATCTTGAGTTTTCCATCTTGGCACACAGGTATTGAGGCTGTGTTTGTACTCCATCTTGAGTTTGAGGGCACACACAGGTATTGAGGCTGTTTTGAACTCCATCTTGAGTTTGATCTTGGGCACACAGGTATTGAAGCTGTTTGAACTCCATCTTGAGTTTGAGGGCACACACACAGGTTTGAGGGCACACAGGTATTGCTGTTTGAACTCCATCTTGAGTTTGACGGCACACAGGTATTGAAGCTGTTTGAACTCCATCTTGAGTTTGAGGGCACACAGGTATTGAGGCTGTTTGTACTCCATCTTGAGTTTGACGGCACACAGGTATTGAGGCTGTTTGAACTCCATCTTGAGTTTGAGGGCACACAGGTATTGAAGGCTGTTTGAACTCCATCTTGAGTTTGACGGCACACAGGTATTGAGGCTGTTTGAACTCCATCTTGAGTTTGAGGGGACACAGGTATTGAGGCTGTTTGTACTCCATCTTGAGTTTGACGGCACACAGGTATTGAGGCTGTTTGTACTCCATCTTGAGTTTGAGGGGACACAGGTATTGAGGCTGTTTGAACTCCATCTTGAGTTTGACGGCACACAGGTATTGAAGCTGTTTGAACTCCATCTTGAGTTTGGCGGCACACAGGTATTGAGGCTGTTTGTACTCCATCTTGAGTTTGACGGCACACAGGTTTTGAAGCTGTTTGAACTCCATCTTGAGTTTGAACTCCATGAGGCTGTTTGTACTCCATCTTGAGTTTGGCACACAGGTATTGAGGCTGTTTGAACTCCATCTTGAGGCACACTGTTTGTTTGAACTCCATCTTGAGTTTGACGGCACACAGGTTTGAGGCTGTTTGTACTCCATCTTGAGTTTGATGGCACACAGGTATTGAAGCTGTTTGAACTCCATCTTGAGTTTGAGGGCACACAGGTATTGAGGCTGTTTGAACTCCCATTTGAGGGAGTTTGAGGCTGTTTGAACTCCATCTTGGTTTGAGGGCACACAGGTATTGAGGCTGTTTGAACTCCATCTTGAGTTTGAGGGCACACAGGTATTGAAGCTGTTTGAACTCCATCTTGAGTTTGAGGGGACACAGGTATTGAGGCTGTTTGAACTCCATCTTGAGTTTGTCGGCACACAGGTATTGAAGCTGTTTGAACTCCATCTTGAGTTTGACGGGCACACAGGTATTGGCTTCCATTTGAACTCCATCTTGCTGTTTCTTGCACACAGGTATTATTGAAGCTGTTTGAACTCCATCTTGAGTTTGAGGCACACAGGTATTGAGGCTGTTTGAACTCCATCTTGAGTTTGAACTCCATCTTGACAGCACACTTGGTGTTTGAACTCCATCTTGAGTTTTTGAGTTTTGAACTCCATCTTGAGTTTGAGGTATTGAACTCCATCTTGAGTTTGGGCACACAGGAAGCTGTTTGAACTCCATCTTGAGTTTGAGTTTGAGGCTGTTTGTACACATCTTGAGGTGGCACACAGGTATTGAGGCTGTTTGACTCCATCTTGAGTTTGACGGCACACAGGTATTGAGGCTGTTTTGAACTCCATCTTGAGTTTGAGGGCACACAGGTGTTTGAAGGCTGTTTGAACTCCATCTTGAGTTTGAGGGGCACACAGGTATTGAGGCTGTTTGAACTCCATCTTGAGTTTGAGGGCACACAGGTATTGAGGCTGTTTGAACTCCATCTTGAGTTTGAGGGCACACAGGTATTGAGGCTGTTTGAACTCCATCTTGAGTTTGAGGGCACACAGGTATTGAAGCTGTTTGAACTCCATCTTGAGTTTGACGGCACACAGGTATTGAGGCTGTTTGAACTCCATCTTGAGTTTGACGGCACACAGGTATTGAGGCTGTTTGAACTCCATCTTGAGTTTGACGGCACACAGGTATTGAAGCTGTTTGAACTCCATCTTGAGTTTGAGGGCACACAGGTATTGAGGCTGTTTGAACTCCATCTTGAGTTTGACGGCACACAGGTATTGAGGCTGTTTGTACTCCATCTTGAGTTTGACGGCACACAGGTATTGAGGCTGTTTGAACTCCATCTTGAGTTTGAGGGCACACAGGTATTGAGGCTGTTTGAACTCCATCTTGGCACACAGGTATTGAGGCTGTTTGAACTCCATCTTGAGTTTGAGCGGCACACAGGTATTGAAGGCTGTTTGAACTCCATCTTGAGTTTGAGTTTGGGCACACAGGTATTGAGGCTGTTTGAACTCCATCTTGAGTTTGAGGCACACAGGTAGGTATTGAGGCTGTTTTGTACTCCATCTTGAGTTTGAGGGCACACAGGTATTAGGCTGTTTGTACTCCATCTTGAGTTTGACGGCACACAGGTATTGAGGCTGTTTGAACTCCATCTTGAGTTTGAGGGCACACAGGTATTGAGGCTGTTTGAACTTGAGTTTCCATCTTGAGCTGTTTTGACGGCACACAGGTATTGAGGCTGTTTGAACTCCATCTTGAGTTTGACGGCACACAGGTATTGAGCTGTTTGAACTCCATCTTGAGTTTGAGGGCACACAGGTATTGAGGCTGTTTGAACTCCATCTTGAGTTTGAGGCACACAGGTATTGAAGCTGTTTGAACTCCATCTTGAGTTTGACGGCACACAGGTATTGAAGCTGTTTGACTCCACTCCATCTTGAACACACAGGTATTGAGGCTGTTTGTACTCCATCTTGAGTTTGACGGCACACAGGTATTGAAGCTGTTTGAACTCCATCTTGAGTTTGACGGCACACAGGTATTGAGGCTGTTTGAACTCCATCTTGAGTTTGACGGCACACAGGTATTGAAGCTGTTTGAACTCCATCTTGAGTTTGAGGGCACACAGGTATTGAGGCTGTTTGAACTCCATCTTGAGTTTGACGGCACACAGGTATTGAGGCTGTTTGAACTCCATCTTGAGTTTGACGGCACACAGGTATTGAGGCTGTTTGAACTCCATCTTGAGTTTGTCGGCACACAGGTATTGAGGCTGTTTGAACTCCATCTTGAGTTTGCGGCACACAGGTATTGAGGCTGTTTGAACTCCATCTTGAGTTTGGCGGCACACAGGTATTGAGGCTGTTTGTACTCCATCTTGAGTTTTGATGGGCACACAGGTATTGAAGCTGTTTGAACTCCATCTTGAGTTTGAGGGCACACAGGTATTGAAGGCTGTTTGAACTCCATCTTGAGTTTGAGGGCACACAGGTATTGAGGCTGTTTGAACTCCATCTTGAGTTTGGCGGCACACAGGTATTGAGGCTGGTTGTACTCCATCTTGAGTTCGATCAAACACAGGTATTGAAGCTGTTTGAACTCCATCGTGAGTTTGAGGGCACACAGGTATTGAGGCTGTTTGAACTCCATCTTGAGTTTGACGGCACACAGGTATTGAGGCTGTTTGAACTCCATCTTGAGTTTGTTTGACGGCACACAGGTATTGAGGCTGTTTGTACTCCATCTTGAGTTTGACGGCACACAGGTATTGAAGCTGTTTGAACTCCATCTTGAGTTTGACGGCACACAGGTATTGAGGCTGTTTGAACTCCATCTTGAGTTTTGCACACAGGTATTGAGGCACACAGGTATTGAAGGCTGTTTGAACTCCATCTTGAGTTTGACGGCACACAGGTATTGAGGCTGTTTGAACTCCATCTTGAGTTTGACGGCACACAGGTATTGAAGCTGTTTGAACTCCATCTTGAGTTTGAGGCACACAGGTATTGAAGCTGTTTGAACTCCATCTTGAGTTTGAGGGCACACAGGTATTGAAGCTGTTTGAACTCCATCTTGAGTTTGAGGGCACACAGGTATTGAGGCTGTTTGAACTCCATCTTGAGTTTGACGGCACACAGGTATTGAGGCTGTTTGAACTCCATCTTGAGTTTGAGGGCACACAGGTATTGAGGCTGTTTGAACTCCATCTTGAGTTTGACTTGGCACACAGGTATTGAAGCTGTTTGAACTCCATCTTGAGTTTGACGGCACACAGGTATTGAGGCTGTTTGAACTCCATCTTGAGTTTGAGGGCACACAGGTATTGAGGCTGTTTGAACTCCATCTTGAGTTTGACGGCACACAGGTATTGAAGCTGTTTGAACTCCATCTTGAGTTTGAGGGGACACAGGTATTGAGGCTGTTTGTACTCCATCTTGAGTTTGACGGCACACAGGTATTGAAGCTGTTTTGAACTCCATCTTGAGTTTGACGGCACACAGGTATTGAGGCTGTTTGAACTCCATCTTGAGTTTGACGGCACACAGGTATTGAAGCTGTTTGAACTCCATCTTGAGTTTGAGGGCACACAGGTATTGAGGCTGAACTCCATCTTTTGAACTCCATCTTGAGTTTGAGTTTGGCACACAGGTATTGAAGCTGTTTGAACTCCATCTTGAGTTTGAGGGCACACAGGTATTGAGGCTGTTTGAACTCCATCTTGAGTTTGAGGGCACACAGGTATTGAAGCTGTTTGAACTCCATCTTGAGTTTGAGGGCACACAGGTATTGAGGCTGTTTGTACTCCATCTTGAGTTTGACGGCACACAGGTATTGAAGCTGTTTGAACTCCATCTTGAGTTTGAGGGCACACAGGTATTGAGGCTGTTTGAACTCCATCTTGAGTTTGACGGCACACAGGTATTGAGGCTGTTTGAACTCCATCTTGAGTTTGACGGCACACAGGTATTGAGGCTGTTTGAACTCCATCTTGAGTTTGATGGAACACAGGTATTGAAGCTGTTTGAACTCCATCGTGAGTTTGAGGGCACACAGGTATTGAGGCTGTTTGTACTCCATCTTGAGTTTGACGGCACACAGGTATTGAGGCTGTTTGAACTCCATCTTGAGTTTGACGGCACACAGGTATTGAGGCTGTTTGTACTCCATCTTGAGTTTGACGGCACACAGGTATTGAAGCTGTTTGAACTCCATCTTGAGTTTGGCGGCACACAGGTGTTGAGGCTGGTTGTACTCCATCTTGAGTTTGAACACACAGGTATTGAAGCTGTTTGAACTCCATCTTGAGTTTGAGGGCACACAGGTATTGAGGCTGTTTGAACTCCATCTTGAGTTTGACGGCACACAGGTATTGAAGCTGTTTGAACTCCATCTTTAGTTTGAGGGACACACAGCACACAGGTACTCCATCTTAGTTTGACACAGGTATTGTTTGTTTGAACTCCATTGAACTCCATCTTGAGTTTGAGGGCACACACACAGGTATTGAGGCTGTTTGAACTCCATCTTGAGTTTGAGGGCACACAGGTATTGAGGCTGTTTGAACTCCATCTTGAGTTTGACGGCACACAGGTATTGAAGCTGTTTGAACTCCATCTTGAGTTTGACGGCACACAGGTATTGAAGCTGTTTAACTCCATCTTGAGTTTGAGGGCACACAGGTATTGAAGCTGTTTGAACTCCATCTTGAGTTTGAGGGCACACAGGTATTGAAGGCTGTTTGAACTCCATCTTGAGTTTGACGGCACACAGGTATTGAGGCTGTTTGTACTCCATCTTGAGTTTGACGGCACACAGGTATTGAGGCTGTTTGAACTCCATCTTGAGTTTGAGGGCACACAGGTATTGAGGCTGTTTGAACTCCATCTTGAGTTTGACGGCACACAGGTATTGAAGCTGTTTGAACTCCATCTTGAGTTTGACGGCACACAGGTATTGAGGCTGTTTGAACTCCATCTTGAGTTTGAGGGCACACAGGTATTGAGGCTGTTTGAACTCCATCTTGAGTTTGAGGGCACACAGGTATTGAAGCTGTTTGAACTCCATCTTGAGTTTGAGGGCACACAGGTATTGAGGCTGTTTGAACTCCATCTTGAGTTTGAGGGCACACAGGTATTGAGGCTGTTTGAACTCCATCTTGAGTTTGATTGAGGGTTTGAACACACAGGTATTTGAGGCTGTTTGAACTCCATCTTGAGTTTGACGGCACACAGGTATTGAGGCTGTTTGAACTCCATCTTGAGTTTGATGGCACACAGGTATTGAAGCTGTTTGAACTCCATCTTGAGTTTGACGGCACACAGGTATTGAGGCTGTTTGTACTCCATCTTGAGTTTGACGGCACACAGGTATTGAAGCTGTTTGAACTCCATGTTGAGTTTGACGGCACACAGGTATTGAGGCTGTTTGAACTCCATCTTGAGTTTGAGGGCACACAGGTATTGAAGCTGTTTGAACTCCATCTTGAGTTTGAGGGCACACAGGTATTGAAGCTGTTTGAACTCCATCTTGAGTTTGGCGGCACACAGGTGTTGAGGCTGTTTGTACTCCATCTTGAGTTTGACGGCACACAGGTATTGAAGCTGTTTGAACTCCATCTTGAGTTTGGGCACACAGGTATTGAGGCTGTTTGTACTCCATCTTGAGTTTGACGGCACACAGGTATTGAAGCTGTTTGAACTCCATCTTGAGTTTGAGGGCACACACAGGTATTGAAGGCTGTTTGAACCCATCTTGAGTTTGACGGCACACAGGTATTGAGGCTGTTTGAACTCCATCTTGAGTTTGAGGGCACACAGGTATTGAGGCTGTTTGAACTCCATCTTGAGTTTGACGGCACACAGGTATTGAGGCTGTTTGAACTCCATCTTGAGTTTGAGGCACACAGGTATTGAGGCTGTTTGAACTCCATCTTGAGTTTGAGGGCACACAGGTATTGAAGCTGTTTGAACTCCATTGAGTTTGAGTTTGAGGGCACACAGGTATTGAGGCTGTTTGTACTCCATCTTGAGTTTGACGGCACACAGGTATTGAGGCTGTTTGAACTCCATCTTGAGTTTGAGGGCACACAGGTATTGAGGCTGTTTGAACTCCATCTTGAGTTTGACGGCACACAGGTATTGAGGCTGTTTGAACTCCATCTTGAGTTTGACGGCACACAGGTATTGAGGCTGTTTGAACTCCATCTTGAGTTTGACGGCACACAGGTATTGAAGCTGTTTGAACTCCATCTTGAGTTTGACGGCACACAGGTATTGAGGCTGTTTGAACTCCATCTTGAGTTTGAGGGCACACAGGTATTGAGGCTGTTTGAACTCCATCTTGAGTTTGATGGCACACAGGTATTGAGGCTGTTTGAACTCCATCTTGAGTTTGACGGCACACAGGTATTGAGGCTGTTTGAACTCCATCTTGAGTTTGAGGGCACACAGGTATTGAAGCTGTTTGAACTCCATCTTGAGTTTGAGGGCACACAGGGTGAGGCTGTTTGAACTCCATCTTGAGTTTGAGGGACACTCCATTTTGAACTCCATCTTGAGTTTGAGGGCACACAGGTATTGAGGCTGTTTGAACTCCATCTTGAGTTTGACGGCACACAGGTATTGAGGCTGTTTGAACTCATCTTGAGTTTGACGGCACACAGGTATTGAAGCTGTTTGAACTCCATCTTGAGTTTGCGGCACACAGGTATTGAGGCTGTTTGAACTCCATCTTGAGTTTCTGCACACAGGTATTGAAGCTGTTTGAACTCCATCTTGAGTTTGACGGCACACAGGTATTGAGGCTGTTTGAACTCCATCTTGAGTTTGATCTTGGCACACAGGTATTGAAGCTGTTTGAACTCCATCTTGAGTTTGACTCCATCTTGAGTTTGCACACAGGTATTGAGGCTGTTTGAACTCCATCTTGAGTTTTGGGCACACAGGTATTGAGGCTGTTTGAACTCCATCTTGAGTTTGACGGCACACAGGTATTGAGGCTGTTTGAACTCCATCTTGAGTTTGACGGCACACAGGTATTGAAGCTGTTTGAACTCCATCTTGAGTTTGACGGCACACAGGTATTGAGGCTGTTTGTACTCCATCTTGAGTTTGACTTGCACACAGGTATTGAAGCTGTTTGAACTCCATCTTGAGTTTGAGGGCACACAGGTATTGAGAAGCTGTTTGAACTCCATCTTGAGTTTGAACTCCATATTGAGGCTGTTTGTACTCCATCTTGAGTTTGACGGAACACAGGTATTGAAGCTGTTTGAACTCCATCTTGAGTTTGAGGGCACACAGGTATTGAGGCTGTTTGAACTCCATTTGAGGGCACACAGGTATTGAGGCTGTTTGTTTCCATCTTGAGTTTGACGGCACACAGGTATTGAGGCTGTTTGAACTCCATCTTGAGTTTGACGGCACACAGGTATTGAGGCTGTTTGAACTCCATCTTGAGTTTGATGGGCACACAGGTATTGAAGCTGTTTGAACTCCATCTTGAGTTTGAGGGCACACAGGTATTGAGGCTGTTTGAACTCCATCTTGAGTTTGAACACACAGGTATTGAGGCTGTTTGAACTCCATCTTGAGTTTGACGGGCACACAGGTATTGAGGCTGTTTGAGAACTCCATCTTGAGTTTGAACTCCATCTTGGACGGCACACAGGTATTGAAGCTGTTTGCCATCTTGAGTTTGAACACCATGAGGCTGTTTGAACTCCATCTTGAGTTTGACGGCACACAGGTATTGAAGCTGTTTGAACTCCATCTTGAGTTTGAGGCACACAGGTATTGAGGCTGTTTGAACTCCATCTTGAGTTTGAGGGCACACAGGTTTGAAGCTGTTTGAACTCCATCTTGAGTTTTGACGGACACTGTTTGTCCATCTTGAGTTTGAGGCTGTTTGAACTCCATCTTGAGTTTGAGGGCACACAGGTATTGAGGCTGTTTGAACTCCATCTTGAGTTTGAGGGCACACACAGGTATTGAGGCTTGTTTGAACTCCATCTTGAGTTTGAACTCCATCTTGAGTTTGAGGGCACACAGGTATTGAGGCTGTTTGAACTCCATCTTGAGTTTGAGGGCACACAGGTATTGAAGCTGTTTGAACTCCATCTTGAGTTTGAGGGCACACACAGGTATTGAGGCTGTTTGAACTCCATCTTGAGTTTGAGGCACACAGGTATTGAGGCTGTTTGAACTCCATCTTGAGTTTGACACAGGTATTGCTGTTTGAACTCCATCCATGACGGCACACAGGTATTGAGGCTGTTTGAACACAGTTTGAAGCTGTTTGAACTCCATCTTGAGTTTTGAGAGGCTGTTTGAACTCCATCTTGAGTTTGAGGGCACACAGGTATTGAGGCTGATCTCTGTTGTTGAGTTTGACAGCATTAGACTGTTTGAACTCCATCTTGAGTATTGAGGGCTGTTTGAACTCCATCTTGAGTTTGAGGGCACACAGGTATTGAGGCTGTTTGAACTCCATCTTGAGTTTGACGGCACACACACAGGTATTGAGTTTGGGCACACAGGTATTGAGGCTGTTTGTTTGAACTCCATCTTGAGTTTGACGGCACACAGGTGTTTGTACTCCAGAGCTGTTTGTATTGAACTCCATCTTGAGTTTGAGGGCACACAGGTATTGAGGTTTGAACTCCATCTTGAGTTTGAGGGCACACAGGGCTGTTTGAACTCCATCTTGAGTTTGAGGGCACACAGGTATTGAAGCTGTTTGTACTCCATCTTCCATCTTGAGTTTGAGGCTGTTTGAACACACTTGAGTTTGACGGCACACAGGTATTGAGGCTGTTTGAACTCCATCTTGAGTTTGAGGGAACACAGGTTTGAGGCTGTTTGAACTCCATCTTGAGTTTGATGGCACACAGGTATTGAGGCTGTTTGAACTCCATCTTGAGTTTGACTCCACACAGGTTTTGAGGCTGAGGCTGTTTGTACTCCATCTTGAGTTTGAGGTCACACAGGTATTGAAGCTGTTTGAACTCCATCTTGAGTTTGACGGCACACAGCTGTTGAGGCTGTTTGTATTCCATCTTGAGTTTGATGGAACACAGGTATTGAATCTGTTTGAACTCCATCGTGAGTTTGACGGCACACAGGTATTGAGGCTGTTTGTACTCCATCTTGAGTTTGGCGGCATACACGTATTGAAGCTGTTTGAACTCCATCTTGAGTTTGACGGCACACAGGTCATTGAAACTGTTTGAACTCCATCTTGAGTTTAACGGTACACAGGTATTGAAGCTGTTTGAACTCCATCTTGAGTTTGACGGCACACAGGTATTGAAGCTTTTTGAACTCCATCTTGAGTTTGACGGCACACAGGTATTGAAGCTGTTTGAACTCCATCTTGAGTTTGAGGGCACACAGGTATTAAGGCTGTTTGTACTCCATCTTGAGTTTGACGGCACACAGGTCATTGAAACTGTTTGAACTCCATCTTGAGTTTAACGGTACACAGGTATTGAAGCTGTTTGAACTCCATCTTGAGTTTCACGGCACACAGGTATTGAAGCTTTTTGAACTCCATCTTGAGTTTGACGGCACACAGGTATTCAGGCTGTTTGAACTCCATCTTGAGTTTGATGGCACACAGGTATTGAGGCTGTTTGTTCTCCATCTTGATTTTGAGGGCACACAGGTATTGAGGCTGTCTGTACTCCATCTTGAGTTTGACGGCACACAGGTATTGAGGCTGTCTGTACTCCATCTTGAGTTTGACGGCACACAGGTATTGAGGCTGTTTGAACTCCATCTTGAGTTTGACGGCACACAGGTATTGAGGCTGTTTGTACTCCATCTTGAGTTTGACGGCACACAGGTATTGAGGCTGTTTATACTCCATCTTGAGTTTGACGGCACACAGGTATTGAGGCTGTTTATGCTTCATCTTGAGGTTTTGGGGTGAGCCTGAAGTGAAGCCGTCCATTTTTGGTTCACCTTGTTCTGACTCTGCTGTGGTGCTGGCAAGAGTTGGAAAATCCAGGTGCTGCGATCTGTTACATCTGCTCCACTTTGTTCCAATTACCTGGATTCACTTAATCCCTGAATTTTCCATGCAGGTGGTGAGACTAATTACTGAAATCCTCTGGCTGAATTCCTCAGTGGCAGCAGCAGACAGCAGGAAGTTTACATTTGCATTCCTGGTTGTTACACCTCTTATCCAGCCAATATAGGGCATCTGGCTAAAAAGAGGCATCAAGATTGGTGTGACTGAAATCTTGTCAAGTGAAACCTTTCTGGATTTTCTAAAAAAATAAAGTTAAAATTTTGTGCAGCTACGTCTCATTCAAACCAATGCTGTAGGTTCAGCCTCACTGCCATTACTGCCTTTTATTACAAAATGTTCTGTTTAATTTTATCTTAGCTGCATTTTTGCTTTTCTGGTTACATTTGTCAAATTAACCCAAATATTGTCCAAACAAATGGATGGCATGATGGTGAAGAATACGCCAATTAAAAGTTACTCGAGCACAAACCTATTATTTGGCCCCAGCCAACTGATTCTTCATGACCCTGTCTTTGGAAGAGCCTCAATCTTCAACTCTATTCAGTTGTTTCTCATGGTGAAAACCAAGCTTTAAATTAAAATAAACCTCTCACAGTATATTATTATTCACATGTTTTTAAGCAAGTCAGAATTTAAACCAGCTCTAATTATTTGCACTTGAGGAAATATTGTTAATTGTATGAATCTACAAAGTACATTTCTCCGCTTTTTGAAAAATTTTGAAGTGAATTTTTCCATCATTTTCATGTGGTCTGGGCTCTTGGGACCAGCCTGTCATGTACATTTTGAAAAACTGACTCACATGCCATCCTGCTGCGAGGCGATGTGACCCCTGATACTCTGGTTTAATTCTCACAACCTCCTGCTAGGAAAACGGCAGTCAGGGCAGTGGAGAGGGAGTCCTCTGTCTTTTCTTGCCCCCCTGCTGCCCCGTGTGCTCTGACCCCTTCCATTCCCACAACACACTAATGATCACCTTTACAATGGCTATCATTTACATGCTCTTAATCCAACTGTGGGTCCAGACAGCTGAGGGGAGGTTGGGAGATTTCCTCAGGCCAGTGATGAACAAGAGAGATGTGCATGATAAGACCAGTCTACTGAAGAAGACCTTTATTCTTCAATTAATTTACAGCTCAAGTACCGAGTATTTAAAATACTGGCCAAATGTATATACCATATGGTCAAATAGATGGACATCTAACATTTTATTAAAAAACTCGGGAGTTAATAACCTGTTGGTTCCTCTTTGCAGTTATAATAGCACCACTTTACTGGGAAGGCTCTCCATTAGATGTTTGAGCATTCCTGCCAGGATTCCACTCAAACCAGATAAGCTTTGGTGAGATTGAGCAGGAATGTTGGGCGATTAGGCCTGGCCTTATGTCAGCTTTCCAGCTGATCTCAATGGTGCCTATGGGGTCGAGGTCAGGGGTCTGTACAGTATTTCCACACCAGTAGTCCCCGACACTCTTCCCGGAGAGCAACGTTCCTGCAGACCACCCGGGTCCTTTGGACAAACTCCTCTTTCGGGCAGAGCGAGTCAAAATGGTCACTGCCTGATGATTTATCGATGCACGTGCAAATCATATCACGGATTTCTTATTTGGAGCAAAATTGTGCAGGTGATTGCACATATCGCTTAAGCCTTTGATCAAGAAAAGCATGGTGATGTAGCCTTCAGGAGATTTCAGGACTCATGTGGTCATTCTCCAGTTGAGTTATGAAGACGGCGTAAACTCCGTCATCCAGCGTTGTTGTCTGTCGTCTGCTGGCCGAAAACAATTTGACTTGTAACCTGTTGTGGACACAAATATTGATCAAATTTGACAAAACTTGGTATGCAAAATCTTCAGCCCATAAACTACTTTCAGATCACATTTCAGCGGTACATCCCCGAAAGTGAGCATGGCAGGATGGTCACACTGAAAAACTTTAGTGTCCATTTTAAACATTTCCAATATAGATAAAGAGTTTAGAATTAGTCTGTAAGTCCTAAACACACATATATCGCAACATATTAATGACGGGTTTTGACGATTTCTGAAAAAAATGGTCGTTCTGTGACCTTGGACATCCCTTCACCCATAGACACTTATTTGAATGACCAAAACTCTGCCAGTCACAAATCCAGATAAAATTTGATGAAACTTTGCAAAGAGCATCTTTAGAAAATAAACTAGTTTTATATTTAATTTCAGCCTTGTATCCCACTCCCAACTGGGCGTGGCTGGATGGCAGACCAGTTGAGCGTCAGGTTCATTAGAACCTTGAGTTATGCAAGGCCTCATTCACTGCTCAATGATTGGAATGCCTTTGCTGAACTGTGTTCAATGAATCCCTGCTAATATGATTCACAGATACTCTGAATCCCTCCCCACAGAGCTTACAGATAAACTGAATCTCTCCTCACAGAGCTCACAGGTACACTAAATATCTCATCATAGACGTCACAGGTACACAGAATCCCTCCCCACAGAGCTCACAGGTACACTGAATCTCTCCTCACAGACGTCACAGGAACACTGAATCTGTCCTCAGAGAGCTCACAGGTACACTGAATCCATCCTCACAGAGCTCACAGATACACTGTTTGTATCCCACTGTGTGGGATAGACAGATTTCGATCTTATGTCCTGGTTTTATACCCTGACTTTTAATTATTATTTATTCTTCCATGATCTATCGCACGAGTATGCATTATTCATTATTATTTATTTTACCTACTGCATTGCACTTTACTTGACTTGATGCACTTTATACACAGTGCTTGAAACGTTCCAGCCTCTGACTCAGTTGAAGTGGTTGAAGTATCCTGTGTTTCACTTGAACTGTGGATTTTTTTTCATGTTGTGTCTCTGTTATTGCTTTGTGTACTTGTAGTGTCTTGATGGTTGCTGCTGATCTAATTTCCCTTGGGATAATAAAGTTGAACTTGAACTTGAATTCCTCCTCACAAACCTCACAGATACTCTGAATCCCTCCCCACAGAGCTCACAGATAAACTGAATCCCTCCTCACAGGCGTCACAGGTACCCTGAATCCATCCCAACAGAGCTCACAGGTACACTGAATCCATCCCCACTGAGCTCACAGGCACACTTAATCCATCCCCACAGAGCTCACAGTTACACTCGATCTCTCCTCACAAAGCTCACAGGTACACTGAATCCATCCCCACAGAGCTCACAGTTACACTACATCCCTCCTCACTGAGCTCACAGGTACACTGCATCCCTCCTTACAGAGCTCACAGTTACACTGAATCCCTCCTGACAGAGCTCACAGGTACACTGAATCCCTCCCCACAAAGCTCACAGTTACACTGAATCCATCCCCACAGAGCTCACAGGTACACTGAATCCCTCCTCACAGAGCTCACAGGTATACTGAATCCCTCCTCACAGAGCTCACAGGTACACCGAATCCCTCCTTACAGAGCTCACAGGTACACTGAATCCCTCCTCTCAGAGCTCACAGTTACACTGAATCCCTCCCCACAGAGCTCACAGGTACACTGAATCCTTCCCCACAGAGCTCACAGGTACACTGAATCCCTGCTCACAGAGCTCACAGGTACACTGAATCCCTCCTTACAGAGCTCACAGGTTCACTGAATCCCTCTTCACAGAGCTCACAGGTACACTGAATCTCTCCTCACAGAGCTCACAGCCACACTGAATCCCTCCCCACAGAGCTCACAGGTACACTGAATTTCTCCTTTCAGAACTCACAGGTACACTGAATCCCTCCTCTCAGAGCTCACAGGTACACTGAATCTATCCCCGCAGAGCTCACAGGTACACTGAATCCCTCCCCACAGAGCTCACAGGTACACTGAATACCTCCTCTCAGAGCTCACAGTTACACTGAATCCCTCCTCCCAGAGCTCACAGGTACACTGAATCCCTCCTCTCAGAGCTCACAGGTACACTGAATGCCTCCTCACAGAGCTCACAGGTACACTGAATCCCTCCTCACAGAGCCCACAGGTACACTTAATTTCTCCTTTCAGAGCTCACAGGTACAGTGAATCTCTCCTCACAGAGCTCACAGTTACACTGAATCCATCCCCACAGAGCTCCCAGGTACACTGAATCCCTCCCCACAGAGCTCACAGTTACACTGAATCCATCCCCGCAGAGCTCACAGGTACACTGAATCTCTCCTCACAGAGCTCACAGGTACACAGAATCCCTCCCCACAGAGCTCACAGGTACACTGAATCTCTCCTCACAGAGCTCACAGGTACACTGAATCTCTCCTCACAGAGCTCACAGGTACACTGAATCTCGGCCGGCTGCTCTGTTTGGCTCTTTAGGTTGTGCTGAACAATCAGAGGAAGATCATTTGGCCCGGAGCAGAAACTGTAACACCAAGAGGATTCCAGATGTCAACAAGACTCAAGGTAAATCCACGTCATGAATATTCAAGACCAAAAAATCTGTCTTCCCCTCCTTAGGAGAACTCTGTGGTCAGAGCAGAACTCACTCACAGAGCTGTTTTTTGAAAACATCGCAGGCGGTCCTGTTCACTCTCTTGTCCGCTTTTCTGTACCACCTGTGAGGGTGGAGGGGCTGGTGAGCATGTGCACAGATGTAAAAAATGTGCAGGGTTGTGCCAGGGATTATGGTCTATTTCTGTTGGCTAAAAGAGGGGAAACCTGGCTCTGAGAAATTAAAGGAGAAAAATAATCAATTATTTTCTTTCCTATCTCATTTTTAGATCGTTACCATTCACCAGGAACCCTTTGTGTATGTAAAGCCTACTTTGCCGGACGGAACTTGTATGGAAGAAATGACCCTTAATGGAGTTTTGATTAAAAAGGTGATCTGCACAGGTCCCAATGAGACCATCCCAGGTAATAGCACAGGGACGCTCATGACATCACTACATTTTCTACCTCCGTCACCCCTCCCTCCCTCCCTCCATGCTGATTTTTAGGAGAGGATGTCTCCTGGTTGAAAAGGGGACATGCATAGATTTACAGCACTTTTATACAGTTTGTACTTATATAGCTATGCAGCCATGCCAAGTGAGTGTAACAGATAAATCTCCGCATGTAAATGTGTTTGTCTGTTAGCCTGTGTCTCCGCCCATACACACAAGAGAATGAATACGTGATAGACTGTACACGTGCATGGCTAAATGAGAAATTTTATAGATGCGCAAGAGTTTGTTTTCCTTTAACCCTTTCAGCTCCGTGGGCTACTATAGTTGTCCAATGATGTAAGATATCAAAATCAGACGCTGTTGAAAAACCTATCATGTGGCAACTTGTTTAAAAGAGCTCCCGCAGGGGAGCTCTTTTAAACAAGTTGCCACATGATTGGTTTTCAACAGCTCAGGATAACAACAATTTTAATTCCTTAAAAATGTATTAAGCGCTCAAAGGGTTAAATGTATGCGGGCACATTTTGATGCAGGCGGCACTTCCTTAAAGGGACGTAGAATAATAATAAAATACTCAAACAGGCAGACCTCTGTTCCTTAAGTGTTTTCTCCTCCTCTTTACCTCTGGACAGGGTAAAACATTACAATTTGATGCATCATATTAATATTCATTAAGGAGATGTGACAGAGAGAAAAATTTGCATAAGTTGACTTAATGTCTGTGCAGGCTCTGTTACATGAATATTAAAACAGCTGTAAGCCAAGCACAACTTCCCAGGCTAAAGGAAGCTGAGGAAATGGGAGGACCATCTATGGTGCATGCCCTGGCGAATGCTAATGCTATCAGTTAGCCCTCTCTGATGCCTTCGCAGGACGCCCAATCGTACCGCAATGCTGTTATGGCTTCTGCATCGACCTTCTCATTAAGCTGGCGATGACCATGAATTTCACCTATGAGGTGCACCTCGTCGGCGACGGGAAGTTCGGTACGCAGGAGCGGGTGAGTTACCATGGAGATAGGGAGAAGACGAAGGCCTACTGGGCTTTGCGCTGTAATTCATTCTGGCAGTAAACCTCATTGGTTGAAATATTGATACACATACAGTGCTGTGAAAGTATTCACCAGGTTCATGATTTCTCCCATTTTATTTTTTTTTGACACATTTAATTGTTTTATGTCTTTAAACAAAATTTACTATTGGACGAAGAAAACTGAAATAATCACCAAATACAGTTTGAAATATTCATTTATTTTCCTGAAGAAAAAGTACTATCCATGGTTCTGTGTGGAAAAGTAATTGTCCCTTCAGTTTTTCAATTAGCCAATTACCCAAATGTAATTATTATTGGATTAAATTAGACTAGATGCCTCCAGGTCTGAATTCTGCCAGCCCTGTTGTATTTAAACAATTAAAAACCTTTCCAGCAATGTGAAGTAGGCTAATCAATCTGAACAAGCAACAATGAACGCCATGATCACAAGAAATTCCACTACAGATGGGGAAGAAAGTTATGAAAATGTATGAGCTTGGACAGGGTCACAAAGCCATTTCTAAGGCCCCAGGACTTTAACAAAACACTTTTAGAACCATTATTGTTGAACTGGGTAAACTGGGAACGGGGTGAATCTTTCCAGGAATGGCCAAACTAACAAAATCCCCAATTGATGATTCATATTTAGGCTCACATAAGCTTGCTCTTAAAGGTTTCATCTTATGAAAATCACATTTTTCCTTGATCATACACATAAACCAGATTAGCTTTGTTGCTGTAGCGCCCTTCCTAAAAATCTTGTTTGAAAGACCCATTTTGATTTTGTGCCCCATAATACATCATAATGGTAGTTCAATCACGAAGACTCCGGAATTAAAGGAGAAAAGATTTATTTACAATAAAATGAATCCGATATTATCTTTGGCGATGACTCCGTCCTCAAGGATCCTTCAGCGAGGTGGGGTGCAGATCTGCTGGCGTAGCAGGCAGTGGCGAAGCCATCCCCAGTTTGGAAGGAAATGGGTCCAATGCTGAAGAGGGCAGAGCCAGGAAGTTGTTGGTGGTGGGGAGGTGGTGGGTGATGCGAAATCTCTGCAAACAGCGAACGGAAACACGTTATGGGTATTTAAATAAAAGACCTACGGTTGCAATTGGGTGAATGAAATTGCCTAGGCATTCCCACGTCTCGTGATTGAACTTTTCGTTTAATTTTCCATTTCAATCACGAAGACGGAATTAAAGGAGAAAAGATTTATTAACAATGAAATGAATTTGATATTATCTTTGGCGATTACTCCGTCCTCAAGGATCCTTCAGCGAGGTGGGGTGCAGATCTGCCGGCGTAGCAGGCAGTGGCGAAGCCATCCCCCATAAAGAGAAGGATCTTGAGGACAGGCGAGTCATCGAGATGAGCTGCCCTAGGAGACAATTTGCATTACAAAAATTAACAAGCATTGGCTCTAGCTAAGCACAGATGCAGTGTGCCACTGCGAGAGCACGTGAGGCAAATACGAGCATAGCATCTCTGATCATTTTGCCAGCGAGGCAATAAGCACCTATAACCCAGCGCTAGCCAAGTGCTCGTAAACAATGCCTGTGCGAATGGACGAGGCAAATACATCAAGTATCTGATTACTTACCAATATAGATACTTATTGCCGCAACCCTGATCTAAATGCACAAGCAGTGCCACTGCTAGTGGACGTGACATGGAAACATCAAGTATCTGTGATAATCTACCAGTATAGATACTTACTGTCACAACCATCATCTAAATGCAGGAGCATTGCCACTGCTAGTAGACGTGAGATAGATACTTGCGTAGAATCTGTGACTGCTTGCCAACTAGGCAATGTGCACCCATAACCAAAACGCTATTCAAGCGCTTGTGAGCTGTGCCACTGCGAGTGGACGTGATGTGGATATGCGCGTAGTATCCATAAAGGCTGGCCAGCGAGGCAGCATTTGACCTTGGCGCTAGCGTAGCGCACGTGAATATGCCACTGCGAGTTGAGGTGAGGTGGATACATGCGTAGCATCCTTGATGGCTGGCCAGCTAGGCAGCATGTGACCTTGGCGCTCGTGTGGCCAAGGCCAATATCTCAATAAACTCCAAAACCACTATGAACTTGGCAATTGTTAAACACTTAATGATACGGAATTCTCTCTTCAGACATGTAGACCACATGTATGCCCATTCGGAAAACAGCAATGGAAATAAAGACCCGACAAATTCCTACCTTTTAGTACTTGATAAATTGATGTAGCTGGTAAAATGTAGCCTACCGCTCGATGTCAGGAATTGTGAAAGCCAATGAAGGATGGAAGATACTTGGAAACACCGGCATAGTTCCAATTTTGATGCGATGGAACGAGCCGGCTGAATGGTTGTAGCTTCCACTGCTGGACCCGCTTTCCGATGCTTCCACGATTTTCACCAGGGTTTGGACGGCTGGCATTCAGAACCAGGACACGACAGGAAGGGAATGCTTTCAGCAGTAGCTGCTGTACTGTTTCGAACTAAGAACTCCGTTGTAGTGGGGAGGATTCGCGTTGGCATTGGAGAGAGCAAGTAGCACCAGTAACTCAGAACGAAGAAGTTTGAGGTTGATACGAATTTGTAGGTTTTCCAGGGTCATGCGGAACAGTTCAACAAAAAATCTGGACAATCAGGAGAGGCTCCGCAGTGGCGGGCATTTGCTTGTCTTCTTGGACGATTTGCTAAATGAAGAGCAAAATCGCGAGCGGACTGACATGCCAGAGGCTGCGTGATGCAAAATCTCTGCAAACAGCAAACGGAAACACATTATGGGTATTTAAATTAAGGATCTATGGTTGCGATTGGGTGAAGGAAATTGCTTAGGCGTTCCTACGTCTCGTGATTGAACTTTCGTTTACACTTCCATTTGTTTGCAGAGTGCAGTCTATAGACTGTACATAAAGATGGAGGATGCTTCTCCTCCTTCTAGGGTTGTACAAAAGTGGAGCAAAAATATCCTTCAAATCGATGCTGCTATCTTGCTAGTTTGGAGCCAGTGTCTGCACATCGAAATCGGAGATTCCACCTATACAATCGCCCTATTCATAATCACTTCTCCTGAATCTTTATATAGGCACAAATGGCTCCATCTGCAAGCAGTACACGCTGCTTGTAGTGCAGAGACACCAGAATGGTTCTATAAAGGATTTGATAGTTCAGATCTTCTCCAAGCACAGTCGCATGATGTGAAAAAATGTTTGCGGCTTTCCTTGTCCTTGGCAGTTTGTTGCTTAGACGTTGTCCGGTAATGGCTTGCTAGCGAATACATTGGTTATGTAACTAGCTGGCTCATACTAACCTACTTTAAAAACCCAAGCTAGCTAACCTTTAAAAATAAGGTAAATAGAGTCTATGAATGAATACACTCCCCACTATCATGGGTTTTAAAGTCAGTTCTAA
Organism: Gymnothorax javanicus; assembly: GCA_029692085.1. NCBI lineage: Eukaryota > Metazoa > Chordata > Actinopteri > Anguilliformes > Muraenidae > Gymnothorax > Gymnothorax javanicus. Next base: position 101,348,349 of record CM056194.1, on the reverse strand, counting down.
CGACCTACCTTGCTACCGAGGGTGGCCCAACTGAATAGTTGGGTAAGTTAACAGTTTTTTGGGTCAATTATGCTAGTAACGGAAATTGATATAAAAAGTCCATCCTCTGAACGTAAAATCGCTGTGAAAAGTAGCAACATTATGGTATGTTAAAAGGAAAGGGCTTTTTACCTCCGATTTCCATTGCTATCTGTGGTGACCGGTTATAGAATGTTGCCAAGCTGGCTTGCTTGCTATACCTTTCTACCATAGCATTGCTTCTTGACGCTATGTTTAGAGCAAAGACCGTTTTACTGTAAATTTTTTTTTTTTGTCAGACTTGCAAATCACAATGGGTCATACTCAGTTGTACTGAGACCTAGCAACTTATGCTCTTGTAATGTTAACATTACGGCAGTTGCTACGGGTATGGCAGTTTTCCAATGCATTTCAATGTAGAGAGGTATGGCAGTCCCAATATCAAACCCTCCCCTAACCTAACCCTGACCCTGACCCTAACCCTAACCTTAACCCTGACCCCTAACCTAACCCTTCCCCTTAACCATGATCCCTAATTCTTATCCTAATCACCTCAAATCGACTGCCGTTCCAGTAAAAACTGCCGTATCTCTAGACACTGTGTAACAGGCATATCTCTTGCGCTCCAGCTCTGTTGCCTGTTAATTTACTTCCGGAGATTCTACAACTTCGTTAAGAGAAACTGTCAATCAAAGCTGTCAATTATCACATTACACCCTCTTTTTGTAGTATCAAATAAAAAAATAAAAAAAATTTATCGGAGAAAATGAGCAATTGAACATATATTGGCATAGTAAGAACTACTTAAAATGACGGAAACCATCTTTGGAAAAAAGGTTTTTGAAACGTCGTAAAATATTCAGGCCCATGTCCCATCCACCAACATGGAGTGGGCGGGCTTAGAACCTGTAAGCCACGAGATGGCGATCAAGATGTTTTGGCCTCACTTTTGGGAGCTGGTAGGTTGTCCATCTTTATTTAGAGCCAATGGCACAGCTCAGCACACACAGGTTTTAGGTGCTGTCACTCACTTTCCACCACAATCAGGCAGTCAATCACAGCAGAGCTTCAGCTGAATCGACTCTCGGCCCACTCTAAACAGCGCATAGCTAATGAGAGATGAAATCAGTGGAAACAGACTCCAAATGCTGTTGATTTTGCTACAAAACCCCAAATCTTTGTTTGTAACACGAGGGTGCTTTCTTAAATGGTCTAAAGTACAATATGGGACCTTCACATGAAAGACAGTGGATATGTAATGCCGTTTGAGGTATGGCTTAGCAGACAGGTGCTGAATGCCATGTCCTGAGGTGTGTGAATTCTGAGCTATGGTTCCCTCCCGCCTCCGTCTCCCGCAGGTAAATAACAGCAATAAGAAGGAGTGGAACGGCATGATGGGAGAGCTTCTGGGCGGCCTGGCTGATATGATCGTCGCTCCGCTAACCATTAACAACGAGCGGGCCCAGTACATCGAGTTCTCCAAACCCTTCAAATATCAGGGGCTTACCATCCTAGTGAAAAAGGTACGGCCCAATTCATCCTGCTACCTCACAGCGAACAAACGAAAACTCAAATATAAGTCACAAGGGAGCGGTGTCAGTACTCGGAGCTATAACTCACTCCGCATATAGTGTATAAAAATGTGTGAAGTTTCTTTAATATATCAACTTTTATATTTTAGCAGCAGCAGTAAACAACAACCTAGAGGGTTGAAAAGAACCATAAAAATTGAGTGGCCAAAGGGGCTTAATATCAGGGTTCCCATGAGGTGCACAGGGCCCAACAAGAGTTACACGTGGGTTATGGTTTCTGCTGTGTGTGTGTGTGTGTGTGTGTGTTCATGTGGGTTATGGTTTCTGCTATGTGTGCGTGTGTGTGTTCATGTGGGTTATGGTTTCTGCTGTGTGTGTGTGTGTGTGTTCATGTGGGTTATGGTTTCTGTGTGTGTGTGTGTGTGTGTGTGTGTTCATGTGGGTTATGGTTTCTGCTGTGTGTGCGTGTGTGTGTTCATGTGGGTTATGGTTTCTGCTGTGTGTGCGTGTGTGTGTTCATGTGGGTTATGGTTTCTGCTGTGTGTGCGTGTGTGTGTTCATGTGGGTTATGGTTTCTGCTATGTGTGCGTGTGTGTGTTCATCTGGGTTATGGTTTTGGCTGTGTGTGCGTGTGTGTGTTCATGTGGGTTATGGTTTCTGCTGTGTGTGCGCGTGTGTGTGTTCATATGGGTTATGGTTTCTGCTGTGTGTGCGTGTGTGTTTCAGGAAATCCCGCGCAGCACACTGGACTCGTTCATGCAGCCTTTCCAGAGCACGCTGTGGCTGTTGGTGGGTCTGTCGGTACACGTGGTGGCTGTGATGCTTTACCTACTAGATCGCTTCAGGTACAAGAGAGACACACTCTACACGACTCAGCCGCTGCTGAGCGTACCTCTGCCTGCCATCTCCAATGAGCACAAAGTTTCCACTTTTTACCTTCAATCCGATATGCACTATCCCATTCTTTGGAAGGTCACTTCCCTGTTCCTGATTACTTCCCTGTCCCTGACTCACCTCCCTGTCCCTGATTACTTCCCAGTTCCTGACTCACTTCCCTGTTCCTGACTGACTTCCCTGTTCCTGACTCACTTCCCTGTTCCTGACTCACTTCCCTGCTCCTGACTCAGCTCCCTGTTCCTGACTCAGCTCCCTGTTCCTGACTCACTTCCCTGTTCCTGTCTTACTTCCCTGTTCCTGACTGACTTCCCTGCTCCTGACTTACTTCCCTGTTCCTGAGGCACTTCCCTCTTCCGGATTGTGGGGGAGTTCAGGGAAGTGCGTTTTCTCCTCTAGAAATTCCAACCAAAATTTTCTTTCTTCTGGATGTGAAATAACTTCTAATTTAAAGCCTAATTAAAGAATCGATACACTAATCAATACACTTTGAAATTACCGGAGACAGTTCAGTGGAACAGTTGACATAACATGTTTAAGTAGATCCAAAATTTCTGCGCAAGGTGCGTGCTCCCCCAAGAAGCACCCCATTTTCAGCTTGCAGTTCTGCCACTGAGCTGTAGAGGGCGGAGGCTGAATACAGGCAGCTTGGTAGTTTTTAGGGGTTTTTCTCCGTTTGCCACCCAAAGCACAGCCGAACTGTTTAGTCTACTGCAGAGACCTCCTGTCAGGAGGAAGATGCCGTGGCACTTGATTCCACCAGCTCATGCGATTACCAGCAATCACTTCTACACAATGCAGACACACCGCCAATCACACATGGCCTTTACCATCAGTGGATAACTCAGTCAGGATAGAGTTTGCTCATACAGCTACATGCACCTGACCAACCAGGACCAGGAGTGGTCGCTAGCGAGCAATGAGACTTCCAAATTTTTAAATGGCTTAATCATAGACTGCATAAAAAGATGGACGCAGCACCCAGGTCTGAAACTGAGGCCAATGTGGAAATCTCTAAAATTTGCATTCTATTAATGGCCAGCAGATGGTGACGTCGGTGGTTGTAGAAAGAAGTTCAATCCTATAGAAGTTTATGAGAAAATGATCCTACTTTCCCACCTGATTTAATATTTCAATAATGATTTTCCACATTATTTTATGGGATCTATCGCAAGTTTCAAGTCTCTTTTGATTTATCATGATGTTCATTTTTGTAAATTATGGTCCAATATAGACTAGAATAAAGGATAAGGCCAGAATACACTTTAGGGGCGTGGCTATCCTCTGGTCCTCGTCAGATATGGTCAGATCCGCCCGTAGACCCACCCCTCCCTCCTCCCTGGACCTTCAATTCACGCTCTCATCCAATAGGAATCACATCCAGTTTCAAAATGACAAAATGGCGCTGTTCAAATTGCAAAATTTGAGGCTTCCATCAATGGGCGACGTCACGGTTGCTTCGTCCGTCTTTTTATACAGTCTATGGGCTTAGTCTCCATAATCCTCGGTGAGGCTGCACCAATCGTTGCCTCACCCATAATCCTCGGTGAGGCTGCACCAATCGTTGCCTCACCCGTGCAGCTCTCCGGGAATAGCCAGTGACAGCATGACTGGGATTTCAACGCTCTACCACAGGATCCCAGACATACATCACAGTTGTGAGCCTCTCAGATGCCCTTAGCTCAATAGTCTTAATGAAGAGTGAGGACCACTACCTCCCAGTGTAGACCAGTTTCGTAATGAACAGGGGCGCCATATTCTTGCTCAGTTTAACATAAAATGCACCAGTTTGTTTGTTGGGGCGCTGACCTTCTGCCATTTTTCTGTAAAAAGAGAAGCTCCTTAGAGTCTCGTCCTGCAGATCTTCATGAGGTCGGGCATACTCGCGGTAAAGGCCGCAGGGTCAATATGTTTTAGCTGCGCTAAAGAGCAGCACGTCGCCTCTCATTCCTTTCACATTTGAACAAACCTACAGCTGCTGCATCCACGTGGGGACTGGGATGCGTGCGCATATTTTTCTGCTATAATCATGCTGCCCTGTCTGTTTCATAGCCCGTTTGGGAGGTTCAAAGTAAACAGCGAAGAAGAAGAAGAAGACGCCCTCACCCTCTCCTCTGCGATGTGGTTCTCCTGGGGAGTGCTGCTGAACTCCGGGATCGGAGAAGGTAACGGACCAGCCTGCCTGTCCCGCGATCATGGGACAGAACCGCCAGGAATTTTACCTTCTGATCCCTTTACTTTTCCCTCTTGCTAAAAGCCTGCGGTAGCAGAGTATGTTACTTTACACCCTACCGCCAGTGTGGGCCTACTCATTTATTTCATGTCAGGTGACGCTGTAATTTCCGCCCAACCAACTGGCTTAGCTTCCATACTATACATGTAGGACATCTGCTGACATTGTTTTCCCTGTGTGTGTGTGTGTGTGTGCGTGTGTTCCCAGGCGCACCGCGCAGCTTCTCAGCGAGAATCCTGGGAATGGTGTGGGCTGGATTTGCCATGATCATTGTGGCCTCCTACACTGCCAATCTGGCTGCCTTCCTGGTGCTGGACCGACCTGAGGAACGCATCACTGGCATCAACGACCCCAGGGTGAGCGCACTTACACTTCCCCACCTTTCCTATTCACCCCTTCCCCCCCAGCCTTATAGTGTGAGATGTCACTACCCGATCCGTTCCGGAAACCCAATTTGTTCTACGCGTGTTCGAAATGCGGCCACTTCCTGCTATTGTTCTTGCTTTACATCGCTGTTGAAAAAAGCGTTTTCTTCTCGGCAGCCATGGGGTTTTCAAAAGGAGACAAAAATAAGGTGCAAGAGTAAAATTGTCGCCCGAGATGGTGTACGTTGTGTTTAGTGGGATAATATACGCATTTCCTTACAATCATGTGAAAATGGAACACTCCGTGTGCACAAAATGTGAATGTTGCAAATGATGTGCTATTATGAGCAATTGAATACCTGAATATGAGAAGGACCCATGTCCATAATTTGGCCAATTTGAGTAAAACATAAAAAATTGTCATTTACACATAGGACTACTGTGTGTGTGAATGATGGGCCCAAGTCCCCTCTCTAAGTACTACTACAGCCTGCTAGAGAACTGGCATGTATAAAAGATAGGCCAACTCCAGGACTTGGGTCTTTGTTACACACATACAGATAGCGCCCTCTGTTGACGAATGTCTATGCCACACATTGTCCCTGGAATAACAAAAGGTCGCAAGTGACATTCCTGATGAAACCTGTTTTTCTGCACCACGAAGTACTACAGCGGCAGTAGTACTTCATGGTGCAGAAAAACAGGTTTCATCAGGAATGTCACTTGCAACCTTTTGTGTTTCATGGGACGACATGTTCGACATGTGGGATTTTCACAATGATCTCAATGATGATGAAATTCATGGGAAAAAAAAACATAAAAATGAGAAAGAATGGAAGGCAAAGAAGAGGAAAAGTTTGAGAGCAGAGGGTAAGGAGTATGTTAGCACAAGTGGGAAAGTTGTAGCAGCCAGAACAACAGGAACAAAATGTCGGTAAGTGAATTTAAATAAATAAAGTTATTCAGAATGAAGTGCCAATGTTGCATGTGTGTATTTTCAATAATAAAGTCTCTACTGTACATACTGTTTATTTTAACTTAAACAAGGAAAATATGATAAAAACTCAATAAGCCAATTTTTTTCCTACAACATGATTATAAGAAGGGCCCAAATCCATCGTATTAAATGCGTCCCGCGGTGCAACCGAAGTGCGTATAATCATGTACTATGCCATTTTACATTCAGATATCAATACATGTGTTGTCATATAAACAGCAATACCATCAATGAATAATTCAACAAAGTATGATGTTTTTAAAAATTTTTTCAGAACACTGTGCTGTGGACATGGGCCCTTCTCATATTCAGGTATTCAATTATTGAACTGTGAGCATTCACAACCTCTGAATGAGCAGGTGATCTGAGATCTGTGGGTGATGTAGTTCCAAATGTAGTTGGGTCCTCCCAAAACTACTGCAGTCCAATTTTAAGGAGATTTGGACAAAACAGAAGGGAGCTGACCACAACACCCCCCCCCTTGGTTTTTCAAGGAAAAGTTCCAAAAATCTCCAGAAAATTAGCCAAAAAGTATGAAGGTCTCCTGCTCATGCATATTTAAGGATCAATTCAATATTTTGCGAGACTGGTATCTAGCCTGTCCTTATTTTGTTCCCAGAGTTTCAGCCCAATAAATTTTATTTCTGTCAATTAGGACCTGTCAATCAGAATGCACCTCCACTCAGTCGACAACAATGCAGAAGAACAAGAATTTTAGGCTAAAATATCTCCAATGCTGGATCCTCGTTTGAGAAGGGGAGCATACAATGCTGTGAAAAAGTATTTGCCCCCTTCCTGATTACTTATTTTTTTGCATATTTGTCATACTTAAATGTTTCAGATCATCAAACAAATTTTAATAATAGACAAAGATAACCCAAGTGAATAAAAAAAATTGAGTTTTTAAATGATGATTTCATTTATTAAGGGAAAAAAGCAATCCAAAACTACCTGGCCCTATGTGAAAAAGTAATTGCCCCTCCTTGTTAAATCAGTGTAAATCCACCGTGACACTGGTCTGGCGCGTCATCGCCTGCAGACGCTATGCTTCCCTCGGTTTTGCCGCTTATGGGCGGTTCAGCATTCCCAGTGACGTCGCTGTCCGTCAAATGCTGCCCTGAAATAAGTACTGTCCAATGTAATGTTGGCGAAAGTAAATTTACACCACTAACGATATTAATTCAACGTACTATTGCTTTTCCCCGCCTGGATTTTGATTTTGGTAGGGACTGCAATTGTGTCTGTAAGCAAATACAATTAAGATGATGAGTTTTAATGCTTCCGAACGATATGAAGCCTTCCTACGCGGCGCATATCTCGCCAAATATAAACGCAATTATGCGGCCCTCCCCTGGCAGCATTGAGCTGCGAATCACAGGATTTATTTAATTTTTAGCGAAAACGACAAACTTACTGGAGACGCAAACAATCTCTGCCACCTTCCTCCTCGTGCTGTTTTTTTGTCATTGTCCCCGTAATTTGGCAGGGAACCCTCTAATAAAATCGAAAAAGACGAAACTATAGTTTCTCTTTTATATCTTTACGGGGAACTTGCGAGAAGCGGAACTATTATTTCGGAGGCACGTGGCCTTGAAGACAACGTACACACCGTCTGCTATCCCTTGATTGGATATTCGCGTCGCGTTTGCCGGATTCATTACCATAAACCTGGGATATCCCAGCTTCCTCGACGCGCCGCAAGCACCAAATTTGACGCGCTGCTCCCATCATGCATTGCGCCACTGCTTCGGACGCCCTCGCCGCTCTCCATAGAAAATGAATGGGAGGCGTAGGCGTCAGTTGACGCGCCGGACCAGTGTAAATCCACCGTGACGCTTACGTTTATTTAAGAGGTGATCACGATTGAGCGAACATGCTTTATCTCGAGCTTGTCTAATAATCGAGGGCTTATAAGCTCTCTCCCTAAAACGATTAGACTGATCAACCGACTGTTTGATGAATACCTTTTCCCTGTCACAAATACGATGTAATTGTTGAAATTGTCCAAAAGGAATGTTATTCTTAAGGTGTTTAGGGTGAAAAGAATCCGCTCTCAAAATAGTATTCCGGGAAGTTTTCTTCCTAAAAATGTCCGTATGTAGAAACCCCTCTCCATCCTGCCGGAAAGTTGACGGCGTATAAGAGAAAATATTAGGCGCTCATGGTATAAAAAAAGTTTCCAAGAAAATGTAAAGCTGATGCTCTTGGAAACGTGGGAAAGGAGAATAAACCAAAAATGTGAGAATTCCAGGCACTCAGTAAATAATTAGATCAAAAAGAAGCAAGAAAAATAAAAAGCCTTTATGATATCATGGCCAAACAGTTAAAAAAGCCGACATGTTTCGTGGCACATTGTTTCCTTATCTTATTACTGGAGAGAAGGCCGTATTCCCAGATGCCTTCGTATCTCTAAATTCCCTGCCTTTGGTCATGACAACGATACTTTTAAAAACAAATGGGAATCCTTCTAAATAAGTGCTCAAGTGACCTTATGTTGCTCCTGATTGAAGACGCTAAAGGACAACGGGAGGAATTAAAAATTGAGGTGGACAGTATTCGGTCAACTTTATTTTTGGAACAACAACAGCAGCAATCTGCCCCACAGCGAATCGAGGAGGAGCTGCCGAAATTTGAAAACATGCTTAAACAAACTAAGCTACACAAATTCAACAGGGACATTGAGGATTACAAATGTGGCCAGGTCTATCGTAGGCTGGAATCCATACTTATCAAGTGCTGGTCGCTCCCAACAGTCACTGACTGATCAGTCTGGGCTCAGTCGTATAGCCAGCGTTTAGTCCTTACGTCACTAATGAAGTGAATATATGAATATTCATGTTTTCTGCTCTTGGCTGATTGGGCGACCTTTTGGCGAGAACCACCAATCAAATATGAGTTAGCTGGCCAGCAACGGCATTCGTGAATGTTATTTGACATGAGCTTAAAAATTAGATTGTGGCTTGCTTGCATTTACTCTTGGAGTGGTTGTTAGGTTTTGAACAGGATAATGTTCGGCCATATCTGCATTTTGTTTATTTCAGTGGGATTCCCCGGTTTAATAAAGGCTAAATTAAATAATACTCAAATTACATTACGTATTTCACTGTAAATGGCATTAGCTATAGCTCGAAGGGCATGATTGCATCAGCTAGATTAAAGTGATACTCCACCCAAAAACTATAATTTGTATATCAATTACTCACCATTAGATGTCTTGAACGGATGAAGTTGTTCTTCACCTGGCGAAACTTTATGGCCACTGGAGAGTTTTGAAAAAATTATCCAAATTCCTTTTTGCTGGAAGCAAATGGGGTCACCCAGTAGCAATGGGAAAACTCCACAAAACGTCCGTTGACAAACTTTCAAACCATCGTCCAACGCATCGTCCAGTATAATCCAAGTCTGCTTTGTCCACTCGTATCCTCACAACTCTAGAAACGCGGATATTTTTCGCTGAAAATAATAAAATACCACAGTTATGCTTCAAGTAAGCTCGCGCATTCAACAAAGTCCCGCCTCCCGGCTCGTTCATTGCCCAGAGACTCTGCTGCCACTCAGATGAATACTCGTATAAACACGAGCCGGGAGGTGGGACTTCCGTTGAATGCAGAACTATGGTATTTTATTTATTTATAAGTCTGTCGGGGCACCCTTGCGACTGTGAGCCACAGATCTCGCATGGATTTTGTGCAAATATTTGAAAGTCAAACGCTGGTCTACCGACTGAGGCCAGACGTACAAGCAAGTGACCGATGGGAGCGACCAAAGCTTGATATGGATGGATTCCAGGCTAGGTCTATCGTTGGCACACGGTACTCGTCAGTCTCGGGAGCAACGCACCAGATCCGTCTCCTTTAATCTCACAAGTACTGATGATGAACTTGCTTCCAATATTTCTACTGAACAGAAGCAGCATTTTTTTAGAGGGAGATTTGCCCGACCCACTCAACCCCCGCATGGCTCGCAGAAGCCAAAAACGCGTCGGGGCAGAAAAAGACATGCATCAGCAATTCACAATAACAATGAGTGGCTCTACAGATTTCCTTAATTGGTGTTTATGAGCGTTTACTCATACGATGTTGTTTTCTTTTGCCATATTTGTCCATTTAAACATCTCATCCCCACGTGTGTTCTATTTTGTCTCAGCATCCCTTAACTTAGCACTAGTTGTTCAGGAGTTGCATGGCAAGAGGAAGTGCGATGTTGGAACTCGCGTGCTTGTTTGCCACGCATTGCAACAGAGATTGTGATGTATCATCTAGATTTCCTGGATGCATGCAACTCTACCCTCTGAGCACATGCATTAGCGATGTGAAGGCTCACCTAAGAACACTCAGAACGACCCAATCATGCGTTTCATCGAAATCGGAATTTATCCTCGCCCGAATTGGTCGGTTTAATGAAGACTAGCACAATACAATATGTCCGAAACATTGCAACTCACTGGGTGTCAAATTCTCTCCTTCGCACAAATGCCAGCATCCCTTACATGGACGCAGAAAGAGCAAAGTGACCCACGGCATCAATCTGCAAATGTCACGGTAAATCATGGAGACGTGGCACGTTCTTGTTCCAGTGGGTTCCGTTGAGCTTTTCTCTTGTGTTTACTTTGTAGCTAATGACCGTTTATCGCTATCAAAAAGCTCTTTTGTTTCGTTAACTATTCAAAAATTGTTTAGTCTACTTGGTCATTATTTTGCTCTGCAATACTGACCTGGACTCGTGTATTTGACCGCATCGAGATCAGATCATATTTATTTTGCTGATGAGAAAAATCAGCTCCCTTATTTTTTATGCAAATCTCCTTAAAATTGGACTGCAGTAGTGTTGGGTGGACCCCTTCAAACTGATCAAGTTTCATCAAAATCGGTGAGATAGCATGTGCCGCCCCTGCCTGGTCCTATCATGGACACACTATTAAGGCCTGGAGTATTTAACCACATTATCACAATAAGCAAAAGGGTAAAACTTTCCATGCATTAATATAGTCAGTGACCTTATTTTCACTAATTTTTGAAAACCACATCCATTTTTCACATAAACTTTCACAACAACTGAAGACGATAATGCTAACTGGAAATGGCCACTTTTTCACACATGCGTAGACCAAACTGAGTTTCCGATATGGAACAGTTTGTGACATGGCATTTAGGAGGCGCTGTCTGTGGCAGCAAACCCAATTGCCTCATGTTGCCATCTTCCCTCCTCCAGCTACGCAACCCGTCCGACAAATTCATCTACGCCACGGTGAAGCAGAGCTCTGTGGATATCTACTTTCGGCGGCAGGTGGAGCTGAGCACCATGTACCGCCACATGGAGAAACACAACTACGAGAGCGCGGCTGAAGCCATCCAGGCGGTGCGCGACAAGTGAGTCATTGCCACGGCCATGACCGGGGGGAGAGGAGCCATGGACAGCCTGGCGCGGGTAAAAAATCTGGGTCCCAGACCCCTGAGCTGAGAGAAGGTGGCGGCGTTTTTGCTGTCCACCCTAATCTGGGCAGGTGACCATGAGAGAGAGAGAGAGAAGGAGATCGGGAGAGAGAGAGAGAGAGAGAGGGAATGAGAGATCATAAGAAAATGAGAATGAGAGAGGGAGAGACAGAGAATGAGAGGGCCAAAGAGCAAGAGGGTGTGAAAGTATTGGGAGAGCAGAATGAGTGACTAAGCGAGAGCAAAAGAGAAGAGGAGTGAGAGTGCGGTGGGAGTCAACGCTGGGCCCATCTCGTGGCCCCACTGATCGTGGAGTTTGTAAGGTTACAGGTGAGAGCACCTTCCTGCTGGCAGGATAGCCTGCTAAACCAATCGGAGCTTTTACGTTTCTTTACGGGAATCCAATGGGGGAAGAGCCACCGCGTCCGGCATTGGATTCCAGTTTGGCCTGATGTTGATGATGACGATGATGATGATGACCGTTACTGGTAACAACCAAAAAACCCGCCTTTGCCATTTTTTTTTTTTTTTTTGTAACTCACTGTACTGTACAACGGTAACCCCCTACCCCCAACACCCCCCCCTCCCCCCCCCAACCCCGCCCACAGCAAGCTGCATGCTTTCATCTGGGACTCTGCGGTGCTGGAGTTTGAAGCCTCGCAGAAGTGCGACCTGGTGACCACGGGAGAGCTGTTTTTCCGATCGGGGTTTGGCATAGGCATGCGCAAGGACAGCCCGTGGAAACAGAACGTGTCCCTGGCCATTCTCAGGTCTGTCCCAGCCGAAGCAGCAACATCCTGCGCTCTTTCATCCAACATCGTCGTGGCTTTTCTTATTTTCGTTTGTTACTTCGAAATGCGTGTACACCTCGCCTCCCCAACCCCCCCTCCTGTTTTGCCTTGTGTTCTACCGCTTTGCCATCTAGCTGTTCATTGAGCTGTCTGGCTGAGACCAGGGTTTAATTTATGAACTCTCCCTGACTCACCTACCCCCCAACCCTTCCCACACCATCCCCCCCCCCCCCCTTTGCAGTTCCCATGAGAATGGCTTCATGGAGGACCTGGACAAAACCTGGGTGAGATACCAGGAGTGTGACTCCAGGAGCAATGCCCCGGCCACACTCACCTTTGAGAACATGGCAGGTAAGGTCAAGGTCCGGAGGAGAAGTAATGACAATGATTGGACAAAAACTGCAGTGGTAACCAAGGTAACTGTAGACCTTTTTGTCCAATTCAGTTTGCTGTTTTTGACCATTGGAAGTGCTTGCCTAGAAAAATGAAAAAATTCATTTACATTTATTTCAGTGCAGGAGTCCAGGATGCTGACCGTTTTTTTTTTTTTTACGTTTTTTCCTTGATAATGCTGTGTAAGGTTTCCCCTGGTGGCAGGGAAGAGGAATTGCGACTTCGTGGTCAGTGTGAGTGGTTCATCGGAGAGCACTCAGTAGGCTCCTGGAGTTGCTGATGTGGTTCTTTTCTCCGGGACAGGTGTGTTTATGCTGGTTGCCGGAGGCATTGCAGCAGGAATCTTCCTCATCTTTATTGAGATCGCCTATAAAAGGCACAAAGACGCCCGCAGGAAGCAGATGCAGCTGGCCTTCGCGGCCGTCAACGTCTGGAGAAAGAATCTGCAGGTAAGGCACGACTCTAAGCCCGAAACCCTGCCCCTGGGCCCCAGTCCCTCCACAGGGAGTCCCATGAAGGTTTGGGCAGGGAGTCCCATGAGGGTATGGGCAGGGATCAGGGAGTCCCATGAGGGTATGGGCAGGGATCAGAGAGTCCCACGAGGGTATGGGCAGGGAGTCTCATGAGGGTATGGGCAGGGAGTCCCATGAGGATATGGGCAGGGATGGGCAATGAGGGTATGGGCAGGGAGTCCCATGAGGGTTTGGGCAGGGAGTTCCATGAGAGTATGGTCAGGGCGTCCCATGAGGGTATGGGCAGGGATGGGCAATGAGGGTATGGGCAGGGAGTCCCATGAGGGTATGGGCAGGGCGTCCCATGAGGGCATGGGCAGGGATGGGCAATGAGGGTATGGGCAGGGAGTCCCATGAGGGTTTGGGCAGGGAGTTCCATGAGGGTATGGGCAGGGCGTCCCATGAGGGTATGGGCAGGGATGGGCAATGAGGGTATGGGCAGGGAGTCCCATGAGGGTATGGGCAAGGATGGGCCATGAGTGTTTGTGCAGGGAGTCCCATGAGGGTATGGGCAGGGATCAGGGAGTCCCATGAGGGTATGGGCAGGGACGGCCAATGAGAGCAGGTCCCTTGGGTTGCGAGGATGGAGCAACCAATTTTGCGTCAGGGTGGCCGCAAGCTCCTCCCCATCTTGTGATAGCTTGGGTCAGAGGTCAGAAGGGTTGCGTTCTACTGTCATTCTTTTTTCGTTTATAGAAGTCAAAATGGTGAACGGGGGTGCCTTTAGGGGCCTGACTGTTCTTCGACGGCTTCTCAGATGCTACCTACTATCACTTTAGCTGTTGCCGTTTCCCTGGTGACCGAACAACACTTCAGAGGGAGCCCCCTTCCCCTTTAGTCCAACTGGACCCCTGTCTCTTGTCTGTCCCTGCAGGACAATAAGGAAGCTTCAGAGATTCAAGTTGAGGGCCCGTCCGGGAGTCCGACATTAGTATGTACACAAGCTAACATTAGCATCTCGCTGCTGTTAGATATAGAGCAATTAGGTATCAAATAAGAGCAACGTTCATGGCATGCACTGAGAATGCGCTTCTGTAGAGCTATTAGCGTGACGCATCACCTCCGTATTCAGAAAAATGAACCACGTGAGAGTCCTGTCATGGATACGTGGTGAGAAACATAATAGTTGAAAACAGACAACTTAAGAGAAAAGGCATTTCATTCTGACACATTCTGCAGTAACACTTAAAGGGATATTTCACATTGGTAGAACGCAAGCTATTTTGCGTGGGTTACCCTGCATTATATCAGTGGAAAGAATGCTAGTGATGGCATCTTTCTCTGCCGACCATTAACGGTATCTTTGTATTTCCCATTTTTCCGGCTGCCAATTCTCTTTGTCAATAAGTACCTTAACATTTTTATTTGCAAAGAGAATTGTGAATAATGAATCCACATTACCATTTAATGTGATAAGCACCGCAAAATCTCTTTTGTTTAACCAAAGCAAAATATCCCTTTAAAGGCTGTTCCATTCTGGGGCAAAACACTAACTCAGCCATTTTTTTAATTTATATTGATTGTGGTGATATCAGTAGTAGGATAACTGTGGGCAATTCCAGACTAAGAAACCCACCAAAAACAAATTACAATAATTAAATTTAGAGGAAAGTTCTGTAACTGCAATAATGTGTGATGACAAATAAATGTATGATGTTGAAATTATGGTTATTATATTTAAAGGTGATTTGCAAATTTGGTGCCCCAAAGATTAGCCCCACAAAGTGACCTTAGACAAAGGCTCATTGCCTTGTAAAAATGGGCACAATGCAGTGTACTAATGTCATCAAGCAAAAACCTTTAACCTTAAATCAGGATGGAACAGCCCTCATAGATTTTTAGTCCTAAGAAAATGGCTCTTAGGTTACCAGGCCGTCTGAAGTACAAAGCCATTTAGCTAACTTCATTGCCGGAGAAAGAGTAAAAGATGCGAATGGAAATAATTCAAGTACATCTCCACTGATGTTTTTACCTGTAACCGCTAATTAGGTAACAGTAGTTGAATGAAATGAAATATTCCTCTAGATCTGAACAGATGAATACCTGAGCAATAGATCAAGCCTCATTGCATTCTGCTCCTCAAAACTGGCTTGGAAAATATGCCTAACCTAAAATACATTTTTACACTCTTTTTTCTGGACGCATTTACTGGGGACGTCCTTAAAAAAGGAAGTGTCATAGTATAATATAGTATACAGTATAATACTGTACTGTACTCCATTATACTATATAAAAGTTGCATTAAAGCTAGACTGCACTGTGCGTTTTGCGTACTTCAGTGTTATAATTGAACTCATAGCTCTCTCTGACTCAATAGCCCCTGCACTCCACTGTAGAGCTTGTAGAAGCAATAAGTAGACTGCTGCTGCCCCTATCGACAGTAAGGCTACCGTATTCATCCGTACCGTTGGGGGGGGGGGAGGGGGGTGGGGGCCTGCAGTCGGGGTCATGTAGGCTGTGATATTTTCACTGTGGAGTTTGGTCAGCTTCACGCTGGGCCGCTCTTTTAGCACAAGAGCCGCGGCAGCCCGTGCTGCCGGACACAGGTAAGAATGGTGTCCTGTCCCCTGTCGGCGATGTCAGTGTCCTCCGTCACATAGTACCATCCGTCATCTACGTCTATACGCCGCAGCTGTCCAGTGTGTGTTTATATCTGCAGGCTAATGACTGCAGTCAAAACCATGGGAGCTCTAGACAAGATTACTGCCAGTGTCTGGATCTTTCTCTGTGTTGGCCTCCGTGTGGAAATCGTTTTTGAGATTGTGGACAGGCAGTGGGACGGGTGAAGTTAGTTCCCATCAGGGAATGGTAGGAAAATCAGTTTGAATTAAAAGAATGAACAATTGTCTGCTTTCCTGCCGAATGTTAAATGCCTAACCATATTCTCACATTGCTAACCTCCAATATCAATACAGTAGTGCAGCCCTTAACCACACCCCAGTTCATTAAGAGACTCCCTGTCGAAGGCAGTTCACCTGCAGCTCTACATGCCTTGTGGATCCCATTCGTTCAGCAGGGTTTGCTAGTGAGCAATGAGCCGTTGCCCCGGGTAACAGAAACCCTCCCGTTACTCGGCCAGACAGGAGCTGACTGTGATCCTGTGCGGCTGTCAGTCACAGGCTTGATTCATGTGGAACAGGTTAAATATCAGACTGTCCAGTACTGGATTGCAGTGTGGTATAGCTTGGAAAAGGGCTTGTAGCCTTGAAATGGTTGGCTAGATTCCCTGGTGGGTCATTGCTGTTTGCATCCGTAGTCAAAATACCGCCCCATTACCAAAAAAGTTGAGACGCTGTGTAAAATGTAAATGAAAACAGATAGCAATGATTTGCAAATCATTTAAACTCTATATTTAATTTAAAACAGTACAGAGACAACATATCAAATGGCGAAACTGAGAAATTTTATTGTTTAAAAAAAAACAAAATCTGCTCATTTTGAATTTGATGCCAGCAACACATTTTTAAAAAAGTTGGGACTGGGGTAACAAAAGACCAGAAAAGTAGCATAATACTAAAAAATACACCTGATGGGACTACTCTCAGTTAATTAGGTTAATTAGCCACAGGTCAGTAACATGATAGGGTATATAAAGAGCATCCTGGAGAGGCAGAGTATTTCTGAAGTAAAGATGGTGAGGCTTCTCAACACTGTAAAAGACTGCATGTGCAAATAGTTTAACAGTTTAAGAAAAATTTTTCTCAATGTAAAATTGCAAAGAATTTGGGGATTTCATTAACAATGCTATAGAAAAATCATTAAAAGATTCAGAGAATCCAGAGAAATGTTTGTATGCAAGGGACAAGGCAGAAAACCAATATTGAACAGTCATAATCTTCAGGCCCTCAGGCAACACTGCATTAAAAACAGGCTTTATTTGATCATGGAAATCACTGCATGGGCTCCAGAATACTTCTGAAATCCACTGTCAGTGACCATAGTTCATCGCTGCATCCACAAATGCAAGTTAAAACTCCTGCATGTAAAAACGAAACTATTTCGTTACAAGATCCAGAAACACTGCCACCTTCTCTGGGCTCGAGCTCATTAAGGATGGACTGAGGCAAAATGGAAAACTATACTATCTGACCAATCAAAATGCAAAATTATTTTGGAAATCATGGACGCAGCATTCTCCGGGTTATGGAGGAGAGGGACTGTGTATTAAGTGACTGCACAGTGTTAATTGTTACCCCTACTGATGTCCAGAATTGACAGATTTTCTTACATATACCTCAATCAACAAACTCAACTCTTGTGAATTTCTCTGTCGTAGTTATTGTTCCAATATATTATCCAAATGTACCGAAATAATATGTTACTTACCTCTGTTTGAAACCTTAAAATTTATCATGCACCATTACCTCTATGGGCACCACCTATCTCTGTAACTAGTTAAACCAACCAACTGCCAAAGCAAAATCAGTGTTTTTGCTATGTGTACATTGCACATATTTCATTTCTAGAGATTTCTCTGTGGCACGTCTGGCTGATATATTTTTGTATATTCGTCCTCTGGATATCCACTTATATCCAAAAAGTGCCATAAAACTTCCTTTGGCGTGCTAAAATATCCTGAAAGGGCTGGAGACTCAGCTAATTTCAAGGCTCCATCTTCTTGGTTAACATTTTTTGGGCCCCTGATCATCACTGCAAATAGGCGAATTGGAGATCTTGTCAAAATGTCTGTAGCCGCTGCTCCAAGATGGAGCATAGTGCCAAAGATGTTTCTGGTGTCCTTTGTTTAGCCCAAATGAAGGTTCAAATTAATGGTCTACCCATCCCCACAGATGTCTGGTTATGAATGTTAATCCACTGTACAAACAGGAAAAAATTAGCCTGCAACCAACTTTGGGAGCAAATATCTCAAAAAACCAAAAACGTGCCAGACTAAATACCTCAAAATTTTTCTCAACTATAATGTCTGAAAATGAAATGGATAAGATGAATTTGCCACTGGTCTGGTTTAAAAAATAAAATAAGCCTGAATTCGTAAAAATATTTTTTCCCGTTGTACACAGATTTCTTGTCATTGCACGTATAAGCAACATGATCACCAGGTGGCACTTTTACATTTTAAAAATTTGGGTATCCCAGTATCAAATACAATCATTACATTGTGGGACATTGAAGCAGTTATCCACAATATTCCTTCAAAATGGGTATTTTTCCTCAAAAATGCTCAATTTGGTACCTGACTTGTCCACCTCAAGGTGGTGCTGTAGCCCTATTGATAAAAATTGTGAGCTCAAACTCCGGGATTTTCTGTTACACATATATGGGCACCATTCTGCCAAATTTCATGCAATTCTGTGACGTCAACTCCACTAAGTATCTCAAAAGTGCTATTCTCTCAGAATATAGCTCTTAAATGATTTGTAAATCATTGCACTCTGTTTGTATTTACATTTTATACTGCGTCCCAACTTTTCTGGAAATGGGGTCGTATTAAAATGGAGTGCCTATCTCAAAACTGAAATTAATTGCAATTGAACTCATCAAATTCAAATTAAATTGCTTCTACTGAATTGCAGTTTGAATAAAAAATGTAAGAATAATAAGTGAAAATATGAAAGTGAGTTGCTTTGCTGGAAGTGCTTCATACTTTGATTCATGCGAAGTGAATGTAAGGAGTATAACTTGCGTCAGATAGGAGTTTCTGCCCAAAGCTCATCATGAAAAATATCAGCCATGTGCCAGCCAATAAAATGCCAGTCCACTCAAAATAATCCCATGTGACCTCTCAAATCTGCATATTTTTAAGTCCCCGATGCTGCCATTGTTTTAACTGTTTCTATGTGTGTTTTGTTTGTTACTGACTGTATGTGTAAATGTAACAAAAAATGTGCGCATATTTCAAAAACATTAACCCCAAAAGTGGTGTACTCTTGAATAACTTGCCATCAGAAAACTGCCGATGTATCTCATGTGCTACCTTTCCAGCAGTTCCACCTCTCTTCCTTTTATTTTTGGTGGAAAACTTTTGGTCAGCACTATGCTGCGAACAGCCAAAGCAATTGTCTTTGGTGGCAGATTCATTTAGCACGAATCAGCTTTTCGAGTCATATTTTTTTTCTGACCGCAACATTATTCAAGGAAGCACTGTCTATTGAGGGTAAAATGGAGAGATAAGGTTGCTATGGAAGCTGCGGCAAAGAAAGGCACGGGTGTGCAGTGTCGAGGAATGATGAACATGAAGAGCGGCATGCCCCCTAGTGGTGGCAGGGAGTACCGCCGTGTCAGAGCTCCTGCATCGGCATTGATCTGATGCTGTTTCACCTCAGCATGTTGAACATAATTGGGACAGTGCAGTCGCAGGACTTCACCGGGACTCAGTGTTGCACTTAATGAGAGGACAAAAAAATAGTGTCCCAACAGTCTAAAAAAATGCAGATAATAGAGAAAAAATGTCCTTTTTCAAGCCTTTTTCTTCAGATTCAATAGTGCCGAATCGCATCATTAACAAATTGCAAATTAGTAAATCGCGAGGGCCTCTTGTTGAAAGTGTGAATCAGTGCTAATTTCATTCTTTTACGTGTCGATCAGGGGTCATTTTGATATCTTCTGCTCATTCCAAAAGAAAAAAATTGAGTTCTGAACAGGTTGGTGTTTTTCTAAAAGAAATCTGACTTCAAACTCCCCATTCCAACACAGACTTCTCTGACCCCCAACCCCCCAACTGTGGTTCACGTCATTGCTGTTTTTCCAGTGTACTTTAAAAAGAAACATCACTTAGTACCTGTGATGTGAACTGAATCCCTGACCTACAGCAAAATATATTCCAATGCAGATTGACTAACTGGGTTACAAACTACAAAAACAATGGCAGAAGGTGTAGGGTCTGTTTTGGTGGGGAAAAAGTCCTTATTCAGTGTGGTATGAGAAGGGGTCAAAGGTCAGAGTGGTGTCATGGGTCAAACTGTGGCCCGGTCATGTGACCTGACAAAGGGGAGGTTCTGCTGGACAGTGCTGGCCTGAGCAAGCTGTCAATCATCTTTCTGCTTCTCCTCTCAAGCTCCGCCCCCCACCCTGCTGCATGTCCTCAAAGCAAAATTCACACCACAGTCCCCAACGTTCCCACCACCCCCATATCCCTCTCCTTCTCCAGTTCCTTCAAATTGTGGAGTGAATTTTCATTATACTGGACTGCTCCTCTGGTATAATGCAGAAATAGATGTTATTACTTTTGTTTGGTCTTATACTCACCTGTTTGGCCAGTTGTACTTCTGCCCATGATCGTATACGTTTCCATGGGTCGCCTTCCCTTTTAAAAGTATTATATTGTAGCCTTCTGGTAAATGCCTGGCTTTCGGTGTATATTTTGTGAGCTGTTTCCCTTTCTGACTATTTCTTTTTGGTTTGTGTGTTTGCTTTTTTTGACTGTAGAAGTGAAATGACCTTTTTTATAGCAGTGGATGGATATTTATTTATTTTTCTTTTCTCCCTCCCTACGCAGCCATCTTCCTCAATAGAGAAACAGGATGTAAGGACCGTAATATACGCTCCATATACAGACACACCCACTGTTACTGTGTACCTTCCTGTCTTTACCTGTAGGGGGCGTTAGATTAGCTGGGGGAGGGGTGGGTGAGGGGGGTCAAGGCTTAGAGATTTTTGAGACACGTTATCAGGGTCAGCGACTTTGTTCAGTAGCACACAGTTTCAGCAATTATTTTATTCCCAGTTAGAAGACAACCTCATCAGTGTGGTACCAATACAGTGGTCTTAGTAATGAGACATGAAGAATGATGAACATACTCAATAGAAACAGACTGAGCAACATACTGCTCTGCCATTCAGGAGGGTGAATTCTTCAAATATCATTTAATCCCTGATTTCATCCTCCTGCTAAGACACAATGCTCAGTTGAGTTTAATTTTCCATCTCATAGCTGAATTATTAGTACAAGTGCAGGCTACTGTTAAACGCAGAATTTGATTTTATGCAGAATATCGTGATACACGTATCATCACGCCGCCCTCGTGTACAAACTTACAATCCGAAACTGACTACACACAGGCGACCATCACGCACGAACTATCATCATACTACCATCATATACAGACCGCCGTCATTCACAAACTCTCACATCACACGGACTTCCATCACACACCAACATCCATCACATGCAAGCTAATTTCACACACAGGCTACCATCAAGTGCAAACAACCATCACACGTAGGCTACTATCCTTAGTGGACTACGATTGGATTATCATTTGCAGGCTATGAGATTCATCCCTTGAAATGCGCATGGTTTTAACTCTATAGCCCAGCAATCGCAGCCACATGGTCATAGGGCAGTGGCCATGCATTATTGCACACGTGCATAACGTGTGACCAGGTGTCACCCATTTCAACGCTGAGTGCTGGACACCAGCTGGGGGTGCATGTCAGTGCTATAGGAGCGCTCTTTTCACCCCTTCCAACAGGATGGACAGACCTTCACACACAGAGAGAGAGAGAGAGAGAGAGAGAGCGAGAGAGGGGTGGGGAATCTAGGCATGCATGCTGACAGAAGTTAAGGAAATGAGGTCTGCTAGGACCTGATATGAGACCTAAGGGGACTTTGACTATAAAACTACCAGGATAGATATGGATTGATGGGCCACTGCGGTTTCCTTCAGAGGAATGAAGGGATGAAGGTTATTTCAGCATGTGAATAGATGGGGAGACAGATATGTAGAAGGTGGGTTTTAGAGGTTCTTGATGTTGGGGAGGGCGGGTGTGGGGGGGACCAAACGCCTCTATTCCTGAGAGCAGCAATAATTGTTCTACATATATATTTATTTTAGGATAGGAAAGGTGGTAGAGCAGATCCCGACCCCAAAAAGAAAACCTCTTTTAGGTCCATCAGTACCTCCCTGGCCTCCAGCATCAAGAGACGTAGGTCCTCCAAAGATACGGTAAGGAGATGAAGATACAAAGCTCTCCCTGTTTCTCTCTCTCTCTCTCTCTCTCTCTCTCTCTCTCGATCTGCCTTTACTGTATCCTCTATTTCCTCTCTCTCTTCCCTCTCTCTCCTCTTATCTTTGTCCTCTCACTCTCATCTCCCTCAGCCAGACTGTTCCCATTCCAGAGTATCTCCACCCACCGTCACACATGGAGTTAACAGTCATGGTCTCATGTCTGTCCGCGCAGCCATTCATCCTGACATCTGTGGGCCGAGTGCCCCTCAGGAGAGTCAGGTAGCCAGGAGGAGTCAGGGCAGGGCTGGACGAGGACGGTGATGCTGGCTCGAGGGATAGGGCCATCCTTGCTTGAGGGATAGTGCTATGCTCGCTAAAGGGATAGGGCGATGCTCGCTAAAGGGATAAGGCAATGCTCCCTAAAGGGATAGGGCGATGCTCCCTCGAGGAATAGGACGGCACTCACTTGAGGGATAGGGCGACGCTCGCTCGAGGGATAGGGCGACGCTCGCTCGAGGGATAGGGTGCTGGGTGTGGCTACGCTGAATAGTGGGTGTGGTTTAAAATCCTTTGGTAAGGGGATGTAGGTTTCGATTGACAGTTGGGGCGGGGCATCCTTGCCTGTACTTCCCCCGTTTCTCCCCCTCGTTGCTGACGTGAACGTGGTTCCTGCTTTTAAGTTTCCTTTGTTTTCTTTTCATAATTTATTTTGATTGTGGATGTTGGTGTCGTATGGCTTGGTTGTTTTTGAGTTGATTTCATATGTCCCTGTCCGTGTGGTGTTTGTGCCCTCCCTGATCCCGACCCTTACCACATCCTCTCCCCTTTAAAGGTCAGCATTAAAAGCACACGGCAAAGTTATGGCGGGAAAATTCCACACTCCTGAAGTAACCACTTGCCGAAGGCTAACAGATATGCAATAACTTTTTTTTGAAGAAAACTTTCTATTTCAGGATGGTACCAATGGGCGGACCCAAATGTAAACATGCCACACACATGCAATTAGTACATGTAAACGTGCCATATCAGTTTTTGCAGGGTGTTATTATATTTCAAATTGGGATTGCAAACTTGCCTGCTCTTGTTCTCGCATTTTTGTACATTGCTCCAAGGAGTCCTTTTGCTTTGGTGATATTTTCCGGGCTGCTTTAAATAAAAGGTCGATGGGTTTTTCTTGGCTAGCGCAAATGAGTGGCTGAGAGCAAAAGTCTACTATCTGACTTTTTCCAAGTTCTGAGAAAATAAGATTTGAAGTTTTGTTTGAACAGAAAAATCACTTTATTTTACACTTAACTCTTTTCTGGAGTCCGTTACGATAATATGCATATTTTGTTTGTACAAAATAAAGTGATTTTTCTGTTCAAACAAAACTATTTTCTCAGAACTTGGAAAAGTCAGATAGTAGACTTTCGCTCTCAGCCACTCAAATGGACCCCACCTGTTTTTTTTTTTTTTTTTAAATGGACAGAGCCCTTCAGGGGCTTGTTTCTGTGAGTTTGACTGAAGTGTCGTTGAGGGCAGGGGGCTGAAATAATCTAAGAGGGCTATATTCAAAGTGACTTTCCTCTCCTACAGGCACCGGGCTTCAAGCCCAATTCCGCAGCTTTAGTGTAATTAGACCACAGCGCATGACAAACACAGCCCATGGCAAACGCTCAAGCTAAGCACTGCATAGCTCCAGGGACCCTGGGGCCCTTCTGTGCTGGTTTGTGTTCCAACTGCATTTGCAATCCCAAAATTTTAACAAACAGCTATTATTTCTTAATTAGGATTTTTTTCATGGTTATATGGATAAGTTACCCTCTGAAGGCACATTATGAGAGAAGGGAATAGCTGAAATTAGCAGAGCGAGTTTGGTCGGGGAACTTCCTCCGGCAGCCTGCCTTTGCAATCATGTTCTCATACTCAACCAATCACATATAAACATCGCTACGCGTTCTCATGTTCAACCAATCACATACATCACCACACATTCTTATACTCAATCACATGAGCGCATGACTGATGAAGCACCTCTAAACTGGAAGTCAGGCCTCTGAGGATCTAACTCATGCCTGCTATTCTTGCAGCAGGTCACTGTGCTATACTCGCCGTCCACCACCGCAATGTCCACTTGTTGCTCGGCTAATGCTTCTGGGTACTGGAGCATTTTTGTATTTCCTAGCGTAAAGCCCAGGAGTATCTTTGCGCTTCCTTTTCAGTGGGTAGAGCAAGTTGGTGCCTGCTAGGGCATATTTAAAGCATTCACTGTAAAACCAACTCAGTGACACAGCATGTTCATACATTTTACTGAAAATACCAGAGTTATCTGAAATGTCAGAAACGCCTATGCCTGCAATGAAGAACAAATGTTCACACACGCTTAACCCCTTGTCACTCTGACGGCTCGTCCACGAGCCATCAGGGAAGTTAAAAACAAGAACAGCTTTCAATTTACTTTGGGTACGCCTTGGATAGGCATTTTAGGCAAATGTTACTGGAGTGAGAAGGGGTTAAGGTATCAAAATGCATTTTTTTAACTAATCCCATCAAAAACCAAGGGAAATATGTAGACTGGATGAAAGTGGACACGAGGCTGCTTAGACCAGAGGTGTACCGTCACGGGAGGCAGTGATTTCACCTTCTATTGAAGAATTTTTCTCAACCTGTCACCACATACTTTTCCTGATGAATAATCCATCATTTATTTTTTTACTAAATAATTAATATCCTATGTGTCATGGTTTTGGGGGGTTGCTGCCTGCTGTGCATTTTCTTCGCCTCCTGAGGGCTAGCCTGCTGTGTGATCAGGTAGATGGTTGCTTATTATTTGCAGCTGTGGAGAGACTATTTAAGAGGCTCTTCAAGCACAGTCTGGTGCTTTTGTGTCACTCTCGCGAGGACTACGAAGCCCTTTGCGTGTAGTCAGAGGAAACTCCTTGAAAGAGTTTAGAATTTGGTGTCTGTCCGTCTGATTCATTGTTCTGTTCGTCAGAGTTTATGTTCTGTCCAGCAGAAGGCCTTGTTTGTTGGAGCATAGTCTTTGCTCTCAGACCTCGGTCGGTTCGCCCCTGTTCCCGCAGGAGGGGGTGGTAACTCTGTCTGTCTTTTCTGAGAAAGCTCCTATTTTCTGGGAGGATTTTCGCCCATTTTTTTGTGGGTCGTTTTTTGTTGGGGGAATAGCCAGGGAGTTGCGCTCCCTTTCTGTGTTACCTTTTCTATATTTAGTGGTCACTCGCGTTTCGTGGGTGGCTTTTATATACCCTATCTTGTGTCGCGTCTGGGCCTCTGTCCCATTCCCCATCACAATATGTAGCCTATGATGATTAAGGAGTGATAATGACAGGAGTGGCAATAAGATGAATCTTTGATTTGAAATAATCTGAGCTTTCTCTAAAGTTCTATTTATTATTGAAGTGTTTTTTTTTTAATCAGCATTTATGACAGATGAAAATATCTTTCATACTTTTTAAAATAGCACTTGATTCAGTTTTAACCTCGAGCACCTGAGATTTTCAGGAGATATAAAAGCCCTTCAGTAACCTCACTTTAAATGAATGTTAACTGTACATTGGTTTCCATTTACTTTCCCTAATTAAGAGAGAGAAGGAATTTACTTTCCCTAATTGAGAGAGAGAAGGAATTTACTTTCTCTAATTGAGAGAGAGAGAAGAAACGCACACCGGTGTAGGAGAGCTGCTGACTGCGGTGAAAACACTAATGAGAAGAGGAGCAGTCACGCATTCATAGCTATAGTGCAATAATAGGTCATAGATAAAATTACCAACGCAAGTCTCCCTCAGGGTATTCAATCATCCCTCAATTCCCTGAAGGCGTCTTGTGTCAGAACTCTCGTAATTTTACAACCCCATTTCCAAAAAAAGTTGGGACGCTGTGTAAAACGTACAACCCCAATTCTGAAATAGTTGGGACAAAGTGTAAATAAAAAGTTTGAATAAAATCAAAATGCAATGACTTTCAAGTCACACCGGCCAGTATTTTATTCACAGTAGAACAGAGATAACATAGCAAATGTTGAAACTGAGAAATTTTACAATTTTATCCACAAAATGAGCTCATTTCAACTTTGATGGCTGCCACAGGTCTCAAAAAAGTTGGGACAGGGGTCTGTTTACCATGGTGTAGCATCCCCCCTTCTTCTAAACACAGAGTGGAGGCGTCTGGGCATTGAGGAGACAAGTTTCTTGAGTTTAGCCATTGGAATTTGATCCCACTCTTGTTTAATACAGGCTTCCAGCTGCTGGAGAGTTTTGGGTCTCCTTTGATGGACTTTTCGTTTAATTATGCACCAAATATTCTCAATTGGTGAAAGATCATGTAATGGCTGGTAGTGTAGGTGGCCAGATGCAGCAAAAAGAGAGAACGTGAGCAGCGAGTAAACAGTACAAACACAGAGAACAACACAGACCAAACGCAAGAACTCGCGCCTCCAAAGGACGTCTAATAGTCCAAACACTGGAGGCAATACGAGAAAGAAAAAGGGAGAAGAAACTCCAAAAATTAGAGAATAGAAAGTCTTTCAAAACCTGACTAAAGATTTCTTCAGCTATAGAGCGTAGCTAAACACAGACACTCTAGCAAAGGAGGCATGCCGGACTTCCTGCTTATATAGATTCTGGGGAAGCGCCGCCCCAGCTCAATCAGCCAGCTGGGTAAAGAATTCGATAGCCCAGGAAACGATATCTTCCCGGGAGGAGAGCCACAAAGAAAAAGTCCAAAACACATGCACAAACATCCAGAACCATGACAGATCAGGACTGCAGGCAGGCCAGTTCAGCACACGGACTCTTCTACTACGAAGCCATGCTGTTGCAATAGCTGCAGTATGTGGTTTTGCATTGTCCTGCTGAAATACACAAGGCCTTCCCTGGAATAGATGTTGTCTGAAGGGGAGCATATGTTGCTCTTAAACCTTTATATACCTTTCAGCATTCATGTTGCTTTTTAAACCATGCAAGTGTCCCACACCATATGCACTAACGCATCCCCATACCATCAGAGATGCTGGCTTTTGAACGGAACGCTGATAACAGGAGGGGTGGTCTTTCTCCTCTTTAGCCCAGAGGACACAACGCCCATGATTTCCAACAAGAATGTCAAATTTGGACTCGTCTGACCACAGGACACTTTGCTACTGTCCATTTTAAATGAGCCTTGGCCCACAGAACACGGTGGCGCTTCTGGATCATGCTCAACAGTGGCTTCTTTTTTGCATGATAGAGTTTTAGGTGGCATCTGTGGATGGCACGGCGGACTGTGTTTACAGACAGTGGTTTTTTGAAGTATTCCTGGGCCCATTTAGTAATGTCAATGACAGAATCATGCCGGTGAGTGATGCAGTGGCGTCTGAGGGCCCAAGATCACGGGCATCCAGTAAAGGTCTTGACCTTGTCCCTTAAGCACAGAGATTTTTCCAGTTTCTCTGAATCTTTTGATGATGTTATGCACTGTCGATGATGAGACCTTCAAAGCCTTTGCAATTTGACGTTGAGGAACATTGTAAAGTATTCCACAATTTTTTTATGCAAGCCTTCACAGGTTGGAGAGCCTCTGGCCATCTTTATTTCTGAGAAAGTCAGCCTCTCTAAGACATCCCTTTTATAGCCAATCATGTTACACACCTGATGCCAGTGAACTTAATTACTTGCTAAATGTTATTTCAGCTGATTCTCTTACATACTAATTGCTTTTTCAGCCCTTTTTTGCCTATGTACCAGCTTTTTTGAGACCTGTTGCAGTCAGAAAATTTGAAATGAACTCATTTTTTGGATAAATATTTAAAATTTCTCCATCTCAACATTTGAAATGTTATCTTTGTTCTATTGTAAATAACATATTGGCTCATGTGATCTGAAAGTCATTGCATTTTGATTTTATTCACAATTTCCACTTTGTTCCAACTATTTCGGAATTGGGGTTGTAAATAAAAACAATGCAATGATTTTCAAATCATGTGAAGTGCATAATTATTTGAAAATAGTAAAAAAATAAGACAATATATCAGAAGTTTAAACTGAGATATTTTATTGTATATTTGGAAAATATGCGCTCATTTTGAATTTGAAGGCAGCATCAGAATTCAAAAAAGTTGGCACAGGGGCATACTTACCACTGTGTTGTATCTTGTCTTCTTCAGTCAACACTCTGTAAGCATTTGGGAACTAAGGAGACCAACTGCTGTAGTTTTGAAATCAAATGTTTTCCCATTCTTTCTTTATGTAGGATTTCAGCTGCTCAATACAACGTACTTTGCAGCCTCCTTTGTCATATTTTTCATTTCATAATGCCCCCAATATAGCCAGTGGGAGACCGGTCTGGACTGCAGGCAGACCACTTTAGCCCCCAGACTCTTTTACTACAGAGCCATGTTATTGTTATGCGAGCAGAGTATGGTGTGTGGCATGGCGTTTCTGAAATGAGCAAGGCCTTTCCTTGCAAAAAGGCATCTGGATGACAGTAAATGTTGCACCAAAACCTGTATATCATTCACTATTAATGGTCTCTTCATGGACGCCTATGCCATGTATTCTAATGCACCCCCACACTATCATGGATGCTGGCTTTTGAATTGTTTTCGGATGACAAGCTGGATGGCCAGCCTCCTTTTTGGCCTAGAGGACGTGACATCCATGATTTCCAAAAAAAGAATTTCACATTTTGATTAGTCAAACCACAGGAAAGTTTTCCACTTCGCCTCAGTACATTTTAATTGAGCTCGGGCCCAGAGAATAAGGCAGTGTTTCTGGATTTTGTGTAATATATATATGGTTTAATCCCTACATGGCAGAGTTTTGACTTTCATTTTTGAATGCAGTGATAAACTGCATTTAATGGCAATGGTTTACAGAAGTGTTCTGAGTTCATGCAGTGATTTCCACCACAGAATCCAGTCTGTTTATAATGAGTGCTGCCTGAGGGCCTGAATATCACAGCTATTCAAAATTGGATTTTGGCCTTGTCCCATGCGTGCAGTGAATTTTCTGTATTCTCGGAATCTTTTATGATATTATGCACCATAGAGGATAAAATCTCCAAATTCTTTGCAATTTTAAGCTGAAAATGTTATTATTAAATTGTAGAACTATACTCTTCAAAAAAAGAAATGCAAAGCCATATTTCATGGCATTTGGGTACTCAATTAAATACATAAATTACATGGCAGAGAAACTCAATTTTTTTTACAGTTTATCGATGGCAATCCACTTTGCTCTTATGACGGAGACAGGTCTCAAGGTCATGATGAAGGTCACTTGAGGTCAGTAATGAGTGTGCCCTCCTCGTGAGTTGATGACTGCCTGGCACCTCCTGCCAACAGAAGCAATGAGATGACAAATCACATGCCGGGGAATCGCAGTGCGGCAACAAGCTGCGGCAGAGTCTGGGGTTGTGGTTGTTGCCGACGTGCATGTCTGTGTAACTCGTCCCACAAACGTTATATGGGGTTCAAATCTGGTAAATCTGGAGGGCCAAGGAAGAACATTGAAGAGTATATTTCCCCATGCAATTTTTCCTAGAGTGGTTAAGCCTTCACCATGTTTACTTAGGAAAGATTTTTTATATCCAATCATGTTGCTAAACTGTTGCTAAATAATCTAATTGGCTGTGAGATGCTCTGCAGTTGTCTTTTTTTTTAGCATCGTGTGACTTTTCCAGTGTTTTATTCTCCCATTCCAAATTTTTTAAAACATGTTGCTGTCATCAAACTCAAAATGAGCAGATATTTTTCGAAAAACAATAAAATATATCAGTTTCAACATTTGATACATTGTCTTTGTCCTATTATCAATTAAATGCAGGGTTTTCGTTGATTTGTAAATCATTGCATTCTGTTTTATCTGCATTTAATACAGTGTACCAACTTTTTGGAAGTGGGGTTGTATTCATTAATCATTATCTCATTGTGGCTGAATTCGCACATTGGCAAAGACCAAGCCGTAGAGCAACTGGCCAGTATATTATTAGCTGGCATTATTGTTTATTGCAACACAAATAATCAAGCATTTACTTATCCACATTAATGATTACTTAAAACATCAATATGTCTTTCAAAGATTCTGCAGTCTTGTAGCTCATCAAATGGCAAATATTCCCATAGGTGTAGATTTGGGGAGGGATGATCGGGACATGCCTCGAGCAACTTTCTGTCTTGGCAAGAATATCCCGACCAACTTTTGGTCTTTGGGGAAAATGAAAGAAACGCAGAATTGTAAATTTATCATGCTCCAGTCCAAGGTAGTGTTAGCACCTCCGCGGTTTACAGCTATGTCCAATCTGTAGTGTTTATCTCAGCAGTAGTCCCGTAACTAATGATGTTTTAAGAAATAATACCGCACGTAAAGATCCTGAATAGGGAGAATTGCGATCAGTCTTGCTAGCATAGCTACATTCCCAATCAGTTGGTTTTAATGTCCACTTTACTAGAACTGAATGGGTTTTGTAAGTGCACATAGGTGATTTACACTGGTCAGGTTGTTGAAAGTGAGCAAGTTCCAAAAAATGGCTGATATTCAAGTACTTAATGATCAGTGGCGGAAACACGAAAAAACAGGGTGCAGCAACCCAGACACACGCGATGGAGACCTGTTGACGCCTAAACATATGACTGTGGTACTGAAAAGGACCGCTGTGGTAGTCTAAAGTAAAAATGAAATCTTTGTACTAATCATGTTAAATGTGGGATATGGTAAATTGTTTGTCTTTAAAACTGGGGTGGGTTATAAAGAGCACAAAAGCCAAATAAATCTTGGTTATGGAAACGAACATTTGATCTGTTATAATGATGTAAATATGAAAGGTTTCGGGGCAAAAGGGGATATGTCCCATTTTGCCTCAAAACCCTTCATATGTAGGGGCTTCTGTTGCACCTAGATAATGAAATTCTTTTAACTGAAGTTCATGGTGGCTAGGCTGCATATTATCTGTCAATATTATGGAAAATGTCCCTCCTCTCACTTCCCTTTTGTGTGGATTTTTGAGAAATAGCTTTTATCATGACCAATCAAATGCCAAATAGACTATTTTTAGTAGCTGGCATGCCTTTCTCAGTGATTTTACTGAAAATGCAGGCATCAAAAACAAACACTGGAATAGGAGCAAAAAAAGTAGAGAGGAAAAGGAGACAAGAGTAAAACTGCTTAACGTAGATTCCTATTTTTGTCTTCTTATGTGTCGTGCAGCAGAACACCTAATAGACAACAGATAGAGTTGCTTCAGCTAGCTACAGTACTATCTAGGTAGCTAGCTCACTTATTAACTGCCTGCTGAGACCGACTTCCATCCTACATTCATCCTGGCATCCAACTTTTTTCACATGCGGCTGGTTTATTGTTCCCAGCTATTCCCATTTTGCAACTGAAGACTGTCGCAAACTGGATTTAAGTACCTAGCTTGCATCTGTTTGTCGTACAAAGTGTAAGTGGACACTGCTTTGGTGATTTTAGATCTTTTAAAAACGTGTTAAATGATGAAAAAATTTGTTTTACTAATTAAATTCGTGTGGGTCTGAAAATGCCAATCTGGGTAATTCTAAGAAAAATTCTAAGTTTTAAAACAATTGGCTACATGGGAACTATGAGGGCTGTTAGGACACAGAAATTGAGCCAGCTAGCAACACGCATTTCTGGGTCTGTACTTTGTACAGCCATTATTGTGTGACTGGCATCAGAGCGTAGCTGGATTACTAGCTAGCTAGCTAATAAATTATCATTACTGATTGTAACATAACATAACATAACTGATGAGAATAGGCCATTCAGCCCGACTAGGCTCTCCATTCTCCTCTCACGAAAGTGAACCGAACACTTTTTTATTTTACACCCAGATGGAATTTAGAACTAAATCTAGTCTGGTCTTGAAAACTCCTGGAGTTTCTGCCTCTATGATATTGCCAGGCAAGCTACTCCACACTGAGATCCCACTCTGCGTGAAAAAAAATATTTCCTAATATTAGTGCTAAATTTACCCATGGCTAACTTCCATTTGTGAACCAGAGTTCTGCTAACAAATCTCGGTTTAAGTAATCCTTCATAGTTAACTTTGTTAAACCCTTCAATATATTTGTATACCTCTATCAGATCGCCCTTTTACTGAGACTGAAGAGGTTAAGAGTCTTCACCCTCTCCTCATAGCTTTCATCTTTTATACCAGGAATGAAATTTGTGGCTCTTCTTTGAACTTCTAAAGCCTCTAAAGACATAGATGTCTTTCTGAAGTGTGGTCCCCAGAACTTTACATACCGGTAATACTCTAAGTGTGATCTGAAGAATGCATTGTACAACAAATTATTACCCCCTTAGATTTACACTCAGTACTTTTGGCTATATATCTCAGCATCCTATTGGCCTTTTTAACTGCTACAGCGCAGTGGCTAAAACCTGTAATCACTCCCAGATCCTTTTCAAGTAGATCACATTCCAGTTTTATACCCCTCAAAAAGTAATCCCGTCTAATGTTTTTATTTCCGACATGTAGAACTTTACATTTAGCTACATTGAATTTCATTTGCCAAGTTTTTTTCAAATTCTGAATTCTATCTGAATCATCCTGAATCACATTAGTAGACTCTAAACTGCTCACCAAACCTCCCAATTCAGTATCATCTGCAAATTTAACTAATTTGCTTTCAGTGTTCCTATCAAGATCATTAATGTAGATGAAGAAGAGCAGGGGTCCCATAACCGATCCCTGAGGGACTTCACTTCCCACAATGCCCAGTTCAGATGAGATCCCTCTTTTTGTTCTGTCCCATAACCAGTTCCAAATCCATTCCAAAATACATTCTATAATTCCTATGGTCCTAATTTTAAAAATGAGCCCCTCAAGCAGTACTGTATCAAATTCTTTCTGAGCATCCAAGTATATGATATCATGGGCCCTGTTCTGATCAAAAGTCTTGGTGGCCTCTTCAAAGAATTCCAAAAGGTTCGCCAGGTATGACCTTTCCTTATGGAAACCACTTTGGCTATCCTTCAACTTGTTATTATGTTCAAGAAATAATTGCTGCTTGTCTTTAAAGTGCTTGTTCATCCAAAAATAAGATTTAAACCACGAAATCTTTCATATAAAAACATTGTTTGTACATGGTCATTTCAAATTGTAATCAGTCATCACAAATTCATACGCATTTCACAGTGGATTGCGATTAGCTCAGAAAGAATTTATCTTCGGCTATCTTCAGCAATGACTTCACGCAAGGTATCTAGCCGGCAGCAGAGAACACATTGTCAATGTCATTGGACTCAGTGATTTGTAACTATGGATTAATTCCCTTGGGAAAATTCCAGATTTCTGCCTTGTTTACGGCTCCAACAATAATTCCGATGCAAGCAGAGGCATCATGGTCCATGAATTTCCCCCCCCAAAAAAAAACCCAGGATTCAAAAGGCATGGGTGGATTTTGTGAAGAGGAAAGAAGCGGATTTCATGGTGCCCGGATCAGGATTGGTGATCTACTCTAAACACTTCACTGATGACTGCTTTTATCAGCCAGATCCTGAGTCACAGGAAAAGTCTGGATATCACTGTGGATTAGTAATGACTGAAATCGCTGGTTAATAAGTCAAACCCAAACCGCTCCGGTCCCGAATTTTCCCCATCTATTCTGTACTCAGAAGAGCCAGTAAATATGCCCAAGCGCCGCTTAATAAGCCCATCCTAAAATGAGTGTAGAAACTATTTTATTCTAAAAAATGACTTGAAATGATACTAAATCCATCCTGCACCACGAGACCTTGAGTAAAATCGAAACTTCGGCCATGATAGCGAAGCCAGAATGAGACCAGGAGCTGCAACTGGAGATTAAAAAGCTTCTAGTCTGTTCAAGTCAATGGGATGAACAATTCGTTAGTTAGCATGCTAATGCTTTTCGCCATTAAATTAATATATTCAAGTTTCTATGACAACTGTTTCACATGTAACTTAAAATTTAATAATGGAAACCTTTTGCATGCTAGACAGACAGCTGTGCAAACAGGGCCTCATTTGAACAGCATCAGCCCTGTTGTTCGTCGAGTATTCACTGTGGAATGAAGGTTGCGTGTTGTCATCATATACGTAGGCTATCTATTTTACTCGTCATAGCCTAATAAAACTCTCAGTCAGTGCGTTTACATGACGTTAGAGAAAATCAAATTATTGTGTTGGTCCGACTATAACCGGACTTCTAAAATGCATGTAAACATGTTAGTCCGACTGGAATCGTGCTAAATCGAATTTCTCATAGTCCAACACAACCAGATAATGCGGTTAATAGTCACATAATGCCTGCATGGATACACTTGAATCGAACCGAACTGGACTATTATGAAGATATTTTTGTGTCTTTATCATGCAAGCAAAAAAAAAAAAAAAAAAAAACTTTTTTGAAACCATATTTCGAATTTGTAAGTAAAAACAAGCAAAGTATTGGGTACAGGGTAAGTGGATTTGGTTACAGACATAAGAATTTTGCTTTTGAAGCAGACTTTTTATCTTGCGTTACAAAAAGTTTTGGTTACGAATCAGTCATCTTTGAGCGTTGAACTAACATTATATCATACATACCAACCCCAATGGTTTGTCCGTATTTAATACGAATTTTGAGTTTTTGAAATGAGAAAGAGTGAACTGGTCAAATAGTGCAAAAATTGCGGCTCTCACCAATATTTTTTTTGGCAGAGGCTATTCGCCCCGCGGCAGTTCAGCGCGAAAGATCAAAGAGCGGGGCGGATTATAAAATGAAATCTCTTATTGGCCCAACTACGGGGCAAATAGCAGAAGTGCTTCCCTTATCCGTTCCACCGCGGTGCGAATAGCAGAACTGCTTCTCTTGTCAACCCCGTTGCGGGGCAGATAGCCGATCCCTTTCCCCCAATTCACCCTGCTGCGGGGCAAATAGCCGCTTCCATTTTTTTTAATGCGAAAACATCGTACAAGCATAGCAAGAAGCATGTATGTCAACTAATACGGACTGCCCGTAAATTATTAGGATTTCCCTCCAATTACGCAGATTATGGATTTAGAGAGATAAAGTTATACGGATTTTTAATCCCAGGGACAAAGCAAATCAGCCACGAGGCATAGCTGGTATTGGAACCATACGTTGTCTGTCCGCGTTAACACAGTAACATAGGGACCGTTTTTGATTCAACCTTAAGACATTGCACCAACTGGGATAAAAATGAAACTAAGTTCGAAGATGAGTATGATAGGTGAGACAGATAATGTTTAGCATCATTATACATGTTTTAGTCCAGTCCTACGTCATGCAAGCACCCTGCTGTCATCGCGGCTGGTTCAATTCCAGATGGTCTCTAGTTAGAAAAACAAATTATTATTGAAAGTTATTAATTATTGGAAGCTATTCATTTTGACAACAATGAAAGAGCACATGAACACACACCACGGTAAACAAACAACAACCAGATGCTTCTTCTGGTGACACAACATAATTTGCCGTTGGCCATAGTGGACCACATTTTGGAGCTTCTGCTTATCGTGCGAACGGCAGGCTTCACTGCATTGGCTGTTACTACATGTCAGCCTTCTCCCTCATGCTGTACGACTGGAATGACAAGAATAGGCTATGGATAAGAGAAAAGCGATTTTGGTCAAAATTTCCACGAAGTGGAGCGCAAAGGATCCCCCACACGCCCGTGTATAACATCGGCACGACTAATATCACTGTCCTGGATGAGGCTTTGGGGTTTTTCATTGTCAGACTTGAATAGAAAGCTTATTAAGCATTTAAAATATTTTAATTAAAATTTCACACTCCATTTATAATTTCATGGATGAAAAAAATATGTAAAAAATACCTTTTAAAAATCATACTAATTTTTGAAGGATTTCACAGGTATTAACTGGTGGTAATTCAGGTGCGATGCCGAAGAGGTTGACATGTATGGTTACATGGAGGCAAGTTGACATTAATGTCCCTTTTTTAATTGAACCACCTTTAAACTCAGCATGGCACAATTTCACTTCAAATGCTGGCTTGTAATCTAAATGCCATGGAATCTGTCGCGGTCGACATCTCTTTAAAACTCAGCTTATGCTAGACATCAACTGCAGCAATCAACTAGGCTAGCTAGCTAGCTACATTTTTGCTGCTCGCTAGCCTTTGTCGCCAAGGCTTGAGTGTATCGCTGAATAGGCCGATATATAATTAAGTCTATTCGCCTCTTCCGCGATACACTCCAGCCTTGACGGCACAGGTCAGCGAACAGCAAAAACGTAGACAGTTAGCTAGCCACGTTCGTTCCTGCAGTTGCTGCCTGGCATATAAGCTGATTTTTAAAGAGATGTTAACCGCGACAGATTCCATGACATTTACAAGTCAGCACACGTAGTGAAATCATGCCACGCAGCATTCAAAGGCAATTCAATTAAAAAGGGACATTAATGTCAACTTACCTCCATGAAATGTCAGTTCAACACTCAGTTTTCCATTGTATAGCACTTACAGTGGGAAGGAGGGACCTGTGCGTGTGTACAGCCATGCTGTCAGGCCAAGCCAAACCCACCAATAGTCGCTCTCCTCTCATTTGTCATTGTAGATCCGGCCCATTTCATCCAATTCATTTTGTAAGCAAAGAGAACTGATTCGTAACCAAAATTTTTAAATCTCAAGCAAAGAGGACAGATTCGTAACCAAAACTTTTTGTGACACAAGAAAAAAGTCTGCTTCAAAAGCAAAATTCTTACATCTGTAACCAAATCCACTTAAACTGTAACCGATAATTTGCTTGTTTTTACTTACAAATTCGAAATTTGGTCTCAAAACAGTTTTTTTGCTTGCATGATAAAGACACAAAAATACCTTCATAGACTATGCGCTGTGAGCATGCTCCGCTTTCTTCGTACGGGGATTTGACTCGGAAGTCTTGTGGACATGTAAACACCAAACTGCTTAACGACAACTCTGAGCTCTAACTAAATAGCAAGTTTGCACTGAGCAGTAACAATCCTCGTCTGCAAGGGTATTGGTGCTTGAACAGTAACGCCTTGGGGTCTCTTCTTCTACCATTAATCTGCATTATTTAACAAATTACTTGTGCGTCCTCTGAAAATTTTCCTTCCACTCGCCATCGGAAAAAGGACACTCTCCCACCGGTCATTACTCTTGACCCGAATCCAACATGCACGGGAAGCCCGGGAGCGCGTTTCCCGATAGCACAGATGCTAATGTACATAGTTGGAACCACAGACTATCAATGGACGAACTATGTTAGTTGCTAGGAATTACGCTTCTGGGAAATGCACTTTGGGTAGTAGAAAGGGCACAAAGTAGAGCATTGCGGCGTTTTAGCCAAGTTTAGGCTAACGCGATAACCACCAGGGATAGCGTGCATCTGAATTATACAAAAAGAATAGCGAACAGCCAGTATTAAATGTGCAAAGCTGAAAGGTTGTCCATGTTCTCGTCACTCGATTTTATACAGTCAATGCACTCGACATGCTACTTGTTTGCCGCCAGCTAACTTGTTTGTCAAATGTTTGGTCTGTGATGTAAAAGGTCAATCAGAGAAAGATGCGACACGAACAAGCTGAAAGGCATATTGCCACCTATCGTAGCAGAGATGGGCATGCTTCGGTCAATAAATTGAATTACGTCCAATGCATGTATACTGGGACAAGGACAGTAGTCCGATTGCATGGCGTAAGCGAGCTATTACTCGATTTAGCTGTGCATGTAAACGTACTAAGTAAGTAGTTTTGGTGCAGCTTGCCTACTGGCTTATTGTCACGTTGTACCTTTTCCCCGTGATGTGAAAAATGTTTGTTTTCATTATTAATGGAAATAATATTTTTGACAAGATCTTGTTTTCCTATTGTTTTCAGCTTGACTTCCGCGTTTGGAACACCTCCCGTTACGTCACATATGTGACCCTCCAGCACCAAACCAGTCACATGGGTCAATTTTTCAAATATGAGTTTTTGAAAGGGCATTTAATATGAGCCCAAAAACTCATATTTGAAAAATTGACCCATGTGACTGGTTTGGTACTGGAGGGTCACATATGCCAATTGGCAAATTAAGGTCAATCTTAATTTTCTCTTCAGAAATCTCCACTCAGACCTCAATAAAAGGCTGATTTTTGAAAAAAAGCAGGAAATTTGGGGCATTAAATTAGCAGGATACTGTTCATGAACTGTTTGGGCAAACGTAAACCAGAGTAGTTTTTATTTGAGAAAATTTGATGAATTTGCTCTTTAACGATAGATTCCAGTATTTTGCATGCAATGCAAGGGCAGCCACCTTGTTTTTGGTTTATGCAATTTTGTCTGATAATTCTTTATCCTCGGTCTCAATTTCTGCTAAATAATTTCCGGCATTGGAAAAGCCCTGTGGCCTAATAGGATTCCGCTCCATGATAAAATTCTAAACAAACTATACTGAACTGCAAAATATAGGCAAGTTCTAAAATGATGTCCAAATTCAAAAATATGTGTTTGTATTATCGAGGGATGTTATCCACTGTGTAATTTGCCTGCAAACTCTCCATCTTGATGTTTACACATTCATGTGTCTGCAATTCCAGTCAAGGTGCTCCTCTAAAACACATTGCCCAAACACACCATGGAACCAGGAAAAACATTTACTTGGAGGAATTCTGATGCGCATTTTTTCTGACAATAAGGGGTATTAAAGCCCCCTATTTACTTGACTCATTCATCACTATTCAAGTGGTTTTCAAGATGCAAAGATTGAATGCATGTCAACGAGGACACGGGATTGGGTGCCTATAAGCTGGCCAGAGTGTACAGGATGTTGCCTTCAAGGCGCACATTATCACCATCTATCGTTTTCGAGAACGATTTGCCACCACGCTTTGCGTCCCAGAAGTGGCAGGCCGAAGGTGACCGCACAAAGGCAGGACAGGCACATCCAACGACAGCATCAGTGCGATCCTTGCCCCTGTGACAATCAAACAGCTCGGCAGACCATCACCATAAGACGGTCAATAAGACGGCGGTGACACCATAAGACGTCAACTCCATTCCAACAACCTGCAATGCCGTCATCCTGCTCGTCATCCGATTTTGACTCGTCATCGACAGGACCACTACATCAGAAATGGTGGCATAGACAGTAGTAACGTATCATTTTTTCTGAAGAGTCAATTTTGCATTTCTTATGCTGATGGAAGAGACGGAATATGGCGAAGACGTGGGGAATGTTATGTAGATCCATGTGTTATGGAGAGGAAGGCATGGAGTGGTCCGAGTGTAATGATATAGTCTGAAATTAGTCTTAATTAAAGACTAGGGCC
This sequence comes from Gymnothorax javanicus, assembly GCA_029692085.1. Lineage (NCBI taxonomy): Eukaryota > Metazoa > Chordata > Actinopteri > Anguilliformes > Muraenidae > Gymnothorax > Gymnothorax javanicus. Next base: position 101,309,021 of record CM056194.1, on the reverse strand, counting down.
AGTTGTCTTCCAGAATATTGGTCTTGGCAGGGGAAATGGCGTAACAGCTCAGCAGTACATTGTCCAAGTCCTCCGACCCCATGTAGCTACATTTTTTTGCTCAACATCGACTACACTTTTTCCAGCAGGATAATGCAAGACCACACTCGGCTAGAGCTACACAACTATCTTTGCAGCAGCACAACATTGCAGTTTGCTGTGGTCATCCATGAGCCCTAATGAACTTTTGTGGGACAAGCTCCAAAGAAGGCCTGATCATGTGCATCCAAGGCCAACAACTGAAGCTTAACTTCAGGCAGCCATAGTTCAGACATTACCCAGCATTCCAATGGCCTTCTTCAACCGTCTGATCCATTCCATGTACAAGAAATGCACTGCTGTTGTTAATGCAAATGGGGGACATACATGGACACTAGCTGTGGATGATGTTTCTGTTGTGGGGACGGGATTATCACCTCATCTTTTCAATTTTCAGTTCAATTTGCATCGTTTCACACAAATGTCGCACAGTTGCTTGGGGAAAGTTCCTCCACTCCTCCTGTAGTGCTGCGGTCAACTCGGCAACGTTGTGTGGCTGACATTGATGCTGGCGCACACGACAACCCATTTCATTCCACATGTGTTCAGTGTGGTTAAGATCGGGTGAAATGGATGGCCAAGGGAGAACATCAATCCCTGCTCATTGGAGAAAGTCTCTGGTGAGGCGTGCAGTATGGGGACAGGCGCTGTCGTGTTGGAACGTGAACGGTTATCGTTGTTGTCCGTGGTTGTTCAACAGTGATTGGAGAACTGGTTTTAAAATCTCATCCACATATTGCTGTGCCGTTAGATTTCCACGAATCACAACAAGTTATCTCACATTAATGGATGCCCAGACCATGACATGACCCCCAACAAACCGATTTCTCTCCTGAACACACTTGTCTTGATGACGTTCATATTGCCTCCTGCACATTCGTTGCCTCCGGCACCTTAACTCCACAGCTCGCAGTCGGCGAATCACAGTTAGGGCATGGATGGGACGTCCATGGCGCCCTGTCGTGTTCCGAGCTGGTTCTTCAGATTAATTCGCCGGATGTGTCGATCCTGACGTGCCATCATAACCAGAAGTTGTCCTGGTCGGGGGCGGTCGTGAACGCTTCCTGTCTGTTGGTAGCGATGCTCCAGTCTGTTGATGGTGGATGTACTGAACCTTAACCAGCGGGCAACCTCTCCTTGAGATGTTCCCACAAGCAGCATCCCCAAAGCTCACTCCCTTTGCTGTTCTGTAAGCTGTGGCATTCTGACATTGATGCTGATGGGGATGAACCACTGCGCCTTTTATGCATCCAATGTCTTGCTTTGCACTTGCATGTCATTCAAGTGATGAATTCAACCTGCTGCTAATGACATGACAAAGTTACGTTTTGGAAAAGTGATCCCCTGACAGACGCACAAACTGAGTTTGAACCCAGACTTGCACAAATTCCAGCTTTTAACCTTCATACCACTATATTTCTTCTGTGGTAATTTTGATGGCTGCAAAAAATCAGCTACAATTTTAAAAATTAGGTGTAGCGTTTGTTTCAGTATACATTATTCTACTGCAGTACTGAAAGAAGGCCTTGGATTAGTTTTTTTAGTTTAGCATTCTTCAGTTTTTTTTTGTTTGTTTGCTTTTCTTTTGACCTAGCACACATATTACACTGAACAAAAATATAAACACCCCATGTCAAATTTTTGAGTTTTTATTAACAAAACACTGGAATCGGGATTCGTCTGTGAATAGCACTCTTCTCCAGCGTGCCAAGGGCCATCGAACTTGTGCGTTTGCCCATGCGAGTCGGGTCCAACGCCGGACAGCAGTGAGATTCAGACCACGGTGAGGACGCCGAGCGTGCAAGTTGGCTTCTCGCAGGCGGTTACGGACTGTCTGTGGTGTGATGCGTCTGTTGTGCAGACCAACGGTCTCATCCGCTGAGCGTGTCGCTGATCTGAGCCGATCCCATAGGTGGACGAGCCGGATGTAGCGATCTTGTGCTGGTGTGGTCATACGTGGCCGACGTGGATGAGGTCAATTTGCTGTACTGCACATCTGTCGCAAACAAACTCTCTAACAGCCTATCGTCCGATAGTTAACATTCAGCTGCACAGCGACCGCTCTGGTGGACATCCCTGCATCCAGCATGCCAATGGCACGTTCCCGCATGACCTGAGACATCTGAGGCAATGATGACTTTTGACAAAATTTGACATTTTTGGGTGGCCTTTTATTGTCCCCAGCATAAGGAGTGTCTGATACTGCTCATTCTGTCTGATCACCGTCTGGAAATGCCACACCCATGTACTGAGTGAAATCACTGCATCACTGAGCAAATGCTCACTGACAGAGAGATGGATTAAAAAATGGTACACAAATCAAGAGAAATATCCCTATTGTACAAGTAAAAGTCAGCATATGCTCACTTAGAGTTGTTAACTCCATGTGGCATCAATATTTGACATGGGGCGTTTATATTTTTGTTCAGTGTACAACATAAAAGGGATAGTTTGGATTTTTTCAAATGGGGTTGTATGAGGTACTTTTACAGTACATAGTCAGTGTATTACCTACAGTAGATGGCGGTCGGCAGCCCCCAGTCAGGAGAATCCGGCGAGAGAAAAAACATGGACACCAGCTGTGGGCAGGACCAGAAACAGAGTGTATTTTAACCACCCAAAAGTAGGCAAACCAAAACAAAAATCACTATCAGTTCAAGTGTATGCTATGTGTAGTTTTATTCCACTGCTTTACTTTGTTGTCAGACAGCCTCCTTTTTTTTGCACTATATTTCCCTCACTGTGACACTTCCGGTATTCCTACGCATTCCGCGCACTGTGTTTACACCCCATATCAACTGTCTGGGTCAGAGAGAAGCTGTTACGATTGCGAGATCAGACCATATTTTCACTTTGGAGTATAGTAATGGTACGTGCTTGTGCGTTTCCAGGCTGTTCTAACAAAGCAGTCACCTGGTCACCATATACAGTACTGTGCAAAAGTCTTAGGCACATTGACAGTAATTTCTTAGGGAAAATACGCTTGCAAAAATAATGAAATAAAAAGGTTCTAATCACTGAGAAATGTGCTATGCAGAGCTGTAACCTGTTAAAAACTAAATCAATATTTGGTTTGCCAAAAAAATTTGGGGGCACTGTCCTGTTATGCTATAGTTTTATAAGATGATTGGCTTATTGCTTGTTTCAAGTAGAGCGCAAAACTTGCCACTGTTCTTCTGCAGACTGACTGTCTCACTTGTGTCTGTCCCTCCAAGAAATTGCAGACAGTCGTGATGATGTTGACATCAGGGCTCTATCAAGGCTGTATTATCTGTATCGGCTGTTTTTTAGTGAAATACAAGCATTTATTTATAAAACTTCTCTTTAAATTAGTATTTGGAATTTCAAATTTACTTTCTATCTTCAGAAACTAATATGGAATCAAAAGTAAACATCTAATACAGATTTAAATTTTCAGAATTTAGGGTGCCTAAGACAATTACACGGCACTGCACATTTCACTGTATTCCAGCGAATGATATTGGCATTAGACAGCTGTGGCTAGTTGCACTAAATATGGACATCAACACTCCATGCCTTGGCCCAACTCCGTGTTTGCAATGATCATTTTCTTGAAGGTGATAATGTAAAACCCCCGCCAAATACGCTGGATCAGCACTTGAAGAACACTGCTCTACCCAAACCTCAGGTAAGATGTTGCTAGATAGCTTCAAATAACTTACATGAAAGTATAGTGAATGTGAAGTTACGCCATTTTCTGAGCAATGCACTCATATTACATTCAGCGCGCAGATGCTATCAGTAAGTGCAGCTAACCCATATCGTGTGGGTTCATTATATTTGAAGCAGATATAAATTATTTCATTGTTTTGTTGCTGCTACCAATTAAAGTAAAAACTTTCACTAAATGTCTGAAAAAATGTGTTCTACATCATTCACTCTTTTCCATGACATCTATTACAATACCCATGTGCCTCACCGATCTTTAACCCAGCTCAGTAATCACCAGTTGCAGGTGAGCGTAATTAAGTGCAGGGTGAAGAATGTGAAAGGAGCAGGGCTGCAAGCGCCAAGCCTTACAAGTGCAAACACAGAGTTGTGCCAAGGCTGCCCGTGGAGTGTTGATGTCCTTTTTTAGTGCAACTAGCCACAGCTGTCTTATTGCCAATATCATTCATCGGAATACGGTGAAATCTATATGGTGACCAGGCGACTGCTTTGTTAGAACAGCCTGGAAAAGCAAAAGCGCGTACCATTTTTGTACTCCTAAGTGAAAATACGGTCTGATCTCTCGATCGTATCAGCTTTTCTCCGACTAATTTGCTGTGCAAACACAGTGCGCGGAATGCGAAGGAATACCGGAAGTGCCACAGTTAGGGAAATATAGTGCAAAAAAGGAGGCTGTCTGACAGCAAAGTAAAGCAGTGGGAAAAAAATGAGCTTCGCGGCTTCAGCCCCGACATATTGAATAATAGGTGAAGATGACTTAGTTGGAGTGAAAGGTCATTCGGGTATGAAACCTGGACAAGGCACGGCTACCCACCAAGGCGAGTTCACATATGCAAAGTGAAGTTCCTAACCCAAGCGGTTACAGAGAAATGGCCTGGACAATGGCTGGATGTCCTGACGCCCGTCCGCCCGCCTGCCTGTCTGCAAAGGGGACGACAGTACCCCTCTGCCCCCTTATTATATTCATCCCCATCCTCTTCACCTCTTCATCCTCTGTAATCCCAACTATGTCATAGTTTCCGCTAATCATAACAACCTTGAGTTCAAGAGAATGTATTTTTATGCTTCTAGCATTGAAATAAAACCATTACAGACTATTACTTCTGCACCTTCTCTCCAGTTCTCCAGTTACGTCCTGGTCAAAGCCCCTTTTTTGCTTTAAAAAATATCCTCACTGGTGCATGTAGCACTGTCAGCTTCCATTAGGGCAGTCTGCATTTCCCTATTCATATCACGCTCAAACTTCCCTGCCCCCCAACTCCCTAGTTTAAATGAGCCTATGCTACCCTAAACGTGCACTGGCCCAATGCAAAGGTACCCCTCCGGTTCAGGTATAGCCCATCACGCTTGTACAGGTCACCTCTGTCCCAAAAAAGTTCCAGTGCCCCATAAATCTGTACCCCTCTTTCCTACACTAGGTTTGTAGCCATATGTTAAATTTAAAATAAAACTCTGCTTCCCTCTGCGTGCAAGTGGTACCGGAAGAATCCTGGAGAACAGTACCTTGGAGAAGCTGATCCTAATCTTTTCTGCTAATTGCGTAAATTTGTGTTGGAGAACCTCAAACCTACCCTTACCCACGTCATTTGTTTCAAGTTGGACCATGACCCCTGGATCCCTCCTCGTTCTGGCTAGGAGCTTGTTCACACGCTCCAGGAGGTCTCCTACCTGGGCACCAAGCAGGCAACACACCGTACGAGACTCCCAAACAAACTATGCTGTCTACCCCTCGAATAACTGAGTCCCCCACAATTACCAACTCTCTTTTCTGGGGGGAAGAGGCTAACAGGGTGCCCTAAGGCTCATCAGTTCCCCCACTCTCAGGCCTAGGGGCCAAGTCGAGTTCCTGCAAGGGCCGGAATTGATTGAATGCTTCAACCTCTGGAGAAGCTGCCATTATGCGGCATGCACACCCTTTCCTGTGCTTGTGTGCTTGGAACCAATTGTGAACTATGTAGTGCTGCTAACTGGCTCAAGACCAGGAACCTTGCTCTCCAGATGCTCAATCAGCTGGCATTGGTGGCAGACAAACTCACCCTGGAAATCTCTTTCCAGCAGAGCAGTCATCCTGCAACCATCACATAGTTTCAGCCACATTTTGACCCCTACCAAATGCCCCATTTCTCCGTCAATAGCAGTAAAAAATTATCACTGCCAAGACAAGCACAGAAACCATAATTTATAAACCTGAGAAGCTCTGAGCAGCACTTGCAACAGAAACCATAGAGAAAGATATATAAATAAATAATAAGCTTCTTTCACAGGGCTTAGTTCTAGTTAACAACAATTATACCAAATTGATTCAAATTTAATAGGTAATAAGCACACAGACGGCTCATTAAACTTCATAAAGTCCCTGTATTATTGATATACTAGTCTCTAACAATATAAGAAAGCTCAGTCCGAAATTGAATAATCACAGACTGGCTTTTCCAAGTAACATTCTCGAATGATTGACTTCACCTACCCCTGCTGTCTAATAAATAGGAAATCCCACATACCAAAAAAAAAAAAAACGACAGGGGTAGCTAGTCAGTGAGCAAGACTTGAACGGCCATTACAACTAAGAGAACCCGGAGGACTGAAATAGCCCTCTAGTTAACGTTGCTCTTTAATTAATGAAACCCAGCTGAATGAACAGCTCACATAACCATCACCCTAATAACTAAACACAAAATCCCAGAACCCAACTCAAAAATGCTAACGGTCTACTGTCTAGCTAGTCATGAACAGCAATTACAATCAACAGAAACCGAAGAAGAGTAAAAACCCTGGTCAACGGTAGTCTTTAATTAATTCCGAATGAACAGCTCACTTACCTTTCATCAAAATACGACATCCCAGAACAAGTTTTAGCTAAGCACTCAAATAACGAAACCTGACGTTGAAAAGTTGGCAAACATTCATTAAGTTCCAGGAAACAGGAGAAAATAAATGCTTGAAACTATCTAGCTAACTATGTGTTTACACATAAAAGCCCTCCAGGAAGTGTCAGTCCTTTATTGATATACCCTTAAAAAAAGCATCCACGTAAGAAAACAGTCCAAGTTGTAACTGACTAATTCAATAGTTTACTTGACATTGAGTTGCTGGCTAAGATTAGTGGGCTAAATTAGCCACAATGACCAGACAATATTTTAATAAAGCCCTCAAAAATACCTTTGTTTTAAGTATTAGCTATGTATATACTACGGCGTGCATATCTGGCTGGCAAACTAACATATATATTAATTTCAATTTGCCCTCACCCAGATCAGCAACTTCATTCAGCTATTTGCTTATCAAATAGCACTGGCTTTTTTCCCCACGGAACAGGGGTCACCTTATCGCTACGGAATGATTTTGGGCTTTTGCACAGAGAAAAGTCGTCATCAGTTCATCTAAGTTGGACTGCGCCAACCAAAAGTCATGAAAACGTGGCGTATTGGGGATGCAAATGTTTGGAACATTCCACAGGTGAACAGGTTAATTGGAAACAAGTGAGTGTCATGATTAGGTATAAAAGGATCATCCCTGAAAGGCTCAGTCGTTCACAAGCAAGGATGGGGCGAAGTTCACCACTTTGTGAACAATTATGTGAGCAAATAGTCCAACAGTTTAAGAACAATGTTTTTCAGCGTGCAATTGCAAGGAATTTAGGGATTTCATCATCTACAGTCCATAATATCATCAAAAGATTCAGAGAATCCAGAGAAATCTCTACACGTAAGCAGCAAGGCCGAAAACCAACATTGATGCCCATGACCGTCAGTCCCTCGGGCAGCACTGCATTAAAAACCGACATCGTTCTGTAAAGGATATTACCATGTGGGCTCAGGAACACTTCGGAAGACCATTTTCAGTTAACACAGCTCATCACTACATCTACAAGTGCAAGTTAAAACGCTACCATGCAAAGCCATATATCAACAACACCCAGAAACGCCGCCGGCTTCTCTGGGCCTGAGCTCATCTGAGATGGACTGATGCAAAGTGGAAAAGTGTGCTGTGGTCTGACAAGTCCACATTTCAAATCGTTTTTGGAAATCATGGACGTTGTGTCCTCCAGGTTAAAGAGGAAAGGGACCATCCAAATTGTTATCAGTGCAAAGTTCAAAAGCCAGCATCTGTGATGGTATGGAGATGTGTTAGTGCCCATGGCATGGGTAACTTGCACATCCGTGAAGGCATTATTAATGCTGAAAGATACATACAGGTTTTGGAGCAACATATGCTGCTATCCAAGCGACATCTTTTTCAGGGACGTCCCTGCTTATTTCAGCAAGACAATGCCAAGCCACATTCTGCATGTGTTACAATAGCGTGGCTTCATAGTAAAAGAGTGTGGGTAATTGACCGGCCTGCCTGCAGTCCAGACCTGTCCCCCAGTGAAAATGTGTGGCGCATTATGAAGCGCAAAATACAACAATGAGACCCCGGACTGTTTAGCAACTGAAGTCGTATATCAAGCAAGCATTGGAAAGAATTCCACCTACAAAGCTTCTACAATTAGTGTCCTCAGTTCCCAAACGCTTATTGAGTGTTGTTAAAAGGAAAGGTGATGAAACACCGTGGTAAACATGCCCCTGTCCCAGCTTTTTTGGAACGCGTTGCAGGCATCAAATTCAAAATGAGCAAATGTTTCCAAAAAAACAATAAAGTTTGAACTTTAAATATCTTGTCTTTGTAGTGTACTCAATAGAATATAGGTCAAAAAAGATTTGCAAATCATTGTATTCTGTTTTTAATCACATTTATACAAAGTCCCAACTTCATTGGAATTGGGGTTTGTACGCCAACAAAAATACGTGACCAATCCGTCATGTTTTGCGCCAGTGTGAACCTAGCATGAAGGGGAAAAGAATGGTGGGAAATTATCCGACACTAAACATTAAATACAACATACTATCGTGTAATTACGTAATCAATTGTTAAAGGCTTTATCAATTGCTCAATATTGTTTAGGTTCAACATAAATGTTAAAAACATTAATAACCGTTGTTAACTTGTATTCAAAAATCAAATCAAAAGTATTTAGGTACAAGATAGAAAAATAAGTTCATGAGTGTGCCATTTATCTATGAAAATAAGAAGTGCCTCTCTTAGCATCATTTAAAAAAATTTAAAAAAACACTCATCAGGATAATCTCTGAAATTGAAAAAGCAGTATTTGCCCTCAAATTATTGCAAATTTTTTTCTATCTCATGCATTTCGAGTGCTCGCACTTCATTCGTCCCAAACGGCTCTCAAATTGAACCTATGCCCTTGCAGATTCCTATGCTAGACTCACAAGTGATGTCATTTGCCCCAGTGTTCGTAACTTATTACGCTTAAAACATTTCTCATTTTGTGTTTTTTTTTTTTCGTTTTAATCTGGAAAACATTTTGAATACGTTAAAATAAATTACTCTTCTGAAAAAACACTCAAACGTGAGTTAAGTTTTGGATTAATTATTTGTTCTGTTGCCATCCTTACAATATCATGTATATTGAATTTATATAGTCAATGTAGCCTATCTGTGATCTCTTTTTCATTTCTTAAACACTTTAGAATCATCATAGGCTTATGTATTGGTCTTGATCATTCAGTAAATAAATTGTTTGATTGTTGATCAGGGAATCTTAAACAGGAACCGTTTGAGAGAAATTATGCATTAAAAGCAGAAAGGCTTCAATGCTCCGACAGCCTGCCACAGAAATCCCATAAGAAAAACTGGGGGCGTTAAGTTTTAGGAAGTTAAGCATTGAAAAGTAATGTATTAATGCTTAATATTTTGCGCTCCGTGACTAAGAAGCCTTGCTGTTGTAAGATGTGCTTACACACATTATCTTCCTGGAATAAGCAGGGGTTTTCCATGAAAAAGACAGCATTTGGAAAGCACCGTATGTTGTTCCATATATGCTTGCACCCTTATGCGTCAATTTTGCTCCTACAGATGTGCAAGTTATTCATCCTGAGTGCGCTAATGCAGCCCCAGACTATGACAGACACTGAATTTGGAACATTTTACTGATGACAGTCGAGAGAGTCCTTCTCCTCTATGGCCCTGAAAACATGACGTCCATTATTTGGAAAAACGATTTGAAAAATGGACTCAGCAGTTATGCGTCAGTTCATGTCAGATGAGCTTGAGCCCTGAAAAGTCTTGAAATATTTGTGAGCTCATGTGGTCACAGAAGCATGCTGGTTCTTAACGCAGTGCTGTCTGAGGGCTCAAACATCACGTGCATTCTGGTATTTAGCTTTGTCTCTCACACAGTGATGGCTCTGGCATCTCTGAATCTTATCACTATATTATGGATTGTCAATGGAGCGATCCCTAAATTCTGTGCAATCACATGTCGAGTAATGTTCTTAAGGGGTGATCTGGGGTTAAATGGGCAAAATTTGATTATTTTTCCAAAAATTTTTTTTTTGAATAAAAATATTCTATAATAACCCACCTTTAATAATCACTGATTGCTACAAGGATTAAAAACTGAATTTTGCCAGAAAATCATGATTTAAAAGCAACTGTGATGATGGAATTTATGCTTTTCACTCCAGGAAAGTGATAAACATTTGAATAATCAGATAATACTGTCTGAAAAATGGGTGTAAGCCACAGACTAAGACTGAACTCAACTTTTCAATGCGGTCTAATGCATTTTCCATTGATTTCCTAAGGTATTACTTCTTCCACGTTCCTCATGTTTGTGGCAGCCATAACTTTTTTATTTATCATTGAAAATCAATGAAATTTGGGCTGCAGGTACTTTACTTCATTAGAAATGCAATGACATAGGGAAATTTTGCCTATCTGTTACATACTTCGAATATTTTGAGTATTCGTCCAGATTCTCTAAAAATAATTTCAAAATTTGAGTAAAATGCCCCAAAATCACAAAACTGATAAATTGGGCAAAAGAATGGCTATGTCGTTGCATTTGGATAAGCAATGGCTTTTAAATGATGAAAGAAAACTGAATTCTATCAGAGTTAAAGAGGAATTGGTGCCAGAAGCTTTCTGCACATTTAATGAGCTTGCTCGATTACTATGGCAACCGCATAAACAGAAAAATGCCAACTTGTATCTTTTTTGGTGGTTATTACATATACCTCTTTAGATTAATTCTGAGTTGTTTCCTGATGTCATTTTTCATTTATCCCCAGATCACCCCTTAAACTTTTATCTCTCACAGCTTTTGGCAAAGCGACCCGCCTTGCACCTTCCTGCTGGTAAAGACCTGTGCCTTTTGTAACTGCTCATTTTATACCTGATCATAATTAAATCACCTGTTACCAATTCACCTGTTTATCTGTGTAATGCTCCAAATGGTTGTTTTCCAGAAAATTCCTCAAATTTTCCAGCCTTTTCATTCCCCAGTCGTTTTGGAATGGGTTTCAGGGGTCAAATTTGGAATTTGCAAATATTCTCAAAAATCAATACAGTTGAGGCAGTGAAACTATGAATATTTTTCTTTGTACTATTTTCAACACAATGTAAGAAAGTTTATAAGTGACTTGGTTCTTTATTTTATTTGAATTTTACACGCGGTCCTAATTCCTGTGCAATTGAGCTTGTTTTGAATTTCATAAAATTTCATAATGCAAAGTTACAAATATTGTAATTAATAAAACTAAGATGTAACGTCATGCAACGACTCAGCCGTGTCTTGATGGACATAAAGCAACAACAAGCAAATGTTATTTCCCTTAAAATCTGTCTTGGCAGCAGATACACAATATTAGGCGGTTGGATTTTAGCTTTCCGGCCCTGTGGGCCGATAAGCTTTTGTCGTGGTGTTGCGACTGTCGTCCGTAGCATTTATCTTTTTTTTTTGGCCTGATGACTTTTCGTGTAAATTTGCCATAACATACTACTAGACCAGATCTCCAGACTTTTTTTTTTTTTAGGATTTTTGATTGAATCATTTTTATGGGCCCTTGAAATTTTGGCTCCAATGTTTAAGATAGGCAATCGACTCACCTTGGTACAGTCAATGTACAGTGCAAGCACCATTTTGATTGAATCGATGGAAGTGGGTCTAGTGGGGGCGCTGTACTTTAACATTGGGTCTTTTGGAGAATATGCAAGATGGCCTGTGGAGGCCAAATGGTTACAGATAGAGATTAAGTTTATATCGACATACAGGAAGTCATACATGACCTATATTTTGGCAATATTAAATTTGACTACAGATGACTTTGAAAGGTCAAACTCAAGGTCAATTATTTACAATGTTGAGGCGCCCCGGTGGCTCATCGGTCTAAGTGCGCGTACCATAAAGGCTGTGTCCTTCTCGCGGCGACCCAGGTTCGATTCCGACTTGGGTCATTTGTCGCATGTCTTCCCCATTCTTCTCCCCAACTTTCCTGTCTATCTCCACTGTATAACTATCAAATAAAAGATAAAATCTTAAAACGTATTAACAATGTTAAATGATAGGACTTGAAATTTCAAAAAATTATTTCTCAAAAATTGTCTGATAACTTTTTTTTTCTAAATCTGGCAATCAACTCACCTTGATACACTTTATGTACAGTGCGAGTGCCATTTTGATTGAATCGACGGAAGTGGGTGTAGTGGGGGCGCTGTACTTTAACATTGGGCCTTATAGAGAATGGGCAAAATCATCTGTGGAAGCTACAATAAATGGTTGCAGATAGCGATTAAGTTTGTATTATCAACGTATAGGAAGTCATATATGACCTTTATTTTTGCTGCGTTAAAGTTGACCTCAGATGACCTTGAAAGGTCAAACTTGAGGTCAAGCAAAATGTTACCATTTCAAAGGCTTCTAGGCTTGAAAATCTTTAAGATTAGGAACATACGGGTATTGAACACTTATAGGAAGTCATATCTGAACTTTCATTTGGTGTCCTTGAACTTGACCTTCGGCGACCTTCGAAGGTCAAACTTCACAGTGAAATTTCAATGACTTCTATCATCAAAACTATTAGGAATAGAGCTTTTGTATTGTGGGCATATAGGCGGTCATGTATGAAGTTTCATTTGGTGACCTTGAACTTGACCTTCAGTGCCCTTCAACAGCCAAACTTCACAGTGAAATTTTAATGACTTCTATTAGCAAAATTGTTACAGATGGAGCGTACGTTTGTATTGGAGACATAGAGGAAGTCATATATAAACTTTCATCAGGTGACCTTCATATTGACCTTCGAAGGTCAAACTTGATGTGGTGAAAATTCCATATCTTCTATCACTAAAAAGGTCACAGATGGAGCCTTAGTTTCTATCACAGACTTAAAGGAAGTCACACATGAACTTTCATTTGGTGACATTCAACTTGACTGTTGGTGACCTTTGAAGGTCAAACCTGACATGTACAATTACAATGACTTGTATTGCCAAAACGGACACAGATGGAGACTAAGTTTGTATTAGAGACATATAGGAAGTTATATATGAACTTTCATTTGGTGACCTTCGTATTGACCTTCGAAGGTCAAATGTGACCTAGTGAAAATTCAATGGCTTTTATCACTAAAAGGGTCACAGATGGAGCCTAAGTTTGTGTTAAAGACATCTAGGAAGTCACATATGAACTTTCATTTGGTGACATTCAACTTGGCTGTCAGTGACCTTTGAGGGTCAAACTCGACAGTGAAATTACAATGACTTGTATCACCAAAATGGTCACAGATGGAGCCATGGTTTATATAGAGACATGTAGAAAGTTCTATATGAAGGATCAGTCCTATATGAATACGCTCCAAATCAGGAGCCTATATGTGCAGATGTGTCCGTCCGCGGACCTGAAGCTGCAAATTTATACACGCAGTTACAATATTCTATCACTAGATGGCACACCCGGATCAGTTATTGAATATTCACAAGCAATCCGAGCTCGAACATGGTTTAGAATATGGACGAGTTCACTCCAATCCCTTTTTTTCAGGAGTTGCCTGATTTAAACTCCTCAGCTAAGCTTTATGTGCAAACTGCTTAATATACTTGCCCATAGTATCTATCCAGCAGTTCAAAAAAATTGTTGTCCTCTGTAGCAACCACTTCAGCTACAGTGAGCCAATTGTATCCTAATTAGTAGTAAAGAAAAATCAGTTTTCTGAAGCAAAAATTCGACATGGTATTGATACTATGCCATTCTACAACCAATTATAGTCATCACATGTAAAGAAACGCGTAGTTCCCTACCATGGATTTATGCATAGACTCCTCCATGGACAAATACTCATGTTGATAGCCGATCACTCAGTTATTCACCAAGGATCATCTGCGTAACGCACACTTATAGTTCACACCCATATGAAACTTCTGCAGTAATAATGTGTTGATTGACTAGTTTCTTATCCAATTCCAGAGAGTTTAAACGTTCCACAGTAACTGAAAGACATTGATTGGAAAATAAGAATGGCATACAAACCTGTGTATAAAAGTAAGGTTGGTTGTATTCTCCTGATGTTGGGCATGGTTGCGCAACTGAAAATGACGCGATTTCAAAGAAAAAAAGACATCCAAAACCGGCCTGAAGTGTTCAGTTACATTTACGGGATTTAAATGAGGTACGGACATGGTCAATGGGAATTATTCCGAATGAAACAGGACTGGAGGGTTCCTTCTACCCGATACATCTGTCTCTGGAGGAGGGATTCAATGATAAAGGTTATACTGCTATTTTGTTTGCATTTTGCTCAATGTGGCTTTTTGTTTTAGAATTTATACCGTGTTCAATGAAACCGAATGCCGAGGTTTTGGTTTCTTCTAAATGCAAGCAGGTCACGCACTTCAGTAGACCCCCTGGTACGTTCATGGCATCATTCTATTCAATTTGGGGTACAAAACTGGTTGATTATTCCTGATAATGGAATGTCTATTCTTTTAAAATAAGGTATATTTCAGATATTACTGAGTTAGTGAATTATACTTGTTCCTTACAAGGTGTGGTAAGTGTTTACATAAGGTCGCGAGTTTGGACGTGGGAACTGCTAGCTTTTCATTGCAGGGTGAATGTTCTTACGGCTAAATAAGCAGTTCATTTAATGAGTATGTGTGCTGGCTAGTGGGACTCTGAAGAAAAATTGACAAAATGTTAAACTTCATCATGCAGAAAAGGCATGTTTTGTGTTTGGAGAGGTTACTGGTGACCATTGATGTACAACTGCACCTATATTGATAATATCATACTAAATTCAATGAGAAAATCATTATTTCATATTGAATTTCATGCGTCAAAAGTTGATTTGTGTTAAATATATGATTATTTTATGATTTGACAGTGCACCATTTTGGGGGATGTTAGAGTTTGGGAAGCCACCTGGATAGCTGTCTTATTTGGGTCCTAGAGAGTAGGCAATCTAGAATTCAATTGTCAGATGACTTTCACTTGCGGTCAAGGATTTTATGATCCCAGAAATTTATTGTTTTAAGACCCAGCAATTTTTCAATTCTCGGTATTTTTTTTTTTTTTTTACAATTTCAATGCTGAATTTTCATGAAGATTTTTTGTGTTTGCAGCCCTTTTTCTCTACCAAAATCATGAAAAAAAAAACTGAAATTCGATGGAATTCTAAATGCTTCAAGTGTCCTGACTCAGTTGAGCCATTCCTATCCTGTCTGTTAAGCTGCAATCTTGAATTTTAAAGCCTTAAATAAGGTAACACATAAATAGCCAGATTTGGCTTCCGCGCAAAGGGGTTCATTAAGCTCATTCTATACGGTGAGAAAAGGTAAACACGGTGCTTGTAAACTGATATGAATTTTCTATGGCATGAAAAAAGCAATAGGCATGAAGTAAATGAGAGACTTATGGTATCCATAACTATTTCTGACATGAAGTGGCTCAAAGTGATGACAGGCACCTGAAGAATCCATTTCACACAATGCTTCTGAACTTCAAGGCGTTACAGAGCTGAAGCCCACAGGAATTCCCGGAGAGGAATCTGTAGTGTGCAGGACTACGGGGTCAGAGGTCTTGGGACCGGTGACATTGGGGCCTCATATCATAGGGAGCTCTCTGTTCAGACATTACTCAACTGTCAGGTCATTCAGGCTGTCAATCTCAAAAGTTTACATTTAGGGAGCATTAGACTTCAGAGGGAATTAGCATAAATTTGAAAGATGGGTTTGAATAAGTGGAGTCAGACAGTATTCAGCTTCACATGAGGGAAAAATTCAGTTAAAATAACTTGTTAAAATAGGGATATTAATGTTACCATTTTCAAATTGTGACCATCCCTTTTATTTTATATCAGTGTTTATGTTCTTTTTTATGAATGAATACCAATTGACTTCTTCTATGTGTTTAGTGTCCAGCACTACACGCCACAAACTGTATCTCTCCTCCTCTGTTGGGTTGGTTCTCAGAGCTTCCTTTTACTGTCCAGCTTCATGGCTCCCAAACCTCTCTTTAAGAACCCAGAGGCCGCATCGAGGCATTTCATACTCTCCACCTCAGGCAAAACTGAAGCAATTAATCAAAGACTTGGGGGAACTCGTCACATACTCGGGTCTGGCCCGGGGTGCTCACGGAGGGGTTTGGGAACCACTGCTATCCCGAGAAAGAGGTGTCCTTTTTAAGACATGAAGTTAATACCTTCAGGAATTAACTCCAGGGACAAGATTGGTTACCCCAGAAGTAACTGATGTCTAGCAAAGTCTCCTTAACAATTCAACAAACATGCCTCAAAACACCCAGCAACCAAAAAAAAAATCACCACGGAGAAATAACTACCAGCGTATAACACAGTCCTCACCCCATGAATTACAAAGCACACTAACAAAAAAAACCCAGAGCCAAAGAAATCTAAACTCAATACTTACAAGACTTAGCATTGCAACATTCTTATGATGAAAAATTATATGAGTAATATGTTTTGTGATTTAAAATGACTATTACAGCATATTATTTGCTCATGCCATTACGTCTCCACATTTAGTAGATCAAATTTATCTTTTTCGATTCATCTTTTGGGCTGCTTAACCTCTTAAACTCTAACTTTTCACTTAAGTTTTCCCTTAAGTAGGTTCAAAGTCGAAAAAAGCATTTCATTCCCTTTGTAGGACAATGTCACATACATTTTCTGTATCTGCTGGTTGCAGCACTTCACTGAAGCTATATCACACTGATATTGAGAGAAATATTCAAACCCAGGATGCCGAGTGTTTATGGCCACAGCGTTACATCCAATGGAAAATATGTAGATCTTATGCATCACTTCACACACATTTCCCTGTAAATCAGCAGGACACAGTTGGGATCATTGGAAACCTTGTTATCTCCACTAATTTAAAATAGGCCTGAAGTTTCACTGGCTCGCACACAGCAGGTGCATTTGACGGACACATATATGGATCTGTAGGTTTTATGGGGTTAAAGAGGATTCTTCAGCCATTTAATTGGGCTCATCTCACAACACAAAGCACATTAGCAAAAAAAAAAAAAACTTTGCTTTTTGCTGATATTTCAAATATTTCAGTCGGATCTTGATTCTGGCATGATCATAATACCCTTGTAGAAGCAAGAATCTGTGCTACTAACCACTCAATAGACTGACTTCATTCATTGCTTACAACTCCTCCAGACCAAGCAATCTACAAAATGCCACATTAAAGCAAAATTTGTGAAGATGTACAGTTGTAAAGTTGATACAGTAAATCAAATACTGCCACTACTGTGTGAAGATATTGTGTGAAGATCTATGGCCCCATTTTCAAAAAAAAGTTGGGATGCTGTGTAAAATGTAAATAAAAGCAAAATGCAATGATTTGCTACTCAATTTAACTTAATATATAACTGAAGATAGTGCGACGACAACATATCAGATGTTGAAAATAAGAAATTCTATAGTTTTTTGAAAAATACTGTATATGTTCATTTCAAAATTGATGTCAGCAACACATTCTAAAAAGGCTGGATTAATAATAATAATAATAATAATAATAATAATAATAATAATAATGCTTTATTATCCCAAAGGGGCATTTTTACCCCTGCATTGCATCAATTCTTCTTTTAACAACACTCTGTAAGCATTTGGGAACTGAGGAGACTAATTTCTATAGTGTTAAAGGCAATATATTTTCTCATTCTTGCTTGATGTAGGATTATTGCTGCTCAACGCTTTGCAGCTTCCTTTATCATGTGTTTTGTTTCATAATGGCCCAAATGTTTTCAGTTGGAGACAGGTCTGGACTGCAGGCAGGCCTGTTTGGCACCCAGACTTACTACTGAGCCATGTTCTTGCAATATATTCAAAATGTGGTTTGGCATAGTCTTAATGAAACAAGCAAGGCCTTCCCTGCAAAAGACGATGTCTGGATAGGAGCATATGTTGGTCCAAAACCAGAGTTTATTGTTTAGAATTAATGGTGTCTTCAAAGATGTGTAAGTTACCCATGCCATGTGCACTAATGAACCCTCATACTACCCTGGATACTAGCTTTTGAACTGTGCGCTGACAAAAAGCCAGATGGGTCCCTCTCCTCTTTAACCCGGAGGACGTGGCATCCATGATTTCCAAAAAGAATTTTGCATTTTGATTGGTCAGACCAAAGTACAGTATTCCACTGCACCTCAATCCATCTTAAATGAGTTCAAGCCCAGAGAAGGAGGCAGCGTCTCTGGAACTGGTTTATATATGGTCTAGGCGTTACATGGCAGAGTTTTATCTTGCATTTCCATGTGCAGCAATGAACTGAATTCAATGAAAATGTTTACAGAAATGTTCCTGAGCCCATGCAGTAATTTCCACTGCCAAGTCCGTTCTGTTTTTAATGCAGTGCCGCCTGAAGGCCTGATGATCATGGCTGTTCAATATTGTTTTTGGCCTTGACCCAAGCCATTCCAAATTACATACTACAGATGATGAAATCCCCAAATTCTTTGCAATTCCGTACTGAGAAACATTCCTCTTAAATTGTTGAACTATTTGCCCATGCAGTCTTTCTCAGAGTGGTGAAGCCCTCACCATCTTTACTTCTGAAATACTCAGCCTCTCTAGATGCTCTTTTGACACCCAGTCATATTACTGACCCATTGCCAGTGAACCTAATTAGCTGTGAGATGTTCCATCAGGTGTATTTTTTTGGGTCATACAATTTTTCCAGTCTTCTGTTGTCCCTGTACCAACTTTTTTGAAACGTGTTGCTGACATCAAACTCAAAATGACCAGATATTTTTCAAGTAACAATAAAATTTCTCAGTTTCAACACTTCATATGTTGTCTTTGTACTGTTTTTCACTTAAATTTTGGGTTTAAATTATTTGGAAATAATTGCGTTCTGTTTTTATTTACATTTAACACAGCATCCTAACTTTTTGGGATATGGGATTGTACTTTTATTATAAAAGATACTTTTTGGTCTGGGAAAGTGGTATTAATTGTTTTATGAATTTCATACTGTAGATCTCCTGTGATCTGGAAAAAACCTAGTACATATGTCACTTTTGGTCGAAACTGAGTTTGACCCTCATTTGCTGTAATCTAGAGCAGTGAAAATCTTAAAACACTTGCTTTTTGTGTTATTTGAACTGTCAAAATCAAGTTTCTATTATTTTTTTTCTTTTAGGAAAAGTCCAAAATCTAAAGGTTGTTGTTCTCTTATGAGACCCTTGCCACTGATGAACTCACTAGGTTTTTCCAGATCACAGGAGAGATGTCAAATAAAAAATGCATTAGTGATGCTTTAGCATTTATATATTATGATAAATGGATTATGTGTACATTTTTTTTTTCAGGGAATGACTGGGGGAAAAAATAATAATAAATATACCTCTAATCTGATCCTCTCTGATCAACTAAACATTTTGCAGACATCAAGAACTGGGAATTCTTTTCTAAGTCATTTGACTGCTGAAACCGGGAGTTTCCATTTTTGGAAACATTTCTCATGTGATTATATACAATAACTGCACAAATTAGTGCTGTTCCATCATCACTATTCACAACACATGCAAAGTACAAAAAGACAGCGTTTTATAGTACTACATAGTTGTTTCATAATAGTTAGGACATATAATAATGTGGAAGTTATAGTTATACTGCTTTTACGTGGCGCGTCCTCGCAGTGATGTCACAGCTACTGTTGGGAGTGCCTAGCCATCACATTGTAAATATCACACTTACAGTAAATTACCAATTCATTCAGCAAGAAATACAACATGGTCATCTTCAAGCTGTAGTTAGTTACATTCTAGAACCACTTATTATTTGAGAAAACAGAATGGAAATGCATATGCTGTGTAGTTGCACAGAAAATAACCTTGCAGTGATCCAACACGCATACGTTCACTTCTTCTTTATAAAAAAAAACAAATAATAGTAAATTATAGAAAGTGCTGAATGTTCTGGCACAAGGTGGCTACTGTGCATCATAAGATATCCCTGGAGGGAAGTCCCTCATCAATTGAGGCTTCCTAGAAAACAGCTTTAAAAATCCGAGGCGCAGCCGTTATCACAGACTCTCACCAGCTCCCGGCGATTTGGGTGAAGGTATCGGGTCAGAATAGCCTCACGATCTCACCAGCTCCCAGCAATTTAGGTGAAGGTATCGGGTCAGAATAGCCTCACAGACTCTCACCAGCTCCTGGCGATTTAGGTGAAGTTATCGGGTTAGACTAGCCACACAGACTCTCACCAGCTCCCGGTGATTTAGGTGAAGGTATCAGGTCAGACTAGCCTCACAAACTCTCACCAGCTCCAGGCAATTTGGGTGAAGGTATCGGGTCAGACTAGCCCCACAGACTCTCACCAGCTCCTGGCGATTTGGGTGAAGGTATCGGGTTACACTAGCCTCACGGTCTCACCAGCTCCCAGCGATTTAGGTGAAGATATCGGGTTAGACTAACCTCACGACCTCACCAGGTCTTGGCGATTTGGGCAAAGGTATTGGGTCAGAATAGCCTCATAGCGGCAGCTCCAGGCAATTTGGGTGAAGGTATCAGGTCAGACTAGCCTCCCAGCGAAGCGTACTTCCATTCTCGTTCACCCCCAAAAACCAATTTGTATTTGTCATTACATCACATGGGATGTTCGATGGGTTCAGTAAAAATGTAATGTCACTCGTTCTTATTCTGATTGTGGAAACTGAATTAGAATTGGCTTTTTTTCTGCGTTACCCTCCATTTCACCAATCAGATGCAAGGTCAGCTTTTGTTTATTAGCTTTAGTTTATTATGGTGGGGTGTGGGAGGAGTCAGGTGCTCAGACAGAGGAACCCAAACTTAGTATCTTTCTGTGGGTGGATAAGCGTAAAAATGTGAAAATAAGTGACAGCAGCAGAATATTAGGAATAACGTTTCTTCTCTTTCCCTGTGTTTGTGTTCTTTTCCCTCTGCAGCAGTACCCACCAACTGACATCACGGGCCAGCTGAATCTGTCTGATCCGTCCGTCAGTACAGTGGTGTGAAAGCAAGAGACAGAGAGAGAGAGAGAGAGAGAGAGAGAGAGAGAGAGAGGGAAAGAGCTGCTTGGACGAGAAATAGAGAGATAAGGTTAGGGGGGAAGAGAGGGGACTGAAGGATACTCCAGTGCATCCCTGATCCAGGTCACCTGATGCTCTTCCCCTCCACATCCTGCTGAGGAACTTCACCTTGGGCTCATCACAAGTGTCCCGAAACAGGACCTCAACAAGCAGATGCAGCGCCGCAGAACCTCCACAAACATTCTGCCAAATGCCTCAAGCCGCTTTCACACTGGACGCGAAACGAATTTTTCGCACGACAGATTACATTCAAAGTCAATGCAAAGGCGCGAATACACGCGTTTCGTGTGTATTCGCGCCTTTGCATTGACTTTGAATGTAATCTGTAGTGCGAAAAATTTGTTTCGCGTCCGGTGTGAAAGCAGGTTCACTCAAAGTTTAATGAGAAACCAAATGTCAGAATAACCCAACTTCCGCCAGTACCCTGACCCAACATCCTGTTCCTTTGCCCGTTCCTGTTTATGCTCGATTTTCTTCACGCCAAAATCATGGTGTCCGTGAGATTAGTGAGAAAAACGATTTACCTGGTGTTACTTTTTCTAAATCTTTTAGTGTATTTTCAAGTAAGATAAACAAAATAAATGTAATTGTTTCTTATAAAGAAGGAATTATGCTTACAATGCAACTTTCTTTAAGTATTTTAGGCAACGTCTTAGGGTCACTACCACCAAAGCTCACCGCATCTAAATACATGAGCTATTTTTTTCGTTAAATTAGAGCGAGCTTCTGTATTGAGTGTGTGAGAATGGTATGAGTACAATCACTCTGGTTAAAGTTGTAGCATGCACAAAATGTAATTTTGTTGATGCCAGTCAAAGTTTAGGGCATTCGTTCTTCGTTCTAACCGTCGTTTTAACACTTGAAGTACCGTTAGGTAAATGCTTGTAGAACTACACAGATATCGCTATTTCCAGTTTATCAGCCGTAACTTGTTTCCTGTGCTTGCCCAGTGCAGTCATTGGCTCACAGGGCTGTCTTTCAGTGGATTATGTGTTAGTTATTTAGGCGGCGGATGTTATTCACACAGCACGTATTTACCAAGCATGCATGGTCATCTTTTCAAGCAGCTCCCCCCCCTGCAGAATCAGGGTAATTCTTTCTCCAAAGTGGGGGAATCTTGAGCCATTTTTAGATACTTTATCGTGTTCCTTGCTGTACTCCCTCTCTCAGAACTGTAGTTTTGTTGGACATATTCAGCACGGCTGATCTTGCCAGCCCTGGCCGTCGAGATACTGGCAGTGACGATGTAACAGACTCCAGGATTATTGTGATGAGAGGGTGAGGCCAGGTGAAACCTATGGGCGGGGCTACTGGCTGCTGTCAATCGCCGATCAATCTCAGCCATCTCAGCCAATCAAACGCTCCCCATCAACGCTATGAACCACTCCTGTAAAAATCAGGTCATTGGCAGCAGTCAATAGCTCCGCCCCCAAAGGTGTTCACAAGGCCCCACTCTCCCATCGCAAGGCAGTCTCAGCCAGAGGACTGTAGTGTGTTCGTATTTACCGTACAGTAACAGTACCATTCAGTGTATTGTGATGTTGTGATAGAGTCTGTTTAGGTTTAAAATTCTGGTGCACCTCAGCTCTGTTGTTCGGGCCAGACCTCTCTCTCTGTCCAATCATATTCAGTCTTTCTCAACTCCAGTTCCCATGGTGCATCAAAGGGCCAGGTTTTTCATCCAACCAACACTTGATTCTTTCATGTAAAAAAATTCTTATTTAAAACACTACGCACACTTCAAGGAAAACCTTTTCTCAGGCATTCCTCAATATTTTTATTTATTTAATTGTTTTTTACATGAAATGAACACAGGTGATTTTGCAGCTTGGTTGAGTAAACTTTTTTTGACTGTCTGCTTGGTTAGTTGCAAAAACAGGCCGTTTCCAAAGTTCTGGAGCAGAGAAAACTACAGCTGCATGTTTAAAAAAAGACTACCTGATGCACATTGTCCTTCGTAGAGGACGACTATACCTTTGAGTATACACACTGAGCAGCACTTTATCGTTAGGATTTGGTATGTGATTCTTATGTGAAATAATGAATGAGACAAATGTGTGACTAAACAAGTTTGCTTGATCTGGAATGCATTTCAGTTTACTGGCTTTATAAAATGTCTACAAAGCACAAGCTCTGTAAAGTGTTTTATAAAGTGCTCAGTTGATTTCTAAGAAAATGCGCGCACTGAGATATGTGTGCCTCTGCACTGGAGTTTTGCTTGTCAATCTTCACTATTTATTTCCATTGAATGCCAATGTGAAGACAAAAGAACACTGCTTTCAGGACACTGAAAAAATAATCAAAATATCTATTTCAGAATTGAGAGATTGGTTTTTTCCCCCACTTCCTACCAAATAATGTGCATGAGTGTTTATTTTAAATTCTGGTCATTGTGAATTGCTTTAATTACACTATTTGATTATGCACTATACATATTTTGCACAGCTTGATTTTGCTCTCTTTGCATTTTTTTTAATGCAGTGTAAATATATACTGATTGGTTTTATGTGGGTTTCAGGGTAGATTGTGAGACATTTATTTATTAAATTGTTATTCATTCATGTTATTTGATTATGTAAGAGCCATGTACATTCCATTTAAACACAAGAATGCTCCTAGTCTTTCCTATAAAAAAAAACTGTACAAACATGCAAGTGTAAATAAAATGAATTTATTTGTGCCAATAAAAAATGACATTTGCCAATGCATCACAATTCAGTGAATTAGATTCCGAGTTGTTTTTACTTGTTCAGCCACAGGTTGGTTTCTTCGATTTTCCTACTATGTCAGCTATAATTCCACAATTAGCACACGAATATGCAATACCATAAACTCTTCATAAAATTTACCGCCAGTAGCATAATTATTGACAGCCTTAATAAAAAATGAGAAATAAATGCCACATATGATAAATAACACAGTTATTAATCCATATATTATGTTCACACATAAAGGAAAACTACACTTTAATTCTGAATCGCAATTGTTCTACACCTGCATCGCCGGCCTAGAATAGTTTTTATCCCTTACTGAGTGACTTAATGAACAAGACTTGAAGGGAGCTGTGTCATGATTTCTGCGCATGCTCTCAATTTTGAACAAAGTAAATCCACTCAACTTCAAGTCGAAATTTAGAAGGTATTTTTTCTTTTATGATAACTGGTGATTGCAACCAGGGCCCTGTTCCAAAAAGCGGTTTTAGAGACATAACTGGCTAAGTTAACCCAGAGTATGCGATAAACCTGGGTTTTCCGTTCCAAAATCGTTTGGCTAAATAAGTCACTATGGTAACATATGATGTGAACATAACCTGGTTGGGGTAGGTTTTATTCCGATTTAGTAGGGGAGAGCTGGTACGAAAGTTACATTTTTCACATGGACGTCATTTTAAAAGATAACGTTACAGACCGAAACAAAATTTCGGAGCGATTAACTACTTTCGTGTGTGCTCCGTCAATTTCAGGTGCTAAATCATCACCATATATATTGACTTCGGCATAGTTTGACGTCGAACGGAAGTTGCGGATTGCTTCTTTCGACCCATCCAGCCGGGATGAAAGTAATGCACGGGCAGGGCAAAAGTAACGTGATCAAATTTACTGGAATCTTTTTTAAATTTCTCGTTAAAACAGAAGCAAAAACAGTCAGGCATTTGTTTTAAACATTTTAATTGGCTTCAAATGTTCCAAAAGTGACCGTGAACATGTTTAATGTGCAAGGTCTATTTATAAAAATTATCCCAGAGAGCAAGCACCTCCGCTCCGGATCTGCCCGGCTCTGTGCCGACTCCAGCTGATCCAGCTCAGAGCCGGGGCAGATCCGGAGCGGTGGAGCTTGCTATCTGGGATGAAATTACTCATCACAGTTGTGACAGATAGAATGAGTGGCACCCTCAGTGCATGCCTCATGCGACCACAGCAGACAAAAGATGCACCGCACCCACACTTCTCCAGTCAAAGATGAGGCAAATGTCTCCCCACAAACAAGACATTCCTCATCCTTGCCCCAAGAAACTGTGGTTGCAGTGTGTCCACTAAGCCTCGTTTTCTTTGGGAGTTTTGAAGAGGACTGTTTTCTCTGGCCCCTCTGCCGACTCTCCTCCTCCAAAGCAGCTTTCACCGGGGTGTCGGTCAGTATTGCTGTTGACCTGCAACACTCAATGAGATAATTGTCAGAATCAGCTTGTTTTTATACAAGCAAGAGAACCAAGACAAGTTAAAAAATGACACTATGCTCACCTCTTTCGGCCTCTCCTTTTATTTTCTTTCCTCGAGCCAGCCTTTGGATATGGGCGAAGCTTTTCTGGGCTGAACCTCTGTACTGGCGTGCCACTAGACGTTCCTGGAACCACTAGCATACCTTAAAGAGCCCAAGGACAACCCTCCTGGTCGGCCCATTATATCGGGCAATGGTACCCTAACTGAACCAGCATCTAAATATATTGATTTCTGGATTAAACCTTTAGTGAGGAAACCTCCATCCTTTATCGAGGACACTACTGATGTGCTCAATAGTCTCGCTACTCTGACTGATGTTCGCTCTCAATTTTTCGTTACTATGGATATAGAAAGTTTGTATACAAATATTGACCACCAGGGGGGACTTAATGCCTTACGTCATTATCTCTCCGATAGTGGACACTCTCTACCCTTTGACTTCTTATTGAAATTGACTGATTGGGTTATTCACAATAATGTTTTCTTATTTATGGATGAGGTGTATGTACAGAAGATTGGCGTTCCTATGGGTTCTTCTTTTTCTCCCAATTATGCATGTTTATATTTGGGGTTGTGGGAAAAGGAATATGTTTTGAATCCTGTCAACCCTTTCCACCATTGTATTACTTGGTACGGTCGTTACATTGATGATGTACTATTGATCTTTGATGGTAGCGAGACTCAACTTCTGGATTTTCATAAATACCTGAATTCAATTAATCCCAATATAAGACTCTCTCTTGATTACTCTCAGCACAGTATAAATTTTTTGGACTTGAAAATTGTTAAGGGGGCTGAGGGACGTATACATACTAGCCTTTTTAGAAAAAGTTCCTCCCGTAACACCATCCTGCGGGCTGACTCTTTTCATCCTCGCCACCTTATTGAAAACATTCCTTTTGGTCAATTTCAACGCCTTCGGCGCATTTGTGACCAGGACTCTGATTTTGCAGAACAAGCTGATGCCATGTCCGGTAGGTTTTTAGACAGAGCTTATAAACCCAAGCTGATCAAACAGGCACTGAACAGGGCACAGTCACTGCAGCGGGATACTCTTCTTCACAAAACTAGACGTAAACAGTCCCGCCAATCCGTCCTTTTTTGTCACTACTTACAGTACATATGCAGAAAAAAATCAAACGGATCATTAAAAGAAACTGGTCCATTATTGAGAGTGACGCACTTCTGAGTAGAGTTTTTCCTGAACCTCCGGTTATGTCCTTTAGACGTGCCCCCACTCTTAGGGATAAACTTATGCACTCCTATCTTCCACCAGACAAAAAAGGCACCTGGTTGACGAAACCAGTTGGTACTTTTAAATGTATGCATTGCCCTCATTGTGACAATGTGTTGCAGACCAAAAGTTTTGTTGATAGTCGTACCAACAAAGTGTATAAACAGAGGGATTTTATTAATTGCAATACCACATTTGTCATATATCGCCTGTCTTGCCCGTGTGTGGAGGGTTATTTTTATATCGGCCGCACTAAAAGACGCCTGAGGGATCGCCTTGCTGAGCATAAATACGCTATTCGCATTAAGAACTGTGATTACTCTATGGCGAGGCATTTTAGCCAGGTTCACAATGCCAATGACTCTCTGTTGCGTATTCAGGGTATTGAACACATCGGATCTTTGGTCAGGGGTGGTGACAGAATCCAGAAACTTAATCAAAGGGAAGTTTTCTGGATTCATCGATTAGGCGCGCTGCACTATCCTGGCCTAAATGAAGACATTGATTTTACTTGTTTTTTGTGATGCCTGTTATATTTGTATACACAGATGGACTTTCTTCTCTGTAGTTCTTTCATCTCCTGTGGACATGTATTGTTATTTTTATCATACTTATGTATATGTCTGTTATTGAATATATGTGATTTATATATATGTATGTGCATATTGCGTATGCATGTCAATGTATGTGGATATGTGTATTTATTTGTTGTTTTATGCATACGTTTCTGCTTACCTACCTGTCAGGTGTTGGGTCAGATGACTTTCTCTCATTGGCTGTGTATGGTATATAGGTGAGACCACACCTTTTGTCTCTGTTTGAAGCCCTGATGAAGACCCATTGTGGTCGAAACATGTTGGCTTTTTAATGTTCTAGCCACTATAATAAAGGCTTTTTGATTACTTTTTCCTTCCATTTTTACATGTGAGTGCCTGGATTGCCTTTCTCGTTTTTCATCACCATATATATTGACTTCGGCATAGTTTGACATCGAACGGAAGTTGCGGATTGCTTCTTTCGACCCATCCAGCCGGGATGAGAGTAATGCACGGGCAGGGCAAAAGTAACGTGATCAAATTTACTGGAATCTTTTTTAAATTTCTCGTTAAAACAGAAGCAAAAACAGTCAGGCATTTGTTTTAAACATTTTAATTGGCTTCAAATGTTCCAAAAGTGACCGTGAACATGTTTAATGTGCAAGGTCTATTTATAAAAATTATCCCAGAGAGCAAGCACCTCCGCTCCGGATCTGCCCGGCTCTGTGCCGACTCCAGCTGATCCGGCTCAGAGCCGGGGCAGATCCGGAGCGGTGGAGCTTGCTATCTGGGATGAAATTACTCATCACAGTTGTGACAGATAGAATGAGTGGCACCCTCAGTGCATGCCTCATGCGACCACAGCAGACAAAAGATGCACCGCACCCACACTTCTCCAGTCAAAGATGAGGCAAATGTCTCCCCACAAACAAGACATTCCTCATCCTTGCCCCGAGAAACTGTGGTTGCAGTGTGTCCACTAAGCCTCGTTTTCTTTGGGAGTTTTGAAGAGGACTGTTTTCTCTGGCCCCTCTGCCGACTCTCCTCCTCCAAAGCAGCTTTCACCGGGGTGTCGGTCAGTATTGCTGTTGACCTGCAACACTCAATGAGATAATAGTCAGAATCAGCTTGTTTTTATACAAGCAAGAGAACCAAGACAAGTTAAAAATGACACTATGCTCACCTCTTTCGGCCTCTCCTTTTATTTTTTCTTTCCTCGAGCCAGCCTTTGGATATGGGGAAGCTTTTTCTGGGCTGAACCTCTGTACTGGCGTGCCACTAGATGTTCCTGGAACCACTAGCATACCTGGATAGATGGTATGCGCTGGCGATGGAGCTGGCGCTGGTGATGAAGGGGGCGCTGGTGATGGAGCTGGTGATGGAGCTGGCGCTGGTGATGAAGAGGGCGCTGGTGATGGAGCTGGCACTGGCACTGGGGATGGAGCTGGTGCTGGTGCAGGACGGTCGGTCACATAAGCTGGAGCAAAGTCTTCCTCACTGAAAATATCTGGATTAAAGGGCCAGATAGCGGTACACTCGAACCCAGACGAAATGCTGCTTGGTGTCGCAGCTTGAGGCAGAGCTTTAGCCACAAGACTCGGGATGTTGTAGATGGTCAAAGTTCTTCCAGGGTTCATTCACATCCAATTGTCTGCTGCACTGTTAATGTAGTGCTTCAGAGGGCCAAAAACGCTACAATGCCATGTGACTTGCAAAAGTCAATAGCTACCACGGAGAGGTGTGATGCATGATTGTCTAAGAGTAGCAGCAACTTTGACTCCGGGGTCATGCGGGTGTGTCTTGCAAAATGCTGCAAAAAGGCCAAAAAATCTGTCTCCTCCATCCACCCCGATCCATTGGCAGAACCACTGGAGCCAGGGGGACCATCCCGGATGAAGTGGTCATGGAACTTCTTCCTTGGGAAGATAAAGTAAGGGGGAACAAAGTTGCCTTGTGCGTTGGCAGCAAAGGCAACGGTCGCCAATGTCCCTCTTTCCCCGGAGGTCACAGCACCGACCTGGCGCTGGCCCTTAGTGGCAATGACTTTGTCTGGCACTTGAACCGTTGTGGTACCTGAAATAATCAGTGAAATGAATTATTGCTGGTGCAAATCACTGGTGCTTTTAAATTTATCATCCAAATATAAATTTTTACCTGTTTCATCCATGTTCGAGATGTCATTTGCCTCAAAATTATAGCGGGTGAGGACAGTCTTTAGGTTGTTAAAAAACGCGGTCACGTTGGTCTTGTTGAAGCTGGTGGAACGGGACATGCTGGTGGCTTGAGGTCGACGGATGGACAGGGTTCTGTTGCGCTCGAGGAAGGAGGTGAGCCAATCCTTCCCTGCCATAGTTTTTCTTCCATGAACATGGAGTTTTGAGGCCAATATTTTCGGCCAGCTCATATGCAAACTTTCGCACCTAAAAAAGCATAAAAAAGAGGTTAATTAATTAACCTCTTTTTTAAGCACCTCCGCTCTGGATCTGCCCCGGATCTGCCCTGGCTCCAGCTGATCCGGCTCAGAGCCGTGGCAGATCCGGAGCGGAGGTGCTTGCTATATGGCGGTAGTGGTGTAGCTCTGTCTGCGGTGTTACTCGCACCTCTTTAGGACTCAGGCCAAAATATATATCGGCTGCTCTCTTTATATATGCCTGCAGTCTCTTCTCCTGTTCTTCTGTGAAGACTTTGTTGTGAGCCCTGTACCCCGGGGCCCTGGTCTGCTGCCCTCTTGCCTCTGCCCTCCTCTTGCAGTACCTGAACAGGGTGACATGACAAACGCCATGCACCGCTGCTGCCCTCCTTATACTATCGCCTCTTGGGACATCAAAAAGGCCCTTGCATAAACCGCCCGGGTCAACGTTCCTCTCTGGGTAGTTCTGACCCTAACTCTGGGCATTTTCTGTCGTTGAAACATAACACACATTTTTATGGAGCTTTTAAACACAAAATGCGGCCGCATTAGTGGAGAGGGACGAACGTAACTGCTGCTACTTCAGTCCCGACGATGACTCCTGACATTTGAACGAGGATTACTTCCAAAGTGGAAAAATTCTGACATTTCAAACTGCACCATATGTTGCGGAACTAAATCACCGATCATTTCATCATAAATATGACACATGGACCAATAAAGACAATCTTTAAATTGAAAAAGTTTAGCAATCGTCTGAATTTACTCACCGCTGTGGAAAACAGTCTTCTCGGTCTTGTGCCGCGAGGAAGACTGGACGCCTCAAGAATGTTTGCGGTTCTGGAGAGGGGCGCGAGCTGCACATGCTGACCTAGTATGACGCATTGAAGTGCGGATGGCTGTGAGTAAATCGCCATGTTACTTTCGTCCAGAGTTACTTTCGCACCGGCGCTCCCCTACATTTAATGTGGATAACCTAGGTTTTGTTCAGGTTAAGTTCAGGTTATGTTCGGGGATCTAAGAGCACGTTCAGCAAAGCTGCTCCTTTGACTTCTGTCACACAATGGCGTTTCCTTTTGAAGAAGGTCCCATAGACATCGAAGCTCAAATTGTCCCTGCAATTCACCGTGAGAGGGTGATACGACCGCGGCTGATGGCTATTTGCGGGGGCGCTACCGCTTCTCAGAGGAGTCAATCATATATTTGAACAACCTGCTGCATCCATACATTTCAAACACCACACATCGGGGGTTTGCTTTGACATGCATCCAAACATTATGCATTGCCCTTACTTTGCTACAGGGAGTTTTTTTATATACAGTCGGAGACGCAGAGCACATCGGAAAGGCCACCGTGTGTC
Source organism: Gymnothorax javanicus (assembly GCA_029692085.1). Taxonomy (NCBI): domain Eukaryota; kingdom Metazoa; phylum Chordata; class Actinopteri; order Anguilliformes; family Muraenidae; genus Gymnothorax; species Gymnothorax javanicus. Next base: position 101,278,069 of record CM056194.1, on the reverse strand, counting down.
GCTCGGTGCGTAAAGTGTGCCTTGCACTTAAAAGATTCTTGGGCAACTTCGTTCAAAGAGACGAACAAAAAGATGTACGAGGGAATTATAGTAATATGCCTATAATATAGTATAGAGAAGTGATGCAAGGAGGAAACTTCTACCTGTTTGGACGATATTTTAATATTTAGTTTTCACTTGCAGCCACGTCCTTTTTGGGGCGGTCGGGTTAGGGGAGAGCTGGTACGAAAGTAACATTTTTCACATGGACGTCATTTTAAAAGATAACGTTACAGACCGAAAAAAATTTTCGGAGCAATTACCTACTTTCATGTGTGCTCTGTCAATATCAGGTGCTAAATCATCCCAATATATATTGACTTCGGCATAGTTTGACGTCGAACGGAAGTTGCGCATTGCTGCTTTCGACCCCTCCAGTCGGGACGAAAGTGGCACACAGGCCAGACAAAAGTAACCTGATGAAATTAACTGGAATCTTTTAAATTACTGTCATTAAAACAGAAACAAAAACAATCAGACATTTGTTTTAAACATTTTAATTTGCTTCAAATGTTTCACAAGTAAACGTGAACATGTTTAACGTCCCAGATAGCAAGCACCTCCGCTCGGATCTGCCCGGCTCTGAGCCGGATCAGCTGGTGTCGGCACAGAGCCGGGCAGATCCGAGCAGAGGTGCTTGCTATCTGCCCAGATAGCAAGCACCTCCGCTCCGCATCTTTGGACATTGGTGATGAAGAGGGCGCTAGTGATGAAGCGGACATTGGTGATGAAGAGGGCGCTGGTGATGGAGCTGGCGCTGGTGATGAAGAGGGTGCTGGTGATGGAGCTGGCGCTGGTGCAGGACGGTCGGTCACAAAAGCTGGAGCAAAGTCTGTCTCACTGAAAATATCTGGATTAAAGGGCCAGATACCGGTACACTCGAACCCAGATGAAATGCTGCTTGCTGTCGCAGCTTGAGGCAGAGCTTTAGCCACAAGACTCGGGATGTTGTAGATGGTCAAAAGTTCTTCCAGGGTTCATTAGCATCCAATTGTCTGCTGCACTGTTAATGTAGTGCTTCAGAGGACCAAAAACGCTTCGGTCTAGCGGCTGAAGACGGTGGGAGCAGTGGGGTGGAAAAGACAGGAGTACAATGCCATGTGACTTGCAAAATTCAATAGCTACCACAGAGAGGTGTGATGGATGATTGTCTAAGAGTAGCAGCAACTTTGACTCTGGGGTCACGCGGGTGTGTCTTGCAAAATGCTGTAAAAATGCCAAGAAATCTGTCTCCTCCATCCACCCCGATCCATTGGCAGAAGCAGTGCAGCCAAGGGGGCCATCCCGGATGAAGTGGTCATGGAACTTCTTCCTTGGGAAGATAAAGTAAGGGGGAACAAAGTTGCCTTGTGCGTTGGCAGCAAAGGTAACAGTCACCAATGTCCCTCTTTCCCCGGAGGTCACAGCACCGACCTGGCGCTGCCCCTTGGTGGCAATGATTTTGTCTGGCACTTGAACCGTTGTGGTACCTGAAATAATAAATGAAATGAATTTGCTGTTGCAAATCACTGTTGCTTTTTAATTTATCTAAATATAAATTTTTACCTGTTTCATCCATGTTCCAGATGTTCTTTGCTTCAAAAATTATAGCGGGTGAGGACAGTCTTTAGGTTTTTAAAAAACGCGGTCACGTTGCTCTTGTTGAAACTGGTGGAACGGGACATGCTGGTGGCTTGAGGTCGACGGATGGATCTTGCAGGCAGAATCGCAAATCACCTGGATGCTGATGGACGACGTTCCCTCACGATTTAAATAAATCGGAGCATTCGCTGATGGGGCACAGAGTTGCATGGAAGCGCAATTGATCGCACTCGCCATAATTTTTATTTTTTTCAAATATCTTGATTCACTCAATAATTATCTTTCACGTTGTAATCTGTTATCTTTAATCATTTGCATGTCTGCGTGCTGTGGCTCATCCCAGTGTATGTAACAAGCAGTGTGTATGCGCGTTGTGCACTAGTCTACGAAGGCACATAAGACTATCTTAATAATGCACCCTTAAAATAGTGGAGAAGAACAGAAATTAACTTTAGTTCGCAACATGCCAACAATGTGCCTCAACCCGCCTCATTTTGAGACCAACACACCCATGGGTGCTCAGCTTGGCACAAGTACATTTGCTATTAATGCTAACTGGGCACTGTATGGGATAATGGCATCTGTGCTGGTACATAAACCAGCAGATACACTTGCATCACTCTTTGCGCCACTATGCGCTGGGTGTACGCTTGAGCCCAAGGATTTTATTGATATGCACATGCTTTCATTGACTGCTATGTAATAAAAAAAGAGAGATTTCTGTTTTCACCTTTAGGGGCCATGCAGAGCTATTTCTAAACAAAGTAGAATATTTGGCTGTGAATTTAGAAGATTATTTCTTCATGTTCTCCAAAATATTTAAAGTAACTGGAATATCAAAATGAATTTAACATGGCTGATTATTAATATATACACTAGAATACAACTTCATGAAATCAGAGGTAGTGCATCTTTCTCTCTTCCCAACAATCCCTGTCGGTGACCTGCTGACCAAAAGCAGAAAGAAAATGACTGATGACATCTTCACTTAAAGGAGCTGTGTCATGATTACTGCACATGCTCAGAACTTAGATCCTAATAAAGTGAATCTGTTTAACTGCAAGTCACAATCTGATTCCAGCCTTGCCAGTCTGTCTTTGTTTAGCATTGTATTTATATATTTTAGTTACCTCGGCACAATGTTTTTTATATTAAGGAGTTTTCAATGTAAATTGAGGATTCAAAGCACATTTTAACGCTTTAGCTGAAGGATACTAAGAGTGTCACATGGTTTGCCGTTACCAATAATCATAGAGGAAAAATACCATAATCCCAGATAACTAAAATATTTAAACTCAATGCAAAACGACGACGGATTTGCAAGGATGGAAGTAGATTTTGACTTGCAGTTCAGCGGATTCACTTAGTTCAAAGTTGTGAGCATGCGCAGTAATCGTCACACAGCAGAATTGCTTTCACTATCAGAGACACTCCTTTGGTAAGCAAACATTCCACCAGTAGTTTTAAAGTTATCCCAAGATTATAACAAACAGTTTTTCACTGCAAGCATCCATTATCACTTCCAAATAGGGTCATTCCATGCCAAGTGGAAATGCTTAAGGTACTTTTTGGGCCATCATTGTCTCAGATTTTTCTCTAACTTTGTATATTTGTTCATTTGAACTCAAATGATGGGTATCTCCAATTTTTTTTCACAAACAGCCTACCGGTATGGATTTTATGGGCCTCTGAAAAAAATGGCCTGTAGGGGGCGCTTTTCAAAACATGCTGTCAAAAAAGTATTATATCTTTGATTCTATGACAGATACAGACCTGGAAGTGGCTTGATCCTAGACATGAACCTTGCTCTAGGCTGACAATCTTATAGGTTGCTTGTATCAATGGTGAATGCCATGGAAATTAAGGTCAAAGTTGGGGTTCACAAAAATATTTTCCACTTTTTCAATCCTAATTACTCGCTAATAGTTGGAGGGATTGATCAACTGATGCCAGGAACCTTTTATTTAGGTAGAGGGTTTAGATTAACCCTTTCAAAGTTGGTCGCAGCTGAAAAGAGCCCAAGTTTAAGGACCTGGCTCGTCCCTGGGGCAAAGTTGCACTGACACCACTTTGCACCTGAGTAGTGTCTAATGACCTGAATTACACTGCTTTGGCCCAAGAATCCAGTATGTAGGCCTGTTTCCAACCAAAAAGCTGGCCTAAAAAGTTGTAAAAATCATTGTTTTTCTTTGCATTGAAATGTACATGGCAATGTACTATTATGTGCTGGAAATAAAGAAACCCGCTTGAACATCATGTGGGTTACTTTATTTGAGCTGAAAACCTGATATTGATATTCTTTGCGATTCATTTGGCCCAAATAATGGATATCTCTGATTTTTTTGCAAACTGCCCTCTGGTATTAGTTTTATGGACCTCTGAAGAAATGACCTGTAGGAGGCACTATTTGTTCATTCGGCCCAAATAATGGATATCTCAGATTATTTTGCAAACTGCCCTCTGATATTGGTTTTATGGACCTCTGAAGAAATGGCCTGCAGGGGGCACTTTTTAAAACATGCTGTAGAAAAACCCTTATATCTCTGGCCCCTATTACTGATACAGGTCTGGGGTTTCGATGGATTTGTAATATGAGGCTTCCTCTAGCACCGCCATCATTTACAATGGTAGTATCTGTTCTGGTTTCCATGGAAACTGTGTTTGAATTTGGCCAAATTTCTATCTGATTGGGTCAACGATCTATCTGAAATAAAAAGTTTCTTTAGTCACTTCTTCAGTATGACCCGTAATTTGTGAGTAATAAGAGTCCCAAAAGTGGAAAAAATCTCAAATTTGTCCAACTTCAAACACAGTTCCCATGGAAACAAGAACAGATACAACCATTGTAAATGATGGCGGTGCTAGAGGAAGCCTCATATTACAAATCCATCCAAACCCCAGACCTGTATCAGTAATAGGGCTGGAGATATAAGGGTTTTTCTACAGCATGTTTTGAAAAGCGCCCACTACAGGCCATTTCTTTGGAGGTCCATAAAACCAATACCAGAGGGCAGTTTGCGAAAAAAAAAAAAATCTGAGATATCCATTACTTGGGCCAAAATGAACAAACAGACAAAGGTAAAGTAAAATCCAAGACCATGATGGCCCAGGTGTGTTTCCACTTGGCATGGAATGACCCAATAGTAGTCAGGTAGCAACCAACCATATGACAGTGACACACTGAATGCAAGTCTGCTTGAAATGAAAGGCTATCATCCCCAAATGCAATCAGATAGCCTAATATTTAACTTGTGAACTGCAATGTCAAATATCTGCCCTGTTCACCTGCAAGGACTGGCATGTTTAGGCACAGTTCAGCGATACGTTATATTCTTATTAATGAAACTGAAAGCTGGTCAATCTGTATAACATATTCTGCTGAAGAAAAGTAACTTTTAGTGCCCAGCTGATGCTAGCAGTCAAGTAACTAAGCATTACTATAATGCTACACTAGGTAGCCAGACAGTTCACTTTTTGAAAGGTGATAAAAGATGTGAACATTAATTTAGCTGCCAGGAAGCTAAATGATATGAGAGAATACAATGTCTTTTTATCGTGGAACTGAGTTGTTAGAGGCTTAAAAAGACATGTGATGTGAGTTTCTGGCCAGTTAGCTAGTTAAAAAAATTCCATACAATATAGTCGATTCCAATGCAAAATGATTAGGCCACTCCAATTTAGAATAACATGAAGTTCGTAACAACTGTTTTACAACCAAGTAAAAGATAACTGTCTAATTCACGCCAATAACAATCTGAAATGGTGGGCATGAGAAACAAGAAACAGTTAATCTTGGGATGCCCATGGAGATTCAGAATATAATGTAAACTAACAAATAGTCCTTGCAATCTGGAAACAACAATTACGGCATGAAGTTATAGTATTATGGTTATGATATTATTGACTTGTCATCTCAGTCCTGTCACCCTGAAGACTCTGGGCTCTTTTTTTCACACTGCCCTACCCTTTGCCACTACCTACTACCCGCGAATTACACATTCAGCAGCTTCCACTATCCCTAAACGGTATCTTGCGGCCACATTACCCGCTATACATTATGCCGACTCCCTTATTTGCCATCTTGACCACACACATCAGGGAAAGCGTATAACGGGTCCTCAAACCACCCGCTACCCATTTGGGCTTTTACAAGAGCACGCCCAGGCGGCTTCAATGCGCATCCACTTGGACACATGTGGACGTGCACATGCGGCTCCACTTCCTGAATTAACTTGCCTATGAAAAGCCACCTTGCTTTAGCCTCAGTTGAACCCCTGAGAAAATGGCAGAGATAGTACTAAATCGCCTTGATCACCAGTTAAATAATAGAAGACGCCCAGAACGCGTGTACCGCCAGCGCACCGGCTACCTGGGCCTTTCAGGTAAGTCTATATTGTTTGTATTTTGTATCAATAATTTTTTCCGCTTTTATAATAATATATAATTATTATGTATAATATATATTAATGATATATATTATATATAATATTCTAAAATTATAATAATACAATACAAGTATTATTTCCCACAGAACGAGAATGCGTGACAAAACTGCGCCTCTCCCGTCAGGCAATGACGGAATTATGTCACCTGGTTGCAGATGATGTAGACACCGCTGCCAGCTGTCCGTATGCCTTGCCCGTTGCTGTTAGGGTTACTGTGGCACTATTTTTCTATGCTAGTGTGTCATTCCAACACCCACTCAGCTCAATTGGAGGCATGACCCAATCTGCCGTAAGCTCGGCTATAACTGCAGTCACTGCCAGCATAGTCCGACATGCCAGTAGGTACATCACTGGCATCCCCGTGACACCCGAGAGACAACGCAGGGTAAAGCGGGATTTTTTGGCAAGATATGGGTTCCCTAGGGTTCTGGGTGCCGTCGACTGCACACACATTCTGATTTGGGCTCCAGCTCTGAACAGTGGCGCCTATGTGAATCGTAAGGGAACCCATTCCATCAACGTCCAGGTGATTTGCGATGCATGGGGTTACATCTTGAATGTGTACGCAAATCATCCTGGAGGTAGCCACGACACTTTTATAATGGAACAGTCGGTCATTCCTGCAGTCTTCCAGAGGGACCGCCCTCTGGATGGGTGGCTGTTGGGTGACAATGGCTATCCATTAAAGACGTGGTACATGGTGCTATACATAACGTCAACAAGTGTGCGTGAGTTCGCTTTCAATAGAAAACACTCACGCGCACGAGTTGTCATTGAGCTTAACATTTGGCATGCTCAAAATGCGGTTCCGCTGCTTGGACAGGTCAGGTGGGGTCTTACAGTATGGTCCTCAGAAAGTAGCATCTTTCTTTGTGGCATGTTGTGTGCTGCACAACATTGCCCGACGCCATGGAATGATGCTGGAGTTTGAGGATAGATTATTACCGTACTATAGAAGGCGGCAAGCTGAAGTGCAGGTGCCGACTCCAAATGCTGATATAGTGCCAGCAGTAGCAGGGGCAGTGAGGGACCAGCTGGCAGCGGAGCTGCGACACTGCTAGTCATGTCATCTGCAGCCTGCCTGGTAAGTAATTTGTGCGATCAGTAGGCTACTAATAATGTAATAATACATGTAATTCATATAGCGTTTTATTAAATACTCAAAGTCGCTTTATAAAGAAAAAAGTGTAAATGGTTGCAGTCAATGTAGGCATTAATTTGGCTGTTGGTATTTTCTAAAATGGGATTTTGATCCTCCCCTGTCTGGATTTGACCTCATGCACGAGCAATTTAACTTCGTCTTCGGAGAAACGAGGCGACCTTCCTCTCTCCATCGCGGGTTTCGGTTTGAGGATTTAGGATAGCGCAGCCTGCTCTTAAAGGCAATGGCACCTGGCACACTGATTGGTTTAACTGGTGTAACGCCCAAACCACGCCTATGCATAATATAACGGGTAGCACAGGTGATTTAGGGATATAGGCAGGTGCGCAAGATAGCAACTTTTGCGCGGGAACGCCTCTTACGCAATGCTAAATCCCCAAATAACGGGTTTAGGGACTCTGGCGTAAGATAGGGCCCTCTGTCCCAAACATTCGCAGGTGAGTGTGGGGGGTGGAGAACAGACCCGTGTCAGAAGACCGCAGATTCCAGGAAGGGTTATTGGGGAGGAGGAGATCAGATAGGCACTGGGAGGTAAGGGCATGCTGGGAAGTGCAGGTGAGGAAGAGGATTTTGTAGGAGATGTAGGACTTTACCAGAGTCATGTTAAAGAAAGCAGGAGCACGCGTGAGCTGACATGCACACGTCTCCTGCACATGGGTGCCCCATCGAGCACCCGCGAGCTCACGCATTACGCATGAGGAGGTGTTTCTCTTAGCGAGCAAGATGGCGTCCAGCAATCTGACTCTCGTGGCTGTGATATCGACTAATGACAGTTTGTGCACTAAATACACTTTGTGAGTGTCTGAAACACTTCAGTTCACCTGCCAGATACGTAAATATTGTTTACCAAGCAACAAACCCTGTTGCCTAGGTTTAAAAAGAGCGAAACGTGTTTGCATCACCATCCGGATATGAACAGTCACGGTCATCGGATAATGCAGAGGGGAGGGCTAGTTTGATTACTTCATGTATGTTGCAGGATGCCATCATGAAAGTGCGCCAGCTCTCGTCCAACATCACATTAACAGGCACACGCAGGCACGAGCACGGGCGTTTGTGATCGTGAACACGCCTCAGGAGGCACGCTGGCACTAGCACGGGCGCTTGTGATTGTGAACAGGCCTCAGGAGGCACGCTGGCACTAGCACAAGCGCTTGTGATCGTGAACACGCCTCAGGAGGCACACAGGCACCAGCACAGGGGCTTGTGATTGTTAACACGCCTCAGGAAGCATGCGGGCACTAGAACGGGCGCTTGTGATCATGAACACGCCTCAGGAGGCATGCGGACACTAGCACGGGCGCTTGTGATCGTGAACACGCCTCAGGAGGCACGCGGGCACTAGCACGGGCGAGCGTGATTGTGAACACGCCTCAGGAGGCACTCAGGCACTAGCATGGGTGTTCGGGATCGTAAACACGCCTCAGGAGGCATGCGGGCACTAGAACGGGCGCTTGTGATCGTGAACACGCCTCAGGAGGCACGCGGGCACTAGCACGGGCACTAGTGATCGTGAACACTCCTCATGAGGCACGCAGGCACTAGCATGGGCGCTTGTGATCGTGAACACGCCTCAGGAGGCATGCGGGCACTAGCACGGGCGCTTGCGATCTTGAACACGCCTCAGGAGCCTGTGGAGGAGGACAAGTTTGGAGGGAATGTGCCGCCAGGGCTTGGTTAGGACTCAAATATGTATAGACATTTAACAAGTGAACAGAAGTAACTGTTGGGTTGTGTCAGCGTGTCCCCTCTACAGTTTAGGAGCCAATCATAAAAAAGCCTGACATTCAAAGAAACTTTTTGGTCTGCCATATACAGGCTACTGAAGGATGATGAAAACATAAAGCACCAATTTTCAGAAGTATTTTTTCATACAGACAGTGACCAGAGTGTGGAATAGCTTGCCAGATCATGTAGCAGCAAAAACTCTGGGGGCTTCAGGACCAGGCTTGATACAGAGCTAGATGCCATCTGGTCCTGAGGTATCCTGTGTTAGGTAGCTATACTACAGTGATTAATTGGGCGGTATGGCTTGTGCTGGTCACTCATAAATATCCTCAGTATAAGCATATGGCCAACAGTGGGCCTACCCAGCTCTGTATATTTCAGGCTCAGACAGAGGGTTTTTAAATATTGAAATATTCGTTAATGGCATATATATATATATATATATATATATATATATACACACACACAGTGGCGGGCGGTGGACAGAAAACCGAGGGGGCGGAAAACATCCCTTGATACGGATGAGATTAGTGACCCGATTTCAATCATTGTTCTTGGTCAGCATGGTTTAGGCGAGTGACTAATAAATTCGATAAAATTTTTAACTCACATGCCTTAATAGGCAACTCTTCACGAAAAAACCACTGTGGATTTTCCGCGTTAAATTTTGTCACATCCTAAGCAAGTCGTCAAACCTGTGCGTAATGATTGTTTCATTGAAAAAGGTTGAAATGCGCTCTTTTTTGCGTTCAACTGATGCATTTGATTTCTCGTCTTAACGAAGACAATCAGCTACACCTGAGAGGGGAGGGCTAAAGTGTCTTTTACCAGGGAAATTGACTGAAAACAGATCAAGACTAATAAGCAGTTTAAAGACATGTTTATCGCCTTCCTTGTTCTCTGTCCACCGCCCGCCTATATATATATACACACTCACACACACACTGGATTGAGAACTCACTTAAGTTCATAGAAGAGAAGCTCGCTGTTTCTTTAAGACGCATTCTTGGCATACACAGACAGCTTGGAGTTCATTCATTTCCTTTTCATCCGACGGGAATACAACACATGTGACAAAACATCCTTTTCCTTTCAAAAGGCATTGACTGCACTCCCTTCATAAATCCACCCTACGCGTCAGAAGGGAGGCAGGCTATGATAAGAGTCCCGTGATATAAAATATATTTGCTCCGATGTTATGGTTGCGACGACAATAACTGGTTGTTAAAACGTTTTGTTTACGAAGTGTAGGAGCAACTTCCATTCACAAACACCGATCTCTGCTTACCTCATGTTGTCTGCCAGGATAAGTGAACATTATTCCTGAAACACTTGACTCCAGCAGCGGGAACCCAGCGGAAGATAGCAACGGAAAGGTACGTTTGCTCTAATGGCTCATGGTCTTTGTTTTTTTTTTTTTGTTTTTGTTTTTTTCTTTCTATATGGTGGGACAATATTTCTCATGTAATTATGAATACCGCTCAACACTATTTGACTCAGGCAGAGGTACATTTGATGTCCGCGAAAAGAGTACTCTACGTTATATTTACACTAAGTTCCATACGGGATGCCCGTTGCTGACGCTTGTTATTCTGAATGCTGTCAGACCCCAAGGTCAAGAAAGAAATGGCTCTTCAAAGAATTGTTACACAGCACATTTCAGCGTGTTGCACAAGTTTCGAAAATTAACGCCTTCGCAGTACTGTACCAGTGATTGTACGGTTCGGGCAATAGGAATGTGTTTTGATGCATGGGCAATTTCGTGGGCGGAAATCCAGGGTCATTCTAGAGCGAGAGCAATCGAAAAGAGCGACTGTTCGAGAGCGAGTGTTAAAATCACACTACATCCTCTGGATTTGTGGGGACGTATATTTGGCTTTGAAATCCACTTAGTTTGACAAAGTGATGCAGAAATCATGAGGCAGGCACAGACTCGAAGAAACAGTGTGAAATAACTCTGATTCTGAGAAATCTCTTGGATGTTACTGGGGTATGAACGATGCATCAGAAAATTGTCCCTAATTGCTGACAGAGTAAACTTGCCATAGTGACGGAGGTGTCCTAAGGTCGTTCGCTGTGGACTGCCGCTTCCCCTGTGACCGGTAGTCATCAGCTGTACAGATCAATCGTGCCAGACTCAAAACATCCGCGTCAGAAGGCGTTCCTGTAAGACCCTCGCCCAGTGACGTCAATATGCTCCGCACTGTTTTGAATAGCTGACAGAGGGAGAGATTAGCAAGGCCAGACCGTAATTTTCATTAAAACCTTTTCCCCTATTCATGCAATAACGGCATCGTTTTGTTAAGTGTGCTGAATTTATTGGTCCCAACTAAAGAAGCACATCGGCGCGTCCTGGCCCTTTAGTGCCTGGTAAATGCTACTATGTTCCCCTGTGTTTCGAGTCAAATCAAGGGTTTCAGCGTTTCGTGTGCTTTCTCAATGTAAAGAGGGTTTAATTGATTCGTAGGATCAGGAAGAAACGGAAATTAAACCCAGCCGCTGATTCGAATGGGGTTTAGATTCCTTCCCCATATTTGGGTAAAAGCAGGGAAATTAAAAAAAATAATTTAAAAAGAAGAGGCAGACTATGGCTGTGTTTGAAACCGCACTCTACGGTCTACATAAACTATTCTCACTACACACTAGTCACACTCATAGACTGTATAAAAATATGGACGAAGCAACCATGACGTCACCCATTGGTTTCAGCATACCATTTAGGAAGCCTCGATTTTGTCAATTTTAATTGAGCCATTTTGTCATTTTAAAACCGGATGTGATTCCTATTGGACGAGAGCGTGAATTGAATATCCAGGGAAGAGCGAGGGGTGGATCTACGTGCGTATCTAACCGTATCAGACAAGGACCAGAGGATAGCCACGCCCCTAAAGGATATTCTGGCTTTATCCTTTATTCTAGTCTATTTGGGACCATTATCTATGAAAATGAACATCATGATATATCGAAGGAGACTTGAAACTTGCAATAGATACAATAAAGTTATGTGGAAAATCATTATTTACATAATAAATCAGGTGGGAAAGTGGGTCATTTTCTCAGACTTCTTTAGGATTGAACTTCTTTCTGCAACCACTGATGTTGCCATCTGCTGGCCATTAAATAGAAAGCAAATTTTGGAGATTTCCGCATGGGCTTCACTTTTCAGACCCGAGTGCTGCGTCCATCTTCTTATACAGTCTATGGTCACACTACACGCTACTCACTACGAACGAACTCTTCCTGATGCTTCTTCTTCTTGTTATTCCTCAGCGAGTTTTTCTGGCGGTTTACTTCGCGTTGCATCTTGGGCAATTTATGTATGAATAGTGAGCTTACAATGCACCCACAAAATATCTGCCCGATCTAGTATACATCCGGGAACTTCTCGCGGACACAAACTCACTCCCCACGCATAAGTGAGCACCCTACCCCCTAAATCTGATGTCATCGGTAGTGTGAGTAGTACGTTTAGTGCGCAGTTTTGAACAGGGCCTTAGTTCAATTTGACCTACACTGTGGGAACGAAGCTATTTACGCAAATTCTCAAATGATCCCATGGGAATTTTAAAACCCTGCAGCGTAAGTAAACCGCAAGCTGGTCATTTTGACTTATACACGATATACTATTAACCTAACAAAAACAGCGGAGCTTGTTGGCGAATCACCGGTCAGAGCAATTGCCCCTTTAGTGAAACGTAGCCAATATTTGGCTGATTTCGCTTGTGTCATTGAGTTGGCCGCTAGTCCACTGATGAGTCGTGTAAAAATAATAACTGCTCACTTAATGTGGCCATTTCGCTACTGTGCACAGCACTATGGGACTGAACTTGGACCTTTGAAAATTTTGAAGTCGGTAGCGGGAGCGGACAAGGAAGGTTTGGGTTAACTTGCCGCTTTAAATACAAAATGTATTAGATTTGATGGAGCATCAACTCACGCAGTGCCGCAAAGGACGCAGCACCAGGCAGAATTGCGCACATACCTGGAGAGCCCAATGCAGCGGAAACTAGAGAAACCTTGACTGCCATTCGCAGGCATCAATCATCGATTTACGATTATTATCACCACAGACATCAATCATCGATTATGATCATGACCAGCCGCCACAGCTTGGGCTAGTATTGTTTTCACCTGGTGTGTGTGTGTGTGTGTGTGTGTGTGTGTGTGTGTGTGTGTGTGTGTGTGTCATCATGGCAAAATGTGGCCCTGGAGACGCCTGATGTAGCAGGAACTATCGCTGATGATTTTACCAGGTAGCTACCTATGTGCGCCAGTATGGGAAAGAGGGATTTTCACAGACATGGAAATGGTCGTAGCGCCGAAAAGGAGTCTGATTTTTTCGAAATTTTGGGAATGTACTCAGGCACCTAATACCTATCATCTCTGAAAATTGGAACAAAATTGGTTGTTGAGCAAAAAAGTCTAAGTTTGTCCTTGAACTTTGAAATTTGATATCGACAGTTGTCATCGTAGGAAAAAAACAACCCATTACTCCAAGAAAGGACCAACCTGCCGGAACATTTGACGGGGTTATTTCCATAAGCGCTCAATTCCATATTCATTAAAAATCAGATAACACAACAAATCCATTCTTTCATTGATGAGGAATAAGCCACATCAGCTAATTTTGGGCAAGAAGCCCTCAAAGTACAATATAAAATGGGCAGTGAATTAGAAATTCCCCAAGAAGGTACTTCTAGCGGTGACCAAGTCCTGTCTAAAACTTTAACAAGTACACAAGTCTTGTCAGCCAATCAAAGCATCACTTAGAAAATTGGTTGGCCAATAGCAGCCACTGTAGCTTTCTTACCTAACCAAAATGGCTGACTGTACAGGCCAGGGTGTGTGTGTGTGTGTGTGTGGACTCAACCCAAAAGAGCTAAAAAAAAAAAAAAAAAAAAAAGACCCTGGCAGCCAGAAACATGAACTAAAAACAAGTGAAAAAGAAGTCTGACAAAAGGTAATCATTTTAGCTGCTTATTCTTTGGCTGAACTTTCCTATTACCACGCCAAAGCCCTAGCGATGGCGAATGAATTCTTTAAACCTGTTTGGACGGTGGTACTGCCCATTCATAATTTATGGAGATTGTTTTTTATTGTGGCCTTTGTTCAGCTGCATTTGCCTTCCGTTTCACTGTCTATATCTTCCATTTATTTTGTTCTAGAAGCTTTTTGACATTCATGACTATAGTATACTGATATGACTAGATTTGCTGTTCATTTTCTTGAAAAAGTGGTGTGTTTTGTTTTCAAAAAGATGCTCTGTTTTAGTACTCTTAAATAATCAAATTTAATGCTGTTAAATTTTTTACGTTGTTAATCAAGTTCAATTTTTGTTATTTTGAGGCATTTGCTCCTAAAAGTATTCAAGTCCGCAGACTGGTGTTTGAAATATCTGGGCCAAGAATCAAGATAGAGGCTAAAAGGTCTTCTAATATGTTTTACGACATCTTTTCTGATATTTCATTACATTTACATCAGCTTAACACATGTAACATGATGCCCTCAAGTTGTCAAATTCTTAAAATCTTGTTTCTCTAAAAAGACGAAAACTGACTTGCGCCCTTCAGGAAAAGGTCTGTAATGTCTGTATGTCAAATGTCTGTAGCTTAATATCAATTACTCGAAATATCAATTAAAATGTCATTTTCACCTTTTGGATTACTTTGACCTTTGATCTTCTTAAACTGAAGTGCAGGAATCAGTAGACAAGTTTGTTTATTTATTTATTTATTTAACCTTCATTTAACCAAGGAAGTCCCGTTGAGATTGAAATCTCTTTTTCAAGGGAGCCCTAGGGGGTTGAGGGGAAGAGAGAGAGGACAAGTTGCAGGTTGAAAGAGACAGGTTGGGAATTTAGCCATGACACCGGGGAACCCCCCCGAGTGTCATAGGTTTTTTTTTTTTTTTTTTTTTTTTAATTTTGGCATCTCTAATGCCACCCAAATCCGGAATGCCCAAGCTTGCCAGTATTCCACCCCACGTTGCCATCTCAGGAGAGCGAAGATAGTTAGCAGCTCTCCTCTCAAGCATGCGCCTGTCAGCCTCTGCTTCTTTACACTCATAGCTGAAAACTTTACAAGTTCAGAACGAGGGCGGAAGATACCTGAACATGAGCAAGCTTAGAATCATACTGATTAGCACCTGGCTGGCCAACAGGAGGCGCTTAAGCAACGAACAAAATGACAAACTATTTTAATATCCCAACCCGGCAAGTGCCACCCAATTTAGTTCATTTGTGTGTTGCTCTGAAAAGGCTGTCAACCGGCATGACCAGGGGTCGAACTCGCACCGTGGTGATCACTACTGCTCCACAATGCGGCGCCATAACCGAGTGAGCCAACCCGGCAGCCGTGTTGTAGGTTCTTTAATGACCACAGTGAGTCAGAATCTCGGTTTAACATCTCATCCAAAAGATGACGTCTCCTTCAGCGCAGTGTCCCCATCACTTCAATGGGGATCATTCCACCTGAGGGAAGACCTCAACCTACCGGCCCACCAACACCTCTTTCAGCAGCAACTGTTTTCCCATCCAAGTACTGACCAATCCCACACCTGCTTAGCTTCAGCCGCACAGCTGGAGCAGATTGAGCAGTGGTGTGGCTGCTGGCAAAGCCCTGCTGAAGGAAGAGGTTTAGGAGAACTCGCTGCTCTGGGTGTTCAGGAGAACTCACTGCTCTGGGTGCTCAGGAGAACTCGCTGCTCTGGGTGTTCAGGAGAACTCATTGCTCTCAGTATCAAGCATTCTTCCAACACAGTACGCACTTAAACATCATTTCAACAAACCAGATTTATATTTATTACTACCCAAAGTAAAACCCTCCGTATCAAGCATTCTCCCAACGCTGTGTGTGCCTGTAGCAGAAAAACATCACGTCAACAAACCAGATTTATATTATTTTCTTGTGACATCAATGACAAATATTAGCATGCTAACTTACAAACCCCAGTTCCAATGAAGTTGGGGTGTTGTGTAAAACGTGAATAAAAACAGAATGCAATGACTTGCAAATCTCATAAACCCACATTTTATTCACAATAGAACATAGACAACATATCTGATGTTGAAAGTGAGACACTTTTGATCAAATTGATGGCAGCAACACATCTCAAAAAAGTTGGGACAGGGCCATGTTTACCATTGCTTAGAATCCCCGCTTCTTTTAACAACAGTCTGTGAATGTCTGGGAAGTTAGGAGTCGTTTTATTTAATTTTTACAGTTCTAGTTTGGGGTTTGACAGAACTTACCTTCTGGCTGCGGGTAGGAACCAAGTGTATCATAGTGTGGTCGGATGTTCAGGGGGGCGATTTTTGCATGTACGCGATTGGGGGATGTTATTGTGTTGTGGCAGTGGTTCAAGACCCGATTCTCCCTCATGAGGCCGTCAGTTAGTTATTTGTAATAAGAGTGGTTTTTGGGTTATACAGTATCTTGAAATCTCCCAACACCGTGATGATGCGGTCAGGTTGGTTTTGTTCCAGGTCAGAGATATTTCGCACCCGCTCATTAATGACCTGGTCGTGATGTTAATTGCCTGTGTAGTTGGAGTGTAGACTCATGTTAGAATCACTGAACTGAACTCTTTTGGAAGGTAGTATGGTCTGCATTTGATTACTGTGTCCTCAAGGTGAGATGAACGATGCTTATGTGTGGAGTTGTTAAACCAGCAGTCATGAAGCATATTCTGATCTTATGGATTTACTGCTAAGAGCCTCTGACCTGACGGTCTGGTGAGCTGTAAAGCCAGTAGGGTACTCCGCCGAGTCTGGGATAGTCTATCTGCATGAAAAATGCAGGAATCAGCAATAATGTGACCTCTGCCCAAATGTGGAAACTATGCATGACTTAAATAGGTGGCCTTAGTGAAAGCAGTGTTGGGCATTCGTTTCTGTTTGGTTCTCTCATATTTTTGATGCGAGCACTTGCAAAAAAAAAAAAAAAAAAAAAATCAGTGTTCGTTTGTCCAGTTTGTCCTGCCGGCACCAAACCACTTCCCATTTAGTGGCCTTACTGTAAATCTGACAGTGTGCCTGATGCAGTCGGCATCTCACCAGCCTCATATCCCAGGTCACTGACCTTCCTGCTGCCAGCAATAACCCCAACACTGGCCTCGTGTTAAAGTCATTAGCTCCTTCTTTTCTTCCATTTTTACCAGAAATTAAGTTGTACTGAGGTAATACTGCTAAAGACCTGTTGGTCTTATCATGACCCATAATTCCCCTTTGTACTGAGGCTCTGTTAGGCTTAATGACCAACTTCTGGCTTCAGTTTATTCAGTAGTGTTTAGAGCATCTTGCTGAACTTAAAACAAATATGATCATAATTTTTTAATGTGAATTGGTGTTATGCCCAGGTATTTTCCCAGCCCAAGTGTCTTCTTCTAAACCAATAACTCTGTTGCTTAGCTTTTGGACTGCTACGGCATAGAAATGCAGTTAGACTCATGAAACATCGGTTTGGTAAAAGACATGCTTATTGCATAAAGTACCGTTGTGAGGCAGTGGGAGAAATTATCCTCCTGTTGTGTGTTAAGAAACAGGACAGAGTGTCCCTCTCTGTATTGGCTGCACAGTGCGGACCAGGGCTGGAATTTATGACAATTCCCAGCGGGGAGAATTCTGGGAAGGAAAACGGGACAGTGGCTGCAGACGTTTCCTGAGCTCTGATTGGTCAGTGAAGTGTAAACAAGTGGACGCAGAGAACTTGGAGCATTAGTGTCTGAGTGAACCACTATTCTGGGAAAACTCTTTTTTTGTTTCAAATATCCAAATGCCCAAAGTGTATTCATTAACCTCAAAAAATTCATTGTGGCCCATTCTGCAATTCTTTGCCTCGTGATCCACAATACATTTAGTCGGCCTGCTGATAAAACCTCGTATCTTCAAAATGATAAACTTTACAGGAAAATAAAAAATAAATATAAAATAAAATGATAAATAATTTAAAATATAAATAAAATAAAAAATGTTTAATTTTGCATGTAAGAATAGTGGACATATGAGTTTTTGTTTCTTATCAATTTGGAGATCGGAGGTTTTATCAGCAGGCCTACGATTTACATTTTCTGTTTTCTCTCTCTCTTTTTTTTTTATTCCTATTTGGTAGGAACATGCGCATAGCTCCCCTGCGTGGCAGGATGATAAAATGACATCACTATTGAAAATAATTTACTCTCACCACCAGGTGTCAGACATCACAAGCATTAGACCTGTGTGAAGCTCTGAGTAGCCCTGTGCATATGGGTGCATTCTGGCAATCAAGTATCGTTTAGTTTACAACCATGTGGAACTAAAATGCACTGAAGTTAACGCGTCATTCCAGATGACGTCAGTTACAGGCGCAGCCACGGCAGACAAAACGAGGCGGATTGGTCTGTGAGCTATACATCTCGTATTGCGGAGGAAATACATCTGCAAAGGATGGGTCTCAACAGGATTTCACTGAAGTTATACAGGAAAAACCTTTATTCCTTTTTACTTGTTCTTTCACTGGAGTGGAATCTCCTTGATGACGGCCGATGGTGATCAGGCTCAAGGAAGGAAACAGTGGAGAGAAAAGGGAGGTGATTGGACTGGTCCTTAGATGTGGGTTTATGTCTGTTTGAGACCAGCACTTTTTACGCTGAAGCCAAAATTCACAGCGCTCACTGTAAGAAGCTAAAATACAGTTCAGGGCTCTGTGCTCACTGTTCACTGTGCCCCATAAGAAGCCAGTGTAATCTTTTCCCAAATGCGACTACAACACAATTCTTAAGGATGCATTAGAGGATTGACTCCACGCTGTTCGAGGGTCCTGGGGTAACTGTTGAGAATTATATTTCAATATTTCTCATCATATTCATCAGTAAATGAATGACCATAGGGTAGGGGATTGGGCCTCCCAAACCTTGTGGTCAACAGGCGGCGGTGGGACTGCAAAGTTCCGAGGGCACGTTAAAGATGGGTTATAGTGCAGGGGAGAGGACTGAAGGCCTAAGTGTCCAGTGAAGTATGAATTGACATACTGCCATGGTACCGTCTAGTTTTTTTTTTAGTGTTTGTCGCATGTAAGTTGAGGGCAGCACGTGGTACGTGGGTGACAGCCCACACCTAGCAGAGGGGCGTTAGAGACGACCTCTGAACAGGCGAGGCTGGTGAAAACGGTCAAAGTTTCTATACCCATTGTGAAGTGGGGTAGGGATCAGACCGTCGGTTCCCACCTGGGTGGCTGACAACCACTACGGGATTCGGGGATCGCTATCGACTGGGTCACCGGCCGGTCGCGTTGCAGAGGGCAGTAAGACCACAGAGAGGGTGGCTGCTGTGCTCGGCTCAATGTACAGTCAGGCCACCACAAGCCAAAAGCGAATGCGTTAGTAGGCGAGTGGTGCTTCTGTGATCGGTGGGCTTTGAAAAGAAGACACCGGGAAGCAGAAGGCAGAGTTCTCAACCTGGGGGAGCCTGGGCAAAGATCTCTGTGGAAAGGGATCTAGCCTGGAACTGTGCCCTAGGAGAGGGAGGTTCGAAGGATCTAAGTGAATTAATAACCATAATCAATAATCATAATCAGTAACCATATTATGTAAGCAGCAGTAACACACAGGCACACGCACACAGACACACAACACACACACATACAAGCAGTTCACACACGCATGAGCAGTACACACACACACACACACACACACACACACACATAAGCAGTTGGCTTCTGTTGCTTTGATTGACATCGGTTCAGTTGATTCAGGCAATATCTGTTCAGTCATCAGCATTATTCACCATCATTCATAGCACAACTATATGTATCACATGAATTAGAAATATGTATAACCAATATCACACTAGAAGAGGGTTGTTATCTTTTGTTTGCAGTTTTTAATGCAAGTTGGCAGTGTTTTGGTTTGCCTGTCTCTGGGGCAACCTGTGACCCAACTAAAAGTTCTCTGAAACAAGTATCCTTGAAGTAAAACCCCAATTCCGAAATAGTTGGGACGAGGTGTAAATTGTGAATAAAATCAAAATGCAATGACTTTCAGATCACAAGCCAATATGTTATTTACAATAGAACATAGATAACATTTCAAATGTTGAAACTGGGACATTTTACATATTTATCCACAAAATGAGCTTATTCCAAGTTTTCTGGCTGCAACAGGTCTCAAAAAAGTTGGGACACACGCAAAAAAGGGCTGAAAAAGCAATTAATATACAAGAGAATCAGCTGAAAGAATATTTAGCAAGTAATTAAGTTAACTGGCATCAGGTGTGTAACATGATTAGCTATAAAAAGGATGTCTTAGAGAGGCTGAGTCTCTCAGAAGTAAAGATGGCCAGAAGCTCTCCAACCTTTGAAGGCTTGCGTAAAAAAATTGTGGAATACTTTAACACGTTGACTGCCGACTACGAGATAACTCGTAATGGCAGGTCAGAAGGTCAGGCCTGAAAATTGGGGCAAATATCCATCCTTTATTTGAACAATTAGTCCTGGCTAGTTCTAGATGGTTTTTCTAGATGGTTTTCCCCCCCGAATCGAACAGCCACAAAATAATGGGCTACATTCAGTACAGAAAAATAATTTAATCATAATTAGGTCTATGCACTGGCACTCGGCGACGGCATGTCAAAACTCTTCAGCGAATGAAGGTAATTTTGGTGACTTCATCCGTTTACATTTTCCAATCAGACAGCTGTCTATTTTTTACAGCAAGTTGCGTGACGTGCTACAAAAAACAGGTGTACGATTTGTCAGAAAATTACCTTCATTCGCAAGAGTTCTGAAATGCCGCTCTCGCTGGAAAAAAAAATTACCGTTGCTGAATGCCAGTACATAGACCTATTTATAATTAAATTATTTTTCTGTACTGAATGTAGCCCATTATTTTGTGGCTGTTAGATCACATGGGGGAGAGAAGCCGTGTCTTCAATTGTCACTTGATTATTCTTGAATTGGAAAACGTCTTAATAAAGGAAAACCATCTAGAATTAGCCAGGACTAATTGTTGTCAAAGGGATGGATATTTGCCCCCGAATTTTCAGGTCTAGCGCCAGCCCTGACCCGCCATTATGAGTTATCTCGTAGTCGGCAGTCAACGTGTTAAAACAATAATCCTCAACGTCAAATTGCAAAGGTTTTGAAGGTCTCATCATCGACAGTGCATAACATCATCAAAAGATTCAGAGAAACTGGAAAAATCTCTGTGCGTAAGGGACAAGGCCAAAGACCTTCACTGGATGCCCATGATCTTTGGGCCCTCAGACGCCACTGCATCACTCACTGGCATGATTCGGTCATTGACATTACTAAATGGGCCCAGGAATACTTCAACAAACCACTGTCTGGTAACACAGTCCGCTGTGCCATCCACAGATGCCACCTAAAACTCTATCATGCAAAAAGGAAGCCATTGTTGAGCATGATCCAGAAGCGCCGCCATGTTCTGTGGGCCAAGTCTCATTTAAAATGGACTGTAGCAAAGTGGCAAAGTGTCCTATGGTCAGACGAGTCCAAATTTGACATTCTTGTTGGAAATCATGGGCGTCGTGTCCTCTGGGCTAAAGAGGAGAAAGACCACCCCTCCTGTTATCAGTGTTCAGTTCAAAAGCCAGCATCTCTGATGGTATGGGGATGCATTAGTGCATATGATGTGGGACACTTGCATGTTTTAAAAAGCACCATGAATGCTGAAAGGTAAATAAAGATTTTGGAGCAACATATGCTCCCCTCCAGATGACATCTATTCCAGTGAAGGCCTTGTATATTTCAGCAGGACAATGCAAAACCACATACTGCAGCTACTACAAAAGCTTGGCTTCGTAGTAGAAGATTCCGTGTGCTGAACTGGCCTGCCTGCAGTCCTGATCTTTCACCAATTTGCGCATAATTAAACAAAAAGTCCGTCAAAGGAGACCCAAAACTCCAGCAGCTGGAAGCCTGTATTAAAAAAGAGTGGGATCAAATTCCAATGGCTAAACTCAAGAAACTTGTCTCCTCAAAGCCCAGACGCCTCCACTCTGTGTTTAAAAAGAAGAGGGGATGCTACACCATGGTAAACAGGCCCCTGTCCCAACTTTTTTGAGACCTGTAGCAGCCATCAAATTTGAAATGAGCTCATTTTGTGGATAAAATTGTAAAATTTCTCAGTTTCAACATTTGCTATTTTATCTCTGTTATATTGTGAATAAAATACTGGCTGATGTGATTTGAAAGTCATTGCGTTTTGATTTAATTCACAATTTACCCATTGTCCCAACTATTTCGGAATTGGGGTTGTAGTTATGATAAAAGAGAAAAACAAGTAACATGCTGACAACACATGATTGTACCATTGAAAAAGAAGTAAGAAGCAGACATTACGCTATTGAACCATTGTAGCGTGAGAGGGCGAAAAAACCATATTTGGAAGATGTTTCCTGCGATGAAGGTATAAAAACTGGGTGTGAAAAGCAGAATGTCAGTTCTTCTTGCGCAAAAAGAACTCCGCTTTATATTCATGCATATGCCTCAATAAAGCCTAATTTTCTGAAGAACCTGTCTCTCTCCAATTGTTTGAGGATGGGGGAACCTCATAATATGAAAATATTTCTGAATGAAAACCACGAAATAACGTCCCTGCTGGGGCCCATCTCTGTGGAGCTGGGTACCTGATAATGGGCACTGGGGAAAACTGTGCCTTAACCGTCAAAAACTGACATCAGTGCTAATGACTGAGAAGCTATTTAGTACTTTAGCAAATGTAATATTTGTACTGTTCCCAGCTGTATAATCTGTTTTAGCGGATTTAGTGCTTGCCTTCTCAGATTGATGAAGCTGTTCAGTTTATTCACAAATAAAAATGGACCAACAATAAAAAGTGTGGTTGGGTCTGTTGGTGGATGATTGTCTTATCAAGTTGAATTTTGTTCACTTGTTTGTAAAGGTAAAATTGACTTTTATGGGAAATACATTTCTGGCTGTGAACTTTATTGATGGACCCTTAAGGGGTCTTCAGGGTAATAATTTCAATTTTTATTTTTTTTCAAGAATTTCAATATTTTTGATTTTCACATAAAATAAATAAAGGAATGCAGTGAGATGCCAGTAAACACCAAGAATCTATGTTTTTCCTCTGCCTCAATTGTTACTTGTGACTTTAAATGCAAATTACTGAAAATCACAATTTTGACTGATTTTCAACCTTGTGGCATTCATAAAATCATTAATATTCAGATGATTGACTTAAAACTTGGACTGAAGTTGTATCTGTTGGAGATCTATGAAATGACATGGGATGCACCTAGCTAGAAAATCCTAAGGGGGTTAATTTTGAAAATGAAGCAAGTTGATGATAGCGATTTTTGTTATGGTTATATAACAGAGCTCATTAAATATTCATAAATGTTCCAAACAAAAAAATCTAATGTTATTTCATAGAACTATCTTAAACCTTTCATATGAGACTAATTTGAGTAAAATCTGACCATGGGTTATTGAAATATCAGTGCCACAAAATATTTTCAGATTTTGTCATTAAAGTGCCATTTCCATGGCAACCATGTAAATTTTTATGAGGCTAAAATCATGTTGAGTATGTTTATTTCTTAGTTTTTACATTATTGTGGTTATTTTTACACTTTACCCTGAAGACCCCTTAAGTCTCAGGTGCAGGGAAAAAAAAAGTGAACTGGCTTTATAGGTTATAGCTGGTTGGTGATGCACTGTCCACATTAATATATTGTTATTTGCTTGATATTTGATGTTTTGAATCCGTATACCAGTATAAAACTGCCTTTACAGTACCAAACGAAAGCTACCGGAAATATTTCGACCACCCTTGTATGAACTTACACTGTCTGTGTTGATGCTTTTCGTGTTTGTTATTCTTTCTGTTCAGGAGCACCTTCTTTGTCAGTGTTGCTAGGTCCTTTTTTAGTAGTTTCAAAACATTTAAAAAATTGCATTTGGCGAGGAATCACGTGACAATACTGCACTTTATTGCATGCTGTCAGTGGAATGTGGCCAAGGAGAAATGCATATGAAGAACTAGATAGAACTCGACACGTATACTATATGTATCTTAATAAATAAACAATAAGTTTTTTTTTTTAAATTTCCTGGAAAGTAATGAGTGTGGTGAAAGGCAGTATTAGAATTCAGAAATCAGAAGCATAGTCAAAAGTAGAATACTGTAGTTATGCCATGATTTTTAGTGGAGTTCAGTTGGGAAATATGCTTTTTGGCATCAGAGGATGAGTAAGCTACACTACTGCTATAAACCATTCCTGGAATGATCCGGATCTAAGGTAACAATCAGTCAGATATATTGCAGAATGCACTGTTGTAACTGGGATACATGGTTCGTCCACATAAGAGAGATGTAGCGGCCTTGCTAGCACAGACAGTACTGAGACCCGTGTCACATGATACTGCCACATGGCAGCAGTGTGGTTTAACAGATGGAGACTGCACATCGTTTCCATCATTATACATTACATATCGAGGGCTGACTGCAATTAAGTTATGTCCAATATAAAACATCTGGACATAACTGTTTATTGCAGTCAGCCCTCGATATGTTCAGGTGACATGGAGAAACATGGTGTAGAAAATGGTTAATTACAGCCTAGATACAGGAGTTCTCATGATTTTACAGTTTGTTAATTTGAGTCAACATGTGGATACATCTTTCCAAACTCTCGGATGTTCTTTATCTCAATGCAGATTTGGTGGGCGTGGCCCCAAAGTTAAGGGACCACGCCCATCTGCCAAAGTATTTGGCCCCTTGGCTCCGGTCTGTACTGAGGTCCCTTCATTTTTTGTTCACAAAATGCCTAGTGGATAGAGCAAAGATGTACTCGCACTAAAAAGTTTCATGGGACCTTGATGCAGATTTGTGTTTTAGCTTGATGTGCGTTGCCTAAATAAGCTGTGCATAGCAAATTTAGGGGGCGCTGCCGCACATCTGCAGCCAGGTCCCACAAATATAATAAGTCCAAGTTGCCGAGCACCCATATGCTGTATCATGTAGTACCAACACAAACATGGGACCTTGTTGCAGATTTGAGATAAATGGATTTAAAAGTTGACTTACTGTCACGAGTGCCCAAAAGTTTGGGCATGACCTGCTGAGCAGGTGAGCGGTTAATCTGAACAAACTCCATGAAATATCCTCATTTCACCGCTACCACTCATACTCTGAAAAAATCAACTAATTCTGAGACGATGTTTTCCCACCTGTGGGCCCACAGTGGAACACTGTGGAACGTAACAGTGCACGTACCAGTGAGTATCACTCCTCTGTATTAAGCTGCTTTTACACCGGACGCGAAACGAATTTTTCGCGCGACAGATTACATTCAAAGTCAATGCAAAGACGCGAATACATGCAAAACGCGTGTATTCGCGTCTTGGCTTTGACTTTGAATGTAATCTGTCGTGCGAAAAATTTGTTTCGCGTCCGGTGTGAAAGCAGTTTTAAAACTCTCCTGCACTCCGCTCAGACCTCTAGCACTGAGCACATGTAGCACATACCTCTGGGGCTTCTGTTTAGTTTTACTCACGAGTGGCAACCAAGCTTAAACTGTGCAAATGCACTGCCGATTCATCGGGAAAAATGACCCAGCGCATAAGATTGTGAAAGGGATGGATGTCTTGCAAAGACACCACAGAATCCCTCGTTTCTCCAGTGGGGTATCACACGCTGGCAGAATTTTTAGCAGAATCACCTCATCCATTTCTCAGTTGTCACTTTGTTAGCTCTGCTTTACAGTGATCTATGCACGGATCCATGAATATGTCTGCATGCTTAAGTTTTCTTGGATGAAAAACATGTCAGTCAATGGATAATTACTGGGAAAGTTTCATGTGGGTGTGGACTGTAGCTGTGCTTTTTGCAAATAAGCCTGAGCAAGCATTAAACTGACGGGATTTCAGTGAGAGATCTTATGAGAATTTAAGTGAGCAGTGAATTCTTTGAGGGACGAATCTACACATCAATCAATGGTTGGGGATCACGCGTTTTTAATATCGGATGACATAGTATCAATACCATGTTGAATTTTTGCTTTAGAAAACTGACTTTTTTTCATTTCTTAATTGGGAATACCTTTGCCTATTATAAATGAAGTGGTTGCAAACAAAGGACAATGATTTTTTTCTGTCGCAAGAGATAATTTTTTTTAACCGGTGGATAGATACTATGGGCAAATATATTAGGCAGTTTGCACATCAGGCTTAGCTTAGGAGTTTAATTTGTACTATTTCTGGGAAACAGTGATGGAACTTGTCTACATTCTGTCATTTACAGGCACCGCTTCCTCGTGAATAATCAATAACCGTTTCAGGTGTACGACCTATCGATAGTATAGTGTAACTATGTGCGTAAATATAGCAGCTCTTGCCCGCTGGCGACTACATCTGCAGAGATGGGTTAAGGAACAGATGGGCTGTTTTGTCTTGTTTTAATCACAGCTGCACTGCTTTAAAAATCTTGACATTATTTGTAGATGTCTTGAGTAGCTGAAAGTGGGGTCCAATGACTGCGGTGAGCCTTCCTGATCTTATAAAGATCGCAGGGGATTGTAGGTGGCAGGATCGTGGAGTAAGCACTGCACTCCATGTTACAGATTTGGGCTTTCGATTTTACTGCTTGCAGACATCCGGCAAACTCTTTCAAGCTGCTTTGTTAAACATGGCCCTTTGAAATCTGCTGTGATCTTTTCAATGCTTTGATCCCAACTGTGTTTTTGACCTTCAGTTCTGGTAAAGTATCTGTATCTGCGAGGTCTGGGGAATTTTGGAAAGGGGTGTTAGTGAACCTTTCGCCCTCTTATGTGGGTCACCTGAGTGTTAGAAATACCTCGCGCCTCTCAGCAATTTAGCCATTTTGAGGGACAGGAAGTGGCTCTGCAGCCGGGTTTAGAGATGAGGCCTCCTGAATTACTGGTCTCTCGCTTAAAGCGAGGAAGGAAGTTAAAGACTGCCTCGGTGGTGGGAGCTCATAGGAGATGATACTCCAATCAGGTCCTCCTTCCTTTCCTTGAGACGTACTCCACCCACTGAGGGAGACAAGACAAAGGAAACAGAAAAGGACATAAATGCAGGAGAATCTGAGGAAACGTGAAGAATTGCTCTTTCAAGTGGGGCGTTGAAGCTGCGTCCTACGGTTGCATGGCAGTAGGGAAGAAAGCTCAAAGAGCCTATAGGACATGAAATTCAGCTCTGTTTTTTAGGTGATAAAATGCTACAAAGCACCTGTCTTGAATAACTAGTGATGGTTTTTATATCATATACTTTACGCAATGTTAAAAAAAAAAAAAAAAACTAATTTTATCTGCTAAATTATCCACTTATTTTGTTTTTTTTTTTAAAATTTAACCCATATTTTACCAGGTAGTCCCATTGAGATCAATGATCTCTTTTTCAAGGGAGACCTGGCCAAAATGGCAGCATAAGGTGTTACAGACAACATGACTATAAACAGAAAACGTACAATGTACACGCTAAAATGTAGACAACTTCAAGCACCGATGGTCGTAAAAAAAATTCATTTAACAGTGGACTTACATTAAATAACTATGGGCATAAACAGGTACCAACCAATTTATTCACCATTGTACTAATAAGAAATTTAAAATCAGACAAAGAAACTAATTCTCTTAGTTTCAAATCTTTTTGAAGATTATTCCAGGTGAGGGGAGCAGAGCACTTAAAAGCTTTCATTCCCAAATTGGTCCGTGTACTTGGGACAGAAAATAAAATCACATCTTTAGATCTCAAATTATATCTACAGTCAGATTTCAGAGCAATCAAGGCACAAATATAAGAAGGGAGTTTACCTAAAATAGCTTTATAAATAATACCAATGACTGAGCCGACACATGGTCAAAGATGGCCAAACAGCCCTGGCATAAAGAGTACAATGGTGAGTAAGGGCTTTACAATTTGTCACAAATCTCAATGCACTGTGATAAACACCATCTAACTTTTGTTAACAATGTGCAGGTGCATGCATGTATAAAAGGTCACCATAATCAATAACTGATTTAAAAAAAAAAAAAAAGTAGCAGAAACCAGCTTCTTTCTAGCCTCAAAAGAGAAACAGGGCTTATTTCAATAATAAAACCCCAACTTCAGTCTCAATTTTTTAACCAGATTTTCAACCTGGGGTTTGAAAGACAGGCAGTCATCGAGCCAGATACCGAGATATTAGCCAGGAAACGTCATAAGTTGCCCACGGATTGTGTCTAGGTGGTTAGCCGTAGTTCACGACTCTGGTCTGGACGGAGAATGTCTTAAAGAATGGACCAACAGAAATCAGCGAGAGTGAACGGAAAACGATGTGTAGTGTGGAGATGCAGTGCAACGCATGCATATGGCCATGGAATGTTTCTGTGGCCGAAAGATGCGGAGATACCAAGAATATGGACAAAACAAGTGCAACGTACTTGTGCCGACTTTGCTGGCCCAGGCAAGCCCGGGTCTCTGAAACCCACGATATGCGGCCAACATTTCGAGTATTCATGTTTTGACATATCAACAGAGATGGCCAGAAAGATGGGATTTAAAACGAAATTCAAACTGAATGCTGATGCTGTCCCGACAGTATTCCCGACTCCGAAACCATCCTTTCCTATGACCACTACAGGCATGCCCGTCTGTGGTGAAATTACTCCACTCGCAGCAAAGCGACAGCGCACGGTGTACTGCAAGAGGGAGCGAGAGGAGGTAAACTTCGGTTTCCGAACTCATGTGAGAAGAGCTATGAAGTGTTCTACAAACATAGAACCAGTGATATTGATCCTAAGCTTTCTGGATACATTGCAATTCTCAACTACATCAAAATACCAGTGAGCGATATTGGGGGAAAATGTCGATCGACGATTCGACCTGCGCGGGTCATGCGGGCACTACCCA
Source organism: Gymnothorax javanicus (assembly GCA_029692085.1). Lineage (NCBI taxonomy): Eukaryota > Metazoa > Chordata > Actinopteri > Anguilliformes > Muraenidae > Gymnothorax > Gymnothorax javanicus. Next base: position 101,249,243 of record CM056194.1, on the reverse strand, counting down.
GGGGGAAGTCGGGGTCTGGGTCGGCTCAGAGTAAAGAACCAGAGGGATCACTCAGCCGAAATGCGTCATTGTCTCCGATTGTCCCGAATTGTACAACGTTGACTAGCAAAGTAAAATAATGATTATTATTTGCGGTTACCCAATCATTTCTCTGCACTGCCTGTCCGATAGCCAGCCAACTCGCTGTTCGGTGTGATCTAGCCTGCTAAGTAGTGAAATGATACTATTCACGGCGCCAAAGGCTTAGGTTTAATGTGAGAATTGGCAAGGACGCGTATGCGATGCGAGCGCACATAGCGCGGGAGCTGGAAAATTTTTGTAAATCTGAGTGCAGATACTGCCTTTACTGTATACAGAGATTATCCAAATGAGTGTTTTTCCGTTTTTCTGTTTTTCTAATTATGCTACACAAGGTACCTCCATAATTTTCATACAAAGATGCCACATAGCTACATGAACTTGCCACAACCTTGACTGTCAGCTGCAAACCGTATCAGCGCTCTCATGAAACCTGCTCAGATCTAGTAACCTGGACATTGATGCTAAGTGAGTGGATATATAACTACGGTAGCAAGCCAGCTCGTAATCCTCTCATTAAGCATTTTGATATGCGGTAACGCAATTGCAGCCGCGATAAACACTTCAAAATGGACCACCGACTATGAATTGGACAAACCGCAAACCGAGCATTAATCGAACTGGATCATGTTAGATTAACGATTACGTGTTTCTTTCATTTCCCCCACTGAGCCAAAGTTGGTTGGGACATTTTGACTTTGAAAGGTTATATTTGCTGAACAGCATGAGACTAACTTTTATGCTTTCCCTATAATTCTACAGAACAAGTCATAATAATGACCTCACCTGAAGCCCTGATACACCTGTATCCCCAACAGCTTGCTCTGTTTCTCTAGCTTGCCGCTGTGGTTCCTGCATATAAAATAATTCATTAAAATGGCACCTTGGCGGGATTTCTCCACTGAAATTCACCTCATGATTTGAGATATCCACCTGGCTTATATATACTACTGCTAGCAACCCAATTACTAACCAACATGTGACAGAAACCAGGTTTAGTTTGCTAGTTGAAACTAGCGAACATGTTTAATTAACATTCGTTGACATTATTTTCCTTTAAAACTTAACCTCCTGAGACCCGAGCTTTGAATATTTTTGCATTTTTGATTTCTCCAAGCTTTTTGGGATTAGTTGGACCTTATAAGTATAAAAACTAAATATTGTCTTTGAACCGTTAGTAGTTTTTGAAAAAAATGATGTCCTTATATGGGGACAGTGGGTTTATTTTACTGTATTATGCAATATCACCAGTGCGTAACTCAGTATAGAACTTGTGAACTCAGTGCATTTGGACCTTGGTGCACTCCAAAGTCCAGCACTATGCCACCTACTGAAGCCAGCACAAAGTTCTTCATGCCAAATAGATTGGACTTTAGTGGCACATTCTTTCAAAATGGACAGGCTCCTGTTAATGGAATCGTCTGCTCAGCAATTGAAACACATTCCGGTCGAGTCTGAAGCAAGCAGCCTTTGTGTACATGATCAATAAAAGGTCTTGTCTACCAAAATTTATTTTTCCTAATGTCTTCTGATGTGTCAGCATCAATGACCATTTTCAGATGTTTCCACAGTTTGAAAAATCTGTTACGCTTCATTTTGTCGCTAATGGGGGGGATTCATAAGGCATTGGTCCAGAACATCCTGATCTGTGGGTAATGCCCGGTGCACACTGAACGATTTTGGGCTGTCCCAGACCAAAGATTACCGTCGTGAAAGAATCGTGGCTATGTCTTGGTCTTGGGTCCAAAACGGTGGTCCTACATTGCACTGTGAGAGGGGTACAGAGACGGCTGTTGTCACGGTCTTGCGACCAAAGATAGCCTGGGACAAAAGACTGACAGTGTCAGAAATTTGGGATAACCATCTCAAAGTGAGACAGTGCCTACAACCTACGTCCACTAACCAGCCAATAGGAATGCAGCATGAAATAACAAACTGATCAAAGCGACAGTAGCGCTAAACCTAAACACAGGGTGCGCTCCCACCATGGAAGTGAAACGAGCAAGAAGTGGCGTTTGGGTCTCAAACAAAGAAGAAACTCTTGTCGAGTTGTGGCAGCAGAAGCCTCGTTTATACGATGTGTCCTCCGGCTGTTAGCATCCAGAAGTAGTCTGGATGACGCAAGGTGTTGATGTTTTCCAGGTATATTGACGTGTGTCTTTGCCTGCGATTCAGTAGCTGTGATCATCGTTCAGTCTACATACATCAAACTTGGATGTCGTATGCAAGTTTACTAGATCCATGTCGCACAGTGTGGTCTGCATTAAACGTAGAAAATTGCTGAAATCGCACAGTGTGTACCCAGCATAAGGGACAAAAGATATCAAAATTGATGCTCCAAAAAAATGATAAATCTCATCAGCTGCAGTGTTGATAGAGTAACCACTGCTGGCTAGAGGAGCAGCATTTTTGCAGTTAGAAATGTGTTTCATCTGGTCATTGTACTGCCCCACATAGTGCAGTGGCTGCTGATCATGTTGGTCATGCAGACTTTCATCTTCAGCCTCAAACTGAACTAAGTCTGGAGTAAATACAGCAGACTTCCAGCATTCTCATGCATCTTTGCTAAGTTCTTGCTGGCTCATTGGGAGTGCCAACACTTCTACTACATTGACGTTTATGTAGTCATCCTCTGAATTGATGAACCTGGTGACTGTCATCATCTTTACTTGCATGTAAATGGAGCTGAGGTTCATTGTCATTATCATCACTGCTCCACTGATCAGATTCTGATTTTTCACATGGAGTATAATCCTCATCATTTACACCAGGGTCAGCATCATCACAATCAGACAAATTGTCCCCCTGAGAGTTCTCTCCTATTATTGCAGTCAGCAACCTTTCTGCTCTTGACAGAGGAACATGCCCTGGAGATGTATCATACAAAAATAAAAACAATATGGACTCATTTGTACTTGGAAAAAGTATTTATACTCTTGTAAGCTGTTGGTTTCTTTTCAAATCTTCCCAAGCTTTCCTTACTTTTACACTTTCACTTTACATGAACAAAGTCCTGATGTCCTCAAACGAGTACACTCTACTTACCAGCGTCCTAGCTTGTTACTGTTGCTAAAACTTTTTGAATTTGTATGTCATATCAAACTACAAGCTTTAATAAACATAAATAATTTCATTTCAACCATAAAATTTGATGCAGGTTTGCACCATTTGGACTTTTATATCGGTCTTGGCCAAAGGACATTTCAGTAAACATGGAAGCCATCTTGTTTCAACACTGATTGGTGAATTTTGCTTTTTCAACCACCAGATGGCAGCAAAAAGTGTCTACTAATGAGGACAACAGGTCTAAGTTGGGTAGAATTAAGTATAAGGTGCTGCACACCCAAAATATAATGTCCTCATTTGAGGACGCAGGGTCAGGAGGTTAAGGTAGCTAGCAAGTTTTCACTTTAAAATCTGTTTCTGACTAGGTTGATCACTTATTCAACCAACATTACACCTGGTATTCAGTTTGGCGAAATATTAGCAGCATGACTTAACATAGAGCGACTTTTTCTCCCTCAGGCTCTCAGACAATGAAAGTGATACGAACCTAAGGTAATATCAATGTGTGTCATGAGTCGGGCCATGGGAGAAGTGCTATAGTTACTGATGAAGAAAAATCTGGAACAAATGCCAAATTACGGTTCTCTTCTACAGGTAAGCCATTGCAAACACATGTAATCAAAGCTGGAGATCCAGTTGTGCGTCTCAAGCCCTGCCTTGGACAAAAATGAATATTCATGACCTGAATAGAGTGGTCAGTTTTCTCTTGACTTTTAGCCTTCAGATAGCCCCGCCCTTTCAACCAATCAAATGCTAGAATGCATGAATTGATTGTCTTGGAGACATATCCTCCACAACTGGGTCTTATATGGCTTGTCTGGAAAGATGATGAGAATGAGTGAGCTGAAATATTGGTAGGGACAATCTGGCTTCCCAACTTCCATATACAAACCTACACCCTTGCTCAAAAAATTGCAATTTTTGTTAAAAAATGTTTTCTACTTTTTTTTTTTTTTTAGGCAGACGATGGGAATTCTTTTAATTGTACCCTTTTATATTCATAAACTTGCTCAGTGCATGTCCTAGGCTCTTTAATGCATATTAAATTCTGCATAATTTAGCAGAAGTCACTTGTGGGTTTGCTCATGATTTGCCCTTTTCTGAAATTCCTTAGAGGAAAATTTAATGGACTGGAATCTCCTTAATGATGCCGGATCTTGACGAATCTCAGGGTCATAAAATAATCAACTGAAATGAACCCAAAGTCTTAGCTCATGAATCGTATGATTAGGACTGCCCTGGAGCCTGATGGGATCTGGAGTGCAGTGACCGAGAGGACCGGCCCTACTGGGCAGCACTGCATATGGGATGATGTCACTTTCCACGCACACAGAGTGCTCTTGGTTTACCCAGATAGTCTGGATGATTTGGCACTCTCTCTATAGGAATCTGCTGCAGAGTACCATCAACATTCAACATTCATGAACCACAAAGCACCAAAGATTTAGATTTTTCAAAATCTTATGTCATGGTTCCTTACAAACATCTGGAGAACTCTCTGTAGATTCACTCGCCCCGTGTTGACATGAAAATAGTGTTTCTAGATGAACTGTCCCTTTAATGCCAGTGACAGAGTTGAGCAATACAGGTAATATGGGTGTGTTTTTAGAGTGTTAGCCTTGGGAAATGAACGTCAGTCATTTGCATGAACCCTGACAAGAATTCACTCCAGTTCTATTTGAATAATGCCACAATGCCAAATTCTGTTCTCAAAAACAGATGTCGGCGGGAATTCTTGCTTCCATAAAGGCTTGTTAGGTTTTTTAGAAAAAAAGTCTCTGCAATTAACTAAAAATGTCTTTTTTTCTGAGTGTGTGCTGCATTGTCCTTCATCACGACGACCTCACACCACTACATGCTGTTTTCATAATGTCATTTTTCTGATGCCAACATTATATAGAAAGAAACAACATGATGTATTATATGGTGATGAAATCTACTAAAATTCAAAATATATATTTAAAAAAAATGGTCTTTCCTTCCTGCCAGAAAAAAATCAAATGGTTGAATATTCATGAAGCGACTTTGTAATTTACCCAAATTTAGGCCAAACTGGCATGAAATCTTGAGGCATCTGTGCTTTGGCCGGTGGGCCAGCATCCTTGGCTTAAAACTTGAGCTGACAGATTTGATTAATAAGCACTTCCTGCTGCAAATGGCCTTACTGCCTCCGTATTGATCAGCGGCTGCGCAGCCGAGTATTTGCTTGCCTGCTTGGCGTGCGATTCTGCACGTCAGTCAGGCTGGCACCCACATAAGGTTTTTACACGTAGATGTGCTTACGCCTGGGGTATGAAATGTACAATAATGACACTGCGAATGAGCCGTGTTTGCGTGGGGCAGCACACTAGTGTTCTGAACATTGCAGACAAACCCATCGTTCACTGGCTACAGCTGCTGCAGTAGTGCTGTGACCAGTACAGCGTAGCATTTGTTGAAGCCACACCCTCCTGTACGAGACTTGACCCCTCTCAAGGTGCCGGTTTGCCTCTGCCTTCTGCACAGTCTCAGTAACATGCACAACCCCCACCCCTCCCTTTAGCCAACCCCCCGTCCTGGGCTCCCGTCAGAACATTCCGGAGCCCAATAAGAACTTCTGAGTGACCATAATCTGTCTATGCTGCATGAGAACAGTGGCTGTTCTTGTTAAATAACCAAGCAGGGCAGAGGGAGAGAGTGAGAGAGAGAGAAAGAAGGAGAGAGGGAGGGAGAGAGAGAGAGTGAGAGGGAGGGAGGACGAGAGAGAGAGGGAGGGAGGGAAGGAGGGAGGTAGAGGGAGGGAAACAGCAGGCAGAGGAGCTGATGAGACAGTGCTCCGGCGCTCACAGACAGCGTTGGGCGTACGCAGTTGCAGCTCACTGTGAGAACTGCTCAGGCCGGGCCACAGAGAGAGAGAGGGAGGGAGGGAGAAGGAGAGTGTAAGAGACAGAGAGAGAGAGTGTCAGAGAGAGAGAGAGTTAGAGGGAGAGAAGGAGAGATTTACCGGGACGGTCGAGCATGACCTGAAGTTATGGGAGTCGTTATCTGGTTCACTCCCGTGACTGATTGGGGCTGAGGCGAGGACTCCCGCGCGCGCGCACACGCACACACCTGTCTCCTGCCGCACATCAGAGGGAAGGGGCTCGGCCGCCCCACCCGCCATGGGGGGATCACAGTCACAGAGCAAGAAGGCGGCGGGGACACACAGCTCCGCCAAGAACAGCTCTCGCCAAAAGTAAGCGCCGAAAAGGTTCTGACTCAGTTTAATCTCTGAGTGCGTGTGGTGTTTTTCCAGAGTCTCGGTTCCAGTGTGGACTTTGATACCATAAGCTGCCATAATAAAACTATCACACAGATTCAGCAGAATACAGCTGTAAGTGACGCCTAACAGTTAGCATCGCTCTAAAGATCCATCGGCCTGTTTTCATTCTGTCTGCTGCCAAGCTTTTCTGATGTGTCTCATTTTAGCACCAGTGTAGCGGCTCTGAGCTGCGGCTGGATAGACTGAGAGAGTGACACAGCAAGGTTTCCTCAAATGAGCTCGCTGATTTGGCTTTCGGTTCTGTCTGCAACAGGTTAAGCGGAGCAAGACACCAATTAACCTGCTTAACACCCTCCTGTTCGCCTTCTGAGTGTTGTAGTGAAACACACTTCTCTTGAGAGTGATTTTTTTAGCCACTTGGTTCACAAAACTCCGACAGAACCACTCCCCCCTCATGTAAAGAGTGTGTGTCCGTATCTTTGTTTCCTCTGAGCAGAAAGCATTAACTGCCCGGTTTGGTCTCACTGCCTCTGAAGCCTGACGGCCCTCACGAACACATGCGGGCACATTTTTTTCCACGCCGGCATGTTTATCTGCATACCGTGCATGAGTACAGACACACACCGCACACGCTTACACATAAACATGCGCACATACTCACGCCACACGCGCTTACACACAAACATGCCCGTAAGACACGAGCTGTTGTCACTGCTTGAATAGTCTGTGATGTTCCGACAGGTTCTCACAAGCACACAGTTAACCGAAGGTCCTAAGGGACACTGGGAGGAATGTGCACAAACTGCTGTCACATCAGCACTGTGCTGCCAAGACCGGTTTTTTAATTGCACTGTCAGCTTTTCCTCTGCTCTCATCAAAGATGCAGATTTCCAAGCCAAAGTGTTAGTCAGGGCTGGTGTGTTGATAGTGACACACTGCTTTGAAGCTGCCATGAACTCGCTGACTCACTGAAGGCCTTTCGGTTTAAAATGGGGTCATTACGCAGTAACAGTGAAGGTGCCTAAACGGCAGTTCAAGCTGACTGCTGCTGAATTATCCACCAGGGCCTCCCGCTCTTTCCCGTACATGTCCTGTATTTGGCTTTTCTGACAAGTTGTTATCGAGTTGTAATATATGTGGATGTCCCAAAGGGAGGTTTGTAAACTTCTACAAAAAGAAGTCATAAAAATCCATCATTTTTGGGCCATTTGCTGCCTGCCACTCGTCTGAAGAACAGGCTTTTTTGAGTGTTATCAGGGCGTGACAGTGGCTCTGCTCCTATTGGCTGCTGAACAAAGCCCCTGACGCGGTGTGTTAACAGATAGCAACTATTACATCAAAATGGCCAGGCTGAACACGCTGTGGTCTCTGATAACCTCGCTAGATAACGGATACATTGAGTGTTGGCTGTACAGAAAATTTGTTTGTTTTCAAAGATCTCACTGTTGACATTTAGTAAACCTCAATTAACTAGTCAAGAGTTAGGTGACTTGGGTGAACATCAGCATTATCCTAACTTTGAAGAACAGAGTCACTGAGACACTCCCAAAAAGCCTTCTCGCTCATTATTGAGTGCACCAGGGGAGATGCGTCTCTGCAGTACGCACCTGCTCTCAAAGGTCATGGATTTGGGTAATGATGATGTCACAGTTAAACCTCTCCCTGATGTCCATCTGCTTACGTGGCAACATTTCCCAGCTCGTCATGAGCTCACATCAGGTGCCAAAACCATTACAAGCTTTCATACCAGGTTTTGCGACACAAGTAGTCACTGAAATGTAAACTGCATGATCAAAAGTATGTAGACACTGTCTCATCTAATGTCACATTCCAGAATAATGTGCACTAATGTGATACTGCCCCCACATTGGCTGCACTGACAGCATCCATTCCTCTCCAATGGCTTTCAGATGGGTGTTAAAATTTTGCTGCCAGTATTTACATCCATTTCAGAAAAGCTGTAGTGAGGTTGAGCCGTGATGTTCAACTCTGAGTCCAGTATTCAGTTTATTACAACTGTGTTTGATGGGATGGAGGGATCCCAGCCATGTTCCTCTCCATCAATTTTGAGAAGTTCATGTTTTGAACTTGCTCTATGTGTCTCTCCAAACCTCTGGAAGGACAGCACTCGGCAAACCTTGGCCGATTCGTTCCTCATCAAACCTCGGATGTGTGACTGCAGAAGCCAATTGCCGGAACCTTTTTTTTTCTGTATGAACATGGCGGCATCCAGTGGCAGCAGCGCTGGGTTTGATGTCAAATTGGTGAAAACATTGCGTTGCCTCTTGTGTCACGACACAAAAAAGAGTCGCCAAACATAGATTTTGTGATGGCCAGTTTTGCCTCCATTTTTAGGTGGTGATGTAATGCGCGGATTTAGACAACTGCGTAAATCGGTCTTCCGGCAAAGAAGTGTCAGGCGGAGCAAAATATAAACTTTCTGTCACACATCTGATACTTGATGAAGAGTAGCAGAGTCTGCCGAGAAGTTCCAAGTGGAAGGACAGTTGTCTCGTCATCTTGAAAGTCAAGTGCCATAGCTTCAACCTTCAGTGAAATTGAATGATATTACCAGAACCGCGATGAACAGACCCAGACTACATAATGTCAACATAGTTAGCCATGTAATGTGTATCTGCACAACCCCAATTCCAAAAAAGTGGAACATAGACAACAAATCAGATGTTGAAAGTGGGACATTTTACTATTTCATGAAAAATATTAGCTCATTTTGAATTTTATGGCAGCAACTCATCTCAGAAGATTTGGGATAGGGCCATGTTTACCATTGTGTAGCATCCCCTCCTCTTTTAACAACATTTTGTAAACGTCTGGGAAGTGAGGAGACCAGTTGCTGGAGTTTTGGGAGAGGGATGTTGTCCCACTCTTGTCAGATGCAGGATTCTAGCTGTTCAACAGTCCTGGGTCTTCTTTGCCGGATTTTTTGGTTTATGTTGCACCAAATTTTTTCTATTGGTGGAAGGTCTGGACTGCAGTCAGGTCATTCCAGCACCCGAACTCTTCCACTGCGAAGCCATGCTGTTGTGATAGATGCAGTATGTGGGTTAGCAATGCCTTGCTGAAATATGCAAAGCCTTCCGTGAAAGAGACGTTGTCTATGTTGTTGTAAAACCTCTATATACTTTTCAGCATTGATAGTGCCTTTCCAGATGTGTAAGCTGCCCATGCCATAGGCACTAATGCAACCCCATACCATCAGAGATGTAGGCTTTTGAACTGTGGGCTGATAACAAACTGGATGGTCCCTCTTCTCTTTAGTCCGCACGACACAGCATCCGTGGTTTCCAAAAAGAATTTAAAATTTTGATTCATCTGACCACAAACAGTTTTCCATTTTGCCTCAGTCCATTTTAAATGAGGTTTAGCCCAGAGAAGGCGGCAGCGTTTCTGGATCGTGTTCACATATGACTTCTTCTTTGCATGATACAGCTTTAACTTGCATTGGTGGATTGCACAGCAAACTCTGTTCACAGACAATGATTTCTGGAAGTGTTCCTGAGCTCTTAAAGTGAATTCCAATGAATAATTATGCCTGGTTTTAATGCAGTGCCGCCTGAGGGCCTGAAGATCACAAGCATCCAATATTGACCTTCAGCCTTGTCCCTTGCGCACAGAAATTTCTCAAGATTGTCTGAATCTTTTGATGATATTGTATACTGTAGATGGTGGGAAATTCAAAATCTCTGCAATTTTACATTGAGGAACATTTTTCTGAAATTGTCCCACAATATTTGGATGCATTTTTTTTGCAGATTGGTGAATCTCTGTCCATCTTTACTTCTGAGAGACTCTGCCTCTCTAAAATGGTCTTTTTATACCCTGTCATGTTACTGACCTGTTGCCAATTAACCTAGTTAGTTGCAAAATGCTCCTCCAAATTCAAAATGAGCTAATATATTCATTAAATTGTTTAATGACTCACTTTATACATCTGATATGTTGTCTATGTTCTACTGTGAATAAAATGTGGGTTTGTGAGATTTGCAAATCATAGCGTTCTGTTTTTTATTTACATTTTACACAGCATCCCAACATTTTTGGAATTGGGGTCGTATACTCAGCAGAAGTGCTGATTCTGAAATATTTAGAAGCACAAGTAGAACAAACAGAACTGGAATGTCCCATTGCGATTTGGTAGGGAGCAAAGCTTTAACAGTAGGAAGTAACACTATCAGTGTTATCAATCATGTATTAAATTTCAGCCATTCAGTGGATGTCCTCACCCAAAGTGACACCACAGATTATGGTTTTCACATGCAATCCACTTTTAAGGATGAATATTTAAGAATGCAGCTCAGGTTAAGTCCCATGCTCTTGGGTGTAACGGCAGAACCAGTCGAGAATCAATACTTCCTTCCTCTTGCATTACTTTAGAAATATGGTCTTCCCTTCTTTAAGTCAATAGATGAGAGAGAGGTGTGAGTTTTGGCACGTCCCTCTCTCTGTGCCGAGCTCCTGAAAATCTGCTCTGTTACTCGCACTCCAGGTTAGACTGGATTTTTTTTTTTTTTTTTTTTTTTGCCTTGGCGCTCATGTGTGGCTGAAAGTGCATGTGGGAGAAGCTGCCAGGGAATGTGTACTTGATGTGGAGTTCTCTTTATCTGTTAGATCTACTATACTGTTTGTGTTAGAGTGGGCAATGGCACTGTTATTATTGTTTTTGCCTCTCATTTATGCTGCAAACTTCCCATTCCACCTACTCTGTAATTCTGGATTGAGATCTGACAACTGTGTGAAATCTAGCCGCTGGAGTGAAGTGAAACTGCAGTGATGTTTGCGAACCAGCTTGAGATCATTTGTGTAATGTGATACAGCGCAGTGTGGAATCCAACACGAGCTTGACTAATATTCCTGGGCCTGATGTCGGTCAGAAAATTGCCCCACTTCACCTCTATTAGCAGCTTGCGCCTTTAACAAAAGGCAAGCTGGATGGATGAATGGATTCACGTTGTCTACACCAAATTCTGATCCTGGCGTCCGAACAGCCTCTTATTACAGTGAGATTCTTCATACCAGCTGAAGTTAGCAATTTCTTCAATTGTCCAGTTTTGGTGATCACACGGCTAACTTGGCTAATCAGCCAGTTCTGGTGACATGAGTGGAGTCCAGTGTATTCCTCTGCTGGTGTAGCTCATCACACTTCAAGGCTTTATGCCTGGAGTGTTCAGAGACGCCGTCCTGGAACCAGTCTGCTTGTTTTTCTGTGGCCGCTCATTAGCAACGGTGTTTCAGCCACAGAGCCCTGCTCTCTGAATGGTTTTTGTCTCTCTGTAGCCCCCATTTTAGACACGCCGCAATGTGACAGCTTGAAATGTTGCGCGACGTCAAGAAAATGAATGGAACACATGGGTTTCAAATAAATTCTCTAGACTGGTCGTGAGCAGCCAAAACAATCGCAGCCTTCAAAAAATCAGTCGCTCTGTCTCCATCTCTTCGGAGTTCCGAGCTGTTCTCTGGCTCACTTCCATTTTCTTATTTTTTCACTGAACTCCTTTTCTTTACCTTGTAAGACTGAAGCAATTTTTTTGAGGTGAATCATATCAATTGCTATAAAATCCAAATTTTATAAGTTGATATGTTTACATCGATCCACTTATTCTCAAATTATCTTTTTTGTAGCCATGCATATTGAAAGAAAAACATTTCCATTATTGTGTGGAAGTTCATTATAGTTATGCAGGTCTCTTAAAATAAATGTTTGTGTGTGGGTCGAGGGATGGTTTTTTTTTTTTTTACATTCAGGAACTGTTTGGTTAAGGCTCACTTCCTGATTTAATTCAATGGTTCAGTCGCTGATTTGTTGGTTTCCTATCCAACCACGTGACAGCATAGTTACAGAAAAGTTAAAATTACGATGATAGTCGCCATTTAGCTCGCTTGCTAATCCTGTTCTTTCTTTTGCATTGCTTGCTGCCTTCATATGTCCAACAATATTTTAATTATCCAGTCCACTGAGTTTTCTGTAAAGTCTATGTCTTGTTGTTTAAAATTTTGATTATCAGAATAAAGTTGCACTGAAGAGAACCATATGACAGATATGCGCTTTCCCAGTGCTCGGGGTGTAGACAGATATACACTCTCCCAGTGCTCAGGGTGTAGACAGATACACACTCTCTCAGTGCTCGGGGTGTAGACAGATATACACTCTCCCAGTGCTCAGGGTGTAGACAGATATACACTCTCCCAGTGCTCAGGGTGTGGACAGATACACACTCTCCCAGTGCTCAGGGTGTGGACAGATATACACTCTCCTTGTGCTCAGGGCGTGGACGGATATACACTCTCCCAGTGCTCAGGGTGTGGACAGATATACACTCTCCCAGTGCTCAGGGTGTGGACGGATATACACTCTCCCAGTGCTCAGGGTGTGGACAGATATACACTCTCCCAGTGCTCAGGGTGTGGACGGATATACACTCTCCCAGTGCTCAGGGTGTGGACGGATATACACTCTCCCAGTGCTCAGGGTGTGGACGGATATAAACTCTCCCAGTGCTCAGGGTGTGGACGGATATACACTCTCCCAGTGCTCAGGGGTGTGGATGGATATACACTCTCCCAGTGCTCAGGGTGTGGACGGATATACACTCTCCCAGTGCTCAGGGTGTGGACGGATATACACTCTCCCAGTGCTCAGGGTGTGGACGGATATAAACTCTCCCAGTGCTCAGGGTGTGGACGGATATACACTCTCCCAGTGCTCAGGGTGTGGACGGATATACACTCTCCCAGTGCTCAGGGTGTGGACGGATACACACTCTCCCAGTGCTCAGGGTGTACGGATATACACTCTCCTTGTGCTCAGGCGTGGACGGATATACACTCTCCCAGTGCTCAGGGCGTGGGACGGATATACACTCTCCCAGTGCTCAGGCGTGGACGGATATACACTCTCCCAGTGCTCAGGGCGTGACGGATATACACTCTCCTTGTGCTCAGGGCGTGGACGGATATACACTCTCCCAGCGCTCAGGGTGTGGACGGATATACACTCTCCCAGCGCTCAGGGTGTGGACGGATATACACTCTCCCAGCGCTCAGGGTGTGGACGGATATACACTCTCCCAGCGCTCAGGGTGTGGACGGATATACACTCTCCCAGCGCCAGGGTGTGGACGGATATAAACTCTCCCACAGGGTGTGGACGGATATACACTCTCCCAGCGCTCAGGGTGTGGACGGATATACACTCTCCCAGCGCCAGGGTGTGGACGGCTCCCAGCGCTCAGGTGTGGACGGATATACACTCTCCCAGTGCTCAGGGTGTGGACGGATATACACTCTCCCAGTGCTCAGGGTGTGGACGGATATACACTCTCCCAGTGCTCAGGGTGTGGACGGATACACACTCTCCCAGTGCTCAGGGCGTGGACGGATATACACTCTCCTTGTGCTCAGGGCGTGGACGGATATACACTCTCCCAGTGCTCAGGGTGTGGACGGATATACACTCTCCCAGTGCTCAGGGTGTGGACGGATATACACTCTCCCAGTGCTCAGGGTGTGGACGGATATACACTCTCCCAGTGCTCAGGGTGTGGACGGATATACACTCTCCCAGCGCTCAGGGTGTGGATGGATATACACTCTCCCAGCGCTCAGGGTGTGGATGGATATACACTCTCCCAGCGCTCAGGGTGTGGATGGATATACACTCTCCCAGCGCTCAGGGTGTGGACAGATATACACTTTCCCAGCGCTCAGGGTGTGGACGGATATACACTCTCCCAGTGCTCAGGGTGTGGACAGATATACACTCTCCCAGTGCTCAGGATGTGGACAGATATACACTCTCCCGGTGCTCAGGGTGTGGACAGATATACGCTCTCCCAGTGCTCAGGGTGTGGACAGATACACACTCTCTCAGTGCTCATGGTGTATATATACACTCTCCTTGTGCTCAGGTTTAGACAGATATATGCTCTCACAGTGTTTCGCGTGTAGATTGACATATACTTTCCCAGTGCTCAAGCTAAGTACAGGTATGTGCTCACCTCGTGCTTTGCCTGTAGACAGATGTGCGTAGTTTGTTGACAGACATCCTCTTCCAGCGCTTAGACCATAAATATGCTGCAATCACACAGCCCCGAGCTATGTCTTTTTCCAAGCCTGGTCTTACCTGACTTTAGTGACTACATTGTTTGCTCTTCAACCACAATCTTTCTTGGTGGGTAGACATTCACAAGATGCTATCATTCGGGTAGCTGAAAGACAGCTCCACTCCTCGCTCTCATGGCTGCTGTGTAACTTTTTTTGGTTCTTACACCACTGCTAACCGCACAGTTTTGTGCCCAAGAACAGCAGTCACCTCAGGACCATCAAGCTCTGCCATTTCATAACATTGCTGTGCATGAATCAGCCGCTCATTGGCTGAGAGTGAGAGCGCTTACTGTGATTGGCCAGATAGAGTCCCTGAGGAACCAGGCTTTCCCCTTATGTAACTCGTGCGTTTACTTCTCTATAGCTCCACTCCTCAGTTAAGATGCTTTCACACTAGGGACAGATCCAAATACACTTAACCCCAAAGTCCAGTTCGTTTGGTAAGTGTGAACACAAGCGTACCGTGCTTGAGCACGTAAGTGGGCTGTTACGTGACATCTTAACTGTTTTACTCTTGTTCTGGCAAATAAAAAACATAAAATCACAACCGGATGCTGCAAAAAGAAATGTGGAGATTTATGGAATAATTTGTGAATATTTACATTCACGTGGTTACTGCAGAGCAGTGCTGGGACAAACTAAAGAAAATGTGGCTGCAATATTTAAAAAGTGCAGAACATGGTGCGAAAGTCTAGCAGCTCAAGTGATGAAAAAGATCAATTTCCGTGGCTTCTTCTTCTTTGTATATATTTCTCTATTTAAAACCACCTAGGTGCATACTGCCACCTACTGAATGGGAATTTTGACACGCGCAAGTGTACTCCGGTACGGAACGACATTACAACTGTGAAAGCTGAGCAGCGGGGGGAGAAGGGAGGGGACAATCATACCTAGTGTGAAAGCGCCCTTATATGCTCTCTCTCTCTCCTCACTTTTACTAAGAAAAATTCTGTCTCAATGAGTGCATTATGCTGCCAAGGCACATTCATCAATAAAAAATGAAACAAGGACATCATTAGGGTTTAAAAAAATAAAACAGTACTATGATTTTTGTTTTTGTTTTCTTTAGTCCATCTTCCTTCTCCCCATCTATCAAAGCTGGTTTCTTACAGGCTGTAAACTTCATCATCACCCGGTCTTCAGGCAAACTGGGACTGTGAGTGTAGGGACCTGATTCTGCAGTCTCTCTGAGCACCAAAAACTTCTGTCATTCTGTCGCTGAGGTAGCTGAAGTTAAAGTGCCCCCTTGTCAGATTAAATTCTTCCATAAAGAAAATGGACTTTAACTTCTCATATTTTAACAGTGGTTTCAGTGTGTGCTGAGCTGTTCTTATCCTGGGCCCAGTTGTTCAAAGTTAACTTTAACCGGTGATTAAGTTTAAACCACAGTATCTATATCTCTGAATGAAAGCACAGATGTTTATATATTTTTGATGCATTTTGTGGGTTTCCCCTTGATTAGTTTAAGTAGTGAAGAGCATGCACGGGAATCTTATTTAGAGAGTGGTCATAATGTCAGGTGTTTAGCGCTAACCAGCCGTTAAATTAACAGAGCTTTGAACAACCGGCCCCTGGTAAATCACTGGTCTAACACATCTTTTTCCCTTGTCAGATATCTTTCCCCTGTCCTCAGTATTTTAGCTTTTCTCACAGGTAGAATGCAACAACTTGTCTCCACCCTGTTCTCAAATCTGTAGTCCCTTTCAAGCCATCAGGACCGGTTCCGTGCTCGAAGCGTGGCACAGGCTCACCGTGTTTGTGGAGGGCGGGGATGTGCCAACCTGTTTGTATGTCGGATTTGTGCCATACCAGTTAGAATTTGGAGCAGAAAAATACACTCAGGCCACTATGTGGATGCTGTGCTGATTTCAGTGACTGATTGCCGTCCTATGGCATTTAGCCATCCAGATTAATCGTGTAAGTTGATTACTGCAGTCTATTCCTGCTGCAGTTGCACTTCCACATGGACATTTAAGTTCTGATGACATCATAAACGGTGTTGCTAAGCAACATTTGCCATTATTGATGATTGTTGAGTGGTTCAGTCACATGACCTGCTCAGTTTTGGTTTTATCTTTATCTCTGTGAGCTGGTTTATGTCACTAACTAATTTCTCTTCTGGCTTCACTGTCCCAAGAGCGAAGTACTTCATGTGTTTTTCCATCAAGAAATTTCTTTTTCATTGATCAGCTGCCTAAAATCCATTGATGGTGTTAGTTTGCTCAGTCCTTTGTGGAACTGAGCAAAGCACATTGATCTTCGCTCCACTAAACCATCATACCAAATCTGAACTGTCTCCTTCACATCACCTGCTGTGCTGGAAGTCACAGCCCGGATAATGCCAGAGATGGCTAAGCTCCTCTCAGATTGGTGCAAGTTCAGCTGCGCTACTGCGTACCATGAGCAGCGGTTGTGGCACTCAGCATTTGTCAAAGGTACAGAGCAGCCCTTGGTAGTGCCTAAAAGCTGATTTAGGTTTGTATTATACATGTCCCCGGACAATCCTAATTGCTGTTTGGATTTCACTTGCGAGTGTGTGCGTATTTGTACAAATAATTTTCATTTTGACAAGCTACTGCTCCAGATTCTACTCCTGAGCATGCTAGTGCTTGCTATGAGTTTTCATCCAGGGATTTCTAATTGGGCCACAGTGACCTCTGCTGGTGACTGTGAGAATTGAAACTACTGCATTAGCGTGACAAGCAGTGCTTAAGGGTCACCAGTTCATTCGATCATAAAAACGAAAAATTATTAGAATGAGGAGTTGGGCCTGATGGGGTTTATGCAATACAGACTCAGCTCGTGTTATTTTAACCTAATAGACATCCACTGTGTGCAATGACAGAAATTGCATGACTGCCATGGGTCCAAATTACCTGAAGAGGGGGACATTACACACATTTTCAAGCGGTAATTTTGGCCCTGGGAATGACGGCTTCTTACCTGAATCGAATGTGCCCGAAAGCGCGAGAGCATTTTTGTTTAATTGTGACTTACACGCAGTAAGGATTCAGCGAGAAATACTACGCACCGCTACTCAATCTGCTAAAAGGAGTAAACATACGAAGTAAGAAAAACACTCTGTTACTGCCAGTCAGTATCTCGCTCCAGCGTCCTGGCTGTTCACCTGCGTTATGACAACGTTTTCCCATGAGTACAACAGCGAGTATCGAGCAAAATTTTTGCATTTGTGGTAGACAATTAATTTGCGGTTAGAAAAAGCAAGCAGGCTAATGTCAGCCCCGAGGCTACACTGTAGTTGCTGCGTGTAGTTCTGCAGGAAATCACATTCTCTCTCTCTCTCTATGGTATCAGTCGTGCTGAAAGAGAAAGCAGCCAATCAGAAAGGACAACTGTTAAACTTTTGCTGCCTAGAGGGGCGGGGCTGGGCTGTCAAATCATGCCTTGGCAGGAAAATCAGAACTAGGTTTTCGCTCATAATCAATGACCAATTATATCAGGTATTCTCAGTCTTAACCCATAATGGGCTGGTGTGGGTGCAGGTTTTCATTCCAACCAAGCGGTTACTCGCCTGATTCTACTAATCAACCCTTGGAGTCTCTGCCAAATACCTTGATTAGGAGTATCAGGTGTGTAACAACTTGGTTGGAATGAAAGCCTGCACCCACACACAGGTCCCTAGTTTGTAAGATTGAAGACCTCTGAGTTAGATGGAAACTGCCCCCCTCCCAGAAACCTTTCTGCCCCCGAGGACGGCTTCTGACGGCTCTTCCACTTAGTCTAGCAAAATTGAATAAATACAGACTGTCAATGTATCAGAAGAGTAGTTTACTTTCTGGAGATTTAAAATGTATATTATCAGTTTGAATATTTGTTCCTGACCCACACTGAACTGTGAGAGGAAGTCTGAAGGTGGAGTGGGTTTCTGCATGTCCCTCGTTCCCGGTAACATCTGAGCGAAAAACGTTCATTTCACGGTTTATCTTTTACACGCCGTAATAGAGTTGAACGTCATTTTCTGACTTTTAATTCTGAAATTGCTGAACTGATGCAATGCAGATACTTAATGTTCATATCAGCAGGCATCTGAGATTTCCATCGACGTGTCAGCTTAAAGCTGGAGTTCGCAATTTTTAAAAAAATCACTTTTTGTCATATTTGTTAAAACTGTTACTATGACCTGACAGTGGGTTGTGAGTCAGATGATCTTTGAGAAAATCAGTCATCTGGCTCCATCTAGTGCTTCTAATTCCTTCTGCAAGATTTCACCGCAACCGGGACAAAACAACCAATCAGAGCCAGGAGGAGTGACTGACGATGTCAATCATTTCTCGTGCACACGCAGCGGGCCGCCCCTCCCTTGCGCTTTTAATCTGTGTCTTCGTCCGGCCACTGGAGTTTTACGGAAGAAATGAATCAGGGGGCGTGGCTTTGGTCAGAGACTTGGGGGAAGGGGGCAGGTTTAGAGGTGAGGCTACATTCAAATCTTGCTCGCTGTTCCAAGATTGCATACTCTAGCTTTAATTTTAGTGTTTTGTGCACATATATGGACAACTTCTCATTTTTTGTGGGTTGGAATGGAGTTATTGTGTTAAAAATTGTGAATAATGATTATTAAACTTTTAATATGCTGCATAATATGAATAAATTATATCTGCTCTGCGTCTGTTTATGGAACCAAGAGCAGCTCATAAAAAGGTTTTTATTACAAACCTCAATTCCAATGAAGTTGGGACATTGTGCAAAACGTGACTAAAAACAGAATACAATGATTTGCAAATCTCATAAACCATCATTTTATTCACAAGGGAACATAGACAACATATCAGATTTTGAAAGTGAGACCATTTCATGAAAAATATTTGCTCATTTTGAATTTGATGGCAGCAATGCATCTCAAAAAAGTTTGGACAGGGGCAACAAAAGGCTGGAAAAGTAAAAGGTAACAATAAAAAACAGCTGGAGGAGCATTTTACAACTAATTTGGTCAATTGGCAACAGGTCAGTAACATGACTGGGTATAAAAAGAGCATTTTAGAGAGGCAGAGTCTCTGAGGTAAAGATGTACAGAGGATCACCAATCTGCGAAAAAATGAGTCAAAAAATTGTGGAACAATTTCAGAAAAATGTTCCTCAGGTTAAAATTACTAAGATTTTGAATATTTCACCATCTACAATACATAATATCATCAAAAGATTCAGAGAATCTGGAGAAATCTCTCCGCACACGGGACAAGGCCGAAGGTCAATATTGGAAGCTCATGATCTTTGGGCCCTCAGGCAGCACTGCATTAAAAACAGGCATAATTCTGCACTGCAATTCACTGCAAGGGCTCAGGAACACTTCCAGAAATCATTGTCTGTGAACACAGTTCGCCGTGCAATCCACAAATGCAAGTTAAATCTGTATCATGCAAAGAAGAGGCCATATGTGAACACGATCCAGAAATGCCGCCGTCTTCTCTGGGCCAAAGCTCATTTAAAATGGACTGAGGCAAAATGTAAAACTGTTCTCTGGTCAGATGAATCAAAATTTTAAATTCTTTTTGGAAACCACGGATGCTGTGTCATGCGGACTAAAGAGGAGAGGGACCATCCAGCTTGTTATCAGCGCTCAGGTCAAAAACTTGCACCTCTGATGGTATTGGGTTGCATTAATGCCTAAGGCAAGGGCAGCTTACACATTTGGATAGGCAATATCAATGCTGAAAAGTATATAGAGGTTTTCCAACAACATCTCTTTCAGGGAAGGCCTTGCATATTCCAACAAGACAATGCAACTCCAAGTTCACCAATAGAAAACATTTGGCGCATAATAAAATAAAAAATCTGGCTAAGATGACCCAGGACTGTTAAGCAGCTAAAATGCTACATCAGACAGAGTGGGCCAACATTCCTGTCCCAAAACTTTAGCAATTGGTCTCCTCACTTCTCAGATGTTTACAGACTGTTGTTAAAAGAAGAGGGGATGCTGTACAATGGTAAACATGGCCTTGTCCCAACTTTTTTGAGATGTGTTGCTGCCATCAAATTCAACATGAGCTATTTTTCATGAAATGGTAAAATGTCTTACTTTCAACATCTGATATGTTGTCTATGTTCTATTGTGAATAAAATATGGATTTATGAGATTTGCAAATCATTGCATTCTGTTTTTATTGGGGTTTGTAAAAAGAGAATTACAGTCTGAGTTCCAGAATTGAAATGTGAAATTCTGCCGACTCAAACAAAAATTTAAAATAATCATTGTGACCTAAATGGCAACTGGAAAGAGAAATGCCCTGAATCTTCACCTTTACTTAGAGCCAGAATATTTTTCGATCTTTTCGAAGCTTTCTTTTCTCTTAACCTTGGTTGTGAGCATGTGATTAAGGGTCTCAAATAATTATTTAACTGTTTGTGACTTCTATCTTCCACGGATCACACAGCATGTCTGTGGAAATGAATCTGTTTTATGTTGCATGACTAGCGCATTCAGGAAGTTATTCTAAGGTCCTGTGACTGAGGACCAGGTTTAAGCATTGGCCTGATGAGCCACTAAGCTCAGATCAGACTTACTTCTTCTTGTGATGAGTCTCGGAGATACAATGTGTTTGTCTGGGCTCACTAAAATGAGTCCTGGAGGGTTGGTGTTTTGAGTGGAGCTGAGGTGACCTCTCCCATTGCCCTGGATCACTAGGTTCATCCTCTAGAGACCACCACCACAATTCTATGTGTTACTCAGCAATGTTTTCATTTAAAAAAATTATCTACCTGATCTGTCCTTGCAATGGTATTTTTACATTAATATTGATTCAGTGTGTTTGAATTTCTGAATTTCGCCCGCCACATATTGCACTTGGGAGCGAGTGACTTGCCAAGGTCTGACAGAAGGTTTAATGACATATAAGTGACGAAGCGCGCAAAATCTTGAAAGCAGATTTTTTTACTTATGTTGCTCAATATAATCCTTTCCGAAGTCAATTTAATTTCTCCGAATGTGCTGTCACTGGTTTGTCTTCCAAGAAAAAAAAATGGACACGCTCCTATTAGGTTACTTTTCTTGGCATGTAATTCTGAAATTTCGACAGTAAAAATTGAGCTCGTGTTGCCTCAAGATCAACAAAAACTTAAAAACTACAAATAAACTCTTTAAATTACTTTCTTGAATAATTAAAAAAAAAAAAAAAAAAAGCAAAGTTAAGGGTTTGTTTATGACCCAGACGGAACTGCGCGGTAGAGTGAAATATTAGATTCTGCCGAACTTCGCCATTTGCTCTGAAGGTGTAATTTCGCATCAAAAACTCTAGAGGGCACCGCATCAGCCACTTCGAAGCCGAAGATCCTCTGAGAATGTGTATTGAATCCTATGCATAAAGCTGTGAAATACTCGCCGGTAAAAATAAAAAGCAATAGACGTTCATGAGGAAATAAAACATCCCCATTAAAGAATGGGGCTACATCCCACATATTGTAAATATAGTCATCGCAGATTCATTACAGTAAACTCATTTATTAAATGGAGGGTAATTTCATAGCCACATTTTTCACTTTGTATGTGGAAACTCAACCCCAGATGTGACTGACTGGCTGTCTGAGGCGTCTGTGTTTTCTGGCCCGACTGCATTCCTTCCAGAGCTTCCACATCCACTTGACATCACTGAGGAAGCTCGTGCCTGATTGGCTGAAGGGAAGAACAGAAGGTCAGAAAAATAGCTGAGGGCGTAAAGGTGGAACGAGGAGGGGCAGAGGGGGTAGAGAAAGGGCAGGTGTAGCGAAAGACAGCAGGGTGCATTCATAACTTCCACCATGTGCTAACTCCTCTGTGCTGAGGAGCTGAGAAGAGTTCAGGTGAAGCGCAGTGAGATGTACCCGGCATTCCTCTGAAACACCACACTTCTACTCACGCTTTTCTCTTACATATGCTGTTATTTTGTAAATACCATGTATATGTAAAAATAAATGTGCACCTTTATTTAATGTGCGTATGAGATGATAGAAACTAACTGCCGATCCACCTTGAACATGGATTCTGGGCCAACCATTCGGAGTAACAGGCAGTGGCTGGAATACAGTGTTATCAATTGACTTCAGAAGTGTAATACAGTATTTAGTCCTGTATATTTCACCACAATTACAATTGAAACCAAATGAATGAATCAAGAAAATAACGACTATAAACACTTTGAGTTGTGAAACAGGACTAATGTGCCCTTTGGCTGGTGTATTTGATTTTTCTAAATATCTGGTGCTTACCCCTTCCCCACCCCCACACAGGCTAAAAGCCTTACCGAGCAGAGAAACACACACACACACGCACACACACACACACACACACACACACACGCACACACACACACACGCACACACCACACACATGCACACGCACATGGACACGCACACGCACACACGCACGCACACACACACACACACACACACACACACACACACACACACGCACATGCACACACACACACACGGCGCAGGGTGAAGGTGAAGAATTTTAGGAATGTTTAAGAGCTGGAGGCTCCTGCCCATCTGTGACCGGGACTGTGGGGAGGGGAAAAAGAGACTTGTGGAGCAGCGGCGGTACACCTCCACCCACCCCACACCCATACCCACACCCACCCACCCCTCTCCACCTACAGCCCCACCCACACCCACCCAGACCCACCCCTCTCCACCTATAGCCCCACCCACACCCACCCCTCTCCACCCACACCCACCCATACGTACCCCTCTCCACCCACACACACCCACACCCACCCCTCTCCACCTACAGCCCCACCCACACCCACCCCTCTCCACCTACAGCCCCACCCATACCCACCCCTCTCCATCCACACCCACCCCTCTCCACCCTACAGCCCCACCCTCACCCACCACTCTCCACCCACACCCACCCCGCCAACCCCCTCTCCACCCACAGTCCCACCCACACCCAGCCCTCTCCACCTACAGGCCCACCCACACCCAGCCCTCTCCACCTACAGCCCCACCCACACCCACCCCTCTCCACCCACACCCACCCACACGCACCCCTCTCCACCTACAGCCCCACCCACACCCAGCCCTCTCCACCTACAGGCCCATCCACACCCAGCCCTCTCCACCTACAGCCCCACCCACACCCACCCCTCTCCACCCACACCCACCTACAACCCCACCTAAACCCACCCACTCCCAGCCCTCTCCACCTACAGGCCCACCCACACCCACCCCTCTCCATACACACGCACCCCTCTCCACCTACAGCCCCACCCACACCCAGCCCTCTCCACCTACAGGTCCACCCACACCCAGCCCTCTCCACCTACAGCCCCACCCACCCAGCCCTCCCACCCGCACCCCACCCCCCTCTCCACCAACAGCCCCCCCACCCCACCCACCCCCCCTCCACCAACAGCCCCACCCACACCACCCCCCACCCATCCATCCCCCTCTCCACCTACAGCCCCCACCCACATCCACCCCTCTCCACCTACAGCCCCACCCACACCCACCCACATCCACCCCTCTCCACCTACAGCCCCCACCCCTCCTGCACCCTCTCCCACCCCACCAATTAAACCATCTCCAGACGCTGAACCACTCGCAGCCTCCATTTCACCAGTAAGTCCAGCATAATGAACTTCTCTGAATACTGAGAGTCTGCAAGAGGAAGCGTTTGGTTATGAGTGATTCTACACTCTATTCCATCCACTACTGAGGATTCTTACTCCCTGATTCGTGTTCAACTGCGATTTTCAGTGGATTTTAGTCTCTCTCTTCGGTTAAATTAGCAGGAAAGGCAGGTGCACACAATCGTTTTCATGGTCTTCATGAAATATTATGATAACTACAGGCAGGTGGAACTTCAGAGGACAGCCATTTCATGTTCACTGTCCTGGCATCTGGTGCAGAAATGTGATTCGGTTTCTCCAGAGTACGAGGCTATAAATCAAATATTCCAGTACTTTCATTGGCTGGTTTCATTATGTGCTGCATAAGCTTGTAGCAGCTATCTTCAGACAGTGTGGTGCGCATCTGTAATCATCGCATGATAATGCTCACAGACTGCCATGCCACAGCTCAGTACTGACGGCAGGCAGGGCTGGACCTGTAACCAGCAGAGAGCTTTATCTGAATGATACAAGACAGGCTGTTCGACGCTTCGGCTCCCTTTATACACACCAACAGGTCTATATGTCTCTAAATATATACTACTCAAAATTTGATAGGGATCATAGGAATTTTTTTGTGAAATGACATGCAAATTTGGTAACTGCCACTGATGAACAATTTATTGGATAAATGACATGCAGTCAGACACAAAACACATTTGCAAGTGCATTTAATGACATTAAATGAGCGTGCAGCCTCACACTTTTGGCTTTCATTTAACACTTCATGGTTTCACCTCTGACATGTAAAGTGAAAACGGACAGTGTTCGTTTGATGTTTCATTACCACAGTTAATGTCAATAACGGGTATGGCCTCCCCTAGCTTGAATGACGGCTTGACAACATCGGGTCATACTGTCAATCAGAACGCGGATGCTTGCAATTGGAATGTTGTTCCATTCTTCAATAAGGGCATTTCCGAGCTCTTCTAGAGTTGTGGGTTGTGCCCTACGACCGGAAATGGCGACCTGCAGCATGTTCCACACATGCTCGATAGGGTTTAGGTCCGCGAACGCGGGCCAGTCCATGCGGACAATTGTCTCCTGCTCTAGGAATTGATTCACCACCCTAGCACGATGGGGGACGGGCGTTATCATCCATCAAAATGAAATCAGGGCCAACAGCACCAGCGTATGGTCTTACGTACACATTGAGGATCTCATCCCTGTACCGTACCCCTGTCATCGTCCCTCTCCCCATGACATGCAGGTCCGTTCTGCCGTTCCTGCTTATTCCTCCCCAGACCATAATTGATCCGCCACCATAACGGTCGTGTTCGTTGATGTAGGCATCATTAAATCGCTCATGTTGTCTTCACCACACCCGTTGCCTCCTGTCAGTAAAGTCCAAGCAATATCGGGACTCATCAGTAAAGAGAACTGGAGCCCAATCGTTTGTGTGTCCATGTGACATGATCGTGAGCCCAATCCAAACGGTCCGCCTATGACGCCACGGTCAGTGGGATTCGAACACATGGCCTTCTTGAGTTGAGGCCGGCAGTATGAAGACGATTCCGTATCGTCTGAGTGGATACCCTGACCCCCGAGGCGTTATGAAGGTCATTTCGTAGGGTGGTGGCTGTCCAGAAAGGATGACGTTGTGCCTGAAGTGTGAGAAAGTGGTCTTGTCGTTGTGTAGTCGATCTCTGACGACCACCCCCATGACGGTGTGCTGCTGTACCAAACGTTTGATGCCGGTTCCACGCTCTGTTCACTTCGCTTTGGCTGACGTTAAGTGCATTAGCAACGTGACGTTGTGAGAAGCCAGAGTCAAGCATTCCGATGCATCTTCCCAATTGCTCTGAAGTCAATCGACGTCTAAGACGTTGAGGAGACATTGTTATTGCTAAATGTAATGCAAAAAATTTGGGAACTTCCAAATTTTCACCAACAAGCAACACACACGTCTGAGTTGAAATGGTGAAGTGTTAGTCAAAGCCAAAACGTGAGGCTGCACGCTCATTTAACGTCATGAAATGCACGTGCAAATGTGTTTTGTGTCTGACTGCATGTCATTTATCCAATATATTGTTCATCAGTGGCAGTTACCAAATTTGCATGTCATTTCACAAAAAAATTCCTATGATCCCAATCAAATTTTGAGTAGTATATTTACATGTTCTGGCTGGTTATGTCTATTTAATGTTGTCTGACCTCACCACACCTCACCGCACCACCTACTGCGAGAGAGTCACAGCTTCTCCAATACTCCAATCTCCGATATTAAAGCAGGGTTCTGCCCAGGACGCTAGGAGTGCCGGACGGAAAATTTCTGCCGTCTCCTAAGCTGACAAACCGCCTTCCACGAGCTACGAAGCATAATATACATAATTCACAAATGATCTTGTCAGTTAGGGGTGTAGGCTTAATGTGAGAGTTGGTGGTGATATGTAATGGAAAAATTTTTGTGACAATTTGAATGCAAATATTGCCTCTCCATCACCAGAGACGGAGAGCCAATGGAGGTCTTTGATGTTCTCAATGGGGCATATGCGAGATGCCTCTAACCCGCAAATTTTTTTTTGTACCCGCACCTGCAACCGCAGTAAATTTGTGCTTGCCCCCACAACCACCCGCACCCAAATACTTCTTTGGTGGGTGGCCCGCGGGGTCCCGTGGTTGCGGGGGCCCGCGGACTGGTCCACCACGCAGCCCTCTGACACCTTTGCATGGGTGGACCCTTATACACTTGTCAATATACATGATCAAATGATTAGGTCTACTTCATTGTCTGATATATAATTGCCAGCTGAACCACCTATACAACAGGCATTTTCCACGAAATGTTTGAAGTTAACATTTATTGATTAGTTAGTTAAGTCTGCCCTTTCAGTCAACTATTAGCATCAACATGGAAAATAATATTTAGGCCTAAACATGCAAGAATGACAATAAATGGGGTTTCAGGAAATTGTCAAAAAAATAATAATAAAATAACTGCTTGAGAGACCCCAAATTTAATCATGTTCATTAAAATGCAGGTGTGTTTCCAATGTATAGACGTAAGACCCATTATATTTAT
The DNA here is from genome assembly GCA_029692085.1 of Gymnothorax javanicus. Classification (NCBI taxonomy): domain Eukaryota; kingdom Metazoa; phylum Chordata; class Actinopteri; order Anguilliformes; family Muraenidae; genus Gymnothorax; species Gymnothorax javanicus. Next base: position 101,222,113 of record CM056194.1, on the reverse strand, counting down.
AAAGTACGTCTGTTGGTATCCCCTTGCTAACAGCAAAAACTAGCTAACGGACAAGCTACAAAGCAAATCACCTTGCTTAGGGGTCACCGATCTCACAAGGCAAGCAGGGGCTAATCATAGTTAGCTTTATCGATTGGAGATCACAAGTGTTCTCACAACAACCACACAGATAACTTATGCAAATAAATTAATTACCTGCGGATTTGATGGCCACAATCTGTTGCGTAGAATAAATCAGATATTGAGTTATTCGAGACAGTGGCGTAGCCAGAACTGAAAATCGGGTATGCCAGAGGAGGAGGAGAACTAGCAACACCTGATAGTGTGGATTGTTTTCGGAGTGAATGTATTGTTCATTAGGAAAGATGATTGCGAACAAGTCAGGACTAATAGAAGTTGTAAAGGAATGTTCCTGGCACGCCCGATTTTCAGTTCTAGCTACGCCACTGATTCGAGATGAAACGTTGGGTTTTGTAAGAAATTGCATGGTGTGAGAAAAGAGTTGCCTGTAACTATGGATACCATTCTTGAGTCCCGCATGCATTTTCTTTTCCCGTACCGTTAATGCGTCCCCTCCCCCACGTGACTTTTGTCCCTTAATGCGCGTCAATTTTGTTTCCGTCATTTGTCCCGTCTACGTACATTTCGCAGTACCAAGGTATTCTCAGAAATAATTACGCCGACAAAATATGGCTGCAGTTTGCGTACACTGTCACACTCGCTAGCGAGCTAGTTGGCTTCCTAGCTAGCAAGCTAAAGTGATATCGAACTGTATTATGTTATAGTTAGCACACCAATGTATTTAGCTACATAGCCAACTGGCTAGCGAGCCAAAAAAGGCTACAGTTCGCTTACAGTGGAATACTCGCGAGCGAGCTATTTGGCAAACTAGCTCGCAAGATAAAGTGACATTGAAATCTATAATGTTACAGCTAGCATGCCAATGTATTTAACATCCTAACTTTCCTCATTTCAGGAGGGCATTCACAGTAACTATCACCGGGAATCATTAATATCTCTGCAATGATGAAAATCTGTAGTGCCCAGCTTTCTTCACATTGTTCTTCAAACATGTATGTTTGCGAGTGTGTGCATGTATGCAAGAGGTGTGTGTGTCTGTGCAGTGCAGGTGTATACACTTGTGCTTTCGAGCACGTGTACATTAGTGTGTGTGTCATACCGGCATCTGTGTGTTCATGTCTGCATCAGCACGTGAGTGTGTATCTCTCCCTCAGTCGCTCGCCCGCCCGCCTGCATCCCCCTGCCCTGTGTGTGGCCCGTGTGTGTCGGAGTGTGTTTGACACAGCATCGTTACACACATGGGACACTCAGAAGTGATGCAGCTGTTTGGAACTCATCACTGACTCCCTCAGGCTGCACAGAAGATTGTGTTGCATCACAATCCTCACAGGAGCCTGCAAACTGTCCATCGCCATGGGAACCAGCCAGACCAAAGAGAGATCATCTGTGAAAATTAATCACTACACTACATCCATGAAGGGAAGCCAAGCATCTCCAAATACATTCAATTCAACCATTAACAAACCAATGCATTTGGTTCACACTTTAGTTCACTGGCATTCAGCCTGTGGGTCTGGCTTTGGAAACCTCTAACTCAGAGTACTGAGATAAGAGCAGGTGATAGCCAGTGCAGTTTAGCCGCGCTAATGATTAGTCCATGAATAGGGAGGGAAATGGTGACAGCAGAGAGGGGTGTCAGAGACCCAGAATGGGCCAGTATCGGTCTTGGTATCAGTCTCAGTGTGACCCCGTACAGGAGCTAAGGGAAGCCCCTATCCACAGTGCTGTGACAGAGATGACCCAGCACCCTCAGTACTGCATGGAGATGACCCAGCACCCTCATTACTGCATGGAGATGACCCAGCACAGAGATAACCCAGCACCCTCATTACTGCATGGAGATGACCCAGCACCTTATTACAGCATGGAGATGACCCAGCACCCTATTTACTGCATGGAGATGACCCAGCACCCTCGCTACTGCATGGAGATGACCCAGCACCCTTATTACTGTATGAAGATGACCCAGCACCCTCATTACTGCATGGAGATGACCCAGCACCCTCATTAATGCATGGAGATGACCCAGCACCTTATTACAGCATGGAGATGACCCAGCACCCTCATTACTGCATGGAGATGACCCAGCACCCTCATTACTGCATGAAGATGACCCAGTACCCTCATTACTGCATGGAGATGACCCAGCACCCTCATTACTGCATGGAGATGACCCAGCACCCTATCTACTACATGAAGATGACCCAGCACCCTCATTACTGCAAAGAGATGACCCAGCACCCTCGCTACTGCATGGAGATGACCCAGCACCCTCATTACTGTATGAAGATGACCCAGCACCCTCAGTACTGCATGGAGATGACCCAGCACCCTCATTACTGCATGGAGATGACCCAGCACCTTATTACAGCATGGAGATGACCCAGCACCCTACTTACTGCATGGAGATGACCCAGCATCCTCATTACTGCATGGAGATGACCCAGCATCCTCATTACTGCATGGAGATGACCCAGCACCCTCATTACTGCATGGAGATGACCTAGCACCCTTATTACTACATGAAGATGACCCAGCACCCTCATTACTGCAAAGAGATGACCCAGCACCCTCAGTACTGCATGGAGATGACCCAGCACCCTCAGTACTGCATGGAAACAGACAGACTGCTGAGGTGCAGCTGTGTGACCATCATTGATTACAACGGTAAAAGCACAACAAAAAAAAAAGAAAAAATACATTTCCCATGAGCCACTAAGTTATGACTCACCCCGACTCACAGTCAAGAGGTAATTGTTTCCAGACTTTTTCTCTCAGAAACTGTGAGTCTATGATACAGCTTAAAACCAAAACAAACCACCAAAGGCGTGGAACTAATTTTTGTTCTTGGCTTGACATAAATAATCCCATTTTATTGAGATACTATTGAGGACAGCAGGACTTTTCTTTCTCGCGAAAAACATCAAAACAACAATTCGGGAGCTTATGTTTTGGTATAATGCTGATACTCGTAATGTTTGAAGTGTTCTGTTGAAGGAGACCCCCCCCCATTCCTCTGTGTTATGCTCTCTCAGGGTCCAGTACGTAAAGTGTTTCCCGATTTGGCTGCGCCTCCTTTGATCTGCCGAGCAGCAGCGGTAACACTTCTGCAGAGAACGGTTTTTACCCGCGAAAGCAGAATATCCTGTTCCCCTGCTATCGTGGCTAATGTTTCTCAAACGCTTGCTGTTTCTAAACCGGCTGAACTTGTGTGCACAAGCTGGAATGACAGGCTCAGTACACACTGAGAGGCCTCCACACCAGCACACGGCATGGCCATTACCATTTTTAATAATAATAATTAATTTAAGATGCAGTGCTCAACAGTGATTTTAGAAGAATTAAATACTCTTTACTGCAAAGTACACATGCTGTACACATTCGCAAATGTTAAAACCATCATCTGATGATAGAGGAAGCCAAGCCAGTATATAGAATATAGAGCCAAATGGACCGTTCATTTGAGACAGCCCAGTCCATCAATAACAGGACCAGTATACCAGCTCTTCATCCTGTAGGAGCCAGTCAGTCCCCAGTAACAGGCTTATCTCAGTGCTCCACCCCCTATTCTCGGACAGTGGACCAATCCTGAAGCAGAGAGGCAGGAGTGGGGCCGAGTTAGAGCACTGAGAGCTCAGAGCCAGCAGGCAGCTGATCAGTGCTGCGGTTTACAGAGCTGAGAGAGACAGTAAGAGAGAGAGAGCGAGGGAGAGAGAATGAAGGAGTGCTAGAGGGCCGAGGAAGGATCGCAGGAGTCGCAGACTGTTCTCAGGTCTTCATACTCCTGAAAGAAGGAGGAAGAGGAGTTTATCTTTAATTTAAAGCGGAGAGGGGGCCTGTTGACTGAACGCGAGGTGCTGGTATCGAGAGCTGTGAGGATGAGGAGGGTGCGGAGGATGTAAACACGAGGAGAAACGTGGAGGTTTGGAGTCAGCTGATGCTGAAGCGCCTCGCACACGACCCTCGGGGAGAGGAGCAGGAGATTTAGCCACCATCAGCGCTCTGAGGCTGTCAGAGACATGTCCTGGTCCCTGCTGTCGCCCGTACAGTGGGCCAAGTGGACCTGGTCGGCGGTTCGAGGTGGAACAGAGGGCGAGGAGGGAGAGGAAGAGGAGGCACAGACAAAGGAGGAAGAAGAGAGCTGTCCTGAGGAGGACAGGAGGGTCCCTCGATCTGGGAGGTACAGAGGAGAGAGAGATTACCTGTGTGTGTGTGTGTGTGTGTGTGTGTGTGTGTGTGTGTGCTTGTATATATGTGTGTGTGTGTGTGTGTGTGTGTGTGTGTGCGTGTGTTTGTTTGTGTGTGTGTGTGTGTGTGTGTGTGTGTGTACAGAAATGCCCAGCTTTTTAGCACTGAATTCATGTTACTTTACTGGAGCAAAAACACAACTCCCAACATTTACATACTGCGCTGTACACAGTGGCTCCCCCTAGTGGAGGGAGGGTGCACACTTTGGTACACTCTGTACCCGTGTCTGATTCAGAGCATCATTTAATGAAGCCAGCTGACTGACAAACTCAGCCGAGGGTCTGTGATTTTAATAATGCTTTTATTAGCAGGTGGTCCTTAGTGGCTTGCGTACAGGCCTAATCTGGCCATCTAATCAGCCATTTTAATAACCCCCTCTCGCCACCTGAGCTGATGTACAGGGAGTGACCTGGAGCAAAATGGCTGACATGCACCATAAAAGAGTTTTATGAGGGTTTTCTCCAATTCCTACTCTTAATTATTTAATGAGCACAGCCATGTGTATTAACCAACAGCAGAAGACCTACGTTCTCATGTCTTCATCTGAAAAACATCTTATTTTATTGAATTATTAAATGTTGTGCATTTATCTTATTAGTCAATTTGTCAAATGTGATTGTAGACAATCAGCATGAGGAATTCAAGCTCCTAATCCACTTTATTTCATAATTGTTGATTTTAATCCAATGTTTTCTCTCTATTGTTTATACTGTATTTATACTGTTTCTTTTGTTATCTGAGTGATTTTATTTTTTATGTATTTCTGAGCTCTTGCACCCCAGGTCCAATGTGATGCTACGACACACAGTAAATGAACTGACCCTGCCCCTGACTATGACACTGACTCTAACTCTGACTCCGACCCTGACACCGACTCTAAACCTGACCTTGGCTCTGGCTCTGGCTCTGGCTCTGGCTCTGACTCTGACTCTGACCCCGACACCGACTCTAACTCTAACCCTGACTCTAACTTTGACCCTGACTCTGACCGTGACTCTGCTCTTACTCTGATCCTGACTCTGACTCTAACCCTGACTCTAACTCTGACTCTGACTCTGACTCTGACTCTGACCCTAACCCGACCCTAATTCTTACTCTGATTCTATCCCTGACTCTGACCCTGACCCTGTGATCCTGACTCTGACTCAGGCAGTTTCACCATGATGCAGTTTGAGATGATCAAATGAAATCTAATATAAGTCAGTGTTAAAATGAAAGTTGAGATGCCTGTCCCCACGATTCCGTAAAGCGGCTCGCTCTCACCTTCCTGTCGCTGCCCTGAGAGTTGTTTAAACAGAGCTGTGAATCCAAACTTGCGTGCCTCTCCCTCCCTGCACCCCACGTCAGGTCAGAGAGGACGGAAAAATGAATGGGAGTCAATGGGCCTGTGGATCACTCATTTGCATTTTGTCCCCAATTTTCCACTCAACATTTCTTGCACGAAATTTCCCTGGCACGTATGTACTGTGAAACCTCAGTTGAATAGGAGAATGATGAGAAGTCTCAGCCTGCCTTGTCTAAGCTAAGAAATCAAACAAGTCACACAATCAAAGGAAAACAAAGCATTGAACATGATGCGTATAATGCATGTGCATTCCAGAACGCACTTCTGAAACTCTGGATCAATACAGATCCGTGGATCTGCTCCTGATTGCAGAGTGGAAAAATCATGATCATCCTGAGATGTTTCTGATCAGGGCCACCGATGTCTGGGCATGAGTTGAGTTTATAGATAGCAGAAATCATGTGGACCAAGTCGCTGTGAAATCTTTTGTGACGAGTGAAACGAACTGCGGATATGAGCACATGTTTCACACTCTCCAGCTGGATGGCAGGTTCATCCAGAGAACAGACACTCAAACTGCTGCGAAGTGTTTACGCCACTAACAGCTTGGCCTTAAGTCCAGGAGCTCCCTGTCAGGAGCACTGGAGGCAGCGCAGGTCCAAAGCCACATGGGAGATGCTTGAGTTGGACCAAGCAGATCATAGCTTACATTCCCAGTGAATGTTCTCAAGCCCATGAGTTTAAAAAAACAATGAAAAGATGCTACTAGATTGGAGCAAACTTTCACAACGTGGTGTGTATCCGAGCACAACAAATCTTACGGTGTAACGAGTCTGTGTGACTGACTTAAAATTTGGATGCAAATTCCGAACAGCGAAGGGTATGAAAATGAAAAAGGGGAAACCAATTGAAGGTACTGACAGACGTATTTAATCACCACCATGCTCACTAGTACCTGGTAATGTCATATTCAGAGTGTTGTCATCTTCCAGGAAGGGGAAGGACATAATCTCCAGAGTGAAAATAAACAAGTTTAACCATTCTATTGGTTGTAGGGAAAATGCAATTTAAGACATTTCCATAAAGTTGTTCCGACTTTTAAATTTGAGGAGAAAGTAAATGTTGATTTTGTTTGGTATTTAAAAAAGACTGGTTAGGGTTATACTCAAACTCAGGTGACACATTTGAGCTAGAGAGGGTCACGTGGATACATGGCCATGGACCGGGATGGGGAATTTCCCTGGATCAAGTCTCCTAACTGACAAACCATTAGCTCATCTCTAACCCCTGGGCCAAGAGCTGGAGCTGCAGCAGCCTCTGGCAAGAACAAGATCCCTGAGATCCCCCGGCCCCAAATCCACGAACCAAACTGCATTACGCTCCCACTCGCCTCTCCCCCAAACCCTGAGTACGACTCTCCTCGCCTCAAACCAAACTGCATTAAGCTCCCCATCGCCTCTCCCCCAAACCCTGAGCACGACTCTCCTCGCCTCAAACCAAAGTGCATTAAGCTCCACCTCGCCTCTCCCCCAAACCCTGAGCACGACTCTCCTCGCCTCAAACCAAACTGCATTACGCTCCCCTCGCCTCTCCCCCCAAACCCTGAGTACGACTCACCTGCGCCTCAAACCAAACTGCATTCGCGCCCCTCGCCTCTCCCCCAAACCCTGAGTAACGACTCTCCTCCTCGCCTCAAACCAAACTGCATTCGCTCCCCTCGCCTCTCCCCCAAACCCTGAGTATGACTCTCCTCGCATCAAACCAAACTGCATTACGCTCCCCCTCGCCTCTCCCCCAAACCCTGAGTACATCTCCCCTCGCCTCAAACCAAACTGCATTACGCTCCCCTCGCCTCCCCCCAAACCCTGAGTACGTCTCTCCTCGCCTCAAACAAAACAGCATTATGCTCCCCCTCGCCTCTCCCCCCAAACCGTGAGCACGACTCTCCTCGCCTCAAACCAAACTGCATTACGCTCCCCCTTGCCTCTCCCGCCAAACCCTGAGTACAACTCTCCTCGCCTCAAACCAAATTGCATTACACTTCCCCTCGCCTCTCCCACAAACCCTGAGCACGACTCTCCTCACCTCAAACCAAACTGCATTATGCTCCCCCTCGCCTCACCCCCCAAACCCTGAGTACGACTATCCTAGCCTCAAACAAAACTGCATTACGCTACCCCTCGCCCCACCCGCCAAACCCTGAGTACGACTCTCCTCGCCAAAAACCAAACTGCATTATGCTCCCCCTCGCACCTCCCCCAAACCCTGAGTACGACTGTCCTCGCCTCAAACCAAACAGCATTATGCTCCCCTTCCCTCTCCCCCCAAACCCTGAGTACGACTCTCCTCACCTCAAACCAAACAGAATTATGCTCCCCCTCGCCCCTCCCCCCAAACCCTCTGCACGACTCTCCTCGCCTCAAACCAAACTGCATTACGCTCCCCTCGCCCCCCCCCCCAAACCCTGAGTACGACTCTCCTCACCTCAAACCTAACAGCATTACGCTCCCCCTCGCCTCTCCCCCAAACCCTGAGTACATCTCTCCTCGCCTCAAAAACAAACAGCATTATGCTCCCCCTCGCCTCTCCCCCCAAAACCCTGAGTACGTCTCACCTCGCCTCAAACCAATCAGCATTACGCTTCCCCTCGGCTCTCCTGCCAATCCCTGAGTACGACTCTCCTCGGCCCAAACCCAAATGCATTACGCTCACCCTCGCCTCTCCCCCCAAACCCTGAGTACGACTCTCCTCGCCTCAAACCAAAGTGCACTACGCTCCCCCCCCCCTCCCCCCCCAAACCCTGAGTACGACTCTCCTCGCCTCAAACCAAACTGCATTATGCTCCCCCTTGCCTCTCCCCCAAACCCTGAGTACGACTCTCCTCGCCTCAAACCAAACACCATTATGCTCCCCCTCACCTCTCCCCCCAAACCCTGAGTACATCTCCCCTCGCCTCAAACCAAACTGCATTACCCCCCCCCTTGCCCCTCCCCAAAAACCCCCCTCAAACCAAAACCAAAAGTGCTCCCCCCTCCTCTCCCCCCAAACCCTGAGTACGACTATCCTCGCCTCAAACCAAACTGCATTATGCTCCCCCTTGCCTCTCCCCCAAACCCTGAGTACGACTCTCCTCGCCTCAAACCAAACACCATTATGCTCCCCCTCACCTCTCCCCCCAAACCCTGAGTACGACTCTCCTCGCCTCAAACCAAACTGCATTACCCCCCCTTGCCCCTCCCCCTAAAACCCTGAGTACGTTTCTCCTCGCCTCAAACCAAACTTCATTATGCTCCCCCTCTCCTCTCCCCCAAACCCTGAGTATGACTCTCCTCGCCTCAAACCAAACAGCATTACGCTCCCCCTTGCCTCTCCCCTAAAACCCTGAGTACGACTCTCCTCGCCTCCAAACCAAACAACATTCTGATTCCCTCCCTCTCCCCCCAAACCTGAGCACGACTCTCCTCGCCTCAAACCAAACTGCATTATGCGCCCCCTCCCCTCTCCCCAAAACCCTGAGTACAACTCTCCTCGCCTCAAACCAAACACCATTATGCTCCCCCTCACCTCTCCTCCAAAACCCTGAGAACATCTCCCCTCGCCTTAAACCAAACTGCATTACCCCCCCCTCGCCCCTCCACCCAAACCCTGAGAACAACTCTCATAGCCTCAAACAAAACACCATTATGCTCCCCCTCTCCTCTCCCCCAAACCCTGAGTACGACTCTCCTCGCCTCAAACCAAACAGCATTACGCTCCCCTCGCCTCTCCCCCAAACCCTGAGTACGTTTCTCCTCGCCTCAAACCAAACTGCATTACGCTCCCCTCGCCTCTCCCCCCAAACCCTGAGTACGACTCACCTCGCCTCAAACCAAACAGCATTACGCTCCCCCTCTCCTCTCCCCCAAACCCTGACTACGACTCTCCTCGCCGTAAACCAAACAGCATTACGCTCCCCCTCGCCTCTTCTCCCAAAACCTGAGTACATCTCCCCCCAAACCACCCATTCGCTCCCCTCACCCCTCCCCCAAACCCTGAGTGGGACTCTCCTCACCTCAAACCAAACTGCATTATCGCTCCCCCTCGCCTCTCCCCAAACCCTGAGTACATCTCTCCTCGCCTCAAACCAAACAGCATTATGCTCCCCCTCGCCTCTCCCCCAAACCCTGAGTACGTCTCACCTCGCCTCAAACCAATCAGCATTACGCTTCCCCTCGGCTCTCCTGCCAATCCCTGAGTACGACTCTCCTCGGCCCAAACCCAAATGCATTACGCTCACCCTCGCCACTCCCCCCAAACCCTGAGTAGGACTCTCCTCGCCTCAAACCAAACTGCATTATCCTCCCCGTCGCCGCTCCCTCTCAAACCCTGAGTACGTCTCGCCTCACCTCAAACCAAACAGCATTACGCTTCCCCTCGCCTCCCCACCCAAACCATGAGCACGACTCACCTCGCCTCAAACCAAACTGCGTTACACTCCAACTCGCCTCCCCCCCGAAACCCTGAGCACGACTCTCCTCGCCTCAAATTAAACAGCATTACGCTCCCCCTCGCCTCTCCCCCCAAACCCTGAGTACAACTCTCCTCGCCTCAAACCAAACAGCATTATGCTCCCCTCGCCGCTCCCCCTCAAACCCTGAGTACGACTCTCCTCGCCTCAAACCAAACTGCATTATGCTCCCCCTTCCCTCTCCCCCAAACCCTGAGTACGACTCTCCTCGCCTCAAACCAAACAGCATTATGCTCCCCTCACCTCTCCCCCAAACCCTGAGTACGACTCTCCTCGCCTCAAACCAAACAGAATTATACTCCCCCTCGCCCCTCTCCCCAAACCCTCAGCACGACACTCCTCGACTCAAACCAAACTGCATTACGCTCCCACTCGCCTCCCCCTAAACCCTGAGTACGACTCTCCTCGCCTCAAACCAAACTACATTACGCTCCAACTCGCCTCCCCACCGAAATCCTCAGCACGACTCTCCTTGCCTCAAACTAAACAGCATTACACTCCCCCTCGCCTCTCCCCCAAACCCTGAGTACGACTCTCCTCGCCTCAAACCAAACAGCATTACGCTTCCACTCGCCTCTCCCGCCAAACCCTGAGTAAAACTCTCCTCGCCTCAAACCAAACTGTATTACTCTCGCCCTCGCCTCTCCCCCCCAAACCCTGAGTACGACTCTCCTCGCCTCAAACCAAACAGCATTATGCTCCCCATCGCCCCTCTCCCCAAACCCTCAGCACGACTCTCCTCGCCTCAAACCAAACAGCATTACGCTCCCCTCGCCTCTCCCCCCAAACCCTGAGTACGACTCTCCTCGCCTCAAACCAAACAGCATTATGATCCCCCTCGCCGCTCCCTCTCAAACCCTGAGTACGTCTCGCCTCGCCTCAAACCAAACAGCATTACGCTTCCCTTCGCCTTCCCGCCAAACCCTGAGTACGACAATCCTCGCCTCAAACCAAACAGAATTATGCTCCCCCCTCGCCTCCCCCAAACCCTGAGCACGACTCACCTCGCCTCAAACCAAACAGCATTACGCGTTCCCCTCGCCTCCCCCCCAAACCCTGAGCACGACTCTCCTCGCCTCAAACTAAACAGCATTACGCTTCCCCTCGCCTCTCCCGCCATTCCCTGAGTACGACTCTCCTCGCCTCAAACCAAACTGCATTATGCTCCTCTCGCCCCTGCCCCCAAACACTGAGTACGACTCTCCTCGCCTCAAACCAAAGTGCACTATGCTCCCCCTCCCCTCTCCCCCAAACCCTGAGTACGACTCTCGTCGCCTCAAACCAAACTGCATTATGCTCCCCCTTCCCTCTCCCCCAAACCCTGAGTACGACTCTCCTCGCTTCAAACCAAACACCATTATGCTCCCCCTCACCTCTCCCCCCAAACCCTGAGTACATCTCCCCTTGCCTCAAACCAAACTGCATTACCCCCCCTTGCCCCTCCCCCAAAAACCCTGAGAACGACTCTCCTCGCCTCAAACCAAACAGCATTACGCTCCCCCTCGCCTCTCCCCCAAAAACCCTGAGTACGTTTCTCCTCGCCTCAAACCAAACTTCATTACGCTCCCCCTCTCCTCTCCCCAAACCCTGAGTATGACTCTCCTCGCCTCAAACCAAACTGCATTACGTTCCCCTCGCCTCTCCCCCCAAACCCTGAGTACGACTCTCCTCGCCTCAAACCAAACAGCATTACGCTTCCCCCCCTCCCCCCAAACCCTGAGTATGACTCTCCTCGCCTCAAACCAAACTGAATTATGCGCCCCCTTCCCGCTCCCCAAAACCCTGAGTACGACTCTCCTCGCCTCAAACCAAACACCATTATGCTCCCCCTCTCCTCTCCCCTCAAACCCTGAGTACGACTCTCCTCGCCTCAAACCAAACAGCATTACGCTCTCCCTCGCCTCTCCCCCTAAAACCCTTAGTACGTTTCTCCTCGCCTCAAACCAAACAGCATTACGCTCCCCCTCGCCTCTTCTCCCAAACCCTGAGTACATCTCTCCTCGCCTCAAACCAAACTGCATTACGATCTCACTCGCCTCCCCCAAAACCCTCAGCACGACTCTCCTCGCCTCAAACTAAACAGCATTACGCTCCCCCTCGCCTCTCCCCCCAAACCCTGAGCACGACTCTCCTCGCCTCAAACCTAACAGCATTACGCTCCCCCTCGCCTCCCCCCCAAACCCTGAGTACATCTCTCCTCGCCTCAAAACAAACAGCATTATGGTCCCCCTCGCCTCTCCCCCCAAACCCTGAGTACGTCTCACCTCGCCTCAAACCAATCAGCATTACGCTTCCCCTCGGCTCTCCTGCCAATCCCTGAGTACGACTCTCCTCGGCCCAAACCAAACTGCATTACGCTCCCCTCGCCTCTCCCCCAAACCCTGAGTACGACTCTCCTCGCCTCAAACCAAACTGCATTATCCTCCCCGTCGCCGCTCCCTCTCAAACCCTGAGTACGTCTCGCCTCACCTCAAACCAAACAGCATTACGCTTCCCCTCGCCTTTGCCGCCAAACCCTGAGTACGACTCTGCTCGCCTCAAACCAAACTGCATTACGCTCCCACTCGCCTCCCCACCCAAACCATGAGCACGACTCTCCTCGCCTCAAACCAAACTGCGTTACGCTCCCACTTGCCTCCCCCCGAAACCCTGAGCACGACTCTCCTCGCCTCAAACCAAACAGCATTACACTTCCCCTCGCCTCTCCCGCCAAACCCTGAGTACAACTCTCCTCGCCTCAAACCAAACTGCATTACTCTCGCCCTCGCCTCTCCCCCCAAACACTGAGTACGACTCTCCCTCGCCTCAAACCAAACAGCATTATCAAACCCCCTGCCCCCTCCCTCTCCCCAAACCCTGAGTCACGACTCTCCTCGCCTCAAACCAAACAGCATTCCCCCTCGCCTCTCCCCCAAACCCTCTCCCCCAAACCCTGAGTAAAACTCTCCTCGCCTCAAACCAAACTGCATTACTCTCCCCTCCCCTCGCCTCCCCCAAACCCTGAGCACGACTCTCCTCGCCTCAAACCAAACAGCATTATGCTCCCCCTCGCCTCTCCCCAAACCCTGAGTACGACTCTCCTCGCCTCAAACCAAACTGCATTACGCTCCCCTCGCCTCTCCCCCAAACCCTGAGTACGACTCTCCTCGCCTCAAACGAAAAAGCATTATGATCCCCCTCGCCGCTCCCTCTCAAACCCTGAGTACGTCTCGCCTCGCCTCAAACCAAACAGCATTACGCTTCCCTTCGCCTTTCCCGCCAAACCCTGAGTACGACAATCATCGCCTCAAACCAAACAGAATTATGCTCCCCTCGCCCCTCCCCCAAACCCTGAGCACGACTCACCTCGCCTCAAACCAAACAGCATTATGCTTCCCCTCGCCTCTCCCCCAAACCCTGAGTACAACTCTCCTCGCCTCAAACCAAACTGCATTATGCTCCCCCCGCCTCTCCCCCAAACCCTGAGTACGACTCTCCTCGCCTCAAACCAAACTGCATTATGCTCCCCCTCGCCTCTCCCCCCAAACCCTGAGTACGACTCTCCTCGCCTCAAACCAAACTGCATTATGCTCCCCCTCGCCTCCCCCCAAACCCTGAGTACGACTCTCCTCGCCTCAAACCAAACTGCATTATGCTTCCCCTTCCCTCTCCCCCCAAACCCTGAGTACGACTCTCCTCGCCTCAAACCAAACTGCATTATGCTCCCCTCCCCTCTCCCCCAAACCCTGAGTACATCTCCCCTCGCCTCAAACCAAACTGCATTATGCTCCCCCTCGCCTCTCCCCCAAACCCTGAGTATGACTCTCCTCGCCTCAAACCAAACAGCATTACGCTCCCCTCGCCTCTCCCCCCAAAACCCTGAGTACGACTCTCCTCGCCTCAAACCAAACAGCATTATGCTCCCCTCGCCTCTCCCCCCAAACCCTGAGTATGACTCTCCTCGCCTCAAACCAAACTGCATGCATTCCCCCCCCTCGCCTCTCCCCCAAACCCTGAGTACGACTCTCCTCGCCTCCAAACCAAACAGCATTACGCTCGCCCCCTGCAAACCCTGCCTCCCCTCCCCTCAAACCAAACAGCAATGACTCTCCGCCCTGCCTCAAACCAAACTGCATTACCTCCCTTAAACCAAACTGCCGCCGCCTCTCCCCCAAACCCTGAGTATGACTCTCCTGCCTCAAACCAAACTGCACTCTCCCCTTCCCTCTCAAACCAAAACTCTCCACCATTCCCCCTGCCCCTCAAACCCTCCCCAAACCAAACTGCATTCCTCTCCTCCCCCAAACCCTCCCCACGACTCTCCTCGCCTCAAACCAAACAGCATTATGCTCCCCTCGCCTCTCCCCCAAACCCTGAGTATGACTCTCCTCGCCTCAAACCAAACAGCATTCGCTCCCCCTCCCCTCTTCCCCCAAACCCTGAGTCGACTCTCCTCGCCTCAAACCAAACTGCATTCTCCTCCCTTGCCTCCCCCAAACCCAAACGTCTCTCCTCGCCTCCAAACCAAACAGCATTATGCTCCCCCTCGCCCCCCCCCCCAAACCCTGAGCACGACTCTCCTCGCCTCAAACCAAACAGCATTACGCTCCACTCGCCTCTCCCCCCAAACCCTGAGTACAACTCTCCTCGCCTCAAACCAAACTGCATTACGCTCCCCCTCGCCTCTCCCCCCAAACCTGAGTCGTCTCACCTCGCCTCAAACCAAACAGCAACGCTTCCATTATACTCTCCCCCCCAAACTGCATTATGCTCTCCCCTCCCCCAAACCCTGATTACTCTCCCCTCTCCTCAAACCCCACTCTCCTGCCTCCAAACCAAACTGCATTACTCCTCCCCCCAAACTGCTCCTGACTCTCCCGCCTCAAGCCAACCCTCTCGTCTCTCCTCACCTCCAAACCAAACAGCATTACACTTCCCCTCGCCTTTCCCGCCAAACCCTGAGTACAACTCTCCTCGCCTCAAACCAAACTGCATTACGCTCCCCCTCGCCCCTCCCCCCAAACCCTGAGTACGACTCTCCTCGCCTCAAACCAAACTGCATCCCCGCTCCCCAAACCTGCCTCCCCCAAAACCAAACCAAGCGACTCTCCTCGCCTCAAACCAAACAGCATTACGCTTCCACTCGCCTCTCCCCCCAAACCCTGAGTACAACTCTCCTCGCCTCAAACCAAACTGCATTGCTCCCTCGCCTCCCCCCAAACCCTGAGCACGACTCTCCTCGCCTCAAACCAAACTGCATTATGCTCTCCCCCAAACCCGCCACGACTCCCCCAAACCTAAACAGCATTACTCCCCCCCGCCTCTCTCCTCTAGCCTCCAAACCAAACTGCATTACGCTCCCCCTCGCCTCTCCCCCAAACCCTGAGTACGACTCTCCTCGCCTCAAACCAAACAGCATTATGCTCCCCCTCGCCCCTCTCCCCCAAACCCTGAGCACGACTCTCCTCGCCTCAAACCAAACTGCATTATGCTCCCCTCCCCTCCCCCCAAACCCTGAGAACGACTCTCCCTCAAACCAAACTGCATTATGCTCCCCTCCCCCCCCCCAAACCCCTGAGTCGCCTCCAAACCAAACTTATCTCCTCGCCTCAAACCACGACTCTCCTAGCCTCAAACTCCCATTATGCTCCCCCTCTCCCCCCAAACCCTGAGAACGACTCTCCTAGCCTCAAACCAAACACCATTACGCTCCCCCTCTCCTCTCCCCCAAACCCTGAGTACGACTCTCCTCGCCTCAAACCAAACTGCATTACGCTCCCCCCGCCTCCCCCCAAACCCTGAGTACGACTCTCCTCGCCTCAAACCAAACAGCATTATGCTCCCCTCGCCTCTCCCCCAAACCCTGAATACATCTCTCCTCGCCTCAAAACCAAACAGCATTATGCTCCCCCTCGCCTCTCCCCCCAAACCCTGAGTACGTCTCACCTCGCCTCAAACCAAACAGCATTACGCTTCCCCTCGCCTCTCCGCCAAACCCTGAGTATGACTGTCCTCGCCTCAAACCAAACTGCATTACGCTTCCCCTCGCCTCTCCCCCCAAACCCTGAGTATGACTCTCCTCGCCTCAAACCAAACAGCATTATGCTCCCCCTCGCCTCTCCCCTCAAACCCTGATTATGTCTCGCCTCGCCTCAAACCAAACAGCATTACGCTTCCCCTCGCCTCTCCCCCCAAACCCTGAGTACGACTCTCCTCGCCTCAAACCAAACAGCATTATGCTCCCCCTCGCCTCTCCTCTCAAACCCTGAGTACGTCTCGCCTCGCATCAAACCAAACAGCATTACGCTTCCCGTCGCCTCTCTTGCCAAACCCTGAGTACGACTCTCCTCGCCTCAAACCAAATTGCATTACGCTCCCCCTCGCCTCTCCCCCAAACCCTGAGTACATCTCTCCTCGCCTCAAACCAAACTGCATTACGCTCCCCTCGCCTCTCCCCCAAACCCTGAGTACGACTCTCCTCGCCTCAAACCAAACAGCATTACGCTCCCCCTCGCCCCTGCCCCCAAACCCTGAGTACGACTCTCCTCGCCTCAAACCAAACACCATTATGCTCCCCCTCTCCTCTCCCCCAAACCCTGATTATGACTCTCCTCGCCTCATACCAAACTGTATTACCCCCCCTCTTGCCCCCCCCCCAAACCCTGAGTACGACTCTCCTCGCCTCAAACCAAACAGCATTACGCTCCCCCTCACCACTCCCCCCAAACCCTGAGTAGGACTCTCTGTGCCTCAGATCTGCTGATGCTTGCTGTATGCCTGTAGGGCAGAGGCGCAGTGAAACTTTGGGGGGAGCTCCTCTCACAGGGAACTATTTCAGGATATTATCCAAGTTTCAGGGTACTCTTTCTTTAGTGTGAGGGTGTTACCCGGGTTCTCTCTGTGTTTAGTGTGAGGGTGTTACCCGGGTTCTCTCTGTGTTTGGTGTGAGGGTGTTACCCGGGTTCTCTCTGTGTTTAGTGTGAGGGTGTTACCCGGGTTCTCTCTGTGTTTAGTGTGAGGGTGTTACCCGGGTTCTCTCTGTGTTTAGTGTGAGGGTGTTACCCGGGTTCTCTCTGTGTTTAGTGTGAGGGTGTTTCCCGGGTTCTCTCTGTGTTTAGTGTGACGGTGTTACCTGGCTTCTCTCTGTGTTTAGTGTGAGGGTGTTACCCGGGTTCTCTCTGTGTTTAGTGTGAGGGTGTTACCCGGGTTCTCTCTGTGTTTAGTGTGAGGGGGTTTATGGCAGTTTGCTGCACTACAGTCTCCCTCCTGGAAGCTCAGCATTACAGGCAGGTGGGGTTGGGGCGTGTCTGAGGGCAGCTCATAACTCTCTCTTCCCTCCTGTCCCACTCTCTCTCTCTCTGTCTTTCCCTCTTCCCTGTCTCAATCTCTCTCTCTCCCCATCCCCTCCCCTCTCTCTCTCTCGCTCTCTCTCTCTCTTTCTCCTCCCTCTCTCCCTCCCATCTCGTCTTGTTTTGCACTCCGCAGCTCAGACTCCGAGGGTCAGTTTGGGACCCCAGAGGTCCAGACACCGATTCACGTGTCATTAAAGGAGCCGGTAGTGCTGGAGGACTATAATGCCAATGGCACAGGTAAGACTCCACACTGGGGCACACTGTGACTTAACATTTAGGGAGCTGGGGACATACATTCAGACAAAAATGCAGCTGAGTTGACCCAAAGGCAGGGCATTGCCATCAGCCACGGTACCATTGAGTTAGGTGCTTAGCTTGCATTGTTTCAGTCTATATCAGGCTGTGTGAAAGGATATGCTGCTATCTGCTCAGGGTTTGAGCACAAGTAATGTAATTTAATTACAAGTTGTAGTTATAAGATGCATTGTTATCTCAGCAATGGTTGAAAAAGAGGGGCATTCATTTCACTTTAAGACCAGCTTTGGTGATTATGAAAGCTAGGTTTACAACCCCCAATATCAACCCCACCCCGACTCCCCCTGTTCTACTATAAGGCTAAGCAGGAGTAGGTCTTTCACTGTTTCCATGGAAACAAAAGAGTGCGAATCTCTCAGGCAGTGGGGTCCGTGATTGCATTCTCATCTCGTGCGCCTCACCAGCGCGCAACAGAGAGTAAACGCGCGTGTCCACGCCCAGATCAACAGATGTATCGGAATCCCCGTTGCGATTACGCAGAGCCCCCAGCCATTGGCGTTAGCTTAGTTACACTTTCTGATGGGATTTTACAACGACCGACTTCAGTTCCTTCCCCAGTGTGCCGAGGTCAGTTAAGAGCCTTATCAAATGCGGCCACGACACGACACTGCCAAGTGAGTATCTCCTGAAGGGTTTGATAAGCAGTAGAACTGATCAGTCTCCTGTCATATTCAATGCAATGCTCTCAGCATAAATCGCATTTCATTTTTATGCCGAGAATTTTCGTGAAACTTACGCAATTCCGAGTAAATTAACTTCGTATTTATTTTTTGGCTAAGCATGAGGGAAAAAAATGTTCGGAAGGACCATTTTAATAAATCACAGTAATGTCAATGGCCTAACTGTAGCAACTGAAAGAGCTTCAAACTCCAATTTTTTCCGCCCTGGTAAGATTTCTTAAAACCTACCTGCTAAAGGTGCAAATGAGGACGCCGCCTTAAGAGTTTCAAAGTGGGGAATAAGCTATCAATATTAAGATAATTCCATACATGCTCTGGCTCGAGTCTAAGTGGTGCTATTTCTCCCACTCTGATGCAGACCGAAGATCGACAATTCTGAAGATGAGATTAATATTTCATATTTAGCATTGGGATGACCAAAAATCGCACCACAAAAAGCATTGGTTTTTATCCCCCGGCACGAAGTAGAGCGGGGGATATTGCAGTCTAGGTTGTCCGAACGTCCGTTCGTCCGTCCTTCCATCCTTCCGTACGGATAAGTAGCCTACTCAGCTGGCATTTGAACGTTTATTTAATGTCGAATCAACGTCATGTGCTAGTGTTGACTCACTGAATTTTGATTCGGTTTTGAAAAGTGAATCAAAGTCTTATTTTTCAACATAGGTGAATATGCCAATGTTAACCTTCTACGGTACGCATTATGATGCCAGTTAGGGAAAAAAAATTGTGCAGTGTTTTTCTTGTCTTAAAACAAACTGAAAAACCATAATCTAAAGAAATCAAAAAAAAAAAAAAAAAGAATAATAATAAAAATTTTGGGAAGTTTTTGGGGTTTGTTGCCTGGAGGCAATATTGTACCACAGTGGTACATACGTAAAAAGAGAGCTTTTGTTTCCAATTTGAATAAAATTTATTTCATAAACATATGGAAAATATTCAGCAGCCTCAACAGGAAACAATTAATGCCATTTTAAATTCCAAAAACATTAAAAAAGGAACTCTTTTTATGAATTGCTAGTCTGAATGTTGCCTGTAGGTAACGCTGTACCATTGTGGAACAACCCATTGAAATGATTGTGTCAAAAAATTGAAGCGTAATTTTTTTAACTTTACAACTTCACAAACAAAATTAGGATGAATGGTATGCTTTTGAACATTATTTATACCTTAACACACTCTACCAAAATTTCAGGGTATTGCCATGGTGATTCCATCATGGTACACTGTTGCCTCGCAGCAACATGCAATTTTCCATAATGGTACGTTGTTGCCTCAGGGCAACAATTGTATTTTAACAAGTTTCCATTATTTATTTAGCAAATGAAGTGCATTAAACCATCATAAATTAAGCTTTACACTCCTACTATTGTGAATATATTTTTTCCAGACTGAAAATGGCCAGGAAATGATGTGTTCAGACCATTTTTGTGGAGCAAAATGGCAAAGCTGTTTTCCCTGAGAAAGTCCGCAAAAAAGGGATTCTATATGGCTTCCAGAAAGTCATGTGACAAATTAAAGCATTGTTATTGGTTCCTTAAGTCTTCCCTCGTTTTCTAAGTATTGCGTGATTAAAGGGGATGCATTGTGGAGATGCCACAGGCCAAAAATGGGTTTGTTGCCTGAGGGCAACAAGGCACCAGAGAGGGTTAGATCAGTTATAATTTTTGAGTTGATTTTGAAAATCAAATCAATGTTGAAATCACTTTTCATTTTTTTTAACATTATATTTATGGATTTCATTTTAATTGGACAGTAGTCGAGAGAAACAGGAAAGACGGCTTGACATGGAGCAAATGGCCTGGGGTCGGATTTGAACCATAGACTGTATGAAAATATGGACGCAGCACCCAGGTCTGAAAACTGAGGCCAATGCGGAAATCTCTGAAATTTGCATTCTATTTAATGGCCAGCAGATGGCGACGTCGGTGGTTGCAGAAAGAAGTTCAATCCTATAGAAGTCTATGAGAAAATGACCCGACTCTCCCACCTTATTTATTATTTCAGTAATGATTTTCCACATTATGTTATCTATCACAAGTTTCAAGTCTCCTTCGATAGCTCATGATGTTCATTTTTGTAAATTATGGTCCCAAATAGACTAGAATAAAGGATAAAGCCATAATATGCTTTAGGGGCGTGGCTATCCTCTGGTCCTCATCTGATTCAGTCAGATCCACCCGAAGATCCACCCCTCGATCCTCCCTGGACATTCAAGTCATGCTTTCGTCCAATTGGAATCACATCCGGTTTCAAAATGACAAAATGACACAATTCAAATTGCCAAAATCAAGGCTTCCTAAATGCTATGCTGAAACCAATGGGGGAGGTCACGGTTGTTTCGTCCATCTTTTTATACAGTCTATGATTTGAACCCAGGCCGCTGCGGTGAGGACTCAGCCTTAATGTATGTGGCATACGTTCGACCAGGGGGGCTGCCCGGGCGTGGCAATATTTAATAATTAGTAATCTATCAACACCTGCTCAACCGGTGAACATTCAACATTGTTTTGATGTTGAAATAACGTTTGCTCTTCAACAGACATATTTACAAAAGTTAGAATTTATTGATGGTTGTAGACACTGACTACATTTACATGCACGCCATTATTCCTGTATTAATCAGAATATGAGTATGTTCCGATTGCGTACCTGTTATGTAAACACGTGCAATAACCCGATTAAGGTCATTTCCCGAATCAAAATATTCCGAACAAGTGGTGCCAGGCACAACGAACCCCGCCCCTCGCACATACTTTGACCTACTTCTCCCAAATTCTATAGGCATCTATTCTGGGTCAGTGGCAATCCCTAAACCAAATTTGAGTTGAATCTGGCCATTAGTTTTGCTGCTAGAGTGTTAACAAACAAACGTACAAACAAAGAAACAAACAAACCGAACCAAAAATAATACCCCTTGCCCTCCCCCATCGGGTGGAGCGAGGTAATAAGACCCCTGGCATATGCCTGTTTTAATCGGAATATTGGGTCATGTATACACCTTAATCGGAAAATGCCCCTGAACAGAATATTCAATTATGTCAGCGCCTGTTCAATTCAGATTGAATTAGCATTTTTGGAGTGAAGAGGAGACGACTGTGCATTCAGATAATGAAAGACATTAATATAATGGAATATATCGATGGGCGAAAGCAACGTAACAACGATATCTTTGAGGTTTGCGAAAAGTGGAGAGAAGCTGGTTTTGTGAGAACTGCCGACCAAGTTAAGCATCGCTGGAAAACTCTGAAGGCAGCATATTCCAAAGCGAAAAAAAAAACAAAAGCCGTGTTCGAAACTGCGCTCTGCGGTCTACATACACTATTCTCACTACACACTAGTCACACTACACGCTACTCACTACGAACGAACTCATCCTGTTGCTTCTTCTTCTCAGCGAGTTTTTCTGGCGGTTTACGTCACGTTGCATCTTAAGCAATTTATGTACAAAACCCAAAACCAGTGAAGTTGGCATGTTGTGTAAATCGTAAATAAAAACAGAATACAATGATTTGCAAATCCTTTTCAACCTATATTCAATTGAATACACTGCAAAGACAAGTTACTTAATGTTCGAACAGGTAAACTTTGTAATTTTTTGCAAATATTAGCTCATTTGGAATTTGATGCCTGCAACATGTTTCAAAAAAGCTGGCACAAGTGGCAAAAAAGACTGAGAGAGTTGAGCAATGCTCATCAAACACTTATTTGGAACATCCCACAGGTGAACGGGCTAATTGGGAACAGGTGGGTGCCATGATTGGGTATAAAAGCAGCTTCCCTGAAATGCTCAGTCATTCACAAACAAGGATGGGGCGAGGGTCACCACTTGGTGAACAAATGCGTGAGCTGATTGTCGAACAGTTTAAAAACAAAATTCCTCAACGAGCTATTGCAAGAAATTTAGGGATTTCATCATCTACGGTCCGTAATATCGTCAAAAGGTTCAGAGAATCTGGAGAAATCACTGCACGTAGCGACAAGGCCGAAAACCAACATTGAATGCCCGTGACCTTCGATCCCTCAGGCGGTACTGCATCAAAAACCAACATCAGTGTGTAAAGGACATCACCACATGGGCTCAGGAACACTTCAGAAAACCACTGTCAGTAACTACAGTTCATCGCTACATCTGCAAGTGCAAGTTAAAACTCTACAATGCAAAGCGAAAGCCATTTATCAACAGCACCCAGAAAACGCCGCCCGGCTTCGCTGGGCCCAAGCTCATCTAAGATGGACTGATGCAAAGTGGAAAAGTGTTCTGTGGTCTGACGAGTCCACATTTCAAATTGTTTTTGGAAACTGTGGGACGTCGTGTCCTCGGACCAAAGAGGAAAAGAACCATCCGGACTGTTATAGGCGCAAAGTTCAAAAGCCAGCATCTGTGATGGTATGGGGGTGTATTAGTGCCCAAGGCATGGGCAACTTACACATATGTGAAGGCACCATTAATGCTGAAAGGTACATACAGGTTTTGGAGCAACATATGTTGCCATCCAAGCAACGTCTTTTTCATGGACGCCCCTGCTTATTTCAGCAAGACAATGCCAAGCCACATTCTGCACGTGTTACAACAGCATGGTTCCGTAGTAAAAGAGTGCGGGTACTAGACTGGCCTGCCTGTAGTCCAGACCTGTCTCCCATTGAAAATGTGTGGCGCATTATGAAGCGTAAAATACGACAACGGAGACCCCGGACTGTTGAACAACTTAAGCTGTACATCAAGCAAGAATGGGAAAGAGTTCCACCTGAAAAGCTTCAAAATTGGTCTCCTCAGTTCCCAAACGTTTACTGAGTGTCGTTAAAAGGAAAGGTGATGTAACACAGTGGTAAAAAGGCCCCCTGTGCCAACTTTTTTTTGCAATGTGTTGCTGCCTTTAAATTCTAAGTTAATGACTATTTGCAAAAAAAAAATAAAGTTTCTCAGTTTGAACATTAAACATCTTGTCTTTGCAGTGTATTCAATTGAATATAAGTTGAAAAGGATTTGCAAATCATTGTATTCTGTTTTTATCTACGATTTACATAACGTGCCAACTTCACTGGTTTTGGGTTTTGTATAAATAGTGAGCTTACGATGCGCCCACAAAATATCTGTCCGATCTACAGTCCCAATTCCGAAATAGTTGGGACAAAGTGTAAATTGTGAATAAAATCAAAACGCAATGACTTTCAAATCACACCACCCTGTATTTTATTCACAATAGAACAGAGATAACATAGCAAATGTTGAAACTGGGAAATTTTACAATTTTATCCACAAAATGAGCTCATTTCAAATTTGATGGCTGCTACAGGTCTTAAAAAAGTTGGGACAGGGGCCTGTTTACCATGGTGTAGCATCCCCTCTTCTTTTTAACACAGAGTGGAGGCGTCTGGGCATTGAGGAGACAAGTTTCTTGAGTTCAGCCATTGGAATTTGATCCCGCTCTTTTTTCAATACAGGCTTCCAGCTGCTGGAGAGTTTTGGGTCTCCTTTGACGGACTTTTTGTTTAATTATACGCCAAATGTTCTCAATTTGATACAGTACCGCATAAGAGACTAATTTTTAAAATGAGCTCCATTGGAGTTACAGGAGGTATTCTTAAGTGGATTCAAAACTGGTTACAGGACAGAACACAAAGAGTGGTGGTCAGTGGTGTCTCATCTGAGCTAGGTATGGTGGGGAGTGGCGTCCCCCAGGGATCGGTGTTGGGACCCCTGCTGTTCCTCATCTACATTAATGACCTTAGGACTATTGAGAGCAAATTAGTTAAATTTGCAGATGATACTAAATTGGGAGGTTTGGCAAATAGTTTAGAGTCCACTAAAGTGATTCAGGATGATTTGGATAGAATCCAGAATTGGGCAGAAATATGGCAAATGAAATTTAATGTAGCGAAATGTAAAGTTGTACATGTAGGTAATAAAAACATTAGACGGGATTACTTCATGGCAGGTTTAAAACTGGAATGTGCTCCACACAAAAAAGATCTGGGAGTGATTGTTGACCAAACCCTCACAGGCTCTAGGCATTGTGCCGTAGCAGTTAAAAAAGCCAATCGGATGCTGGGATACATTGCCAAAAGTATTGAGTACAAATCCAAGGAGGTGATGCTTCTTTTGTACAACACATTCGTCAGACCACATCTGGAGTATTGTGTACAGTTCTGGGGACCATACTTTAAGAAAGATATCGAAAAAGTTCAGAGAAGAACCACTAAGCCAATTCCGGGTGTGAAGATGAAAGCTATGAGAAGAGGCTGAAGATCCTTAATCTCTTCAGTCTTAGGAAAAGGAGACTCAGGGGTGATCTGATTGAGGTCTTTAAATATGTTAAAGGGATTAAAAAAGTGAATTATATAGGATTCCTTCGATCAAGTGTTGTTAGTAGAACTCGGGGTCACAAATGGTTGACCAAAGGTAAATTTAGCACTGATATTTGGAAATATTTCTTCACCCAAAGAGTAATTTCGATGTGGAATAGCTTGCCTGACTATATTGTTGAGGCAGAGGCCTTGGGAGTTTTCAAGAGCAGGCTTGACTTAAAGCTAGATAACATTGAGTCATTGAGTATCTGAAGTGATATATTCACAATAGTATAAAGAAACTGGCGAGACTAGTTGGGCTGAACGGCCTGTTCGAGTTTTTGTGGTAGTTTACGTCGCGTTGCATCTTGGGCAATTTGAATTTATGTATCAATAGTGAGCTTACGATGCACCCACAAAATATCTGCCCGATCTAGTATACATCCGGGAACTTCTCGCGGACACAAACTCACTCCCCACGCATAAGTGAACACCCTACCCCCTACATACCTCCCAGGTTTGGAGGGCCGAAATGCTGGTCCATAACGACAGCGTTTCATTTCATTGAGCGGGGGTGGAGGGGTGGGGTGAGAGATTCTGTTTCTTTTCTTTTTTTTTCAACGGCGGGGGGTAGAAAACGATTGATTACCTTGTCATTTTATTGACCAGGTGGTGGAATTTGCATTTAATTTAGTTGATTCATAATACATTATTACACGTGGTGGAGAAATAATGCGTAAACCCCTCAATGCGCAAATTGCGGGTTTTCTCATTTGCTTGCGGGTCCGTGGGTTTTGCCATTCAAATGCGGGTCGGACCCGCCAGATGCGGGTCACTTGGGAGCTGTGCCCTAACTCTGATGTCATCGGTAGTGCGAGTAGTATGTTAGTGTGGGGTTTTGAACACGGCCTGTAATGTTACTCCAATTTGCTATTCTTACGAGCTTCTGTATGTTCATGCACAATGTAGGAAATCTGGACTTAAACCCATAGACTGATTTATACAGTCTATGCTTATACCACGGCATTAGCTATAATGTATCAGCTGACGTTAGCTAGCGGGACGGCTGTAACATTACTTATGTTTCCTAGCTAGTTGCTTAACTTAGCTTACGGGTTAGGTAGTTATGAGAGTGTAATTTTAGGTTCAACGCTTGCTTGCTTATATTTGGGGAACTGTCAGGTCGTCACTCTCCACAATCAATGGTCTGTAGTGATTAGTGTCGTGTAGAAGAGCTGATAGCTGCACAAAGTTTGTCCTTGCAAGAAATTCTAGAGTACAAGTTGGCTAATGAGTTAGATGGAAAGCTGGCTAAGTTAGCTGGCTAATAACTAACCCTACCTAATTTGAGTAGGGGACATCCTGACTGTAACTTGAAGTAAGTAAGCCGGCTAACCTGTCCAGTAATGTGAACCACAAGGCACGCTGCGAAAGCGGGATGTTTTCAACCCTGTTGAGTATCAGTTTTTTCCGAGGCCGAATTTCCTATTGTACATGCGGATACGGAAGTTCGTAAGAATGGCAAATTACAGTAAGTTTATGACTAGCGTAAAAATAGCCACTGCCAAAAACAGAACAATACCAGCGGCCCTAATCCAGCCAGTTTCATTTATTTCGCGGTCATGGATGAAATTCTGGGACAGAGACCGCTGGCGATGGCAATGGCCAAGAGAGTGGAGTCGATGTCAGCTTTGAAGCTCTAACAGATGGCAACCAAAGCCATGACGATTACTTTCGAGCGTTATATTTGCTGAAAACCCGGTGTTGAGATTGGACCAAAGTGGTGGATATGCCAGTTGACATGTAAACGGAATATTCTATTGCTCAGCGCATATAAACAGCTTATTTGGAATATTGCCTTAACCCGAATATGGACCTTACTTGGAATATGGTGTGCATGTAAACGTAGTCAGTATGTAGATTCAACATGCAAGTGATTCAAAGTTGACATTTTAACGTTGATTCAGCAGTAATTTTTCAACACTTATTCAACCAGTTATGTTCAATGTTGTTTTGGTATAACGTTTTTTCTTCAACTGATATTATTTCAAAAACATTTAAATGTTGAAGGTCGGTTGATTGCCAGCTGGGTAGGGACACGTTTTTTTTTTCAGAAACTGCTCCTAGAGGACTGTAAATTTGTGTGTGTTACTTGTGATGACCTTGATTGGGTTCGAAAAGGGGATTCCGTGGTGGCGGGAGATATTAATGACAATGTCGTCTTGTTCTGTTGTCAGGACAGTGATGTGCGCACTTACTGTAGACCATATACTAGGCCCAGTGAACAGCAGGCTGTAGCACTGGAATAAGGGTGAACAAATTTTGAGTTTGGGAGACGGGAGTTTGTCATTGCTCCAAATTCAGCTGGAATGAGCACAGAAATGCAGCCATTAGCCCAGATTTTGGGCCGAAAACGTGCAAGAAAGCGAAAATAATCGCCTCAAAACTGCAATGCAGCTTCCTGCTTTATTCTTACTTTAAAGCAAAACATTTGTTCCCATTTAAAGCTCTGTGTGTCTCGAGAGTGCGCGCTCCAAACTTTTTGAGTATGAGCAGGACAGAGATGCTCTCCCCTCAATTTCTTGGTAATGAATGAATGGATAGATGGATGGATGGTCACAGATTTGGAAAGGCCAAGCGAAGAGAAGGCTTTTTGTTTTTAGAATTGTCTTTCTGGTTCTGGCTCATGTATCCTGTCTGTTTAATTTCTGTCAGCTTTGACAGAACAAAGCAATAGCCACTGTGCTAACAAACACGCGTAAATAGCCTATAGGCATAGCCTGCTCAAACATTTGAAAAGTGATGTTGCCTGACGTCGTGACCCCTTCCGAGTGGTGCATTATGGTCTGGCTTTAAACATACAGAATCGAGCTGCAGTGCCACCCTGAGACGGTATGGGCTTTGGCTTGGCTGTGGCAGCCTCAACATGCATATTTCTACTCTTACAGAAAAAATAACGAGTCGGCCCTCTTGCCCAAGAGTTGGGAAGCTGTCCTTCAAGCCCATGCAAGCCCAAGTCTTCTGTGCCTCTCCCAGCTTCCCCCTCTACTGTAATTATTTCGATTCAGAGCAGTTCCTGGGGGGTTTTGACGCACAGAGAGCAAAGTTACGGCGACTTCTCCTCTTTGGCTTGTACTGGGCTCGTGATTGGTCTGACGCTCATGGCCGGCCTTCAGTCCCTCGCACCAGGAATAGGCTGTGGCTCCTACAGAAATAGCAGGTGTGAGAGCTACAGAGCACCTCTCCCATTGTGTAGGGAGACTGAGGAATGATGCTTGATAAGGACTCTGATTGGCTGTTCATTCATAGCTCGTGCAGATCCCATTCAAACGTGCCTGTTCAGAACGCACCAATCCCGTGGCCTCCAGCATTGCTGCTCACAGTATTCTCAGGAAGTGCTCAGTCGAACAGCCCCACACTCGACACTGCACCTCCAAAGCAGCACATTTGGCTAGCAAATTGGGTGAACCAACATGCATTCATACAGACACCCAGTGACTCCTTCCATTTTAGTAAGGTAGGCTACACATTTGCAGCAACTGACTGCTGGGTATATACCATTTTAAGCTAAAATATCAATCAGTCTGAATCTTTCAACCTCTGCTAAAAATGTTTATTGCCAATGAATTTAGCCAATGTAAATTGCATGCACTGACAGTTTTGAGTCTCTGAAATAGTAAGGATTTCAAGATAAAATTACATTTCTTACAGTAGAAAATGATAACATTTAAATTAAATGTTTGTTAAAAAATGAATAAGGTGAGTCATTCTTGACCGCTATGACTGTACCTCAATTCTCTGCCATTAGGTGAGACTTATAAATGTTTGCTTCCACATTGAATCATGATGATTTAATGTTAAATGTAAATGTAATGCTGCACTCTACCGTTGGTGGTCATCACTGAATACATTGCTCCAGTAATCATGTCACTGTGTTTATATGCTGAGTCCAACACCAGGCAGGGCTGCCACAGAACATCAAGCTTTTTTACATTTATTCTTTATTTTTTGTGCATGGTTGGGCATTGTACAAGACTAATAATGTAGTCAGTTGGTTTGATGCCAGCTGAGATTAGTATCTTAATACCCGTTAAGTGGCCGAATCTGTAAAGATTTTGAAATATGATGTGTTGCTGTTGAACTTATATTTTTCCACACGATACGCCTATATGTGACCAGGAAGGCTCTGTGCTGGATAGATCAACAGCTGGGTAAAAATCTCACTGTTCAGCTCAATCACCACCGACAGAACGGATAACATTGGTCTCATTTCTGTGTTATCAATTTAAAGAGCTGGATATTTATGGAGACAGTAAAGTAGTCAGAATCCCCTCAGCACGGGGCAAGAGTGCACCTGGGATTTGAACCTACGGCTTCTTGAGTTAAATCGGTTTCCCAAACAAAAGCATGCAGTATTTCTCTGTCACGTGTTCTATCTCAAAGGGTTTTCTACAGCTTTACTTTGTTAACTGCCTTTTTCATTGACCTAATGGGAGCTAATGCTA
The DNA here is from genome assembly GCA_029692085.1 of Gymnothorax javanicus. Lineage (NCBI taxonomy): Eukaryota > Metazoa > Chordata > Actinopteri > Anguilliformes > Muraenidae > Gymnothorax > Gymnothorax javanicus. Next base: position 101,192,876 of record CM056194.1, on the reverse strand, counting down.
AGCGCTTGTGTACAGAGTAGTAGGTGCTGACACACTAAGGGTGGTGGTGTTCTGTGGACATTATTGCACAGTGACTTTTCCTTGTTTTCCTGTGCTGTAGCAGAGACCCGTGGGAGCCATTTCCTGCATTATAACCACAAACACCATTTTTTTCATACGGAAACTTAGGACTGGATGCTAGCCCAATGATGACCAATGACTGGAATGCTTATTTTATTTACTACATTGTAATAGCATTGACGAGTTTTCCAAAACAATACAAACTAATGGACACGTTTTTCTTAATTATGGTTCACTTTTTCATGGTCAGTGCTTCACACCAGACCAGTTTTGTGGGCCAGCACTCATAATGTCGCCCGCTTATTTTGGGCCAACACTCATAATGTCGCCCACTTATTTTGGGCCAGCACTCATAATGTCGCCTGCTTATTTTGGGCCAGCACTCATAATGTCGCCTGCTTATTTTGGGCCAGCACCCATAATATCGCCCGCTTATTTTGGGCCAGCCCTCATAATGTCGCCCGCTTATTTTGGGCCAGCACTCATAATGTTGCCTGCTTATTTTGGGCCAACACTCATAATGTCGCCCGCTTATTTTGGGCCAGCACTCATAATGTCGTCCGCTTAATTTGGGCCAGCACTCATTATGTAGCCCGGTTATTTTGGGCCAGCACTCATTATGTAGCCCGGTTATTTTGGGCCAGCACTCATAATGTCGCCTGCTTATTTTGGGCCAGCACTCATAATGTCGCCCGCTTATTTTGGGCCAGCACTCACAATGTCGCCCACTTATTTTGGGCCAGCACTCATAATGTCACCCGCTTATTTTGGGCCAGCACTCATAATGTCGCCTGCTTATTTTGGGCCAGCACCCATAATATCGCCCGCTTATTTTGGGCCAGCCCTCATAATGTCGCCCGCTTATTTTGGGCCAGCACTCATAATGTTGCCTGCTTATTTTGGGCCAGCACTCATAATGTCGCCTGCTTATTTTGGGCCAGCACTCATAATGTAGCCCGCTTATTTTGGGCCAGCACTCATAATGTTGCCCGCTTATTTTGGGCCAGCACTCATAATGTCGCCCGCTTATTTTGGGCCAGCACTCATAATGTCTCCCACTTATTTTGGGCCAGCACTCATAATGTAGCCTGCTTATTTTGGGCCAGCACTTATAATGTCGCCTGCTTATTTTGGGCCAGCACTCATAACGTCGCCCGCTTATTTTGGGCCAGCACTCATAATGTCGCCTGCTTATTTTGGGCCAGCACTCATAATATCGCCTGCTTATTTTGGGCCCTGCTTATTTTGGGCCAGCACTCATAATGTCACCACTGCAAGGGTCATGAGAGGATAGAAAATAATTTAAAAATGGGAGAAAAGACTCTCATTCGAAGTGGAATGTGAGAAGAAGGCTTCCCTGGGACTCATTCTATATTAATATGAGGTCTTGTGTTTTACTGAAGGGAAACAGTTTGCAGCTGCTAACTCCTCATGCTAAACTCTAAACAGCAGTTTCACTCCTGCTTCTCAGGAGCTAGTACTCCCAGCCCAATAACTTCCTGCAGCAGAAATTAATTCTGCCCGATGGGCCTCCCATGATAATTTTAAATCATTTTTAATAATTTTTAAGATGGCAATAACAACCAGTGCTAACGCAGTTAGGCTAGTAGAGCTGATGTTGAAACCAGAGAAGAAGAAAACAGTGTTACATACCGAGACCATTTCCTGCTTGGCAGATCATTAAACTATAGGTATTTCTGCCAAAGCAGTGATGTTGAATCAGCGAATGTAACTGCAAGCATAGCATAATGGCAGCAAGAGCTGTGTAATGATTGTCCTTGTGTTCAGTGGCTATAGCTTAGCCTGGGCTGAGAACATTAGCATGCAAACACTGCTGAGATTGCGCCATGCTGAAAACTGAAGAAGGAACATATATGCGTGGATTTCCTCTGGTTAAATGAGTTATGAAAAATACTAGTTCCTAAGCATATGGATGCTATGATTTTGAAAAATGGTTTTAATAAGCCGTTCCATGATTCATTCAGCTTTAGGCCTCACAGTTTAGGAGAACTGCTGTGAAGTAAACTGATTATGAGTAAGAATATGTTATCATTTTGTATGAGTATATTTAAAAGCTATAGGATTTAGAATAATAAGTGTTTGAATGTGGTGGCTCGCACTGAATCTTCTCACATGTTGATACAAAGTTTGTTCAGGAATGGGTGAGTTCCTTTTTAGAGCTGTGTGTTTGAGTTCATTGCTAAAGCAGAGGAGAACAGGTTGTTTTCAGTAATGAGACATGTACTGTGTGATCTGTCTGTAAATGCCCTAGCAGAGAAATGAACCTGTCTCTCATTCTATACCCCACATCACACTTACAGCAATGAGTGATGTGCATTTGCACAGATATGCTTGGAATTCCTCTCTGTGTCTGTCAACAAATGGTTGCCGCGGTGATAGAAGTCTGTGCTATGTCATGCATGTGGACTTTGTCCAAAAACAATCAGTGCTATGGTCCCTTTCAAGAAGAAGAAGATTAAAATTCAGGATCAGATTTAAACATGCATAGAACAACATATTGAATCCATGATTTGTCCAATATGGCACGGTTTATGTCTATTGTCACTAATGATTGTGTGGAGCGACAAAAACAGTTACCCTCTCTAATCTCAAGGCACATGAACTTAGTGAATTAAGCAGAAATTGCCAAACCTGGTTAAAGTGAACCTGGGAACCAGAGTGTCGGTTATATACTGCTATCAGGCAGGTGCTGCAGGTAGTCATGGTCCGAAGCTTCACTCAGTGTCATTTCTGCTGAAACGCAAGTTTTAAAAGTGTGTATCCATGGATGTGTGATTGTTTTTAAGGTGAACAGGAAGGGAAACAGTGGAGTAATTTGTCATGTGACGGGGCCTGAACAGTGAGTGAACAGTGGTGATTGATATGCAGAGGACAGACAGTGCAGGTTCCTGAGCTGTCACCTTTGAAAAATATCACATCGGCATCACGGGAACCAGGTTCTTATAGGTTCGACAGGGTTGAATACGGGTAGGTGGTTCGGGATGGGGGGATGAGTGAGGGGGTGGGGGGGGGTAGTTGCTATCCTGGGGACAGCTTGGGGTAGCTGGTGTGGTCATTTTTTTTTGAGCTGGGGGTGGGTATTGGTGGATTGGCTTGCAAATCACTGGGACAGTGCAGAGAGAGTTGGGGGGTCTCAGGCACTGGGACAGTGCAGAATCGTTGGGGGAGGGGGGTCTGACACACTGGGACAGTGCAGGGATCGTTGGGGGGTTGGGGGTTGGGGGGGGTCTGGCATACTGGGAAAGTGCAGGGAGCGTTGGGGGGGTTGGGGGAGGGGTCTGACACACTGGGACACTGCAGGGATTGTTGGGGGGGTTGGGGGAGGGGGGGTCTGACACACTGGGACAGTGCAGGGATCGTTGGGGGGGTTGGGGGAGGGGCCCAAAGTCTCTTGTTCATCTCTGATTCCAGAACTTCTCTGGAGGTTTTCATTAATAATTCATGTCTCCAGAGTGCACAATCAGCTCATCTTGTCATCTACACACTTAAATTTCCTGACAGGGCATTCTTCTTCATCAGCAGGTCTGCCAGAGGATGACAGTCAGCTGATCTCGGGCGCTGGAGAGCTGCATGAAATCCTGGACCAGAACTCCAATCGGAATGAGGTCCAGCCCGCATCGTCACTGTCTAATGCCCCGGGCAAAGACATAAACGAACAAGAGGAGAGTTTTGATGCTCTCAACAATCTGACAGATGCACACGAGCCCAAGATGCTGCGGCCGCTCTCCCTCAAGCTGACTGGAGATGCTGTGGTCATGTCCGAAGGAGTCAAGGAGGCTCACCAAGGACAGCTCTGCAATGGCCAAACCGACTCGGAACCGGTAGCAATTCATGAAAAGGTCGAGCCCCCACCTTCGACCGTGCGGGAAGTCTTAAACCAGGCAAACTTGAGCAAGGCTGAAGTCACCAGTGATGATGACATTGAGATTCTCGTCCCTAAGGTCAGCTATGGCTTTGACCCAGATCGGTATGATGACAACTTCAATCCCTTCCTCAGTGGCGGGTCCAGGCTACGAAACTCCCCGCCTCTATGCCCACCAGCAGTCACTACCAAGGACCCAACGACCATCCCACAGTACTCTCCAACCTGGGAAGACCCAGTCACCACTCAAGAACGTTCAACCTCTATGCAGAAATACCTCGCTGCTGCCCGGGACAATCCATCTGCTGTTTGGGAGGACCCAAATGCTGTCCAGGAGGACCCAACTAACCTGATGGAGGTCCCAGTCAATATGTGTGAGTGCCCAATCAGCCCCCAGGACTCAACTGCCACCAGAGAAAACTCGAGCACTTCCCAGGAAAATCCAACTGCCACCCAGGAGTTCCCATCCATGACCCAAGAGGACTCTGCCACTACTTGGGAGAGCACAAACTCCATCAAGGCCAACCTAATATCTGCCCAGGAGGATCCAACCGTCAACCATAAAGACTCAACTACTGCCCATGAGGACCTGATCACCACCAGGGAAGATCCGATTGGCGCCAGAGAGGATCCTCTCTCCTCACAGGAAAATTTGGTTTCTGCCTCCGAGGACCCGACCACGGGAGAAGCCAAGCCCATCAAGCTGGAGTTTGGACTGACAGAAGAGGGCGTGGGCAGGGAAACCAAGCGGCCAGCTCCTCGCAAGCTGGGAAAGAAGCCTGGCAGCAAACTGCTGGCCCCCAGGAAACTGAGGACTAAAGCAGCTGAGACGGCCCCAGCGCTAACCGCTGCTCAAACAGCCCCAGCGCTAACTGCTGCTCAAACAGCCCCAGCGCTAACTGCTGCTCAAACAGCCCCAGCACTAACTGCTGCTCAAAGCTCAGAGCAAGCCGCAGTTGCTAAGTCCTCTTACAGCAGCAACCCCAGTGACTGGGATGACCCAAACTTCAACCCTTTTGGCAGCAAAGCTAAAATGTCCAATTCCCCAACACTCACAAAGGGCTCTAATAATTTCAACCCTGAGGAATTTGATGAAACTCAGGACCCCTTCAAGCCCTCAAAAACCATAGCTGAGGACAGCATCTCAAAGGTGGCTTCTCCTGAGGGGAAGCTGGCAGATGAGCCTGCCAAGCACAAGCTGGAGCTCCCCCTGGAGGATGAGCAGAGGAAGGGCAGGCAGTCACCAAGGAAAACCAAGTCCAGGATCATCACGTGAGTTGCAATTATTTGCAATGGATACTTCACACCGGCCAATTTGCCTAATTTGTAGTGCCTTTTTTTTTGAGGAAACACTGTAAATATAGGTCTCGAGGGAACTTTCATCGCAATCATTTAGACGCTTCAGGCTTTCAACCTTCTGCTTAACTTTTTTCAGTTCATAAAAATGTATTTTTTTCTGTCAATTACAATCAGAATCCGCAAAAAGCCTTTTGGATTTCCTCTAATTGGAGGACATGACAGTGCAGTGATCTCTACTACACCCACAGTCTGACAGTAATCTCTTACACTATGGATAGTACTTAATATCATTGGTATCTCATGTGAAGTGCTTGTGTATTTTAGCAAGTACCCAATCACAGGAACAATAATTCATTCTGGCAGCGTAGACAAAGGCAGAAGTTTGATTTGTGTGCTGATTACAGTTATTGCAACTCCAGTATCTGAAAAGATTTTAAGAGACATACATGACATCAACTACAAATTCAGGACTGGCTAATTAAAATAGTGAGTTCTATGGAACTGTGGCCTTTGGTATAAAAAGTGCTATTATTATTAGTAGAAACCCCAATTCCAATGAAGTTGGGACGTTGTGTAAAATGTGAATAAAAACAGAATACAATGATTTGCAAATCCTTTTCGACCTATATTCAATTGAGTACACTACAAAGACAAGATATTTAATGTTCAAACTGATAAACTTTATTGTTTTTTTTGGAAATATTCACTCATTTTGAATTTGATGCCTGCAACACGTTCCAAAAAAGCTGGGACAGGGGCATGTTTACCACTGTGTTACATCACCTTTCCTTTTAACAACACTCAATAAGCGTTTGGGAACTGAGGACACTAATTGTAGAAGCTTTGTTGGTGGAATTCTTTCACATTCTTGCTTGATGTACGACTTCAGTTGCTAAACAGTCCGGGGTCTCCTTTGTCGTATTTTGCGCTTCATAATGCGTCACACATTTTCAATGGGAGACAGGTCTGGACTGCAGGCAGGCCAGTCTATTACCCGCACTCTTTTACTACAAACCCACACTGGTGATAAACGTGCAGAATGTGGCTTGGCATTGTCTTGCTGAAATAAGCAGGGACGTCCCTGAAAAAGATGTCGATTGGATGGCAGCATATGTTGCTCTAAAACCTGTATGTACCTTTCAACGTTAATGGTACCTTTACAGATTTGCAAGTTACCCGTGCCATGGGCACTAACACATCCCCATACCATCACAGGTGCTGGCTTTCGAACTTTGCGCTGATAACAATCTGGATGGTCCTTTTTAGGGCTGGGACGATTCTGAATCGATTTTTTTTTTAGGCGTAGTACCACTACCTGCTGCCATGGGGCGAACATCCGAGCTTTCCCTTTTCCTTTATCAAACCCGACGCAGGTTGAACGAAAGCGCCAAACATCAAAGGGCATGTGAAATGCTTCCGGAAAAAGAACTTGACTGACATCAGTATTTTCAGCAACATGCTGCTCGGAGCCCAATAAAGGACTACAGAGTTGTCTCCTATTAACCAATTAGGCTACTCTAAGAAAAGTAACCTGTTCCAGTTTACTTTGCTTGATTAGCAATCAAATGGTGGATGCGTTTACTCTCTAAGTTGAATGAATAGAGCTGTTTATTAAGGCAGCATGTTTGATTGCTGCATTTTGAAATTTAAATGGCCATAGAACAGCACAGCATGAACACGATTTCCATTGCCACGCATTTCGTGCGACTGTGACAATTAATATCTCACATTCACGTTTCATCCGCTTTTCGGAATGTTTTCCACCTTGTGCATTTTTTAGACGCTTAAAATCCAGGGCAATCTTATAACAAATCTGTTTTAAATTAATCTTTAATGTCCTAAAATGCTACAATGAGAGATGCAATTCAGAGAAAGATTTTTTTTTAATTATTCAAAGTATTGGCATTCTTTCACTCTAACACCGTAGCCCAGTTAGGTTTGTCTGCTTTTCACCATCGCATCTTAATCGTTATAGGCTACTGAAATTGCTTGATTGTTAGTTAGGACAAGTACACAGGAGCAGATTTAAGGAAGGGCGGAGCACCTGCAATTAGCGAAATCTAAACTCAGGCGTCTTCCTGACGGCATTTTAAATCGTTTAAGCCGCTTCAGGTGTGTATGTTTCCGGAAATTACACGCGACCCCACGACGGCAAGTGGTCTTATCACTCTTTTAAAAAAATCCTCGTTCAACATCACCATATCCCAACTCTGCATTTCATCTCTCATTGTAGTATTTTTAGGAGATCTATAATGATAAAATAAAAATAGAGATTTGTTTTCAGATCGCCTGATTTCAAGCGTCTAAAAAAAATACACAAGGTGGAAAACATTCTGTAAAGCGGATGAAACGTGAATGTGAGATATAAATTATCACAGTCGCATTTAAAATGCCGTGGGCAATGGCAATCGTGTTCATGTTACTGTTTTATGGCCATTTAAATTTCAAAATGCAGCAATCAAACATGCTGTCTTAATAAACAGCTCTACTCATTCAACTTAGAGAGTAAACACATTCACCATTTGATTGCTAATCAAGCAAGTAAACTGGAACAGGTTACTTTTCTTAGAGTAGCCTAATTGGTCAATAGGAGACGATTCTGTAGTCCTTTACTTGGCTCCGTGCAGCATGTCGCCGAAAAATACTGATGTCAGTCAAGTTTTTTTCCGGAAGCATTTCAAATGCCCTTTGATGTTTGGCACTTTCGTTCAACCTGCGTCGGGTTTAATGAAGGAAAAGGGAAAGCTCGGATGTTCGCCCCATGGCAGCAGGCGGTGGTACTACGCCTTAAAAAATAATCGATTCAGAATCGTCCCAGCCCTAGTCCTTTTCCTCTTTAGCCCAGAGGACAGGACATCCATGATTTCCACAAACAATTTGAAATGTGGACTTGCCAGACCACAGCACACTTTTCCACTGTGCGTCAGTTCACCTCAGATGAGCTCGGGCCCAGAGAAGCCGGCGGCGTTTCTGGGTGTTGTTGATATATGGCTTTGCATGGTAGAGTTTTAACTTGCACTTGTTGATGTAGCGACGAACTGTGTTAACTGACAATGGTTTACCGAAGTGCTCCTGAGCCCACATGGTAATATCCTTTACAGAATGATGTCAGCTTTCAATGCAGTGCTGTCTGAGGGACCGACAGTCACGGGCATCAATGTTGGTTTTTGGCCTTGCCACTTATTTGTAGAGATTTCTCTGGATTCTCTGAATCTTTTGATGATATTATGGACTGTAGATGATGAAATCCCTGAACTCCCTGCAATTGCACGTTGAGAAATGTTGTTCTTAAACTGTTGGACTATTTGCTCATGCAGTTTTTCACAAAGTGGTGAACCTCGCCCCATCCTTGCTTGTGAACGACTGAGCCTTTCGGGGATGCTCCTTTTATATCTAATCATGGCACTCACCTGTTTCCAATTAACCTGTTCACCCGTGGAATGTTCCAAACGTGTTTTTTGAGCATTCCTCAACTTTGTCTTTTGTTGCCCTGTCCCAGCTTTTTTGGAACATGTTGCTGTCATCAAATTCAAAATGAGTGAATATTTCCAAAAAAACAATAAAGTTTATCAGTTTGAACATTAAATATCTTGTCCTTGCAGAGTACTCAATTGAATATAGGTCAAAAAGGATTTGCAAATCATTGTATTCTGTTTTTATTCACGTTTTACACAACGTCCCAACTTCATTGGAGTTGGGGTCTGTATATTGTTAATAATTTTACTAAAATAATTTGAAGCAGAAATGGAAATAAAACCCGAAAGAACACCAATGGGACGTATGAGGCTGGAAAGAACCTCCTCTGTGCAGGAACGAATCAGTGCATTTGGATTCTGTTCTTGCTGTTGTACTTCTGTTTATTTCCTGTCGGAAGAGCCTCTAGACCAGGAATACTCATCTCCACTGGACAACACCTTTCATAGCTGCTTTTTGCTCAACCAATAAACAGTCTAATGAACTAACCTTTCCCCCCTGCAGAGGCATTTTGTCTTTTCTGAGCTGTAACATGGCGCTTCGCCTGTTCTTCACTCTCCTTTCATTCTCTAACTTCCTGTCTGTTCCTCTCTGTCCTGCCTTAACCCGCTCCTGCCCCTTTCTGCCCCACCTCGCCCCACTCCTGCCCCGCCCCACCAACCTCACCCTCCCCTTCTTCCTTTCGGTATGCTTCAGGACGACAGAACAAGTGAAGTTTCTATGTTTTCTCTTGTAAGTACTCTCTCTTTCTCTTCTTCTCTCTTTACAATTTCACTGTGCTTTGCCCTCACTAATGTTTAAGTTGTCCGAGGTCAAGGGTTGCAGGGCTTAGTGTGAAAGGGTATTTATTAAAACCACTCTCAGAACACTTGTTGGTTGCTTAATCATTCAAAATTTGGAGAAACTATCAAATACCATGGCCCTGGAGACAAGCTGTTGTTACTTTCAAATAAATCTTAGTTTCTAAACCGTACACATCAGGGCGGTCTCTCGTACTGAGCGATCCAAATGACCTGCACAGGGATAGGAATGCTTGTTTTGCAATAAATGCTTTCCCTGGGTTTCAGGCAGCGGTGTGAGGCCTCTATCCTCTCCTCGCAGTTAGAGCCTCAGCAGATCTAACTGCTCCGCAGTCTTACTCCGACCTGAGAGCTGCTGCCGCTATTGTGTTTGTTCAGGCCGCGGTAAACATGCTGCAGAAGTCTTTTTACGAGCGCTCTGCTCACGCTTTTGTTAAACCACAGATCACTGACCCGTTAAGGTTCCGACAAAGGCATCTGAGCACCAAGTGCAGAATGAGAGCTAATGAATCGCGCTCTCTCGGACCGCAGTAATGACCATCGCGTGACCTTTGCTTAAAAAGCTGAGACGTGCCCCGGCATAGCTTAGCTTGGCTGGGGGAACTTCTGATGAGCAAGCCATGGCTACTATTATCTGAATATAGTACCGACTCCTTCCTTAACATAACAGGTGAAGAATCAGCATGCTAAACCCCAAAATCACGAGTATACTCACATCTGATGTAGTGTGCTACTTAGTGTCTTTGATGCAAAGGTAACCCTTCTCTTTAGTTTTGGTTAAACTGACGTGTATGAGATGTTTAGCTGAGGAGTAGTGATACTTTCAGGAGATGCATTTCAGTGTCACTGCTGTAAACTCCCATGTGTGTTTGTCCATCATGTTTTCCTTTAATATAAAACGATTAGCATGGCAGAGGACATAAACATGGAAGTTGAAACAGGAACTAGCAGTTACATCCTGCATATTTCATTTCAGTTTTTACAGATAAACATTTATTCCCTCATGCCATCAGCATAGGGATTCCTCATAATAATCACAAACTAGCAAAGGCAAATGTTGACCTTTAACCAGGCATATTGTTTATATTGTTGCGAATTTGGAAAGAGTTTATGCAAACATGATGAATATATTAATCCATTTTTGTGTAGCTTCAAAATCTCAGCCCTGGTCGAATATAACGAAGGCAATACTGACAGTTTCTCAGGTGCTATTGAGGAAAGAGAACACAAGAGTTAACGCCTGTGATATTAAGTCAACTGACTGCGGCTCAGTGTTCGATTTCTTGTCCTCATTACAGGAACGCTTGTAAAGTGGAGAAATATGAAGATCAGTCTCTGGTTTTGGATGTGTGTGATCAGGTAAGATTGCTGGGCTCGGTTGGAGCGGCCAAGCAGCTCTTTCAAACATTATATTCATAAAAGTGCCATGATTTCATTTAACAAATGATTATTTGAAGAAGACTATTTTCTTTATTGACGACCTGACAAACAAAGCTGTTGTCAGTTTAGTGAGTGAGGTAACTGTGTGCATGAAAAGTATCAGACGTGAGCACTCTTCATATTTTGGACATCTATTTTTAGTATTAAAACTGAGGCATCCTCAAGATTTTAAAGAAATCTTTCTGTTTCCATGAGAGACGATAGGATATATTGTACCACTATGTATTATGTATTCACAAAAATGTATTGATGGAAAAAAAAATACTTGCACTCTAAAACCTCTATCAGGCTCTGGCTTTAGAAAGACATGATCTGCAGGAACACTCCTACAGTGTCCCTGACCAAGGCTCTGGCTTTAGAAAGACATGCTCTATAGGAACACTCCTACCAGTGTCCCTGACCGAAGCTCTGGCTTTAGAAAGACATGATCTGCAGGAACACTCCTACAGTGTCCCTGACCGAGGCTCTGGCTTTAGAAAGACATGCTCTATAGGAACACTCCTACCAGTGTCCCTGACCGAGGCTCTGGCTTTAGAAAGACATGGTCTATAAGAACACTCCTACCAGTGTCCCTAACCAAGACTCTGGCTTTAGAGAGACATTCTCTATAGGAACACTGCTACCAGTGTCCCTGACCAAGTCTCTGGCTATAGAGAGACATTCTCTATAGGAACACTGCTACCAGTGTCCCTAACCAAGGCTCTGGCTTTAGAGAGACATACTCTATAGGAACACTCCTACCAGTGCCCCTGACCAATGCTCTGGCTTTAGAAAGACATGCTTTATAGGAACACTCCTACCAGTGTCCCTAACCAAGGCTCTGGCTTTAGAAAGACATGCTCTATAGGAACACTCCTACCAGTGCCCCTGACCAAGGCTCTGGCTTTAGAAAGACATGCTCTATAGGAACACTCCTACCAGTGTCCCTGACCAAGGCTCTGGCTTTAGAAAGACATGCTCTATAGGAACACTCCTACCAGTGTCCCTGACTAAGGTTCTGGCTTTAGAGAGACATACTCTATAGGAAGATTCCTAGCAGTGTCCCTGACCAAGGCTCTGGCTTTTTGAGCTGGGCGCTGCGCTGTGGCTGGCCACTGCTCTGAAGTACAATGGGTGAAATGCAGAGGACAAATTACTCCACAGGGTTCAATAAAATATCTTATCATATATCTCATCAGTCTTCCGAAAAAGTGAGGGAGAAATAGTTCCTCTACCCCCCCGCAGTGTCTGCTTCTGCTTGCATGCAGCAGCTTCTCTATCGCAGTATGCATCTTGCGCTGGCCTGGCCCGTGACCAGGAGAGTGACTCATCCCTGCTCTATAACACCCTCTGCAGCAGCAGCAGCAGCAGAAACAGGACTCTGGTGCTGTACAGATGGGGGAGGGCAAAGTTCTGAAGGGTACAGGACAGGCGGATATATGATCTGTAAAGATCTTTCCTCAGCATTGATACTTTTTGTTGTTTTCAACTTTTTTAGCCCGCTTGGCCGACAGGCCAGTGGTCGGGCTTATGCTGTGCTTAGGGTCATTGGTGGTGGTCTCTCGTGTGTCTGTGCATCCGTGTGTCCGTGCGTCCACAATTGTCGTTTCAGCGCGATTCAGCTTTCACTCTTCCACGGATCTTTTTCATATTTTATATGCATGTATATGGGCCCAAGATCTAGCCCAAGTTTGATTTTGGGCATGCTGCGATTCACGGTTTGGCAACCAGGGGGCTTTTTCTGGAAAACTTCAAACGGCTCTAGCTCCCTTATTCTATGAGCTAAGATGCTCAAATTTTTACTGTCGGTTGTTCTGCCAAGGGTTCATCATATATATAATAGGTTTTTGATTTGACCTAATTTTAAAGGTTTTATAGGCCAAAGGTCATAAAATGTGCCGATTTCGTTTCCGTAGCACCCTCACTTCTCAACGGATCCTTTTCCTATTTTATATGTATGTATATGGGCCCACGATCTAGCCGGAGTTTGATTTTGGGTGTGCTGTGATTCTTGGTTTGGCAACGGCTTTTTCTGCAAAACTTCAAACAGCTCTTGCTCCCTTATTCTACAAGCTAAGATGCTCAAATTTTTACTGTCAGTTGTTCTGGGTTTTTGATTTGACCTAAATTTTAAGGTAATGTAGGTCAAAGGTGGTAAAATGCACAGATTTAGTTTCACTGCAATAGTGCCTTCATTTTCAACGAATCCTTTTCATATTTTATATGCATGTATATGGGCCTAAGATCTAGCCCCAGATGATTTTGGGCGCGCTGCAATTCTTGGTTTGGCCACCAGGTGGCCTTTTCTGCAAAACTTCAAACAACTTTAGCCTCCTTATTCTACGAGCTAAGATGCTCAAATTTTTTGCGCGCTTGGCCAAAAGGCCCAAGGGGCTTATGCTATGCTCGGGGTCTTTAGTGGTGGTCTGTTGTACGTCCATGCATGCGTGTGTAAACTTTTGGCTTGTCTGCGCTCTACCGTCTTCAGTTTTTCACCGATCCTTTTCATATTTCATATGTGTATATAGCGTCATAAGGTCTAGACTAAGTTCGATTTTGAGCCCAATCAGACCAATACTTTTGCCTATAGGGGGCATTCCATTTTGGCCACATTTGGCCAAGCGGACGCAGTGGCTTTGCCACTATTTTTACTTCTGTGAGTTATCCCTGATTCAGGTGCCCCTGCGGGGATGTTTGGGGAGGGGGCAAGGCAGTGCCTTTTTCAGTGACAGCTTGTCTGTCTCTCTCTCTCTCTCTCTCTCTCTCTCTCTCTCTCTACCGGAGGAGGGTGCTGTGGTTACCACGGCACCCAGCGCGTCTCAGCGCGTGTCCCGTGCCACCGACGAGGAGAAGCTGGCCTCCACTGTGAAGGGAGAGAGCGAGAACGACCTGTCCCCCAGCCCAGCCCTCAAATCCACGAGGCCACGCAGCTTTGGTGAGCTAACAGAGTTACCGCACAAACCTATGGTCTGCTAACAGTGTTACCGCACACAACTATGTTGAGCTAACAGTGTTACTGCACACAGCTATGGTGAGCTAACAGAGTTACTGCACACAGCTATGATGAGCTAACAGAGTTACTGCACACAGCTATGGTCATCTAACAAAGTTACTGCACACAGCTATGGTCATCTAACAGAGTTACTGCACACAGCTATGGTCATCTAACAGAGTTACTGCACACAGCTATGGTCATCTAACAGAGTTACTGCACACAGCCATGGTCATCTAACAGAGTTACTGCACACAGCTATGGTGAGCTAACACAGTTACTGCACACAGCTATGGTGATCTGAGTTACTACACACAGCTATAATGAGCTAACAGAGTTACTGCACACAGCTATGGTGAGCTAACACAGTTACTGCACACAGCTATGGTGAGCTAACACAGTTACTGCACACAGCTATGATGAGCTAACAGAGTTACTGCACACAGCTATGGTCATCTAACAGAGTTACTGCACACAGCTATGGTGAGCTAACATAGTTACTGCACACAGCTATAATGAGCTAACAGAGTTACTGCACACAGCTATGGTCATCTAACAGAGTTAGTGCACACAGCTATGGTGAGCTAACACAGTTACTGCACACAGCTATGGTCATCTAACAGAGTTACTGCACACAGCTATGGTGAGCTAACAGAGTTACTGCACACAGCTATGGTCATCTAACAGAGTTACTGCACACAGCTATGGTGAGCTAACAGAGTTACTGCACACAGCTATGATGAGCTAACAGAGTTACTGCACACAGCTATGGTGAGCTAATAGAGTTACTGCACACAGCTATGATGAGCTAACAGAGTTACTGCACACAGCTATGGTGAGCTAACAGAGTTACTGCACACAGCTATGGTGAGCTAACAGAGTTACTGCACACAGCTATGATGAGCTAACAGAGTTACTGCACACAGCTATGGTGAGCTAACAGAGTTATTGCACACAGCTATGGTGAGCTAACAGAGTTACTGCACACAGCTATGGTGAGCTAACAGAGTTACTGCACACAGCTATGGTCATCTAACAGAGTTACTGCACACAGCTATGGTGAGCTAACAGAGTTACTGCACACAGCTATGATGAGCTAACAGAGTTACTGCACACAGCTATGGTGAGCTAACAGAGTTACTGCACACAGCTATGATGAGCTAACAGTGTTACCGCACACAGCTATGGTGAGTTAACAGAGTTACTGCACACAGCTATGGTCATCTAACAGAGTTACTGCACACAGCTATGATGAGCTAACAGAGTTACTGCACACAGCTATGGTCATCTAACAAAGTTACTGCACACAGCTATGGTCATCTAACAGAGTTACTGCACACAGCTATGGTCATCTAACAGAGTTACTGCACACAGCTATGGTCATCTAACAGAGTTACTGCACACAGCTATGGTGAGCTAACACAGTTACTGCACACAGCTATGGTGATCTGAGTTACTACACACAGCTATGATGAGCTAACAGAGTTACTGCACACAGCTATGGTGAGCTAACACAGTTACTGCACACAGCTATGGTGAGCTAACACAGCTACTGCACACAGCTATGATGAGCTAACAGAGTTACTGCACACAGCTATGGTCATCTAACAGAGTTACTGCACACAGCTATGGTGAGCTAACATAGTTACTGCACACAGCTATGATGAGCTAACAGAGTTACTGCACACAGCTATGGTCATCTAACAGAGTTAGTGCACACAGCTATGGTGAGCTAACACAGTTACTGCACACAGCTATGGTCATCTAACAGAGTTACTGCACACAGCTATGGTGAGCTAACAGAGTTACTGCACACAGCTATGGTCATCTAACAGAGTTACTGCACACAGCTATGGTGAGCTAACAGAGTTACTGCACACAGCTGTGATGAGCTAACAGAGTTACTGCACACAGCTATGGTGAGCTAACAGAGTTACTGCACACAGCTATGATGAGCTAACAGAGTTACTGCACAAAGCTATGGTGAGCTAACAGAGTTACTGCACACAGCTATGGTGAGCTAACAGAGTTACTGCACACAGCTATGATGAGCTAACAGAGTTACTGCACACAGCTATGGTGAGCTAACAGGGTTATTGCACACAGCTATGGTGAGCTAACAGAGTTACTGCACACAGCTATGATGAGCTAACAGTGTTACCGCACACAGCTATGGTGAGCTAACAGAGTTACTGCACACAGCTATGATGAGCTAACAGAGTTACTGCACACAGCTATGATGAGCTAACAGTGTTACCGCACACAGCTATGGTGAGTTAACAGAGTTACTGCACACAGCTATGGTCATCTAACAGAGTTACTGCACACAGCTATGGTGAGCTAACAGAGTTACTGCACACAGCTATGGTCATCTAACAGAGTTACTGCACACAGCTATGGTGAGCGAACAGAGTTACTGCACACAGCTATGGTCATCTAACAGAGTTACTGCACACAGCTATGATGAGCTAACACAGTTACTGCACACAGCTATGGTCATCTAACAGAGTTACTGCACACAGCTATGGTGAGCTAACAGAGTTACTGCACACAGCTATGATGAGCTAACAGAGTTATCTACACAGCTATGGTGAGCTAACAGAGTTACTGCACACAGCTATGGTGAGCTAACAGTGTTACCGCACACGGCTATGGTGAGCTAACAGTGTTACCTCACACAGCTATGGTGAGCTAACAGTGTTACTGCACACAGCTATGGTGAGCAAACAGTGTTACCTCACACAGCTATGGTGATGATCACAAGTGTTACCGCGCACAGCTATGGTGAGCTAACAGTGTTACCTCACACAGCTATGTTCAGCTAACAGTGTTAGTGCGCACAGCTATGGTGAGCTAACAGTGTTATCGCACACAGCTATGGTCAGCTAACAGTGTTACTGCACACAGCTATGATGAGCTAACAGTGTTACCGCACACAGCTATGATGAGCTAACAGTGTTAACAGTGGTCAGCTAACAGTGTTACTGCACTCAGCTATGGTGAGCTAACAGTGTTACTGCACACAGCTATGATGAGCTAACAGTGTTACCGCACACAGCTATGGTGAGCCGACAGTGTTACCGCACTCAGCTATGGTGAGCTAACAGTGTTACCGCACATAGCTATGTTGAGCTGACACTGTTACCACACACAGCTATGATGAGCTAACAGCGTTACCCCACACAGCTATGGTGAGCTAACAATGTTACTGCACGCAGCTATGTTGAGCTAACAGTGTTACCGCACACAGCTATGGTGAGCTAACAGTGTTACCGCACATAGCTATGTTGAGCTAACAGTGTTACCGCACACAGCTATGGTGAGCTAACAGTGTTACCGCACACAGCTATGATGAGCCAACAGTGTTACCACACACAGCTATGGTGAGCTAACAGTGTTGCCGCACACAACTACAGTGAGCTAACAGTGTTACCGCAGGCAGCTACGGTGAGCTACCGGTGTTACCGTGCACAGCTATGTTGAGATAGTTGTGTACTACATTATACAACAGACCCTATCCTCCACTCTCCCCCTTAACCACAGATGTCAATTTTTAATCTTTGTGGAACTATCACTCAAGGACTGAATAGCTGTTGATCTGTTCCAGAGACGATCATAGGCTGTGCACATTTCACAGATTCCTCCTTTCTACGCTCAAAAAAAAAAAAAGTGTTAGATTTATTTCAAAATCTTACGTTGACTGGTTCATGCGATTGTTTTAAATAATGTCAATTACATTTTTGTCCAATTTAATTAAATTAATTCTAAGTTTCACAACTCACTTTTGTGGGGCCTGTTGACCATTTTATGTGGCATATTTTTGTGTGCATGCAGGGTACAGACCTCTGTCTGCAGGTCAGCTCTAAATGTGCTGTTTTTGTGCAGTCATTATTATTGACATACCAAAGAAAGCAACATACATGAATACAAATCTATGGGCTGATTTCAAGAAATTAGAAAAGCAAATGATATAAAATCTGGGGCTGTCAAGTATGAACAGTTCCAAGAGTCCGGTCAGTGAATTTTGTTTTTGAGTTCTTGGATCTTCATAACTTCTGAGGGAGGGGCACACAAGGAGTGGCATGCAGGACAGGGAGTTACGTCACGAGTGATCTAGAGCACAAATAAGATCGACTCTCATTTCCAGATGTGGAAATCTCACATTTTAAATAACACATGGCAAAGATTAGTAAATTATCCATTTTTGACATTCTTCCTTTGCATTTGACTCGAGCAGTGGGTCCCAGGGCCTGAATACAGTGCTGGTGTCAGTGCCGCTTGTGGTCAGTGGCCAGGCGGGACTGTACCTAATAGGGCTAGGAAATACGGCCTGAAATCCATATCACAAATATATATTGAGTGTTTAGTTTCTTTTGTTTCATATATTCTTTTCTCAATTTTAACAAAGTAGTACAAGTATCCAACACGGTATAACTCAAAGCAAAGTGTTGTTCGCTGTGCCTCAGCCTGCCATAAATTTATGCGCCCTAAAAGCTGATCTTCAGCCCCCACATACAACTGACCTTATGTGA
Source organism: Gymnothorax javanicus (assembly GCA_029692085.1). Classification (NCBI taxonomy): domain Eukaryota; kingdom Metazoa; phylum Chordata; class Actinopteri; order Anguilliformes; family Muraenidae; genus Gymnothorax; species Gymnothorax javanicus. The sequence goes on along the minus strand of CM056194.1, from coordinate 101,174,417 downwards.
CCTTGACCTTTGACCCGATGACCTCCAAAACCTAATCATTTCAGTTAACCTTTGTGAGGCATAACCACTTCTGATTTGGCTAAAATCCCTCCACTCCTTCAGTATGTATAGCACGGACAAGATATTAGTGATGGACACACGCACAGACGGACAATTGGAAAGCCGTATGCCTCCCGACCACTGTGTGTGGGAGTGACATAATGAGAATTGGGGTACTATCTTGATTGGGCAAGTGGCAAATCAATCAACTCACCTAAACCAATGTCTTAGCAGCATCAGGTCAAAGGGCTCTCCTTTATGTTCATCCATGTCTTCTGATGCGCTAATGTAAATGTCAAAATTCTCCCTGTGCTGATGAGACAGTGCAGCCAAATTCATGTCGAGGCACATTTCTTGCGTTATATAATTTATGTCAATACATAACCACATCCTTCCACCTAACTTGACATGAATGTCCCTTTAACATAGATATCACCTGAAACACCCCAACATTGCTAGTTTTCCTGTAAGCTACAACCTGTTTCTCTCCTGTAATTCTTAGACTGGTCTTATTTACTCTTCAAAACATTCTGGATAATTCTAAGGCTGTCACTTAGGTTGAAAGTGTAGTTAGGCCACTCCCTGTTTGGTTACGCACACACCTCGGTATCTGCAGACAGACGGGCCTCGAGGGCATCACCTGTGGGCAGGTACAGAGTTCATTAGCTGCCAGGAAGGCATTCCTGCATAATTATCTCTGACATACAACATAAACAATATTAGAGTGGCACTCGGAGAGCGCAAACCTCTACCAAGGCCAGCAGTTACCTATTATATGATGCGCAGACCTGCATGTGCAGCCATGCTATGTTTACAGTTGGGTATATTTTGTCTCTAGTGAACTTTACCAGCATCTACTGGATTTTAAGATATTTGGCATTAATTCCTCCGTGGTGGCCTTATGCCATATCTCGCAGTGTTTACAACAGTGAAAAATAATTTGTGTATCCATCCCGATTCAGATCTGCTGCAAAATTTAATAGGGTCTTAATTGACCTATGTTATGACCTTTCACGAAGTTTCATAAAATTCAGGCCAGTGTTTTATCCATAAATCTGCTTACCGTCCAACAAACACGATGGATCATGTAACTTCCTAGGTGGAGGCGATGAAAAATATGAATGATGAGACCAGTGTATCTAACAGACCAGATAAAAAGTCATGTAAGTCTGTATTTTAAAATCTGCTTGTACCGGTGCTGAAAGCAGGGATGTGGGACGCTCCTGCTAACTCTGCAACTGGAAGCTAACTGATGAAAATCCCGGGGTGGGCTTGGTCAGGCTGGGCGATGGACCATTCTGACTGTTGAGAAGAGCGAAAAAAAACTTCACCGTTGAGGCTGAAGCTGTGGTGGTGGGGGGGGGGGGGGGGGTAACAAGAGCTGTGTGAATGTCAGACTAAAGAAGCAGGTCTGTCATCACTTGAATGCAGATGTGTTGCCCTTTGCGCTATCTGTGGTGTACCTCACCCCCTAAGGCCCTTATCCAGCCAGAATCAAGCCCCCCTACCCCCCACCTCACCCCCACCAAGAGGCATCTGTCACCTCTTGCAGAAAATGCCAATACTCACACCACCCCTGAGCATGCTGGGAAATACAGAGCCTCTGCCATTGCTTGGTCAACACTGCAGTACAAATCTGATCCTAACTTCTACTGTATTAATGAATAGATTAGATTAGATTAGAATAGATTTATTTATCCCCTCAGGGATATTCCAAGCATCTCATAGCTCACTGTACAATACATAAGAAATACACAATTCACATAAAAATACACATAATACACAAATCAATCGATAAAATGTGAGCCTAGTTAAAATACAATAAAAAAAAGAAATAAAAAAATATGTAGAAAAATAAAATAAACACACTACGGGAAAATATAAGGTAACAATATACCGTAATTATCAGTGAAATAAACACCACAGGAAAATATACGGTAACAATATACCGTAATTTTCAGTGAAATAAACACACTACAGGAAAATATAAGGTAATAGTATACTGTAATTATCGGTGAAATAAACACACCACAGGAAATAAAGGTAACAATACACAGTAATTCTTAGTGTAATAAACATACCACAGGAAAATATACAGTAACAATATACTGTAATTATCAGTGAAATAAACACACTACATGAAAATATAAGGTAACAATATACCATAATTATCAGTGAAATAAAACACTTGAGGGAAATATACGGTAACAATACCCAGTAATTATCAGTGAAATAAACACACTACGGGAAAATATTTGGTAACAATATACAGTAATTATCAGTGAAATAAACACACCACAGGAAATAAAGGTAACAATACACGGTTATTCTTAGTGTAATAAACATACCACAGGAAAATATACGGTAACAATATACTGTAATTATCAGTGAAATAAACACACTACATGAAAATATAAGGTAACAATATACCATAATTATCAGTGAAATAAACACCACAGGGAAATATACGGTAACAATACCCAGTAATTATCAGTGAAATAAACACACTACGGGAAAATATTTGGTAACAATATACAGTAATTATCAGAGAAATAAACACACAACAGGAAAATATTTGGTAACAATATACAGTAATTATCAGTGAAATAAACACACCACAGGAAAATAAAGGTAACAATACACAGTAATTATTAGTGTAATAAACACCACAGGAAAATATACGGTAACAATATACTGTAATTATCAGTGAAATAAACACACTACGGGAAAATATAAGGTAACAATGTACCGTAATTATCAGTGAAATAAACACCACAGGAAAATAAAGGTAACAATACACAGTAACTATTAGTGTAATAAACACCACAGGAAAATATGCGGTAACAATATACTGTAATTATCAGTGAAATAAACACACTACGGGAAAATATAAGGTAACAATGTACCGTAATTATCAGTGAAATAAACACCACAGGAAAATATACGGTAAGAATACACAGTACTTATCAGTGAAATGAACACACTACAGGAAAATATACGGTAACAATATACAGTAATTATCAGAGAAATAAACACACCACAGGAAAATAAACGGTAAAAATACACAGTAATTATCAGTGAAATAAACGCACCGTGGGAGAATATATACTAAAAGTCACCTCTGGGTTGGATCAATCCAGGTCTGAGCTGGTCTCAGCAGAAACGGTGAGATGTGAGCCTCACAAACCTGCCATTTATGGGAGTGTATCTGATGATTGGACAATCCCCTTTATAATGTTATTATACCATGAGTAAACAGGGTCCACTGCAAGGGCAATTAAAGTATGTCCGAGTGTTGTGGACAACACATGATCAGATAGCGGTTTGTGAGTTTATGGAGGGAGGGACATATTTTCGCGTGTATTCGCGTCTTTGCATTGACTTTGAATGCAATCTGTCGTGCGAAAAATTCGTTTCGCGTCCCGTGTGAAAGCGGCTTAACAGAGCACACCTCATTCAGCAGCTGGAGAGCTTGTTGAAGTGCTGATTGGTAGAATGGAAGGTTGAACTGAAAATGTGCTTGACTGCAGATTCTGCGGGAACAGGGCTGGGCCAAGGACTGTATAAAACAGTTTTATACAGTCCTTGGGCTGGGCAGGCCAGCGCTTATCAGCTGTTACTACAATATAGGGATAGAATGACACCCACAGGTCATTTAAGGCACTGCAGTTTTTCACTATAGATGGTCACAATATGCTGTGCACTGAATTTAAAGCCATACTCTGCAGGAGCTGTTTCCTTGCTGCTGTTATTGGTTTAAAATCATGGGTTCCCTGTTCGTGACCAAGCCACTCCCCCCGTGATGACAGAGCTCCCCCCGCTGGTGTATTTCTCTCTGACTTCTGCTGAGCCCTTAACATCTATCCCTCTGCCTCAGAACCACAGATGAAGACTGAGAACAGCCTCGAGCTGAAGGACTCCTGTGTCCTGGTGAGTACTCTTACCCTGAGTGAGTGAGTGAGTAAGTGAGTGAGTGAGAGAGTGTGAGAGTGAGTGAATAGTGAGAGTGAATCAGTGAGTTAGTGAGTGAGTGAGAGAGTGAGTGAGAGAGTGCGAGAGTGAGTGAATCAGTGAGTGAGTGTGAGTGAGTGAGTGTGTCCGTGCAGCGTTTGACCGAGCGAGTACCCCAACCAATCGTCTCACACACAGCAGCCAATAATGAGAATAAATAATAATAATAATAATAATAATAATAATAGGAGCAAAAACTGACTATTGAATACACTAACATAGCACCACACTGTAATTGCCATTTTACGACTGAGACCAAACCAGCACAATAAATCACTGTTCAACAGTTTGGATTGTATATTTCCAAAAATAAAGCTTTCAACCACTAGAGGAGCTGTGTGACAATAACTATGGACCCCAGAAGACAGAGCTATTTTCCCCTGCATTCACACACATACACACACAAACACACACACACACGCACACACACACACACACACACACACACACACACGCCTACGCTTTGGCAGTGTGAGTTGCTGCATTTAGCTCATACACTGATGCTCCATTTCAGATTTTCAGCTTAATTCAATTTGTCAGTATATTGCTGCAACTTTTATTTTCACTGAATAACAGAAAGCTCTGCTTTGTAATGACGGAGTATTTGTGCGTTTCCCAAACGCAGGATTGTGGCGGCTGATGGCGAGATAAAGCTGCTCTGATGAAGGAGATTATCCTGAGACACGTGTCATAATCGCCCCAGGGAAATAATCCAGTTGGACACCTTTACACCTGTATACAGGCACACGTGTGCCTGGGGTGTGTAATACACCAGATGGGCTGCTGGGGTGAAGGAGATGATTTTCGCAGCGATTCACAGAGCCAACAACTTCATCAGCGTACTGTTACACGCTGATCTGGCAACCCAAAAACTGAGCTTTACGTGGGAGCCATAGCATTAATGCCAGTCCTATAAAAACACATTATAAATGATCCTCAGCCACACGTACAAGCAAAGCTGGACAGTGCACAATTCAGTCTTCATCCAGGTATTTTTGGAGAAGTGTTTTAAAAAAATTCATTATCAAAGTTATCAGTCACACATTAAGCTGCTGGAGGTCTTCTTTAGAGGTATCCTGTTATACGAGCAGGTGCACAGCCAATTAGCCATTACGAGCCATCCCAAAATCTGTCCTGCGTGACATCACAAGGGGGAGGAGGGACCACCCAGAATAATGAAGGAGCTGAGGTTAACTGAGGTTGATCAGTCCTTTTAGCCTCTGGGCAGTCACTTCCCCATGTGATGTCACAAAGGGATGCATTTGAAAATGGCCTGTAATGGCTGAATGACTGAGCATTAAGTGACTTGATTGGGGCCCTCACTAAGGCTCAGGGTCTCTCCCTGTGTCCTCCCACACAGAGCAAAGAGCAGCCCGACCCCCAAACCACAGAGCTGACGACAGGAAGTGAAGGGCCTGTGAAAGAGAGCCCGCTCCTGAGCTCCGTCAGCATCAGCGAGGCCGACAAAGCAGCGGTGCTCGCCCTGATCCGAGAGGAGGTAACCCAAAGATGATTGGCTGCTTGACCAAATGGCAGAAGTGTGATTGGCTATTTGAGTGGACCAATCGCCTGCAGTAAAGAACAAGACCACTTCTTCAACCATTCATTCCTTTCATGTTTTTATTTTGAGTGTGAATTTAGTATGCATTAGTTGTGTTCATGTGTGAATGCCACTCTGACTGGGGCGATCGCAAACGTCTGTGGTTCCTCTCATTTGGACTATGAGCATAAGAGCTCCACTGTCATTCGCTCCACCTGAGTCTAAGGGGAAAATAGATAATCAACCCAGGGAAGGTATTCCACAGCCTTCTGATTTTTCCTGTTTGATACTTTTTCCAAAAACCCTTCTCTGTGCGTCATTTTGAACTGATCTGGTAGGAGCTTCTTTTGAGTTACTTTCCCGCACTTTTAAGAAAGTAAGATTATGACATGACTTCAGCAGTGAAATGTTCATGAGACATGAGCCCTCAGCTCTTGTGCGCTTTCGGTGGGCTGGCCATAAACTCCAGGGCCCGTATTCACAAAACATCTTGAGGCTAAGTAGCTCCTAACTTGCTGATTTAGGAGAAACTCTTAAAAATAATGGGCGTGTCAGTCTTAATTTAAGGATTCCCAAAATTTGTCCTCTAAGAGTATTTCACAAAGCATCTTAGCACTAAAACTAGCTCCTACCTATATGAAAAGTTAAAGGTAATCAAGAGGACTTCTAAGTCACCAGGACCTAATCAGAAAGAATCCGAGCACAGCTGCTTCTGGCAGTCTACGTAGTAATTGTGCCAACATTTTTGAAGCATTTAATGATACTGATGATAATAACGCTAATACTAATGGTACTGTGTTTGTTTACTGACATATTTCGTCCCATGAATAACAAAAGGTCGCAAGTGACAGTCCTGATGAAACCTGTTTTTCTGCAGTACTTTGTGGTTCAGAAAACAGGTTTCATCAGGAATGTCACTTGCGACCTTTTGTTATTCATGGGACGATTTGATTCCATGCTTCTATTTTGCATCTGTTTTGATGTTACTCCTGTTCCAAATTTTCCTTTCATAATGTCCTTCCTTTCATACACAAGTTGTGCACGAAGGAAGAGCTGTTCTTGTGTCCAGTTCTGTTTTCTCTTTCGTTCCGAGGGCACAGCTTCACGTCTTATCAGCCATGGTTACTGCAGAATATAGATAATAATTGAAAGGCTTATATGCATATCTTCAAGATTTTTAACAAGATACAGACATGTATGTGGCTGCAGACAATTTAGCTGCACATGTGCTTGACTAGTCTTTATATTATTCTTCGTTTCATGTTGAATCAGTGAAGGATACTTCTTATTTTAAAATGTTAGTTTGAATATGGCAAGAGCAACATAATACCTCTTTCGACAGTATTTCTATGATGAAATCACTCACAAAGACCCATTCCCAATCAACCAATCACTGCAGGGATAGTAAGTCAACCTGTTCCTGAAACATGACATCATCCATAGCAACCGGGTCAACCCTGCCTCTTTCTCTTAACTTAAGAGTTTTCCAAGTTCCTTTATAAAAGTTGGTCTCAGCAGCTTTGCGAATAGCTTTTAAGAGGAAACTCTTAGCTGGGAAGTTTTAGTATCATTTAAAAGAACGATTAGTGGTAAGATGAAATGTTTTGTGAATATGAGCGAGGTGAGCAGTATTTTAAGTGTTTCTCTCTCTGCAGATCATCGCCAAAGAAATGGAGGCCGGCCAGTGGAAGAGGAAATATGATCAGTCCAGAGACGAAGTTGGGGAGATGAGGTACCGTCACAGACTAGAGAATATGCAACTGTTCACACAGTGAATGTGATGTCACATAATGACTCTCCATGGGTTCATCAGAAGCATTTTTTCTCTTTACTAACGCCACCCTTATATAATTATGAAGTCCACACTGGGTTTCAATTTCTGTGGATGATTCAGATGCGTGACTCATGTTGATTCAGTGGTTTGGTCAGACTGACAGATTAAAGTAAGAGGTCTTTCTACAGGATGATCGTAGCAGAATATGAGAAGACTGTGGCCCAGATGATAGGTGAGTGTGCTGTTCGTTTGTTGGCTAGAAATGCACATTAGACAAACCGATAACACCACAGAGTGCCTACTAACCACAGCTGGGGGGTTAAATTTACAGTAACGGTGCTCTTCGATCGTGTTCTAACCCGACAGAGGACGAGCAACGCACGAGTCAGACATCCCAGCGGAGTATTCAGCAGCTCACTGCCGAGCGCGATCAGGCGCTGGCCGACCTCAACTCCGTGGAGCGGTCGCTCTCTGACCTCTTCCGGAGGTATGAGAACATGAAGACTGTCCTCGAGGGCTTTAAAAAGGTCAGCGCATCCTGTTCCCTGCTCTTCTTTCCCTACAATTGACCTATGGCTAAACCCCGCCCTCAAATGCGATGTGCCAATCACAGTGCGTATTCTCTCCCGATATACTTAGACATTCTGAGCCTGAACTTCCATTGAAATGCATTACGGAAACTCCGAATCGTTCACTTTTATGGGGTTCTAAAATGTTTCGAAGTTAAAAAAAAAAATGGTCAAATGCTGTGCTTGGGGTAAATGTTACTCCGATACAAGGTAGGCGATGGGGTGTATTTTATACCCTTCCCAAAGCCACATCATAACCGAGAGAAGTGTCTCCTCTGGATAAAGCTTTGTGGAAGACCCCACTATCAGCTTAACGTAGCTAACAAAGGTCAAAAAGGATGTCTACATTTGTTCCAAGCTAAGTCAGCATCGTGTTTAAGGAGACATCTTGTAACTTTGCTGGAGATTAATGTAAAGTTATCTTTTACATCGCTAAGTTAGCTAACGTTAACTACAGTTAGTAAACTCTATGGCTAACTTCAAAGCTGACGGACGTTGGTTTAAAGTGAGCTCCTGGCTGCGTTGTTCACCATGTCACCTTGTTTACTTAGAAGGAGTTCAGTCACGTCAGGTTAGATTTCTTAAATTCGGTAGCAATGATACGTAAATTAAATGTATTACCCTGCAGTGCACGAACAATGCTGATCCTCTATCTAGTGTGAGAGGGTGACGGAAATGAGATGCGGTTGATCGCATTTGCACGGAGACCTTAAAATTTTAGCTTCTAACCTAAACTTTTCGTTGACCTTCTCTAATCTAAATTCATTAATGTATCCCTCTAATGCATAGTGTAACCCTTTTTGCTGACTTCTTGATGATATTTGAACCTTCTATCGCCAAAAATCATCGACAGCATCCTGAAAAATATCTCCAACTGTGATACCAGCCATTAGCGCCTGTTCTAAAATGTTGATTGTTTGCCCGAGTCAGTGGAGGGGGCAGGGCTTAGCCATAGGTCAATACCCGCTAATCCATCGCTACACACACACTACATTCAGTTACAGTGTCATACCTATGAGCAATTTAGTCTCACATTAGCCTAGCATGCATGTTTTCACCATCAATCATGGGATTTATGTTCACAGTTTTACACTGTATGGTACGACTCTCCCTTCTCATCCAATTCTCACCTATTTCTTCTCTCTTAATTGCCCACCATCTCATCACATGAGAAAAAAAGCTAAGGATATTTTAACAAGGAGGAGGAAGTGGAAAATGTACCACGCTGTATGCATTACTCATGAGGGAAATGTGATATATTGTAAATAATAAGAATCCTCATACACTACTGTTGGACTCATAAACCTAACCTGGTTGGAAACCAAAGACTCAGTATAAGTGCCTCAGTGAAGTACACTTGCCTGCCAGACTTCTGAGGTCCTGGGAGATGTTTGCACAAGAGGGACAGACATTAAAAATACAGAGCGAAAATGGTCTTTTCCAAAACAGCAGGAGCAAACAAACTGCCATTTTACAGTTTACAGAACATCTCATTTGTTAATTTACCCAAAAGAAATATCCAAGATCATTGCATTTTACATTCATTTCAGTGCAAAGGATCTTTTGACTGAATCAGCAGTTTTTGAGTATGAACCTTTCTGGTTTTCTCCAGAATGAAGAGGTTCTAAAAAAGTGCGCTCAGGAGTATCTGCTCCGGGTTAAACAGGAAGAGCAGCGGTACCAGGCCCTAAAGCTGCACGCAGAAGAAAAACTGAACAGGTGAGATCCGACCAGCAATGTCAAAGGTGCAGTCTCTACAGACCACAGTTACAGGTGCAGTATCTACAGAGCACAGTTACAGGTGTAGTCTCTACAGAGCATAGTTACGGGTGCAGTCTCTACAGAGCGCAGTTACATGTGCAGTCTCTACAGAGCACAGTCACAGGTGCAGTCTCTACAGAGCACAGTTACATGTGCAGTCTCTACAGAGCACAGTTACAGGTGCAGTCTCTACAGAGCACAGTTACAGGTGTAGTCTCTACAGAGCACAGTTACAGGTGTAGTCTCTACAGAGCACAGGTACAGGTGCAGTCTCTACAGAGCACAGTTACAGGTGCAGTATCTACAGAGCACAGTTACAGGTGTAGTCTCTACAGAGCATAGTTACGGGTGCAGTCTCTACAGAGCGCAGTTACATGTGCAGTCTCTACAGAGCACAGTCACAGGTGCAGTCTCTACAGAGCACAGTTACATGTGCAGTCTCTACAGAGCACAGTTACAGGTGCAGTCTCTACAGAGCACAGTTACAGGTGCAGTCTCTACAGAGCACAGTTACAGGTGTAGTCTCTACAGAGCACAGATACAGGTGCAGTCTCTACAGAGCACAGTTACAGGTGCAGTCTCTACAGAGCACGGTCACAGGTGCAGTCTCTACAGAGCACAGTTACAGGTGCAGTCTCTACAGAGCACAGTTACAGGTGCAGTCTCTACAGAGCACAGTCACAGGTGCAGTCTCTACAGAGCACAGTCAAAGGTGCAGTCTCTACAGAGCACAGTTACAGGTGTAGTCTCTACAGAGCACAGGTACAGGTGCAGTCTCTACAGAGCACAGTTACAGGTGCAGTCTCTACAGAGCACAGGTACAGGTGCAGTCTCTACAGAGCACAGTCACAGGTGCAGTCTCTACAGAGCAGTCACAGGTGCAGTCTCTACAGAGCACAGTTACAGGTGCAACCTCTACAGAGCACAGTCAAAGGTGCAGTCTCTACAGAGCACAGTCACAGGTGCAGTCTCTACAGAGCACAGTTACAGGTACAGTATCTACAGAGCACAGTTACCGGTGCAGTCTGTACAGAGCACAGGTACAGGTGCAGTCTCTACAAGGCACAGTTACAGGTACAGTATCTACAGAGCACAGTTACAGGTGCAGTCTCTACAGAGCACAGGTACAGGTGCAGGCTGTGCAGAGCACAGGTACAGGTGCAGTCTCTACAGAGTACAGTTACAGGTGCAGTCTGTACAGAGCACAGGTACAGGTGCAGTCTCTACAGAGCACAGTTACAGGTACAGTATCTACAGAGCACAGTTACAGGTGTGGTCTCTACAGAGGTCAGTACGTATGAGGACACGAGCAGCACAGTTACTGGTGTGGTCTCTACAGAGGTCAGTACGTATGAGGACCTGAGCAGCACAGTTACAGGTGTGGTGGTCTCTATGAGGACCTGAGCAGCACAGTTACAGGTGTGGTCTCTACAGAGGTCAGTGCATTATGAGGACCGAGCAGCACAGTTACAGGTGTGGTCTCTACAGAGGTCAGTACGTATGAGGACTTGAGCAGCACAGTTACAGGTGTGGTCTCTACAGAGGTCAGTATGTATGAGGACCTGAGCAGCACAGTTACAGGTGTGGTCTCTACAGAGGTCAGTACATATGAGGACCTGAGCAGCACAGTTACAGGTGTGGTCTCTACAGAGGTCAGTATGTATGAGGACCTGAGCAGCACAGTTACGGGTGTGGTCTCAACAGAGGTCAGTATGTATGAGGACACGAGCAGCACAGTTACGGGTGTGGTCTCTACAGAGGTCAGTATGTATGAGGACACGAGCAGCACAGTTACAGGTGTGGTCTCTACAAAGGTCAGTACGTAAGAGGACTTGAGCAGCACAGTTACAGGTGTGGTCTCTACAGAGGTCAGTATGTATGAGGACCTGAGCAGCACAGTTACAGGTGTGGTCTCTACAGAGGTCAGTACATATGAGGACCTGAGCAGCACAGTTACAGGTGTGGTCTCTACAGAGGTCAGTATGTATGAGGACCTGAGCAGCACAGTTACGGGTGTGGTCTCAACAGAGGTCAGTATGTATGAGGACACGAGCAGCACAGTTACGGGTGTGGTCTCTACAGAGGTCAGTATGTATGAGGACACGAGCAGCACAGTTACAGGTGTGGTCTCTACAAAGGTCAGTACGTATGAGGACACGAGCAGCACAGTTACAGGTGTGGTCTCTACTCAGTACGTATGAGGACACGAGCAGCACAGTTACAGGTGTGGCAGCACAGTCGTAATCTTGCTGAGTGAACATGGCTCTGAAGAGATTTAAGGTTTATCACATAACTGAAGTACTTTTCTCACAGCCCAGGTCATGACATATTTTTGACATGATCCTATATTTCACTTTTAAGCATTAATACACTGGAGGGTGTGCTTGACCGTCATTATTATCACGACAGTGCACCGAGTTCCGTTAGCATCACTGAAGTGACAATAATGACGGTCAAGCACACCCTCGAGTGTAATTATGTGATTATACAACTATTACCAACAAAATAAAATGTATAATCAAAATGTATTCATACTATGGGCATTTCGCTCTCAAAATATAAAGTTTTTTGCAAGTATTCTCTCTGTTTCAGTGGAAATATGTGAGATCTGACGTTAACTAGTCTTTGTCAGCCAGCCAACTTTGGCTTTTGTTTTCTAGACATCGTGATTTCCCAAAACTGAATAAATACCTCACAACACAAAACTGCTTTGCTAGCTCAATCATGTTGTAACTAGAATATCCGCTGGAAAAAATAATTTTTTCATGGACTGATAGTTATACTTCTGCCGACATCTCAGTCATTTTTAAGCTAACAGGTGCCGTGACGACGACAACGGAGTAATATTTTCAGTGACAAGGTATTTTTCATATGAGCTTGACTACCCGTGCTGTCATTCTCATTTGAGAACATTGTAAACGTCTGATTAACCAATCAGATTGCTCGGTCGGATCTACATGTTGTATAATTGCGAAAATGGCATTGGCTGAGAGCGTGGGGGGAAAGAAAGCGCTCACTGTTTCTACCAAGCCAAACTGAATACTGAGTGTAACGTTGGTTGAATCGGTATGGCTAAGCACTGCAGGAGGCTAGTTAAGCGCCACTGACATAACTAAGTTCACGTTACTTAGCTAGGTAGCGTGCATGCAATACTTTTTCAAAACCATTATGTAACATTAGTTTGGTACCCAGCGAGCTAACATTAGCTAGCTACTCAGTTGACTGAATTTACTAAGCCTTGCTCGCTCAGCCACGAATGTCTGTGACTCAGAGACTGGGTAAGCAGAGTGATGTAGTTAGCGCAGTGCTAACATACATTGGGCGCTAAGGGAAATTACATTTGCTTTCCATGAAATTACGCAATTCAGTTATGAGATAAACAGAATGAGAAAGTTATGAAAGTCGCTGAATAAATTTTAGGTTTGTTGCTCACTAAACTCGTTTCATAACTTTCATATGACACGCCCACTCTTGTAAGATCCCGTATATCTGCAACAAAGGATTTTTGCGATGGATGCTATGGTGGGCATATTGTTTGATCCATCGCCATCGAAATCAATAGGTTGCATCCCTGATGTAATAGCGACCCACCCACAAAATTTCAGAGATATCCATTCATTATGTTTTGAGTTGTGTTGTTCACAAACAAACAAACAAACAGACAAATGTTACCAATCACTTATACCTCCTGCCAACTTCGTTTGGCGGAGGATAATAATTAACTGTGGATGTAGCTAACATCGGGCCATTGTTTCATGTCATCTACCCACTCCGTGAGAAGTGACGGGTGAGGCACTGTAACAGAATTGTCCTCATGACTTTTTAAAATATCCGCACTGTGTATCCACCTCCGTTCTGTTTCCATTTGTATTAGCTAAAAGCTGGCTTTTACAGCTATGCAACCGTAACACAAACACATCAACCGGAAGAGAATAACCGGCAGCCGCTATGATTTATGGGTATCATCACGAAGTCATGAAAAAGGTGGATATTCAGTGTGATTATTATTCTCTCTCTCTCTGCCTCCCCCTCCCTCTCTCTCTGCTTCCCTCTCTCCCTCCCTCCCTCCCTCTCTCCCTCCCCCTCCCCCCCTCTCTCTCCCTCCCTCCCTCTCACTCTCTCCCTCCCTCCCTTTCACTCTCTCCCTCCCTCTCGCTCTCTCCCCTCTCCTCTCTCTCCCTCTCTCCTCCCTCTCTCTCTCCCTCCCTCTCTCGCTCGCTCTCTCTCTCTCTCCCTCCCTCTTGCTCTCTCTCTCTCTCTCTCTCTCTCTCAGCGCTAATGAGGAGATAGCTCTCGTCAGATCCAAGGCCAGCTCGGAGGGCATCGCTCTGAATGCCAGCCTGCGGAAGGAGCAGATGAGAGTGGAGTCACTGGAACAGGCCCTGCATCAGAAGGTGAGTGTTTCGGGAAGGGAATCATATAAACGGATCTCACAGACCCTCCACACACAGGACTGAGCACAGGCAGACAGTCACTGACCCTACAGTCAGGTCACTGAGAAAACATTCACAATATCATACTTATCCCCTTGTGTACGGGAAACGCACAAACGCTGGCTGGCTCACTGACCCGCATACCGGGAACCGCGAATACGCAGAGTGCTCTGTTGACCACCGTGGCACGATTTGAGTATGCGGGCGCGCTGCCGTGGCCGGGATTGTTGACTAGCTCTTGTGACGATCGCCAAGGAAGCATTTCATGCGCATTCTTCGCCTGTTTTTTTTTCGCCTGTTTGCTATGATGATTTCCTGGAAAAAAATTTTATCCACAATTTTGGAATGATGGCACAACGCAAGAAACCGAATTTTTATGCTGCATTTTTCACTCTTTATGACTGAATACTGAAAAATCGAAAAATATATAAAATCACTCAGTCACATTCCAGTACGCCCATTTCGTCTGGTACAGTTTGTTGCACGGTTCGACGCACAAACTAACTTTGCAAGTGTCACATGTGAACCGGGACTCAGGCGAACTTTGTTCTTGGAACAGACAACGCACTGTTTCCGCGGTTTTTGGGTCTTTGCCGTGGGTGGATGGCTCTCCAAGCGGTATCGTCCCAGGAGTGTGTTCGGAGCTGGCGACTCCGCCCATTCTCTTTGCTGAACTCACATCTTCAGCTCAGGATACACACCCAATAAGCAATCAGGTACTTCATTAGTCTGACCCAATATAGGTACAAAATCATTCACGGCAGTCGCCTCTCAGCAGTTGCATATTGATACCACACACCATCCAGCAAACCCATCTGCGAGTATGTAGTTCCCGGCCATGGGAGCAGATCGCCTGCACGCACGTATGCGGGTCCTGCCTGACTGGCTCGTAAGTATAGCTTATAGGCCGGTCACTTCAGCATTGAGTCCAGTACAAAACCGTACACAAGGGGTTAAATATCCATCTTAAATCATAATTAATGAGGCAGTAAAATGTCTGTTTCCACTTTTATATGCACTTCATACTTCGCCCCCGAGGAGAATTCTCAGGTATACAAGTTACGGAGTGTTTTTATAAAACTGTCCAAGTTTCATTTTGTAAATGCGCATTGATCCCTCTTGTTAGTTGGCACTCACAGAACAAGGAATCAAATTCCACCACACACACTATTTCTGCTTCAAACATTGTGATACTCCACCGTCTCTTTCTCAGAACCAAGAGGTCGAGGAGCTCACCAAGATCTGTGATGAACTGATCGCTAAGCTTGGTTAAACAGACTGAAGAAACGAGCGAGGAGCTTCTGACCCTCCTGTGCAACACGTCTGCTAATGAGGACCATCGCCGGCCGCTTACACACCTCGTCCACTCCAGGCCCACACACGCCTCGCTGTCCAACACATCTCTTAATGAGGACCATCACCGGCCACTAACACACCTCGTCCACTCCAGGCCCACACACGCCTCACTGTCCAACACATCTCCTAATGAGGACCATCACCGACCGCTTACACACCTCGTCCACTCCAGGCCCACACACGCCTCGCTGTCCAACACGTCTCCTAATGAGGACCATCACCAGCCGCTTACACACCTCGTCCACTCCAAGCCCACACACGCCTCGCTGTCCAACACGTCTCCTAATGAGGACCATCGCCGGCCGCTTACACACCTCATCCACTCAAGGCCCACACACGCCTCGCTGTCCAACACGTCTCCTAATGAGGACCATCGCCGGCCGCTTACACACCTCGTCCACTCCAGGCCCACACACGCCTCGCTGTCCAACACGTCTCCTAATGAGGACCATCGCCGGCCGCTTACACACCTCGTAAAGCTCACTTCTGTTTATGAGATGCCCAATTATTGTAAAGCTGTTCAGGAAATTACACAAGCAGGGGTTGGGTCCCTTGTCTTCAGTTCGCAGTGGACAGACCTCAGTGTTTACGCAACCAAACTGCTGCTACAGAGAGAGACCTAAACTTCTGTTCAACAGATATCGTTAAGTGTAACTAGCTAGGCCTTATGATGTCATTATGTATGTCCTTTTAAAGATGGTGCCTTTGGTGAATTTGACGGTTGTTTTGCAGTTTGCTTTCATTGATTAATTTAGGGAAAAATAGTCTCACATACTTCCATTCCAGTATCAGATGTTAAATAAACATCTCCAATGGCCAAGCGAGCAACTTTGAATTCTCCAGATATTATGGGATATTGTAAAAATAAGTTATTTGTTGCCAGCGCAAGATTGATTCCACTTTGAGTGATGTCTGCACTAGAGTGCAGGCCATTCATAAGCACCAGAGCTCATTCGTACAGTCATATGCAGCATGTATTCCTGCCAATCAATTAACAATCACCCTGGCCTGTCATATCTTTATAACCCCCATCTTAGTTTCATGAAACAGAAACGCACTAGTCCAGCAGCACGTGAAAACAGCCGGCCGGAATCACGTATACATTCATTGGATATATAAAACATAACACAGTTAGACCTGGTGAGGGCTTTTTCCGTGTGTAATCTAGCACAGTTAGCCCTCATGAGAGCTAATATTTCATTCTCTCCACCTTCCAGAAAATTCTGCTGGTCATTAGAGAATTCATCACACTTTTCACTGATTATGCATATACGCTCCAATGTTTGTGTCATGTAGTTATATTTCTGCTTCATTTTAACCTGGAACCGGCTGGAGATGCTGTGGGAGGCTAAACTCCACTCTGTTTCAGCATCCAGCATGAACATGAATGTAAAAGAGATCGTGCAGACGATCCAATGATCACTTTAAGGTTTTCGCAATCACGTACATCAGTAAAATCTTTGATTTTACATTGACCTTCATTTTTGATAGTGTTTACTATTTGCAGATTTCTTTTATATGCCGTCATTACATAAGTGTGCCTGAAAAAGCTCTCCTTGCTTTTTTATTCTTTTAACATGCAGAGGAAAGATTACTGCTATTTTTATACAGTTTTCATAAACCACAGTAAGACTTATTTTAAGTCATAGATGCAACTCTTTCAAGAACTGAATCAATATTATGGCACTGTGGCAGCAGAACGCCAGGTGTCCTTCACAGAAGATCCGGCTTTCACAGAAACACACTCAGGCTCTTCTGCCTGCATCTGGACTGTTACATTAACCCTTTGAGCGCCATAGGCAACTATAGTTGCCCAATTGTGTAAGATATCAAAACCAGCTGCTGTTGAAAACCTATCACGTGGCAACTTGTTTAAAAGAGCTCCCGCAGGGGAGCTCTTTTAAACAAGTTGCCACATGATAGGTTTTCAACAGCTCAGGATAATTTTACATTTTTAATTCCTTGAAAATTTATTCAGCGCTCAACGGGTTTAGACGTTTCTGCTGGTATGTAGCTCTGTGTTGTTTCTGTAATATCAGCGTGGATGGGCCCTCTTTGGCAGTAAATCTGAACTCGGTTTTGCCTTTTGGCCGGAGATGGACTTTTCTTGCTTAAAACCCGATGAGTTGACAGAATATCTGTTCTGTCGACTGACAGCCATCGTGTCACCACTCCCACAGTCAAAGCTTGGGGAATCTTGTATTATTATATCTTCTTCTTATCTTCTTTGTACCAGAATATTCCCGTCTGAAGCCAAACCTCACCTCGGTACAGGTGCCAATCAGTGACAGGCGGGGCCTGGTTTTGCCCATAAGCACATAATGTGTTTTTAACTCATTTTGTCCCATCATAGTGTCCCATGTCTTCTTTGTGCTGTGAAGGGTTCGATTAAAATGAGCATGCTCAAGTGTTACTCCTGTACGGTGACCAGGAGTCACTGTGGAACAGCCCCCATGATACCCCATGCACAGCACCAGTCCCAACAAACACCAAACATTCTCATAATGTTGTGGACATGTCATGGAAATCTCGGAAAACATTGGCAAGACATTCCAGTAACATTGTGAGAACATTTTGTGTTCCCTGGAATAGTCTTTCCCCTGTTCATTTATGCTGCATATATTTTACCTGCAAATAAGATCTCATTATTTTTTTTAAGTGTAACAGATCTTTGTAAAAATAAACAAATATAAAAGCAGATGTAAGGAAATTATGTTTATTAATATATATTTTGTTCTTATTTCACCGCCTGAATAAAGAATGATCATGATAAATTATTTTCCTGTGCATTATTTAAGTAATAATGGTTTTGCCTTGCACACATGGATTAAGCCTGGCCTTTCAATGACTTCAGTTTTAATCCTCACTGCAGATGTAGATGCCTGTAGACATGAGTTCAGTTTTAAACCTCACTGCAGATGTAGACGCCTGTAGACATGAGTGCAATTTTAATCCTCACTGCAGATGTAGACGCCTGTAGACATGAGTCCAGTTTTAATCCTCACTGCAGATGTAGACGCCTGTAGAAATGAGTTCAGTTTTAATCCTCACTGCAGATGTAGACGCCTGCCGACATGAGTTCAGTTTTAATCCTCACTGCAGATGTAGACGCCTGTAGACATGAGTTCAGTTTTAACCCTCACTGCAGATGTAGACGCCTGCAGACATGAGTTCAGTCTTAATCCTCACTGCAGATGTAGACGCCTGTAGACATGAGTTCAGTTTTAACCCTCACTGCAGATGTAGACGCCTGCAGACATGGAGCTGCTCTAATGCACTCAGTTACACTATTCTATCACTAGGTGGTACACCCTGTGGGGAAACAGATAAATTTGTGCCTTTGAATACAGTGAAGAGACAGACAGATTTGTGTACTAGCCCACCTCACATGTACATGTACATGTTAATGACTGCTGGCAGCTCCACCTTTGGGGATTTTCCACTAACCCACAGGGGAGAAGAGGGCGAGACCCCACAACCATTCGGGATTTGAATAATCCAATCCGCAGTGCCAAACATGGCACACAACTGCTTCCGACCAATCAGAGGTCAAAACTTAGTTTACACACAAATCTGAATATATGCAAATCTAATGCTATCAACAGTGCTTCAATGAACATTTTTCGGAGGATTTTGTTTCCGTGCTGGCTTGTCTAATAAATACTTTCCTGCTTTTTAATACGAACATCTGGTCTGCTTCTTTTGGACGACGGTCATAATATTTGTTCCTGGTAAAACTTTGAATTTACTAACAACCCAAAACGGTTATTGAATATTCATGAGGAAGCGGTGCCTGTAAGCAATTTAATATATATAGCGCTGTGAAAAAGTATTTGTCCCCTTCCTGATTTTTTTTTTTTTTGCATATTTGTCACACTTAAATGTTTCAGATCATCAAATAAATTTTAATATTAGACAAAGATAACCCGAGTAAATATAAAATGCAGTTTTTAAATGATGATTTCATTTATTGAGGGAAAAAAGCTATTCAAACCTACCTGGCCCTATGAAAGACTCATTGCCAGTTCTCGCAAACGCTTGATTGCAGTTTTTGCTGAGGGTGGCACAACCAGTTATTATTTTTATCATTTAAAAACTACATTTTGTATTTACTTGGGTTATCTTTGTCTAATATTAAAATTTGTTTGATGATCTGAAACATTTAAGCGTGACAAATATGCAAAAAAAAAAAAGAAATCAGGAATGGGGCAAATACTTTTTCACAGCACTGTATGAACAAGTTAAGTCCCATCACTGTTTCCCATGAATTGTGTGAATTACACTCCTCAGCCAAGCCTGATATGCAAAATGCCTAATGTACTTGCCCATAGAATCTATCCAGCAGTTAATAAAAATGATCTCTTGTGACAGAAAAAATTGTTGTCCTTTGTTGCAACCATTTCAGCTAATATAGGCCAAAGGTATCTCAAGTAAGTAGTGAAAAAAATCAGTTTCCTGAACCAAAAATACAACATTGTATCAAAACTATATCATACCACTATCAATCAAAGTCATCAAGTGATAAAAATGCGTGATTCCCTACCATTGATTTACATGTAAATTCGTCCCTCAAAGAATTCAGTGCTCACTTATATACTCATACGATCTCTCACTGAAATCCAGTCATTTTAATGCTTACTCAGGCTTATCTGTGTAAAGCACAGTTAAAGTTCACGCCCATTTGAAACTTTCCTGGTAATTATCTATTGATTGATACGTTTTGTATCCAATCCCAGACAGTATACATTTTCCCCAGTAATCCAAAGACATTGATTTGACCCTCAGAAAAGTATTTAAACCCTTGCATTACAGCAAGTTCAGTCATATTCTCTCAACTGTGCACAATTGAATGACATTAATTCATAGAAACAAAGACTTCCAAAGGCAACCCAGAAGAGCTTAGGTTACATGTACAAGATGGAAATGCGATATGGACGTGGGCAATGGGAGTTATTCCTCGTGGAACAGGACTGGAGGGTACCTTGTACCGGATAGCTGTGTTTCTGTGGAGGGCTTCAATGATGAAGAGTTTTTCTTAATTATGAGTGAGTACAATGGAGTAGTATGCAGTACTTATGGCGAGCTGTTTTTTTATTTTCCGTTTACAATGGCCATGATGATCACAGAGCTTGTTTGCCACATTGGTAAATAAAAGTAACCATTACCCTTTGCTAAAGGTGGAATTTTGCTCAATGTGGTGTTTTTTTTTTAGAATCTATACCGCATTCAGCAAAACACAATGCCTAACGTTAGGTTTTCACTTGTGTAAAATGCAAACAGCTCGACTTCGCTAAATCCCCTGCTACATGCGTTGCACCATTCTGTTCAATCTAGGGTAGCATATTGCCTGTTTTTTCCCTGATAGTGGAATGTCTTGTTTTGTTAAAATAAAGTTTATTTCAGATATTACTGTGTTAGTGAGTTACACTTGCTCCTTATAGGGTGTGGAAAGCATTTATAGCCACAAACTTGCGTTTCACATCGGATGCTTGGAGCTGCTAGCTTTCCGTTGCAGGGTGAACATTCTGACCTTAAAATAAGCAGTTCCTTTAATAAGTATGTGTGTTGGCTCACTGGGCTCTGAAGAAAAATTGAAACAATTCTAAACTTTATCATGGAGAAAAGGCATGTTTTTAGTTTGGAGAGAAGACTGGTGACTATTGATGTCCATCTGTGCCTACATTGGTAAACTCATGCCAAATTCCATTTGAAAATCATTAATTCATACTGAAATTCATGAGTCAAAAGTTGATTTGTGTTAAACATATGATTATTGTATGATTTGACAGTGTGCAATTTTGAGGGCTCTAACAGCTTGGGGAGCCACTTGGAGAGCTATCTTATTTGGCTCATAAACAGTAGATAATTTTAAAAATCACTGTCAGATGAAGTACACGTGTGGTCAAGGAGTTTATGATCCCAGAAATGTACTGTTTTAACTTCCATTTTTAATTCTCAGTATTTTTTAATAATTTAATTGTTGAATTTTCATGAAGATTTCTTTGTTTGCAACCCTTACTATGTACTAAATTTATGAAATGAAACTGAAATATGATGGAATTCGAAATGCTGCAAGTGTCTTGTTTCATTTAAGCCATTTCCTCCTCTCTGTGAAGCTCAAATCTTGAATTGTGAAGCCTTAAATAGGGTAGCACATAAATAGCCGGATTTGGCTTCTGCGCAAGGGGGTTAAATGAAGATTCTCAATACAATACTAAATGTTAGTCCAGGATTAAACTTAATCTTGCTCACAGATTAAGGTTAGTTTACCCTAGATGATTGGTTTATGGCTTGATTTGAAAAAGAAACGAAAAAAAGATTATAATGGGCACAGTTATCATATAAAACTAGCTTGAAAGAAGCCCCATTCAGAATGAATAAAATCCTCTCTTTCAGACTCACATTTCCTTCTCATTGTTAACCCTTTCATGCACGGTGGTCACTACAGTATACAGCTGTTTAAAAGTGTTTTTTTCTCTATATATGCCTACAATTTTGGGCACTGCTGCATATTAGTAAAAAAAATCCTGACTGAGTTAATCATAATTAATGCATGAGAGGGTTAAAAAAACACATTTCACTCAAAAAATACATGACTCGGGATAGGAACCAAAACTATTAACATTTTATGTGAAGCGAAAAAGTTCTAGAAATCAAATCTACAACTTAATGGATACCAATGTATATCCCAAAGATGCATGGAACCACAATATGAGTTAATTTTCTGTAAGGCATTGGTGCCTCATCAGATGATATACTGCACTACTGCTGCAGTCACAAGGATCTGCCCCGAGGATCCTTCTAGAGAGAAGCCAGAGTTATAAGCCTCACCGCCTAAGTCCTCGGGTGCTGAAATGTGCAGGTTAGTGAAAGCTTAGCGGTAATACAGCCATGTTCTGATACTACTCCGCCGCAGGACTACAGACTGGCAGCATGAACTCCCTTCTGCCTCTTCTGCTCCTTGTTGCCATGGCAGCCCCGTGTGAGTGTAAATACTTCTGCGGAAATTGTGGCTTTTTTATTAATGTTTAATATTCCTGGCATTACTGTGTTTGCATGTGAGGACCAGCTCGTGTCTTTGCAGGTCTATTCTCATCAATACAGGCTTGTTGTTTTTGATGTAGTACATAGACCTCACCTGAACATCAACCTAATAATGGATAACTTAACTAGCCAACTTGTTAAGACTAAGTTTTTGATGTGCCATACATAGTTCTATTGATCGTTAATAATGATGCCACGTCTAGAGATAAATACAGTGCTCCAAGCATTCAGCATTAAAAGAAAATGGTGACGAGTGCAAATTGCCACATACATTGCTGATAAAGCACCTCTCTTTAACAAGGTGACAAGACTGCCCGGTCACCAGAATGTGCTTTTCCAATTAATATTACATTACCTCTTATGAATACAGTTTAGTCGAGACAGTCTCACGGAAATGATCACCACAAATCATAATTTTGGTTCTGAAAGTTTAGAAGGTTTGGATATCATTCGTTTCCAACTACCCGAAGCCGTTAGTCAATGTGTGATTTGTGCAGCTAATTCTCAGAGTAGGTGCGGTCTGTTGTTCGGTTTGTAAGGATCAGGCGCTGAAGTGCCACACCTGCGTGGCGACGGATGAGGAAGAATGTGACCTGCAGGGGTCTTTCACCTGTCCACGATATGCCGACGCCTGTTCGACCATCACAGGACCTGGTAAATATGCACACGTCACTGCTGCTGAGCAGGGTCCCCAAAGCACACCTCACACACAGGACCTGGTAAATGTGCACACGTCACTGCAGCTGAGCAGGGTCGCCAAAGCACACCCTCACACAGGACCTGGTAAATGTGCACACGTCACTGCTGCTGAGCAGGGTCCCCAAAGCACACCTCACACACAGGACCTGGTAAATCTGCACACGTCACTGCTGCGGAGCAGGGTCGCCAAAGCACACCTCACACACAGGACCTGGTAAATGTGCACACGTCACTGCAGCTGAGCAGGGTCGCCAAAGCACACCTCACACAGGACCTGGTAAATGTGCACACGCCACTGCTGCTGAGCAGGGTCGCCAAAGCACACCTCACACACAGGACCTGGTAAATGTGCACACGTCACTGCTGCTGAGCAGGGTCGCCAAAGCACACCTCACACACAGGACCTGGTAAATGTGCACACGTCACTGCTGCTGAGCAGGGTTGCTAAAGCACACCTCACACACAGGACCTGGTAAATATGCACACGTCACTGCAGCTGAGCAGGGTCGCCAAAGCGCACCTCACACACAGGACCTGGTAAATATGCACACGTCACTGGTGCTGAGCAGGGTCGCCAAAGCGCACCTCACACACAGGACCTAGTAAATATGCACACGTCACTGGTGCTGAGCAGGGTCGCCAAAGCACACCTCACACACAGGACCTGGTAAATGTGCACACATCACTGCAGCTGAGCAGGGTCGCCAAAGCACACCTCACACACAGGACCTGGTAAATGTGCACACGTCACTGCTGCTGAGCAGGGTTGCTAAAGCGCACCTCACACACAGGACCTGGTAAATGTGCACACGTCACTGCTGCTGAGCAGGGTCGCCAAAGCGCACCTCACACACAGGACCTGGTAAATGTGCACACGTTACTGCAGCTGAGCAGGGTTGCCAAAGCACACCTCACACAAAAGCGATAGATCCTGTTGTTCTGCTGTAGAGTGTGTGGTGTGCTGGATTACAGCTGCAATGAAGACCTACAGGAAGAGGGTTAGTCATCAATGCTCTGAAGCCATGCGAGTGTCATTTCATTTACAATGATTATTTATGCCAAATTTCTCCATGGGGCCTGAATTTCATCCATTTTAATCTATGGGGAGAAATCAGACAATATCTTGGAAACAATGAGCTATGGAACATAACTTTCGCAGAGTTTAGTGCCTTTTACAACGTATTTTCTTCGAATCTTAAATGGAGACGCCTTGACAGCTGGAATTCTCCATGAACATAGGAGTGATAAAGAACTGGAAACCAAGGACTTAACCCTTGAAGCGCCAAAGGCATCATTTGCCGCTCGCTGATACAATGAAATAAAATCAAAGCTTTTGAACACCTGTCATGTGGCGACTTGTTGAAAAGAGCTCCCGTGCGGGAGCTCTTTTCAACAAGTCGCCACTTGATAGGTTTTCAAAAGCTCAAGATATTCACATTTTCTAAGTGTTTGAAAATGGATTTCGGCACCCTAAGGGTTAAAACTCTCAACACTTAACTCTCACAAACCTGCAATGAACACAATGCTATTAAAGCACATTCTTTGTATTGAAGTAATTAAAACAGATGTCAAAATGTCACAAATTAGCTTCATTCACATTTTTACCCTTTTTAAACCGCAGTGCTTTCTGAACAGTCCATGAGACAGTGGATTTTGTACCAACTTGCCCTTTTGTGTTTTTTTTTTGCCCCTCCACACTAAATTCAAAGTGTCACAGAAACCTAGCTCTACAAATTCTGCACATCTCCTTCAAGTTGCTTTTAAAATTTTGAGGTCAGAACAATGAGTGAGTTTAGTTTTAGAGAATAGGATTTCATATATTGAGCCCAGTTTTAGCTTGTGTGTTTCTCCCCTCGGTGTAAACAGATATTACTCACCTCTATGTGCCATTTTCCATGTTTCTCTCCTATCTCCTCCCCGCTGGGTTGCTTGACCGACAGACACAGTGATGAAGTCCTGCTCCTACAAAGCCTTCTGTGACACGGCTCGTCATGGCAACCCAGACGTGAGGATGGAGTGCTGCTTCACAGAGAACTGCAATGGTCCCTATAGCGACTACAGGCGCGAGGAGCGCCGTAACACCGCGGAGACCCTGGGGTCCAGCCCCGCACTGCTGCTGCTGGCGTGCCTGCTGATCACCCTGACCTGCACGGGGATGTAGCTCCTCCACCTCACTGCAATGGCTCCATCCCTGCTGCACATCCGTGCTTGAGCAGGTCAACAGGCTTCCCTCAACTCTGAGCTTTCCCATCATGCTTTGCAGCTTGTCAGTCAGAAACTATTATATTCTCTATCTGACTTAAAGGTGTACTATGCAAGTCTGTTTACTTTCACTTACGTTGACATTCGAACTCAAACAAAACAGAGGTAGCCCGCCCCTCCCTCCCATAGTTCCCTCCTTCCCATGCTTCCATAACTGTCAACTCTTGTCGGTGATTGGCCGGGACGGTTTGTCATGTGATGGGGCACAGCCTGTGCCTTTTGTGTTTATTTGCGGTTTGTGTCGCCTGTGAGGTCTCCAGAGCCCGGGTTTTTTTTTTTACAGTGAATTTAGGGGCAGGCAGCTAGCGGATTGTGGAGAGATGTCGGCGAATTGAGACAAAAATATAATCGCGCAGAAAGTAAACAAACTTGCATAGTGCACCTTTAAAGTATCCATCCATAGTTTTTCAAGTACTCTGGGTGTATGGACTTCATTTGGCTGTGGCTAGTCATGAAAAGTCTAAGCACAGGAAGTCTTGTTTTGATAAGCCAGCAGTAGCATATCTTGGCAACCTAAGACTGCACAGACACCAGCAATGTCTTCTGACGCGGTAATATTCAGCAGCGTAGTTTACTCTGCCCTGACTCAGCACTCTATTCAGGTATGAAACCTCGGCAAATGACTTGCTCTTTAACATCACAAAGCCTAGTATTACTGCTGCATTAATATCAGGCAAGACCCATTTCATATGACAAATAAATGAGGAATTTATGAATTCAACAACATAGCCACAAAAATATTGCCAGATTGATACAAAAATGCTCTCCTAAGAGGGAATCAATTCCACTTATTCAATCTGAAAAACATCATATTGAAAAACTGAATGGTCCACCTGACCCGTTCAGAAGAAAGCGAAGACGAATCAGCATGGGGAAACGGCGTTTATGGAGAAATGCTTTCGGTTCTGTAGAGACGTTACTGGCAGTTATCACTGTTCATCGGAAGAGACGTCAGTGAACAGCTTTGACTGCACAACCCAGCACTCAAATTCAGGGCAAAATTCATTTTACAAACCCCAATTCCAATGATGTTAGGATGTTGTGTAAAACACGAATAAAAACAGAATACAGTCATTTGCAAGTCCTTTTCTACCTATACTCAATTGAGTACACTACGAAGACAAGATATTTAATGTTGAAACTGATAAACTTGATTGTTTTTTGGAAATTTTTGCTCATTTTGAATTTGAGGCCTGCAACACATTCCAAAAAAGCTGGGACAGGGGCATGTTTACCACAGTGTTATATCACCTTTCCTTTTAACAGCACTCAATAAGCGTTTGGGAACTGAGGACACTAATTGTAGCTTTGTAGGTTGAATTCTTTCCCATTCTTGCTTCATGCACGACTTCAGTTGCTGAACAGTCCAGGGTCTCTGTTGTCGTATTTTATGCTTTATAATGCGCCACACATTTTCAATGGGAGAAAGGTCTGGAATGCAGGCAGGCCAGTCTATTACCCGCACTCTTTTGCTACGAAGCCACGCTGTTGTTAAACGTGCAAAATGTGGCTTGGCATTGTCTTGCTGAAATAAGCAGGGATGTCCCTGAAAAAGACGTCGCTTGGATGGCAGCATATGTTGCTCCAAAACCTGTATGTACTTTTCAGCATTAATGGTGCCTTCACAGGTGTGCAATCTGTAAGTGCCATGGGCACTTACACATCCCCGTACCATCACAGATGCTGGCTTTTGAACTTTGCGCTGATAACAACCTGGATGGTCCTTCTCCTCTTTAGCCCGGAGGACACGACGCCCATGATTTCCAAAAACAATCTAAAATGTGGACTCGTCAGACCACAGCACACTTTTCCACTTTGCGTCAGTCCATCTCAGATGAGCTCGGGCCCAGAGAAGCTGGTAGCATTTATGGGTGCTGTTGATATATGGCTTCTGCTTTGCATGGTAGAGTTTTAACTTGCACTAGTAGATGTAGCGACAAACTGTGTTAGCTGACAATGGTTTTCCGAAGTGTTCCTGAGCCCACACGGTAATATCCTTCACAGAATGATGTCGGTTTTTAATGCAGTGCCGCCTGAGGGACTGATGGTCAAGGGCATTCAATGTTGGTTTTCGGCCTTGCCGCTTATGTGTAGAGATTTCTCCAGAATCTCTGAATCTTTTGATGACATTATGGACTGTAGATGAGGAAATCCCGAAATTTTTTGCAATTGCACGTTGAGAAACGTTGTTATTAAACTGCTGGACTATTTGCTCACAGAGTTGTTCACAAAGTGGTGAACCTCGCCCCATCCTTGCTTGTGAACGACTGAGCCTTTCGGGGATGCTCCTTTTATTCCTTATCATGACACTCACCTGTTTCCAATTAACCTGTTCACCTGTGGAATGTTCCAAACAGGTGTTTTTTGAGCATTCCTCAACTTTTCCAGTCTTTTGTTGCCCCTGTCCCAGCTTTTTTGGAACGTGTTGCAGGCAACAAATTCAAAAAGAGTGAATATTTTCAAAAAAACAAAGTCTATCAGTTTGAACGTTAAAGATCTCGTCTGTGTGTTGTACTCAATTGAATATACGTCGATAAGGATTTGCAAATCATTGTATTCTGTTTTTATTCACGTTTTACAGAATGTCCCAACTTCATTGGAATTGGGGTTTGTACTTCCATTTTCCTTAACTCTCAACTTCATGAAACAATTTTAAGGACAGTATGCTCATTTCATCAATACTCTCAGTGCATCATCAGGAATTGATAATTTGACGTGACTGAAGTAAATCCAATACTGAGTAATGCAATTCAATAATACACATATTTTCCTTCAGCAGTGTGGATGATGATGCATGCAAATCACTTTTTTACAAAACATTTTCCTTTATAATCAAAGCCACATCAAAAAGGTGATTGAAAAGAATGATTCAATACAATGTACTGCATTAAAGATGTGCGGCTCTCATTCAAATCAAGTTGTCTGATTTATGTGCTTACATTTTTTTTATTTGAAAACAATCAAATGAGGTGAACAAACTAAAATAAGCATAAGTAGCCTATTTTTGGCAAACAATAAAATAAATATTGACTCCTTTGAGCGATAGTTCAGCTCCTTTTCAAACAATATCAGTTTTTCTACAGCTCTAAAAGACATCACTTTACAGAAATATGTCTACATAATACAGACTCTGAAACAAAAATATCCCTCTACAAGAACCGAACTAAGAAGACATTCAGCTCAAGACCCGCCCGCAAAAAGCAACGTCCCCACCTAATGGTGGAAAGAGGTCCTGCGGTTAACTTTTTTACCCAAATGCAGTCCTGCTCGACAAGGCTTGCATTCACAAGGTGCATCTCAAAGCCTAGGCTACAGCCTTCGAAGGTTACATTTTTAGAGGTTGTCAATTCCAACAGCCAAACTGACATGACATCATTTCATCTCCATCAAATAGCTTTGGTTTAATCGAGTTGTCCCTGGTTTCCCTAACCCCAACCTTCACTCTAACCCCTAATCCTAAATCTAGCCCCAAACCTAACCCTAATCCTAAATTTAACTTTATTCCTAACCATAAATGTTAGTTTGGCGGATGGAAATAAGTGAAGACCCCTAAAAATGTAGCCTTCGTAGGATGCAGCCTTCGCTTTGAGATGCACCCAACGTCTGAGAGAGATTGCCTCTCTTCAGTCTTACCTTCAAACATCACTCATACCAAGAGTACAGCCATAATCCTAATATGTGCTTTAATATTTAAGTCTGGTGCCATTATCCGTATGATATAGTAATTTCAAATAAAGCCAGATTCAATCCCTTATTATATATATATATATATATATATATAGAGGCTCTCTGATGAGTGAGCCCGAGATATCAAATTTATGAAACAAAAATTACCGCTCAAGCATCATAAATTTGATATCTCCGGCTCACAAATTTGAAATCCTATTTATCCCATAAATGTCAACGTCGTATTAGCGTTAGCTTCTATTTGGCGGACTATTCAAGTCAATGGGACGAATAATTAGCTAGCTAGTATGCTAACGCTTTTCAACATTACATGAATAAATTCAAGTTTCTCCGATAACAGTTTCTCTTATAAAACTTATTTCTTTAATAGCAAAAAGCACTAGCATGCTAGCTAGCGAATTATTCATCCCCTTGACTTGAATAAACCGCAAACTAGAACCTAATGCTAGCAGTGGTTAACGACTACCAGCAGGAGAATTGGTAAAGTTACCGCATTTGCCAATAAATGAAATCTGACCAATCGCGACGCGAGGAAGTTGAATTACACGTGTTTAATACCAAACCTGTATCTCATGGGTTGTATCACACCGATTTTTCATCATTTATGGGATAAAGGGGTAAAATGTAACTGCACCTAGTATTATGAAAATTAAAAAAAAACATTTGCATGAACACACACCCATGACTGCTCTAGAGCTGATATTTTAAATCCAGATCCACAGTTCATATGGTTCAGGTGCCATAAAATGCTGTTGGATATTAAAATGTTACAGTGCAAAAAAATACATTCCAATTGTGAGGAGAAAATCTGAATCTGTAAGCAGATGGAAACAACTCAGCCACCCATATAGGAACTGTTTGATAAAGACAAACCATAATAAAGATACTAATTCATAAACATTCTAATCATAACTCTCATAATGGGAACAGCTTTAGCATCAACATCATGAAAAAACCACAATCTGTTGCCATTATATTGATTAAATAATAAGTTCATAGTTATCAATCATCATTCATGATTAGTATTTATTATTAATAAGAACAATAAGAAGAGGAAGAATAAGAAGAAAAAGAAGAATTCAATTGAATTGGATAAATCCATATTATTATTATTTTTTTTGCCCCAGCTGAGGTGTAAATGAAGTTCGCCTCAGTCTTCACCAGAGGATATCCTGATGCGCCCCCACAGGAAGTGACCTTTATACAGCAAAGACCACCTCAGCCGTGAATCCTGTCGTGTCCACAGGTCTGCTGGAAAATCACGAGTGTAACTTTGGAACAGGTTTGCAGTTGTGAAATTGTGGTTAACCCAGCGGATTCTATAAAAAAAGGGTCGTCGTTCTTCACTACAGGGGCCAGTGACGGCGCAGGCTTTCATAACACACTGCACTCTCCCCATAGACTCCTTAGATTAGGAGACCCGCACACGCTGCAGCCTGCTCCCACAGTCTGAGGAGCTGAGGTACAGCGGAACTGGAGCCCGATGTTCGTATCACCGGGTTCCCCCCCAACCCCGCCTCTCCCCGTCCGGCTCACGCCACTGACACCTCTCCGATCAGCGCGTCCTCGTCCAGTCCCGACGGCAGCCGTGAGAAGGAGAACGGGACGAACTTGACGCCATTCCCGCTGTAGAACTTGTTCTGGAACTCGACCCTGAAGAGAGGCAGAGTAAAGATGGAGCCCGTGTTAGGTGGAGCGCAGAGAGAGAACCTCGACGGGGGGGCAGTGTGAGGACAGGAGCGCAGGGGGGAGGAGAGAGACTCTGAGAGAGTGTGCTAGTGTACCTGCGAGGCTGAGCTCGAGTGTGTGTGTGTGTGTGTGTGTGTGTGTGCGCGTGTGAGACACTCACCAGTGCAGTCTGAGCGCGTGCAGGAAGGCGGACAGCCCCTCCATCAGCAGCAGGATGGAGACGGTCAGCACAGCGAACAGGCCGAATACCAGCGTAAGAACCACCGACCCGACACCATCATCGCCACGGAAACCTAGCCGCATCACCATCTCCCACAGCACCTCCGACAGCTCTGTCACACACACACACACACACACACACACAAGTCAGCGCATCTATCCTTGTTAGGACATTGCATTAACTTCCGTTCATTATGAACAGCCTAACCCTAACCCTACCCCTAACCCTAACCTTAACCACATCATACCTGACCTTAACCTTGACAAAACCTCAATTCACACCTGACCCCTAACCTCAACCATGACCTCAGAAATGACGTTTTGCCGTATTAGGACCAGGCTTTGGTCCCCATTAGGACTACAGTGTTCATACTAGAAAAGGTCCCCAATAGGTAACAGAAACGTGAATACAAAAGTACACACGCACACACACACACACACACACACACACACACACACACACACACACACACACAAACACACACACACACACACACACACACACACACACACACACACGTACTTAGGCCACCTTCGGGGTCGGATGACAGAACACCCCACTTTTGGGGACACCACTTTCTGAATGGTTTAGAGAGAAGCTGCCACCATTTTCAGATGTGGGACGATGCCCTCATTACCAAAATCAATTGATATTTTTGATTAAAACTTGTTTTTTCCAGTATGATTTTTTACCTGGAGTTTGGGGACAAAAATTATTTAAGCAACCTTTGGGGACTTGGGCTGTACACAAATATACTCAGTCAAAAAAGAAACTTCACACTCGTTTGGAGGTCGATAAGTTGAACATACAAGAAAAGTGGTTTTAAATAATGATTTAATTCCATTCTGTACCCATTAAGGACGGTGTACCATAAAAATCATGTTCATAATGTAACCAGTTCCACCGGAAATGCTACGGAAATGTAAGAGAGTAAAAATGGTAAGTTACAACTTGATGAAAGCATGTCAATAGCGCGTATGCCCTCCATGAGCGTTCACAACTGCGACGCAACGTCTCCTCATGGATTGAATGATGCGTCTGAACACAGCTTGGGGGATGCGTCGCCATAATTGAACCAACATGGCACCAAGTTCCTGCAAATTCTGTGGAGGGTTCCTTACTTGACGGAGTCTTCTGCCCAACACATCCCATACATGTTCTATGGGATTAAGGTCGGAGACCTTGAGGGCCACTCCATGACATTGATGCCAGCATTCCTAAGAAAATTCGCGTTAAATTGGCCGTATGAGGTCTGGCATTATCGTGTTGGAATGTCAGACCTGGGCCATGAGCTGCCATGAATGGCAAAAGCTCTGGAATGAGCACTTGATCTCTGTATCCTGCAGCAGTTAGGTTTCCTTGAACGACCATCAGTCGGGAACGGGCAGGACCATTAAAGGCACCCCAAACCATAACACTACCGCCCCCAAAACGGTCCACTTCCTGCACACAACACTGGGCGTTGCATTCACCACGTCTCCCCCAAACTCTAACTCTCCCATCAGCGAAGTGCAAAGTGAATCTGGATTCGTCACTAAAAACGACCCTATTCCAATCACGCTGAGTCCATCTCAGATGTCGTTGTGCCCAGAGAAGCCGTTGACGTCGGTGTAACTGGGTTAAAATTGGTCCACGATATGGCCGATGTGCATGGAGACGAGCAGTGCGCAGGCGATTACGTATGGTTTGGGCAGTCACACGACCTCTAAACAATTCATTCCTAGTGGATGTTGCAGTGAGAAATCGATTACGCAAATGACGTAAGACGATTTGTCGGTCTTCTGCTTGTGTCGTCACACGTGGTCTACCCGAACGAGGTCGGTCTGCTGTGGTGCCAGTTTGTTGGAGACGTGTCCGAAGATCATGGATAGTCCGTCGACTGCATCCCATAACCCAGGCAACGTCAGTGACCGACGTTCCCGTATTCAGCATGCCAATGGCACATTCACATTGAATGTTTGACAGTCGTGGCATTGCAAATCAACGGATAATTGACTGTAAGAACTTGTTTTTCCGAGATGTCACTCTACCGTGCTAACGTGGGCTCAATTGCACGTGTCTCATAAGGTCACGTGACTAGGAACACAAGGAAACATGCTTTTACCTTGATGTATGCTCGCACGTGCTGCATGCCTGTGCACATCGGAGTTGCTGTGTGTCATGATGTCTTTGACAATGCATTTACCCCTAATAATAATAATAATAATATCTCTTGTATTAAGTTTCAAGAAAATATTTAGAAATTTATGAGTGTGAAGTTTATTTTTTGACTGAGTATATTATTTCAGCAACCTTTGGGGACTTGGGCTGTACACAAACTCTGATAGAAGTCATCTTTGGGGTCTTATTTCTTGCAAGCCAGAGATTCCACACCTTGAGATTTGCCTTGCCTGAACCAACACAAAACATGTGAAGACAGTTGAATCTATGACAAGTAAATGCTACAACCAATGAGAAGGGGACCCACACGCAGGTACAAAACACAGGGAATAAGGTTTGAAGAGAATGATGTGACGTTTGTTGCAACCTCACTGATCTTTTATTAATAAAAAGGGCAATCATTACAAAATAAATTGGAAACAGATTGACAGAGACTCTCCAGCTCTGAGACTTGACCAGTGTCTCACATCTGCTGCAGCAGAAGCATCTAATACCTGACCACATAGATCTTATGACACTGAGGCTGAGGACTGAATACCGAACTTCCAGAACAACTGTTTCTGCCTTGGGATAAGCTGAGCATTTTAGTTTAAAACTCTAATGCTAAATCAATTTCATAATTGTGTTAATGAGGGGACAATTACCACACCTGAGCCAGTGCTGCTATGATAAGTCAACTGTGTGATACCTGATTTGTTTGCCACTGCACTGAACAAGGGTTAACAGCCCGAAACGTTTGCAGGCAATAAATTTTAAAACTTGGAGTGCTATCCTCTTTTCTTTCATTTCAGACATTCAGTGTAGGATTTAGCACCCAGTTTTCAACAATTGAGTTCAGCGCGTTTTTTGTCACTTTTAAACATGCCCCTGTCCCACCTTTTTTGGAAGGTGTTGCAGGCATCAAATTCAAAATGAGTGAATATTAAAAAAAAATTAAGTTTATCAGTTTGAACATTCAATATCTTGTCTTTGTAGTGTACTCAATTGAATATAGGTCGAAAAGGATTTGCAAATCATTGTATTCTGTTTTTATTCACGTTTTACACAACGTCCCAACTTCCATGTAATTGGGGTTTGTATGATTTATTTTTAAACAGTCTTTGTCCCCCAACACTTTTACAGCTCTCATCACAAGCAGGCATCTATTTATGCCGAAAACATTTTTATTTAAATTATTTGTTGATTTGTAACATTGTAGTTGTCTACAACTTTATTATTTATTTATATCGCAACTTTATCATTTGTTAACTTAATATAACATTAGCACATTAAAATGAGCTTGATGAATTTGTTTAAAGATAAAATGCTGCCTGCCATTATCACCTAAAGTCTATATTTTAAAGAAAAGTCAGCGTGTACATTCAGGTATTTAAATGCTTACCAGTAGAAAGGCACACTGAAAAAACTATACAGATATTTAAGATGTGAGTGAAGAAACACAGCCTAAGATTTTGGGTCTGCACATGTGCAGAACTGCTGAGCAGCACATCATGATGGGTGGCATAAATTAGCAGAACACCGGGTCTTCAGCATCATAGAAGAAATATAAATTAGCAGAACACCGGGTCTTCAGCGTCGTAGAAGAAATATTGTTTGATTGATTAATAAAAACAACTCAGAAACATAATATTGTAATGTAAATGACACAGCACAATGAATCCTGGATTGCTAAATGTCAAATTGAATATTATGGATTTATCCATGTGATGCTGAACCAAACAATTTTCTGTTTAATCCCTTTAAAAAGCATTAAGTTTAAACATTTTGAACATTTGTGATGTAATCACTTTAATAAACTTTATGTTTAACCACTTTTAAACATTTCTTAATTACCTCTAAATCTTTTTTTTTCTTTTTAACAATTTTTAAACATTTCTTAACTACCTTTTGACCTTTTTGGGATAACCACATTTAAACTTTAAACCTTTTATTTGTTTAGCCATTTCATCCTCCTGGGTTCGTTAATGTGTCCAGCAAATTTGAAAAAATTCGGATAAAAATTTTTCAAGAAAAGCAACATATTTGTTATATTTAATAACTAGGAGAGGAGATACACTTTTATCAGTAAGTTTATACACTTCCACTTGGGGCAGTGTGGAGGATTATACACTGATTGAGTAGGGGGGAGGGGCGAGGTACACACACTCACACACAAAATCTGAAAAAAGTCACTTTTGGGGATAGCGGCCATTTTAAGATAGAAATGCATGCTGGACCATGTAGTATACAATTATAATGAAATCTAAATGGGGACGGTAATTTTTGTCCCCAACTGGAAAGCCGTCCCCAATCAACTGGTGTGTATTCTGAAAAATGTCCCCAATTTTGGGGTAAGTCAACACACGCACACACACACAAATACACACGCGCACGCACACACACACACACACACACACACACAAATACACACACATACATATGTGAACACAGACACACGCATACACACATGCAAATGGCATTTTAGGTCCCTGAAATGGAGATTTTTTTTAATGCCTTCTAAAGTGAAGGTTTCTTAAACTCCGGCTTCAGTGTCAGTGCGGGCATGTAAAACGGAACGTTCGGGAAACAATGATGGTCCCAACTCAATTCGCGCAAGCTCACTTGCTTTTTGCAATGTCCTTCTCTGGCACTACAAAATTGTAAATGCAGACGGTACCGCCACCTACTGGCCGGCAGACTTGATTTGAGCATTCGTAGTCTTTGTTGCCGTCTCGTGTATGCAGATGTTTTGCAAGTGGAGGTTGTGTGGACATAATTTTTCTAAAAGTAGAGGGGGAATGTAAGCCTTCAGAGGAATATTTGTATAAGTAGCAAACAGCCTGAAACATGCACAGCTATCGCTCTCCAGGAGCAAGGCTCCCCACCTGTCCTGCACAGTACTCACGAGCATGGGCCAGGCTCAGTGCCCACAGTCGCAGGTAGGAGGCGCTGTTGGAGACGCAGCCCAGACAGAACTCTATGGTGTGTATGGCCTGGTGAAGGAGCACGTCTGCGATGGCAAACTGCCACAGAAACACAGAGTACAGTCAGTGTACGACACACAATTACATTACACAGACAGTAGAAACAGTCATTACATCATTGAGGAGACAAGGAAACCAGGAAATTGCATTAATTGAGTCAGTAAACGTGATCATTCGGTTACAGAGATGCTAATAAATGGCAGTTAAATGAAATCTGTGCATTATGAGACACAGGGAAACATCTTCGATTAATACAGTAGTGCTGAAATAGTTGAATGCAGTGAGAAATTGATATCCCTCGAACTACAGTCACCGTGGGAACTGAGACCACGGTATGGGTGTTAGTGACTCATTGAGGAGACCATCTGGTTAGCTGACGTGATGGGGACTGTGGTTGAGCATGCAGTGTTGCTGATGCCGATTTTGACTGTGGACATTTTTAACATTTGTTGATGCTGGTTATGGTTGCTGTGGACACCAGGTGGGATTTTGGCGATTTTGGGTACAGTAGGAATATTTAGTTCTGGTAGTCTGGTACTCATGGTGAGAGTGGCTACGATCATGGTGATTGTGATCAGAGTCATAATGGCTTGACATTAGATTCTGATTGTGCCAATTACGGCTGAGGTGGATTAAGTCGTTGTCCAGTTGAAACAGAGATGGTGGAGTCCAGTCATGGTCAGTATGGTTAGAGTCATGGTCGGGGTAGTTAGAGTCATGGTCAGCATGATTAGCATCATGATGGGTTCTGCTGCAGTCATATTGGAGATCATGGTGGTCACGGTCCTGTTTGTGCAAATCATGGCCATTGTGGTTTCTGCCAGAGACCTGGAGGTGGTGTGGTCTCGGCAGTTTGGTTGAGTTGTGCTGTTTAAGGTCATGGCCAGGATGGTCAAAGTCAAAGTTAGGGTAGTTGTGGTTGTGGCAAGTACGCTTCCCAGTCATGGTCGTGATGTTTTCTAGTCATAGTGACTTTTTTTCCAGTGATGGACAGGATTGGTTTCAAGTGATGGAAAAGGTGTTCCCAGTCATGGTCAGGATGGTTTCTAATGATGGTCAGGATGGCTATGGTCTTGGTCAGGACGATTATGGTCATGGTCAGGACGGCTATAGTCATGGTCATGATGGCTATGGTCATGGTCAGGGCGGTTATGGTCATGGGCAGGATGGTTATGGTCTTGGTCAGGACAGTTATGGTCATGGCCAGGACGGCTATGGTCTTAGTCAGGGCGGTTATGGTCATATCAGGATGGGTATGGTCATAGTCAGGACAGCTGTGGTCTTGC
This sequence comes from Gymnothorax javanicus, assembly GCA_029692085.1. Taxonomy (NCBI): domain Eukaryota; kingdom Metazoa; phylum Chordata; class Actinopteri; order Anguilliformes; family Muraenidae; genus Gymnothorax; species Gymnothorax javanicus. The sequence goes on along the minus strand of CM056194.1, from coordinate 101,136,924 downwards.
TCTGGGGGGCGTTTCCCGAAATCATATATGCTAACTTACATAGTTGGCCCCAGTGACTGTGAACAGACAAACTATGTAAGTTGCTTACTTAGTTAGCAACTTCCTTTTTGGGAAACGCATCCCAGGACGGTTATGGTCATTGTCAGGGCGGTTATGGTCATGGTCTCGGTCGTGGTGTGTTTGACCTCTGGCTGAGGCTCCCGGCCGGCGGAGAGGCCACTGAGACTGACCCCCTCCTCCATGTCCTGGGACACAGTCACAGAGAGGTCCTCCACACTGCTCCTCTGTACTCTCTCATAGCCCTGCAGGGAGACAGCCAGAGAGAGAAAGGGAGTGCGCATTACATCACTACACACACTATGCACACATTACATACAGTATACTACAAACAGTATATATGCACACTCTACCTCTGAGCTGTCATTCTTGTGTCAAGAGACCACAGTACATTTGTACAAGCAGAGAATGCACAACATACACTGCCCACAGAAAATAGAGAGTGCACACCATACCCCAAGCACACATACTAAACATGCCATTCTTTCTTCTTCACATACAACATACACGCCCCATACACACGCAACAGGCACTTCACATACGCACTATTCCAATACACAAGCTACATGCGTACACTGTGCCATACACTACATACTCGCAACACACGGTTATGTTACTCACAACCATAGGCTGTATATAAAGTTGGACGACATGTATCCGCTTCCTAGCGCTGTAGGGGGAAAAAAAAATAGAGGAAAAATATCCTTCATACAGATGTTGCCATCTTTCTCATTTGAAGCCAGGTCTGCGGGGTAGTGATCGGGGGGTTGAGCCACGGTATCAAGGTCCCGCCCTTACACCCACGCTACTGGTAATCAAATCCCCTGAACCTTTTCCGTCGCTCAACTGGTGTCTTCTGTATGCAGTAAACACTGCTCATCAGAGACAACAGCCCTGTTCTAGAATGACTGAAAGCTTGTTGAAGAATTCAATATTTTGGATCTTTTCCCATTTCAGTCGTCTGACGCTAAAATACGTTTGCAGCTTTCCTCGTCTTTGGTGGTTCGTGACTTTGCCAACGTCTGGCACTAGCTAGGTAGCTAATGCATTGACAATAGATAAGTAGCTAGCTAGATACCTCATACAAACCTAACAGAGCAGTATCAAATTGTGTACACTGTGTTCAATACTGGACGTAACTTTAAAAATCCGAGCCAGCTAACCTTTACAAATGAGGTAAATAGAGTCTATGGGTGAATAAACTCCACACTATCACAGGTTTTAACGTTAGTTCTAACTAGCTACCTTGCTAACGAGGGCGACCCTAATGAATCTTGATTTACTAAGGTTAGTAAGGTAGCTAGCAAAAATCTTTGGGTTACTTATGCTGGCAACAAAAATTGATCGTAAAAAGCCCTTTAAACAGAACATAACAACACTGCAAACAGCAGCTACATTACACTGTGCTCAAAGTGAAGAGCTTTTTGCCAACGATTTCAGTTGCCTGTCTACAGTGACCTCGTTACAACTTATAATGTAAAAACAACACATAATGTGAAAAGAATTTCTGTTAACACATAATGTAAACACTTTTAACGCATCATGTGAAAAATCAGCTCATAATGTTAAAAACAACGCATAATGTAAAATTTTTTTCTAACGCATAATGTAAAACATTTTGACACATAATGGAAAAGCATTTTCTAATGCAGAATGTAAGAACTTACCAACATGAATGTTAAACGCACTGAATATTTCCAGGGCGCCCTATCCCCTAGATCAGAATTCAATCTTCTGTCCAGGACAAATTTCGACCAATGAAATCGCCAAAAAATTTTGCTTGCTTTGGAGAGTACTGAACGGTAGTCAGATCCTGACACTATCTTGGCACTTTTTTGTACTCAGTCGACCATTTCTAGGGACAACAATAGACCTTATGACCAGTTCATTACCCAATCAGCAAGGTCCAAGGACCTTGTGCTCACCTCAGTGCAGTAATCTGATGAATGATGAGAGCCCAAGTGGCCAGAAAGTGCATGAAATATTTAAGTCTACATGGTCAATGACATTAGGCCTTCATACAGTGGTCGAAAAAGTCAAAATTTATATTTAGTCACCAGAGTATCCATTCAAATATACTCTACCTGGTAACATTGTCAAATGTCAAAACCAGAGAAGAAATAGAAAATATAGATTGATATCAAGAAGAGAAATTTCAGTACTCTATTTTATACAGGAGTGAGTAAGAGAACACTGGTCATTTTCAAGTCATAGCCCCTGGCAGCCATACTGGATGTCCAATCATGCCGAACTTGTGTGGCCTACACAGCTACAAACGATACGCAGATATCAAGTTTCAGCACTCTAGCTTATACAGAAATTAAGTAATGGGATATTGGTGATTGTCAGGTCATGCCCCCCGGAAGCCATATTAGAAGTTCGATCATGTTGAAGCTTGGTGTGTAGCCTTGGTGTAGTTAGATATGTACCTACATATTAAGTTTCAGGACTCTACTTTTTGCAGTAAGCAAGTAACAGGACATAGGTCATTTTCAGGTCATGGCCCCTGGTGGCCATGTGGATGTCCGATCGAGCCGAAACTTGGTGCATTGCCTCTACAGTTAGAGATGTACCCAAATATTAAGTTTTAGGACTCTAGCTTATACCATACGTAAGTAGTAGGACGTTGATCATTTTCAGATCATGCTCCCAGGTGGCCATATTGGATGTCCGATCGCGCCAAAAACTTGGGTGCGTGGCCTCTAAAGTTAGAGATGTATCTTTATCTTAAGTTTCATCACGTGTGCTCGCCCAGTTAGGGAGTAATTGGACGTTGGTGATTTTTAGGTCACGCCCTCTGGCTGCCATATTGGAAGTCCGATCGGACTGAAATTGAGCGTTTAGGTAGAGGTCCCCTTACGTGCGGTACCTTTCTACAAGGTTTGAAAGTCCCAGGTCAAGTAATAACAAAATGTGCCCCGATCGTAAAAAAAAAAAAAAAAAATCAAAGATTGACCTCTGAGATTATAAATATTTTAAAAGTTGATTTTCGGCATTTTCCACAAACTGACAATAAAGAATAATATATTTTATGCGAAGTACATTTAGCTTAAAATCGATTGCTTTATACCTCATGCTATTTTTCTCTACAAATTTATCGATAGATTCCAGAATTTCCCAACTGGTTCAAAGGTTTCACTTTTTCCGCGAGATTTACAACCTACCCCAATACACTGAAGCCAACTGAGTGAATTTTTTTCACTTCGTTAGTTCAACACAGTAGTCTTTAGCCAAAGGTGCTGGACCATTTTATACACGATAATCAGAAAAACAATTTAATGAAGCATAGTTTTGTGATTGAAGAAGGGATCCATCACGTTAAAGCTTTATGTTTGAGCCGTTCACTTTATGCAGTTTAGGTATTTACAACGAGGTCATGGTAATACAGGCTGCCCTTACCCCACACCCATTTCAGTGCAACATACATCCAATATCACATACTGATCAAGAAGAACATTTGAGTTATGATAATAAGAGTTATGAACATAATCTTTCTTTTCGGGAAACAAGATGCTTGTCCACCCCCAAACATAATGAATTCAAAGCAGTTTTTGTATAATTTTTTCATTTAAGCGAATTATAACCTAAGGGATAGGCCACCCTGGAAATATTCAGTGCGTTTAATATTATGTGTTGATAAGTTCTTACATTATGCGTCAGAAAATGTTTTTATATTGTGCGTCAAAATGTTTTACATTATGCGTTGAAAAAAAAAAATTAACATTATGCGTTGTTTTTAACATTGTTAGTTGATTTTTCACATATGCGTCAAAAGTTTTTACATTATGCATTAACTAAAAATCCTTTCACATTATGTGAGCCCCTAAGAACCATACCGGGCCATCCCGCACTTTTGGCGAAATTGAGTTGAGGTAGTCAGCATGTGCAGAAAACTAAGATCTACATTTCCTAAATGAGCCAACCCAATCTACCCACATGGATTGTTCATACAAGCAAACATCCTCTCTGCCACTGTACATATGCACTGCACTGCCTTAGCCATAGTGGACCATCCCACAACTTCCCATAATTCAATGTAAACATGGCGGCTAGGTATCTCACTGATGAGGAACTCCATCCTATCATCGATGATGATGGTGAAGTGTAAGATAATGGAGACCCACAGTTTGTCCCAAATTAATCAGAAGATGATGGTTCCGCTTCAGAAGGAGGTACCTTTCACTTTAAATGAAACAGAAGGGCATCAAAACCTGCAAAAAGAAGTGCATTACGAATTGTACATATCATGAGTTTTTAACAGAAGCAGTGTTTCCAGTTCCCAGATACTCTAGATGACACAGGAGGCTGGCAACTTTAAGTCCCATTTTCTCAAAAGTTGCCCAACATGGGTTGGCCCAGTATGGTTCTTAAGGGCTCATGTGTAGTTTTTACATTATGAGTTGTAACAGACCTGCTATAGAATGTTGCTAAACTACTGTAGCTAGCTCGCTGTACTTCTCTGCAGGTGCATGGCTGAAAACAGAAGATGACGCAATGTTCAGATTAAAGACCATTTTACGGTCAATTTTTGTAGGAATAGTAAATCACTATGGGTTACATTCAGTTGTACGGGGACCTAGCAACTTTTGCATGCGTAATGTTAACATTGAGGTTATCGATGGTTGCACTCCATCTCTATTCAATTCCCAAAGTAAATCAATAGGTGGCGGCTTCTCTAGGTGAAACTGTCAATCAAATCAGTCATGACTTTCCCTCCCCTTTTTATAGTATCCATTGAACATATATCAGCATGGCAAGAACTACTTTAGTTGACAGAAACCATCTCTGGAAAAACTTATTTGACACGTTCTTATTTTACCGAGACCTATGTCCCATTCACTAGCAGGGAGGGGACAGGCTTATAATTTGTATTGCAGCTAGCCACTAGATGGTGATCACAATGTTTTGGCCTCACTTTTGGGAACTGTTAGTTTGTCCATCTTTATATACAGTCAGTGCACACGACACACAGCACTCATCACTCACCACACACCACTCTCCACTAATCACTCATCACACACCACTCATCATACACCGCACACCACTCACCACACGCCATTCATCACTCACCATATAACACTCATCACACACCAGTCATCACTAACCACACATCACTCAATACTCACCACATGCCTCTCACCACTCATCACTCACTCACCACATACCTCTCATCACTCATGACACACCACTCATCACTTACCACACACCACTCACCACACACCACATACCACTCATCACTAACCACACACCACTCACAACATACTAATCACTCACCACACACCACACAACACTCACCACATACTGCAAAACTTTCATAAGTCATCACACACCATTCATCACTACCACACACCACTAACCACACATCACTCACACATACCACTCAGCACATACTCATCACTCACCACACACCACTCATCACTTACCACATACCGCAAAACTTTCATCACTCATCACACAACACTCATCACTTACCACACACCACTAACCACACATCACTCACACATACCACTCACCACATACTCATCACTGACCACTCATCACTCACCACATACTGCAAAACTTTCATCACTCATCAGTCACCACATACCACTCATCACTCACCACATACCTGTCATAACTCATCGCACACAACTCATCACTCATGACACACCACTAACCACACACCACTCATCACTTACCACACACCACTCACCATATACTCATCACTCAACACTCACCACACACCACTCATCACTAACCACACACCATTAACCACACATCATTCAGCACATACCACTCACCACATACTCATCACTCACTGCTCATCACTCACTCACCAGATACCACTCATCACTCACCAATTACCACATACCTCTCATCACTCACCACATACCACTCATCACTAACCACATACCACAAACTCATCACTTACCACACACCACTCATCACTCACTCACCACATACCACTCATCACTCACCACATACCTCTCGTAACTCATCACACATCACACATCACATACGACACACCATTAACCACACATGAATCACCGCATACCACACACCACACACTACGAACTCGCCAAACGCCATTCATCACTCACCACAGACCACTCATCGCTCACCACACACAGAATGTCTTACTCGGTACGATCCTTGACTGCGTCCTCCATGATGCAGCCAGTACTGGTATACAGGGCTCCCCAGCAGCAGAACTGGAACAGACAGCAGCGCTACCACCACCAGGAGTATCTGCACCACCATCTGCAGCGGAGATTAGGGGAGAGCACTGCTTCAGGGGAAATAAACTAATGATGGCATCTGCAGTAGAGAGCAATGGAAAGCACGGCCTCAGGGGAAATACACTACTGAGGGTATCTGCAGTGCAGAGCAGGGGAGAGCACTGCGTCAGGGGAAGTACACTGATGATGGCCTCTGCAGTGGATAGCAAGGGAGAGCACTGCTTCAGGGGAAATACACTAATGAGAGCATCTGCAGCAGAGAGCAGGAAGAGCCCTGCTTCAGGGGAAATACACGAATGATAGCATTTGCAGCAGAGAGCAGGAAGAGCCCTGCTTCAGGGGAAATACATGAATGATGGCATTTGCAGCAGAGAGCAGGAAGAGCCCTGCTTCAGGGGAAATACACTAATGATGGCATCTCCAGCGAAGAGCAGGGGAGAGCACTGCTTCAGGGGAAATACACTAATGAGGGCATCTGCAGTGGACAGCAGGGGAGAGCACTGCTTCAGAGGAAATACACTAATGAGGGCATCTCCAGCGAAGAGCAGGGGAGAGCACTGCTTCAGGGGAAATATACTAATGAGGGCATCTGCAGTGGAGAGCAGGGGAGAGCACTGCTTCAGGGGAAATACACTAATGACAGCATCTGCAGTGGAGAGCAGTGGAGAGCACTGCCACAGGGGATATACACTAATGAGAGCATTTGCAGTGGAGAGCAGGGGAGAGCACTGCTTCAGGGGAAATACACTAATGAGGGCATCTGCAGTGGAGAGCAAGGGAGAGCACTGCTTCAGGGGAAATTCACTAATGAGGGTATCTGCAGTGCAGGCCTCAGCAAAACATCACCACACAGCAGGGGTCACAGAGCTCAAACAGTAACTGCATGCAAATCTTATTAAAAAAATGTCCCAAACATGCCAGACTTCAGTCATAAATCATGTCCCAAACATTATGGTTCCTCCCAAACTAACACTGTGAAGCTGTCCCGATTGGGAGTGGGATTCACCTGGCCAGGGTAGAGGGCCGCATCGCTGCTGCTCTTCATGAGGAACATGTTGATGAAGTGGACCAGGACGCTGGGTGCCGTGCGGGAGTCTCGGACGGAGAAAGCCAGCCACTTATACACGATCATGAAGCCCAGGTATCCAAACAGGCAAACCAAGAAAAGCAGCTCCGGGAGGAACACCAGGTACACGTTAAACTTCTGCCGGAAGTGCCTGGGAGGGGTCAGCCCAAACGAAGGAAGGGCAGAGGAGTTTTATAAAGATTAAGTGGTAAATTCGTTAAGTAGACCATTACTGGGTTGGACCTCCCAGAGCCCCTGAAAAGCCTGAACCCTTTGTAGCATGGACTGAACAGGGCGATGGTCCCGCATGACATGAGAGCCTCACACAGTTACAGCAGATCTGTCAGCTGCTCAGTTATGCTGCCAATCTCCCATTCAACCACATTCAAATGCTGAAGTACTGAGTTCAAATCAAGTGACTGAGGAGGTCACTGGAGTTACCTCAACCCAGTGTCATGTTCGAGGTACCAGCTCGGAATGACCCGTTTTGTGAAAAGATGTGTACTCCTGCTGGAAGCAGCCATTATAAACTGATAGACTAAGATGGCCATTCAGCAGTGCACGTGGGTAGCAACAATCGCTTTCAGATGACGCTCAACAGGTATTAAAGGTGCACTATGCAAGTTTGTTTATTTTCTGCGCGATTATATTTTTGTCTCAATTCGCCAACATCTCTCCACGATCTCCAGCCGCCTACCCCTGAATTCACTGTAAAAAAAACTCGGGCTCTGGAGACCGCACAGGCATCACAAACTGCAAATATACACAAGGGGCACAGGCTGTGCCCCATAACATAACAAACCGTCCCGGCCAATAACCGACAAGAGTTGACAGTTATGGACGCATGGGAACGAGGGAACTATGGGAGGGAGGGGCGGGCTACCTCTGTTTCGTTTGAGTTCGAATGTCAACAGAAGTGATGTCAACAAACTTGCATAGTGCACCTTTAAAGGGCCTAACGTGCACCATTTTCTCCACTCCATTACACCACCACTGCAAAGTGAACCGTTGGCACAAGGAGGATAGATCACAGATTTATGCTGTTGACCCAAATTCTGACCTGACCTTTTCTATGTTGCAGCAAAAAATGAGATTTTTAAGACCAGGCTACACTTATACAATCTGTAACTGTCCAGTTTTGGAGAGCCTTTGCCCACTGTAGCCTGTTTTCTCTTCTGAGCAGACAGGACTGAAAGCTGGTGTGGTAACCTGCTGCAGGGGCCCATACACTTTAAGGTTTGGTGTGCTGTGCATTCAGAGATGCATAGCAATGCTGCAGCTCATGGTAATTTAATTTCCTGTTGCCTTCCTGTCAGCTGGTCCTGACGCCTCTTATGAACTATGTATTTTCAACCAAAGAACTGCTCCTCACTGGTCACGTATATTACAGCAGACATATTTTTTTGTTTCTTGCACCAAGTGTTCCCTGGTGCAATGGTAAATTCCCAACTTGGCTCTTTCAACCCACCTCTGAATCATCCCGTGATTAAATTGGCTATGAAAAACTCTCCCTCTCCATCTCCGCAGTGGAGAGTGCTCTGGTGCAAAATGTCTGCCATGCATGATGCAGGTGGGTGTTACATATTAGTGGTGGTGAGGTGAGATTGCAGCATATCACTGTAAATCCCTTTGCTGACTGGTTTCCCCATATTTTCCACTTGCACTCATGTTTATGTACTCAGCTGGTTAGCTTGAATGAGAAACATAACAGTAACAAGCAGAGGCCATTCAGCCAACAAGGCTCTCCAACGTTGCAACTAGGCATGCTTCAAAATTTCCCATTAATTACCAGCATATTACCATCAGTGACAGAGTGTAATTCCATGTGAAATCAACAGACGCCTCCCGGCTGATCATATAGGATTTTCCTCATACTTGATGTAAATGTTGCCATTGTACCCTACAACCAGTGTGCAAATTTTTTTTTGTTGTACTTCATTTTTCAGTTTCTTTAGTTTAAATCCATATCCCTGAAAATTTCAAGCATGTAGCATGAATTATTCAAATGTAATGACTTATGTAACTTAACAATTCTTTTAGAAACACTCGTTGATTGGGGCTACCGCGCCTTTTTAAAGACCCCATATCTCAGAGACTATAGAGGATACCAGCCAAAAATTTTGCAGACTTCTTGCTGGGTACAATGACACTGTTTACGTAAAGTATAAAGCTAATCCAAAATGGTCAATCAGGAGGCCTCTATTGATTTGGCACGGAATCACCCAGAAACCTAATTCACAAACAAATGTAAAATGTTGTAATTCATGTTGTGAAGATCAATTATCATCCATCTCTTCTGAACATCTTTGGCTTTTCCTCGAGTAATTGATGATAAAGGGCATGCACATCAACTCAATTGAAACTGGAACTGATGAAATGGCACAACAGTCCCTTCAGACTGAGATTAAATTTATGAAAAATCAATCTGTAAGCACAATTTTACTTAGCGACACTTATTAGTGGAGCAAATGACCGTTGACCTATGGTTTTCATAGAAAACACTTACAACATGAGATCATGACAATAAATACCATAAAATAAAAGAAAAGAGTTCTCTCACGTTTGAACTTAACTTATTACTATAAGTAGATTTTTCTTTAATTATTTATCAGTAATTATCATGCAGTTTGTCTCCTGACATTTAAGGCATGACAAAGTGCTCTGATTGCCAATCCAGTAAAGAAGAATGAAAGAAACCAAAGAGCATGCTTTGTTGAAACTAATGCTTTTGGTTTATGGGCAGTAAGAAACACTCACAAGTGGTTGAAGACACCCAGGACAACCCCAAAAGTCATGTGAAGCACCCCAAGAATGACCGACATCTTCATTTTGTAGGAGTTGAGGAAGGTAAGCCGATTTGATGCCATGTTCCAAATCTACGGGGCACAAGAGGAGAAACACAGAGCATATTTACATAAACAGACTAACTCTAAATAATACGAGCCCAAAAACTTGAAAGGCATGTTTTGCTCTGCAATACCTGCTTAACAAATTCAAATAAAGAATTAACTGCAACAATTAGTCAAAGCACATTAAACTGGTTATCTTAACGGGAAAGTGCAGTTGATGACTGTAGTTGGTAAGCCAAAAGCCCTTTGACTGTGGCATCCCTCAAGGGAACATTCTTGGTCCTATAATCTTCCTATTAAATGTGAATAATATGAAACCTGCCTCTTTCTGTGACCACTTCCTTTAGGCTGCCAATCCTGCTTTGCTTATATCACACAAAAGAAAACAGTAATAAAACACACTGAGCGCTGAGCTTCCGAAAATAGATGGCCAATTTAGAATAAGCTTCCTCTTCTTTTGACAAGACTGAGTCATTCTCATTTGGATCCTAGAATAAACTAAATACATCACCTGGTTTGAAAGTTTTATTTGGTGATATTGATAATTGATAAAGCATCAATAAATTACCTTAGATTTACTCTTGATTACCATCTGTCCAAAAAGTATGGCATATAGAGTGCATGCTAAGATTAACCATAGAATTTGCTGAATGGCCATAATATCTCGGTTCTTGGACATTGTGATTTATGAAACACAGGCTGGAGCCCTAATCCTGTGTCATTCTGATTATACATGTAGTTATGCATGTTGTTCCAGCTTTGGCAGAGCCCTAGATCCCTTCAAAATAAACTTCAGACTTCCGGAAATGAACTGAGCACAATTATTTTGAAACTTCTTGCCTGCACTCACTTAGAGAGGGGTATATACCAGATAAAAATTAGTCTTGCGCACTAGACTGGCTGAGGTGCTCTGCCCATTTATCTTGGAAAATATTACAAACTTGTTAGAGATACATGACTTCTAGATTTATGTCCTGTGTGGGCAAGGATACCAGTGTGTACACTCCAGCATTTCTGTGGAATAAATGTCCAAAAAGGCTGTTTAAAGCCAGTACTAAAATTGGCTCTGGACAGGTATGATAATGCAAATGAAACTGTAGTTTTTTTTTTTTTTTTTAACAATACACCCCATTACAAATGAACCACAAAAATAAGTTTTTGGGATTTCTTCCAGATGCATCTCAAAATGTTTTGATGTTTTGCTAAATTATTTTTTTATGATGTGAATTAAGTAATAAGCTTTTCTGCACTCGAGTCATCCTTGACAGATTTCGGATTGGTACTTGATTCTTGCCAAAACATTATCTCATTTTTTTTTCTACGTAATTATTAAACCTAATCAATCAATTACTTGACCTAATTACATATGCAGATTTGTTGCTAACATCATAGTGAAAGAAAAGGCTAAGATGACACCTGTATGTCTGATATAAATGTGAACAGGTGTGTAAACATGAGAAAGGATTTTCTGTGGATCAAGCAGAGCAGGTACTCACTGGATCAATGCCGAATGGGTAGGGACCATTGAACACACCGGTCACATTGGGATCAAGGGTCAGCAGGGAGTTCGTATAAAGAGTTTCATTCCTTAAGAAGAGAAATGTTCAATACAAACATCTTTTCAACCAAAAACCAAAACTCACATGAACTAGACGGCAAGTACACTTACACTCGGGCTACCCTGCCTCCATTAATCGAAAGTAAAAACTTACAGGGGGTAAAGTTCCATCGCTTGTCAAAACTCAAGAAAAAAAAGAACTCAATTTCCAATTCTCGACGTAGACGATAGATATAGAGGATCTTACACCAGTGGGCGTGTCATATGAAAGTTATGAAACAAAGTTGAGTAAATTTTGCGTTTATTGCAAGCTTTAGCGAGCAACAAACCCAAAACTTACTCAACGAGTTTCGTAACTTTCATATGACTCGACCAAGAGTGTAAGATTCTTCTTATCACAAACTGAATCATGCAATTTAATAGAAAACAAACATTTTTCAGTTTGCGCCATGATGGTAATTCCCTTTATGTTTGCACTAAGCTAATGTCATCACTCTAATACCCCGTAAGTCACTGAGTCACAGACATTCGCAGTTGAACTACCATGTCTGTAAATTCACAGTCAACTGAGTAGCTAGCTAGCTAACAAACTAATGTTACATAATGGTTATGGAAAGCTACTCAGTGTACTCGGGCTAGCTAGCTCAGTAACGAGAACTTCATTATGAGAGTGATACCACAGTGCTGAGCCATACCAATTTTACCCAGGTTACAGTTAGTATTCGGTTTGGCTAAATATTAAGAGGTTGACGTAACGCTGAGCGATTTTTTTTTCCACGGTCTCAGCCAATGAAATTTTTGCATAAGTGATATTACCCTAGGGTAGTATCAAAAATATGTTGTGAGCTGGACTATGGGAAAAGTACCACAGTTAAGTGATAAAGACAGAAAGACTGACAGACAGATAGACAGACATATATGGATGGATGGACGGATGGATAAGCGAAAAGAAACCTGGACACCAGCTGCCTCACAGGTAGCCCTAGTGACAAGGGCAAAGAGAACGAGGATTTGCATCTTGAATCCAGAATCTGGGCGTTTCAGCCCATACTTACACATACACTGAACAAAAATATATACGCACTAAGTGATTTTTTTCCAATTATTTTTTATCAATCGGGAAATATTTCAACAAAACAATAATTATTTTATTCTTGCCTTAATATTCAAGCAACAGAGACACGACTAACAATTTACTGAACACAATTCATGAGTTATCACAGCCTGAACCCAACAGCGGTCAGGGGGCAGAGTTCACAGCACTCAGTAACGAGTGTGTCCACCATCGGCATCACATAAAGCGGTACACCTCCGGCGCATGGAGTTCACGAGGTTGTCAGTAGTGGCCTGTGGAATGTTGTCCCATTCCTCCTGCAGTGCAACTCGAAGCTGGCATCAGCATGACGCTCGCCCACGCGTCGCCATACGCACTGTCTGCTATCAGCACGCTACAGTTGGAATCGCGATTCACCGCTGAATGACACCGTCCTCCACCGTGCAAGCGTCCAGCGAAGGTTACGGTTCGCCCAGTCGAGTCTGTACCGATGACGGACGGCGGTCAGGTCAAGACCTCGGCGCGGTCGGCGGGCTCGGAGGTCTGCCTCCCTCAGGCGGTTTCGGACAGTCTAAGCTGATATCCGCCTGTTGTGCAGTCCGACGGTCTCGTCAGCTGTCCTGGTGGCCGGTTGGAGCCGATGACGGAGGTGCTGGAGCCGCATGGGCCGATCCTGTGTGGGCGTGGTCACACGTGGTCGTGGGGCATGTGGACGATTCACAGTGCTGCCGGTCTCTCTGAACAGATATCCCAGCATTCAGCATGCCAATGGCACGCTCCCTCATGACTTGTGACATCTGTGGCATTGTGACTTGTGACAAAAGTGCACATTTTGCAGTGGCCTTTTATTGACCCTGGTCCAAGGAGTACCTGTGTACTGGTCACGCTGACTGACCAACTCCATGTTATGCTCTATGCAGCTCAGGGGTGGAATAACTCAGTGAGTGAGTAATCTCACAGAGAGTGGTCAATGAGAAGTAGGTCATCAGAATTGAGCAAAACAAATCATTCAGTACACCAATAAACACTATTTGTGGGCATATTTCATTATAGGTCAATTTAACTCAGCATTTTTGGTTTGTGCGTTTATATTTTTGTTCAGTGTATGTATATGGATGCATAGATGGAAGCATGTCCCGGTGAGCATATTTTTGCTCTAATGGCAAGCATTAGGGCCTTAAAAAATATTTCAGATCCACTGAAGTGTGCATGCGTCCTGCACGCGACCTGTGTGTTTGTTAGTTATGCCAGTTTAATGGAGCTGTATGAGAGTACGGTACATGAATGCGTTTCGTGCGTACATGTGTGCCTGAAGTTTGAGCATGTGTGTTATGTTCACACTCACGTCCACTGCAGCTGCGTAAACATGGCTCTGACGCTCCAGCCGGAGGCGAAGATGCTGAGCGGCTTGGAGAAGCACTCGTTGTAGATGAGTCCCGTGTAGATGGAGAACAGTCCCATCATTAGGATCATGTAGCGTCCTTCAAAGAACATCTTCCAGATCTAGCACATAATGACACCGTGATGTTTAACGAACAATACCCGAGAAAAACTAACAGGAGTTATCCAACTAATGTAGGGTGACCAGATTTCCTGAAACTAAAACTGGGACACTTTGCGCGTGACCGTAGTGCGCGTGCATGTGAGGTCAGAGACGCAGACATTAGGCTCAATTTCAGCACGTAGGACTACTGCTCACAACTTAGCCTAATGGGGAAAAAATCATGTATGTTTTTGGTAGGCCTATTTACACATTTAAGAGAAAATATGAAAAGACATTGAATGAGTTTCGTGTGGGACTATCTTTATTTTTAGGAATTAGCCTGAGGCTGAAGAAAGTTTTGGAAAATACACCAACTGAACGTTTTTTTTTTTTTTTTTTCGGAAACGCGAACCCAGGAAATTGGTCTTAATTTTGACCATCCAAGGAAATGGTGAGCGGAACTCACGTTTAGTTTATGTGAACAAGTTAAGATGCTCAGTAAAATGCAGTGTGTAACTGTACGTCTCGCTACTTGACAGTCCATGCTGGCCCAAGTGAAGATTTCTGGTTTGGCTGAAATGAGACCAATTTGCTGCTGACAGACGGTGAGCAAAATGATTGCAAATTACCGGAGACATGATCGTATGACGTATGATTAAAATGTTTGTTTTGATGTAAATAATTTACTTGTGCCTGTTTGTCTAAACAGGCTAGGCTCTTTAAGCTGAAAAATTGAACTGGATGGCGAGCCAAAGAAAGAGGACTGTGTACTGTGCCAATTAAAAATTTTTTTTTTCCAGTTCGATGCCCAATGAGTGTGACTTACCTATAACATCTTCGTTTAAAACTTCAAACGCATGAGGTTTAATGAAGCATGAATGCCGCTCTAAAGGTTAGACAGTGTACTACAACACTGTTGATTTAAAGGCCTTATTATGTGTTAAGTATTCCGTTGTGTTATTTGTACAAAGTAACGTTGCTGGCGTAGCCTACGTGTGTAGCCTAGCCTACAGTCAACTGACACACACACACACACACACACACACACACGCACACATTGTTGAAATCATATGCTGGATGCTTTATTCTTTCTAAGTGTTTTTTATTTTTGATTGGGATATAATAAGACCAAGTTGGCTATGTAATCGCTGACAACAGGGTACATTTCATAGTGGTCGGTGGAAACCGGGACATTTTAGCATCCCAACAGGCTTTTGTCGGGACTCAAAAACGCAACTCAAAATCGGGACTGTCCCGGTAAAACCGGGATGTCTGGTCACCTTAAACTAATGACCAGATCCAGCACACAGGATAATGACACCATAGCGCTGGATGAACGATACCTGAGAAAAACTCACAGGAGGTATACAACTAATGACCAGGGCCAGTTTTCATAAACCGTGCGCAAGTTACGTTGCGCGTAGGCTTAAGTACGTCGGAGCAAAGTACACGCGTAAAGGGGTATTCAGAATCGATGTGCAGGGCTCCACTTAGCTCTGACGTGCATAAGCGGCAAGACTGGGAAACACCCTCGCAGTAGTCCCTTAAGCGGAAAAAAAACAAAAAAAACAAAAGTGGAACTATGTGAAACGTTTCACTTCAAACACTGTTTGTTAGTCTAGCCATATACAGTCGAGGACAAAATTATTAGCCCCCCTATGAAATTTGAAGTTTCTTCAAGATTTTCCAAAGTACTTTTTTAACGAAGCAAGGAATTTTCAAAATAGCATTTCTGAACATACTGGTTTTCTTTAGAAGGCACAAATTATTTATATTTGCACACCAAAACAGAACGATTTAAGAAAAAACTAAAATGACCAGGGACATTATTATTAGCCCCCGTTAAGAAATGACCATTTATTAAGTCATTGCACAAACCACTTTTGTGCAATGATGTACTTTAACTTCACAAGTGATGTGCTTAAAGGTGATCAGGTGAATCAGGTGATATCACTCAACAATTAAGTTAAAACATGGTATAAAAGCCTCAGTATGGGTCACTGAGCTGTCAGTTGAGAAAGCACCATACTGAAAACTAAAGAAATCAGTTTGGACTTGAGAAAAAGAATTATTGATGCACACAAAGCAGGAGAAGGATATGCAAAGCTATCCAAGTGTTTCCAAGTGTTCAGAACTGGAGTGAGAAGTATAATCCAGAAATTCAAAGACAGCCACACAGTACAGAACAAGCCTGGCAGAGGTAGGAAGCGAAAGATTTCAAAGGCCCTGGAAAGAAAACTAGTGAGAGATGTGTCTAAAGACCACAGAACAACTGCCAAGACACTGGTGAATGACTTGGCCACGTCAGGAATCGCAGTCTTTAAGAAGACAATCACCAGAGCTCTGCACAGGAATGGACTGCGAGGTTGCAGACCAAGAAAAACTCCACTTTTGAAGAAGAGACAGCTTCAAGCCAGACTTAAGTATGCTCAGGACAACCTGGAGAAAGATTATGCATACTGGAAGCTCTTTGGCCATAGAGACACTGCTTATGTTTGGAGGGAAAAGGGAGAGGCATATAACCCAAAGAACACCGTCCCCACAGTGAAACACGGTGGTGGGAGTATTATGCTGTGGGGATGCTTCAGTGCATCTGGAACTGGAAATCTTGTCAAGGTGGAAGGAATCGTGAACAAAGGTAGATATGTGAAGATTTTGAAAGAAAACCTTTAGCAGTCAGCAGTAAACTCGGTCTGGGTCGTCGCTTCATCTTCCAGCATGACAACGATACAAAACATACGTCTCTCTTGGTGAAGAACTATCTCCAGAAGACCAAAGTGAATGTAATTGAGTGGCCTGCACAAAGCCCTTACTTAAATCCCATAGAAAATAAGTGGGGTGACCTAAAGAAGAACATCCATGCCAGAGGGCCATCAAATCTGGAGGAGCTTGAGAGATTTGCCAAAGAGGAATGGGCTGGGATTCCTCAGAAGAAGTGTCAGAGACTTGTTGAAAACTACAGCTAATGACTGCAAGCTGTTATCCAGCAAAAAGGATACACAATTGACTATTAGGACCCGGGGGGCTAATAATTTTTAAGCTGGTAGTTTTTGTTTTTTGCAGAACATTTTCATTTCTGTGTGCAAACTAAAATAATGTAAGCATCCAAAATAAAACAGGGATGTCTAAAATAGCTGTGTTAAAAATGTGTTGCTCTGTTTAAAAGCACTTGGGAAATGCTTCTAAAACAATGACATTTTTGTAGGGGGCTAAAAATTTTGTCCTCAACTGTAGCACGCAGGATAACGACACCGCTGAACAAACAATACCTGAGAAAAACTCACAGGAGTTACACAACTAATGACCAGATCTAGCACACAGGATAATGACACCATAGCGCTAAACGAACAATACCTGAGAAAAACTCACAGGAGTTATACAACTAATGGCCTAATCTAGCACACAGGATAGCGACACCATAGCGCTAAATTAACAATACCTGAGAAAAAGTCACAGGAGTTGCACAACTGATGACCAGATCTAGCACACAGGATAGCGACACCATAGCGCTAAATGAACAATACCTGAGAAAAACTCACAGGAGTTATACAACTAATGGCCTAATCAAGCACACAGGATAGTGACACCATAGCGCTAAATGAACAATACCTGAGAAAAACTCACAGGAGTTACGCAACTAATGACCAGATCTAGCACAAAGGATAATGACACCATAGCGCTAAATGAACAATACCTGAGAAAAACTCACAGGAGTTATACAACTAATGACCAGATCTAGCACACAGGATAATGACACCATAGCGCTAAACGAACAATACCTGAGAAAAACTCACAGGAGTTCTACAACTAATGGCCTAATCTAGCACACAGGATAGCGACACCATAGCGCTAAATGAACAATACCTGAGAAAAAGTCACAGGAGTTACACAACTAATGACCAGATTTAGCACACAGGATAATGACACCATAGCGCTAAATGAACAATACCTGAGAAAGAGTCACAGGAGTTACACAACTAATGACCAGATCTAGCACACAGGATAATGACACCATAGCGCTAAAAGAACAATACCTGAGAAAAACTCACAGGAGTTACACAACTAATGACCAGATCTAGCACACAGGATAGTGACACCATAGCGCTAAACGAACAATACCTGAGAAAAACTCACAGGAGTTATACAACTAATGGCCTAATCTAGCACACAGGATAGCGACACCATAGCGCTAAATTAACAATACCTGAGAAAAAGTCACAGGAGTTGCACAACTGATGACCAGATCTAGCACACAGGATAGGGACACCATAGCGCTAAATGAACAATACCTGAGAAAAACTCACAGGAGTTATACAACTAATGGCCTAATCAAGCACACAGGATAGTGACACCATAGCGCTAAATGAACAATACCTGAGAAAAACTCACAGGAGTTACGCAACTAATGACCAGATCTAGCACAAAGGATAATGACACTAAATGAACAATAAATGAAAAAACAATACCTGAGAACGAAAACTGAGAAAAACTCACTAATGACCAGATCTAGCACAGGATAAGTTAAATGAACAATACAACTAATGGCCTAATCTAGCACACAGGATAGCGACACCATAGCGCTAAATGAACAATACCTGAGAAAAAGTCACAGGAGTTACACAACTAATGACCAGATTTAGCACACAGGATAATGACACCATAGCGCTAAATGAACAATACCTGAGAAAGAGTCACAGGAGTTACACAACTAATGACCAGATCTAGCACACAGGATAGCGACACCATAGCGCTAAAAGAACAATACCTGAGAAAAACTCACAGGAGTTACACAACTAATGACCAGATCTAGCACACAGGATAATGACACCATAGCGCTAAACGAACAATACCTGAGAAAAACTCACAGGAGTTATACAACTAATGGCCTAATCTAGCACACAGGATAGCGACACCATAGCGCTAAATGAACAATACCTGAGAAAAACTCACAGGAGTTACACAACTAATGACCAGATCTAGCACACAGGATAATGACACCATAGCACTAAACGAACAATACCTGAGAAAAACTCACAGGAGTTATACAACTAATGGCCTAATCTAGCACACAGGATAGCGACACCGTAGCGCTGAACGAACAATACCTGAGAAAAACTCACAGGAGTCATACAACAAATGACCAGACTAGCGCACAGGATAATGACACCATAGCGCTAAACGAACAATACCTGAGAAAAACTCACAGGAGTCATACAACTAATGACCAGATCTAGCACACAGGATAATGACACCATAGCGCTAAACGAACAATACCTGAGAAAAACTCACAGGAGTCATACAACTAATGACCAGACCTAGCACACAGGATAATGACACCATAGCGCTAAACGAACAATACCTGAGAAAAACTCACAGGAGTTATACAACTAATGGCCTAATCTAGCACACAGGATAGCGACACCATAGCGCTAAATGAACAATACCTGAGAAAAACTCACAGGAGTTACACAACTAATGACCAGATCTAGCACACAGGATAATGACACCATAGCACTAAACGAACAATACCTGAGAAAAACTCACAGGAGTTATACAACTAATGGCCTAATCTAGCGCACAGGATAGCGACACCGTTGCGCTGAACGAACAATACCTGAGAAAAACTCACAGGAGTCATACAACAAATGACCAGACTAGCGCACAGGATAATGACACCATAGCGTTAAACGAACAATACCTGAGAAAAACTCACAGGAGTCATACAACTAATGACCAGATCTAGCACACAGGATAATGACACCATAGCGCTAAACGAACAATACCTGAGAAAAACTCACAGGAGTCATACAACGAATGACCAGACCTAGCACACAGGATAATGACACCATAGCGCTAAACGAACAATACCTGAGAAAAACTCACAGGAGTTGTACAACTAATGGCCTAATCTAGCACACAGGATAATGACACCATAGCGCTAAATGAACAATACCTGAGAAAAACTCACAGGAGTTATACAACTAGTGGCCTAATCTAGCACACAGGATAATGACACCATAGCGCTAAATGAACAATACCTGAGAAAAACTCACAGGAGTCATACAAGGAATGACCAGATCTAGCACACAGGATAATGACACCATAGCGCTGAACGAACAATACCTGAGAAAAACTCACAGGAGTCATACAACGAATGACCAGTTCTAGCACACAGGATAGTGACACCATAGCGCTAAATGCACAATACCTGAGAAAAACTCACAGGAGTCATACAACGAATGACCAGATCTAGCACACAGGATAGCGACACCATAGCGCTGAACGAACAATACCTGAGAAAAACTCACAGGAGTCATACAACTAATGACCAGACCTAACAAACAGGATAACGACACCATAGGGCTGAACGAACAATACCTGAGAAAAACTCACAGGAGTCATACAACAAATGACCAGATCTAGCACACAGGATAGCAACACCATAGCGCTGAAAGAACAATACCTGAGAAAAACTCACAGGTGTCATACAACGAATGACCAGATCTAGCACACAGGATAATGACACCATAGCGCTAAACGAACAATACCTGAGAAAAACTCACAGGTGTCATACAACGAATGACCAGATCTAGCACACAGGATAGCGACACCATAGCGCTGAATGAACAATACCTCAGAAAAACTCACAGGAGTTATACAACTAATGACCAGACCTAACAAACAGGATAACGACACCATAGGGCTGAACGAACAATACCTGAGAAAAACTCACAGGAGTCATACAACGAATGACCAGATCTAGCACACAGGATAGCAACACCATAGCGCTGAACGAACAATACCTGAGAAAAACTCACAGGAGTCTTACAACGAATGACCAGATCTAGCACACAGGATAGCGACACCGTAGCGCTGAACGAAAAATACCTGAGAAAAACTCACAGGAGTTATACAACTAATGACCAGATCTAGCACACAGGATAGCGACACAATAGCGCTGAACGAACAATTCCTGAGAAAAACTTACACGAGTCATACAACTGATGACCAGATCTAGCACACAGAATAGCGACACCATAGCGCTGAATGAACAATACCTGTGAAAAACTCACAGGAGTCATACAACTAATGACCAGATCTAGCACACAGGATAGCGACACCGTAACGCTGAACGAACAATACCCAAGAAAAACTCGCAGGAGTTATACAAGTAATGACCAGATCTAACACACAGCATAAACACACTGTAACGCTGAACGAACAATACCCAAGAAAAACTTGCAGGAGTTATACAACTAATGACCAGATCTAGCACACAGGATAATGACACCGTAACGCTGACCGAACAATAACCGAGAAAAATTAACAGGCGTAATGCAACTAATGACCTAATCTAGCACACAGGATAATGACACCGTAACGTTGAATGAACAATACCTGAGAAAAACTCACAGGAGTTATACAACTAATGACCAGATCTAGCACACAGGATAATGACACCGTAACGCTGACCGAACAATAACCGAGAAAAATTAACAGGCGTAATACAACTAATGACCTAATCTAGCATGCAGGATAACGACACCGTAACGTTGAACGAACAATACCCGTGAAAAACTCACAGGAGTTATACAACTAATGACCAGACCTAGCACACAGGATAATGACATCACGACGCTGAACAAACAATACCCGAGAAAAACTCTTGGGAGTAATGCACCTAATGAAAACAATCGTTTTTAAAAATTACATTGAAATTACATCTCAATAACACAGCGACAATAATCCAAATCCCTGAGGATGTACCATTACAATCTAATACCCAGATTTGGAAGTACATAAAAAATGGCTCACTCATCAGAAACCATTCATTCTATCTTAATGTGAAAAGAACAGCCTTTCTGGCCATAAGCGATGCACTCCCGTTGCAGGACCACTAAAATATAATCAGTGCCAGAATAATTTAGGAGAATATCTACTAATTGCGATGCCTTAGTGAGTGCCATAATTTTTCAATTTCATTTAAATTTTTCGCAAATGGCAACCTTGGAGAAGAGTGCTAGCACAGCTCTGCGGTCTGATTGGTTCACACAACATGATTGACAGCACAAGGTCGCTCCATCCATCCCCGCCCCTCGTACCTCATTCCTGCTCCGCTTCACCTTTGGGTCCTTCTCGCTCAGAACCATCCAGAGGGCGAACAGCATCATGATGACGCCGTGCCCCAGGTCTCCGAACATCACCGCAAACAGGAAGGGGAAGGTGACGATGGTGTAGGGAGCTTCCAGAAAACACACACAAATACGGGATAAAGGCACTCTGAGAGACGGAGTGTGTGTGTGTGTGTGTATGTGTGTGTGTGTGTGTGTTTTTCTGCAAGTGTGAGTCATTGTGCACCAGGCTGTGTGTGTTTGTACAAGTGTGTTTGTACGTGGGAAAGACCGTCAGTGTGAGTGCCTGCATCAGCGTATGCAATCACATGTGCATGACAGAGTGTGTGCACAAGCAAGCGTGTGTATGTACAGACACTGCATTGATCATATACAGTATGTGTAGCAGCTGGATGGGCGGAGGGGTTTCTTCGAATATCTGGCTCATTAAATCCACCATCATCAGGTACCAGAATATTGTTATGCCAAGATTAGCGAAGCATTTTAAAGCTTACAGCACATTAGCACAGACAGCTTGAAATGAGGGAAGCACAGTTCATGCCAGGTTCTCAAAAAAAAAAAAAAGAAATAACAAAACCAGCACAGGCAACAGAGGCTTTGAAATTCACCCTAAAACTGGCCCGGCTGGCTCCTCATGCCAGTCCAGCAGAGGGCGCCAGACCTGCATGCTCTCACCTGGGTTCACCTCCCGGTAGCTGCCCACCCCATAGGCGTCCACGATGTTCTGGAATCCCGAGGTGAATTTATTGGTCCTGAGGAGTGTGGGGGGCGTCCCATTGCTGGGGATCCGGTTCACGAAAGAAGGGATGTTGGCACCACTTTTTTTCTCTGCAGCGATAAAGGATAAAATAATAAATAGCTTCAATGTGGGCTGAAGAGAATGGTGACAGCACAGTATCTACTCAACGTTACACAGAGGAACATGTCGAATCAGCAGAGGGTGCTGTAATGGTGCTCACTGTGAGCCTAGACTTTACAGGGATGGACAGTGGGGGGGAGATGCAAGATCTTGGATAATAATGGGAGGAGCTTCCCAGTGTCAATCACCCATTGAGTAAACCAATCAGGAACCGCAGGAGTAAATGGATTGCATTTTTGTCTTTCTTTCATGTGTAGTTCTACATTGTACATCTTATCCACATAACAAATAATTTAACAATTTAGCAAAACAGTGGAAAATGTAGAGATACACTTGAAAGAAATCCTAAAAAATGCAGAAGTCACAAAACATTGCCCTGAAGAGAAATCAATTTGTTTCAAAGTCATTAATTTGAGTCCATTTTTATTTGTACAGCAGTTTTTTACTCCAGAAAAGCTACTATGAGGACGGTTTGCGAACTCGCAAAACGGCTCAAGCCGAAGCTGAAAACCCAGAATAGCAGTTACTGAGTGACTGCAGAGAGGCGAGCCACCGCAGGTGTGAGAGCCAGCAGAACCCTCACATCTTAACCCCTTTGCGCAGAAGCCAAATCTGGCTATTTATGTGTTACCTTATTTAAGGCTTTATAATTCAAGATTGCAGCTTCACAGAGAGGGAGGGAATGGCTCAACTGAGTCAAGACATTTGAAGCATTTAGAATTCCATCGTATTTCCGTTTATTTTCATGATTTTGATAGAGAAAAAGGGCTGCAAACATAAAACATCTGCATGAAAATTCAGCATTGAAGCTGTAAAAAAATAATACTGATAATTGAAAAATGGATGGGGGTTAAAACTACACATTTCTGGGATCATAAACTTCTTGACCACAAGTATAATTCATCTGAGCATTAATTCTAAATTATCTGCGTGGCCTGTCGGTGAGAAGGCGGGACTTCCCCCACAATTTGGTACGGATTGGATATTAACAAATACAAGCAATCTCATTGGTTATCAATCAGAGGGAAACTCCTGCTTCACAAACTTATATGTCAAAGCACAAATGCTAACTTACGTAGTTGGAGCCACTGACTGTGCATGCCCCCTCCCCGAAAGAGCAGTGTCTTTCGAGGGAAAACTTAAGCTATACTCTCAATCAAACTCCGAAATGTCCAGGGGGGCATCCATGCACAGTCAGTGGCTCCAACTATGTAAGTTGGCATTTGTGCTTTGACATAAAAACTCGCGGCAGCAGGAGTTTCCTCTGATTGATAACCAATGAGATCGCTTTGTATTTGTTAATATCCAATCCGTACCAAATTGCGGGGGAAGTCCCGCCTTCTCACTGACGGGCCACACCCAACTAGGGAGGGTATTTTTTTTTTTTTTTTCATTAATTTCTTTATTGAAGAGCGCAAGTTTTACTACTATTCACTAGTTACATTTTCATCTTCTTGACATTATGAAATACAAAAATAATTTAGCAAAGTGAATAGAAACCAAAAAGGTATTGGCATTTCCACTCTTCGTTATTTTCTCCATCAACCCCCCACCCCTTACCCCGAACCTTGTAGGAGCCACATTGCAACACACACAGAAAAAAAAAAAAAAAAATGTAGGAGGGAGTACATAAAGGTTTTTTCAGTCTGTTGGCAAAGTCTGTAAGGAGCTGAAATATGTCAGGAAAGGTTGCCATTTTTCAAAAAACATCTCTGAATTGCCCCTCAGCTCCTCCCTAATCTTTTCTACTTTCAAGAAAAACATTACATCCTGAAGCCACTGAGAGATAGATGGGACTATACTAGACTTCCAGTGTAGCAGAAGTCTTCGTCTTGCCAACAGTGATGTAAAAACCAGAACTGTCAACTGACTAGATGTAAATTGACTGTGTTCCTGGGGTGTACCAAATATTGCTATAAAAGGACAGTTTCTAATATTCATTCCTAATATGTTGGACATAGTCTCAAAATAATTCTGCCAGAAATTTGCCAACTTTGAACATTGATAGAACATGTGATTTAAGTGGCATGGAGATAACTGGCATCTGTCACACCGATCTTCCACTGCAGAGAACATTTTAGACAACCTAGTTTTAGAAAAATGAACCCTATTTAGGACTTTATATTGTATAAGCCCAAGTCGAGCACAAAGAGTGCTCTTATGGGTTCGTTTAACAGCCCTTTGCCAACATTGCTCTGTAAAGGTTATTCCCAGCTCTCGCTCCCAGACCTCTCGTACTCTTATACTGGAATCTCCCTAAAGTGATAACAGATGATAATAAATCTGAAATTAGTGACTTCTGACTGGGACTTTGCTCTAGGAGGTCCTCCCATGATTGTTTAGAAGGCATTAATGGGAAATTGGGGAAAATGGAAGCGGCACAATGTCTTACTTGAAAAAAACAAAACTGATGAGTTGCTGGCAGTTCAAAATCTCTAGAAAGATCTGTATAGTTGTAGAAAACACCATTCTTATAAAGATCTTGAAAGCATATAATTCCTTTATTGTACCATTGCCACAAAATGGCATCTGTATGTGATGGGGGAAATAAATGATTTTTAATTAAGGGAGCTTTAGGAGAAGCTGAAAGGAATTTAAAATGACATCTAAATTGGCGCCAAATTCGAAGAGTAGATCTTACGAATAAATTTTCTGTAAAGCCAGAGGGGTTGAGTGGTAGAGAGGATGTAATTACAGCATCCAGAGAGGACAGATTAAAAGACTGTCTTTCAAGTCTGCACCATAAAACATCAGGAGATTTAATCCAGTATATTATCGTTTGAATATGTGCTGACCAGTAATAGAATTGAAAATTAGGCATAGCAAGGCCTCCATGAAATTTACATCTTTGTAAAAGAGATTTTTGAATCCTGGGAGCCCTTTTATTCCATAGAAAAGATGAAACCATATCTTAAATACTTTTAAAGAATTTTTTTGGTAAATAAAGTGGGATGCATTGAAACAGAAAAAGCAATTTTGGCAATACATTCATTTTTACTGTGTTAATCCGGCCAATAAGAGACAATGGTAAACTATTCCATCTTGGTATTTTCTTTTTTATTTTGTTAGGAAAAGCCTACGGAAAAGCGCGCGAGACCTCGAAATCGAAAATGCAAAGCCAGGCAGGGCAGTCTGCCACGAAAATGAAAAAGAAAAGTGACGAACTGTGTTAGCGATTTAATTATGAGACAGATATTGCGTCTGCTTCTTGAAAAAGAAAAAGCATTTCCGAGAATGTATTTGCTTCATGAGATTAGCGTTTTCGTTTTGTTAGTGGTATTGCGGGGCACTTCTTGCAAATGAAATCAGTGCCTACATGGACTTGAAAATGCAAAGGATTACTTTAGCATTTTCGTAATGATACAAATAACGCACGTGCTTCTCAAAAACAAAAAAGCATTTCCGAGAATGTATTTGCTTTATATGACTAGCGTTTTCGTTGTCGTTTTGTTAGTGATAATGCAGGGCACTTCTCGATAATGCAAATGCAAATGAGGAATGTATTTTAATTTTCCATTTGTTATGAAAATTGCATACATGGACTTGAAAATGCAAAGAGGAGGATTACATTTGCATTTTCATTATGATACAAATAATGCGCTTGTATCTTGAAAATGAAAATGCATTTTTGACATTGCATTTTCATTTTAATTTTGTGAACTATATGCTTCCATATACAGGTGCATGGCCCTTAAAAAACAGACCATGAAACACCGCTATAATTAGAGGCACAAAATGATCTCACAACGTCAGCGCAATGTTTTGCCCGTAAAACAGCATTGCCACAAGATGGTGGCAAACTTGTGAGGACATTTTCTGACAGGGGTTTCCTTGCAAAGACATACCAAAGCCACACACTCACCGAGCCCTCCTCTAGCGCCCCTCGCAGGGCTGTGAGGTCACTGACAGGACACCACACTTCGGCGATCAGACACTTGTTGGTGACATCGAAGCTGCACAGGTTCAGGATGTGGTAGATGGCCTTCATCTTCTTCACCTGGATAACCCAGGTGCAGATGGACTCGGAGGCCTTGTCCAGCACCTGCCTCAGGTACTCCTCGGTTCTGTGGAGGACCTGCCCAGGAAGAGTGAGAAACAAGACATGGGCTAATCCCGCCAATATACTGTGAAATACTGCACTGAACAGAGCTGGGCTGTAAACAAGCTGTAATATACTGTGAAATACTGCACTGAACAGAGCTGGGCTGTAAACATGCTGGAATATATCGTGAAATACCGCACTGAACAGAGCTGGGCTGTAAACATGCTGGAATATATCGTGAAATACCGCACTGAACAGAGCTGGGCTGTAAACATGCTGGAATATACAGTTAAAGACTGCACTGAACAGAGCTGGGCTGTAAACATGCAGGAATATCCTGTGAAATACTGCACTGAACAGAGCTGGGCTGTAAACAAGCTGGAATATACTGTGAAATACTGCAGTGAGCAGAGCTGGGCTGTAAACAAGCTGGAATATACTGTTAATACTGCACTGAAAAGAGCTGGGCTCTAAACATGCTGGAATATACTGTGAAATACTGCACTGAACAGAGCTGGGTTGTAAACAAGCTGGAATATACTGTGAAATACTGCACTGAACAGAGCTGGGCTGTAAACATGCTGGAATATCCTGTGAAATACTGCACTGAACAGAGCTGGGCTGTAAATATGCTGGAATATACTGTGAAATACTGCACTGAACAGAACTGGGCTGTAAACTTGCTGGAATATACTGTGAAATACTGCATTGAACAGAGCTGGGCTGTGAACTGTGATGGCTGGTATTTCGAGACGCCAAATGCAGTGGCCGGAATGAAAGGAAGCACAGCAAAATGACGAACACTGACGACACAAGAGAGAGGGGCTCGCGCTTCCAAAGGACATAAATCTCATCCGAGTAAAAATAAGGAAGCAAAGCGAGCTAGACTGAAAGAAATAAAGGAAAAATCTTGGAAGCCAAGATCAAAAGATTAAGCACCCAAACGGTGCACAGACAGAGGAAGAGAGAGGAAAAGACAAAGATAAATTCCCTGACTAACGAACACTTTCCTCTTTTGCAACTAATTCCTCACCAACTTTCTAGTTAGAGAACTTACGGGCTATAGTGCAATCGTAACACTGACACTCTAGCAAAGGTGGTGAGGCAGACCTTGGGCTTAAGTAGAGTCCGGGCGCCGCCCACAATTAATGCCAGCTGGCCAAAGAATGCGATGAGGGCAGCGATATCGTCCCGGACGAGAGTAACAAAGAAAAGCTCCCAAACAAACTCCAACCTCCAAAACCATGACAGTAAACATGCTGGAATACACTGTGAAACACTGCACTGAACAGAGCTGGGCTGTAAACATGCTGGAATATACTGTGAAATACTGCACTGAACAGAGCTGGGCTGTAAACATGCTGGAATATACTGTGAAATACTGCACTGAACAGAGCTGGGCTGTAAACATGCTGGAATTATACTGTGAAATACTGCACTGAACAGAGCTGGGCTGTAAACATGCTGGAATACACTGTGAAATACTGCACTAAACAGAGCTGGGCTGTAAACATGCTGGAATATACTGTGAAATACTGCACTGAACAGAGCTGGGTTGTAAACATGCTGGAATATCCCAGAAATACTGCACTGAACAGAGCTGGGCTGTAAACATGCTGGAATATACTGTGAAATACTGCACTGAACAGAGCTGGGTTGTAAACATGCTGGAATATCCTGTGAAATACTGCACTGAACAGAGCTGGGTTGTAAACATGCTGGAATATACTGTGAAATACTGCACTGAACAGAGCTGGGCTGTAAACATGCTGGAATTATACTGTGAAATACTGCACTAAACAGAGCTGGGCTGTAAACATGCTGGAATATACTGTGAAATACTGCACTGAACAGAGCTGGGTTGTAAACATGCTGGAATATCCTGTGAAATACTGCACTGAACAGAGCTGGGCTGTAAACAAGCTGGAATATACTGTGAAATACTGCACTGAACAGAGCTGGGCCGTAAACATGCTGGAATATACTGTGAAATACAGCACTGAACAGAGCTGGGCTGTAAACAAGCTGGAATATACTGTGAAATACTGCACTGAACAGAGCTGGGCTGTAAACATGCTGGAATTATACTGTGAAATACTGCACTGAACAGAGCTGGGCTGTAAACAAGCTGGAATATACTGTGAAATACTGCACTGAACAGAGCTGGGCTGTAAACAAGCTGGAATATACTGTGAAATACTGCACTGAACAATGGGCTGTAAAACACTGCTGTGAAATACTGAACAGAGCTGGGCTGTAAACATGCTGAATATACTGTGAAATACTGCACTGAAAATAAACTGCACTGTGAAATAAACAGAGCTGGGCTGTAAACATGCTGGAATATACTGTGAAATACTGCACTGAACAGAGCTGGGAAATGTAAACATGCTGGAATATACTGTGCACTGAACAGAGCTGGGTTGTAAATATGCTGAATATCCTGTGAAATACTGCACTGAACAGAGCTGGGTTGTAAACATGCTGGAATATCCTGTGAAATACTGCACTGAACAGAGCTGGGCTGTAAACATGCTGGAATATCCTGTGAAATACTGCACTGAACAGAGCTGGGCTGTGAAAACATGCTGGAAACATGGAATATCCTGAAATACTGCACTGAACAGAGCTGGGCTGTAAACATGCTGGAATATACTGTGAAATACTGCACTGAACAGAGCTGGGCTGTAAACGTGCTGATGAGTGAGTGAGTGAGTGAGTGAGTGAGTGAGTGAGTGAGTGTGGGTGTGTGTGTGTGTGTGTGTGTGTGTGAGAGAGAGAGAGCCTGTGCCTAGTAGTGAGTGTGTAACCAGACTGTAAGTATGCTAAGAAGTGAGTGTGCAACTGCACAATGTAATGAGTAACTACTGCAGAATTTGAACAATTTCTCTAACCAAATACTCATCCCATTGCAAGAAAGAGCTTTATAAAAATGGCACTGTAGTTTCTTTTTTTTATGCAATCCAGTGTACAAAAGTTGAACATTGAAATCAATGCAAGCAGGATTAGGCTGTCGTTTACTGTGTTATTTATAAGTTTATTATACTGCCTATTTATAAGGCTGAATTAAGGGCTTTATCAAATAGTGAGAAGCTTCATTCTTAACCCCTTAAGCCCCGAGCCTCTTTTTTGAAAATGGCAAGCCCAAAATGAAATGAGTATATCTCTGCGACTGCTTGGTCCATTTGAATAATCTTGGTATCATAATAAAGGTAAAACCATTTGGGACTCCTGCCCTGGTGTAAAAATCACTATATATGTCACTGAGTCAGAGTAAATGGAGATGGAACACAGTATAAATGAAAGATCTCATTTTGCACCTAACAAAGTTTTACTTCTATCCCTTGTAGATTTATTGAGTTGCAGTCTGAAACCTCTAAAAATTACAGCACAGAATCTCATTATTATCTGTGCCAAAGTTTATTCTGATCAGGTAAATCAGAGCAAAATTAGATAGGAATGTCTAGGTGACTTCGCCAATTTGGCAATTCAGGTACCTTGTGTCCATTTCAGATTTCTCAGATACCAAACTGTAAAACTCATTTAATTTCACTTATATGTCACTACAGGCATACATTCCATCCAAATACAACCACTTTTTAATTTTTAGAATGAAAAAAAAAAAAAAATTATTATTATTTCTGCCAGTTTTGTTGCTTATACAATTTCCTATTCAAAGATAATACATACAATGAAAATGAAGTTTGACTCCACTGGAGCAGATTTATTAAAAAACAAAACAAATAAATAAAATTATAAATACAAAGGCAATGTGAAAAAATGTTAAAGAAAAGTAAGAATAACAAAAACCCCAGCGATTATTTGTAGAAGGAAACTGCGATTATTTCCCAAAAACAAACGCGCCTAGACCGGGAGTCGAAGCCTGCATGTCTACTTTGCAGTTCTGCATTTTATCCATTAGGCGCAAAGATTCTGTCAGAAAACAACTTTGAAAATGAATGTTGAATATTTAGCGGATAATTATTCGGACGATACCTCAAACAAACTAGTTATGCGTTTATATTGTTGCGCTATTCAAGTACATGCAAATGGCCCATGGACTCGGTTTGACGCACTGGGAACGCAAGGCTGTAGCTCTGGCTAGGTTTCTGCGATTAAGGTGGTTTAGAGTTCGTTGGAAACATCAGAACCCATACAATTAAATGGCTACCGGCATAGTCTTACGGACAGCATCACAAGCCGATCGCAGAGAGGAAAATACATAATGTTGATAATCAAATTCTAGACCAATACTGGACTGCTGTTGCTTTTTTTTTGCATGTAATCACTCAATTTAAACTGGGTATTGCTGCAGAGTTGCAGACAAGGCTCAGGCTATACTAACATTATTGGTATGATACTTTCTGTAGAATTTGATTCCAGAAGTGGCTGCGTAAAATTGTTTCTGGCTCTCGTGATCCCAACATTTTCCTTAAGCCCAGAGTGATGCAGCCTCATGATCCCAACATTTTCATTAAGCCCAGAGCGATGCAGCCTCATGATCCCAACATTTTCATTAAGCCCAGAGCGATGCAGCCTCATGATCCCAACATTTTCATTAAGCCCAGAGAGATGCAGCCTCATGATCCCAACATTTTCACTAAGCCCAGAGTGATGCAGCCTCATGATCCCAACATTTTCATTAAGCCCAGAGAGATGCAGCCTCATGATCCCAACATTCTCATTAAGCCCAGAGAGATGCAGCCTCATGATCCCAACATTTTCATTAAGCCCAGAGCGATGCAGCCTCATGATCCCAACATTTTCATTAAGCCCAGAGCGATGCAGCCTCATGATCCCAACATTTTCATTAAGCCCAGAGCGATGCAGCCTCATGATCCCAACATTTTCATTAAGCCCTGAGAGATGCAGCCTCATGATCCCAACATTCTCATTAAGCCCAGAGAGATGCAGCCTCATGATCCCAACATTCTCATTAAGCCCAGAGAGATGCAGCCTCATGATCCCAACATTTTCTTTAAGCCCAGAGCGATGCAGCCTCGTGATCCCAACATTTTCATTAAGCCCAGAGAGATGCAGCCTCATGATCCCAACATTTTCATTAAGCCCAGAGCGATGCAGCCTCGTGATCCCAACATTTTCATTAAGCCCAGAGCGATGCAGCCTAATGATCCCAACATTTTCATTAAGTCCAGAGCGATGCAGCCTCGTGATCCCAACATTTTCATTAAGCCCAGAACGAAGCAGCCACGTGATCCCAACATTTTCATTAAGCCCAGAGTGATGCAGCCTCATGATCCCAACATTTTCATTAAGTCCAGAGCGATGCAGCCTCGTGATCCCAACATTTTCATTTTCATGATAACCCATTAAGCCCAGAACGAAGCAGCCACGTGATCCCAACATTTTCATTAAGCCCAGAGTGATGCAGCCTCATGATTCCAACATTTTCATTAAGTCCAGAGCGACGCAGCCTCATGATCCCAACATTTTCATTAAGCCCAGAACGAAGCAGCCACGTGATCCCAACATTTTCATTAAGCCCAGAGTGATGCAGCCTCATGATCCCAACATTTTCATTAAGTCCAGAGCGATGCAGCCTCATGATCCCAACATTTCCATTAAGCCCAGAACGAAGCAGCCACGTGATCCCAACATTTTCATTAAGCCCAGAGCGATGCAGCCTCATGATCCCAACATTTTCATTAAGCCCAGAGTGATGCAGCCTCATGATCCCAACATTTTCATTAAGTCCAGAGCGATGCAGCCTCATGATCCCAACATTTTCATTAAGCCCAGAACGAAGCAGCCACGTGATCCCAACATTTTCATTAAGCCCAGAGTGATGCAGCCTCATGATCCCAACATTTTCATTAAGCCCAGAGCGATGCAGCCTCATGATCCCAACATTTTCATTAAGCCCAGAGCGATGCAGCCTCGTGATCCCAACATTTTCATTAAGCTCAGAGCGATGCAGCCTCGTGATCCCAACATTTTCATTAAGCCCAGAGAGATGCAGCCTCATGATCCCAACATTTTCATCAAGTCCAGAGCGATGCAGCCTCATGTCCAAATGCCAAAAGTAACAAGCTGACACTGAGCGCAGAGAGAACCCCACAGCCCTTAACTAATTATTAACAAATAGCGGCGTACACCTATGGCAAGGCACAGGTCACTGTCTCAAGGTCAAAAGTCAAATCCACTAATGACCCTAACGTTGCACACCGACCCCTCACAAGGTATGTGCATACCAAATTTTACGCTGCTCTGGTCAGTGCTTTTGGAAATATGGCCCCAACAAAATTTCCAAATTCGAGGTCACTGTGTCAAGGTCAAAGTTCAAATCCATTCATGACCCTGATATTGCACACTCATCCCTCACAAAGAACCTGCAAACCAAATTTGAAACTCCTGTGACCAACAGCTTCAGAGAAACAGCCCAGGCAAATTATGGAGCCGCCACCCACCCACAGTATAACAATACCCCATCAGCCCATAAAGGACTGTGGGGTAACAGCTGCTCAACCGCTTGCCTCATGCATGCAGATGTATAATCGGGGCAGACTCGCCGCAATTTAACTACACCATGAATTATATTTATAAATCAAAAGTTACACAAATCTCAGCAATTTCACTATTTCAACTCTAGCACTACTTAACTATAAATAAAAAATTATCTCAGTCCAAACAAAAAAGATTATATTATCTATCTGTATCCGCTTGGCACTCGGTGCTCCATCACGAGGTCCATTTCATACAAACAAGCACTGTAAAAAGATAAAGAAATCGCTGGTCTGGAAGCATTTTAAGAATTGTGATGATGACCCTTTAGATTGCAATTATTAGGCTTTTCCATAATTATTTTATTTCATTTATATTTATTATCTTTAATTGGATTAGCCTGCTGCCTGCACAAATTTATGCTAACAAAACTGATGAGCTACTGTACTTTCATTAAAGAAAGTTGATTTTATTAAAAAAAAAAAGTGACTCATGTCAATCAATGCGATAAATCACTTTATTCAATTTGAGGATTTTGTCCATGGATTTTTTTTGTTTTGTTTATTTTTGGGGTGATGACGTCCTGCAGCTCATAAAACGGCACATAACAGCATGGCTTATAAAGTGACGCCATTCTGCAGCAATGTATCAAAGGGTTTGACATAAAGATGTTTCCATTTGGGATGTAAAAATGCTGAAACAGGAGATGGAATTCAGAGAAAGCTTTGGCTTCATTAATTACGTGCATAATTGTCGTCCTTACAATATCCCATGTACATTATTTAGGCTTATATTTTCAATCCAGCCTATAGGTGGTCTCTTGGTCATGTTTTTATTAATAATTTCTTAATCATGACACTTCTATGCATTGATCTTAGCAATTCAGTATATAAACTGTTAGATAGTGAAGAACGCAGTCTCAGACGGTAACAAGCTGAGATCCATCATGTGTAAAAGGTAAGACGCCTCCATTTGATGGCACTCAACTGAAAATTACGTAACGCCAGCAACACCAGGAGATGAGGCTAAAGAGATCGAAACAAATTAAGCAAAAAGCATGATAGCTTTTTAAATGACACATATATGCCTATAATACACAGACAACCACAGAGGTAAAATGTAGAAAAAACACAGCACTACAGTGTACTGTACGGCGTGTATCTGTGCCTAATATTGAGTGTACCGTATGGCGTGTAACTGTGCCAAATATTCAGTGTATCGTATGGCGTGTATCTGTGCCTAATATTGAGTGTACCGTATGGCGGGTAACTGTGCCAAATATTCAGTGTACCGTATGGCGTGTAACTGCGCCTAATATTGAGTGTACCATATGGCGTGTAACTGTGCCAAATATTCAGTGTACCGTATGGTGTGTAACTGTGCCTAATAGTGAGTGTACCGTATTTTGTGTAACTGTGCCTAATATTGAGTGTACCGTATGGTGTGTGACTGTGCCTAATATTGAGTGTACCGTATGGTGTGTAACTGTGCCTAATATTGAGTGTACCGTATGGCGTGTAACTGTGTCCAATATTGAGTATACCGTATGGTGTGTAACTGTGCCTAATATTGAAAGTACCGTATGGCATGTAACTGTGCCTAATATTGAGAGTACCGTATGGCGTGTAACTGTGCCTAATATTGAGAGTACCGTATGGCGTGTAACTGTGCCTAATATTGAGAGTACCAGCATGGCAGGCGTACCGTCTGCAGGTCCTGGGTTCGAGTCTTCAGGCTCTCCATCACCTCCTCCCTCTCCTCAGCACTGTCCGGGTGGGGGTACAGGTGACAGTGGTAACTGGGACACCAGAAAGTAAATCATTACTAACATCGCAATAATGTAATAAAAGTCTACAGACTTTGTAGCTTACATGGCTATGCAGACTGCAAAGAATATTCAAAACGTTCAAACTCTTTGTTACGCAAATGTGAAATATATTGGTAAAAATATTACTCCTAGTGACCCAAAAGGGTCTTTGGCAGAAAATGGCCAAAATGTTTACAGGCATTGAAGATTTCTGAAACTGAAGGCAGATCGAAGTTGGCACAAAATGGTCACAGGTCCCAAGTAACCCCTGGTGACTGAAAAGGATTGTATTTTGGCCTCAAATATCTAAATTGTTTTTGAAAAAAAAAAAATTGTGAAAGTGGGACTGGATTGAAGTTGGCCCGAAATGATCCCTGGTGACGCAAATGGGTTGTAGTTTGACCCAAAACATCGACAATATTGATCAAAATTGAAAACTTGTGAAAGTGTACCCGGTCCAAAGTTGGCCGGAAATGCTCCCACATCATCCCTGGTGACCCAAAATGTTCGTATTTTGGCACAAAACACCCCAAAAGTTGACTCAAATTTAAAAATTGTGAATGTTGAGCTGGATTGAAGTCAGCCCAAAACGGTGCCAGATGACCCCTGGTGACCCCAAAGGTCACATTTTGGCCCAAAACACCCAAAAAGTTGACCAAAATAAAAAAAAAGTATGACAATTGAGTCTGGTCAAAGTTGGCCTGAAATGGTCCCAAATGACCACTGGCGACCCAAAATGGTGATATTTTGGCCCAGAATACCCTAAAAGTTGACCAATATGGAAAAATCGTGAAAATGGAGTCCAATCTGAGTTGGCCCAAAATAGTCCCAAATGAAGCCTGGTGAGCCAAAGGGGTCTATTATACACCACAACACCGCAAAAGTTAATCAAAATCAAAAGATTCAACACAAAATTCACTTCTTTTAAATGAAGCGACATGGTTAATAGACCGTTTCGGAGTAAACACAAGATTTTTCATGCGTATGTGTAAGATGAAGTTTGTATGGTGAGGAGAAGTGTCCTAGCGTCTGTCAAAACCTGTTAGCGAGCAATTATGGCAGATGTGCAAGGATCTGAACATACGCCGCGTGGGAATGGAAAAAGGCTGAACTGATTGAAGCGATTGTTGACGAACAGAGCCTCACGATAGAAAATACAGGCCCCACGACCGAGACTATAAGCGCTACCGCAGCCTTCGACGAGGTCGGATATATTGCCGACTCGACCACTAATTTAATACCCCCAATTAAATTTCTTCATGTGTATGATCACATCGTGGAGAAGAGTGGCGGAAACAACAAGTGTTTAGACCGGGGTATTAAACACTTCGATGAAGGTGACGTCCAAGAATGGTGCTACAAACAGGTAGGCATCGCTAGCTGTCATTGGACATGTTGGATAGCAGTGATAATTATATGTATACAGTTACAGCCTGCTGGCGGTTAAACCCCTTCGAGTCGATGTAGACGTCTGCGGACATGGAAGTGTTCTTGTATTGCTGTTGATTTGGAGGTGTACATTTTTGAATAGAATTCCCTGAATCGTTTGTTGATATCCCTTCAGTCGGTGAGCATCGTACCAGATTTGGACTTTATCTCATAAATAGCTCGTTTTGCTTGTTCTCCCTTTAACTGCCTTGCCAATAGGTCATGTGGTTTGTCACCAAAATCAAAGTGTCTCTGTTTAAGTTTAAGTAATATGTTACCAATTTGTTCTCCCAGAAAAGAATTATATTCATATTTTAATTTAAGAATATTATTATAATCTGATTGGGACAGGGAGTTCGGTGACTGGTAATTGCTTCTCAATTTCTTCCAATCTACTACTCTTATCCCTTTTCTAACTGGCTTCATAAGAAATAATTTGTCTTCTCACATAAACTTTAAGTGTTTCCCAAAATATTGAATCACTCACCTCACCATTATCATTGGTCTCAAGGAACTGTGTGATTTGCTTCATAATAAATTCTTTGAATGCCGGATCTCTTCGTAAAAAAGGATTAAAGCACCAACTATAAATTCGTTTAGGGAGGGACAATTTAAGGTTGAGAGTGACGGGACTTTGCTCGGATATTATAATGCTATAATATTTGGTGTAGTCAATATTCAAAATTAATCTTGAATCCACCAAAAAAGAATCAATCCGTGTATACGACCTATGTACATGAGAATAGAAAGAGTAATCGCAATCAGATGGGTGCTGCAGTCTCCAAATGTCCACTACTTTCTGTGTCTTCATTAAATTGTTAAGAGTAGCACAGCAGAAATATTGGGTGGGGAGGCAGAGGAAAACCTATCCAAATAAGGATCCAGATAATTAAAGTCACCCCCAATCAGTATATGACTTCAATCGTCATCTGGGATCAGATCAAATACCTTAAGAAAAAAACCCAGATCATCAGTGTCTGGCGCATAGATATTTACCAATATAACAGGAAGTAAATTAATATGACCCATTAAAACGATATACCTACCATTCGGATCAATTATAGATGAATGTAAACGAAAGGGTACCGTTTTTCGAAAAAGATTGGCAATGCCTCTGGCCTTAGATGTGAAAGGTGCCTGATACACCCGTGAAATCCAATTAACCCTGAGTTTCCTATGCTGAATAGCTTTAATATGCGTTTCTTGCAAAAAAAAACCATCTGATTTCATTAACTTTAAATGCGCAAAGACTTTACCTCGCTTTATAGCATGACCCAGCCCGTGCACATTCCAAGAGACCAAAGACATCAAATCGATTTTATTCTCAAAGTCGCGGTGTCGTCACTTCCGGCTGGCCCAATTAGGCACTCGGTGAAAACAATTAACCTTGTGTGTTCGTCATTGTGTTATCTCACCAACAAATGTCAATTTCTAATCCACCTTATCAGAATTTGTATCCGCGATTTTTCTTTTCTGCGAGTAAATACAGCCTGTAGGAGTTATTCTAAGGTACTAGAGATGTCATTTGACTATTTTGATCATCATTGTGTCACAGACACTAAATATTGCAGGTACTTAGAGTTGTAAATTAAAAGCATGAGAGCAAATGGCAAAAGTAATTCCCAGCTAACGAAATATTTAGCTATTTACCATTTCACCTCCGTTAAAATGCTTCCCACACAGCACTGCATGAGCTGACGGTTCCCACTTGCGGCCGCATACATGCCAACTCTACCGCTTTTGGGGTGTTTTTTTCAGAAGGAAACGCACGGAAAGCAGTAGTCTATCGCCAAAAGCGGTAGAGCCGGCATGTATGCAACTATGCATCAGGGTTCTGTCTTTTGACAGCTTGTATCCATGCTTCACGCCGCTTACTTTCCTTTGGAAATACGTGGAATGAAATTTTCTCTCCCCGTTTCGTGTTGTGATTCGAACAACCAAACGCTACACACGACTTGGGCATGCTTTTTGATGGATTATTACTTCGTTCGCATCACTTTCAATTCAGTTTCACGGGCCACGAGGGTTTTGTTTTCACCGAGTCACCCTGCACCGGAAGTGGGCCCGACTTTGTGAATTACTCATCTATAATAGTGGGGTCCCGAAAAAAAAAAATGTTGCATTATAATCAAACACAGACTTAAGATTGCAACTGGCAGCCAACAACTTAAAACGAAAACCAAACAAACGATTAATAACAAATTTATAAACAAATCCCACACCCAATGCCTCCCCAAACGAAGCAGAGTTAACCCCATACACATCGCGGATCGCCAGCCAAAAAAGGCGTAAAGGGAAAAATAAACTCCTTCAACTCACTGCCTCTCGTTGGCACATATACAGAAAGAGACAGATATTACAACATGGAAAAAAAAACTGTGATACGAAAAGTCCACTCAATGTACATTTTAACTCTTCATTCATTACTTACAAAGTTTTTGGTCAGCAAAATTCTTCGCCTCAACCGGATCGTTGAATATTTTTACTTGCCCTAGATAGTGCACATGGAGCCTAGCCGGGAAACGCAGCGAGTGCCGAACCTCCTGTTGAGGATTATATTTCAATATTTCTCATCATATTCATCAGTAGATCAATTGCAATGTTGAATAACCATAATCAATAATCATAATTAATAACCATATTATGTAAGCAGCAGTAACACACAGACACACACACACATAACATAACACACACACACGTACAAGTAGTTCACATACATGTAGGGTGGGGATGAGCAGTGCAAACACACAGACACATGCACAGGCACAGGCACACGTACACATGCACATACACACACAGACACATACACATAAAACACACACACACACACACACACACACACACATATACAAGCAGTTCACACACACATGAGCAGTGCACACAGACACATGCACACACACATACACACGCAGCACATGTACACATGCACACACACACACACAGACACACACACATGCAAGCAATTCAATTCATACATGAGCAGCTCACACACATAAGCAGCAGGCTTCTGTAGCTTTGATTAGTAAGCAGGCTTCTGTTTAGTTGATTCGAAAACATAATCAGGTGATGTATTTGATTTCTGTAGCTTTGATCAATATTTGTTCAGTAAAATCATTAGTTGTTACTGAAAACATAATCAATTGAATCATTTATGTATCCACTTGTATCCTATTCATCTGGCTGTATTTTTCCTCTCTTGACTGCAATTTTCCAGTCCTTTGTAGTGATGTGCATCCTTATCTTTGAAGTTCTCAAGGTTACTGGGCAGTGTTTTGGTTTGCCTGTCCTGTTGTAGCGTGAGAATGAGAAAGCGGAAAGACCATATTTGGATGATATTTCCTGTGATGAAGGTATAAAAACTGGGTGTGAAAGGCAAGATGTGAGTTC
Source organism: Gymnothorax javanicus (assembly GCA_029692085.1). Lineage (NCBI taxonomy): Eukaryota > Metazoa > Chordata > Actinopteri > Anguilliformes > Muraenidae > Gymnothorax > Gymnothorax javanicus. The sequence goes on along the minus strand of CM056194.1, from coordinate 101,096,522 downwards.
TTGCGCAAAAAGAACTCGGCTTTATATTCATCAACATGCCACAATAAAGCCTAATTGTCTGAAGAATCTGTCTCTCTCCAATTGCTTGGGGATGGGGGAATATCATGATATGAAAATATGTCTGAATGAAAACCACAACACTCCTTCTTCCGCAAGCGCTGTAGCACGTCGCGGAAAATCCGCCGCTGCTCCATCACCTCCGCGGTGTAGTCAGGGAAGATTAGGATGCAGTGACCTCCGTAATCCAGCGAACGCTGCCTCCTGAGCCGCAGAATTTTCTCTTTGTCCTGTGCAAGATGCGCTCGTGCCATTATCGTGCAAGATCTGGAACCATCCAGTGGTTTGGGCTGTTCAAGACGATGTGCCCTATCGATTACAACGGGCTTAGTAAAGTTGTCTTCCCCCTTCAGCCTGGAAATCAACCTGTAGACGAATTCTGTTGGTCTCCCTTTCTCCTCACCTTCCAGGACCCCGACAATCTTAATGTTGCTGCGCCTGGATCTCCCCTCGAGATCCAACAACTTAGCCCACAGTCTATTTTGCAGCTCAGAAACATAAGTTTCAACCGCATGAATTCGCTGCTCATGGTCTGCCACTTGATTTTCGGTGGTGGATACCCTCTCAGAGAGCGTCTGCTGAGCGGACAAAAGATTTTGGAAAGTCAGCTCGCACTTGTCGAACCGTTCATTAAAAAACTACAAGAGCTTGTTTGACATTTTTTGCCACATGAGTGGAAGTTCGTCTTCCTCTTCAACTGAGGAAATATCTAAAGGCTCCATGCTAGCTTGGTCATGGCTAACAATAGCACTTGCTGGTGGGGGAGCAGCTCCCTTTCCGCCTCGTGCAGCTTTACTTGGCATATCGACATTACACTTTTAGCGGCGTGAACGTAAAGCAAATAGCAAAGGTTTAATTGTAAAAATTAAAGAGTTTGATAATCAAAAACGCAGTTTTTAAACAATAAAACCCTGTGCCACAAGGCGATCAAAAAAAACACTTCTACACTTCAATCATCTCACTAGCGCCCCCCTATGCATTATTTCAGAACAATCCGTCCAGTAGTTTCGGAGATATAGGCCAATGAAATTCCATGACCTTGAATTTGACCTTTCAAGGTCATCTGAGGTCAAAGGTCAGGGTGCCAAATTGAAGCCCACATATGACTTCCTATTTAAGGTTAATGGTAAGTATGACCTTATCTCTTACCGTTTCAAAGATATAGCCCATCAAAACTTTCCCTCCCATAAGGCTCCATTGTAACAAAAATTTAAAAAATTTCTCAAAAATTCAATTTTATAAATTTTCAAAAGCCTTGAACAAACTTTAGTCCCATCCTGATATGGAACATCCCCAAAAAATTTCAGAACAATCCGTTCAGCAGTTTCGAAGAAGAAGACCAAAGTTTACAGACGACAGACGACGGACTACGCCGGACGCAATAGCTTATATGGCCTTCAGCCATGTAAGCTAAAAATCATTTCAACCATTGCAGTAATGTATTAAATCATTATTACCATCGCAATAATGCAAGAAATCATTACTACCATAGGGATAATGTAATAATTCATTACTACCATCGCAATAATGTATAAATCATTACCACCATCACAATAATTTAATGAATTATTACTACCATCGCAATAATGTAATAAATCATTACTACCATTGGAATAATGTATAAATCAAACTACCATCGCAATAAAGTGATAAATCATAACTACCATCGCAATAATGTAATAAATCATAACTACCATCGCAATAATGTAATAAATCATTACTAACATCGCAATAATGTAATAAATAATTACTACCATCACAATAATGTAATAATTCATTACTACCATCCCAACAATGTAACAAATCATTACTACCATCGCAATAATGTATAAATCATTACCATAATCGCAATAATTTAATAAATTATTACTACCATTCCAATAATGTAATAAATCATTACTACCATCGGAATAAAGTGATACTACCATCGCAATAATGTAATAAATCATTACCAACATCGCAACAATGTTATAAATTATTACTACCATCGGAATAATGTATAAATCATAACAACCATCGCAATAATGTAATAAATCATTACTACCATCGCAATAATGTAATAAATTATTACTACCATCACAAAAATGTAATAAATCATTACTACCATCGCAATAATGTTTCAAAGCAGACATGACATCATACAATAGAGAATTATACGTGATGGGGAAGTTTTGTGGACACACACTAAGCCATCTCCTCGATCAAATAAAATTTCGAAGGGAATTCTGTGAACAAAACTCAAAAATTTATTCCAGAACTAAAACTGACCAGCTATGATGGAGCTGGCCCTCTATGAGTGTTACAGTCCATAATCATTATAAACAGAGAGCAAGTTATTTTTCCTCATTTAAATCTCACAGTATCATGAGAAGTTGTAGCAGCAGTAAGAGCATAATTATTATCCGAGTTTGATTGGCTTTGCATCATAATGATGTTACCACAGGTCTGGTAAAGAAAAATAAATAAATAAATAAATAAATAAATATATATATATATATATATATATATATATATATATATATATATAATATCAAAGAAATACATTGGAAAAGTGTGTACTGTAATGTTTGGGGGTTGCTGCAGGCACTGACCAATCACAGATCTTCTGCACCTTTTGGCCGATCTGATCACCCCAGAAGGAAATGAGGAAGACCACGCTTTTCGTCATTTCACCCTGAGAACCGAAAAGAGGAGAGAGAGAGAGCAGGAGTCAAACTGCAGAGAGAGCAATCTGCACTGCAGGTGCAGTTAAGACCCCAGAGATATATTTAGCCAGCCTTAGCCAGGCACGGTCTTCAACAAAAACCCATTTCTGTGAGGACACAGAAATACATGAAGAAGCAGCAAAATCTAAAATGCAAGAACAACTAGCATAATATTGCTGGGGGGGAAACATTATGCAAGTGGTCCCATTATACAAGAAAAGATACCACAGAAGGGGGACAGGCATTAAAATTCATGACAGTATGTCCCTGAGAAGCACAAGCATTACATTTTCATCAGTGCTTCACAAAGGCCAAGATATCACACTGCTGCAAGCCTAGTAACAGAGAGGTAACATATCAATGACAGTCTTTGGGCAAGCACGACTCAATTTCACCGCCATATATGAAATGATCATGAGACTAATGACAAAATGACAGCCAGAAATAGAAGAAATGACAATCAAGCTATAATCAGTCCATAAACACATACTATGTTTCCGCAGGAAGTGATTTTCCCTGCATTACTCGGGTGAGCACACACTGGTGGCCACTGAATCAGCCTGGCTGTTCACCCCGGGTGCTGAGACTTACATGAAGGAGCAAAAACAGAGCCCTGTTATCTCCTCGGACCTCTGACGTGGCCTAGCCTCACTGTGACCCCCGCCCAACAATGATTGGCTGACTATTTCCCATGCCGTGGCTAGCGTCGTGCTGGGATAGGCTGATTGCGGCCAGTGCTCCACAGCCATTGGCTCACCGTATCAGGGTCTTTCACACACTCATCCAGCTCAGAGTGGCTCAGGATGGTGTACCCTTTACACGCTCTCCACAGCATGCGCTCAAACGCCTCCATCTTGGCTCGCTGAATGAGGCCCGAGATGAACCTGCGAGCAGGAAATAACCCCGAAAGCACATCGCGTTAACCCTTGGCAGCCCAAACACGTCACCCAGTCCATCGGCCATGACTGCAGGCTGCACTCGACACACTTCTACACACCCTCTGCACTGCAGGCTGCACTCGACACACTTCTACATGCTCTCTGCACTGCAGGCTGCACTCGACACACTTCTACATGCTCTCTGCGCTGCAGGCTGCACTCGACACACTTCTACATGCTCTCTGCACTGCAGGCTACACTCGACACACTTCTACATGCTCTCTGCACTGCAGGCTTCACTCGACACACTTCTACATGCTCTCTGCACTGCAGGCTGCACTCGACACACTTCTACATGCTCTCTGCACTGCAGGCTACACTCGACACACTTCTACACACCCTCTGCACTGCAGGCTGCACTTGACACACTTCTACACACTCTCTGCACTGCAGGTTGCACTCGACACACTTCTACATGATCTCTGCACTGCAGGCTGCACTCGACACACTTCTACATGCTCTCTGCACTGCAGGCTGCACTCGACACACTTCTACACACCCTCTGCACTGCAGGCTGCACTCGACACACTTCTACACACTCTCTGCACTGCAGGCTGCACTCGACACACTTCTACACACTCTCTGCACTGCAGGTTGCACTCGACACACTTCTACACACTCTCTGCACTGCAGGCTGCACTCGACACACTTCTACACGCTCTCTGCACTGCAGGCTGCACTCGACACACTTCTACACGCTCTCTGCGCTGCAGGCTGCACTCGACACACTTCTACACACTCTCTGCACTGCAGGCTGCACTCGACACACTTCTACACGCTCTCTGCGCTGCAGGCTGCACTCGACACACTTCTACACGCTCTCTGCGCTGCAGGCTGCACTCGACACACTTCTACACGCTCTCTGCGCTGCAGGCTGCACTCGACACACTTCTACACGCTCTCTGCGCTGCAGGCTGCACTCGACACACTTCTACACGCTCTCTGCGCTGCAGGCTGCACTCGACACACTTCACACTCTCGCGCTGCAGGCTGCACTCGACACACTTTACACGCTCTCTCTGCGCTGCAGGCTGCTGCACACGACACACTTCTGCAGGCTCTCTGCTTCTGCAGCTCTCTGCGCTGCAGGCTGCACTCGACACACTTCTACAAGCTCTCTGCGCTGCAGGCTGCACTCGACACACTTCTACACGCTCTCTGCGCTGCAGGCTGCACTCGACACACTTCTACATGCTCTCTGCGCTGTAGGCTGCACTCGACACACTTCTACATGCTCTCTGTGCTGCAGGCACACAAGTCCAGATGGATGGAAAGGCCCGGAGGGAATTTCATAAAGCAGGAGAACTGGGTTACTGAGACAACTGTACCGAGTGATACCCACACGCAGCTCTAACTCAATCCATGATCCAGATCTGGGTTGGGTTTCAAGATTTACCCAGTTGAGTTATCCAGCTAACTCAGTAATCCTGCTCTATGAAACAGGACCTTTTCATCTCTTCATGCGTTCTGATAGGTTCTGTGTGCAGGTGAGCTAAGAGTGTGTTTCTCCAGTGTAGAGTCGATGAACACGTGCTTGTGTGTGTGCTTACATATTGTGTGTGTTTACAGTGCTAGTCAGTCAAGTTCACAGAGTAACGATTAAGTACAACCACATTTATGAAGCCATCAGATATGTAAAACCACACAATCATTGATGCACCTTTACAAAACAGTTATTCAAATCTTAAGGTAGTCAAAATTGCCATTTTCAGTAATAATTGCTGATCAAACTCATATTTTTGCTCTATAAGAGCATTCACATAGTTCTGAGAGTTCACATTTGCATGGCTGTAAAAGTTTCTGCCTATGTGCTAAAGTTTCGGGCTGCTTTTCTTTTGACATTTGATTTCATTTTCAGAAGTTAAACTTTTTAAATTCTGCAGAATGCTACACACTGACCAAAGTACCGCAAAAGAAGTAAAGTGCACCCAAACTTTTGACTGGTACTGCACATAGTATAGCATTTTTGTGTACATGGGTATTATGTGCATCTGTTTCTGTAAGTATGAATGGGACAGAGAAAGTCAGTAACTATGAAAGAGACAGAATCAGACAAACTACACACCCCAGTTTGGCCCCCAGTCGCTGCATGCTGGTGCAGCCGGTCACAGAGTCCTTATCCAGGAAGGGAAACTCCTCGTACTGGGGCCCCAATCGTTCCCGCTGGCACAGAACACAAGAGCAGGCTCAGGTTAGCGTTAGCAATTACATTAGCATCCAGTCTGTTCCCATTCAGATTAGCAGATTTAACACACAGCAACAGATTTCTTAGGCTGTTACAATCCGGAAATTCAAAAAAACCGCCATAAAGAAAGAAACTTCTCGACCATTTTCCTACAGAGAAATATAAGGTTTACTTAATTGCTCATCTCTTTCAGTGAAGAATGAACAAAACCTTGTATGTTTTTGCATAACCATGCAGGGGCACGCTAAACTCTACCTCCCATATGTCAAGCGCATTAATAAGAGTGTTGTCTAGTGTTGTTTTATTAGTACACAGATGGCAATGCTTAACTAAACTTACAAGCGCATTAATAAGAGTGTTGTCTAGTGTTGTTTTATTAGTACACAGATGGCAATGCTTGACTAAACTTACAAGCGCATGAATAAGAGTGTTGTCTAGTGTTGTTTTGTTAGTACACAGATGGGAATGCTTGACGACACTTACAAGTGCTACTTGTACTCTTTTAACATTAACATGATTTAAGTTTACTGTGACTTTTTTCAGAAGTCACCAAACCAAGATTCGGGATTTAAATTTGGGTTGGAGGTTACTTTGGCCCTTCGGCTAGAACAGCAACCTTTACCAAGGTCAAAAGTCAGAAAGTCGTCTTCGTACTTGCACCCAGATCTCCATCCCTGTAGCAGTAGTTTTATCCTGTAGCCAGGAGTGCGGTGGTCATTAAACATGAGGGAACAACGTTACCTCACTTAATGTACAATGATTTTGCATCAATGGCCAGTGACAACTTTCAGTCATTGACAAGGTGATGCAATTATCTCAGCGTAAGGTGGCAGCTTCTTTATTTGCAGCAATAATAATGGATAACAAAGCAGCTGCAGTAAAGTGGCCTCTGCCGGTCTCAACCAGTAAGGACTATCCCTCCTCAGAAGTTCAAACACGACACAACTCATCTTAATACAGGTAAACCTGCACTGGCTACTTCACATACAAGCCACCAAATGCACGAGCATCAAACTGCCCATTTTTGTTGACAACACAAGGAGAAGAACAATATTCCTAATATTACGATTGGATACCACACAGAAAAACAACAGCGTGACAGACATTATGGAGCTGCTATGTGGCATCTGTGAGTAGACTACTTTCTTTCTCCCTTATTTCCCCATGTCCGGCCTACATGTTGTTGCTATCTGGCTAACCACCTAAAGTAGGTAGCTATGCCACCTAGTTAGCCAGCTTGCTGTTCATATGTAATCTTGTTACCTTGTGTATTAGGTTGCAACCGGTTAATTTCAACATGACAATTGTTACATACTCTGTTCATTTCAAAGCTAATTATGTAAATTTCAGCTCCCCAGTATGCAGCTTACAAATAAACTTTATTATCTGAATAGCAATGAAAATGAATTGTCGCAAGTGAGGCAATACATTTGACAGGGTTAAGCCTTACGCTGTGGTTTTCGTGTGGACTGCATGATGTTTGACACATTAGCTCGATTGAGCCCCCAGCCACAGTAAGGCTGGGTAGCGGATAATTTATCAGCAGCAGTTTTGGGTTGCAGTTACAGTAATGATGTCAAAACTGCGAAGCCCTGAAAACAGTGCTTGAGACAAGAGAGCCAGCTTGTTTTTAATTGAATCAGACTCAGCTCAGCTATGTGAGATTACAGTATTTGCAGCCAATTTGGGTATTACTATGATGTGATAAAGTCTGTCCCGAGTGAGAGGTAAAACTCAGGCTCTCAGAATATTCCACACTGCATAAAACACACTGCTGTTTAAATGTGAACAAAATTCATTGTCCATATTTGATGATGTCATGAAAATCGTAGTCCCCCCACCATGAAAATCTCCACTTTATCTTGACCACAATACTGAAGTTTTTATCTAATTGGCAAAGCTCCGAAATTTTCGCTGATTTGTTCAGCAGCCAGTCGTTTAAGAGAGGCCAGCTCACCTCGCTGCGGCGCATGAAACCGCGGGTAACTCTCAGCATGAGCTCATACTCGGTCAGTTCCAGAAGGTTCTTCTGCAGCTTCTCTTTGTTTCTCGCCACCTCGCTCAGCTCCACCTCCAGCCTCTGCAGCCGCTCCTGGAGACCAAATCATGAAGCCCCCATCTGTCCCACTGAACGCAGCCATCAATCACCCCGTGTTATACAGTTACACCTGCTGCCACGGCAGTCGCGAGCATGAGCCGAACCATGCATAATTCTGCTGTCAGGAAAATTCCCAATGGTAGCCGTCCAATCATCTGAGATGTAAGACACGGTCAGGGCAAAGTCTACGGTCACCAGCTCAATACCTGCCATCCAGCCGATAAAAAAGTCAAAATACACTCAACTCACTCAGTGGTCGTGAAGTAAAGTAAAGTAAAAAGTTCAAATTCACCAGAGGCCAATATCAATAACATCAACAAAAATTGCCCAATTCTTGAAAACATGGCTTGGACACACCTTTCCTGGCATACAAAACAAAATCAATTTAAAACTTATTTGATCTATACTTCACAATTTAGAAGCTTTATACATTTCCAGCACATTTAATGCTGTCAAAAGTATGGAATTGCTGTCCTCTAAAAATGGCAAGGAGACCTGTTTTCACCAAAAAAAAAAACTGTCCCCTGGAGTCTGAACTTTAGTTGGAAAGAACACAATCAATAAGAGACAGAAATGAAACCAAAGTTTTTCAAAGTGTCATTCAACTGCTAACATTCAGCACTCGCGGATAAGCACAGCTCATAACAAAGCCTTTTGAACGTGAAATGCACATGGAATACAGGCTGAAAATTAATGCAAATGTACAGAGTCCAGGACATACCAATTTTTGGAAAATTTAATTTAGAATTTGGTGGTGCATTACTGTCACCCAGGTGTATAGATACTGCTACATTAAAAAATACAAACGGGAAATATTCAGCAGGGACAGCTGAGAGTAGGGAATAGTTCAGCCTTGGGGGAGGTTTGTTATCTCAGATTGCCCTTCCATTTAATTAAGCTAGTCAGGCTGAAGGAAAGACAGACAGAGAGACACACAGACGTAGGGGACTCACCATTATCTCCAGGACTTGTTTGGGAAGAGGGGCTCCTGGGCTCACATCCACATCAGGCAGAGGAATTCCAGTTTTCCTGATTTCCCTCAGCAGGTACCCTACCACAGGAGTACCATATCACACACCACCACAGGAGCACCATATTACACCCCACCACAGGAGGACCATATTACACCCTACCAGAGGAGCACCATATTACACCCTACCACAGGAGCACCATATTACACCCTACCAGAGGAGCAACATATTACACCCCACCACAGGAGCACCATATTACACCCTACCACAGAAGCACCATATTACACCCCACCACAGGAGCACCATATTACACCCCACCACAGGAGCACTATACTAAACCCCCCACAGGAGCACCAGATTACACCCTACCACAGGAGCACCATATTACACCCAACCACAGGAGCACCATATTACACCCTACCACAGGAGCACCATATTACACCCCACCACAGGAGGACCATATTACACCCTACCAGAGGAGCACCATATTACACCCTACCACAGGAGCACCATATTACACCCTACCAGAGGAGCAACATATTACACCCCACCACAGGAGCACCATATTACACCCTACCACAGAAGCACCATATTACACCCCACCACAGGAGCACCATATTACACCCCACCACAGGAGCACTATACTAAACCCCCCCCACAGGAGCACCAGATTACACCCTACCACAGGAGCACCATATTACACCCAACCACAGGAGCACCATATTACACCCTACCACAGGAGCACCATATTACACCCTACCACAGGAGCACCATATTACACCCAACCACAGGAGCACCATATTACACCCTACCACAGGAGCACCATATTACACCCTACCACAGGAGCACCATATTACACCCTACCACAGGAGCACCATATTACACCCCACCACAGGAGTACCATATTACACCCAACCACAGGAGCACCATATTACACCCTACCACAGGAGCACCATATTACACCCTACCACAGAAGCACCATATTACACCTCACCACAGGAGGAACAAATTATACCCAACCACAGGAGCACTATATTACACCCAACCACAGGAGCACCATATTACACCCTACCACAGGAGCACCATATTACACCCTACCACAGGAGCACCATATTACACCCTACCACAGGAGCACCATATTACACCCCACCACAGGAGCACCATATTACACCCAACCACAGGAGCACCATATTACACCCTACCACAGGAGGACCATATTACACCCCACCACAGGAGCACCATATTACACTCAACCACAGGAGCACCATATTACACCCTACCACAGGAGTACCATATTACACCCAACCAAAGGAGTACCACATTTGGTATGATTCTGTCATGCCTGCTATGTTTCTGCCATGTCTGTTCTGTTTTTTTCCATACCCTGTTATGTTTCTCTCATGCCTGTTCTGTTTTTTGCCATGTTTTAGTACTTTGCCATGTCTTTGTTTTTGCCATGCCAGATCCATTATTCTGTTAGTTTCCGGTCCATGTCTTTGTTCATGCCCTTCATTGCACTTTGTCTCCCCTGTCTGGTCTTTTGTGAAGCTACAGCTTCTCCCCAGTCCTGCGTGTCACATGTTTAGGTGATTTCATGGTTTCTGGGTTTCAAACATTCCTTCTAATCTCGTTTGCTTCCTTCGCCTTGCTTTTCTATTTTACTAACCTTACTAACAGTTTGTTATTTTTGTTTAGATACTAACCAAGACTAACATTGTATATAATACTAACTTACTAACGAGCACGAGGGTTTGTATAGCTGCACTTACTAATTGATTAACAAGCTCTCCTTTTCGCCCTGTTCTAGTCTCCGCCTCTTGCCTTCTCTTAGTCTTTGCTGCAATTCCCATGGATCCTCCGCACCTGCTCTACTCTGTCCTGCCTCTCATTATCTGTGCACATTAGAACTCCCTAACCGGAGCTGTATGTTTTGTCTATAGGTTGTCTCGTGATCCCTGTCGCGTTTTGGCTTTTTGCCAATTTCATGTGGTTAGGTTCTCCCTTGTGTTTGCTCCCACGTAATTAGTCTGATCCCATTCACCTGTCCCTGATCATAGCATGTGACTTCCCTCGAGTGTACTTAAGCAGTCTTTTCACAGCAGATCCCTGTCAGAACGTTTCCCTTGTCTACCTGTGCTACTCTCGTTTTCGCCTCATATTCATAGTGTTGCTTTTCTGACTGGACCGTCCGACTTCCGATTTTTGGCTCTGATTTGGTTTTGTTTACTGCCCCTGTGTATCGAACCCTTTTTGTCTGACTACGATTACTGTATTGCTGCCCTGGTTTTTTGACTTTGGATTCTGCCCCTGGGATTGTGATTTTTGGATTGTGGACTTTGTACTGTTGCCTTCGGTCCTGCGGGGGTTTACCCCCTCGCTGAATAAAATCACATACTTTGCATTTCCTAGTTCTCGCGACTAGTTCCTGAACGATACCTCACAGTACGTTCTGACCAGCATGGAGCCAGCGAGTAACCAGCCTCTGCAGGCAGCAGTAGAGGAACTGGGCGCGCAGCTGGAGCTTCAGCAACGTCAGCTACGGGCGATGATGCAGCACATGCAAGCCATGACGCACCAGATGGCCGACCTCACCCGCTCTTTGCAAGATGCACAAGCCATCCAGACTCCCCAACAGCCTGCTACCGCTATGTCAGCTGCCGTGCCTGGTCCCGCCTCTGCATCTCCTATCCCGCTTCACGAGCCACGTTTACCTCCTCCCGAGAAGTACGATGGTGACCCGGGATCCTGCCGAGCCTTCCTGACCCAGTGCAAGTTAATCTTAAGCCTACAGCCCTCCACGTTCCCAACTGAACAAGCTCGCGTTGCCTACATCATTACGCAGCAAACTGGGAGGGCTAAGCAGTGGGCTACCTCTGCCTGGGAGGCGGGTCTACCCTGTGTCCAGTCTTCAGATCTGCTGGGAAGGGAGATGAAGCAGTTGCCTTCGGTCCTGCGGGGGTTTACCCCATCGCTTAATAAAATCACATAATTGCATTTCCTGGTTCTCACGACTGGATCCTGAACGATACCTGACAATATTACAGCCGACCACAGGAGCACCATATTACACGTGACCACAGGAGCACCATGTTACACCTAAACACAGGAGCACCATATTACACCCAACCAGAGGACTACCATATTACACCGAACCATATGAGTACTATATTACACCCAACCACAGGAGTACCCTATTACACCCAACCACAGGAGCACCATATTACACCCAACCACAGGAGCAACATATTACACCCAACCACAGGAGCAACATATTACACCCAACCACAGGAGCACCATATTACACCCAACCACAGGAGCACCATATTACACCTGACAACAGGAGCACTATATTACACCCTACCACAGGAGTACCATATTATACCCCACGACAGGAGGACTAAATTAAACCCAATAGAGGAGTACCATATTACACCCAACCACAGGAGTACCATATTACACCCTACCACATGAGTACCATATTACACCCCACGACAGGAGGACCAAAATAAACCCGACCACAGGAGCACTATATTACACCCAACCACAGGAGCACCATATTACACCCAACCACAGGAGTACCATATTACACACAACCACAGGAGTACCATATTACACTCAACCAGAGGAGTACCCTATTACACCCTACCACAGGAGCACCATATTACACCCAACCACAGGAGCAACATATTACACCCAACCACAGGAGCACCATATTACACCCAACCACAGGAGCACCATGTTACACCTGACCACAGGAGCACCATATTACACCCTACCACAGGAGTACCATATTATACCCCACGACAGGAGGACTAAATTAAACCCAACAGAGGAGTACCATATTACACCCAAACACAGGAGTACCATATTACACACTACCACAGGAGTACCATATTACACCCAACCACAGGAGTACCATATTACACCCTACCAAAGGAGTACCATATTACACCCTACCAGAGGAGCACCATAGTACACCCAACCACAGGATTACCATATTACACCCTACCACAGGATTACAATAATACACCCACCGCAGGAGGACCATATTACACCCAACCACAGGAGCATCATAGTACACCCAACAACAGGAGTACCATATTACACCCTACCACAGGAGGACCATATTACACCCGACCACAGGAGGACCATATAACACACAAGCACAGGAGCACCATAGTACATCCAACCACAGGAGTACCATATTACACCCAACCACAAGAGTACCATATTACACCCTACCACAGGAGGACCATATTACACCCGACCACAGGAGGACCATATTACACCCGACCACAGGAGGACCATATTACACACAAACAGAGGAGCACCATAGTACATCCTACCACAGGAGGACCATATTACACCCGACCACAGGAGGACAATATTACACCCAACCACAGGAGCACCATAGTACACCCAACCAAAGGAGTACCATATAACACCCAACCACAGGAGTACCATATTACACCCTAACCACAGGAGTACCATATTACACCCAACCACAGGAGTACCATATTACACCCGACCACAGGAGTACCATATTACACCCGACCACAGGAGGACCATATTACACCCAACCACAGGAGGACCATATTACACACAGGCACAGGAGCACCATAGTACACCCTAACACAGGAGTACCATATTACACCCTACCACAGGAGTACCATATTATACCCCACGACAGGAGGACTAAATTAAACCCAACAGAGGAGTACCATATTACACCCAACCACAGGAGTACCATATTCCACCCTACCACATGAGTACCATATTACACCCCACGACAGGAGGACCAAAATAAATCCGACCACAGGAGCACTATATTACACCCAACCACAGGAGCACCATATTACACCCAACCACAGGAGTACCCTATTCCACCCTACCACAGGAGTACCATATTACACCCCACCACAGGAGCACCATAATAAATCCAACCACAGGAGCACTATATTACACCCAACCACAGGAGCACCATATTACACCCAACCACAGGAGCACCATATTACACCCAACCACAGGAGCACCATATTACACCCAACCACAGGAGCAACATATTACACCCAACCACAGGAGCACCATATTACACCCAACCACAGGAGCACCATATTACACCTGACCACAGGAGCACCATATTACACCCTACCACAAGAGTACCATATTATACCCCACGACAGGAGGACTAAAATAAACCCAACAGAGGAGTACCATATTACACCCAACCACAGGAGTACCATATTACACCCTACCACAGGAGTACCATATTACACACTACCACAGGAGTACCATATTACACCCAACCACAGGAGTACCATATTACACCCTACCAAAGGAGTACCATATGACACCCTACCAGAGGAGCACCATAGTACACCCAACCACAGGAGTATCATATTACACCCGACCACAGGAGGACCATATTACACCTAACCACAGGAGTACCATATTACACCCGACCACAGGAGTACCATATAACACCCGACCACAGGAGGACCATATTACACCCAACCACAGGAAGACCATATTACACACAGGCACAGGAGCACCACAATACACCCTAACACAGGAGTACCATATTACACCCTACCACAGGAGTACCATATTATACCCCACAACAGGAGGACTAAATTAAACCCAACAGAGGAGTACCATATTACACCCAACCACAGGAGTACCATATTACACCCTACCACATGTGTACCATATTACACCTCACGACAGGAGGACCAAAATAAACCCGACCACAGGAGCACTATATTACACCCAACCACAGGAGCACCATATTACACCCAACCACAGGAGAACCATATTACACCCTACCACAGGAGTACCATATAACACACAACCGCAGGAGTACCATATTACACTCAACCACAGGAGTACCCTATTACACGATACCACAGGAGCACCATATTACACCCAACCACAGGAGCAACATAATACACCCAACCACAGGCGCACCATATTACACCCAACCACAGGAGCACCATATTACACCTGACCACAGGAGCACCATATTACACCCTACCACAGGAGAACCACATTATACCCAACGACAGGAGGACTAAATTAAACCCAACAGAGGAGTACCATATTACACCCAACCACAGGAATACCATATTACACCCTACCACAGGAGTACCATATTACACCGTACCAAAGGAGTAGCATATTACACCCTACCAGAGGAGCACCATAGTACACCCAACCACAGGAGTACCATATTACACCCGACCACAGGAGGACCATATTACACCCAACCACAGGAAGACCATATTACACACAGGCACAGGAGCACCACAGTACACCCTAACACAGAAGTACCATATTACACCCTACCACAGGAGTACCATATTATACCCCACGACAGGAGGACTAAATTAAACCCAACAGAGGAGTACCATATTACACCCAACCACAGGAGTACCATATTACACCTAACCACAGGAGTACCATATTACACCCAACCACAGGAGTACCATATAACACCCGACCACAGGAGTACCATATTACACCCTACCACAGGAGGACCATATTACACCCAACCACAGGAGGACCATATTACACACAGGCAAAGGAGCACCATAGTACACCCTAACACAGGAGTACCATATTACACCCAACCACAGGAGTACCATATTACACCCGAAAACAGGAGGACCATATTACACCCGACCACAGGAGGACAATATTGCACCCAACCACAGGAGCACCATATTACACCCTACCACAGGAGGACCATATTACACCCAACCACAGGAGTACGATATTACACCCAACGACAGGAGCACCATAGTACACCCAACCACAGAAGTACCATATTACACCCAACCACAGGAGTACCATATTACATCCAACCACAGGAGCACCATATTACACCCTACCACAGGAGGACCATATTAAACCCGACCACAAGAGGACCATATTACACCCAAACACAGGAGCACTATAGTAAACCCTACAACAGGAGTACCATATTACACCCAACCACAGGAGTGCCATATTACACCCGAAAACAGGAGGACCATATTACACCCGACCACAGGAGGACAATATTGCACGCAACCACAGGAGCACCATATTACACCCTACCACAGGAGGACCATATTACACCCAACCACAGGAGTACGATATTACACCCAACGACAGGAGCACCATAGTACACCCAACCACAGAAGTACCATATTACACACAACCACAGGAGTACCATATTACATCCAACCACAGGAGCACCATATTACACCCTACCACAGGAGGACCATATTAAACCCGACCACAAGAGGACCATATTACACCCAAACACAGGAGCACTATAGTAAACCCTACAACAGGAGTACCATATTACACCCAACCACAGGAGTGCCATATTACACCCAACCACAGGAGTACCATATTACACCCCACCACAGGAGTACCATAGCACACCCGACCACAGGAGCACCATATTACACCCTACCAAAGGAGTACCATATTAAACCCCACCACAGGAACATCATAGTACACCCTACCACATGAGTAGCATATTACACCCAACCACAGGAGCACCATATTACACCCAACCAAAGGAGTACCATATTAGACCCAACCACAAGAGGACCATATTATACCCCACCACAGGAGCACCACTTTACATCCAACCACAGGAGGACCATATTACACCCAACCACAGGAGCACC
Source organism: Gymnothorax javanicus (assembly GCA_029692085.1). Lineage (NCBI taxonomy): Eukaryota > Metazoa > Chordata > Actinopteri > Anguilliformes > Muraenidae > Gymnothorax > Gymnothorax javanicus. The sequence continues at coordinate 101,079,886 of CM056194.1, read as the reverse complement.
ATATTATACCCCACCACAGGAGTACCATATTACACCCAACCAGAGGAGGACCATATTACACACTACCACAGCAGCACCATATTACACCCAACCACAGGAGGACCAAATTACACCCAACCACAGGTATCTATATTACACCTAACCAGAGGAGCACCATAGTACACCCAACCACAGGAATACCATATTACACCCAACCAGAGGAGTACCATATTACACCCAACCACAGGAACACCATATTACACCCTACCAAAGGAGTACCATATTGCACCCAACCACCGGAGCACCATAGTACACCCGACCACAGGAGCACCATAGTACACCCAACCACAAGAGTACCATATTATACCCGACGACAGGAGTACTATGTTACACCCAAGCACAGGAGCACCATATTATACCCCACCACAGGACCAATATATTACACCCAACCACATGAGCACCATATTACACCCTACCACAGGAGTACCATATTACACCCTACCACAGAAGTACTATATTACACCCAACCAAAGGAGCACCATATTACACCCAACCACAGGAGCACCATCTTAGACCGAACCACAGGAGCACCATATTACACTCCACCACAGGAGCACCATATTACACCCAACCACACGAGCACCATATTACACCCTACCAAAGGAGCACCAAATTACACCCTACCACAGGAGAACCATATTACACCCAACCACAGGAGTACCATATTATACCCAAACACAGGAGCACCATATTACACCCTACCAGAGGAGCAACATATCACATCGAACCACAGGAGCAACATATTACACCCAACCACAGGAGCACCATATTACACCCGAGCACAGGAGCACCATATTACACCCTACCACAGGAGTACCATATTCTGCCCCACGACAGGAGGACCAAATTAAACCCAACCAGAGGAGTACCATATTACACCCAACCACAGGAGGACCATATTACATCCAACCAAAGGAGTGCCATATTACACCCTACCACAGGAGTACCATATTACACCCCACGACAGGAGGACTAAATTAAACCCGACCACAGGAACACTATATTACACCCAACCACAGGAGCACTATAGTACACCCAACCACAAGAGTACCATATTACACCCTACCACAGGAGTACCATATTACACCCAACCACAGGAGTACCATAGTACACCCTACCACAGGAGTACCATATTACAACCTACCACAGGAGCACCATATTACACCCAACCACAGGAGTACCATATTACACCCTTCCACAGGATTACCATATTACACCCGACCACAGGAGGACCATATTACACCCAACCACAGGAGCACCATAGTACACCCAACCACAGGAGTACCATATTACACCCTACCACAGGAGGACCATATTACACCCGACCACAGGAGCACCATAGTACACCCTACCACAGAGGTACACATATTACACCCAACCACAGGAGTACCATATTACACCCCACCACAGGAGGACCATATTACACCCAACCACAGAAGCACCATAGTACACCCGACCACAGGAGTACCGTATTACACCCAACCAAAGGAGGACCATATTACACCGAACCACAGGAGCACCATAGTACAACCTACCACAGGAGTACCATATTACACCCTACCACAGGAGGACCAGTTTACACCCAACCACAGGAGCACCATAGTACACCCTAGCACAGGAGTACCATATTACACCCAGCCAAAGGAGTACCATATAACACCCAACCACAGGAGTACCATATAACACCCCACCACAGCAGGACCATATTACAGCCAACCATAGGAGTACCATATTACTCTGCACGACAGGAGGAACATATTACACCAAACCACAGGAGCACCATAGTACACCCGACCACAGCAGTATCGTACTACACCGGACCACAGGAGCACCATATTACACCCTACCACAGGAGCAACATATTACACCGAACCACAGGAGCAACATATTACACCCAACCACAGGAGTACCATATTACACCCGACCACAGGAGCACCATATTCTGCCCCATGACAGGAGGACCAAATTAAACCCAACCAGAGGAGTACCATATTACACCCAACCACAGGAGGACCATATTACACCCAACCAAAGGAGCACCATATTACACCCAACCACAGGAGCACCATCTTAGACCAAACCACAGGAGCACCATATTACACCCAACCACACGAGCACCATATTACACCCTACCAAAGGAGCACCATATTACACCCTACCACAGGAGAACCATATTACACCCTATCACAGGAGTACCATATTACACCCAACCACAGGAGTACCATATTATACCCAACCACAGGAGCACCATATTACACCCTACCACAGGAGCAACATATTACACCGAACCACAGGAGCAACATATTACACCCAACCACAGGAGCACCATATTACACCCGACCACAGGAGCACCATATTACACCCTACCAAAGGAGTACCATATTCTGCCCCAAGACAGGAGGACCAAATTAAACCCAACCAGAGGAGTACCATATTACACCCAACCACAGGAGGACCATATTACATCCAACCAAAGGAGTGCCATATTACACCCTACCACAGGAGTACCATATTACACCCCACGACAGGAGGACCAAATTAAACCCGACCACAGGAACACTATATTACACCCAACCACAGGAGCACCATAGTACACCCAACCACATGAGTACCATATTACACCCTACCACAGGAGTACCATATTACACCCAACCACAGGAGTACCATAGTACACCCGACCACAGGAGTACCATATTACAACCTACCACAGGAGCACCATAGTACACCCAACCACAGGAGTACCATATTACACCCTTCCACAGGATTACCATATTACACCCGACCACAGGAGGACCATATTACACCCAACCACAGGAGCACCATAGTACACTTAACCACAGGAGTACCATATTACACCCTGCCACAGGAGGACCATATTACACCCGACCACAGGAGGACCATATTACACCCAACCACAGGAGCACCATAGTACACCCTACCACAGAGGTACACATATTACACCCAACCACAGGAGTACCATATTACACCCAACCAAAGGAGTACCATATTACACCCCACCACAGGAGGACCATATTACACCCAACCACAGGAGCACCATAGTACACCCTACCACAGAGGTACACATATTACACCCAACCACAGGAGTACCATATTACACCCAACCAGAGGAGCACCATAGTACACCCTACCACAGTACCACCATTTTACACCCTACCACAGGAGGACCATATTACACCCGACCACAGGAGGACCATATTACACCCAACCACAGGAGCACCATAGTACACCCAACCACAGGAGTACCACATTACACCCAACCAGAGGAGTACCATATTAGAACCAACCACAGGAGCACCATATTACACCCTACCAAAAGAGTATCATATTTCACCCTACCACAGGAGTACCATATTACAACCTACCACAGGAGCACCAAAGTATACCCAACCAAAGGAGTACCATATTACACCGTACCACAGGATTACCATATTACACCCGACAACAGGAGGACTATATTACACCCAACCACAAGAGCACCATAGTACACCCAACCACAGGAGTACCATATTACACCCAACCACAGCAGGACCATATTACACCCGACCACAGGAGGACCATATTACACCCTACCACAGGAGCACAATAGTACACCCGACCACAGGAGTACCATATTACACCCAACCACAGGAGAACCATATTACACCCAACCACAGGAGTACCATATTACACCCCACCACAGGAAAACCATATTACACCCTACCACAGGAGTACCATATTACACCCTACCACAGAAGTACCATATTACACCCTACAACCGGAGTACCATATTACACCCAACGACAGGAGGACCAAATTAAACCCGACCACAGGAGCACTATATTACAACCAACCACAGGAGCACCATAGTACACTGTGACGGCCCTCTGGCCTTTGTATTGTTAATTGTTTTTGTGTGTCCTTGCTTGTCTTGGTCCTGATAAGTGTGATTGTTAATCTTGTCTTGTTTGCCTCTTTACAGGTGTGCCAGTGGTTCACGTGACTTAATTATTGGGAATGCGCCGTCTATATGAACCGGCTCTAAGTTGTGCTCTGGGGGAGGGTCCATACTGATTCGGCTTGTTGTGCGTGCCACCGGCACCCTGTTAGAGGGTCTAGTGTTGGGCCTTGTTTGTAGGCCGGCATCTGATCTCTCTTTGTTTTGTTTTGTCATGTCTGTGCTGCCTCGAAAAACGATGTTATATCATTGAACTCTTGAAGTGAAAATAAAATCTGGATTATTTGGAATCCGTAATTGTTGTCCCCCTCCCCAGTTGTATATGTGAAGCTTGTGGGGCGTCACATTATGGGGGCTCGTCTAAAAATTAAGCCAATTTGTTGCCATTTTTTGAGTCTGGCCTTCGTGATTGTTTGATTTTGTTTTTGAAACTTTGTTTCGTGTGGAATTCGCTGCGATTGGTAAATGCTCCGCATTTTTGTGGAGGGACGGAGGGGACAAAGTAGTTTTGTGCAGTCAATCAAGTTGCAGTGTTTAAAAAAAAAAAAAAAAAAAAAAAATTTTTTTGGATTTGATTGCAACTTTGTATTTCGTTTTGTCGTTTGGTCTCATCGTGAGGCATCGCTTCGTTATAATTTAGTTTTTTTTTTTAAAAAAAACTTCACTTTAGCTGGTCGTGTTGAGTGGTGGTTGTTTCCCCGGGTTAGGTGTAGAGCGCGTCTTCGGATGCGCTGTTTTGTTGTTTTAGTTTGTTTTGTTTGGGTGGCCGGGGCTTAGTAGCAGTTGTCTCGGGTGCACATCCGAGGCCTGCGGAGCTGCTTATCAATTGGTTGCTCTTTTGGGCTTACGGGCTGTGACCAGCGGGTCCGGTGCTTAATTTCCCGGCCCTGTGTGTCACCTGAAGACTAGGGTCTACCTTAGTTTAGTTGATAGGTTTTTTGGGGGGGGAGAGATAGTTAGCGGGGAAATAATTGCTTGACCGGCGTAATTTTGAAGTCAGTTTTTGTGGTAAGCGTAAATAGTTTTGGTGATGGCTGCACGAATAGTCAACGAGTTTGTTCAAACCCCGACCCTCGAATTGTTAAATGCAATGTCTAAAGATCAGCTTCTAGCACTTGCGGAGCATTACCAAATTGCAGTGTCGTTACCCCAGAGAAGGCTTAAGGAAACAGTTCGCTGTGCGGTGTTGGCTGCATTGGTTGATCAACAGATTCTGCAGACGTCTGCCGCCTCTCAAATTCAACAGATGGCACCTACCGGTTTAACGTTTGAACAGCATAAAGCACTGTTATTGATTCAACGTGACACAGAACTAGAAAAAATTCGTTTTTCACAAGAGGCTGAATTGGGCCGAGTGAATTTGGAAAAAATTAAACTTGATCTTGAGCGACAGCGTCTCGATCTTATTCGCGATGGTAAATTGCAGGGCCAAGTTTCACCTGGCGAATCGTCCTTTCCAAAACTTAAAGTGGCCAACAATTTGCGCTTGGTGCCTCCGTTTAATGAGGCTGACGTCGATACATTTTTTCAATTGTTTGAGCGAGTGGCAGTAGCCTATGAGTGGTCGGACATTGAGAAGACCGTACTTCTTCAATGTGTGTTTACTGGTCGTGCACAGCATGCGTATGCCTCCCTGTCTTTAGAAGACAGTCAAGATTACGCTGCTGTGAAAGCTGCTGTGTTAAATGCCTACGAATTGGTGCCAGAGGCGTACCGACAGAGTTTTCGCAATATGAGGAAAAAATCTGGCCAATTACATATTGATTTTGTTCGCGATCTCACTATACAGTTTACTCGCTGGCGTGCATCTGCCAAGATAAACTCAGTGGATGAACTGATCGAATTGATGTTGCTTGAGCAATATAAAAATACATTGTCTGAAAGTGTGGCGACATTTATTGTGGAGCGTGATGTTCACACGGCATCTCAGGCCGCCGTGTTGGCCGATCAGTGGGAACTGACGCACCGTTCTCATTCAGATCGTGTGAAAAGTGATAAGGGTTCCCAATCTCGACCTAGTGGTTCCCCGCTTTCACAAATCCAAGAGAAAAGTTCAGTTCAAAACCCACTGTCTGTTCGTGATATCATTTGTCATTATCGCTTAGCCAAAGGTCATTACAAATCGCACTGTTCAGTGCTCAAAGCAAAGCTTGATAAATTAAAAAGCTTACCAGCTAAGTCAGTGGGCCTGACTGCTTCGGTGCCTGTGTCCACCAGTTTGTTGTTGACTGATAGGCCTGGGTTTGTGCCTGTGTGTGTGGCGGACCAGGATGCGACATTTGAACCGTTCATTTCTGAGGGCTTTGTCACGCTTGCTGGTAGCGATGATAAAGTTCCTGTTAGGATCCTAAGGGATACTGGTGCTAGTGCCTCTTTTATTTTGGAATCAGTATTGCCATTTTCGTCTGAGTCGTACTCAGGAAATTCCTTGTTAATTCGAGGGATTGGTTTGAACACACTGTCTGTGCCGTTGCATAAAGTAGTCCTTGATTGTGAACTGGTGCAGGGGGAGGTGGAGTTGGGTGTCGGCCTGCTCTGCCTGTTGCAAATGTTTCGTGGTCCTTGGAAATCAGTTGGCCGGTAAACGAATCTGGTCTAATGCGTCTGACGGTCTGATACCGCTGGTGGTTACTGAAGAGCCGCTTCCAGTTAGTGAGTCTGACGAGAGCGCTCAACAGTATCCAGAGGTATTTGTAGCTTGTGTTGTGACACGCTCTGCCAGTCAGAAAACTGAAGCTGACAGAGTGAAGTCAGTAAAGTCTTTTTTTTCGCACCCGATTATCCCTTTTTCTGTCTCTCGTGATGAACTGTCCAAAGAGCAGAAAATTGATGAATCATTAAAGTCCTTGTTCGAACTTACTGGTGTTGATGGTGATATTCGGAGTAAAGCTTGCGGTTATTATGTTAAAGACGACGTTTTACTGAGAAAATGGTCTCCGCAGGGAGATGATTATGTTGGTGATGCCGTTGTTCAGGTGGTTGTGCCCAATAAATTCCGCTCAATGGTACTTCAAATTGCGCATGATAAATTGGCTGGTCATGCCAGCGTACAGAAAACGTACGACCGTGTTCTTCGTTACTTCTATTGGCCTCGTGTCAAGCGCGACGTTACCAACTATGTGAGAATGTGCAAAACGTGCCAATTGACGGGCAAACCCAACTTGATCATAAAGCCTGCACCATTGCGTCCGATTCAACCTTTGTGTCAACCATTTGAGCACTTGATAATTGACTGTGTGGGTCCCCTTCATCGCTCGAAATCGGGAAGTGAATATTTGCTTACTGTAATGTGTCAAGTTACTCGTTATCCGGCAGTTTACCCAATGCGTGCCATCAATTCAAAGTCAGTCGTGAAAGCCCTTAGCCAATTTGTTTCCATTTTTGGATTACCGAAAATTATTCAGTCAGATCGTGGGAGTAATTTTACGTCCAAGATGTTCGCTGATGTGCTTCAACAATTGGGAATAAAGCAAAGTCTGGCCACCGCATATCATCCACAAAGTCAAGGTGCGTTAGAGCGCTTTCATTCCACATTAAAATCATTGCTTCGAGCATACTGTGTTGAGTTGAACCGTGATTGGGAGGAGGGCCTACCCTGGCTCATGATGGCAGCCCGGGAGGTTACTCAGGAGAGTACAGGCTTCAGTCCAAACGACCTTGTTTTCGCTCACAAAGTTCGTGGATTGTTGTCTGTGTTGCATGGTAAATGGGTTGATTCTGAACCGCCGGCTAACCTGACTGAGTATGTGCTGAACTTCCGCCGTCGTCTCTCGTTAGCCTGGGGGATGGCTAGGGAGCGATTGGAGAAGTCCCAGAAAAAAATGAAAAAGCTGTTTGATCGTCGAGCTGATCCGCGAACGTTCAGTGTCGGTGATCAAGTGGTTGCACTTCTTCCTGTACTTGGTTCTCCGTTTCAGGCAAGATATGTTGGGCCATATGAAGTTTTGCACTGTGGTCCAAATGACAACTACACAATTTCGACTCCCGAAAGGAGGAAGAGAACACAAAAGTGTCATGTAAATCTCCTGAAAGCATATTACAACCGTGATGAAAAGCGCGTTTCGCCGGCCCCTACTTTTGCGGTACTGGTGAATAGCGCCGATCGGCCAGATCTCTCATCTCAGATGGTGGCAGTGTCGGATGGTGAGGAGCTGAATATTGCTGATTGCGTGTTGCAAGGGCGTCTTAAAAATTCGGAGACGTTAAAAAACTTGTCCTCTGTCTTAAAGCATTTAAATTTAATTCAACGTCAAGAGCTCACTGATTTATTGAATGAGTTCATAGTTTTATTTTCTGATGTGCCTACCCAAACTGACCTGCTTGAGCATGATATTGACATTGGAAATGCGGATCCTATCCGTCAACGTTTCTATCGTGTTCCATTAGATAAACGCGAAGTGCTGGATAAGGAGGTTCAGTATTTGCTGGAAAATAATTTGGCTGAGCCTTCATTTTCCAGTTGGTCGTCGCCGTGCTTATTGGCCAAGAAGGCTGATGGATCATTTCGTTTTTGTACGGATTACAGAAAGCTAAATGCTGTAACCAAACCGGATTCATTCCCTCTACCTCGAATAGAGGATTGCGTTGATCAGGTTGGGGCTGCCAAATTCGTTACCAAACTTGACCTTTTAAAAGGTTATTGGCAGGTCCCCCTAACTGAACGCGCGCGTGAAGTCTCTGCCTTTATAACACCTAGTGGCTTATTTTCTTATCGGGTGATGCCTTTCGGCCTGCGGAACGCCCCATCTAGTTTTCAACGGTTAATGAATCGAGTTGTGGCTGGTTTGGATGGCGTTACAGTGTATCTTGACGATGTGGTTATTGTAAGTGACACCTGGCAGTCTCATCTGGAGCGCTTGCGTCTGCTTCTTATGCGCCTCGCACAGGCACGGCTCACAGTCAACCTAGCGAAGTGTGAGTTCGCTAGTGCGACTGTGACCTACCTGGGAAAGGTTGTAGGACAGGGACAAGTGCGTCCTGTTCGGGCAAAAGTACAAGCCATTGACGAATTTCCTGTTCCCGTAACTAAACGTGAATTAATGCGCTTTCTTGGTATGGTGGGATTTTACCGCTGTTTTTGCCGAAATTTTTCATCAGTAGTCGCGCCACTAACTGATTTGCTAAAAGCTAAAGCTGTATTCACGTGGACTGATCAATGTCAAAAAGCCTTTGACTATGTGAAAGCTCTACTAACCTCCGCGCTTGTCTTGCTAGCTCCGCGGGTGGATAAACAATTTAAAATCCAGGTGGATGCTAGTAAGGTCGGTGCTGGAGCTGTGTTAATCCAAGAGGATGATTCCGGTTTTGATCATCCTGTGTGTTTTTTTTCGCGCAAATTTTTGAGTTATCAACTCAATTATTCTGTGATCGAAAAAGAGGCCCTTGCCCTCGTCCGGGCACTTCAGTACTTCGAGGTATATGTGAGTGGTTGTGGTTCGCCTGTGGTGATTTACAGCGATCATAACCCACTTACATTTCTCCATTCACTTCAAAATCCGAACCAACGGCTGATGCGATGGTGTTTGTTTCTCCAGCCATATAATTTAGATATTCGGCACATCAAGGGTTCGGAGAACGTAGTGGCAGATGCGCTCTCGCGAGCTCCTGTATGTGCCGAATAGAATGTGTGAAGTTTTGAATGGGGTGTGTTTGTGTTTTAAGTGTATAGGCCTATATGTGTGAGTGTTGTAATTTTATGTGTGTGAATGTTTTACCAGGGGATGTGTGGAGTGACTTGTGTGGATGTTGATTCCACATGCTTATGTGAGTGATTTTGTGACAATGATGTGATTTAATCTTTGTTGCTCTTTAGCAATTAGGCTTAATCTATCTTTAGCCATAGGTTTGTATGAAGTTTCGCACTTCTCCAGTATAGCGCTGTATTGGTGAGGTGGGGTTTTTTTTATTAATTGTTCACTTTGATATTGAAATTTTGACATTTAATAGGTTGGTCCTATGAGGTTTCACTTTTCGGTGGATCTGGTTTTTTTTTTTTGGGTTTCATAGTTGGACACTTGAGCACAGAAACCCTCTGGGTTTCTCCTTTCTAAGGGGGAGGGTGTGACGGCCCTCTGGCCTTTGTATTGTTAATTGTTTTTGTGTGTCCGTGCTTGTCTTGGTCCTGATTAGTGTGATTGTTAATCTTGTCTTGTTTGCCTCTTTACAGGTGTGCCAGTGGTTCACGTGACTTAATTACTGGGAGTGCGCCGTCTATATGAACCGGCTCTAAGTTGTGCTCTGGGGGCGGGTCCATACTGATTCGGCTTGTTGTGCGTGCCACCGGCACCCTGTTAGAGGGTCTAGTGTTGGGCCTTGTTTGTAGGCCGGCATCTGATCTCTCTTTGTTTTGTTTTGTCATGTCTGTGCTGCCTCGAAGAACGATGTTATATCATTGAACTCTTGAAGTGAAAATAAAATCTGGATTATTTGGAATCCGTAATTGTTGTCCCCCTCCCCAGTTGTATATGTGAAGCTTGTGGGGCGTCACATACACCCAACCACATGAGTACCATATTACACCCAACCACAGAGGGTACCATATTACACCGTACCACAGGAGTACCATATTACAGCCAACCACAGGAGTACCATAGTACACCATACCACAGGAGCACCATATTACACCCTACCACAGGAGCACCATAGTACACCCAACCACAGGATTACCATATTACACCTTACGAAAGGATTACCATATTACACCCGACCACAGGAGGACCATATTAAACCCAACCACAGGAGCACCATAGAACACCCAACCACAGGAGTACCATATTACAGCCTACCACAGGAAGACTATATTACACCCGACCACAGGAGGACCATAATACACCCAACCACAGGAGCACCACAGTACACCCTACAACAGGAGAACCATATTACACCCAACCACAGGAGTACCATCTTACACCCAACCACAGGAGTACCATAATACACCCCACCACAGGAGGACCATATTACACCCAACCACAGAAGCACCATATTACACCCCACCACCGGAGCGCCATATTTCACCCCACCGCAGGAGCACCATGTTACACCCTACCACAAGAGTACCATATTACACCCTACCACAGGAGTGCCATATTACACCCTACCCCAGGAGCACCATATTACACCCTACCACAGGAGTACCATATTACATCACACCTTCCCACCTCGCTCATCTTTCAGTCTAGATTCACTGATTTCCACCTCTACCCCGCAACATCCCTAAACGCTTTACATTTTTCATGGAATTTTCATAGATTTATCACCACTCCATGTTTCTGATTAAATTTTTGTAAGGTAAGACAGATTCCCTTCACACAGGTTAAGCTCAGTCCAGGAATGAATTGAGTTTTGTACCGAAAAGCTCCATTGAGAAACTGACTGTAACCCAAGACCAGCCCTAATCTGGGCGATCTACCCATCAAACCACATTTGGCAGGATTCAAAAATGTACAATCTCACCTCAAAGTAAGTTGGGACAGTATGAAAATGTGCATACAGATGAAAGCAGTGATTTCTTAATTTACTTTGACTTGTATCTCATTGCAGACCGTATTAAGGCCAGTTATTTAATGTTTTGTCCAGACAACTTAATTTGTAGATATACAGAACTACAAGCATTCCTATCATTCCAGCCTTTAAAGGGACAATTCTTGGATTTTCTCTCTCCATCTATCTGAATAGGGAATACAGCATGAAAAATGAATTTTTTTTTGCCAGTTTTCATTATATCTCTGGGAATCAGCGTTGAAATCTGTGCTACCTGTGCTACCTCCTCCTCAGCACCTTATGCGTACAGTGACATAGAGGTCAGAAAGAACTGCAAACAATTTCAACTTGGATTTCTTGGCTGCATCTGAATTCTCTTACAAATCCATCCATACTTCTTCTTCCGCTTATCTGTAGCTGGGTTGTAGGGGTAGCAGACTAAGCAGAGAGGCCCAGGCATCCCTTCCCATAACCACTTCCTCCAGCTCTACCTGAGGGACCCCAAGACGTTCCCAGGCCAGCCGGGAGATATAATCCTCCAGCGTGTCCTGAGTCTGCCTGGGGCCTCCTCCCAGTTGGACATTCCTAGAACACTTCTAAAGGGAGGCGTCCAGGAGGCATCCGAACTAGATGCCCGATCCACCTCAACTGACTCCTCTCAACACGGAGGAGCAGCGGTTCTACTCTGACCCTCTCCTGGGTGTTCGAGCTCCTCACCCTATCCCTCAGGGTCAGCCCAGCCACCCTGCGAAGAAAGCTCATTTCCACCGCTCGTATATGCCATCTTGTTCTTTTGATCACTACTCACAGGACCACATCATCTGCAAACAGCAGGGATGCAATCCTGAGGCCACCAAACTGGACTCCCTCCAAACCTCGGCTACGCCGCGATATCCTGTCCATGAAAATCATGAACAGAATAGGTGACAAGGCACACCCTTGGCGGAGTCCAACATCAACTTGAAACAAGTCCGACTGAATGCCAAGAATGCGGACACAACTCCTTGTTTAGTTGTACAGGGATCAAATGGCTCGAATTAACGGCCCTGGAGTCCCATACTCCCGCAGCACTCCCTACAGGATACCTCATGGGACACGGTCATAAGTCTTCTCCAAGTCCACAAAACACATGTACACTGGGTAGGACAACTGCCACAAACCCTCCAGTATCCGTGCGAGGGTAAAAAAGTGATCCACTGTTCCATGACCTGAACAGAACCCGCATTGCTCCTCCTGGATCTGAGGTTCGACAATTGGGTGGCGCCTCCTTTCCAGCACCCTGGCACAGACATCTCCTCCAGAGGCTGAGCAGTGTGATCCCCCTGGAGTCGCACACCCTCCGGTTCTCATAAACAGGCAGCCTTTTTCTTTCCTCTCCATTTTTCCTTGGCCTCGCTAGAAAACGTCATATGTGTCATGAGAAAGTTGCCGGGATATTTTTTAGGTACCTTGGGACATGTTTGTGGAAAATTGGATGCCCATTCCTTCGCAAGCGTGGTGGTGAAGATAGCCTTCGCAGTTTCATCAAAAAACTTGGGGACACAAGTGACATTCCAATCGCTACAGGCACAAAGGATAGTGGTCAATATTCGACCTTTCCTTTCTTCCGTGGTCCATCCTGTGGTTCTTCACTGGAATGAAGCAATGAAGCAGTAAATTGCCTCCTTTTCTTCAAGAAACAGACAATTTGGACGCTCCTTGTCATGGCTACAAGTCAAACTATTTCCGGTTGAGGTCTGTATGCGAGGAAGGTTCCTTACTTTTCAGAGAATTCATATGTAACCCTAGTTTCCGCCTTTGGGTAGCCAGGGCATGTGCCCTAGATGCCACTCAGAAACAACACTTCCTTGTCTTTGCTTGCAATCTAGCTAATGGAAAAGGCACCCCAAAATATGACTGCAGAGGCTGCTATTGACAAGGATACATTTTACCGAAAGCTAGCCAGATAACACGCCTTCTGTAATGTAACCTCTTGACTAGTTGGCGATGGTATTCAGTACCCTGCGGTTGTAGCGGACCGGAGTAAGCTAGCTAGACCAAGGAAATTTTCACCAGGCATTTTGGCAATACAACCTCACTGTTTTGGTGTGGTCAGCTTAATTTCTGTCTAGTAATGTTTGGCGTTAATTGCTAGGGTGAGAAAATGGGTGGTATGCCTGCATTGTTTGGAATTTGTTGAGGAGGAAAACCCAGTTACTCCAATTTGAGATGTCCCTCGTAATCCTCAAGAAGAAAATACGCATTTGTTGCCATTTTGATAAATGCATAAAAGCCGATATATGATATACAGTATTAAGGAAAATATTCATACGTATTTTGTGACATAACTGTGCATGATAGAAACTTTACTTGCATTTTTTAACTCAGCATCCTCAAATTAGATAATACGGGGCCTTTTTAGGATATCAGTGGAATTTTCTTTTCAAAATGCTGGGTGGTGTAATTGATGAAACCGCAAGGGCTATATGTAGTCACATCCACAAATGCCACTTAAAACTGTTCTGGGTAATAAAACAAGACTATGATAAGATTCCACCAGTGCCTTCGACTTCTCTGAGCCTCAATGGCACCTGAGATTTATCCTCACACAATAGAAATGATGAGATTTTAGAGCAAAATATGCTGCCTTCAAGACAACACCCTTTCCAGGGACGCCCATGGATATTTCAGAAAGACAATACAAAACCGTATTCGGCATGCATCACAAAGGCATGGCTGTGTAAGAGTGTGGGTGCTGGACTGGCCTGCCTGTAGTCCCAACTCATCCCCTATTGGATAGTGTGGTGCATTTTGAAAGGCAAAATCTGGCAGTAAAGAATTGAAACTGATATACAGCTTAAAACTTGTTTGCAGGAAGAATGAGACAAAATTACACCAGAAGCATTTAATCATGTGTTATCTTCAGTACCTAGATGTTTAAGTGTTATGAGAAGGAATACTAAAATTATGAAATGGCAAATACTTGACTGTCTGACCTTTTTTGAGATGTTATATTAATCAAAATTGAAAGTAGTGTTTATTTTGAAAAATCAATAAAATTCAAGCGGAGAAACATCAAATAATGTGCTGTTGCATTGTATTCAACATAATGCAGTTCTAAGATCAGTGCTCTGAGTTTTAATTTTAATTCAACAAACTGTCCCAACTTTTTTTTATATATTTGGGGTTGTAACAAATCTCACGAAGACCAGCTTAAGGCTAAACGATGAATTTCTGGGTGGTTCTGGTTAGGACATTAAAGCAGGTAGCAAATATTCAGTATAAAGTCAACCTTATGGCCAGCGGTTAACAGGAACTGAGGCAACATCACCTGAACACAAGCTGAGATCAGGGCTCAAACAAACACTGTATCGGCTCAGGAGTCAGTATCACTGCTTTCCCCTCTGAGACACCATAGTTCTCACAACACATGAAAAGAATCCAAAGAGACCTATATTTGGGGCATCCAAAGTAAATAACAGTAGAAACTATCATTTCTTACCTAGAATCCTCTCCATCTCTTCGCATCTCTTGATCTCGCTCACGAACTTGCGTTGGAAAGCACTGACGCTGGGATTGAGCTGAAACGGATCAGGTTCACATCACCCCACCATCATTAATGCCTAAATTTTGCTAAGAATGTTGAAGCCTGAACATACAACCATTCAACAAAATTTGTGGTGGCATACAAGTGCATTACGAAAATCCCACTTTGAACAACAAACGTGCCCCAGCACACGTAATTTATAAAGATGTAATTGTGTTCCGTAAGCAAGCAGTGATTGTCTAACAGGGATCCTCAAATCCGGACCTCAGATCCAAACCTAGCCAGGTTTTCAAGTACCCAAGGTAAGTAAATGAACTGTTTGAGCTTCTGCTTGACCAGGCTGTCTTTACGCCTGACTCCTTGCTAAATGGAGGATGGAAAACCAGCAGTTCTCGCACCTCGGGGCCAATGATTTGAGGAGCACACTGTAAAGGCAGTAATGGCCACTAATCTGTTCCATGTAGCCAATCGACAACGTATTTCTATTAAATTAGTCAACTGATTGAATTAATACTCTCGGTCAGACAGTACGACTGAGCCTAAATTGCATTCGTACCAGGGAATTTCAAAACTATGAGCTACCACGCCAAGTGCGGACGACAAGGAAACTCATGCTTAACAAACACTCCCGAACATTAATTTGACCAGCCACTGGAGAGCGTCTTATAATTTATGCGTATTCGCAACACCCACAGTCCCAGACACAAAGGGGAATCCTGACAGAACTGGCCATCCTTAACAATTCTACCATGCCATGCACAAATATATTAATGCTTATTTATCACTGCAGACAAAATACTCAAAGTGCCAATATTACAGTCTCGTTTGGTTTTCTTATTAAAAAGCAACAGCTGCCTGATGACACAGTATCATAATATTCATTAACCGTCAAACGTACTTACTTACATCTCGGAATTCGACCAAACCCATTTCCCCCAGCTCACTGATGCAGTCGTACGCCGAGCCAGACTGAAGGAACAGCTGGGCCATGCACATCTCTTCGCTCCGGAACACCGATCCCATCTTCTTTATCGGCCTTTCTTGACTCACGGAAAATGACAATCTGAATCTGCCCTGGTTTTTTGGCTAACGTTGCTTGATTCGGCTGATCGACACAAGCTTACCCCAACTGGATAGCTAGTGACTTCTAAGCATTCGATTATGAAGCTAAAACGTTCAACACCAAAGGCGTTAATCAATGACACACATCCATTCATTCAGAGAAATTACAGGAGACGGTTACTTGCGTCTTAGCATCGATATTTCAATATTCGTCCAAGCATGCAATCTTGCCAGCGAACGTGTTTATCTCTCATTTGCCCTTCGAGACCAATCCATTTTGTTTCTGTTGCCGGTAAACGTCATGCCTTCTGCATCGGCCAGGACTGATTTGCTTCCAGCTCAGCTCCCGGTCAGTAAGCGACCATCACCCTTGGCAATTTGCAAATGGTGAAAATAGCTCCTCGCTAAGCTTGCTTACTTGTCCCCGTAAACACTCTGACTGCTGAAGCCAGCATGCAGACCACAGTACCCAGCATGCAAACCACAGTACCAGCCGCGTTACTATAGCGAAACTGCACTGTTGCAATTTTGGCGATCTACCAAGCTTGATAGAGAGATAATAAGCGACACACTCCCGACGACAATAGACAAAAATAGCCAGTGTTTCACGACTGCAAACCGGTTAACACGGATTCTGTTACAGAGCCCATCTTACAGACGCAGCGAAATACGACAAGATCCTGCACTGGCGGTGATGATTCAAAAATTGATGCTGAGCATCCTTTCCGTGTTCACTTGGACATACTCACATATCGTGCGATATAATCCTGACCATAGGGTCCTGACCTAGCGCCGCGGTTTGGTGAACCTTGAATAGGACGAATTATTGCAATATCATTCACTCCTGCCAGCCATTCGAATTTGACTAAGCAAATTAAGCGAGGCTTTTATGGTCAGGTGAGCTGGAACATCGACGTATTGAGCATGGTTGTGAATGCTGCAACCAAGCGTCTGCGGTTACTCATCGCTCTACCGCTTCTGTCTCTGCCAAGCCACCAAAATAGATGTTATCTTGCATTCCGTTCGATGCAGGTATCTTTTCATAAAGGAATGTAGCCAAGTGTGCAGCCAGTCTGTGCGTCATGGTATCCACAAGCTACGAGGACGCGAGCGCAGTAGGGTCATGCCATGCCAAGTGGACCAGTTTTCAGAAAGTTTGCACCACGCCGCAAAAATCAACCAAACTAAACTAAACCGACTAAAAATCAATCAAAAAATTTGGTTCTGTAAAAAGTGTCTTTTTCAACAGCCTATTACTAGTAAATCAATTGAGATATGCCAAATCTGATAGCAGATTCACAAATTTCAGGCAATTTTATGCCTGGGTCCCACTGGGGATTGCGATGGTTTGCGAGGCATTCCCGATGGAAAAAGTGAGAATGGCAATGCATCGCAAACACATTTGCCGAACATTTGCAGAATGTGCGGCGACGTTCGCCGAGTGTCACAGGCAAATTCTAGCCATCGCAATGGATCACGAGCGGATCGCAAAAGCCGAAAAATTTCAAAGCCTGCTTTGAATTTTGTTGCGAACCATTCGCGACGTTTTCGTCTCAAAAGTTGTCGCAGAATGTTCGCCGAATATTTGCCGACAGTCGGCGAATGTATGCGCTGCATCGGTGAACCATCCGCCACACTTTCAAAACTGAAAAAGTGTCGGCGACCCTCGCCGAACTATTGCCGAATATTCGGCGAACCTTCGGCAAACATCGCAGAACATTGGCCGATATGTCGCCAACAGTCGGCGAACATTCTTGGTGATGGTCCCCCGAAGCAACGCCGATCATCGGTGACTGTCGCCAATTTATCGCACAATGACTGTCATCCCTTCCTTCGGCGAACAATCCCAAGAGCAAATTATAATGGGACTGCTCCACTTTTTTGACCATTTTGTCACGCACAATCGCAAGGCATCGCCAAACTTTTCCAAATTTCCCCATCGGCGACCATCGCAAAATGCTAAATCCCCAATGGGACTGAGCCATTACCTACGTGCAGCCACCAGTAATTTAGGAGCATTGGAAAGTATATTTGTATCACTTCAAAAATGCTTTTAAGTCATTGCTACTTTCGCAAGCGACTAGACACCCCCTCCTTAAACTGGAAATTGCTCCATGAAAAATTGGAGTTGGAACTTAAGATTTGGGATTTGTCCATTTGAAATGATGGCAAACACCCATGATTTTTTCCTAAATTTTCTGAGACGGTGCGGTGCAGACCCTGGTCCACTTGGCACAGACTAACCCAGTAGCAAAAATGCTTTATAGTGATGAGCGCTTCGTATGAACCTTAACAGAAAACGAATTGTCCCAACAGCATAATGCCCAAAGTTAACATAACTCTCCAGAAGTCTAATGGCCTGGGGACCTAATAAATTCATTTTTAAGGCGGAATGGTTTGCTATGTGAAGATTATTTTAATGCACGACAATTCAAAATCAAAGTCTTATGCATTTAATACAATGTAAATAAAGTATTTACAACAATAACCGTTTATGCTCTCTGGATTGTGTCTTAAGGCAGTGGTTCTCAAAGTTGGTCCTGGGAAGCCCACAGTGTGTGTTGGTTTTTGTTATCATTACAAATGCAATGATAGAATTTTAGCAAGCTGATTATTTGTCTTAATTGGGTACATTTCGTGTTTAGAGCAGTAATTTACCCTCTTAAGCCATGCAGACAAAAATATCAATGCATGCAATGAAGAATTTCCAAATTGTCATATATTCAAAACAACTGCATACAAAGAGGTGAAAATTAATTTTTAAAAATCTATTTTGATTGAATTTAATCAAATTAAAGAACTAGGAGGTTCCTACTTGATCTGAGCCAAATGACACAATGGGGAAAAAAAAACCCTTTTTTATACAAGCAAATGATATTACGTGATACATGTATTGTATTTACGTAATTAAGTTCAGGCAAAGTATTTTGTAAGAACTTAAAAAAAAAAAACTTGTGTTCAGTAACCTTATTTGGAATGAACTAATTTTATCAGCATCTAATTTGACTGTGAACATTGCATTTATATAGTGCCTTCTCAAAGCACTTTACAGTCATACTGGGGAATCAACCAACTGCCAACGTGCAGCACCACCTCAGTGATGCGATGGCAGCCATTTTTCCCCAGAACGCTACCACACATCAGCTTGAGGTGGAGAAAGAGAGAGAACTAACTGCAGACCCAATTAGATCAGGGGATGACCAGGTGGCAGGATGAGAGAACCAGGCTGGGAATTTAGCTTGGACACCAGGTGACCCCCCAGTATTCTTGAAATGCGTCATAGGATCTTTAATGACCACAGTGAGTCAGGACCTCAGTTTCACGTCTCATTCTAAAGATGGTGTCTCCTTCAGTGCAGTGTCCCCATCCCTGCACTGGGGATTATTCCACCAGAGGGAAGATCGCAACCTACTGGCCCACCAACACCTCTTCCAGCAGCAACTCGTTTTCCCAGGTGGTCTCCCATCCAAGTACTAACCAAGCCCACACCTGCTTAGCATCAGCACCGCAGCTGGAGCAGATCGAGCAGTGGTGTGGGCACAATCTGTTCAGAAATGTCATTATCTGCAATGACTTGCAATGTGGGAAAAAAGTACAATATGTTCACAGGCCTGTTCTGCTTTATGGCATACATGGGTATTTTTGTTAAAATGTGGCTTATGAGGATAAAAACTGCCCTAAACATGAAATGCATCGAATTAAAACAAATTAACAGCTTGTTAAAATCCTGTGATGTGAACTGTGGTTAGAAAAGAAAGTTTACACGGTGGGCCCCCAGGACCGGGACTGCAGCAGTACATTTATGGACAAGCGATCTCACGGTGCAGTGTGGACATAACGCCAGCGAAGTAACAGAAACAGGCCCTGTGCCGGGTCCTTCACTCCATTATCAAAAATCCCTTTGCAATTTTTCTTTAGTTTTCTCTCGGATAATCTGGCAGCATCTTTGGTATGGGACAACAAAATCCGCTCTATTGATGAAACACCAGAGTGGGATAGAGTGTGCGACAATACTTTTTCCTCATCAAGAAACTTATCTCATCAAATTATCCATTATAAACGGATTCACAGAGCTTATACCACTCCACTCAACCTATATCAGATGAAACACTCAAAAGATGCTTGTTGTATGATTTGTGAGCAAAGTAATATTGGTACTACTTTACACGTTTTGGGATTGCCCAGTAATTAGAAAATTCTGGTCAAAAGTTGTTGGAAAGATGTCTCAAATAATAGGTATTTCAGTTCCCGTGTTTCCCTCACTCTGCCTCTTAAATGATGATAAAAGCTTACGCTTATCGGTTTGTAACCGTAGACTTCTATTGGCAGTGTTCACTGCAGCTAAGAGGACTATCCTTTGAGCACAGGTTTTTCCAGATATTTCATATATAAATACTTGGTTGTCATATCTACAAACTATTGCTACTTGTGAAAGATCCTCAGCAAGATTACACAGAGCTTCTGCAAAGACAGTCAAAACATGGAACACAATTATTGGATCCATCAGAGAACTGCTAGTGTAACATGTTTGTGTATGCATGTTTTGTGTAAGTCCAGGTTATAAATTTTGGCCGCAATTTGCGTATGTAATGATTTGATTTGAATGCATCATAACCTGTATTCCAAGTGTTGTTCCTCTTATCTTATTTACAATAAAATATAGTTCACAAAAACAAATTCTTTGCAATTAAATGGTAACACAAGCACTCATATGGACAGTGGACCAAAATTGTGACATCCGTCCCACTAGCCTCCTGTACAACTTCATTAAAATAAATCTGCTGGCATCTCATGTAAGTGGACAAATATAAAGAAAAACTCTTATTGGCCATGAGAGTTTATCTACACACGAGATTTTCGCCGCACACAGCTCATCCCAGGGTCTCACCTGAACTCCAGATACTGGGTTCATCCTTGTAACCTGGCAATCTGCAGCAACATACATGTACTGCCGACATTGCTGCATGAGTCCGGCTAATGCTAATATTTCTTCGCCAGCTTGCCGCACCCAAATTTACGCTATACCACATACGCTGATCAGTTAACTGTTACAGACACTACCACAAATACAGATGAAAATGAGTTTATTTCACTTGTGAAAATGGCCTTGGTTAAATCTGACATGAAATAGTTGTGAGTCAAATGAGAAAAATGGCCAGATCATCTTCACAAACTCCCATAACATGTTGAGAGGTCACAGTTGTACTTAACACAAGTGAATATATGAAATGATGTAGATGTGGGTGTATTTCTGCAGCACTGGCAGTCAGTAGCCCAGTCTCCAGTAAGAGTGTCCAGGTGTCCAGGATCCTCCGATCCCAGCACTGACTAGAGATGGCAATTTCGACACACAGATTCGAACTGTTTCGAACACGTTCGAAACTTCCGGGTTTACGACTCTGCTTCAAAACCTTTGTCACGTGACTAGTGACGTTTTCCCTGCTCCCCCCCCCCCTAAAAAAATTTTTAAAGGTGACCTAGAATGGTTGAACGGGGTATTTATCCTTGTTCAGTGAAGTAACATATACACCACAAAATTTTGGTTCGGTCTGTAATGCCTCAGAAGCTTCCTAAAAACCTCTCTCAAAAAGCTATGTTAGGGTGGGGGATTTTGAACGTGTTGTTTTGCACCTATTTGGCGACCTTTCGGGCTTAACTGGCAACCTCATTATGAAATGCAAGCACTTGACGCTGATTGACTGGCTTTGCTGCCTAAAGCGAAGCAAGTCATAATCGCTTTCCATTTTACTTGCGGTGAAATTCACCTTTACCCAAGTGAAACTGAAACTTCAAGGCACAAGGATTTTAATTCCGTGTGAGAATCTCATTAATAAGCATTCAATGAATAATTGCGGACTACGACGAATAATCCTAAAAAATGCGCTAGACCCACATGTTTTGGTGTTAATGCACCAGGCGAAACATCTTCACAAACTAAAGGCGCAGATGCCGACCTCCCACCGTCTTAATGTGAGCGTGGCAGGATCATTGGCAACAACAATCTTCACGGATTTATTTCATATCTCGTTTCAAAGCTGTTGTTAAGTGATAATCACGTCATACGACATTGGCCAGACAAGCAAAATGAATATATTCTATTTTTACGTTTTAAAAACAATCTAACAACAACATGATACTTACAGTTTGTACCGGTTGTTGAGGTAGACGCATAAAGTTGGAACTGCTCGCTCTGAAGCACCAAACGCTGTAGAAGCCGGTTTGAAATTATGCCAGGTTAGTAAAACTGTCAGAGGTGAAATGGGCTGAGCAAAGTAACAGTCTGTGGTTGAATGTAGTGGGAATCCGAGTAAAAATGAACAGCAGCCACGCATCTCCTGCATTTCTTTCGGTTGGAAGGTTATGGAACGTTTGCACACTGCTTCCACAGCCTGGAAGAGCACACCTCGGTACCCGACTCGCCATTTCGCCTTGAACTTCACGAACACTGCTGCAATTTACTTTCCGTAGGGGGCAGGAGAGCGGGTGTATGCAAATTATTTTAAAGGGGAGGAAATGGAATGAGAGTGGGGGGGGCAGTGAGATACGTATGACATCATATGTATGCGTTGTTAAGATTGGCCCGTTTTCTGGCAGTCATTTTTAAAAGAGGAATTTCTATGAAACGGAGATGTTCAGAATGTCTAGCACTTTTCGTATGTTCTTGAAAGCGGGTAGACTACCGTTATTCAACAAAGACAAGGTAAAAACTGTTTTTGATTCTATGTCACCTTTAAATGCCCCGGGAAAGTTTGAATGCTTGTTTGTTTTAATAGCTGCAGTAAAAGTTTCTGCCACTAGGCTGTGCACTACTGAAATAAATCTGGTTTTGAAACAATTCGGAACATTTCGAAACAGTGGTCGTTTCAGAGGTTTCAAAACTGTTTCAAAAGTTCGAAATTGCCATCTTTAGCACCGACAGGTACATTGATGGAACTGCTGTGGACTCCAGAGTTTCTTCTTCAGTGTATCGCTATAATTCTACGATTATTTTAACAACATTTTTATAGCATTTCCAATAATTCTGGAGTGCATTGTAGGTGTATGACTTGCACATAAAATAAATAAACAACTTTTTTTTTTTAAATTGCACACTTATGAAAAAATGCTAACTGTGGCTCCAATTAGGCTTGTCAGCAGATCACAGAGCAATGAAGCCAATAAATGTATCTCTGTTCACTTCTCCACATGGCTCTGAACACTGGGGCTGGTGGGGAGGCTTGGCCATCCCTTTCCACAGCCAGCAGGTCACCTGACACTCTCGCTGGGTCACCTGACGAGCTCAGTGGTCACCTGACACGCTCACTGGGTCACCTGACGGGCTCAGTGGTCACCTGACAAGCTCGCTGGGTCACCTGACGAGCTCAGTGGTCACCTGACACGCTCGCTGGGTCACTTGACGAGCTCAGTGGTCACCTGACATGCTTGCTGGGTCACCTGACGAGCTCAATAGTCACCTGACGCTCTGGGCCAGCCTATTGAGTTCCTGAGAGAGCGCGGTGACGGTGTCCAGAATGTGCTTCCGCTCGCCCTCCGCCAGCCGGTCTCCGCAGCGCTGAAGAAACTTGTCCGGGTGCCAGAGGGCCTGCTGGCGCCTCAGAAGTTTCCGGAAGGCGGGCTGGTCAGCCCGGTTGGAGCCGTGGAGCATCACCTCCACCATCTCCTCCACGGACCCTCGCGGGGCGGGCCAGGGGATGTCTGCGTAGCCCAGCCGTGAGGCCGACTCTCTCCCGAACGCGGCGGCGCACTTCTCCTCGTACTGCTGCTTCCTGCTTGAGCGCGTCTCCGCCTGCTTCCTGGCAACGCGCTCCAGATACTCCTCGTGCTCCCTCTGCAGCCTCCTCTGGAGCTCTCGCCTGCTCTGCGCCTCCTCGTCCAACTCCTCCTTCGTCTTCCTCCTCCTCTTCCCGTCCGCGGTACCCGCCGCAGCAGCTGCTCGCTGGGCCTGGGCGCGCTGCTTCGCCGCGTACTCCCGACAGATTCTCTCCGCCCAATCAGCAAAGTCCTCTGAGTCGACATCATCATGGAGGAAGTCCTCTGAGGGAGTAAATCACACAAGTATCAGCAAAAGCTGAACCTGAAACTTGTGTAAGATTCTGCAGGCGTACGGCTCACCCACCGTTAGCCAGCTCTGCTTACCATCATACTGCCCAAAAGTCTCATAGAACTCGTCCTGGCATTCGCCCAAGAGCTTGTCCCGCCATGCTCTTTCAGGGTCGACTGCAGTGGAGCTGCAGTCATCTACTGTTGGCTCCTGAAACTACAAAGCAATTATATACCACAAATATTCATTTCTGAGATGTTATGTTATCCTGAGTGGACGCAGGATACAGATTTGTAATTCAGTAAGAATGATCAAAAACCTTCTGTTTCAAAGAGTTAAATCACAATCGTCATCAACCCTCACAACTAGGCACAACATTCTGTGAAGAGGACAAGCCCCCTAATGCTGTCAATTTCTCTCTTCCTCTGGGTCACCTGATCTTCCCTCATCCATTGCAGCAAATCCTTCGGCGTGACTCCAGCTTTATTCGGCGTTTCCATGGCAACAGGACAGCTCTTCTGAAGCGGGACCACCAGGTCATCGTAGGCTGCCAAAAAGGGAGAAAACTAGGAATGCAGGAAAATATAACTTTCCCAAAATTTCCCCTTTTTTTGCCGGAAGAAAATAACATATAATGGAAATCGCCTCGTATTTTATAGCTGACTACCGGCATAATGTTGTTTGGCCACCAAGTGAGCGCGTTTAAGAGTCAATTTGATTTGGTTACTGCAGTGCCAAAACTTGTAGAACAGACTGATTATGTTTACTGCGACAACACCATCCTAATGCAACTCGGAATTACCGCGTTTGCCGCGTTTCAGAGCCTTTTTCGCCGCCAGATGCAGAGGCGTGTCCCCATGTCTGTCCCTCTGAAGCGGATCCGCTCCGCTCTTCAGCAGCAGCCGCAGCACCGCGTCGTCCCCGAGTGAACAGGCTAAATGTAATGGGCCCCTCCGTTTTCTCCCCTCACAAAAGTTCAAGTCCACTGGATGTTTGCGCAAGTAGGACTTCAGTTTCAGAAGACTTCCGCCCTCCACATATCGCAAAACCCGTTTCTGATGTCGAGCCGCCATTGGCTGCGATTAACCTATTAATGCCTGCGAACCTCTCATGGAGCTTTCCAGCTAACCAGACAGGTGACTGACTGAAGTATTTCAAACAGGAAATTAGCTGCGTAAATAAAGCAAGGCGAAAACGTAGCTCAGTTACGACGATGTCATGCACTGATTACGTTAGCCTCCCAAGATCAGTTTGTCAATCCACCTCAGCTAGCTGGCATCGAGCCACAGATATTCCACTCATCGAGCAGGTGACATTTGTTTGCTAACTTTACCAAAGGAGCAGGTGACGTTTGTTTGCCAACTTTACCGAAGGTAGCATCCCCGACCGTCACATATTTCACTCATATCATTTCTGTGTCATTAGTTCTCGCCAACCATACGAACAAACCAGTTACAATCCGGCGGCTCCCCTGCAGCCAATGCAAACAATAAACATACAACTTTGTTCAAATTCGCGGTAGCTAACTGAACATTTGACAGCTGCCGACAATGCGGTACGACTGACAAAAGTGTCCCCTGGTACAAACCTCATTCAGCTTTCGTTCCGTTCTTGTTTTTTCCCGAAGTGCGTGTACTGCTATTGTAGTTCTCCACTATAACCAACAGACGGCAGCATTTCCCATTTCTTTGGCATAATTTACTTTTCCGAAGTGGACACTTCCCGTTATTTATACAAAAAGCCGAAAACCCACATTCTTGCGGTATTATTAGCGATATTTCTCGCACAATAACATTTCGACTTGACAAGAATTTGAGCATATTGTTTTTTTAAATCCTACTTTCAAAGCCACGTGAGCACCAGATCAGTATGCATGTCCCTAACCTCTTTTTCATCCCCAGCACGTTTCCAACGTTGCTCCAGATCTCTACCTCCTCTCCCGCTCCTCTGTGGCTTTTTGATGCCCTGCCATGGCTCTGAACTGGGGCTCCTTTCACGGGGACACCTGTCAGGAAGAGAGGAAGAGGGTGCCCCCCAACCCCCCACACACACAAAAAGAAAAAAGTGATACTCAGCAACATCAGTCAGTGGGGTAAATGAGGCTTCTTTAGCTTTGTCTTGGGGGGAGGGTGTAATGCTGGTTAACATTCCCAAACATCGCCTGATCCAGCCAAGCCAACCCATGCCCTGTTCTAAGGGTCTGAGATGATGGATGGGGGGATCGTATGTGCTCATGTGATGAGATCCCCACCCCACTCGTCACACACAGGTCAGTTTAAATTCAGCAAGAACGTAAGACACGAGGGAAATGGGAAGGACACCCCTCCCCCCTACATGCAATAAATGTAATTCTGTCCCACCCTGCTCTTTCAAAGCTAAATTTAAGCGAAGACCCTCAGCATTGAACTATTTGTACATTCCCCACTTTCAAAACCATGCTTTTGCCCTTACCATTCAGTCACACTTTGTCCTTCATCAACATGAGTGAGTACCACAGTGTCATTGAAGCAGTTGGGAGCAAGAATGCCATGTGATTGCATACAGATTCTGTCCTATTGGGACAAATACTGGAGAAAAATGAACATTTATCTCGCATTCAGTCAGTTCAGTTTGCTTATGCTCGTGTTTGCTCTCGCTTTCTGTCTATACAGATGTATGCAGCATTTTCTGATAGGCAAATATTTATGTTTGGGCACATCTAACTGTCAGACTGTCTTTATTTTTAATGGTCTGTCTGTAGACTCATCTATTCCTCAGTCTGCCTGCCTAGCGCTCTTGAATGGCCCCAGCTGAGCCCACAGTCTAGGCATGATAACAGGCGCTGTGTTTCGTACACAGAGGTGTGTGGGTGCGTTTGTTCGCACGGTCGTAAAAGGGGGTTAGGAGTCCCTGAAGAGGACCTTTGTGTGCCCTCCCTGAGGATGAGCCATTTCAGAATGGGAGCCCGATTTCCCAAATCCGGGGGGGGGTTGGGGGGGGTTGAGCGATTCTGAGATCTCCCCTTTCATCCAGTGCCAAAGCCGGACTGCTGTCGGAAGTTACACGCCCTGCTCACCGATGCTGGCTGATTTCCGTGCTCGGGAAGAGCATGCTAATTTATGTAGCCTGTGCCAGGACCCTGTTTCTGTCACAGGAGCCTTTTCCAAGAGGGTCTCTCTCTCTCTCTCTCTCTCTCTCTCTCTCTCTCACTCCTCTCACGGTAAGCTTGGTGTTTGTGTTTGGTGTTTGTGCTTTATAGTCCAGGAGCCACAAGGGTGAACCTGGTTTTGTCGGATAAAGTTCTTTTCTCACTTGTTTCTGGTAGTCTGGGGCATGCTTATCATGAATCAGGGGGTTGACAGTTGACACCCTTTGGGCAATTTTAGATATTAACCCCGTCATGTCTGACACGCCCAAATTATCAGAATGTGGGAATTTCCTAGGATTCCATGGTATTAATTCACATGAAACACATCAAATTTGTGAAACTTAATATTTATTTATACAGTGCTTAATGCTAGATGACATATGAATCCCAATAGAACAGAATTAATCCTTTTCTTGGCATTGTTACAAAGCAAATTATCATAATTCTGTCAGCATGACTTCGAATACCCGAAGTATAGAGGAAAGAATAATGCAAAATGTAGAAGACAGTAATATGAAGTTTCTACCTATTTGTCAAAGCCCAGAAATCTAGCAAACATATATATAATGTATTCACTAGGCCTACAATGTCTCATTTTAAAACCCTTGGAAGTGAGCAAGTGAACAAAGCATACTGACAAAACTGACAGATTGTGGAGAGAGAAATGGCATTCAGAGTTTAATGACACCGCAATGGCTAGTTCAGGTTACTGTGGTCCTGGAGCATCCTACACTGAAGCAAGCACAAAACATTGTGCAAGGTAAGCCTTTATCCCTACAACTGCATCGTTTGGCGCTACAAGGGGACTGGCTTTCGCAGCCGCACCTGATCATTTCCAATATGAAATTCGGAGCAGGTTTAGTGCTCTCTGGAATAGCAGTTGGGCAGAGTGATTTGTTTATTGTGTCCTTTTTCCATCCAAAGTCTTCTGGGTTGAGTGGTGGAGGGTCAGAACCAGGATTTCGCCATAGAACTGTCTGAAAATGGGCCCTCTTCACATTTTCAATGAAAGCTTCCCTCGTTGGTGGAAGAGCATGCAAGTCTGGGGAAGAGGAATGACCCTTCCCATTCTTCTTACCCCATACAAGCAGCCTTGTATGGGACATGTCAGTGCTGTCCTTCGTGCCATAGCATGCCGAAACAAAGCAGGTGGCTTGATCAATGACTTTCTCTAGTGGAGCATCGACATTTCCGATAGCTGATAAGTCATATCTGTCATCTTTCAGGATCTTGATCACTGTGCCCTTTCAATGCCCGAGTAACACGCCATTGTATCACACCCTGATATAGCATGGGCAGGTAGCAGGTTCTTCATCACTTTCTGATGCTTTGTCAACGTTGCTTTGATAATAATTGGATAATTGGAATAACCCTGAAGTCGAATGCTCTGAAAGATCCTGAAAGATGACAGATATCATCTTGCTTTGTTTCGGCATGCTATGGCATGAAGGACAGCACTGACATGTCCCATTCAAGGCTGCTTATATGGGGTAAGAAGAATGGGAAGGGTCATTCATCTTCCCCAGACTTGCATGCTCTTCCACCAACGAGGGAAGCTTTCTTTGAAAATGTGAAGAGGGCCCATTTTCAGACAGTTCTGTGTCGAAATCCTGGTTCTGACCCTCCACCACTCAACCCAGAAGACTTTGGATGGAAAAAGGACACAATAAACAAATCACTCTGCCCAACTGCTATTCCAGAGAACACTAAACCTGCTCGAATTTCATATTGAAATGATCAGGAGTCTTGACTCTGAAAAGCCAGTCCCCTTGTAGCGCCAAACGATGCAGTTGTAGGGATAAAGGCTTACCTTGCACAATGTTTTGTGCTTGCTTCAGTGTAGGATGCTCCAGGACCACAGTAACCTCATCTAGCCATTGCGGTGTCATTAAACTCTGAATGCCATTTCTCTCTCAACAATCTGCCAGTTTTGTCAGTATGCTTTGTTCACTTGCTCACTTCCAAGGGTTTTAAAATGAGACATTGTAGGCCTAGTGAATACATAATATATATGTTTGCTAGATTTCTGGGCTTTGACAAATAGGTAAAAACTTCACATTACTGTCTTTTACATTTTGCATTATTTTTTCCTCTATACTTCGGGTATTCGAAGTCATGCTGACAGAATTATGATAATTTGCTTTGTAACAATGCCAAGAAAAGGATTAATTCTGTTCTATTGGGATTCATATGTCATCTAGCATTAAGCACTGTATAAATAAATATTAAGTTTCACAAATTTGATGT
The DNA here is from genome assembly GCA_029692085.1 of Gymnothorax javanicus. Lineage (NCBI taxonomy): Eukaryota > Metazoa > Chordata > Actinopteri > Anguilliformes > Muraenidae > Gymnothorax > Gymnothorax javanicus. The sequence goes on along the minus strand of CM056194.1, from coordinate 101,050,410 downwards.
GTTTCATGTGAATTAATACCATAGAATCCTAGGAAATTCCCACGTTCTGATAATTTGAGCGTGTCGGACATGGAGGAGTTAATATCTAAAATTGCCCAAAGGGTGTCAACTGTCACCTCCCTGATTCATGATAAGCATGCCCCAGACTACCAGAAACAAGTGAGAAAAAAAAACTTTATCGAACAAAACCATGTTCACTGAAATTTAGGGGTTTGGCTCCCGGACTATTATGTTTGTGCTTGCTGTTCCCACCAGAAGACAAATGGTATTTTCCACTTTTTTTTTCCATTGTGTTGTCTTGGACACAAAGAGATTAGTCTGAAAGGCCATTGAACTGGGGTGACCAAACCACTCCTGGAGATCAACCATGCTGTAGGTTTCAATTTCAAACTTATATTAGCACACCTGAATCGGTTTTCTTTTTACCAAGTCAACGCAGATCTGTAGCGTGTATTGTTAGGGCTGAAGTGAAGTGAATAAACAGGGTTAGTCCGACCGAGACTATATTCAAATACTCAGAGCATCACATTCTATTGTATGATTCTGAACCACTTCTCCTTAACCTCGATGGAAAATGTCATGAGGTTAAGGAAAGATGAAAACGATAATTGACTTGGACTTTGGAAAAGACATCCGTGGTGCCAAGAGAATCCGACTGGACTGACACTAGCTGATGCCCATGCCCATGTCATGGTCGTTTGTTTTCGTGATTTGCCTAATGGATGGAACGTTGATTTAAATATAGCTGCGCAAGAAATTGTAGGATGCTGTTTTCTCTTCTCTTTTTGTAAAGAATAGTTCAGTGTACCCTATGCCAAAGGAGATAAGTTGGGGAGCATTGAAGCACCTTTCCTATACATTTAGAGAATTCAAACAGCACTTATCATGGCTGCCACATGAATGCTTCCAGGTCATTTCTAAGGAGTTAGGAACTTTCCAAAGTGAAAAAGACTATTCAACCACAGCCCAGGTTTAGTCTGAGCTAGCATATGCCTGTTGGCCTATTAACCACCCTTGATGCCTCATCCCAATCGCCATTAAATGGCTGAGGGAATTTTGGACCATACAGTATAGTGCAAAAGTCTTAAGTACCTCTCATATATCTGCAAAACATCCTTAAGACGGGGATACGATTGTGTGAGATCTACAATTCTTATTAATTCGTAGATGTTCGTAACGAGTAGTCATAGACAATCGTAAGGTGCGTTACTATTCGCAAGGTTTCATTGTAGAATGTCGAAAAATTTTTAAACAAGTTGAAAATTTTCAGCGGTCGTACATGTTCGTAACTCCGTCGTAACTCATTCGCAGACATCGTACGTGGTTTCATAGATGTTATAACTCAATCGTATCTTGAAAAAATGCACGAAACTGCACAAGCTGCGAATATTACAACAATGTTAGGGCAAAGATACGAATAGGTTATGACAGTTATTCCTAACTTATTCATAGGCAATCGTAACATTCGTATAAAATCGGAAACATTCGTGTGATTTTTCCATTCGCGCACAATCTTAAGCCCCTGTCATACTGTGGCGACTTAGGAGGGCGAATCCCCGCGAACTAGAAAAAGTGAAAAAATTTTGGCAATGGTATTGGGCTCGTGGTGGATTCTCCCTCATTCGCCGGCATTCTTGGCCAGTCTCAGAGGGGCTACGACTGTTTTGAAATGTTCAAAACATTCGCGGTCCAAGCGCGATTTATTTTTCATCGTACTGCATTGCTACTGCATTCTTGGAGCCAGCCGTAGCGATTTGCATATATTCTTGAACATTCGTAGGGGGTCGTAGTGAGGCGCGGGAGCAAGTGCGACCCCTGTGACGTCATGATCCCATAAAAAAAGTTGTACATTTCGGCGCGTCCACATTTCCTACATTCATACTCAATCCTACTGCGTTCGTACTGCATTCTCGGTCAATCGTACTGCGTTCGTACTCAAGCGTAGTGAGTTCGTACTGCGATCGTATACATACGTGGTAATTCTTTATGATTCATACTCCAGTCTTCTAGCTTCGTAGAAAGTTCGTACGTGATTCGTACTGCATGCGTAATGATTCTTGTTCATTCTTACTGCAATCTTACTCCCGTCGCCAACATACCTACGGCAATCTTACAAAATACCTACAGCATCGTACCACGATCTTAGGGCATTCGTGTATAGGTCCAGACAGGGCCCCAGACAGGCGAATGACGACGACAAAAATAATCCCCCCAGTTAGCGGGGATTCGCCACAATAGTCGCCACAGTGTGACAGGGGCTTTAAGGATGTTTCGCACATATATGACAGTAGCTTTAGGCACATTTAAAGCAATTTTGTAGGGCAAATGTGCTTGCAAAAATATGAAATTAAAAGTTTATAATAACTGAGAGATGTACTATACAGAGCTGTAAACTGTTAAAAACTAAATCAAATCAATATTTGGTGTGAACACTCTTTGCCAAAAAATTTGGGACACTATCTTGCTGTGCTATAGTTTATAAGATGATCGGCTTTCTGCTTGTTCCAGACAGAGTGGAAAACTTGCCACCGTTCTTCTGCAGACTGACTGTCTCACTTGGGTCTGTCCCTCCAAGAAATTGCAGACAGCCATGATGATGTTGACATCAGGACTGTGTCCAGACTGTATCATCTGTATCGATTGTTTTATAATGAAATGCAATCGTTTATTTGTGAAACTTCTCTTTAAATTCGCATTTGAAATATCAAATTTACCTTTTATCTTCAGCTACTCAAATGTGGAAAACAAAAAATGAACATCTAAAGCAGATGGAAATTTTAAAAAGGGCAGGGTGCCAGGACTTTTTCACAGTACTGTATATGATAGCTTTGAAGCACACTCTTAGTCAGGTTCTGAGTGCAACCCTATGGGAATTTAGGTCTTAACCCTTTGAGCGCTGAATACATTTTCAAGGAATTAAAAATGCAGTCATCCTGAGCTGTTGAAAACCTATCATGTGGCAACTTGTTTAAAAGAGCTCCCCTGCGGGAGCTCTTTTAAATAGGCATGGGCAATACAAATGAATAAAATGACAACATTTCTTGAGTTGCTGAGAAAAAAGTTTCTATTATTTTCTAATGATTTCTTGTAGGTAAGTACAGAAGACACAGACGAAGAGTTTGCCACAAGTCCAACGCCTTTACAGGAAAGGGTCTCAGAGCCACAGGGTCCCAAAATGGCTGATTTGGCATTTATCAACAAAACCCATTGTGAAAATTGGGGGGTGAAGCCTGAGGGCATTTTCGAAAATGCAGTCTACTCAGAAATAAACCTGGCCAAATTATCCATTAGGGAACCCTAACAGAAATAATTGATGCTAAAGTCATCAACCCCTTTTCTGAAGTACAGCAGCACCCCCTAGGCCCTTTTTAATGGAAAATGCATTGAATTTCACCCAATTATGTGCAACAAACATTAGGTTTTGCATTGATATTAAAAATGGTATGAATGGGTTGCCTGTGAAGTTTTTTTTTTGGATCAATGGCCTGCAAAAATGTCAAAATTATCGGTGGGAGGGCAAACATTAACGCTACTTGCCCATTACTATATAAAATGCAGTGAAGTCGCTGATGCGGCAGTTGTTTGCCCTCCCACTGCTACGAAATGAATCAAACGTTCCCCTTCAATAACCCGTGGTGATAAAAAAAAAACCTTTGCACTGTTTTTTACAATGTCCATATACCCTCCTCCCATGATAGTTTCAATGAGCTACTGTGAATAATTCATAGTAAAACACAGTGACGTGCAGTTGGAGGTTAGTTTGGCGAGGCAGAAACCTCCCCTTTGCTTGATTAGCAATCAGGCGATTAACTAGTTTAGTAAGACTATTCGCAGAATGACGGGCCAGTTTAAGTTTCATGGCGTTATTACTCAGTACATCGAACCTGAAATGCTCACTAGACAGCAGATTTGCGCGTACTTGCTTCCAGGAAGCGAAGCAATGTCATCAACAAATATTAAAACAGTTCGACTAATGCAGAGTTCAATGCTTAATCAATATACAATGTATTCTCCTTTAAATCGCGCTTTTACACCCAAACAAAAAAGCGGCGCTTATTTTCAGTCTTCTTTCATAATCCGATTAACAAAATGTTTAAACGATATACAGAATTACGAGAGCCGAGAATTTTTCCTAATTGATTATTCAGATTTCCATCCTCGCAGTCTCGAATTGAAGGGTATAAGTGAATGAATCTTGTGACCGGTGTTGAGGTGGCATATTTTGATAGGTAGCAAAATTTGTCAGAACACTGGTAGGTTTTGAACGCCTGGCGCTGGTTTATTCCTTGGTATATTTTACTGAAACTTCACAAATAGGGTCACAGGATATTCTGTCAACTAACTATGTAGGTTACAGTAAAAATACACTCACCTTTCTTGCTATTGTTGAGAAGAAGTCATGGCGAACTCATGACGAACTTCAACAACTTCTGTCGAACTTATTTCACACCCCTGGAGGTCTAGTTTGACGAATAGACTCGTAATTTCTCAAATTAGATGGCTGTAAGTCAATCAGGGCCGTAGCTGGGATATCACGTCAGCGGGCTGTTTGAAATCTACCTCCAAAATGAATATTTTTGCCACGCCCTGCACTTGAAAGTTTGTAAACACGGGCGCAAATTGAGGTCACGATTCATCCAGCAGGCGAATAATAGCTCTGTTCAAATCGCGTTATTGGCTGTATCACAGAGTTCATGTATGAAATGCAGGTATCCTATTGAAAAGGTTGCTTTTAATCAAACCATGGTGTTCTTTTTGTATGAAAATGGTATTTACATCATTTTTTTATAAGTTTTCTGAGGCTTGTTTACCGCCCCAGTTCAGCTGTTACGCATTCCATTAGAATTTATGCAGAGCGTTGCCCATGCCTATTTTAAACAAGTTGCCACATGATAGGTTTTCAACAGCGTCTGATTTTGATATCTTACATCATTGGGCAACTATAGTTGCCCACGACGCTGAAAGGGTTAAGGAACAGGGCTGGTAACAGCTGGTCTTATCTTTTCCCATCACAGAGAGGTACCCTGCAGTATGGAGTCTCATCTGAGTGCAAGGACAGGCTGAGAGCACAGGGGAGCAGCACATACATGAGCGAGACCTAACTCTGGAGTAGAGTTTGGGTAGAGTTCTATCTGACAGGCCTCATCCAATCAGGCTAAAGCAGCTCTTCACCAGTAACCCAGGCCTCAGGCTGTAGTGCTCCAGCGTAACCCCGTTACTGCGCCATTACTGCTCAGCTGGTAGGTCGGTTAGAGGTGGTCGGTCTGCCACTCTGCAAAGTGCCTGGTTGATGGTCCATGTTACAGCACCGCAGCCAAAATTGCACTCAGGTCAGGACCAGAGGAAGAATTGGCAGGACAAAGATGGGAAAGAATAAATAGAAGAAGCAACGAGAAGCTGCTGGAGACAAGAAGTCGCCTTGGAGAGCAGCAGCGGTAAATCGTCCCAGGGCAGAACAAACAGGAGCGAGGACTGAAAGACAGGATATCCTGCACAGGAACCGCGGGGCACCCATCGTCAGCCTCATCCTGTCTACCGCCAGTGGTCCTGACACTGGCACGGGGCTCTGGGGGGGCACAGGAAGGATGGAAGAGTACTTCCGGGTCAGCCGGGGGCACACGTGTAACCCTGCTGAGAGCAGACCCCTGCTGGAGTCCTGCGTCTCCCATTTCACCCGCCGCCCTGGGCCCGTCCCGCTGTGTCCTCAGGAGAAACGATCAGGGACACCGCTCATCTCTGCCGTTGTGCTTCAGCAGGCCTCCGAGTGCCGTACTGAGCAGGGCGAGAGAAGATTAACTGCTCCTCGCCACTTCTGTGCTGGCACTGAGAGTTATAAAAAACACCCATCCATCTATATATCCATCCACTCATCCATATATCCATCCATTTACCCAGCCATAATTCCATCCACCCATCCATATATCCATCCACCCATCCATATATCCATCCATCTACCCAGCCATAATTCCATCCATCCATCAGCGTTATTGCGTTGACCCCCTCATTATTCCATGGCACGAGTGGATAGGGGGATGTAGGAATGAGTGTTTATCTGTCCGTGTGTCCACCTCTCCTGCTTCTTTTCCAAGCCACGTCTCCCAAACCTCAAGGAAATTTATTTTAATATATGTCTGCATTTTATTGTGTAGATGTGCCTGTTCACTCTTTTGTCCATCTGCTCATCCATCCCTTCATCGTGTTTTGTTTCCAGGCCAGATGCCAGCCGTCCTGCGGCAGGTGATCTGAGTGCCTGCTGTAGCATTCATTCCCTAGCCCTGGGGGAAAGGAAGGAACTTTAAAAAACATTTATATTTTTGTTTTTTCTCATCATACTGACGTCGGTAATACCCAGTGTACAGAAACCCCTCCCCCTGGGCAGGATCGGGGCCCGTTAGTCCCGCCCAACAGGGCCACTTCAGCATCAGGATGGTGACTGTCATTTAGCCTCCTGGTTTGCTGGCTTTGTGCACTCAGGGCCAGACATGCTGCCATATTCTTGTGTTGTGTTATCATAACATTCATGCCATCTCACAAACAGGTGTAGTCTTCCAACAACTTTATAACATTTAATGCTCTCTATGTTATCCACTGAATACAGGTGAATAAAGTTGTATCTAACGTCAAATATCTAGAATTATTTGTGAGCGCCATTTAATATATAAATCAATGTTCACATTGTTTACCAACTATAATCTTGAATGTGCTAATTAGGAATGGATACCTACTTACAGTGGGGTGCAAAAATTTGGGCACCCTTAGTTTAAATGTCTTTTACAATTAATCTCCAAGTGATTGAAAGCAAACCTGAACACTAAACGTGACAAAGTTAAACATGACACATTTCATCACATGTAAAAGCAAGAATAATTTTTATTTGTACCTTTTTACAGTTTCAAAATAATAAAACAAGGACAAAGGCCTTGTGCAAAAGTTTGGGAACCCTGTCAGCTAGTACTTTGTAACTCCTCCTCAGGCAGCTATAACAGCTTGCAAACGCTTCCTGTAGCCAGCTAAGAGTCTTCCAATTCTTTTCTTTGGAATTGTTCCCCATTCTTCCTGACAGAACCCCTCTAGCTCAGAAATATTCTTTGGCCTCCTTGCATGCACAGCATGTTTGAGGTTTCTCCACAGATTTTCAATAATATTAAGGTCTGGGGACTGTGATGGCCATTCCAAAACCTTCATCTGTCTTTCCTGGAGGAACATCATGGTGGATTTTGAGGTATGCTTCGGGTCATTGTCTTGCTGGAATGATCAACGTCTCTTTAACTTCAATTTCTGGACTGAGGTTTGAACATTAGCCTCTAGAATGTCTTGGTATTTGGTGGAATCCACTCTTCCCTCCACCCGCACAATATTGCCTGTGCCCCCAGCTGCTTCACAACCCCAAAGCATAATGGATCCACCTCCATGCTTAACAGTTGGCAACGTGTTCTTCTCTACAAATGCTTCACCCTTTTTTTTCTCCAAACATACCTTCTTTGGTTGTGGCCAAAAGTTCAATTTTGGTTTCGTCAGTCCAAAGCACATTGTTCCAATAGGCTTGAGGTTTCTCAAGGTTTCCTTTTGCATACTTCAGACGCTTAATTTTGTGTTGAGGTCGTAGGAAAGGCTTCTTTCTTGCAACTCTGCCATGTAGGTCTTTGTTGTTTAAGGTACGCTGTATTGTTGTCCTGTGAACAACTAGACCTGTGTCTACTACTCTTTTTTGTAGCTCTTTTGCAGTGGTGTGTGGGTTCTTCTGAGCATTTCTCACTAGATCTCGGGCCATTCTATCTGAAATTTTTCTTGGTCTTCCAGATCTTGCCTTGACTTCAATTGTTCCATTTATTTTCCATTTTCATACAATGTTTCTGACAGTAGAAATGGGTAGTTGCGAGGATTTTTTGTAGCCCTCTCCTAATTGGTGGAAGTGAATTATCTTGATTTTGACACCCTCGGACAGCTGTTTCGAGGAACACATGGTTTTTAACACCAGACACAGTCAGATACTTTAGAAGGCATGGAGTTACTTCAGAATATACATTTCAACTCTGGAATTATATTCACCTGACTCACTGAAGCCCTAACGAGTAAATCACCTAGGTCTGGGCTTTAGTAATCATCTTCTTAAAAGGTAACAAAGAATAATCCAAAAGGGTTCCCAAACTTTTGTACAAGGCCCTTTTGCATTTCTTATCATTTATCATTTCCTTTCTTATCACACTTATCATACTCATAGACATACACACAGGTGTGCAACAGTGAGACTTTGGTGACATTCAGTAATGAAGAACAATAAAAGTTGAAGGTTCTGGTCATTGTTGCAGTAATGTGGTAGATTGTTGTGGCCCGGCCCACACAAACAGGAGTGAGGTCAGGGACCCTGTGTGGAAGTGACATCATCATTTCCTTTTTCCTGTACTGCACGTTTTCCTGACTGTTGTTACAGATGTTGTGCTGCGCGGCTGATCTGTTTTAAACAGCAGGGGGAGTCAAGAGGTGAGGGGTGAGGTCACTGATCTCGGAACAGTAGCAGGCGTGTGCTGACACATTGCCAGCAGAGTCTGAATGTACTATTCTTATACTCATATTCAGATATGAGAGCTGTCAGGACTTTACGCTGCTGAAGCCAAAACATTGCCCTGTCAGGACCACAGCCCACCTTAACAAAGGGAGACCTTTACCTGCGCGGGGAAATATTCATGGTGCCCTAACACTATAACACAGATGCAGCTGCTCGTTTGGGTGGGGTGGGCAGGTAATACACAAAGCTTTCACACCTGTCATACCTGTACTGCCTCAGCCCATTCTCAGGCGGGGTGGGGTACTGTCTCACCTGTAAAATGTCTGCATTAGGTGTTTATGAGACCAAGTGATGGAGCAGCAGACGTATGGAGGATCCAGTCCAACTCATTTCATTTAGGGCACTGTTCATAATCACAACTAAATTAGTTTATACTATATTCAAGGTAAACCGCACTAGTGCATCTTGACAAAAGAGACATGCTAAAAAATGAAAGCATATCCGCACTGAGGGAAAACTCATGATTGTTTAGGAGCATATCCACACTCAGGGAAAACTCATGATTGTTTAGCAGCATATCCGCACTCAGGGAAAACTCATGATTGTTTAGCAGCACTGTTATCCTCTCGGAACAGGATGGGAGAAAGCTCTTGTTCCAGTTCTGAGTGATGTTTTAGTTACTGTTGATGTAAGAGTTTTTGAATGTTGGTGCGCTCAGGTTGTTCCTGCAGTTTAACGTGATTTTGGGTATGTGCTGATGCACTGGAAGGTTTAAACAGCACCAGTAATGTGTTCACATATGATAAATAATATTGATTGGCTACTGAGAACAGGGTAAAGGCCTCATTTCACGCACCAGGAGTGTCAACGAGATCTTTAACTATCCCACAATCCTGCTGTAGCTGGTCACTGACCGAGTGGGAGAAGCACACAGCCACACACACACACTCACTCACAAAGACAGACACACACACACACACACACACACGCACTCACATGCACACACACACTCACTCACAAGGACACACAGTCAATCACTCTCTCTCTCTCTAAAATGCATGTCAGTAAACGCTCTCACTTACACATATATACTCTCTCCCTTAATCACATAAACACACTACTCCTACTCGACCACTTACAAAAACATGCATGCTTGTGTGTACACATGCTCGGTCTCTCTTTCACACATACACACACACACACATATATACATACATGCACACACACACACACACACACACACACACACACACACACACACACACACACACACATGCGCACACACAGACAGACACACATGTGCGCGCACACACACACACAGACACACACGCACACACAGACAGACACACGCATGCACACACAGACGCACACAGACAGATGCACATACACACAGAATTCATTGTTTTAAGTATTCCCAGCACTGCCCATTGTAATGTGCGATGACGTGGGAAATACCGCCATAATAGTTCAGTTAAGCAGAGTCCAAATAAAGGGACGCAACTGGCTTCACATAAACACATGAAATAGCCCTAAAAGCCCTAAAACCATGGCTTGCACTTAGCAGCTCAGCCTATCCTATTAGCATTAATAGGAATTGATTTAGTTTCTGCATTAAAAAAAGGTAATTGAATTCAATAGTAGTTTTATAACTTACTATATTCTGTTTGTTTACCAAAAGTCCAGCATTGACTGATTGTGACTCCACTCTCAGCAACATACAAAACAATATTTACTGCGTTAAATATTTTTCCCTTACTCAGAATACCACATGCCATTCAGAACTCCTGTCCTTTGAAGGACAAAGAGGAGTTATGTGCCATGATGGCATTAGAGAGCCTGAGAGAAATAAACAGAGACAAGCTAGTTAACAGACAAAGAGAGTGATATATGCATATATATATATATATATATATATATATATATATATGTGCTTTCATGTCCAATTCATTACAAACTATTGATGTTCCTCCCTAAAATATGATTTATTTCAGGTTGTGGGCCATGCAGTACTTGCACACGTGTATAAATGTATGTGTGTGTGTATGCATATGCGTGTGCGTGGTGTGTGTGTGCGTATGTGTGTGTGTGTGTGTGTGTGTTTTTGCGCCTGCACGCTTGTGTGCGTGTGTGTGTGTGCACGCATGTGTGTGCGTGGTGTGTGTGTGTGTTTATACACATCTTGTCCAGCACATTATAATGACTGGAGCTGAGGAGGTGCTCCTTTCAGGTGTAGCATTGCAGTTCCACACAGAGCTGTGGTGTTTCACTGTAACCAGAGACAAACACAGACAGATCGCTGTGTGAAATCAATGAAACGCGATCCAGTTACCTCCCAAAATCTTTACAACAACTTATAACACATATCTCCAGGGGAATTTCACGCTGGATCATTTTCAGCATGAGCTGCACTGAGGGGTGAAGCTCAGAGCTGCTGCCGGATAGTTTAACCCATGAAGGGAGGGGAGGGGTTCAAAAACACCGGTGAGTTTGGGTCCCCGGTGTGGCCCTATAATATCACCCCAACGCAGAGCACACAGCGAGGAGGGAGAAGGATGGAAAATTCCTCAGGAATGAAAAAAAAAAAGAAGCTGCCTGACTGCCCGATGTTGACTCTGTGCAGCTCTCCCACATCAGACAGCACAGCTCTGGGCTCCCGCATCTTAACCTGTTTCCTTTGCTTAGAGCGGAATGACTTAAACTCCGCTCAGACTGAAGCAGTGAACCGGGTGAGACTCACGTCTGTAATCTGTTAGCCTGAAAGGGTCAACTGCATCATGTGACCCTACGCGTGAGCAGCCATGCCTCAGCTTCAGAATGAACATGGAGATGATATGATCTCCACACTGCACATTAAGCCTCCTGACCCTCTAACCTGTCATTTATATTATTATTTACCATTAATATCATGCCCAAAGTTCCTCAGTCTGGGCCCCAGCTCTTCCTGCTACCCGCACCCGAACCTGTCTGATGCGTGAGCTGTCGGAGACTGGAGCTCAATCGTGAGCACAGAGTGCTGAGAATCGGTCTGCAGGGGGTGGAGTCCATTTTAACCCTTTGAGTGCCATAGGCAACTATAGTTGCCCAATTGTATAAGATATCAAAACCAGATGCTGTTGAAAACCTACCATGTGGCAACTTGTTTAAAAGAGCTCTCCGCAGGGGAACTCTTTTAAACAAGATGCCACATGTTAGGTTTTCAACAGCTCAGGATAATTACATTTTTAATTCCTTGAAAATGTATTCAGCGCTCAAAGGATTAATGCCTCGTGTCCAGTCTGGGGTCGGTGTGTGGCAGGGTATTGTGTATTTCAAGCACGGAATCCGTCTGCATATTTGCTGCATGTTTACTGAAGCAGTTCCACCCATTTTGACCCTTTCTAGGTCCACAACATGTCATCTGGCTCAACGCTCCGGGACAGGACACAACACTCCGGCCCATTTGAGCGAGGACACAGTCCCAGCGTCCAGAGATAAGGAGTCCTGGGAGAATTTCTAACCCTAACGCTGGCTGCGATCCTAGATCCCAAATATCCTGCAGTTCCCCGGTTCTGTGTTTAAACTCCCCTTCCACACACACATGCACGCACACACACACACACGCACACACACACACACACACTCACATACTGGCGTTTAAGGACCAGAATCACCTTCACAAATGGAGACAGAAGTAGATCAGTGAGGATGTTATAGAGGAGCCGGAGCAGCTCCCCCCCCCCATGTCCAGCATCTCACCCCGACAGACAGGACCCCTGTCCCAGACACAGTTACCCCCCCAGAACACTGACTGTATGACCCTTTCTGATCTCCCATGTTACCAGACTCATTTTAAACAAAAATGTAGGCCGCTGCTGGATTTGAGTCCGACTTCTCAAGTGACCTGTCCCTGATTTCCTCCTCTTTCGAGCCATATCCGTTCTGTCTCATTAGATTTCTGTTCCAGACCCTCCTTGTCTCCAGCATGTTTACCAGAGTCTTTGCATTCAGGAATTCATTAACGTGGGGATGCATTAACCCTTTAGAGCTAATTAATGCAATTAATATGTGTGATGAGCACATATTAGCACCGTCCTCGACTAAACATTATCATGCTCACGTAGCAGGAAATGTTGGTAACTTTAAGCACTGGTGCACAGGAATACTCGCTTGGAATTCTGGGTGGAAAAAATTTCCAGTTAAGCATACCCCTCCTTAAGGGTTTATGGGATTATCATTCTTTATTACTTAAAAAACAAAACAGGAAGATGACAGACTGACTACATTCTTCCATAGAGCACCAGAAAACAATTAAATTAATCTACTGCCACAAAAATGCAGCATTAGATGGGCCAAGTCTGGGAGAGGAACAGGAGAACGGTTGATGCTGGGGGGAAAAGGGGGCCCGAGGGGCCAATCACAACTGCTACACCCCACACCCCACCCCCACCCCCCAGCTGGCTCCCTCCTCTCTTGAATCAACACCCCAAACATTCACCCCCCCCCCTTTAGCTTTTCTACATGGACAAATATTGACCCTTTAAGCACCAGCAATCGTCTTCAAATAATCAATCTGACACCCCCTAACCACCGCCCCCCCCACCCGGTCGCCCAAACCAAGATTATGTTTGACAGGAGAGCCCATTACTGCTGAAGCAGAGAGCCTCCTCGGGAGCGTAAAGAACATGTAATGGCCTTTTCAGCATTCTGGTTGATATCTCCAATTCAGCAAGGGACCAGCATTGGCACATAACCTGAGTTATTTATCTACGTTTAATATGGCCCCTTATTGGTGAACTGCAAAAACACTTAACTGAGTGTTGGTAGTTATTGACGATCCCTAGAGGGGAGCTTCTACCACAGCTAATTGAGCATTTGTGTTGGTATCTCTGATTAAAAGAGACCCACTCCAGGTTCACACTGTCCATGTCATTAAGCCACCACAGGGAGAGCCGTAAAGTGTGAGACTGGTGGGTTTTGGGCAGGACTGGGCGCTGCCGCGATCACAAATGGCCAAGATTAACTGCTAACTCTCTGACAAAAAGACAAATGGCTCAAATCCTTTTATCTTTCCTTCTGTTGTGCTCAAGCAGTAGAACAATTTAAGTACACTGATTAAGAAATTTTGCATCACATTTTTTACTGTTTTCATGAATAGTAGTTGTGGTAGTAGTTACTGCTATAGTTCTTGTCTGAGCAGAGGAATCATTCTTTAATCTTGCAATATTTAGGGGAGAGCAGGGCGGGTTGGGCCACTTTTTTCATTACGCTTATTTATTTTAAAACTATGCATATATACATATATTTAACACTATGCATATTTACATATGCAATATGTTTGCTACAAATAGACTCCAAAAATAGACTCCCTGTCCTTTTCAATTTCATACAGCTTTACTGAAAGTGGTGGGTGTGCAAATGTCCTAACGTGCCCCGTGAGTGGGGCGCATTGGGCCAGTGTTGTATATTACCTTAAAAACAATAAAAAATAACAATACATTTTCACAAAAACATGTTGTGTGATACAAACATTTTCCCCCACCTGCATCTATTATAATAAGAAAATCCACAGGACCACTGTGTAAAATGTAATGGTTTAATGAAGTACCTCTCTCGACATCCCTGGCTGCTCTTTCTAGGATCTCCCTAGATACTCCTCTCTCACTGGTGCGCTTTCTATTTCGCATGCGGTCAATAAAGATAAAGAAAATTGCTATTCCTTCATTCATTGAAGGTCGGGGGGCGTGTTGGGACACAGTGTCCCAAAGCGCCCCACCTACAGCAGACTGCATATTTGGCTAGCTGTCACTCACTGCTAGTTAGCATGAAACATTAAAACTATTCTATCTTGTAGCCATTAGACTACTTATTAAAACGGTGTATGTTTAGATTTTTGTGACATGTACATAAAAAAGGCGGACATAAAAACACTTCGGCGAAAATATTTACTTACATGGGGTAAAAAACGACAATCGCCAATAAAATTCGCAGACGTTTTTGAATCTTCCCGCCTTCTGGGTTTGGCTGAAATCACGTTGAGGGTGTGTTCACACAAATACGTCCGTGTTGCAACAGTGGATCACCTCGAAATCGCCGTGTCCCAACGCTCCCCGTGGCCCAACCCGCCCCGCTCTCCCCTACCCAAAGCAATTTATCACAAAGTGCTGATGTCAAAGTACCGAGTTTGAACTTTTGTTGGATTAAAGCGTTCTTGGCACTTTCCAGCTTTCTCATTCTTGTCTTGGAGAAGGAGAGAAAAAGAGTGACTACAAATGGTATTAAGTAAGACTACAACTTTGGTGCAAAAATGGGCATTTTTGTCCTGATAAAAATGTCCTAAAATTCAGCTCCAGCTTTTAAGCAGTGACCTTTATAATGTATATTCTGGCTAATTATTCTACTACACTCACTTTGGCTCGTGGTGTAGTATCCGGATCATTCTGCCACAGGAATTTTAGTTACAATAAGTGTGGATATGTACCAACCACCAGTCTGCTAACCAGCCCCCAGGCCACTCCTACCGCCATAACAGGGTAACACCGCGGCGGGTCAGGCTATATGTGTGCCGCTAACAGACTGATCGCAGTTGTTCCAAAAAAGGACAGATTTATTTTTTTTTTTTTTTTTTATTGTTGTCATTGCTGTTAAATAGCATTATCACTTAATTGTGTGCACCAGAGCCAGCTCTCCATGAACTGATAATGCTGGTCAAATCCTGAGCATATCCAGGGTGAGAGTCTTACTAATGGGGACGGCTGTGCCTGATCGTGAAATGAACTTTTGTCAGCCGGGGTAAAATCCCAGCTCCATCTGAAGGGAAATACAGTGATCTGCAAGACGTCACAGACAGACAGGCAGTCAGTGTGAACGCTACCGATACTAATGAAGAAGGGAAGAAGCATGATTTATCTGGAGGAGCAGATATGGAGAAATGCCTGAGAAAACAGAACTAGGCTCACTGACTTCTGCAAATCACCCACAGCGATATATTCAGCCACCACACACACCACCAAAGCAATTCATTAAAAAAAATTACTTTATTGAAAATAAAATGCACAAAAATATTGTATCATACAGTAGTCCATCACAGCCATTTGAAGAAAAAAAAAGACAAAATTATTTGTATCTCTTCCACCCCCCCCCCAGCTCCTTTTAATCCTGATGACACCCCTGCTTATCCACACATATCAGCCACCATCTGCCTATCTGCCCTCCCACGGCTCGCGTCTGCCCCTCCAAATTAATCGCCCTGTCCCACCCCTGTCTGCAGCACACACCCCATCCCAGGCAAACACAGCCTCGCGGATAAAATGAGCTAATAGGATTCCCCTCATTTTCATCTTTACTCAAGTGCTAAAGTAACGACGCAGCCACAGCAAGGAACACAAGTATTAAAATACTGTACATATGTCTCACGCCCCCAGCCCCCCAGACTCCTCACACCCCCAGTGCCCCCCCCGTGCCCCCCCGACTCCCCCCAGCTCTCCCATCTCCAGTGTCAGGACAGTGTCTCTGCCGCGCAGAGACAGCAGTCCCTCTCAGACAGGAGAGAGATATGTCCAAAATCAGATCCGAGGGGCTTTGTTATGGAGAAACAGTTCGAGGTCCCGGCTTTCTCTCGCCCCCGCAAACAGATTGAACCCCTACAGTCCACGTGCGACAGCAAAACCTCAGCCTGCCGATCTCGTCGTACATCCTGCGACACAGTCAGTCAGAGTCCCCATAAAACCTCACGTTTTCCATTTCATTTCACAACAGCGTCTCCTGTTATCTTCGTCCTCCAGACACAAGCAATGGCTAACTTTACTGGGAGAGTGTCCAGTCAGTCCTTTCAGTTTACTTACATGGTTTAAGAGAGGCAGAGGGTCAGTCGTTAGTACCAAAACCGTCCCCTCCTCGTGCCCTCCTTCCCGACGGCCGTTCGTCACACTTTGACGGCCATGGACTGAGGCTCGGACCTCTGGGTGGACAGGGAGCTGATGTGGCCGTGCATGGTCTTCTTCAGGTTCACCAGGCACTGCGTGCGGAAGCGCAGGTCGAAGAAGGCGTACAGGAGGGGGTTGAGGCAGCTGTTGAGGTAGCCCAGGCAGGTGGCGTAGGGGTGGGTCAAGAGCAGGAAGCTCAGCATGGAGCAGGTGCTGGGAGCCAGGTCAACGTAGGACAGGGCGTCCAAGCTCTTCAGCACGTGGAAGGGCATCCAGCATATGGCGAAGACCACCACCAGGGTGGTGATGATCTTCAGCAGCCGTCGCTTCTTCCGGTCCTCCTTGCGCACATTGTTGAAGTGGCGGGTGACCGTGCAGCCGATGAAGAGGTAGAAGATGGTCATGGCCAGGAAGGGCAGTAGAAAGCCCAGGATGGAGGACGAGAGGCTGAGCCCCGCGATCCACAGCGACTCCTGCTGCTGGGTGGGGGACACCAGGCTGAAGTCCATGCCGCAGGTGGTGCGGTTCAGCTCGTCCCGCACCGTGTTGCGGAACAGCAGGGTTGGCAGGGCCAGCAGGCAGGACAGGGTCCAGATCGTAGCCAGGGAGAACAGCATAGTGCCCCGAGAGCGCAGCTGCTGGCTGGACAGCGAGTGCACGATGGCCAGGTACCGGTCGAAGCTCAAGCAGGTCAGGCAGAAGACGCTGGCATACATGTTGACCAGAACCACGTAGCTGCTGATCTTGCACAGGGCCGCTCCGAACGGCCAGTGGTAGCCCAGCGCCGTGTAAACTGCCCACATGGGCAGGGTCACCACAAAGGTCAGGTCCGCCAGCGCCAGGTTTCCTATGTAGATGTCGGCTGCCCGCTGCTTGGACTTGGAGTTCCAGACGGTGAAGATGACCACACCGTTGCCGGAAAGACCCAGGATGAAGATGAACATGTAGAGCATGGGAATGAGGGAGTACGTGATCTTCCACTCCGAGTAATCGCACATGGTGTCGTTGTCATCCAAATAATCGTACCCGTAATCCGCGGTGGGCTCCATATCCACGATGGTTCCTTTGAATTTTTTGCCCTTTTTTTAAATAAAATAATCCAGCAAGTGGATTTTTCTGAGGTTTCTGTGTTCAGTACAGCAGCGCACGACAAACAAAGCCAGATGAGGTAAACTCGACAGCAGGGTGTGAACGAAACTTCCCTCTCCGGACAGGAAGCCCCAAAGCAAACAACAAAGGACACAGAAAACACAAATATCTGAGTAGCGCAGGGGTCCTGAGAGAGATCCTGTGTGTGAGTCCACAGCGATAGGGCTGAGTTTTTAAACCCTCACAGTCGTCGACACCCGTTCGCCCCTCCCATTACAACCCCAACACCTCCTGTTCCCCCTTCAATCACTACCCCCAAACCTCGCCCCTCCCCTCCGGCCTCAGTACCTCTCTCCGTCTCCATCGCTAACACATGGACGCTGTCTGCATTAACACTTGGATTTTATGGCAGGACTGTTTGGAAGTCAAGTGGTACTATATATATATATATATATTTTAAATGTGTCTCCATAATTCAAAAAATAATCGTGCAATGCATACGTTTCTAAATAGTCCTCAAAACAACAGGTGGTCATGCTCAAAAGAGATACAACCCTCATTATGAGATATTTTAACCGTCTGGGCAGTGCAGTGCAGGACTACGGATTGAGCCCTTTAAGAAAAATTTATAAACATGTTGATTCGTACATCTTTTTAACTTCTCATAAACTGTTCCACTGTTTTCTGGCATAGGAGGAGTAAAAATGCACTCAGTAAAAATGCACTCTCCGTTTTGCAAAAGCCACTTTCAAGATTTTTAAAAGAAAAAAAACATCAATCAATTCATTAGATCACCCTTGCATTCATTCAACTGGTAACAGATGACGCGAGAAACTTCCATGCGGGTTCACGTCATCGCAACAAACAATTTGTGTCTGCAGCCCAAGCCGAATTAAAGCGAAAAAAAAAAAAAATACAGGAGGCATGTTTGTACCAATACTGTCCGTACGAAAACAAGCCGAGGCAAGTTTGCCCTCTCAATCGCCACACAGCAGAACTAAATTACAATATTAATGCAGCGGCGAGAAGGTGCCAAGCGTTGTCGAATTAACGTGACGGTTTTTATTTGAATATGCACGCTCGCAACGAATGGTTCACTGGTAGCCTCTTCCACGATAATCTTATAGTTTGTCGATCGATAAATACAATCTGAAATACCTTCGGAATTTAAACATTAAAAACCATGTGAAGTATTATTCTTGCATTAATGAGCAGTGGCTTTAGATCGAACTGAAAGAATGGAAAGACGCAACGATAATTAAGGCCACGTTACAAATTAAAGTTCCCACCATTTTTGCTTAAGTCTTTTTTTTCTTTTAGAATGTATGTTTTTTGGGGGGGGCTGCGTGCGGGTTCGGAGAGGATGACGTCACATAGTACAAATAATGCAAAGGAGGTGGGTATGCGTGTGTCTGCATGAGTCCTACATGCACTAGTGTGAAGGCAGGATGAAAGCACTTCTGGACACTCCCTGAGAAAGGCAAAACAGCAGCCTCATATCTCATCTCCTTACGGTGCTATTACTGGATATGATTTCAAATTTGGATGAGGCTCCCAGAGCATCTTTAATGGCACAGCCAAACAAAGCATTCCTTCCTGTGTAAATTAGAGACTGGCTGCCATCCAGCAGGACATCCTCCATCTGATTGGTGTGTGTGTGTGTGTTTGTGTTGGTGTATATGATGGCGCTTGTGGTTCAACAAGTGGGTATGTCTGTACCGGTATCATGCAAGCACACACTCTGGTGTGTGTGTGTGTGTGTGTGTGTGTGTGTGTGCGCATGTGCGTGTGGGAGAGGGTCTCTGTGTAACATTTCTTTGTATGAATTTGCATGCATGTCAGAGCTGTGGGGAGGTTTTGTGGAGATAGCATGAGGGCGACAGTCACTGTGGTATAAATGTGTGTGTGTGTGGATTGCACCATAGCGGTTCATTGATTTGTGGGGGTGTTATTACAGTGATGGTTATAGCAGTGTGTGTGCGTGCGTGTGTGTGTGTGTGTGTGTGTGTGTGTGTGTGTGTATATATGTACATGCGTGTGTGTGCGTGTGTGTGTATATGTACATGCATGTGTGTGTGTGTGTGTGTATGTACATGCGTGTGTGTGCGTGCGTGTGTGTATGTGTATGCACATGTGTATGTACAAGCGTGTGTGTGTGTATGTACATGCGTGTGTGTGTGTGTGTGTGTGTATGTACATGCGTGTGTGTGCGTGTGTGTGTGTATGTGTATGCACGTGTGTATGTACAAGCGTGTGTGTGTGTGCGTGTGTGTATATGTACATGCGTGTGTGTGCGCGCTCGCGTGTGTGTGTGTATAAAGATAGAGGGACTGTGGTCCAGCACAGCAGAAGGCCACTCTCACTCCACACCCTCGTCCTGTAGCTCGTTAGCAGCGCCGCCGCGGCGCCCAGACCCTCAGTGCTGCAGACACAACAACCGGCCGACAACCCCTCAGCTCTGCCAGTGCCTCTCTCCTCCCGCTGCTCACACACAGCTCTGCCACCCTCCCTTTTACCCGTCTCTTCCTCTGCTCTTCATCTCATACTCATCCCCTCATCCTCTGCAGTCTTCACCTTCATTCCTCTCTCAGAGGAACCATTTACAGAAGCCTCTGTCCTAAATAATCACTCGCACACACATATACACATCTCTATCAGAAGGAGAATGTGCAGTTTCATGTAGCATCACAGTTTATCACATAACTGCAGTACTTTTCCCATAACCCAGTATTTTTGATACTATCCTTGGGTAAAATCACTTTTGCTAAAATTTCATTGGCTGAGAGTGCAGGGGGGGTCGCTCTGCGTTATGTCACACTCTTAATAATTAGCTAAACTGAATAGCAAGACTAACGTTGGTTAAAATGGTATGGCTTAGCGCTGCAGCGAGCTAGCTAAGTGTCATTCTCATACCTAAGTCAATGTTTGTTAGCTAGCGTGCATGCTGTGCCTTTCCATAACCATTATGTAACATTAGTTTGGTTGCTAGTGAGCAAACATTAGCAAGCTACTCAGTTGACTGTGGATTTTAAAACCATGCCTTGTTCAAACACGAATGTCTGTGACTCAGTGACTAACAAGTATTATAGTGATGGAGTTAGCTCAGTGCTAACATAATTTGAATTAGCATTAAGGTGCTGACTGAAATTAAGTTTGTTTTCTATTAAATTGCATGATTCAAGTATGTGATGAATAGAATCTTACACTCTTGGTCATGTCATATGAAAGTTATAAAACTTGTTGAGTAAATTTTGGGTTTGTTTCTCTCAATAAAAGCAAAATTTACTCAACTCGTTTCATAATTTTCATATGACATGCCCCCGAAACAGATTTAAGCTTAAATACCCCTTAAAATTGAGCTCTCTCCCCTTCAATCCACACTTCACAATGCATTCACAACTCAGGAGCTGCTGACACACTTACGTATGAATGTATGTCCACACAGGGAAGCACACACACACAAACACACACACAGACTTGGTAGGAAGGGGGAGTTTGGAGTGGGGGTTTGTTTCTCGTCTGTTCACACCTCTCTGTACCCCTGAGGTTTTACATGGTTTATAATGTACAGCCACTGAGTCAGGTATCTCTAACTGAAGAGAATTATTACGGACTCGACTGTCATAATGCTTATTGGAATGAGACCACACATGTGACCGGCGCGGTTTGTAATAGCTGTCCGCAGAACAACTGTCGACACAACTGGGCCAAGTACCACTGCCCTGGTGGCCAGAATATGGCCCTTCCTGGTCACATGGCCACCCAAAAGCTGTGGATTTCAGGTTAAAAGTCCAGTACTGTGTTACCTCTCAAATAATGAAATTTATTGAAATGAAAATATATTTCTTCTTCGGGGACTTTATGGATTTCAGCTTCTGTGATTCGTCAAAGCTTCTTTGTCGCATTCATGAAAAAAGAACTTTACAAATAAAATTGGGAAGAATATAGCTCACTGTTGACGCAACACTTTTAACCAGAAATTAAGTTTCCGCAAGCAGAGGCTCCTGGGAGAAGCTAGTGGCCCATTTGGCCAGGGGAGATGGCCTTATTTTAAAGGGGTGGGAGGACTGACGCTTACATGGAAAAATGAAAGGGTGTGAAGACCTGGAGCCTGCGAGTGCCCTGCCTCGACAGACCTGTCACCGGCCCCAGCAAAGGAGTCCCGGTGCCTGGTGTCGGCAAGCTGAAGACGCGGGGGGGGCCTGGTATCACAGTCCCACGTCCCCCCCCCTTCTGTGTCAGGGGTGGGCTCCAGCCAGCAGACACCTCTCACTGCTGCATCACACACGGCTAACAATTTACAGCGGCTGCACTTCAAACTCAAGATTCATGCAGCAGCCAGGAGTACGGTGCATATCTGGCATTGTGTTGTGTTTGTCTCGAGTGGTTTATTTTGGTTTTATCAGTCAGCTTTTATCTCAGTGTTGAGATCCTGTTTATTAGACTCAGTCCTGAGGAAAGAGGTGTGCACACACACGCATGCAGTTCCTGCCACACAAGTACAAAGAAAGCATGGTGACCAGTCCAGTGTGCGTTAGCTTGTAGGGGCTCATCTGACAGGTTTATAGGAATCACACCGTAGAAGCTGAACACCAAGCTGTGTCACTGTATCCTGAACCTAAACCCCCACAGTGACTCAGACTGAAACATGGCTTTAGAGGTGCCAATAGAGGAGCCGAGAGAGGCCACCGTCGCCAGAGCCGCGACAAACTCCTTCCTGTTTACGTGTTTATCGGTTATCTCCTCCTGCAGCAGGCTGCAGAAAAACAGCCTTCAGCTCACGCAGAGTCTCGAGCCGTCCATCCCACAGCTCTCCATTTTTCTGTTTCTAAATATATATGTGAACTTTTCTTTTCCTGGCAAAGCCGGAGGGAAAGCCCCGTATCGCTAAAACCTCTGGAGATAAAAGCAGTTCCTCAAACCTCTCAGCCACCTTGATACTGTCCAAAATAGTTCACTTCACTTCTATAATTACACCACTCATTGGCACAGAAGCAGATATACCTCATGGCTACATTATTAATGATGCTACTTGATATAAAACATTTCAAATTAAGAGCTCTAATTAAGGGTACTACAGCAGCACCCTTAACGGGTTTTTAACCTGCAGCTACTTTTCACCTCAAGAGACGACCTGTCGCCCTCTGTACGTGACCAGTCAAAAGTTTTAGTACTTCCCCTGTTTTTAAGCAGTTAGAAATGGAAACAATATGTATGAACATTTTTTTTTTTTTTTTAATCTCAGTCTCGCATCATTTAGCCATGAATTTCTTCAGAACTTGTTCATTGTAATTCCCCTGCAAGGTTAGGACGTATGCTTCAGAATGTTCACACGCTGCTCTAACGTGGAAATTCCCTGGGGTGTATTGCGCTAGTGTTGCACTTTCTTTCCCCAAATTAGCTTGATTTTACTTCCCTTGTCAAAAAACTAAAATGATTAGTTTACTCCACTTCAGTGTATTTGCTGCATATTTAACACCAAAATGGCGGGTGGTCGCTAGGGGCAAACGCGCTGCAACGGCCCAAAACATCTCCAGTCGGAGAAACGCGCTGCAATAACAGAAACAATGCAAACTCAAAAACACACAAACCACAGAAGAAAATGCAAGAGAAAAACTCTTCATATCCACATCAGTACAACAGAAGTGCTCCCAGTCGCTATGGGGAGAGCCAACTAGAACAGCTTTTACTTTTGACCTGAGCAAGACTAGCTAGCTGACTCAGCAAAAAGGCCTTCTAGCTAGCTAGCCAGCTACCTGGCTAATGTTAGTTCGCTTGCTTAATTAGCAAGTTTGCTAGCCTAGCTAGCCAACAGTTTGGTGCACGGAAGTCAAAAGAAAATAAATGAATAAAAAAATCCATTATTTTGCTATCTCACTCAGTTGGAGTTGAACCATGAGCATTTATGTTATACTAAATATAACTGCTCGCTAATGTTAGCTCGCTTGCCTACCTAGCTAGTTCACCAGCTTACCTAGCCAACAGCTTAGCTAGCCAACAGTTTGGTGTACAGAAGTCAATAGAGAATAAACAAATAAAAATAATCCATTACTTCGCTATCTCACTTAGAGTTGAACCGCGAACATTTATGCTATACCAAATATAACTGTCAGTTAGCTAGGCTAGCAAACTAGCTAGTTAAGCAAGCAAACTAACGTTAGCTGGCTAGAAAGCCTTTTTGCCGACTTAGCCATTGCGGCTTGGAGTACTTCCGTTGTGTTGATGTCTAAATGTAGCGTGTTTCTCTTGGATTTGCTTTTGTGGCTTGCGTGATTTAGGCTTTGCATCGTTTCTGTTTTTGAAGCGCGTTTCTCCGATTGGAGATGTTTTGGGCTGTTGCAGCACGTTTTCCCCTGTCGACCACCGTAAAAATGTGTACAGCTGTCCCGTAAAATAAAAGATCACATTGATCGTCTTCAAAACCTGAGAACAGTGTACAAAAACTTCTGAGAAGTCCTGACATCACTTCCTTCAGATGGGCTGGAAGGGGGCTGGGCTGTAGAGTTCTGTGCTAAAGCGAGGTGCTCACCAGTGCGTAGTGCAGTCGCAATGCATCCGTTTCTGTAAACCCATCTGAAAAGGCAGCTACAAGGCCTTTTCTTTCATTCAGAATCTACACCTGAATCCCATCTCCCTCCCTTTGTCCTGACTAAATTCACTGAAGAGTGTTCTTCAGCACCAAACGTTCGACACACCGAGACTGGTCTAATGTGAACCCAAGATCTGATTAACAAACACTGAGAAGTGCGGAGATGATTAGCTGTAATGATCAGTAATTTAATTAAAGTGCTTTCATTATTGCCATTTAGCAGGTACTCATAACCACAGCACCACAAACAGCATTAACAGGTAAATCCACTTTAGAGGAGAGCGATGCTCCAGGTTCCAAAGGTGAATACCGTAACTGAATCGTAATTCCCTTACCATCCTTCTCAGATGGTGAGCAGTGTAGGATTCTGTGCCAAATCACTGCCATGTACAAGCATTAAGGCCAAACTGGAAGTAGCTGAGGATCTTTCCTGCTTCACAGTGAAGCACTCACAGATCATGAGACAGCCTGCATGAACGCCATCCACTGTCACACCAGCTCATTGTTATTGGCTCATAAACATTATATTCAGGATGACTGGAATACTGTCCAGATTTTTCTCTGGAAGTCTTTGCTGACCTCTGAGCGAATGTCTTTAAAGCAAAGTAACAAATTTTTGTTTTCAGACAGTATTTTTGGATGTGCTTATGTGAGAAGAACTGAGTGACAGTGTGTGCGCGCATGTGTGTTTGAGGAAGAGAGAGCGGGAGGGAGAAGACAGACAGAGCTAGTGAGATTTAGCGATCCTGTTTGTGTGGTATGAAGAAACAAAAGCTGGTCAGAGACTGCATAAAACTGCCACCAAAGAACGCAGCACAGACAGGCGGACGGATGGACAGACAGACGGACATGACCCAAATCAACAGTCCCCCAACCTACCCGTTGGGTGGAAGGAGAGTAAACAGACATTTTGAAATGCCACTGAAAGAAGTTCGGGAGATACTGTCTAGAAACAGAACTGAGGTCAAGGTCACAAGTCAAAGGTGACACAAAATGTCCTGTAGTGGTGGTAAGTCAATGTTAATACTCGCATTGGTTTCTTTGACCTAAACCTAGTAAGTTTTTATGTGCCACATTATAAGATTGGAATTTTTTGAAAGCTGAAAATTGCTGAAAAAAGCCAAGAGGAAAAAGGTCAAAGGTCAAAGCTCAGCAAAAAATTCAAAAGACACAACTAGAGGATACGGCCAACCTACATAAGTAATTTCAAAAGGCCACTGTCAACAGTGTTAAAGACATGCTCCGGAAACAAAAAGCAGCAATGGTGGTCATTGCTGAAAGGTCAGTGGCCAGAGGTCACAACAAAGGAAATAGATATGAAGCCTTGGTAAAGGTCATGAAGTCAGTGTAAAATGGTAAGGCTGCTGCATACAGTTTCAGAGAAATGGATTCTGATGACCAAAAGCACACACGCACGGATGGACACGGCCGAAATCACTAATCCCCCGATCTACCTATTGGGTGATGGGGGACAAAAAAAAAAGTGATGGAGAGTGTCATTATAGCTGCAGGACTTGAGATGAAAACCCATCGAGAGGCCAAGTAGTGCATCATGGAGACTCTCTGTCCTTTACAGAGAGGAAAGTCAAACAACACAGTCTTTTCTTGGGACAAAAAGAAACAGATACCGATATCCATATCGGAAAACGTGCATAAACAAACATTCAGAAGAACAAACAGCGGGTTATGAGTGAGAGCATCAAATGCAATGCAAAGGACAAACCCCTGGCTTACGTGTCTCTTAATCCAGTGTTTTTCTCCCTCTTCTGTTTTTAATGAACCCCATGATGAGCGGAGACAGAAGAGGAAATGTTTGGAGCACAAACAGCAGCCCTGATTGATTCTGCATGTGCAAGGCTGCCGATCCATCCAAAGGGGCCCTGATTGATTCTGCATGTGCACGGCTCCCTATCCATCCAAAGGGGCCCTGATTGATTCTGCATGCGCCAGGCTGCCTATCCATCCAAAGGGGCCCTGATTGATTCTGCATGTGCACGGTTGCCTATCCATCTAAAGGAGGAGGCAGAGGATGTGCGCTCCTGGGGTGTACGCAGAAGCACATGTATCTCCAACACCGGAAGCTTCCAGTCTGCCTGTTTCCTCTGATGGAGGAAGTGCGCTGCCTGACCCATAAACAGGAGCTCATCTCCCACAATCCCTTTCTGCTCCTCACTTCCTGTTAATCAAGCTCTGCTTCACTGTCACAGTATCATGATGCTCTGTCATTGTCATTAGAGACCTGGCAATGGAGGATGTTAAAAGAAGACTAATTTCTGCAATAAATGTTGAGCCCCGCTATATATTCCTCTAACTTCTGAGGTCAGTCTGTAAATTGGACTAGCGTAGCACTCACACTGATGTGTGCCTGTCTAAGCAAGGCTATTGCGGTTTTAGCAGTCATTCTATTTTTTCAACTTTTGGTATTGTTTTATTCGTTTTTATCACTGTTCCACAACATTTAATTTTATCTAATGCAGATAATGTGTTCATAGACATGTTTCTGAAACTTCCAGCCGAGAGAAGTGGTGTGCAGTCACTGAGGGGCAGAGAAGTCGTGTGCAGTCACTGAGGGCGAGAGGAGTGGTGTGTAGTCACTGAGGGCCACAGAAGTCGTGTGCAGCCAATGAAGGCCAAAGTAGTGTTGTGCAGTCACTAAGGGTCACAGAAGTAGTCTGCAGTCAATGAGGGCCACAGGAGTTGTGTGCAGTCACTGAGGGCCACAAAAGTGGTGTACAGTCTCTGACAGCCACAGAGGTAGTGTGCAGTGACTGAGGGCCACAGGGGTGTTGTGCAGTCACTGAGGGCCACAGAAGTCGTGTGCAGTCACTGAGGGCCACAGAAGTGGTGTGCAGACACTGAGGGACACAGAAGTGGTCTGCAGTCACTGAGGGCCACAGAAGTGGTGTGCAGTCACAGAGGGCAACAGAAGAGGTGTGCAGTCACTAAGGGCCACAGAAGTATTGTGCAGTCAATGAGGGCCACAGAAGGGGTGTGCAGTCACTGAGAGCTACAGAAGTTGTGTGCAGTCACTGAGAGCTACAGAAGTTGTGTGCAGTCACTGAAGGCCACAGAAGCGGTGAGGAGTCACTGAGGGCAACAGAGGTGGTGTGCAGTCACTGAGGGCCACAGGAGTGTTGTGCAGTCACTCAGGGCCGCAGAAGTCGTGTGCAGTCACTGAGGGCCACAGAAGGGGTGTGCAGTCACTGAGGGCCACAGAAGCGGTGAGCAGTCACTGAGGGCCACAGAAGTTGTGTGTGGTCATTGAGGGACACAGAAGTGGTGTGCAGTCACTGAGGGCCAAAGAAGTGGTGTGCAGTCACTGAGGGCCACAGAAGTCGTGTGCAGTCCCTGAGGGCTACAGAAGGGGTGTCCAGTCACTGAGAGCCACAGAATTCGTCTGCAGTCACTGAGGGCTACAGAGGGGCAGTGCAATCACTCAGGGCCACAGAAGGGGTGTGCAGTCACTGAGGGCCACAGAAGTGTGCAGTCACTGAGGGCCAAAGAAGTCGTGTGCAGTCACTGAGGGACACAGAAGTCGTGTGCAGTCACTGAGGGCCACAGAAGTGGTGTGCAGTCACTGAGGGCTACAGAAGGGTTGTGTGCAGTCACTCAGGGCCACAGAAGGGGTGAGCAGTCACTGAGGGCCACAGAAGTTGTGTGCAGTCACTGAGGACTACAGAAGGGGTGTGCAGTCACTGAGGGCCAGAGAAGTAGTGTGCCATCACTGAGGGCCACAGATGTGGTGTGCAGTTATTGAGGGCCACAGAAGTGGTGTGCAGTCACTGAGGGCTACAGAAAGGTTGTGCAGTCACTCAGGGCCACAGAAGGGGTGAGCAGTCACTGAGGGCCACAGAAGTTGTGTGCAGTCACTGAGGACTACAGAAGGGGTGTGCAGTCACTGAGGGCCAGAGAAGTAGTGTGCCATCACTGAGGGCCACAGAAGTTGTGTGCAGTCACTGAGGGCCGCAGAAGGGCTGTGCAGTCACTGAGCGGCAGAGAAGAGGTGTGCTGTCACTGAGGGCTACAGAAGAGTTTGCAGTCACTGAGGGCCACAGAGGTGGTATGCACTCACTGAAGGCCACAGAAGTGGAGTAAAGTAACTGAGGGCCTCACAGGTGGTGTGCAGTCATTAAGGGCAACAGAAGATGTGTGCAGTCACTGAGGGCCAAAGAAGTGCTGTGCAGTCACTGAGGGACACAGAAGTGTTGTGCAGTCACTGAGGGCCACAGAGGTAGTGTGCAGTCACTGAGGGCTTAAGAAGTGGAGTGCAGTCAGTGAGGGCCACAGAGGTGGTGTGCAGTCATTGAGGGCCACAGAGGTGGTATGCAGTCACTAAGGGCCACAGAAGTAGTGTGCAGTCAATGAGGGCCACAGAAGGGGTGTGCAGTCACTGAGAGCTACAGAAGTTGTGTGCAGTCACTGAGAGCTACAGAAGTTGTGTGCAGTCACTGAAGGCCACAGAAGCGGTGAGGAGACACTGAGGGCAACAGAGGTGGTGTGCAGTCACTGAGGGCCACAGGAGTGTTGTGCAGTCAGTGAGGGCCGCAGAAGTCGTGTGCAGTCACTGAGGGCCACAGAAGGGGTGTGCAGTCACTGAGGGCCACAGAAGTGGTGAGCAGTCACTGAGGGCCACAGAAGTTGTGTGTGGTCATTGAGGGACACAGAAGTGGTGTGCAGTCACTGAGGGCCAAAGAAGTGGTGTGCAGTCACTGAGGGCCACAGAAGTCGTGTGCAGTCCCTGAGGGCTACAGAAGGGGTGTCCAGTAATTGAGAGCCACAGAATTCGTCTGCAGTCACTGAGGGCTACAGAAGGGCAGTGCAATCACTCAGGGCCACAGAAGGGGTGTGCAGTCACGGAGGGCCACAGAAGTGTGCAGTCACTGAGGGCCAAAGAAGTCGTGTGCAGTCACTGAGGGACACAGAAGTCGTGTGCAGTCACTGAGGGCCACAGAGGTGGTGTGTAGTCACTGAGGACCAAAGAAGGGTTGTGGAGTCACTGAGCGGCAGAGAAGTGGCATGCTGTCACTGAGGGCTACAGAAGTTGTGTGCAGTCACTGAGGGCCACAGAGGTGGTATGCAGTCATTGAGGGCCACAGAGGTGGTATGCAGTCACTGAGGGCCACAGAAGTAGTGTGCAATCACTGAGGGCTACAGAACGAGTGTGCAGTCACTTTGGGCTACAGAAGTAGTGTACAGTCACTGAGGGCTACAGAAGTCGTGTGCAGTCACTGAGGGCCACAATAGTCGTGTGCAGTCACTGAGGGCCACAGAAGGGGTGTGCAGTCACTGAGCGGCAAAGAAGGGGAGTGCAGTCACTGAGGGCTACAGAAGATGTGTGTAGTCACTGAGGGCCACAGAGGTGGTATACAGTCACTGAGGGCAACAAAAGTTGTGTGCAGTCACTGAGGGCCACAGAGTTGGTGTGCAGTCACTGAGGGCCATAGAAGTGGCGTGCTGTCACTGAGGGCCAATGAGGTGGTGTGCGGTCACTGGGGGCCACAGAAGTGGTGTGCAGTCACTGAGGGCCACAGAGGTGGTATGCAGTCACTGAGGGCAACAGAAGTAGTGTGCAATCACTGAGGGCTACAGAAGGGGTGTGCAGTCACTGAGCGGCAGAGAAGGGGTGTGCTGTCACTGAGGGCTACAGAAGTTGTGTGCAGTCACTGATGGCCACAGAAGTGGTGTGCAGTCATTGAGGGCCACTGAGGTAGTATGCAGTCAGTGAGGGCCACAGAGGTAGTTTGCAATCACTGAGGGCTACAGAAGGAGTGTGCAGTCACTGAGGGCCACAGAGGTGGTATGCAGTCACTGAGGGCCACAGAAGTGGTGTGCAGTCACTGAGGGCCACAGAGTTGGTTTGCAGTCACTGAGGGCCATAGAAGTGGTGTGCACTCACTGAGGGCCACAGAGGTGGTGTGCAGTCACTGGGGGCCACAGAAGTGGTGTGCAGTCACTGAGGGCCACAGAAGTTGTGTGCAGTCACTGCGGATGACAGGAGGGGTGTGCAGTCACTGAGGGCCACAGAAGTAGTGTTCAGTCACTGAGGGCCACAGATGTGGAGTGCAGTCATTGAGGGCCTCAGAAGTGGTGTGCAGTCAGTGAGTGCCACAGAAGTAGTGTAAATTCACTGAGGGCCGCAGAAGGGCTGTGCAGTCACTGAGCGGCAGAGAAGGGGTGTGCTGTCACTGAGGGCTACAGAAGAGTTTGCAGTCACTGAGGGCCACACAAGGGGTGTGCATTCACTGAGTGGCACAGAAGTGGTGTAGTGTCGCTGAGGGCTACAGAAGTGGTTTGCAGTCACTGAAGGCAACAGAAGTGATGTATAGTCACTGAGGGCCTCAGAAGTGGTGTGCAGTAATTGAGGGCCTCAGAAGTAGTGTGCAGTCATTGAGGGCCACAGAGGTGTTATGCAGTCACTGAGGCCCACAGAAGTGGTGTACAATTACTGAGGGCCTCAGAGGTGGTGTGCAGTCATTGAGGGCCACAGAAATGGTGTGCAGTCATTGAGGGCCACATAAGTGGTGTGCAGTCACTGAGAGCCACAGAAGGGGTGTGCAGTCACTGAGGACCACAGAAGTCATGTGCATACACTGAGGGCCACAGAAGTAGTGTGCAGTCACTGAGGGCCACAGAAGGTGTGTGCAGTCAATGAGTGCTACGGAAGTAATGTGCAGTCGATGACGGCCACAGAAGTGGTGTGCAGTCACTGAGGGCCATAGGAATGTCGTGCAGTCACTGAGGGCCACAGGAGCTTTGTGCAGTCACTGAGAGCCACAGGAATGTTGTGCAATCAATGAGGGCCACAGAAGTAGTCTGCAGTCACTGAGGGCCACAGAAGTGGTGTGCAGTCACTGGGGCCACAGAAGTTGTGTGCTTTCAATGATGGGCAGAGAAGTGTTGTGCAGTGACTGAGGGCCACAGAAGTGATGTGCAGTCACTGAGGGCCACAGAAGTCGAGTGCAGTCACTGAAAGCTGCAGAAGAGGTGTGCAGTCACTGAGGCCCGCAGAATTCTTCTGCAGTCACTGAGGGCTACAGAAGTAGTGTGCAGTTAACGAGGGCCACAGAAGTTGTGTGCAGTCACTGAGGACTACAGAAGGGGTGTGTAGTCACTGAAGGCCACAAAACTTGTGTGCAGTCACTGAGGGCCACAGATGTGTTGTGCAGTCATTGAGGGCCACAGAAGTGGTGTGCAGTCACTGAGAGCCACAGAAGTAGTGTGAAGTCACTGAGGGCCACAGAAGGCCTGTGCAGTCAATGAGGGGCTAGAAGGGGTGTGGTGTCACGGAAGGCTACAGAAGAGTGTGCAGTCACTGAGGGCCACGGAAGGGGTGTGCAGTCCCTGAGGGGCAGAAAAGCGGTGTGTTGTCAGTGAGGGCTACAGAAGTGGTGTGCAGTCACTGAGGGCCACAGAGGTGGTATGCAGTCACTGAAGGGCACAAATGTGGTGTACAGTAACTGAGGGCCTCAGAGGTGGTGTGCAGTCATTGAGGGCCACAGAAGTGGTGTGCAGTCATTGAGGGGCAGAGAAGTGGTGTGCAGTCACTGAGGGCTACAGAAGGGGTGTGTCGTCACTGAGAGCCACAAAATTACTGTGAAGTCACTGAGGGCCACAGATGCGCTGCGCAGTCATTGAGGGGCAGAGAAGGGGTGTGCTGTCACTGAGGGCAACAAAAGAGTGTCCAGTCACTGAGAGCCACGGAAGGGGTCTGCATTCACTGAGGAGCAGAGAAGGGGTGCGCTGTCACAGAGTGTTAGAGAAGTGGTGTGCAGTCACTGAGGGCCAAAGAGGTGGAATGCAGTCACTGAAGGCCGCAAATGTGGTGTACAGTCCGTTAGGGCCTCAGAGGTAGTGTGCAGTCAATGAGGGCCACAGAAGTAGTGTGCAGTCACTGAGGGGCAAAGAAGACGTGTGCAGTCACTGAGGGCTACAGAATAGTGTGCAGTCACTGAGGGCCACAGAAGGCGTGTGCAGTCAGTGAGGGGCAGAGAAGCGGTGTGCTGTCACTGAGGGCTAGAGAAGTAGTGTGCAGTCACTGAGGGCCATAGAAGTGGTGTGCAGTCATTGAGGACGACAGAGGTGGTATGCAGTTACTGAAGGCAACAGATGTGGTGTGCAGTCACTGAGGGCCACAGAGGTGGTGTGCTGTAACTGAGGGCTACAGAAGGGGTTCGCAGTCACTGAGGGCTACAGAAGTTGTGTGCAGTCAATGAGGGCTACATAAGTCGTGTGCAGTCACTGAGTGCAACAGAAGTACTGTGCAGTAACTGATTGCCACAAAAGTCGTGTGCAGTCACTTAGGGCCACAGAAGTAGAGTGCAGTCACTGAGGGCTACAGAAGAGTGTGCAGTCACTGAGGGCCACAGAAGGGGTGTGCAGTCAATGAGGGGCAGAGAAGGGGTGTGCTGTCACTGAGCGCTACAGATGTGGTGTGCAGTCACTGAGGGCCACAGAGGTGGTAATTCTGTGGCCCTCAATGAATGCATACTGGCTCTGTGGCCCTCAGTGACTGCACACCATTTCTGAGGTCCTAAATGACTACACATGACCTCTGTGGCCCTCAATGACTGCACACCACTTCTTTGGCACTCAGGGAAAGCACACCACTTATGTGGCTCTCAATGACTGCACACCACCTCTGTTGCCCTCAGTGACAGCACACCACCTCTGTGGCCCTCAGAGAGTGCACACCACGTTTGTGGCCGTCAGTGACTGCATACCACTTCTGCAGCCCTCAGTGACAGCACACCCATTCTCTAGCACTCACTGACTGCACACCCCTTCTGTAGCCATCAGTGACTGCACACTACTTCTGTGGCTCTCAGTGACTGCACACCACTTCTTTGTCCCTCAGTGATTGCACACCACTTCTGTGGCCCTCAATGACTGCACACCACCTCTGAGGCCCTCAGGGACTGAACACCACATCTGTAGCCTTCATTGACTGCATACCACCTCTGTGGCCCTCAGTGACTGCACACCACTTCTGTAGCCCTCAGTGACAGCACACCCCTTCTCTGCCCCTCAGTGACTGCACACCCCTTCCGTTGCCCTCAGTGACTGCACGCTCTTCTGTAGCCCTCAGTGACAGCACAACCCTTCTCTGCCCCTCAGTGACTGCAAAGCCCTTCTGTGGCCCTCAGTGACTGCACAACTTCTGTGGCCGTCCGTGACTGCAGAGCCCTTCTGTGGCCCTCAGTGACTGCACACGACTTCTGTGGCCCTCAGTGACTGCACCCTACTTCTGTAGCCCTCAGTGACTGCAGATGAATCTGTGCCCCTCTGTGACTGCACACGACTTCTGTGGCACTCAGTGACTGCACACTACTTCTGTGGCCCTCATTGACTGCACACCCCTTCTGTAGCCCTCAGTGACTGCACACTACTTCTGTGGCTCTCAGTGACTGCAGACCACTTCTATGGCATTCAATGACTGCAAACCACTTCTGTGGCCCTCAATGACTGCAAACCACCTCTGAGGCCCTCAGGGACTGTAGAACACATCTGTGGCCTTCAGTGTCTGCATACCACCTCTGTGGCCCTCAGTGACTGTACAGCACTTCTGTAGACCTCAGTGACTGCACACTACTTCTGTGGCCCCCAATGAATGCATACTGGCTCTGTGGCCCTCAGTGACTGCACACCATTTCTGGGTTTTCCTAAATGACTGTACATCACCTCTGTGGCCCTCAAAGACTGCACACCACTTCTTTGGCAATCAGTGAAAGCACACCACTCTGTGGCTCTCAATGACTGCACACTACCTCTGTGGCCCTCAGTGACAGCACACCAGCTCTGTGGCCCTCAGTGAGTGCACACCACGTTTGTGTCCGTCAGTGACTGCCTACCACCTCTGTGGCCCTCAGTGACTGCACAACACTTCTGTAGCCCTCAGTGACAGCACACCAATCCTCTTTCACTCACTGACTGCACACCCCTTCTGTAGCCCTCAGTAACTGCACACTACTTCTGTGGCTCTCAGTGACTGCACACCACTTCTGTGGCCCGCAATGATTGCACACCACTTCTGTGGCCCTCAATGACTGCACACCACCTCTGAGGCCCTCAGGGACTGAACACCACATCTGTAGCCTTCATTGACTGCATACCACCTCTGTGGCCCTCAGTGACTGCACACCACTTCTGTAGCCCTCAGTGACAGCACACCCCTTCTCTGCCCCTCAGTGACTCCACACCCCTTCCGTGGCCCTCAGTGACTTCACACAACTTTTGTGGCCGTCAGTGACTGCACAGCCCTTCTGTGGCCCTCAGTGACTGCACACGACTTCTCTGGCAGTCAGTGACTGCACACTACTTCTGTGGCCCTCATTGACTGCACACACCTTCTGTAGCCCTCAGTGACTGCACACTACTTCTGTGGCTCTCAGTGACTGCAGACCACTTCAATGGCCCTCAATGACTGCAAACCACTTCTGTGGCCCTCAATGACTGCAAACCACGTCTGAGGCCCTCAGGGAATGTACAACACATCTGTGGCCTTCACTGTCTGCATACCACCACTGTGACCCTCAGTGACTGCACAGCACTTCTGTGGCTCTCAATGACTGAACACCACCTCTGTGGCCCTCTTGACAGCACACCAGCTCTGTGGCCCCTCAGTGAGTGCACACCACGTTTGTGGCCGTCACTGACTGCATACCACCTCTGTGGCCCTCAGTGACTGCACAACACTTCTGTAGCCCTCAGTGACAGCACATCCATTCTCTATCACTCACTGACTGCACCCCCCTTCTGTAGCCCTAAGTAACTGCACACTACTTCTGTGGCTCTCAGTGACTGCACACCACTTCTGTGGCCCTCAATGATTGCACACCACTTCTGTGGCCCTGAATGACTGAACACCACCTCTGAGGCACTAGGGACTGAACACCACATCTGTGGCCTTCAGTAACTGCATACCACCTCTGTGGCCCTCAGTGACTGCACACCACTTCTGTAGCCCTCAGTGACAGAACACCCCTTCTCTGCCCCTTAGTGACTGCAAAGGCCTTCTATGGACCTCAGTGACTTCTCACAACTTCTGTCGCCCTCAGTGACTGCACAGCCCTTCTGTGGCTATCAGTGACTGCACATGACTTTTGTGGCCCTCAGTGACTGCACACCACTTCTGTAGCCCTCAATGACTGCACACCACCTCTGCGGCCCTCAGGGACTGTACACCACATCTGTGGCCTTCGGTGACTGAATAACACCTCTGTATCCCTCAGTGACAGCAGATGAATTCTGTGGCACTCAGTGACTGCACACCACTTCTGTGGCCCTCAATGACTGCACACCACCTCTGTGGCCATCAGTGACTGCACACCACATCTGTGGCACTCAGTGACTGCACAGCACTTTTGTAGCGCTCAGTGACAGCACACCCCTTCTCTGCGTCTCAGTTACTGCACACTCTTCTGTAGCCCTCAGTGACTGCACACGACTTCTATGGCACTCAGTGATCGCACACCACATCTGTGGCCCACAGTAACTGCATACCACCTCTGTGGACCTCAGTGACTGCACACTACTTCTGTGGCCCTCATTGACTGCACACCCCTTCTGTAGCCCTCAGTGACTGCACACTACTTCTGTGGCTCTCAGTGACTGCAGACCACTTCAATGGCCCTCAGTGAATGCAAACCACTCCTGTGGCACTCAATGACTGCACACCACCTCTGAGGCCCTCAGGGACTGTACAACACATCTGTGTCCTTCAGTGACTGCACACCACTTCTGTGGCCCCCAGTGACTGCACACCATCTCTGTGGCCGTCAGTGACTGCACACCACTACTGTGACCCTCAGTGACTGCACACCACCTCTGTAGCCCTCAGTGAGTGCACACTACTTCTGCACACCACTTCTGTGGCCAGTGACTCACAGTCTGTGGCAGTGATCACCTCTGTAGCCCCTCAGTGACTGCACACAACTTCTGTAGCCCTCAGTGACAGCACACCCCTTCTCTGCCGCTCAGTGACTGGACACCCCTTCTGTGGCTCTCAGTTACTGCAGACGACTACTGTGGCCCTCACTGACTACACACGACCTCTGTAGCCCTCAATGACTGCACACAAATTCTGTGGCCCTTAGTGACTGCATACCACCTCTGTGGCCCTCAATGACTGCATACCACCTCTGTGGCCCTCAGTGACTGCACACAACTTCTGTAGCGCTCAGTGACAGCACACCCCTTCTCTGCCGCTCAGTGACTGCACTCCACTTCTTTGGCCCTTAGTGACTGCACACGACTTCTGTAGCCCGCAGTGACTGCACACCACTTCTCTAGCACTCAATGAATGCACACACCTTCTGTAGCCCACAGTGATAGCACACTACTTCTGTGGCCCTGAGTGACTGCATACCACCTCTGTGGCCCTCACTGACAGCCCACCACCACTGTGGCCTTCAGTGACTGCACACCACTTCAAAGGCCCTCAGTGACTGCACACTACCTCTGTGGCCCTCAGTGACTGCACAACACTTCTGTCGCCCACAGTGACTGCAAAGCACTTCTATGTCCCTCAGTGACTGCCCACCACTTCTGTGGCCCTAAATGACTGCACACCACCTCTGTGGCACTAAATGACTGCACACCACTTCTGTGGCCCTCAGTGAAAGCACACCACTTCTGTGGCCCTCAGTCACTGCACACGACTTCTGTGGCCCTCAGTGACTGCACCCGACTTCTGTTGCCCTCAGTGACTGCAGATGAATTCTGTGCCCCTCAGTGACTGCACACTACTTCTCTGGCTCTCAGTGAATGCATACTGCCTCTGTTGCCCTCACTGACTGCACACCACTTCTGAGGTCCTCAATGACTGCTCATCACCGCTGAGGCCCTCAGTGAGTACACACCACCTCTGTGGCCCTCAGTGACTGCAAACCACCTCAGTGGCTCTCAGTGAGTGCACACCACGTCTGTGGCCGTCAGTGATTGCACAACACTTCTGTAGCCCTCAGTGACAGCACACCCCTTCCCTGCCCCTCACTGACTGCACACCCCTTCTGTGGCCCTCAGTGACTGCACACTCTTCTGTAGCCCTCAGTGAATGCACACGACTTCTGTGGCCCTCAGTGACTGCATACTACCTCTGTGGCCCTCATTGACTGCACACCCCTTCTGTAGCACTCAGGGACTGCACACTACATCTATGGCTCTCAGTGAGTGCACCCCACTTCTGTGGCCCTCAATGACTGCACACCACCTCTGAGCCCCTCAGGGACAGTACACCACATCTGTGGCATTCAGTGACTGCATACAACCTCTGTGGCCCTCAGTGACTGCACACCACTTCTGCAGCCCTCAGTGACAGCACACCCCTTCTCTGCCCCTCAGTGACTGCACACCCCTTCTGTGGCTCTCAGTGACTGCACACTCTTTTATAGGCCTCAGTGACAGCACACCCCTTCTCTGCTCCTCAGTGAGTGCACAGCCCTTCTGTCGCCCTCAGTGACTTCACACTACTTCTGTGGCTCCCCTTGACTGCACACCACTTCTGTGGCCCTCAATGACTGCACACCACATCTGTGGCCCTCAGTGACTGCACGCTACTTCTGTGGCCCTCATTGACTACACAGGCCTTTTGTAGTCCTCAGTGACTGCACACAACTTCTGTGGCCCTCAGTGACTGCACAGCCCTTCTGTGGCCCTCAGTGACTGAACATCCACTTTTGTGGCCCTCAGTGACTGCACACTACTTCTGTAGCACTCAGTGACTGCATACGAATTCTGTGGCCCTCAGTGACGGCACACCACTTCTGTAGCCCTCAGTAATTGCACACGACTTCTGTGGACCTCAGTGACTGCACACTACTTCTGTGGCCCACAGAGACTGCACACCACTTCTCTGCCCCTCAATGACAGCACCCAACTTCTGTGGCCCACAGTGACTGTACGCCCCATCTGTGTCCTTCAGTGACTTCAGACCACTTCTGTGGCACTCAGTAACTGCACACAACTTCTGTGGCCCTCATTCACTGCACAGCCCTTCTGTGGCCCTCAGTGACTGAACATCCACTTCTGTGGCCCTCAGTGACTGCACACTCATCTGTAGCCCTCAGTGACTGCACACGACTTCTTTGACCCTCAGTGACTGCACACTACTTCTGTGACCCTCATTGACTGCAAACCCCATCTGTAGCCCTCAGTGACTGCTTACTCAGCTCTGTGGCCCTCAGTGAGTGCACGCCAGGATTGTGGCCCTCATTGACTGCACATGACTTCTGTGGCACTCAGTGACTGCACACTATTTCTGTGGCACTTAGACACTGCAATCAACTTATCTAGCCCTCAGTGACTGCACACGACTTGTGTAGCCCTCAGTGACTGGACACCCCTTCTGTAGCACTCAGTGACTGCACACTAATTCTGTGGCGCTCAATGACTGCACAAGACTTCTGTAGCCCTCAGTGACTGCACACTACTTCTGTGGCCCTCAATCAATGCATACTGGCTCTGTTGCCCTCAGTGACTGCACACCATTTCTGAGGTCCTAAATGATTGCAAATGACCGCTGTGGCCCTCAATGACTGCACACCACCTCTGTTGCCCTCAGTGACAGCACACCAGCTCTGTGGTCCTCAGTGAGTGCACACCACGCTTTGCAAGGCCAGTGACTGCATACGACTTGTGCAGCCCTCAGTGACAGCACACCCATTCTCTAGCACTCACTGACTACACACCCCTTCTGTAGCCATCAGTGACTGCACACTACTTCTGTGGTTCTCAGTGACTGTACACCACTTCTGTGTCCCTCAATGATTGCACACCACTTCTGTGGCCCTCAATGACTGCACACCACCTCTGAGGCCCTCAGGGACTGAACACCACATCTGTGGCCTTCATTGACTGCATACCACCTCTGTGGCCCTCAGTGACTGCAAACCACTTCTGTAGCCCTCAGTGACAGCACACCCCTTCTCTACCCCTCAGTGACTGCACACGACTTCTGTGTCCCTCAGTGACTGCACCCTACTTCTGTAGCCCTGAGTGACTGCAGATGAATCTGTGCCCCTCTGTGACTGCACACGACTTCTGTGGCACCCAGTGACTGCACACTACTTCTGTGGCCCTCATTGACTGCAGACCACTTCTATGGCCCTCAATGACTGCACACCACTTCTGAGGCCCCCAGTGACTGCACACCATCTCTGTGCCCCTCAGTGACTGCACACCAATACTGTGGACCTCAGTGACTGCACACCACCTCTGTGGCCCTCAGTGAGTGCACACCACTTCTGTGGCCCACAGTGACAGCACACCACTTCTGTGGCCGCCAGTGACTGCACACCACTTCTGTGGCCTTCAGTGACGGCATACCATCTCTGTAGCCCTCAGTGACTGCACACAACTTCTGTAGCCCTCAGTGACAGCACACCCTTTCTCTGCTGCTCAGTGACTGCACACGACGTCTGTAGCCCTCAGTCACTGCACACAAATTCTGTGGCCCTCAGTGACTGCACACCCATTCTGTAGCCCTCAGTGATTACTCACTACTTCTGTGGCCCTCAGTGACTGCATACCACCTCTGTGCCCCTCAATGACTGCATACCACCTCTGTGGCCCTCAGTGACTGCACACAACTTCTGTAACCCTCAGTGACTGCATAATACTTTTGTGGCACTCAGTGACTGCACACCACTTCTGAGGTCCTCAATGACTGCACAACACTTCTGTGGCCCTCAGTGACTGCACAGCACTTCTGT
Source organism: Gymnothorax javanicus (assembly GCA_029692085.1). NCBI lineage: Eukaryota > Metazoa > Chordata > Actinopteri > Anguilliformes > Muraenidae > Gymnothorax > Gymnothorax javanicus. The sequence continues at coordinate 101,010,618 of CM056194.1, read as the reverse complement.
GGGCTTCAGTGAAAGCACATCACTTATGTGGCCCTCAATGACTGCACACCACCTCTGTGGCCCTCAGCCACTGCACACCACTTCTGTGGCCCTCAGGCACTGCACACCACTTCTGTACCCCTCATTGACTGCACCCCACCTCTGTTTCCCTCAGTGAGTGCACACCACCCTGTGACCATCAGTAACTGCATACCACCTCAGTGCTGCTCAGTGACTGCACACGACTTGTGTAACCCTCAGTGACTGGACACCCCTTCTGTAGCCCTCAGTGACTGGACACTAATTCTGTGGCTCTCAGTCACTGCACACCACTTCTGTGGCGCTCAATGACTGCACAAGACTTCTGTAGCCCTCAGTGACTGCACACTACTTCTTTTGTAGCCCTCAGTGACAGCACACCCCTTCTCTGCCCCTCAGTGACTGCACAGCCCTTCTGTGGCTCTCAGTGACTGCACACAAATTCTGTGCCCCTCAGTGACTGCACACCCGTTCTTTAGCCCTCAGAGATTACACACTACTTCTGTGGCCCTCAGTGATTGCATACCACCTCCGTGGCCCTCAATGACTGCATACCACTCTGTGGCAGCACACCCCTTTTCTGGCCCTCAGTGACGGCACACCCCTTCCGTGGCGCTCAGTGACTGCACACTCTTCTGTTGCCCTCAGTGACAGCACACCCCTTCTCTGCCCCTCAGTGACTTCAAAGCCCTTCTGTGGCCCTCAGTGACTGCACAGGACTTCTGTGGCCCTCAGAGACTGCACACTACTTCTGTATCCATCAGTGACTGCAGACGAATTCTGTGGCTCTCAGTGACTGCACACCACTTCTGTGGTCCTCAATCTCTGCACAACACTTCTGTGGACCTCAATGACTGCACATAACCTCTGAGGCCCTCATGGACTGTCCACCACGTCTGCGGCCTTCAGTGATGCATAGCACCTCTGTGGCCCTCAGTGACTGCACAAGACTTCTGTGGCCCTCAGGGACTGCACACTACATCTGTAACCATCAGTGACTGCAGCCGAATTCTGTGGCCCTCAGTGACTGCACAGCACTTCTGTGGCCCTCAGTGACAGGACACCACCTCCGTGGTACTCAGTGACTGCACACCACATCTTTGGCCTTCAGTAAATGCACACCCCTTCTGTGGCCCTCAGTGACTGCACACTCATCTGTAGCCCTCAGTGACTGCAAACGACTTCTGTGGCCATCAGTGACTGCACTCAACTTCTGTGCCCCTCATTGACTGCACAACCCCTTCTGTAGCCCTCAGTGACTGCACACTACTTCGATGGCTCTCAGTGACTGCACTCCACTTCTGTGGCCCTCAGCGACTGCACACGAATTCTGCAGCCCTCTGTGACTGCACATTACTTCTGTGGCCCTCATTGACTGCACACCCCTTCTGTAGCCCCCAGTGACTGCACACTACTTCTGTGGCTCTCAGTGACTGCACACCACTTCTATTGTCCTCAATGACTGCACACCACTTCTATGGCACTTAATGACTGCACACCTCCTCTGAGGCCCTCATGGACTGTACACCACATCTGTGGCCTTCAGTGACTGGATACCACCTCTGTGGCCCTCAGTGACTGCCCAACACTTCTATAGGCCTCATTTATTGCACACCCCTTCTCTGCCCCTCAGTTACTGCAAAGCCCTTCTGTGGCCCTCAGTGACTGAACACCACTTCTGTGGCGCTCAGTGACAGCACACCACCTCTGTGGCCCTCAGTGACTGCACACCAGATCTTTGGCCTTCAGAAAATGCACACGCCTTCTCTGCCCCTCAGTGACTGCACACCCCTTCCGTGACCGTCACTGACAACACACTCTTTTGTAGCCCTCAGTGACAGCACACCCCTTCTCTGCCCCTCAGTGACTGCACAGCCCTTCTGTGGCCCTCAGTGACTTCAAACTACTTCTTTGGCTCCCAGGGACTGCACACTACTTCTGTGGCCCTCAATGACTGCACACCACATCTGTGGCCCTCAGTGATTGCACACAACTTCTGTTGCCGTCAGTGACTGCACAGCCCTTCTGTGGCCCTCAGTGACTGAACATCCACATCTGTGGCCCTCAGTGATTGCACACAACTTCTGTTGCCGTCAGTGACTGCACAGCCCTTCTGTGGCCCTCAGTGACTGAACATCCACTTCTGTGGCTATCAGTGACTGCACACTACTTCTGTATCCCTCAGTGACTGTAGAGAAATTTTGTGGCCCTCAGTGATGCACACCACTTCTTTAGCCCACAGTGACTGCACTTTACTTCTCTGCCGCTCAATGACTGCACACAACTTCTGTTGCCCTCAGTGACTGCACACCACTTCTGTGGCCCTCAGTGACTGTTCACCCCATCTGTGGCCTTCAGTTACTTCAGACCACTTCTGTGGCATTCAGTGACTGCACTCGACTTCTGTGAACATCAGTGACTGCACACCACTTCTGTGGCCCACAGTGACTGCACTTTACTTCTCTGCCGCTCAATGACTGCACACAACTTCTGTGGCCCTCAGTGACTGCACACCACTTCTGTGGCCCTCAGTGACTGTTCACCCCATCTGTGGCCTTCAGTTACTTCAGACCACTTCTGTGGCATTCAGTGACTGAACACTAATTCTGTGGCCCTCAGTGACTGCTCATGACTTCTGTGGCCCTCAGTGACTGCACACGCCTTCTGTGGCCCTCAGTAACTGCAAACCACTTCTGTGCCACTCCGTGACTGCAATCCCCTTCTGTGTCCCTCAGTGACGGCAGACCACTTCTGTGGCACTCGGTGACTGCATACAACTTCTGTAGCCTTCAGTGACTGCACAGCCCTTCAGTGGCCCTCAGTGACTGCACAGCCCTTCTGTGGCCATCAGTGACTGCACACGATTTCTGTGGCCCTCAGGGACTGCAAACTACATCTTTAACCATCAGTGACTGCAGACGAATTCTGTGGCCCTCAGTGACAGCACACAACTTCTGTGGCCCTCAGTGACAGCACACCACCTCTGTGGCCCTCAGTGACTGCACACCACATCTTTGGCCATCAGTAAATGCACACCCCTTCTGTGGCCCTCAGTGACGGCACACTCATCTGTAGCCCTCAGTGACTGCACAATACTTCTGTTGCACTCATTGACTGCACACCCCTTCTGTAGCCCTCCGTGACTGCACACTACTTCTATGGCTCTCATTGACTGCACACCACTTCTGTCGCCCTCAATGACTGCAGACCACTTCTGTGGCCCTCAGTGACTGCACACCACTACTGTAGCCCTCAGTGACTGCACTCGACTTCTGTGGACCTCAGTGACTGCAAACAACTTCTGTAGCCCTCAGTGACTGCGCACCCCTTCTGTAGCCCTCAGTGACTGCACTCGGCTTCTGTGAACCTCAGTGACTGCACACCACTTCTGTGGCCCTCAGTCACTGCACACCACTTCTCTGCCTCTCAATGACAGCACATAACTTCTGTGGCCGTCAGTGACTGCACACCACTTTTGTGGCCCTCAGTGACTGTACACCCCATCTGTGGCCTTCAGTGACATCAGATCACTTCTGTGGCCCTCAGTGACGGCACACTACTTCTGTGGCCCTCAGTGACTGCTCATGACTTCTGTGGCCCTCAGTATCTGCACTCCACTTCTGTGGCCCTCAGTGAATGCAAACCCCTTCTGTGTGTCACAGTGACTGCAGACCACTTCTGTGGCACTCAGTGACTGCACGGCAGTCCTGTGGCCCTCAGTGACTGCAGTCACTGAGGGCTACAGACGCCGTGGTGCAGTCAGTGAGGGCAACAGTAGTCGTGTGCAGTCACTGACGGGCACAGAAGGGGTGTCCAGTCACTGAGCGGCAGAGAAGGGGTGTGCTGTCACTGAGGGCAACAGAAGTTGTGTGCAGTCACTGAGGGCTACAGAGGTGGTAGGCCGTCACTGAAGGCCACAGAAGTGGTGTGCAGTCACTGGCGGGCACAGAAGTGGTGTGCTGTCACTGAGGGCCACAGAAGTGCTGTTGACTCACTGAGGGCCACAGAGGTGGTGTGCAGTCACTGAGGGCCACAGTAGTGGTGTGCAGTCACTGAGGGCCAAAGAGATGGTGCAGTCACTGGGGGCCACAGAAGTGGTGTGCAGTCACTGAAGGCCACAGAGAGTCCCTGAGGGCCTCAGAGGTGGTGTGCAGTCATTGAGGGCCACAGAAGTGGTTTACAGTCATTGAGGGCCATAGAACTGGTCTGCAGTCACTGAGGCCACAGAAGTAGTGTGTGAGGGCTACAGAAGGGGTGTGCAGTCAATGAGGGCCACAGAAGTAGTGTGCAGTCACTGAGTGCCACAGAAGTCGTGTGCAGTCACTTAGGGGCTCAGAATTCATCTGCAGTCACTGAGGGCTACAGAAGTAGGGTGCAGTCACTGAGGGGCACAGAAGTCGTGGTGCAGTCACTGAGGGCCACAGATGGGCTGTGCAGTCACTGACGGCCACAGAAGTTGTGTGTGAAGTCACTGAGGGCCACAGAAGGGGTGTGCAGTCACTGAGGGGCAGAGAAGGGTGTGCTGTCACTGAGGGCAACAGAAGTGGTCTGCAGTCACTGAGGGCCACAGAGGTGGTATGCCGTCACTGAAGGCCACAGATGTGGTGTTCAGTCCCTGAGGCCCTCAGAGGTGGTGTGCAGTCATTGAGGGCCACAGAAGTGGTATGCAATCATTGAGGGCCACAGAAGTTGTGTGCAGTCACTGAGAGCCACAGAAGTAGTGTGCTGTCACTGAGGGCTACAGAAGGGGTGTGCAGTCAGTGAGTGCTAGAGAATGGGGGTGCTGTCACTGAGGGCTACAGAAGTGTTGTGCAGTCACTGAGGGCCACAGAGGTGGTATGCAGTCACTGACGGCCACATACGTGGTGTGCACTCACTGAGGGCCACAGAGCTGTTGTGCTGTCATTGAGGGCCACAGAAGTGGTGTGCAGTCATTGAGTGCCACAGAAGTGGTTTGCTTTCACTGAGTGCCAAAGAAGTGGTGTGCAGTCTTTGACGGCCATAGAGGTGATGTCCAGTCATTTAGGACCTCAGAAATGGTGTGCAGTCATTGTGGGCCACAGAAGTAGTGTGCAATCATTGAGGGCTACAGAAGGGGTGTGCAGTCACTCAGAGCCATAGAAGTAGTGTGCAGTCACTGATGACTACAGAAGGGGTGTCCAGTCAATGAGGGCCACAGAAGTAGTGTGCAGTCACTGAGGGCCACAGAGTTGGTGTGTAGTCACTGAGTGCCAGAGATGTGGCGAGCTGTCACTGATGAGCACAGAGGTGGTGTGCATTCACTGATTCCCACAGAAGGGCTATGCAGTCACTGAGGGTCACGGAAGGGCTGTGCAATCACTGAGGGGCAGAGAAGGGGTGTGCGTTCACTGAGGACTACTGAAGAGAGTGCAGTCACTGAGGGAGACGGAAGGGGTGTGCAGTCACTGAGGGACAGAAAAGGGTTGTGCCGTCACTGAGGGCTAGAGAAGTGGTATACAGTAAATGAAAGGCCACAGATGTGGTGTACAGTCCCTGAGGGCCTCAGAGGTGCTGTGCAGTCATTGAGGAGCACAGAAGTAGTGTGCAGTCATTGAGGGCCACAGAAGTGGTGAGTAGTCACTGAGAGCCATAGAAGTAGTGTGCAGACACTTAGGGCTACAGAAGAGTGTGCAGTCACTGAGGCCCACAGAAGGGTTTTGCATTCACTGAGGGCCCAATAGGGGGTGTGCTGTCACTGAGGACCACAGTGGTGGTATGCAGTAACTGAAGGCCACAGAAGTGGTGTGCAGTCACTGAGTGCCACAAAAGTAGTATGCAGTCACCGAGGGCCATAGAAGTGTTGTGCAGTAACTGAGGGCCACAGAGGTGGTGTGCAGTCATTGAGGGCCACAGAAGTGGTGTGCTTTCACTGAGGGCCACAGAAGTGGTGTACAGTCATTTAGTGCCACAGAGGTGGTGTGCAGTCATTTAGGTCCACAGAAGTGGTGTGCAGTCACTGAGGGCCATAGAAGTGCTTTGCAGTCACTGTGGGCCACAGAAGTGTTGTGCAGTCACTGAGGGCCACAGAGGTAGTGTGCAGTCACTGAGGGCTTTTGAAGTGGTGTGCAGTCACTGATGGCCACAGTGGTGGTGGGCTGTCAGTGAGGGCCACAGAAGTAGTGTGCAATCACTGTGGGCTACAGAAGGTGTGTGCATTCACTGAGTGCTACAGAAGTGGTGTGCAGTCACTGAGGGCCACAGAAGTGGTGTGCAGTCACTGAGCGGCAGAGAAGGGGTGTGCTGTCACTTAGGGCTACAGAAGTTGTGTGCAGTCAGTGAGGGCCACAGAGGTGGTATGCTGTCATTGAGGGCCAGAGAGGTGGTATGCAGTCACTGAGGGCCACAGAAGTAGTGTGCAATCACTGAGCGCTACAGAACGGGTGTGCAGTCACTGAGGGCCACAGAATTTGTGTGCAGTCACTGAGGGCTACAGACGTCGTGTGCAGTCACTGAGGGCCACAGTAGTCGTGTGCAGTCACTGAGGGCCACAGAAGCGGTGTCCAGTCACTGAGCGACAGAGAAGGGGTGTGCTGTCACTGAGGGCTACAGAATTTGTGTGCAGTCACTGAGGGCTACAGAGGTGGTATGCCGTCACTGAAGGCCACAGAAGTGGTTTGTTGTCACTGAGGGCCACAAAAGTGGTGTGCACTCACTGAGGGCCACAGAGGTGGTGTGCAGTCACTGAGGGCCACAGAAGTGGTGTGCACTCACTGAGGGCCACAGATGTGTTGTACAGTCCCTGAGGGCCTCAGAGGTGGTGTGCAGTCATTGAGGGCCACAGAAGTGGTTTGCAGTCATTGAGGGCCATAGAAGTGGTCTGCAGTCACTGAGAGCCACAGAAGTAGTGTGCAGTCACTGAGGGCTACAGAAGGGGTGTGCAGTCAATGAGGGCCACAGAAGTAGTGTGCAGTCACTGAGGGCCACAGAGGTGGTATGCAGTCACTGATGGCCACAAACATGGTGTGCACTCACTGAGGGCCACAGAGCTGGTGTGCTGTCACTGAGGGCCACAGAGGTGGTGTGCAGTCATTGAGAGACACAGAAGTGGTGTGCTTTCACTGAGTGCCAAAGAAGTGGTGTGTAGTCTTTGAGGGCCAGAGAGGTGATGTGCAGTCATTTATGACCTCAGAAATGGTGTGCAGTCACTGAGGGCCAGAGAGCCAGTATGCATTCATTGAGGGCCACAGAAGTAGTGTGCAGTCACTGAGGGCTACAGAAGTGCTGTGCAGTCACTGAGGGCCACAGAGGTGGTATGCAGTCACTGAAGGCCACAGATGTGTTGTACAGTCCCTGAGGGCCTCAGAGGTGGTGTGCAGTCATTGAGGGCCACAGAAGTGGTTTGCAGTCATTGAGGGCCATAGAAGTGGTCTGCAGTCACTGAGAGCCACAGAAGTAGTGTGCTGTCACTCAGGGCTTCAGAAGGGGTGTGCAGTCAATGAGGGCCACAGAAGTAGTGTGCAGTCACTGAGGGCCACAGAAGGGCTGTGCAGTCACTGACGGCCACAGAAGTTGTGTTAATTCACTGAGGGCCACAGAAGGGCTTTGCAGTCACTGAGGCGCAGAAAAGGGGTGTGCTGTCAATGAGCGCTACAGAAGAGCGTGCAGTCACTGAGGGCCACGGAAGGGGTGTGCAGTCACTGAGGGGCGGAGAAGGGGTGTGCTGTCACTGAGGACTACAGAAGTGGTGTGCAGTCACTGAGGGCCACAGATGTGGTATGCAGTCACTGAAGGCCACAGATGTGGTGTTCAGTCCCTTAGGGCCTCAGAGGTGGTGTGCAGTCATTGAGGGCCACAGAAGTGGTGTGCAGTCACTGAGAGCCAAAGAAGTAGTGTCCAGTCACTGAGGGATACAGAAGGGGAGTGCAGTCAGTGAGTGCTAGAGAATGGGTGTGCTGTCACTGAGGGCTACAGAAGTGTTGTGCAGTCACTGAGGGCCACAGAGGTGGTATGCAGTCACTGATGGCCACAAACGTGGTGTGCACTCACTGAGGGCCACAGAGCTGGTGTGCTGTCACTGAGGGCCACAGAGGTGGTTTGCAGTCACTGATGGCCACAAACGTGCTGTGCACTCACTGAGGGCCACAGAGCTGGTGTGCTGTCACTGAGGGCCACAGAGGTGGTTTGCAGTCATTGAGTGCAACAGAAGTGCTGTGCTTTCACTGAGTGCCCAAGAAGTGGTGTGCAGTCTTTGAGGGCCACAGAGGTGATGTGCAGTCATTTAGGACCTCAAAAATGGTGTGCAGTCACTGAGGGCCACAGAGCCAGTATGCATTCATTGAGGGCCACAGAAGTAGTGTGCACACACTGAGAGCCACAGAAGTCGTGTGCAGTCATTGCGCGCCACAGACGTGGTGTGCAGTCACTGAGGGCTACAGAAGTCGTTTGCAGTCACTGAGGGCTACATAAGTCGTGTGCAGTGACTGAGGGCCACAGAAATAGTGTGCAGTCACTGAGTGCCAAAGAAGTCATGTGCAGTCACTGAGGGCCACAGAAGTCGTGTGCAGTCACTTTGGGCTACAGAAGAGTGTGCAGTCACTGAGGCCAACCGAAGGGTTGTGCATTCACTTAGGGGCCGATAAGGGGTGTGCTGTCACTGAGTGCTACCGAAGTTGTGTGCAGTCACTGAGGACCTCAGAGGTGCTATGCAGTTACTGAAGGCCACAGAAGTGGTGTGCACTCACTGAGGGCCACAGAGGTGGTGTGCAGTCACTGAGGGCTACAGAAGTGGTGTGCAGTGCCTGAGGGCCACAGAAGTGGTGTGCAGTGCCTGATGGCCACAGAGGTGGTGTGCAGTCATTGAGGGCCACAGAGGTGGTGTGCTTTCACTGAGGGTCACAGAAGTGCTGTGCAATCACTGAGGGCCACAGAAGTGATGTGCAGTCATTGAGGACCTCAGAAGTGGTGTGCAGTCACTGAGTGCCACAAAAGTATTATGCAGTCACTGAGGGCCACAGAAGTGTTGTGCAGTTACTGAGCGCCACAGAGGTGGTGTGCAGTCATTGAGGGCCACAGAAGTGGTGTGCTTTCACTGAGGGCCACAGAAGTGGTGTGCAGTCATTTAGTGCCACAGAGGTGTTGTGCAGTCATTTAGGGCCACAGAAGTGGTGTGCAGTTACTGAGGGCCATAGAAGTACTTTGCAGTCACTGTGGGCCACAGAAGTTGTGTGCAGTCACTGACGGCCACAAACGTGGTGTGCACTCACTAAGGGCCACAGAGCTGGTTTGCTGTCACTGAGGGCCACAGAGGTGGTGTGCAGTCATTGAGAGCAACAGAAGTGGTGTGCTTTCCCTGATTGCCAAAGAAGTGGTGTGCAGTCTTTGAGGGCCACAGAGGTGATGTGCAGTCATTTAGGACCTCAGAAATGATGTGCAGTCACTGAGGGCCACAGAGCCCGTATGCATTCATTGAGTTCCACTGAATTAGTGTGCAGTCACTGAGGGCCACAGAAGTCGTGGGCAGTCATTGAGCGCCACAGAAGTGGTGTGCAGTCACTGAGAGCCACAGAAGTATTGTGCAGTCATTGAGGGCTACAGAAGGGGTGTCCAGTCACTGAGGGCTACAGAAGTCGTGTGCAGTCACTGAGGGCTACATAAGTCGAGTGCAGTGACTAAGGGCCACAGAAAAAGTGTGCAGTCACTGAGTGCCACAGAAGTCATGTGCAGTCACTGAGGGCCACAAAAGTCGTGTGCAGTCACTTAGGGCTACAGAAGAGTGTGCAGTCACTGAGGCCCACAGAATGGTTTTGCATTCGCTGAGGGGCCGATAAGGGGTGTGCTGTCACTGAGTGCTTCAGAAGTTGTGTGCAGTCAATGAGGACCACAGAGGTTGTATGCAGTTACTGAAGGCCACAGACGTGGTGTGCACTCACTGAGGGCCACAGAGGTGGTGTGCAGTCACTGAGGGCTACCGAAGTGGTGTGCAGTGCCTGAGGGCCACAGAAGTGGTGTGCAGTGCCTTTGGGCCACAGAGGTGCTGTGCAGTTATTGAGGACCTCAGAAGTGGTGTGCAGTCACTGAGTGCCACAAAAGTAGTATGCAGTCACTGAGGGCCACAAAAGTGTTGTGCAGTTACTGAGGGCCAAAGAGGTGGTGTGCAGTCATTGAGGGCCACAGAAGTGGTGTGCTTTCACTGAGGGCCACAAAGATGGTGTGCAGTCATTTAGTGCCACAGAGGTGGTGTGCAGTCATTTAGGTCCACAGAAGTGGTGTGCAGTCACTGAGGGCCATAGAAGTGCTTTGCAGTCACTGTGGGCCACAGAAGTGTTGTGCAGTCACTGAGGGCCACAGAGGTAGTGTGCAGTCACTGAGGGCCTTTGAAGTGGTGTGCAGTCACTGATGGCCACAGTGGTGGTGGGCTGTCAGTGAGGGCCACAGAAGTAGTGTGCAATCACTGTGGGCTACAGAAGGTGTGTGCATTCACTGAGTGCTACAGAAGTTGTGTGCAGTCACTGAGGGCTACAGAATTCGTGTGCAGTCACTGAGGGCCACAGAAGTGGTGTGCATTCACTGAGGGGCAGAGAAGGGGTGTGCTGTCACTGAGGGCTACAGAAGTTGTGTGCAGTCACTGAGGGCCACAGAGGTGGTATGCTGTCATTGAGGGCCACAGAGGTGGTATGCAGTCACTGAGGGCCACAGAAGTAGTGTGTAATCACTGTGCGCTACAGTTCGGGTGTGCAGTCACTGAGGGCTACAGAAGTGTTGTTAAGTCACTGAGGGCCACAGAGGTGGTATGCAGTCACTGACGGCCACAAACGTGGTGTGCACTCACTGAGGGCCACAGAGCTGGTGTGCTGTCACTGAGGGCCACAGAGGTGGTGTGCAGTCATTGAGTGCCACAGAAGTGCTGTGCTTTCACTGAGTGCCCAAGAAGTGGTGTGCAGTCTTTGAGGGCCACAGAGGTGACGTGCAGTCATTTAGGACCTCAGAAATGGTTTGCAGTCACTGAGGGCCACAGAAGGGGTGTCCAGTCACTGAGCGGCAGAGAAGGGGTGTGCTGTCACTGAGGGCTACAGAAGTTGTGTGCAGTCACTGAGGGCTACAGAGGTGGTATGCCGTCACTGAAGGCCACAGAAGTGGTGTGCAGTCACTGGCGGCCACAGAAGTGGTGTGCTGTCACTGAGGGCCACAGAAGTGGTGTGCACTCACTGAGGGCCACAGAGGTGGTGTGCAGTCACTGAGGGCCACAGTAGTGGTGTGCAGTCACTGAGGGCCACAGCGATGGTCTGCAGTCACTGGCGGCCACAGAAGTGGTGTGCTGTCACTGAGGGCCACAGAAGTGGTGTGCACTCACTGAGGGCCACAGAGGTGGTGTGCAGTCACTGAGGGCCACAGTAGTGGTGTGCAGTCACTGAGGGCCACAGAGATGGTGTGCAGTCACTGGCGGCCACAGAAGTGCTGTGCAGTCACTGGCGGCCACAGAAGTGGTGTGCAGTCACTGGCGGCCACAGAAGTGGTGTGCAGTCATTGAGGGCTCAATTGGTTTGGCTGAAAAAGTGACACAAAGAATGCTCTTAAAAGTGAATATACCAGGCGTGGGTGTCTGGATACGGTACTGGATATGCATGAATTTCTCTCTCAGCTGCAGTTTATTACACCATAAAATTCTGCAACTTCAGAAGATCCTGTAAGCACAAAAAAAGCTCAACGTTCAACATGATCCAACACCATCTGCAGACTATAAAGCAGGGTCTATATATTTAAAAACATCAATCAGCTAGTCAGTGAACATTTATTTATCAAAAAAAATCTCACTGATGACAATACGACCCAGGGTGGGTAAGCTACACATATTAACATATGATATTACATTAATAATTAAAAAAAAAAAAGAACCAGTTTCAGTGTTTCAGTATACGTCAGGCTCCCAGAGAGACTGTAGAGCACAGCTGCGCTGGGACGCCTCTCTGTAGCCCTGATGCGTCTGAATCTCGTCTGAATACCTCACACTGCACGGCTCCGTCAGGGCTCGAACAGGAAGGCAGGGAGCTTGTGGAACAACACCTCCATACTATCAGTCTCAATCCACTCCAGAACATTCTCTCATTGACATGCATCTCCACTTAAACATCATGAAGCAGATGGATCGCATACTTTTCCAACCTGATAAAAGGTAAAATGGTTGAATACATGCTTGCCAGGGCAGGCAGGTGAACAGTAGACTGCATTTTGTCCATATTTCATTCACTCTTCAGCTATCCTGCACTGAAGGGCTAAATTCTGCACAGGTCCAGGGTACAGACAGGTATAGACATGTAAAAGGCAGGTTTAGGCTCACCCTTCGTGTTCTAGCCAAATTTAACTACACGCATGCATCATTCTCTTCAGTAATATTCTGTAAGATCACACCCTGAACTAAGAGGTGTGAATGGAAGTGTCATTCCCCAGGCCCCCCCAGCACCTGTGCCAGGAGTGGGGCATGCTGGGAGATTTTACAGGCACCAGCTGAACCAGTTTCCACAAACACAGCACCTGCACAGCTCAGCTGTCAGAATGCAGAATGAAGACTCAGCGTATGCATGTGTGCTCACTCGCGAACCCACGGGAGCAAGGATAACATCACCCGATAAATGCAATTAGACTTACCAAGGTAGCCGAGAATAAACTTTTACCTCTTAATGTCAATCATTACTCTGAGTGACAAAAGTATCACAGCATTACAACATTTGATGTAAACTGCCAATATCTGTGATGCCGTTTCGTGACAGTATGTGACAGTGCTATACCAGCCTTATGTCAGGAGGTTCTAGAAAGGTTTTTCCATAAAATCCAGTGAAAGTTCAGTATAAATACCGTAACACAGTACACTGTACCACACAAAATCAATCTGAGTGCTGGAGCATTTCCAAGACAGGCTGCTACTCTGCTGCCAAAGGTATGAAAGTGAATCACAACAAATGGTGAAAAAACCAAACAGTTGCATTGTTCTTTCCCTGCCTCTACGGGGGGGAACCCTCGCTTCTCCTGTCGTCCTCTCCTTGTTATTTCTATCGGACAGGAAGCAGAGTGAAGTGTATTTGTTCTGCTGACCTGATTAGAGAGAGATGAGGGAGGCAGAAGAGGATCGGGAGCTTTTGTGCTGTCGAAAGATCATTCAATCAGGAGCTGGCCTTTGAAAAGTGAGCAGAGAATATGGAGAAGAGCTCTGAAGGTGATCCCAGGACATTCACCGCACAGAATGAGCCCCAGTGCAGGAGCTGGAGGAATCACTTTCCCCTCCTGCAAGCCAACAGGGAATCTCGTCAGCTGCTGGCTGGGAATTCTTAGTGGTAATTTGCAAGCATACTGCATGCTATCGCTATGAAGTACCAAGAAGAGAGACAGAGAGTCTGTTCCAAACCTAGAGGCTCATCAGGCCAGTGTGCGCGTGTGTGCGTGCATGCTTGAATGTGTGTGTGTGTGTGTGTGTGTGCGCGTGTGTGTGCGCGTGCATACATGTCCGGCCATATAGTCACGTTTGGAAACACAATTATTTTCCAAAATCATTAATACGGGCACAGGGAGAGCAATCTTGGTAACTTATTCTTCATAGAAAATGAAAAGAAGCATAAATTATGGCCACTTCCTGAGACTGTACTTAAAAACAATGCATGTCCCTGAGCAATATGACCTTGTGGAAGATGTGAAGAACTGTTCATGAACAGTTCACAAACAGTTCATGATTTAAGTTCATGATTTATTCATGAACTGTTCCTGAACACTAAATGGCCGTTCATGAACTTTGTGCATGAAAAACACTCATGAACTGTTCGCAAACTTAAAGAAGCAAAGTCTGTTCCGAGCCAGGTGGCTCATAAGGCCGATGCTTAACCCCAGTGTCTGTAGCATGAAGCGACTAGGAGTATTGCTCCTCCCCCTGGATGGGATGCTAGTCCATCATAGGTAATACCCCCAGTCAGGTTTCCCCAACGATTTGCTGGTACCCCATTGTGCCCTTGGGTGAGTGAGGCACTGTGCAAATAAAGTTTTTTTTTTTTTTTCCCCAAGAACACACCACGAAGGCCATAGCAAGGATTCAAACTCAGGACCTTTCGAACCCAAGTCACGCACACTTCACCACTGCATAACTTACTCCTGAACTATTCATGAGCAGTTCATAAACATTCAGGAACAGATCAAAAACATCTACATTCATGAAAATAGGTTCTTGAATTTTTTGAGAGCATTGTTCATGAACACTTGAAGAACAAGTGAGGAACTTTTTGTGGTAATTAACGAACTATTCATGAACGACAAATAATTCAAGAACTATTTTCGCCAGGGCAGTCATGGACAATGCATGACATCACCAGCATGACAATACTGTAGGACCTTCCGCGCATATTTCTCCCCCCTCCCGCTTCCTGATATTCCTCATACCCCCATGAGAAGGTGAATATTTTTTGAAAAAGTGTCAGAGAGTGGAGAGTGAAGAATGGAGCATTAACAAGGAGCATGAAAAAGAGGTGAATGGAGCTGTTAGAATGAGCAGTGGACAGTGGGGAGGGTTTGGTTTGCGGGAATAATGTATCAGCCACAATCACAGACTGTCAGCTAGCAGCTTCACATGTGAGTGATGGACAGGCAGTCCTGCAGTGGTCAGGGAACTCATTCTTTCATAGGAAACCCCTTTAAGAAACAGGCTCATTTTCATTCAACAACAGGTTTTTGTCTGTTCATTCGGGACAGGGTATGGACTAAAAAACAGTCACTAATACAAACCTGTGCCCCTCTTATTTGATGAGGGACAAGACCACTTCCTACCTGTGGTGAAAATTAACAAAATCATTAATGTGCTGTTAATTGCAAGCCACCTTTATGTCAACGCTGGCCATTAATGACAAAGGAGTCTGACATGGGTGAAGAAGTTTTGCACACGCCCAAACACATCACAGCATCATATCTTGCACACGCCCAAACACATCGCAGCATAATACTTCCACACGCCCAAACACATCACAGCATCATATCTTCCACACGCGCAAACACATCGCAGCATAATACTTCCACACACTCAAACACATCACAGCATCATATCTTGCACACGCCCAAACACATAACAGCATAATACTTCAACACGCCCAAACACATAACAGCATCATATCTTCCACACGCCCAAATACATCACAGCATCATATCTTCCACACGCCCAAACACATCACAGCATCATATCTTAAACACGCCCAAACACATCACAGCATCATATCTTCCACACGTCCAAACACATCACAGCATCATATCTTCCACATGCCCAAACTATGAGAGGCCGTTTGAGAGAGAATTCATACTTGCTTTCACATGTACTATCATACTGTCACACACACACCATCATTCTCACACACACACACCATCATTGTCACACACACCATCATTCTCTCACGCACACACCATCAATCTCTCACGTACACACTATCATTGTCTCACACACACACACTATCATTCTCTCACACACACACCATCATTCTCTCACGCACACACTATCATTCTCTCACGCACACACTATCATTCTCTCACACGCACACCATCATTCTCTCATGCACATAGCATCATTCTCTCACGCACACACCATTATACTCTCACACACACACCATTATACTCTCACGCACACACCATTATACTCTCACACACACACCATTATACTCTCACACACACACCATCATTCTCTCACGCACACACTATCATTCTCTCATGCACACACTATCATTCTCTCACACGCACACCATCATTCTCTCATGCACATAGCATCATTCTCTCACGCACACACCATTATACTCTCACACACACACCATTATACTCTCACACACACACCATCAATCTCTCACGTACACACTATCATTGTCTCACACACACACACCATCATTCTCTCACACACACACCATCATTCTCTCACACACACACCATCATTCTCTCACGCACACACTATCATTCTCTCTCACACACACCATCATTCTCTCATGCACATAGCATCATTCTCTCACACACACACCATTATACTCTCACACACACACCATTAAACTCTCAGCACACACCATTTCTCTCACACACACACCATTATAATCTCAAACACACACCATCATTCTGCACACACTATCATTCTCTCATGCACACACTATCATTCTCTCAACGGACACCATCATTCTCTCATGCACATAGCATCATTCTCTCATGACACACCATTATTCTCACACACACACCATTATACTTGGTTACCATCATTCTCTCTCACACAACCATCATTTAGTCATACCATCATTCTCTCACACACACACCATTATAGTCTGCACCATCATTCTCTCTCAAACACACCATCATTCTCTAAGCTATACCATCATTCTCTCACACACACACCATAAAGCTCTCACACAAACTTAAACTAGTTCAAGTGACAAAATGACAGTGAATGTAAAACAGAATGATAGTGTATGTGAATGAGAATAGGTGATTGTGTGAGAGAGTTTCCAGAAGTTAGTTTGATGGAAACGGATGTAGCATTAAAATTGGTTATAATTGAAATCTTTGAAAATTTAGTCAGAAGCGGATTTTTCACGGACATATCCCTGTAGTCTGTAATATAAAGTGTTGCACAACCTAAAGCCCTCAAACCATTTAAATTTTAAACCAAACCATTGATAGAAGTGCTGTGAGATTCCAGCACTTATAAATTCTACGGAACCTCGTTTCAAGATCTTTTACTATATTATAATATAAGTGTAGCCTAATACAGCTCAAACCATTTAAATTTTATCATTTATCGACTACATTTTAGATCCATAAAAAGGCTATCGTGGAGTAAACCAGCGTGCAATTTGCGTTCCTTATAGTTTAGGCTATGAGACAGCGTGTCATGCTGATGTTTTGTCGTGACGCTAATTACATCAATGATTTAAACTCTGAAATGAATATTGCCTTCGCAAGTAATTGAAACATGAGACCCGTTTTTCCCCCAGTCCGTTAAGTAGGGTGAGTTCAGCTAAAATGGACCATCAGGTAAAATGGACCAGATAAGGTTACAGCATCATAGCACTTTAAATTTTCACAGCAAATCAAAATAGCTGACCCTGCAGTGTTACTACAATTCTAGTTGACATGTAAGAATAGTTTTGATTGGCTTGAGGTTTAACAAGTGGGCGGGACACAGTATTATGTGCAGGACGTCAGAGAAACTGGGGTGTAAGTGAGTATGGCATATCAGATTTCACTCACTACTAATAAGGGTGATAAAGGAATTATAAGTACCCTTACCAACAAAGAAAAGTGTGTATGAACAATGTTTTTGTGAGGCTCTTTCTAATAAAAAAAAAGTTTTGATTGTAAAGAACCTTTGATTTTTATAAAACG
The DNA here is from genome assembly GCA_029692085.1 of Gymnothorax javanicus. Classification (NCBI taxonomy): domain Eukaryota; kingdom Metazoa; phylum Chordata; class Actinopteri; order Anguilliformes; family Muraenidae; genus Gymnothorax; species Gymnothorax javanicus. Next base: position 100,993,266 of record CM056194.1, on the reverse strand, counting down.
TCATTTTAGTCGCTGGTCCATTTTAGCTGAACCACCTCAGCTAAAGTGGACCGGTCTTTTCAGCTAAAATGGACCGCATAGACACACATTGGCTGCATTAAGTAACTAAGCGCTCACCATGAAAATGCTCACTTTGAGCGCTGAGCATATTTTAGAACCACTCTGCTCTATCTGAGCAGTGATATATCTCAGAAAATGGCAAAGAAAGCCTTAGTGGTTAGCAACTAGCCACAAATGATACTGTTTTGCTTGTTTCTGTGCAAATATCAACTGCCCAGTTGTCAAACTGAACTACCAATAAACTCTTTATGCTAGCCAGCAAGCAATAGTGTTCCCACTTTGTTGTTGCTTGTTTGCCATTTTGATTTCTCAGTAATTCAGCACCACTGTTATATCCATGCAAACTTTTGATAATCTTTTTGTTTAATTAGCCTGTGTATCGCAGACAGTACTCTAGGACAGGTTGAGAAGCAGAGAGAGAGAGAGAGAGAGAGAGAGAGAGAGAAAGAAAATGGCAGGAGGACAAAAATTTTTTGACAATTAATTTTTATACGAAATATGGTCAGTGTGATATTGTATGAATTTTTGACAATATGTTTGTCCTGATTAAAAGATTTAATCAGAAATAACTCTTGTTCTCTAATTTTACATCAGTCCGTTTTAACAGACAGCTGGTCCATTTTAACTGAACAACTGGTCCATTTTACCTGAACAGGGTGTTGCTGCTCAAGAAAGGACCTACTGATACTCCAACTCTCAAAATTTCAAAACTATTAGATATATTTATTTCTTTTGAAGAAATAAATATTCAAGAGACATATGCCAATTTAGAAAAACATTATTAAATATCATGCATAGGTTTTTTGATGGTGAGATTAGTCATTTACCAAAAAGTGGTCCATTTTAGCTGAACTCACCCTAGCAATATTAAAACTATACTTCACTTTTGGAATGGAATTGCAATGAATGATGTTCTGTGCTTCTCTTCTGGCGCAATATTTCACTTTTTGAATAATTAGGATGATAGACGAGCAACACTTCGCTTTTGGTGCAATCAGGTATACTTCTCTTCTGGTGCTATACGCTGCTTTTCGAATGCAATTGGAAAGAATAACGAGCTATACTTCAATTTTATAGTGTGATATACTTCACTTTGGTGCTATAGTACTGTACTTTCCGGACGGAATTGGGATGAATAACGAGCAACACGTCACGTTTCAAATGGATTTGGAAAGACGTGCTGCTCCCGCGACGAGCATGCAGTTGTTTCACCATGCTTCCTTGTCGAACGGAAGGGTGGGATATGTCCGTGAAATCCCGTTTCTGACTAAATTTTCAAAGATTTCAATTATAACCAATCAGGAACTGAGAATTTAATGCTACATCCGTTTCAATCAAACTAACTTCCGTTTCAATCAAACTCTCTCATACAATTACCTATTCTCATTCACATACACTATCATTCTGTTTTACAATCACTGTCATTTTGTCACTTGAACAAGTTTAAGTTTGTGTGAGAGTATAATGGTGTGTGAGTGAGAGAATGATGGTATGCGCGTGAGAGAATGATGGAGTGTGTGAGAGAGAATGATGGTGCGTGCGTGAGAGTATAATGGTGAGTGTGTGAGAGTATAATGGTATGTGCGTGAGAGAATGATAGTGTGCGTGTGAGAGAATGATAGTGTGTGTGTGAGAGAATGATAGTGTGCGCGTGAGAGTATAATGGTGTGTGCATGAGAGAATGATGTTATGTGCGTGAGAGAATGATGGCGTGTGCGTGAGAGAATGATGGTGTGCGTGTGAGAGAATGAAAGTGTGTGCGTGAGAGAATGATAGTGTGCGCGTGAGAGTATAATGGTGTGTGCGAGAGAGAATGATGGTATGTGCGTGAGAGAATGATGGTGTATCTCATGTGAGAGAATGATGGTGTCACACGCGTGAGAGAATGATAGTGTCTTGGCGTGAGAGTATAAACACATCACAGTGAGAGAATGATAGTATGTGCGTGAGAGAATGATGGTGTGTGCGTGAGAGAATGATGGTGTGTGTGGGAGAGAATGATAGCGTGTGCGTGAGAGATTGATGGTATGTGCGTGAGAGAATGATGGTGTGTGTGTGTGAGAATGATGGTGTGTGTGTGAGAGTATAATAGCGTGTGCATAAGAGAATGATGGTGTGTGTATGAGAGAGTGATGGTGTTTGTGTGACAGTATGATAGTATATGTGAAAGCAAGTATGAATTCTCTCTCAAATAGCCTCTCATACCAAACACAACACAGCATCATACTTCCACATGCCCAAACACATCACAGCATCATATCTTCCACACGCGCAAACACATCACAGCATCATATCTTCCACACTCCCAAACACATCACAGCATCATATCATCCACACTCCCAAACAAATCACAGCATCATACTTCCACACGCCGAAACACATCACAGCATCATATCTTCCACACGCCTAAACACATCACAGCATCATATCTTCCACACGTGCAAACACATCACAGCATCATATCTCCCACACTCCCAAACACATCACAGCATCATACTTCCACAAGCCGAAACACATCACAGCATCGTATCTTCCACACGCCCAAACACCTCACAGCATCATATCTTCCACACGCCCAAAGACATCACAGCATCATATCTTCCCCTCTCCCAAACACATCACAGCATCATACTTCCACACAAATAAAAACACATCACAGCATCATATCTTCCACAAGCCCAAACACAACACAGCATCATATCTTCCACACGTGCAAACACATAACAGCATCATATCTCCCACACTCCCAAACACATCACAGCATCATACTTCCACAAGCCGAAACACATCACAGCATCATATCTTCCACACGCGTAAAGACATCACAGCATCATATCTTCCCCTCTCCCAAACACATCACAGCATCATACATCCACACGCCCAAACACATCACAGCATCATATCTTCCACACGCGCAAACATATCAGATCATCATATCTTCCACACTCCCTAACAAATCACAGCATCATACTTCCACACGCCCAAACACCTCACAGCATCATACCTTCCACAAGCCCAAACACATGACAGCATCATATCTTCCACACGCCCAAACACCTCACAGCATCATATCTTCCACACGCGCAAACAGATCACAGCATCATATCTTCCACACGCCCAAACACATCACAGCATCATATAATCCACACAACCAAAAACATCACAGCATCATATTTTCCAAACGCCCAAACACCTCACAGCATCATATCTTCCACACGCGCAAACAGATCACAGCATCATATCTTTCCCCATCACAGCATCATATCAAACAAACATCACAGCATCATATAATCCAGCATCAATCTTCCACACGCCCAAACACATCACAGCATCATATTTTCCACACGCCCAAACACATCACAGCATCATATCTTCCACACGCCCAAACACATCACAGCATCATATCTTCCACACTCCCAAACACATCACAGCATCATATCATCCACACTCCCAAACAAATCACAGCATCATACTTCCACACGCCCAAACACAACACAGCATCATATCTTCCACACGCCTAAACAAACACATCATACAGCAATCATATCACAGCATCATATCTCCCCACTCCCAAACACATCACAGCATCATACTTCCACAAGCCCAAACACATCACAGCATCATATCTTTCAAACACACAGTGCCAAAGACATCACAGCATCATATCTTCCCTCTCCCAAACACATCACAGCATCATATCGAATAAAAACACATCCATCTTCCACGCCCAAACACATCACAGCATCATATCTTCCACACGCAAACACAAACATATCACAGCATCATATCTTCCCCAAACACATCACAGCATCATAAGAAACATCACAGCATCATACTTCCACACAGCATTATACATCCCAAACACATCACAGCATCATATCTTCCATCACAAGCCCAAACACATCACAGCATCATATCTTCCAAACAGGCCCAAACAAACACATCACAGCATCATATCTTCCACACGCGCAAACAGATCACAGCATCATATCTTCCACACTCCCAAACACATCACAGCATCATATAATCCACACAACCAAAAACATCACAGCATCATATTTTCCAAACGCCCAAACACCTCACAGCATCATATCTTCCACACGCCCAAACATATCACAGCATCATATCTTCCACACGCAGAAACACATCACTGCATCATATCAACCACACGCCCAAACACCTCACAGCATCATATCTTCCAAACGCCCAAACACAACACAGCATCATATCTTCCACACGCCCAAACACATCACAGCATCATAACTTCCCCTCTCCCAAACACATCACAGCATCATACTTCCACACGCCCAAACACATCACAGCATCATATCTTCCACGACCAAACATATCACAGCATCATATCTTCCACACACCCAAACACATCACAGCATCATATCTTCCACACGCCCAAACACATCACAGCATCATATCTTACACACGCCCAAACACATGACAGCATCATATCTTCCACACGCCCAAACACATCACAGCATCATATCTTCCACACAACCAAACACATCACAGCATCATATCTTCCACACGCGCAAACAGATCACAGCATGATAACTTCCACACGCCCAAACACATCACAGCATCATATCTTCCACACAACCAAACACATCACAGCATCATATCTTCCACACGCCCAAACACCTCACAGCATCATATCTTCTACACGCCCAAACATATCACAGCATCATATCTTCCACACGCACAAACACATCACTGCATCATATCAACCACACGCGCAAACACATAACAGCATCAGATCTACCACACTCCCAACCACATCACAGCATCAAACTTCCACACGCCCAAACACCTCATAGCATCATATCTACCACACGCCCAAACACCTCACAGCATCAGATCTTCCACACGCCAAAAGACCTCACAGCATCAGATCTTCCACAAGCCCAAACACATCACAGCATCATATCTTTCACACACCCAAACACATCACAGCATCATATCTTTCACACGCCCAAACACATCACAGCATCATATCTTCCACATGCCCAAACACATCACAGCATCATATCTTCCACACTCCCAAACACATCACAGCATCATATCTTTCACACGCCCAAACACGTCACAGCACCATACTTCCACACGCCCAAAAACATCACAGCATCATATCTTCCACACGCCCAAACACATTACAGCATCATATCTTCCATACGCCCAAACACATCGCAGCATCATATCTTCCACACGCACAAACACATCAAAGCATCATATCTTCCACACGCTGAAACACATCGCAGCATCATATCTTCCACACGCCCAATAAGATCACAGCATCATATCTTCCACACGCCCAAACACATCACAGCATCATATATTCCACACGGCCAAAAAAATCACAGCATCATATCTTCCACACGCGGAAACACATCGCAGCATCATATCTTCCACACGCCCAATAAGATCACAGCATCATATCTTCCACACGCCCAAACAAATCGCAGCATCATATCTTCCACACGCCCAAACACATCGCAGCATCATATCTTCCACACGCACAAACACATCACAGCATCATATCTTCACAAGCCCAAACAAATCACAGCATCATATCTTCCACATGCGCAGGCACATCACAGCATCATATCTTCAACACGCCAAAACAACTCACAGCATCAGATCTTCCACACGCCCAAACACATCACAGCATCATATCTTCCACACACCCAAACACATCACAGCATCATATCTTCCACACGCCCAAACAAATCACGGCATCATATCTTCAACACGCCCAAACACGTCACAGCACCATACTTCCACACGCCCAAACACATCACAGCATCATATCTTCCACACGCCCAAACACGTCACAGCACCATACTTCCACACGCCAAAACACCTCACAGCATCAGATCTTCCACACGCCCAAACACATTACAGCATCATATCTTCCATACGCCCAAACACATCGCAGCATCATATCTTCCACACGCCCAAACACATCGCAGCATCATATCTTCCACACGCACAAACACATCACAGCATCATATCTTCCACACGCCCAAACACATCGCAGCATCATATCTTCCACACGCACAAACAAATCACAGCATCATATCTTCCACACGCACAAACACATCACAGCATCATATCTTCCACACGCCCAAACAAATCACAGCATCATATCTTCCACATGCGCAAACACATCACAGCATCATATCTTCAACACGCCCAAAAACCTCACAGCATCATATCTTCCACAAGCCCAAACACCTCAAAGCATCATATCTTCCACACGCCCAAGCACCTCACAGCATCAGATCTTCCACGCGCGCAAACAAATCACAGCATCATATCTTCCACACACCCAAACACATCACAGCATCATATCTTTCACACGCCCAAACACATCACAGCATCATATCTTCCACACGCCCAAACACATCGCAGCATCATACTTCCACACGCCCAAACACATCTTCACCATTCACAGACTACTTATCATCACCACACTAACGGATCATTCACATACACACTCATCATCACCAGACTCACTAACCATTCAGTGACATACTCATCATCACCTGGCTCATACGCCATTCATAGACACACTCATCATCACCAGGCTCACTCAACATTCACTGAAATACTCAAAATCACCAGGCTCACTCACGATTCTCTGACACACTCATCATCACCAGGCTCACTAACCGTTCACAGACACACACCTCATCAACAGGCTCACTCACTGTCCACTGACACACTCATCATGACCAGGCTCAATTGGCATTCACTGACACACTAATCATCACCACGCTCACTGGCCATTCAATGACACACTCATCATGACCAGGCTAACTCCCCATTCACTGACACATTCATCACCACCATGCTCACTCACGATTCACTTACACACTTATCATCACCAGATTCACTCATCATTCACTGACACACTCATCATAACCAGGCTCACTCACCATTCACAGACACACTCATAATCATTAGACAAACTCACCATTCACTGACACACTCATCATCACCAGGCTCACTCACCGTTCAAAGACACACTCATCATCACCAGGCTCACTCACTATACACTGACACACTCATCATGACCAGGCTCACTTGCCATTCAATGAGACACTCATCATCACCTGGCTCACTCGCCGTTCACAGACACACTCATCATCATCAGGCTCACTCACCATTCACTGACACACTCATCATCACCAGGCTCAATCACCATTCACTGACACACTCATCATCACCAGGCTCACTCACTGTCCACTGACACACTCATCTTTACCAGGCTCACTTGCCATTCACTGACACACTCATCATCACCAGGCTCCCTGGTCATTCAATGACACACTAATCATAATCAGGCTCACTCACCATTCACTGACACATTCGTCATCACCATGCTCACTCAGTATCCACTGACACACTCATTATGAGCAGGCTCACTTGCCATTCACTCACACACTTATCATCACCAAGCTAACTCATCATTCACTGACACATTCATTATTACCAGGCTCACTCGCCATTCACTGACAAACTCATCATCATCAGGTCATATGCCATTCAGTGACACATTCTTCATCACCAGGCTCACTCACCATTCAGTGACACATTCATCATCACCAGACTCACTCATCATTCACTGACACATCCATCATCACCAGGCTCACTCACCATTCACTGACACACTCATCATCACCAGGCTCACTCACTGTCCACTGACACACTCATCTTTACCAGGCTAACTTGCCATTCACTGACACACTCATCATCACCAGGCTCCCTGGCCATTCAATGACACACTAATCATAATCAGGCTCACTCACCATTCACTGACACATTCGTCATCACCATGCTCACTCAGTATCCACTGACACACTCATCATCACCAGGCACACTTGCCATTCACTCACACACTTATCATCACCAAGCTAACTCATCATTCACTGACACATTCATTATCACCAGGCTCACTCGCCATTCACTAACAAACTCATCATCATCAGGTCACATGCCATTCAATGACACATTCTTCATCACCAGGCTCACTCACCATTCACTGACACATTCATCATCACCAGACTCACTCATCATTCACTGACACATCCATCATCACCATGCTCATTCACCATTCACTGACACACTCATCATCACCAGACTCAGTCATCATTCATCATTCATCACCAGGCTAAAAATCACCATTCAGGCTCATCAAACACCATCATCATTCACTGACACACTCATCATCACCAGGCTCCCTCACTGTCCACTGACACACTCATCATTAACAGGCTCACTTGCCATTCACTGACACACTCATCATCACCAGACTCACTGGCCATTCAATGATACACTCATCATTACCATGCCCTCTCACCATTCACTGACACATTCATCATTAACAGGCTCACTTGCCATTCACTGACACACTCATCATCACCAGGCTCGCTCACCATTCACTGACACACTCCTCCTGACCAGGCTCACTCACCGTTCACAGACACACTCATCATCACCAGGCTCACTCAATATACACTGACACACTCATCATGACTAGGCTCACTTGCCATTCAATGACACACTCATCATCACCAGGCTCACTCACCGTTCACAGACACACTCATCAACACCAGGCTCACTAGCTATACACTGACACACTCATCATGACCAGGCTAACTTGCCATTCACTGACAAACTCATCATCACCAGCCTCACTTGCCATTCAATGACAAACTCATCATCACCAGGCTCACTCGCCATTCACAGAAACACTCATCATCATCAGGCTCACTCACCATTCACTGACACACTCATCATCACGAGGCTCACTCACCATTCACTGACACACACAAAATTACCAGGCTCACTTGCCATTCACTGACACAATCATCATAACCAGGCTCACTGGCCATTCAATGACACACTCATCATCACCATGCTCACTCACCATTCACACACAAACTTATCATCACCAGGCTCACTCATCATTCACTGACACACTCATCATCACCAGGCTCACTCGCCATTCACTTACACTCATCATCACCATGCTCACTTGCTATGCACTGACACATTCTTCATCACCAGGCACACTCACCTTTCACTGTCACATTCATCATCACCAGACTCACTCATCATTCACTGACACACCCATCATCACCATGCTCATTCAACATTCACTGACACACTCATCATCACCAGACTCACTCATCATTCAATGACACACTAATCATCACCAGGCTCACTCACCATTCACTTACACAATCAATTTGACCAGGCTCACTCACCATTCACTCTCATACTCATAACCAGGCTCATTCACCATTATAAAACTCACTCATCGTCACCACACTCACTCATCATTCACTTACACACTTATCATCATCAGACTTACTACCCATTCACTGACACAATCATCATCACAAGGCTCACTCACTATTCACTAATATACTCATCATCACCAGGCTCACTCGCCATTCCATGACACAGTCATCATCACCAGGCTCACTCGCCATTCACAGACACACTCATCATCACCAGGCTCACTCGCCATTCACTGACACACTCATCATCACCAGGCTCACTCACTATTCACAGACACACTCATCATCATCAGGCTCACTCACCATTCACTGACACACTCATCATAACCAGGCTCACTCGCCATTCACTGACACACTCATCATCACCAGGCTCACTCACTATTCACGGACACACTCATCATCATCAGGCTCACTCAGCATTCACTGACACACTCATCATAACCAGGCTCACTCACCGTTCACAGACCTACTCATCATCATGCTCACTCACTATACACTGACACACTCATCATGACCAGGCTCACTAGCCATTCAATGTCAAACTCATCATCACCAGGCTCACTCGCCATTCACAGACACACTCATCATTATCAGGCTCACTCACCATTCACTGACAAACTCATCATCACCAGGCTCTCTCACTGTTCACAGACACAATCATCATCACCAGACTCACTCAGTATACACTGACACACACATCATGACCAGAATCAGTTGCCATTCACTGACACACTCATCATCACTAGGCTCACTCACCATTCACTGACAGAATCATCATCACCAGACTCACTCATCATTCACTGACTCACTCATCATCACCAGGCTCACTTGCCGTTCACTGAACCATTCATCATCACCAGGCTCATTCACCATTCACTGACACACTCATCATCATCAGGCTCACTCGCCATTCACTGACACATTCATCATCACCAGGCTCACTCATCATTCACTGAAACATTCGTCATCACCAGACTCACTCATCATTCACTGACACGCTCATCAACACCAGGCTCATTCACCATTCACTTAAACAATCATCATCACCAGACTCACTCATCATTCACTGTCACGCTCATCATCACCAGGCTCACTTGCCATTCACTGACACATTCATCATCACCAGGCTCACTCTCCATTCACTGACACACTCATCATCACCAGGCTCACTCACCGTTCACAGACACACTCATCATCAGGCATCACTCACACCATTCACTGCCATTCACATGTCAAACTCTCATCATCACCAGGCTCACTCACCAGGCCATTCACTGACACACTCATCATCACCAGGCTCACTCACCATTCACTGACACACTCATCATCATTCAGGCTCACTCACCATTTCACTCATGACACACTCATCATCACCATCATCACCAGGCTCTCTCCATTCACTGACACACTCATCATCACCAGGCTCACTTATCATTCATAGACACACATTCAGGCCTCCATCCACTGACACTCATCATCACCAGGCTCTGCCATTCAATGTCAAACTCATCATCACCAGGCTCACTCGCCATTCACAGACACAATCATCATCACCAGGCTCACTCACCATTCACTGACACACTCATCATCACCAGGCTCTCTCACCGTTCACAGACACACTCATCATCACCAGGCTCACTCAGTGTACACTGACACACTCATCATGACCAGGCTCATTTGCCATTCACTGACACACTCATCATCACCAGTCTCACTCACCATTCACTGACACACTCATCATCACCAGGCTCATTCGCCATTCACAGACACAATCATCATCACCAGGCTCACTCACCATTCACTGAGACATTCATCATCACTAGAATCACTCATCATTCACTGACACACAAAACATCACCAGTCTCACTCACCATTCACTGACACACTAATCCTCACCAGACTCACTCATCATCATCATCACAGGCTCACTCCCCATTCACTGACACACTCATCATCACCAGGCTCACTCACCGTTCACAGACACACTCATCATCACCAGGCTCACTCACAATCCACTGACACACTCATCATGAGCAGGCTCACTTGCCATTCAGTGACACACTAATCCTCACCAGACTCACTCATCATTCACTGACACGCTCATCATCACCGGGCTCACTCCCCATTGACTGACACGCTCATCATCACCGGGCTCACTCCCCATTGACTGACACACTCATCATCAGCGCGCTCACTCCCCATTCACTGACACACTCATCATCACCAGGCTCACTCACCGTTCACAGACACACTCATCATCACCAGGCTCACTCACAATCCACTGACACACTCATCATGAGCAGGCTCACTCGCCATTCAATGACACACTCATCAACACCAGGCTCACTCACCATTCACAGACAAACTCATCATCATCAGGCTCACTCACCATTCACTGACACACTCATCATCATCAGGCTCACTCACCGTTCAAAGACCTACTCATCATCACCAGGCTCACTCACTATACACTGACACACTCATCATGACCAGGCTCACTTGCCATTAAATGTCACACTCATCATCACCAGGGTCACTCGCCATTCACAGACACACTCATCATCATCAGGCTCACTCACCATACACTGACTCACTCATCATCACCAGGGTCACTCACCGATCACAGACACACTCATCATCACCAGGCTCGCTCACTATACACTGACACAATCATCATGACCAGGCTCACTTGCCCTTCACTGACACACTCATCATCACCAAGCTCACTTGCGGTTCACTGACACACTCATCATCACCAGGCTCACTCGCCATTCACTGACACACTCATCATCACCAGGCTCACTCAACATTCACTCACACACTCATCATCACCAGACTCACTCATCATTAGCTGACATACTCAGCATGACCAGGCTCACTCGCCATTCACTGACACACTCATCATCACCAGGCTCACTCACTATTCACTGACATACTCATAATCACCAGGCTCACTCACCGTTCAATGACACACTTATCATCACCAGGCTGACCGGCCATTCACAGACACACTCATCATCATCAGGCTCACTCACCATTCACTGACACATCATCAGCAGGCTCACTCACCATTCAATGACACACTCATCATCACCAGGCTCACTCATCGTTCACAGACACACTCATCATCACCAGTCTCACTCACTATACACTGACACACTCATCATGACCAGGCTCACTTCCCATTCACTGACACACACATCATCACCAGGCACACTTGCCATTCACTGATACACTCATCAACACCAGGCTCACTCACCAATCACTGACACAATCATTATCACCAGGCTCACTCAACATTCTCTCACACACTCATCATCTCCAGACTAACTCATCATTCGCTGACATACTCATCATCACCAGGCTCACTCGCCATTCACTGACACACTCATCATCACCAGGCTCACTCACTATTTACTGACATACTCATAATCACCAGGCACACTCGCCATTCAATAACACACTCATCATCACAAGGCTCGCTCATCCTTCACAGACACACTCATCATCACCAGGCTCACTCACCATTCACTCACACACTCATCATCACCAGACTCACTCATCATTCACTGACACACTCATCATCATCAGGCTCACTCGCCATTCACTGACACACTAATCCTCACAAGGCTCATTCACTGACACACTCATCAACACCAGGCTCATTCACCATTCACAAACTCACTCATCATCAAAACACTCACTCATCATTCCCATACACACTCATCATCAGCAGACTCACTCGCCATTCAATGACACACTCATCATCATCAGGCTCACTCAGCATTCACAGACACACTCAACATCAAAAGGCTCATTCAATGACACACTCATCATCACCAGGCTCATTCACCATTCACAAACTCACTTATCATCACCACACTCACTCATCATTCACATACACACTCCTCATGACCAGACTCACTCACCATTCACTGGCATACTCATCATCACCAGACTCATCACCATTCACTGACAAACTCCTGCTCACCAGGCTCACTCATCAATCACTGACACAATCATTATCACCAGGCTCACTCAACATTCACTCACACACTCATGATTACCAGACTCACTCATCATTCGCTGAAATACTCATCATCACAAGACTCACTCGCCATTCAATGACACACTCATCACCATCAGTCTCACTCACCATTCACTGACACAATCATCATCATCAGGCTCACTCACCATTCACTGACACATTCATCACCACCATGCTCACTCACCATTCACTCACACACATATCATCACAAGATTCACTCATCATTCACTGACACATTCATCATCAGCAGGCTCAATCATCATTCACTGACACACTCCTCCTGATCAGGCTCACTCACCGTTCACAGAAACACTCATCATCACCAGGCACATTCAATATACACTGACACACTCATCATGACTAGGCTCACTTGCCATTCAATGACACACTCATCACAACCAGGCTCACTCACCTTTCACAGACACACTCACGAACACCAGGCTCACTTGCCAAACACTGACACGCTAATCATGACCAGGCTCACTTGCAATTCTCTGACAAACTCATCATCACCAGCCTCACTTGCCATTCAATGACAAACTCATCATCACCAGGCTCACACGCCATTCACAGAAACACTCATCATCATCAGGCTCAATCACCATTCACTGACACACTCATCATCACAAGGCTCACTCACCATTCACTGACACACACATCATCACCAGGCTCACTCACTCTCCACTTACACACCCATCATTACCAGGCTCACTTGCCATTCACCGACACAATCATCATCACCAGGCTCACTGGCCATTCAATGACACACTCATCATCATCAGGCTCACACACCATTCACACACAAATTTATCATCACCAGGCTCTCTCATCATTCACTGACACACTCATCATCACCAGGCTCACCCGCCATTCACTGACACTCATCATCACCAGGCACACTTGCCATGCACAGACACATTCTTCATAACCAGGCTCACTCACCATTCACTGTCACATTCATCATCACCAGACTCAATCATCATTCACTGACAAACCCATCATCACCAGGCTCATTCAACTTTCACTGGCACACTAATTATCACCAGACTCACTCATCATTCAGTGACACACTAATCATCACCAGCCTCACTCACAATTCACTTACACAATCAAAATGAGCAGGCTCACTCACCATTCACTCTCATACTCATCACTTGGCTCATTCACCAATATAAAACTCACTCATCGTCACCACACTCACTCATTATTTACTTACACACTCATCATCATCAGACTCACTACCCATTCACCGACACAATCATCATCACAAGCCTCACTCACTGTTCACTGACATACTCATCATCACCAAGCTCACTCGCCATTACATGACCCATTCATCATCACCAGGCTCACTCGCCATTCACTGACACACTCATCATCACCAGGCTCACTCGCCATTCACTGACACACTCATCATCACTGACACACTCATCATCACCAGGCTCACTCACCATTCACTGACACACTCATCATCACCAGGCACACTCACCATTCACAGACACACTCATCATCATCAGGCTCACTCACCATTCACTGACAAACTCATCATCACCAGGCTCACTCACCGTTCACAGACACACTCATCATCACCAGGCTCACTCACCATTCACTGAATCACACTCATCATCACCAGGCTCACTTGCCATTCAATGAAACACTCATCATCACCAGGCTCACATTCACCATTCATCATCACCAGACTCACTCATCATCATCATCAGGCTCACTCACCATTCCATTCACTGACACACTCATCATCACCAGGCTCACTCACCATACACTGACACGCTCATCACTCATCCATTCACTGACACACTCATCATCACCAGGCTCTCTCACCATTCACTGACAATCATCATCACCAGACTCACTCTCATTTGACACACTCCATTCACTGCCATTCAAACATTCATCATCACCAGGCTCACTCACCATTCACTGACACTCATCATCATCAGGCTCACTCATCATTCACTGACACATTCATCATCACCAGGCTCACTTCATTCACTGACAACTTCATTCATCATCATTCCACACTCATTCACCATTCACTGATCACACTCATCATCAGGCTCATCTCAGTCATTCCTGACACATTCATCATCACCAGACTCATTCACCATTCACTGACACACTCATCATCATCAGGCTCACTCGTCATTCACTGACACATTCATCATCACCAGGCTCACTCATCAATCACTGAAACATTCGTCATCACCAGACTCACTCATCATTCACTGACACACTCATCATCACCAGGCTCATTCACCATTCACTTAAACAATCATCATCACCAGACTCACTCATCATTCACTGACACACTCATCATCACCAGGCTCACTTGCCATTCATTGACACATTCATCATCACCAGGCTCATTCACCATTCACTGACACACTCATCATCACCAGACTCACTCTCCATTCACTGACACACTCATCATCACCAGGCTCACTCACCATTCACAGACACACTCATCATCACCAGGCTCACTCACCATCCACTGACACACTCATCATCACCAGGCTCACTTGCCATTCAATGTCAAACTCATCATCACCAGGCTCACTCACCATTCAATGACACACTCATCATCACCAGGCTCACTCACCATTCACAGACACACTCATCATCACCAGGCTCACTCACCATTCACTGACACACTCATCATCAGACTCACTCATCATTCACTGACACACTCATCATCACCAGGCTCACTCGCCATTCACTGACACACTCATCATCACCAGGCTCACTCAGTATCACAGACACTGACACACTCATCATGACCATTCAGGCTCATCATTGCCATTCACTCACCACACACTCATCATCATCACCAGGCTCACTCACCATTCACTGACACTCATCATCATCACCAGACTCACATCATTCACTGACACACTCATCATCATGACCAGGCTCATTTGCCATTCACTGACACAATCATCATCACCAGGACTCACCATTCACCATTCACAGACTCACTCATCATTCACTGACTCATCACCAGGCTCACTTGCCGTTCACTGACCCATTCATCATCACCAGGCTCATTCACCATTCACTGACACACTCATCATCATCAGACTCACTAGCCATTCACTGACACATTCATCATCACCAAGCTCACTCATCAATCACTGAAACATTCGTCATCACCAGACTCACTCATCATTCACTGACACACTCATCATCACCAGGCTCACTCACCATTCACTGACACACTCATCATCACCAGGCTCACTCGCCATTCACTGACACATTCATCATCACCAGGCTCATTCACCATTCACTGACACACTCATCATCACCAGGCTCATTCACCATTCACTGACACATTCATCATCACCAGGCTCACTCACCATTCACTGACACATTCATCATCACCAGGCTCACTCATCATTCACTGACACACTCATCATCACCAGACTCACTCATCATTCACTGACACACTCATCATCACCAGGCTCACTCCCCATTCACTGACACACTCATCATCACCAGGCTCACTCACCATTCACTGACACACTCATCATCACCAGGCTCACTCACCATTCACTGACACACTCATCATCACCAGGCTCACTTGCCATTCAGTGACACACTCATCATCACCAGGCTCACTTGCCATTCACTGACAAACTCATCATCACCAGGCTCACTCACCATTCACAGACACACTCATCATCACCAGGCTCACTCACCATCCACTGACACACTCATCATCACCAGGCTCACTAACCATTCACTGACACACTCATCATCATCAGGCTCACTCACCATTCAATGACACACTCATCATCACCAGGCTCACTCACCATTCACTGACACACTCATCATCACCAGGCTCACTCACCATTCACTGACACACTCATCATCATCAGGCTCACTCACCATTCACAGACACACTCATCATCACCAGGCTCACTCACCATTCACTGACACACTCATCATCACCAGGCTCACTCACCATTCAATGACACACTCATCATCACCAGGCTCACTCACCATTCACAGACACACTCATCATCATCAGGCTCACTCACCATTCACTGACACTCATCATCACCAGGCTCACTCACATTCACTCCACACTCATCATCACCAGGCTGCTCTCATTCACTCATCATCACCAGGCTCACTTGCCATTCAATGTCACACTCATCATCACCAGGCTCACTCACCATTCACTGACACACTCATCATCACCAGGCTCACTCACCATTCATGACAAACCATCATCTCAGGCTGAAGCTTGCCATTCACTGACACACTCATCATCACCAGGCTCACTCACCATTCACTGACACACTCATCATCACCAGGCTCACTCACCATTCACTGACACACTCATCATCACCAGGCTCACTCACCATTCACTGACACACTCATCATCACCAGGCTCACTCACCATTCACTGACACACTCATCATCACCAGGCTCACTCACCATTCACTGACACACTCATCATCACCAGGCTCACTCACCCATTCACTGACACACTCATCATCACCAGGCTCACTCGCCATTCATGACACACTCATCATCACCAGGCTCACTCACCATTCACTGACACATCATCATCACCAGGCTCACTCACATCACTGACACACTCATCATCACCAGGCTCACTCACCACACACTCATCATCATCACCATTCACTGACACACTCATCATCACCAGGCTCACTCACCATTCACTGACACACTCATCATCACCAGGCTCACTCACCATTCACTGACACACTCATCATCACCAGACTCACTCACCATTCACTGACACACTCATCATCACCAGGCTCACTCACCATTCACAGACACACTCATCATCACCAGGCTCACTCACCATTCACTGACACACTCATCATCACCAGGCTCACTCACCATTCCATTCACACACACTCATCATCACCAGGCTCACTCGCCATTCACTGACACACTCTCATCATCTCAGGCTCACTCACCATTCACTCATCATCACCATTCACTGACACACTCATCATCACCAGGCTCACTCACCCATTCACTGACACACTCATCATCACCAGTCTCCTCACTCACCTCATTCAGGCCTGACACACTCATCATCATCACCAGACTCACTCATCATTCACTGACACCATTCATCATCACCAGGCTCACTCACCATTCACTGACACACTCATCATCACCAGGCTCACTCATCATTCACTGACACACTCATCATCACCAGGCTCACTCACCATTCACTGACACACTCATCATCACAGGCTCACTCATCATTCTCCTCATCATCACCATTCATCTCACTTCACACTGACACACTCATCATCACCAGGCTCACTCACCATTCAATTCTGATCAGGCTCTTGCCATTCACTGACACATTCATCATCACCAGGCTCACTCACCATTCACTGACACAACTCATCATCAGGCTCACTCAGGCTCACTCATCATTCACTGACTCACTCATCATCACCACTCTCACTCAGGCTCATTCACTGACACACTCATCATCACCAGGCTCATTCACCATTCACTGACACACTCATCATCATCAGGCTCACTCACCATTCACTGACACATTCATCATCACCAGGCTCACTCATCCATTCACTGACACATTCATCATCACAGACTCACTCACGTCATCATCACCAGGCTCTCACATTCACCATTCACTCAGACTCACTCATCATCACCACACACTCATCATCACCATTCACTGCCATTCACTGACACACTCATCATCACCAGGCTCACTCACCATTCACTGACACATTCATCATCACCAGGCTCACTCATCATTCACTGACACACTCATCATCACCAGGCTCACTCACCATTCACTGACACACTCATCATCACCAGGCTGACTCATCATTCACTGACACACTCATCACCAGGCTCACTCACCATTCACTGACACACTCATCATCACCAGGCTCACTCACTATCCACTGACACCCTCATCATGATCAGGCTCACTATGCCATTCCCTGACCAACTCATCATCACCAGGCTCACTCACCATTCAGTGACATACTCATCATCACCAGGCTCACTCGCCATTCACAGACACACTCATCATAATCAGGCTCACTCACCATTCACTGACACACTCATCATCACCAGGCTCTCTCACCGTTCACAGACACAATCATCATCACCAGGCTCACTCAGTATACACAGACACACTCATCATGACCAGGCTCATTTGCCATTCACTGACACACTCATCCTCACTAGGCTCTCTCACCATTCACTGACAGAATCATCATCAACAGACTCACTCATCATTCACTGACTCACTCATCATCACCAGGCTCACTTGCCGTTCACTGACCCATTCATCATCACCAGGCTCATTCACCATTCACTGACACACTCATCATCATCAGACTCACTCATCATTCACTGACACATTCATCATCACCAGGCTCATTCACCATTCACTTACACAATCATCACCAGACTCACTCATCATTCACTGACACACTCATCATCATCAGGCTCACTCATCATTCACTGCCACATTCATCATCACCAGGCTCACTCACCATTCACTGACACATTCATCATCACCAGACTCACTCATCATTCACTGACACACTCATCATCACCAGGCTCACTCACCATTCACTGACACACTCATCATCACCAGGCTCACTCACCATTCACAGACATACTCTTCATCACCAGGCTCACTCACTATCCACTGACACACTCATCATGAGCAGGCTCACTTGCCATTCACTGACACACTCATCATCACCAGTCTAACTTGCCATTCACTGACACGCTCATCATCACAGACTCACTCATCATTCACAAGACACACTCATCATGATCAGGCTCACTCAACATCCACTGATACACCCATCATCACCAGGCTCACTAACCATTCACTGACACACTCATCATCACCAGGCTCACTAACCATTCACTGACACACTCATCATCACCAGGCTCACTCACCATTCACTGACTCACTCATCATCACCAGGCTCACTCACGTTCACAGACACACTCATCATCACCAGGCTCGCTCATTATACTCTGACAAACTCATCATGACCAGGCTCACTTGCCATTCACTGACACACTCATCATCACCAGGCTCATTCACCCATTCATCTGACAACACTCATCATCACCAGACTCATCATCGCCATTCACTGACACACTCATCATCACCAGGCTCACTCACCATTCACAGACACACACTCATCATCACCAGGCTCTCTTCGCTATACACCTCATCATCACTGAGCTCTCATCATGACCACTGCCACACTCATCATCACCAGGCTCATTCACCATTCACTGACACACTCATCATCACCAGGCTCACTCATCATTCACTGACACACTCATCAGGCTCAGGCTCACTTGCCATTCACTGACACACTCATCATCATCAAACTCACTCACCATTCACTGACACACTCATCATCACCAGGCTCTCCCATTCACTGACACACTCATCATCACCAGGCTCACTCACCATTCACTGACATACTCATCATCACCAGACTCACTCATCATTCATGACACATTCATCATCACCAGGCTCACTCGCCTCACCATTCACTGACACACTCATCATCACCAGGCTCACTCATCATTCACACACACTCATCATCACCAGGCTCACTCACCATTCACTGACACACTCATCATCACCAGGCTCACTCACCATTCACTGACACACTCATCATCACCAGGCTCACTCTCCATTCTGACACATTCATCATCACCAGGCTCACTCATCATCACTGACACACTCATCATCACCAGGCTCACTTGCATTCACTGACACACACTCATCATCACCAGGCTCACTCACCATTCACTGACCACTCATCATCACCAGGCTGACCATTCACTCATCATCACCAGACTCACTCACCTCACAGACACACACATCATCATCATCAGGCTCACTCACCATTCACTGACACACTCATCATCACCAGGCTCCTCACCATTCACTGACATACTCATCATCACCAGGCTCACTTGCCATTCACTGACACACTCATCATCACCAGGCTCATTCACTGAACACACATCATCACCAGGCTCACTCCATTCACTGACACCTCATCATCACCAGGCTCACTCACCATTCACAGACATACTCATCATCACCAGGCTCACTCACCATTCACTGACACACTCATCATCACCAGGCTCACTTGCCATTTAATGTCAAACTCATCATCATCAGGCTCACTTGCCATTCACAGACACACTCATAATCATCAGGCTCACTCACCATTCACTGACTCACTCATCATCACCAGGCTCACTCACCGTTCACAGACACACTCATCATCACCAGGCTCACTCACATTCACTGACACACTCATCATCACCAGGCTCACTTGCCATTCACTGACACACTCATCATCACCAGGCTCCCTTGCCATTCACTGACACACTCATCATCACTAGGCTCATTCACCATTCACTGACACAATCATCATCACCAGACTCACTCATCATTCACTGTCTCACTCATCATCACCAGGCTCACTTGCCGTTCCCTGACACACTCATCATCACCAGGCTCACTCACCATTCACTGACATACTCATCATCACCAGGCTCACTCGCCATTCACTGACACACTCATCATCATCAGGCTCACTCACCATTCACTGACACACTCATCATCATCAGGCTCACTCACCATTCACTGACACATTCATCATCACCAGGCTCACTCATCATTCACAAACATTCATCATCACCACTCACACAATCATCACAATTCAGACTCACTCATCATTCACATGACACACTCATCATCACCAGGCTCACTCACCATTCACTGACACACTCATCATCTTCAGGCTCATCACCAGGCTCATCATCACCATTCATCTGACACACTCATCATCACCAGTCTCACTCACCATTCACTGACACACTCATCATCACCACTCATCATTCACTGACACACTCATCATCACCAGGCTCACTCACCATTCACTGACACACTCATCATCACCAGGCTCACTTGCCATTCCCTGACACGCTCATCATCACAAGACTCACTCACCATTCACTGACACACTCATCATCATCAGGCTCACTCCCCATTCACTGACACACTCATCATCACCAGGCTCACTCACCATTCACTGACACACTCATCATCACCAGGCTCACTCGCCATTCAGACACACTCATCATCATCAGGCTCACTCACCATTCACTGACATCACTCATCATCACATTCAGGCTCTCACCAGACTCACTCACGTTCACAGACACTCATCATCACCAGCCTCACTCACTATTCATTCATCTGACACACTCATCATCACCAGGCTCATTTGCCATTCACTGACACACTCATCATCACCAGGCTCACTCACCATTCACTGACACATCATCATCATCATTCCAGACTCACTCTCACCATTCACTGCCCCTTCACTGACACACTCATTCACACTCATCATCACCAGGCTCATTCACCATTCACTGACGCTCATCATCATCAGGCTCACTCTAGCCATTCACTCATCATCATCATCTCACTCACTCATTCACTGACACACTCATCATCACCAGGCTCACTCACCATTCACCAGGCTCATCATCACCAGACTCACTCATCATTCACTGACACACTCATCATCACCAGGCTCACTCATCATTCACTGACACATTCATCATCACCAGGCTCATTCACCATTCACTGACACACTCATCATCACCAGGCTCACTCATCATTCACTGACACACTCATCATCACCAGGCTCACTCACCATTCACTGACACATTCATCATCACCAGGCTCACTCACCATTCACTGACACACTCATCATCACCAGGCTCACTTGCCATTCACTGACACACTCATCATCACCAGGCTCACTCACCATTCACAGACACACTCATCATCACCAGGCTCACTCACTATTCACTGACACACTCATCATCACCAGGCTCACTTGCCATTCAATGACACACTCATCATCACCAGGCTCACTTTGCCATTCACTGACACACTCATCATCACCAGGCTCACTCTCATTCACTGACACCATTCACTCACACATTCACTCATCATCATCACCAGGCTCACTCACCATTCACTGACACACTCATCATCACCAGGCTCACTCACCATTCAATGACACACTCATCATCATCAGGCTCACTTGCCATTCACTGACACACTCATCATCACCAGGCTCACTCACCATTCACTGACACACTCATCATCACCAGGCTCACTCATCATTCACTGACACACTCATCATCACCAGGCTCACTTGCCATTCACTGACACACTCATCATCACCAGGCTCACTCACCATTCACTGACACACTCATCATCATCAGGCTCACTCACCATTCACTGACACACTCATCATCACCAGGCTCACTTGCCATTCAAACACAACTCATCATCACCAGGCTCACTCATCATTCATCATCATCAGGCTCATCATGACACACTCATCATCAGGCTCACTCACCATTCACTGACACACTCATCATCACCAGGCTCACTCACCATTCACTGACACACTCATCACCAGGCTCACTTGCCATTCATCATTCATCACTCATCATTCACACTCATCATTCAGGCTCACTCACCATTCACTGACACACTCATCATCATCAGGCTCACTCACCATTCACTGACACATTCATCATCACCAGGCTCACTCATCAATCACTGAAACATTCATCATCACCAGACTCACTCATCATTCACTGACACACTCATCATCACCAGGCTCACTCACCATTCACTGACACACTCATCATCACCAGACTCACTCATCATTCACTGACACACTCATCATCACCAGGCTCTTGCCATTCACTGACACATTCATCATCATCACCAGGCTCTCATCATTCACTGACACACTCATCCATTCACTGACACACTCATCATCACCAGGCTCATTCATCATTCACTGACACACTCATCATCACCAGGCTCACTCACCATTCACTGACACACTCATCATCACCAGGCTCACTCACCATTCACTGACACACTCATCATCACCAGGCTCATCATTCACTGACACACTCATCACATTCACCAGGCTCACTCACCCATTCATCATCAACACTCATCATCACCAGGCTCACTTGCCATTCACAGACACACTCATCATCACCAGGCTCACTCACCATTCACTGACACACTCATCATCACCAGGCTCACTCACCATTCACTGACACTCATCATCACTCAGACTCACTCATCATTCATCATCACTTACTCTCCATTCTGACACACTCATCATCACCAGGCTCACTCACCGTTCACAGACACACTCATCATCACCAGGCTCACTCACTATCCACTGACACACTCATCATGACCAGGCTCACTTGCCATTCAATGTCAAACTCATCATCACCAGGCTCACTCGCCATTCACTGACACACTCATCATCATCAGGCTCACTCACCATTCACTGACACACTCATCATCACCAGGCTCTCTCACCGTTCACAGACACAATCATCATCACCAGGCTCACTCACCATACACTGACACACTCATCATGACCAGGCTCATTTGCCATTCACTGACACACTCATCATCACCAGGCTCACTCACCATTCACTGACACAATCATCATCATCAGGCTCACTCACCATTCACTGACTCACTCATCATCACCAGGCTCACTCATCCGTTCACATTCATCATCACCAGGCTCATTCACCATTCATCATCATCCAGGCTCATTCACTGACACATTCATCATCACCAGGCTCATTCGTCATCACCAGACTCACTCATCATTCACTGACACACTCATCATCACCAGGCTCACTCACCATTCACAATGACATTCATCATCACCAGACTCACTCATCATTCACTGACACTCATCATCACCAGGCTCACTCACCATTCACTGACACACTCATCATCACCAGGCTCACTTGCCATTCACTGACACACTCATCATCACCAGGCTCTCTCACCATTCACTGACACACTCATCATCACCAGACTCACTCATCATTCACACTCACTCATACTCATCACCAGGCTCACTTGCCATTCTGTGACACTCATCATCACCAGGCTCATTCACCATTCACTGACACACTCATCATCACCAGACTCACTCACCATTCACTGACACACTCATCATCACTCAGCTCACTCATCATCACTGAAACATTCATCATCACCAGGCTCACTCATCATTCACTGACACACTCTCATCATCACCAGGCTCACTCACCATTCACAGACACAATCATCATCATCAGGCTCATTCACCATTCACTCACATTCATCATCACCAGGCTCACTCACCATTCACTGACCACACTCATCATCACCAGGCTCACTCACCATTCACACACTCATCATCACCAGGCTCACTTGCCATTCAATGTCACATCTCCTCATCACCATTCACAGACACACTCATCATCATCAGGCTCACTCACCATTCACACACTCATCATCACCAGGCTCACTCTCCATTCACTGACACACTCTTCATCACCATCTGACACTCTCATCATCACCAGGCTCACTCCATTCACTGACACACTCATCATCACCAGGCTCACTCACCCATTCACTTCACTCATCATCACAGGCTCACTTGCCATTCAATGTCACACTCATCATCATCAGACCCTAAATTGCCATTCACTCACTCATCATCATCAGGCTCACTCACCATTCACTGACACACTCATCATCACCAGGCTCACTCACCATTCACTGACACACTCATCATCACCAGGCTCACTCACCATTCACTGACACACTCATCATCACCAGGCTCACTTGCCATTCACTGACACACTCATCATCACCAGGCTCACTCACCATTCACTGACACTCATCATCATCAGGCTCATTCACTTTCATTCACATTCATCATCACCACACTCATCATCACCAGGCTCACTCCATTCACTGACACACTCATCATCACCAGGCTCAATTCACCATTCTGACACACATTCATCACCAGGCTCACTCATCATTCACTGACACACTCATCATCATTCACCATTCACTGACTCACTCATCATCACCAGGCTCACTCACCATTCACAGACACACTCTTCATCACCAGGCTCACTCACCATACACTGACACACTCATCACCAGGCTCACTTGCCATTCACTGACACACTCATCATCACCAGGCTCACTCACCATTCACTGACACACTCATCATCACCAGGCTCACTTGCCATTCAATGTCACACTCATCATCACCAGGCTCACTCGCCATTCACAGACACACTCATCATCATCAGGCTCACTCACCATTCACTGACTCACTCATCATCACCAGGCTCACCGTTCACAGACACACTCATCATCACCAGGCTCGCTCACTATACACTGACACACTCATCATCACCAGGCTCATTTGCCATTCACTGACACACTCATCATCACCAGGCTCACTCACCATTCACTGACACACTCATCATCATCAGGCTCACTCACCATTCACTGACACATTCATCATCACCAGGCTCACTCATCAATCACTGAAACATTCATCATCACCAGACTCTCTCTTCATTCACTGACACACTCATCATCACCAGGCTCACTCACCATTCACTGACACACTCATTCATGACACACTCATCATCACCAGGCTCACTCACCATTCACAGACACACATTCATGCTCACTCACCATTCACTCATCATCACCACCAGGCTCACTCACCATTCACAGACACACTCATCACTCATCATCATCCAGGCTCACTCACCACACTCATCATCACCAGGCTCACTCACCATTCATCATCACTCATCAGGCTCACTCACCATTCACTGACACACTCATCATCACCAGGCTCACTCTCCATTCACTGACACACTCATCATCACCAGGCTCATTCACCATTCACTGACACACTCATCATGACCAGGCTCACTTGCCATTCACTGACACACTCATCATCAGGCTCACTCATCATTCACTGACACACTCATCATCACCAGGCTCACTCACCATTCACAGACACACTCATCATCACCAGGCTCACTCACCATTCACTGACATCTCATCATCACCAGGCTCACTCACCATTCATCTGACATTCACACTCATCATCACCAGGCTCACTTGCCATTCACTGACACACTCATCATCACCAGGCTCACTTCACTGACTCATCACCAGGCTCATCATCACCAGGCTCACTTCCCATTCACTGACACACTCATCATCACCAGGCTCACTCACCATTCACTGACACACTCATCATCACCAGGCTCACTCACCATTCACTGACACACTCATCATCACCAGGCTCACTCACTCATCATTCACTGACACACTCATCATCACCAGGCTCACTCATCATTCACTGACACACTCATCATCAGGCTCATTTCATTCACTGACACACTCATCACTCACCATTCACTGACACACTCATCATCATCAGGCTCACTCACCATTCACTGACACACTCATCATCACCAGGACACACTCTCATTCACTGACACACTCATCATTCACACTCTCATCATTCACTGACACACTCATCATCACCAGGCTCACTCACTCACCATTCACTGACACTCATCATCATCAGGCTCACTCACCATTCACTTCACTCATCATCACCAGGCTCACTCATCATCAGACACACTCATCATCACCAGGCTCACTGCCATTCACTGACACACTCATCATCATCAGGCTCACTTGCCATTCACTGACACACTCATCATCACCAGGCTCACTCACCATTCACTGACACACTCATCATCACCAGGCTCACTCATCATTCACTGACTCATCACACTCATCATCACCAGGCTCACTCACCATTCACTGACACACTCATCATCACCAGGCTCATCATTCACTGACACACTCATCATCACCAGGCTCACTCACCATTCACTGACACACTCATCATCACCAGGCTCACTCACCATTCACTGACACCCTCATCATCAGGCTCACCAGACCACTCATCATCACCAGGCTCACTCCATTCACTGACACACTCATCATCACCAGGCTCACTCACCATTCACTGACACACTCATCATCACCAGGCTCACTCACCATTCACTGACACACTCATCATCACCAGGCTCACTCATCATCATCATCACCAAACTCACTCGCCATTCTCTGACACACTCATCATCACCAGGCTCACTCACCATTCATCTCATCATCACCAGGCTCACTCACCATTCACTGACACAATCATCATCACCAGGCTCACTTGCCATTCACTCACTCATCATCACCATTCATTCATCACCTCATCATCACCAGGCTCACTCACCATTCACTGACATCATCATCATCACCAGGCTCACTCACTCACTCACCACTGACACATTCATCACCAGGCTCACTCACCATTCATCATCATCATCACCAGGCTCACTCATCATTCACTGACACACTCATCATCACCAGACTCACTCATCATTCACTGCCATTCACTGACAAACTCATCATCACCAGGCTCACTCACCATTCACTGACACATCATCACTCATCATTCAGGCTCATCTCATCATTCACATGACCACACTCATCATCACCAGGCTCATCATCACCATTTCACACTCATCATCACTCACTCATCATCATCAGGCTCAGGCTCACTTTCCATTCACTGACACGCTCATCATCACAAGACTCACTCACCATTCACTGACACACTCTCATCATCATCAGGCTCACTCCCCATTCACTGACACACTCATCATCACCAGGCTCACTCACCATTCAGTGACACACTCATCATCACCAGGCTCACTCGCCATTCACAGACACACTCATCATAATCAGGCTCACTCACCATTCACACACACTCATCATCACCATCATCACCAGGCTCATCATCACCAGCCTCACTCAGTATATCACTGACACACTCATCATGACCAGGCTCATTTGCCATTCACTGACACACTCATCATCACTAGGCTCACTCACCATTCACTGACAGAATCATCATCACCATATTCACTCATCATTCACACCTAATCATCATCGTTCATGCTCATCATCACCAGGCTCATTCACCATTCACACACTCATCATCACCAGGACTCATTTGCCATTCACTGACACACTCATCATCACCAGGCTCTCTCACCATTCACTGACAGAATCATCATCACCAAGCTCACTCATCAATCACTGAAACATTCGTCATCACCAGACTCACTCATCATTCACTGACACACTCATCATCACCAGGCTCATTCACCCATTCACATCATCACACTCATCATCATCAGGCCATTCACTCACCACTTTTTCATCACCTCTCATTCACCAATCATCATCATCCAGGCTCTTTTTGCTATTCACTGACACATTCATCATCACCAGGCTCACTCACCATTCACTGAGACATTCGTCATCACCAGACTCACTCATCATTCACTGACACATTTCTCAACACCAGGCTCATTCACCATTCATGAGGATCATCACTCACTCATCATTCACATTCACTCATCATCACCAGGCTCACTCATCATCATCACCAGGCTCACTCATCAATCACTGACACACTCATCATCACCAGACTCACTCATCATTCACTGACACATTTATCAACACCAGGCTCATTCACCATTCACTTGAACGATCATCATTAACCAGACTCACTCATCATTCACTGACACACTCATCATCACCAGCCTCACTTGCCATTCACTGACACATTCATCATCACCAGGCTCATTCACCATTCACTGACACACTCATCATCACCAGGCTTACTCTCCATTCACTGACACACTCATCATCACCAGGAACACTCACCGTTCACAGACACACACATGATCACCAGGCTCACTCACTATCCACTGACACACTCATCATGACCAGGCTCACTTGCCATTCAATGTCAAACTCATCATCACCAGGCTCACTCGCCATTCAATGACACACTCATCATCACCAGGCTTACTCACCATTCACAGACACACTCATCATCATCAGGCTCACTCACCATTCAATGACACACTCATTATCAACAGACTCACTCATAATTCACTGACACGCTCATCATCACCGGGCTTACTCTCCATTCACTGAAACACTCATCATCACCAGGCGCACTCACCGTTCACAGACACACTCATCATCACCAGGCTCACTCACTATCCACTGACACATTCATCATGACCAGACTCACTTGCCATTCAATGTCAAACTCATCATCACCAGGCTCACTCGCCATTCACAGACACAATCATCATCATCAGGCTCACTCACCATTCACAGACACACTCATCATCACCAGGCTCTCTCACCGTTCACAGACACAATCATCATCACCAGGCTCACTCAGCATACACAGACACACTCATCATGACCAGGCTCATTTGACATTCACTGACACACTCATCATCACTAGGCTCTCTCACCATTCACTGACAGAATCATCATCAACAGACTCACTCATCATTCACTGACTCACTCATGATCACCAGGCTCACTTGCCGTTCAATTACCCATTCATCATCACCAGGCTCATTCACCATTCACTGACACACTCATATTCATCAGACTCACTCGCCATTCACTGACACATTCATCATCAGCAAGCTCAATCATCAATCACTGAAACATTCGTCTTCACCAGACTCACTCATCATTCACTGACACACTCATCATCACCAGGCTCATTCACCATTCACTTAAACAATCATCATCACCAGACTCACTCATCATCACCAGGCTAACTCGCCATTCACTGACACATTCATCATCACCAGTCTCATTCTCCATTCACTGACACACTCATTATCACTAGGCTCATTTGCCATACACTGACACATTCATCATCACCAGGCTCACTCACCATTCACTGAGACATTCATCATCACTAGACTCACTCATCATTCACTGACACATCATCACCAGTCTCACTCACCATTCACTGACACACTCATCCTCACCAGACTCACTCATCATTCACTGACACGCTCATCATCACCGGGCTCACTCCCCATTCACTGACACACTCATCATCACCAGGCTCACTCACCATTCACAGACACACTCATTATCACCAGGCTCACTCACTATCCACTGACACACTCATCATGAGCAGGCTCACTTGCCATTCAGTGACACACTCATCATCACTAGGCTCACTTGCCATTCACTGACACACTCATCATCACCAGTCTAACTTGCCATTCACTGACACGCTCATCATCAAAAGACTTACTCAACATTCACAGACACACTCATCATCAACAGGCTCACTCACCATCCACTGATACACCCATCATCACCAGGCTCACTAACCATTCACTGACATACTCATCATCACCAGGCTCACTTGCCATTCACAGACACACTCATCATCGTCAGGCTCACTCACCATTCACTAACTCACTCATCATCACCAGCCTCACTCACCGTTCAAAGACACACTCTTCATCACCAGGCTCGCTCACTATACACTGACACACTCATCATGACCAGGCTCACTTGCCCTTCACTGACACACTCATCATCACCAGGCTCACTCACCATTCACTGACACACTCATCATCACCAGGCTCACTTGCCCTTCACTGACACACTCATCTTCACCAGGCACAGTCACCATTCACTGACACACTCATCATCATCAGGCTCACTCACCATTCACTGACACATTCATCATCACCAGGCTCACTCATCAATCACTGAAACATTCATCATCACCAGACTCTCTCTTCATACACTGACACACTCATCATCACCAGGCTCATTCACGATTCACTTACAAAATCATCACCAGACTCACTCATCATTCACTGACACACTCATCATCACCACACTCACTCGCAATTAACTGACACACTCATCATCACCAGGCTCACTCACCATTGACAGACATACTCTTCATCACCAGGCTCACTCACTATCCAATGAAACACTCATCATGAGCAGGCTCACTTGCCATTCACAGACACACTCATCATCACCAGGCTCACTCTCCGTTCACAGACACACTCATCATCTCCAGGCTTACTCGCTATACACTGACACGCTCATCATGACCAGGCTCACTTGCCATTCACTGACACACTCATCATCACTAGGCTCTCTCACCATTCACTGACAGAATCATCATCACCAGACTCACTCATCATTCACTGACTCACTCATCATCACCAGGCTCACTTGCCGTTCACTGACCCATTCATCATCACCAGGCTCATTCACCATTCACTGACACACTCATCATCATCAGGCTCACTCGCCATTCACTGACACATTCATCATCACCAGGCTCACTCATCAATCACTGAAACATTCTTCATCACCATACTCACTCATCATTCACTGAAACACTCATCATCACCAGGCTCATTCACCATTCACTTAAACAATCATCATCACCAGACTCACTCATCATCACCAGGCTCACTCGCTATTCACTGACACATTCATCATAACCAGTCTCATTCACCATTCACTGACACACTCATCATCATCAGGCTCACTCGCCATTCACTGACACATTCATCATCACCAGGCTCACTCATCAATCACTGAAACATTCGTCATCACCAGACTCACTCATCATTCACTGACACATTTATCAACACCAGGCTCATTCACCATTCACTTGAACGAACATCATCACCAGACTCACTCATCATTCACTGACACACTCATCATCACCAGCCTCACTTGCCATTCACTGACAAATTCATCATCACCATGCTCATTAACCATTCACTGACACACTCATCATCACCAGGCTTACTCTCCATTCACTGATACACTCATCATCACCAGGCTCACTCACCATTCACAGACACACACATCATCACCAGGCTAACTCACTATCCACTGAGACACTCATCATGACCAGGCTCACTTGCCATTCAATGTCAAACTCATCATCACCAGGCTCACTCGCCATTCAATGACACACTCATCATCACCAGGCTTACTCACCATTCACAGACACACTCATCATCATCAGGCTCACTCACCATTCAATGACACACTCATCATCAACAGACTCACTCATCATTCACTGACACGCTCATCATCACCGGGCTTACTCTCCATTCACAGACACACTCATCATCACCAGGCTCACTCACTATCCACTGACACACTCATCATGACCAGGCTCACTTGCCATTCAATGTCAAACTCATCATCACCAGGCTCACTCGCCATTCACAGACACACTCATCATCATCAGGCTCACTCACCATTCACTGACACACTCATCATCACCAGGCTCTCTCACCGTTCACAGACACAATCATCATCACCAGGCTCACTCAGCATACACAGACACACTCATCATGACCAGGCTCATTTGCCATTCACTGACACAATCATCATCACTAGGCTCTCTCACCATTCACTGACAGAATCATCATCAACAGACTCACTCATCATTCACTGACTCACTCATGATCACCAGGCTCACTTGCCGTTCACTGACCCATTCATCATCACCAGGCTCATTCACCATTCACTGACACACTCATATTCATCAGACTCACTCGCCATTCACTGACACATTCATCATCAGCATGCTCAAGCATCAATCACTGAAACATTCGTCATCACCAGACTCACTCATCATTCACTGACACACTCATCATCACCAGGCTCATTCACCATTCACTTAAACAATCATCATCACCAGACTCACTCATCATCACCAGGCTCACTCGCGATTCACTGACACATTCATCATCACCAGTCTCATTCTCCATTCACTGACACACTCATTATCACTAGGCTCATTCGCCATACACTGACACATTCATCATCACCAGGCTCACTCACCATTCACTGAGACATTCATCATCACTAGACTCACTCATCATTCACTGACACACTCAACATCACCAGTCTCACTCACCATTCACTGACACACTCATCCTCACCAGACTCACTCATCATTCTCTGACACGCTCATCATCACCGGGCTCACTCCTCATTCACTGACACACTCATCATCACCAGGCTCACTCACTATCCACTGACACACTCATCATGAGCAGGCTCACTTGCCATTCAGTGACACACTCATCATCACCAGTCTAACTTGCCATTCACTGACACGCTCATCATCAAAAGACTTACTCAACATTCACAGACACACTCATCATCAACAGGCTCACTCAGCATCCACTGATACACCCATCATCACCAGGCTCACTAAACATTCACTGACATACTCATCATCACCAGGCTCACTCGCCATTCAATGACACACTCATCATCACCAGGCTCACTCACCATTCACAGACACAATCATCATCATCAGGCTCACTCACCATTCACTGACACACTCATCTTCACCAGGCTCACTCACCGTTCACAGACCTACTCATCATCACCAGGCTCACTCACTATACACTGACACACTCATCATGACCAGGCTCACTTGCCATTCAATGTCACACTCATCATCACCAGGCTCACTCACCATTCACAGACACACTCATCATCATCAGGCTCACTCACCATTCACTGACTCACTCATCATCACCAGGCTCACTCACCGTTCACAGACACACTCTTCATCACCAGGCTCGCTCACTATACATTGACACACTCATCATGACCAGGCTCACTTGCCCTTCACTGACACAATCATCATCACCAGGCTCACTCACCATTCACTGACACACTCATCATGACCAGGCTCACTTGCCATTCAATGTCACACTCATCATCAGCAGGCTAACTCGCCATTCACAGACACACTCATCATCATCAGGCTCACTCACCATTCACTGACTCACTCATCATTACCAGGCTCACGCACCGTTCACAGACACACTCATCATCACCAGGCTCGCTCACTATACACTGACACACTCATCATCACCAGGCTCACTTGCCATTCACTGACACACTCATCATCACCAGGCTCATTCACCATTCACTGACACACTCATCATCATCAGGCTCACTCACCATTCACTGACACATTCATCATCACCAGACACACACTCATCTCAATCATCAATCACTGACACATTCATCATCACCAGGCTCACTTGCCATTCACTGACACACTCATCATCACCAGGCTAATTCACCATTCACTGACACAATCATCATCACCAGGCTCACTCATCATTCACTGACACACTCATCATCATCAGGCTCACTCACCATTCACTGACACACTCATCATCACCAGGCTCACTCACCATGACACACTCATCATCACCAGGCTCACTCACCATTCACTGACACTCATCATCACCAGGCTCACTCACTGTTCACAGACACACCAGGCTCACTCACTATTCACTGACACACTCATCACCAGGCTCACTCCATTCAATATCATTCATCATGACCAGGCTCACTCATCATTCACTGCTCATCTCACCATTCACTCATCATCATCAGGCTCACTCACCATTCATTCACTCATCATCAGCTCTCCAGGCTCAAGACATCAGGCTCCTCAGCACACTGACACACTCATCATCAGGCTCACACCAGGCTCACTCACCATTCACTGACACACTCATCATCACCAGGCTCAGGCTCACTCACCATTCACTGACACACTCATCATCACCAGGCTCACTCACCATTCACTGACACACTCATCATCACCAGGCTCACTCACCATTCACTGACACATTCATTCATGCTGACATCTCATCATCATCATCAGGCTCACTTGCCATTCACTGACACACTCATCATCACCAGGCTCACTCACCATTCACTGACACACTCATCATCACCAGGCTCACTCATCACTCATCATCACCAGGCTCACTCACCATTCACTGACACACTCATCATCACCAGGCTCACTCACCATTCACTGACACACTCATCATCACCAGGCTCACTTGCCATTCACTGACACACTCATCATCACCAGGCTCACTCACCATTCACTGACACACTCATCATCCAGGCTCAGGCTCACTCACCATTCACAGACTCACTCATCATCACCAGGCTCACTCACCATTCACAGACACACTCATCATCACCAGGCTCACTCACCATTCACTGACACACTCATCATCACCAGGCTCACTCACCATTCACTGACACACTCATCATCACCAGGCTCACTTGCCATTCACTGACACATCATCATCACCAGGCTCACTCACCATTCACAGACACACTCATCATCATCAGACTCACTCACCATTCACTGACACACTCATCATCACCAGGCTCACTCACCATTCACAGACACACTCATCATCACCAGGCTCACTCACCATTCACTGACACACTCATCATGACCAGGCTCATTTGCCATTCACTGACACACCATCATCACCAGGCTCACTCACCATTCACTGACACACTCATCATCACCAGGCTCACTCACCATTCACTGACACACTCATCATCACCAGGCTCACTCATCATTCACTGACACATTCATCATCACCAGGCTCACTCTTCATTCACTGACACTCATCATCACCAGGCTCATCCCATTCACTGACAGGCTCATCATCACCAGGCATTCCATTCACACACTCATCATCAGGCTCATTCACTCACACACACATTCATCATCACAGACTCACTCATCATTCACCAGGCTCTCATCATCACCAGGCTCACTTGACACACTGACACACTCATCATCACCAGGCTCACTCACCATTCACTGACACACTCATCATCACCAGGCTCACTCACCATTCACTGACACACTCATCATCACCAGGCTCGCCATTCACACACTCATCATCACAGGCTCACTCACATTCATCATCATCCAGGCTCACCAGACACACTCATCATCACCAGGCTCACTCACCATTCACTGACACACTCATCATCACCAGGCTCACTTGCCATTCACTGACACACTCATCATCACCAGGCTCACCATTCACCATTCATCACCAGGCTCACTCACCATCACTGACACATTCATCATCCAGGCTCATTCTCATCATTCACTGACAGACTCTCTCATCACACTCATCATCACCAGGCTCACTCATCATTCACTGACACACTCATCATCACCAGGCTCACTCATTCACTGACACATTCATCATCACACTCATCATCATTCAGGCTCACTCATCATCACCACTGACACACTCATCATCACCAGGCTCTCACCATTCACCATTCACTGACATTCACTCACTCATCATCACCAGGCTCACTCACCATTCACTGACACACTCATCATCATCAGACTCAATCAGGCTCTCCGCTCATTCACCATCATCATCACCAGGCTCACTCATCATTCACTGACACACTCATCATCACTCAGGCTCATTCACCATTCATTGACACACATCATCATATCACCAGGCTCACTCATCATTCACTGACACTCTCATCATCAGCCTCACTCATCATTCACCAGACTCACTCATCATCACACATCATTCAGGCTCATTCACTGACACTCTCATCATCACCAGGCTCACTCACATCACTGACACACTCATCATCACCAGGCTCACTCACCATTCACTGACACACTCATCATCACCAGGCTGACTCTGACACACCATTCATCATCAGGCTCACTCACCATTCACCATCATCAGGCTCACTCATTCATTCTGACACACTCATCATCACCAGGCTCACTCACTCATTCACTGACACACTCATCATCACCAGGCTCATTCTCACACCATTCACTGAGACTCACTCATCATCACCAGGACTCACTCATTCATCATCACCAGGCTCACATTCACTCTGACACACATCATCACCAGGCTCACTCACACACTCATCATCCATTCACTGACACACTCATCATCACCAGGCTCACTCACCATTCACTGACACACTCATCATCACCAGGCTCACTCACCATTCACTGACACACTCATCATCACCAGGCTCACTCATTCACATTCATTCATCATGACACACTCATCATCACCAGGCTCATCTCACCATTCACTGACACACTCATCATCATCACCAGGCTCATTCTCACCATTCACTCATCACACACTCATCATCATTCACTGGCTCACTCAGGCTCATTCACTGACACACTCATCATCATCTCACTCACCATTCACTCATCACTCACTGATCACTTTCATCATCACCATCAACCATTCACTGACACACTCATCATCATCACCAGGCTCACCATTCACTGACACACTCATCATCATCAGGCTCACTCATCATTCACTGACACACTCATCATCACCAGGCTCACTCACCATTCATCATGACAGGCTCACTCATCATTCACTGACACACTCATCATCACCAGGCTCACTCACCCATTCACTGACACACTCATCATCACCAGGCTCACTCACCATTCACACACTCATCATCACCAGGCTCACTCACCATTCACTGACACATCATCATCACCAGGCTCACTTGCCATTCACTGACACACTCATCATCACTCAGGCACCTCATCATCCATTCAATCATCACTTCACCATCATCCAGGCTCACTCACCATTCACTCATCATCATCACCAGGCTCACTCACCATTCACTGACAGGCTCACTCATCATCACCAGGCTCACTCACCATTCACTCACACTCCATTCACTCATCATCACCAGGCTCACTCACCATTCACTGACACACTCATCATCACCAGGCTCACTCATCATTCACTGACACACTCATCATCACCAGGCTCACTCACCATTCACTGACACACTCATCATCACCAGGCTCACTTGCCATTCACTGACACTCATCATCACCAGGCTCACTTGCCATTCATCATCATCATCCAGGCTCACTCTCATTCACTTCACACTCATCATCACCAGGCTCACTCACCATTCACTGACACACTCATCATCACCAGGCTCACTCACCATTCACTGACACACTCATCATCACCAGGCTCACTCATCATTCACTCCAGACTCACTCTCTCATTCACTGACACACTCATCATCACCAGGCTCACTCACCATTCACTGACACACTCATCATCACCACTCATCATCACACTCATCATCTCACTCACTCACCATTCACTGACACACTCATCATCACCAGGCTCTCACCATTCACATT
Organism: Gymnothorax javanicus; assembly: GCA_029692085.1. Taxonomy (NCBI): domain Eukaryota; kingdom Metazoa; phylum Chordata; class Actinopteri; order Anguilliformes; family Muraenidae; genus Gymnothorax; species Gymnothorax javanicus. The sequence goes on along the minus strand of CM056194.1, from coordinate 100,953,814 downwards.
CACCACTCATCATCACCAGGCTCACCACCATTCATTCACTGACACACCATCATCATCACTCATCATCCATTCTCACTCACTCACCATTCACTGATCATCACCAGGCTCATCATCATTCAGGCTCACTTCATCATTTCACTCACAGGCTCACTCACCATTCACTGACAGGCTCATCATCTCAGGCTCATTCACACACTCATCATCACCAGGCTCACTCATCATTCACTGACACACTCATCATCACCAGGCTCACTCACCATTCACTGACACACTCATCATCACCAGGCTCACTCACCATTCACTGACACACTCATCATCACCAGGCTCACTCACCATTCACTGACACACTCATCATCATCAGGCTCACCATTCACCCATTCAGGCTCACTCATCATTCACCAGACACACTCATCATCACAGACTCACTCATCATCACTGACACACTCATCATCATCAGGCTCACTCACCATGACACACTCATCATCACCAGGCTCACTCACCATTCACTGACACACTCATCATCACCAGGCTCACCCATTCACTGACACACTCATCATCATCCAGGCTCACTCACCATTCACTGACACACTCATCATCACCAGGCTCACTCACTGACCATCATTCACTGACTCCACACTCATCATCATCCCAGGCTCACATTCATCATCATCATCACCAGGCTCAGGACACACTCTCATCACACCAGGCTCACTCACCATTCACTGACACACTCATCATCACCAGGCTCACTCACCATTCACAGACACACTCATCATCATCACCAGGCTCACTCACCATTCACTGACACACTCATCATCACCAGGCTCACTCACTCATTCACTGACACATTCATCATCACCAGGCTCACTCATCATTTCACAACACTCATCATCACCAGGCTCACTTGCCATTCACTGACACACTCATCATCACCAGGCTCACTCACCATTCACTGACACACTCATCATCACCAGGCTCACTCATCATTCACTGACACACTCATCATCACCAGGCTCACTCACATTCACTGACTCACTCTCATCATCATCACCAGGCTCACTCACCATTCACTGACTCACTCATCATCACCAGGCTCATTCACTTCACTGACACACTCATCATCACCAGGCTCACTTGCCATTCACTGACACACTCATCATCACCAGGCTCACTCACCATTCACTGACACACTCATCATCACCAGGCTCACTCACATTCACCATCATCATCACCAGGCTCACTCACCATTCACAGACACACTCATCATCACCAGGCTCACTCACTATTCACTGACACACTCATCATCACCAGGCTCACTTGCCATTCACTGTCACACTCATCATCACCAGGCTCACTCGCCATTCACAGACACACTCATCATCATCAGGCTCACTCACCATTCACTGACACACTCATCATCACCAGGCTCACTCACCATTCACTGACACACTCATCATCACCAGGCTCACTCATCATTCACTGACACACTCATCATCACCAGGCTCACTTGCCATTCACTGACACACTCATCATCACCAGGCTCACTCACCATTCACTGACAAACTCATCATCACCAGGCTCACTCACCATTCACTGACACACTCATCATCACCAGGCTCACTCACCATTCACTGACACACTCATCATCACCAGGCTCACTCACCATTCACTGACACACTCATCATCACCAGGCTCACTCACCATTCACTGACACACTCATCATCACCAGGCTCACTCACCATTCACTGACACACTCATCATCACCAGGCTCACTTGCCATTCACTGACACACTCATCATCACCAGGCTCACTCACCATTCACTGACACACTCATCATCATCAGGCTCACTCACCATTCACTGACACACTCATCATCACCAGGCTCACTCACCATTCACTTACACAATCATCATCACCAGACTCACTCACCATTCACTGACACACTCATCATCACCAGGCTCATTCACCATTCACTGACACACTCATCATCACCAGGCTCACTCACCATTCACTGACACACTCATCATCACCAGGCTCACTCACCATCCACTGACACACTCATCATGACAGGCTCACTTGCCATTCACTGACACACTCATCATCACCAGGCTCACTCTCCGTTCACAGACACACTCATCATCACCAGGCTCACTCGCTATTCACTGACACACTCATCATCACCAGGCTCACTTGCCATTCACTGACACACTCATCATCACCAGGCTCATTCACCATTCACTTACACAATCATCACCAGACTCACTCATCATTCACTGACACACTCATCATCACCAGGCTCACTCACAAATTCACAGACATACTCTTCATCACCAGGCTCACTCACTATCCACTGACACACTCATCATGAGCAGGCTCACTTGCCATTCACTGACACACTCATCATCACCAGGCTCACTCTCCGTTCACAGACACACTCATCATCACCAGGCTCATTCACCGCTCATCATCAACAGCCTCACTCACATCCACTCATCATCATCACCAGGCTCACTCATTCACTGACACACTCATCATCATCAGGCTCACTTGCCATTCACTGACAGACCACTATCATCAGGCTCACTCGCCATTCAATTACACACTCATCATCACCAGGCTCACTCGCCATTTACAGACACACTCATCATCATCAGGCTCACTCCATTCATCATTCACATCACCAGGCTCACTCACTCATCACAGGACACATTCACTCATCATCATCACCAGGCTCATTCACCATTCACTGACACACTCATCATCATTCACTGACACATTCATCATCATCACCAGGCTCACTGACACACTCCATCATCACAGGACTTGCCATTCACTGACACACTCATCATCACCAGTCTGACTTGCCATTCACTGACACGCTCATCATCACAAGACTCACCCACCATCCACAGAAACACTCATCATCATCAGGCTCACTCACCATTCACTGACATACTCATCATCACCAGGCTCACTCACCATTCACTGACATACTCATCATCACCAGGCTCACTCGCCATTCAATGACACTCATCATCACCAGGCTCACTCGCCATTCACAGACACACTCATCATCATCAGGCTCACTCACTATTCACAGACACACTCTTCATCACCAGGCTCACTCTCCGTTCACAGACACACTCATCATCACCAGGCTTACTCGCTATACACTGACACGGTCATCATGACCAGGCTCCCTTGCCATTCACTGACACACTCATCATCACCAGGCTCATTCACCATTCACTTACACAATCATCACCAGACTCACTCATCATTCACTGACACACTCATCATCACCAGGCTCACTCACCATTCACAGACATACTCATCATCACCAGGCTCACTCACTATCCACTAACACACTCATCATGAGCAGGCTCACTTGCCATTCACTGACACACTCATCATCACCAGGCTCACTCTCCGTTCACAGACACACTCATCATCACCAGGCTTATTCACTATTCACTGACACGCTCATCATCAACAGGCTTACTCACTATCCACTGACACACTCATCATCACCAGGCTTACTCGCTATTCACTGACATGCTCATCATGATCAGGCTCACTTGCCATTCACTGACACACTCATCATCATCAGGCTCACTCACCATTCACTGACACACTCATCATCACCAGGCTCACTCACCATTCACTGACACACTCATCATCACCAGGCTCACTCACTATACACTGACACACTCATCATGACCAGGCTCACTTGCCATTCAATGTCACACTCATCATCACCAGGCTCACTCGCCATTCACAGACACACTCATCATCAACAGGCTCACTCACCATTCACTGACTCACTCATCATCACCAGGCTCACTCACCATTCACAGACAAACTCATCATCACCAGGCTCGCTCACTAGACACTGACAGACTCATCATGACCAGGCTCATTTGCCCTTCACTGACACACTCATCATCACCAGGCTCACTCACCATTCACTGAAACATTCATCATCACCAGACTCTCTCTTCATTCACTGACACACTCATCATCACCAGGCTCATTCACCATTCACTTACACAATCATCACCAACCTCACTCATCATTCACTGACACACTCATCATCACCAGGCTCACTCGCCATTCACTGACACACTCATCATCACCAGGCTCACTCACCATTCACAGACACACTCTTCATCACCAGGCTCACTCGCCATTCACTGACACACTCATCATCACCAGGCTCACTTGCCATTCAATGTCACACTCATCATCACCAGGCTCACTCGCCATTCACAGACACACTCATCATCATCAGGCTCACTCACCATTCACTGACTCACTCATCATCACCAGGCTCACTCACCGTTCACAGACACACTCATCACCACCAGGCTCGCTCACTATACACTGACACACTCATCATGACCAGGCTCACTTGCCCTTCACTGACACACTCATCATCACCAGGCTCACTCACCATTCACTGACACACTCATCATGACTAGGCTCACTTGCCATTCAATGTCACACTCATCATCACCAGGCTCACTCGCCATTCACAGACACACTCATCATCATCAGGCTCACTCACCATTCACTGACTCACTCATCATCACCAGGCTCACTCACCGTTCACAGACACACTCATCATCACCAGGCTCGCTCACTATAAACTGACACACTCATCATGACCAGGCTCACTTGCCCTTCACTGACTCACTCATCATCACCAGGCTCAGTCACCATTCACTGACACACTCATCATCATCAGGCTCACTCACCATTCACTGACACATTCATCATCACCAGGCTCACTCATCAATCACTGAAACATTCATCATCACCAGACTCTCTCTTCATTCACTGACACACTCATCATCACCAGGCTCATTCACCATTCACTTACACAATAATCAACAGACTCAATCATCATTCACCGACACACTCATCATCACCAGGCTCACTCGCGATTCACTGACACACTCATCATCACCAGGCTCACTCACCATTCACAGAAATACTCTTCATCACCAGGCTCACTCATTATCCACTGACACACTCATCATGAGCAGGCTCACTTGCCATTCACAGACACACTCATCATCACCAGGCTCACTCTCCGTTCACAGACACACTCATCATCACCAGGCTTACTCGCTATACACTGACACGGTCATCATGACCAGGCTCACTTGCCATTCACTGACACACTCATCCTCACCAGGCTTATTCACCATTCACTTACACAATCATCACCAGACTCACTCATCATTCACTGACACACTCATCATCACCAGGCTCACTCACCATTCACAGACATACTCTTCATCACCAGGCTCACTCACTATCCACTGACACACTCATCATGAGCAGGCTCACTTGCCATTCACTGACATACTCATCATCACCAGGCTCACTCTCCATTCACAGACACACTCATCATCACCAGGCTTACTCGCTATTCACTGACACGCTCATCATCAACAGGCTTACTCACTATCCACTGACACACTCATCATCACCAGGCTTACTCGCTATTCACTAACACGCTCATCATGATCAGGCTCACTTGCCATTCACTGACACACCACTATCATCAGGCTCACTCACCAGTCACTGACACACTCATCATCACCAGGCTCACTCACCGTTCACAGACCTACTCATCATCACCAGGCTCACTTGCCATTCAATGTCACACTCATCATCACCAGGCTCACTCGCCATTCACAGACACACTCATCATCAACAGGCTCACTCACCATTCACTGACTCACTCATCATCACCAGGCTCACTCACCGTTCACAGACACACTCATCATCACCAGGCTCGCTCACTATACACTGACACACTCATCATGACCAGGCTCATTTGCCATTCACTGACACACTCATCATCACCAGGCTCACTCACCATTCACTGACACATTCATCATCACCAGGCTCACTCATCAATCACTGAAACATTCATCATCACCAGACTCTCTCTTCATTCACTGACACACTCATCATCACCAGGCTCATTCACCATTCACTTACATAATCATCACCAGACTCACTCATCATTCACTGACACACTCATCATCACCAGGCTCACTCGCCATTCACTGACACACTCATCATCACCAGGCTCACTCACCATTCACAGACATACTCTTCATCACCAGGCTCACTCGCCATTCACTGACACGCTCATCATCACCAGGCTCACTTGCCATTCAATGTCACACTCATCATCACCAGGCTCATTCACCATTCACTTACACAATCATCACCAGACTCACTCATCCTTCACTGACACACTCATCATCAACAGGCTCACTCACCATTCACTGACTCACTCATCATCACCAGGCTCACTCACCATTCACTGACACACTCATCATCATCAGGCTCACTCACCATTCACTGACACATTCATCATCACCAGGCTCACTCATCAATCACTGAAACATTCATCATCACCAGGCTCATTCACCATTCACTGACACAATCATCACCAGACTCACTCATCATTCACTGACAGACTCATCATCACCAGGCTCACTCGCCATTTACTGACACACTCATCATCACCAGGCTCACTCACCATTCACAGACATACTCTTCATCACCAGGCTCACTCACTATCCACTGACACACTCATCATCAGCAGGCTCACTTGCCATTCACTGACACACTCATCATCACCAGGCTCACTCACCATTCACTGACACACTCATCATCACCAGGCTCATTCACCATTCACTTACACAATCATCACCAGACTCACTCATCATTCACTGACAGACTCATCATCACCAGGCTCACTCGCCATTTACTGACACACTCATCATCACCAGGCTCACTCACCATTCACAGACATACTCTTCATCACCAGGCTCACTCACTATTCACTGACACACTCATCATGAGCAGGCTCACTTGCCATTCACTGACACACTCATCATCACCAGGCTCACTCTCCGTTCACAGACACACTCATCATCACCAGGCTTACTCGCTATACACTGACACGCTCATCATGACCAGGCTCACTTGCCATTCACTGACACACACTCATCATCACCAGGCTCACTCACCATTCACTGACACACTCATCATCACCAGGCTCACTCACCATTCACAGACACACTCATCATCACCTGGCTCACTTGCCATTCACTGACACGCTCATCATCACAAGACTCACTCCCCATTCACTGACACACTCATCATCACCAGGCTCACTCACCATTCACTGACATACTCATCATTACCAGGCTCCCTCGCCATTCAATGACACACTCATCATCACCAGGCTCACTGCCCATTCACTGACACACTCATCATCACCAGGCTCACTCACCATTCACTGACATACTCATCATTACCAGGCTCACTCGCCATTCAATGACACACTCATCATCACCAGGCTCACTCGCCATTCACAGACACACTCATCATCATCAGGCTCACTCATCATTCACTGACACACTCATCACCAGGCTCACTCACCATTCACTCACACATTCATCATCACCAGGCTCATTCACCATTCACTGACACACTCATCATCACCAGGCTCACTCTCCATTCACTGACACATTCATCATCACCAGGCTCACTCACTATCCACTGATACACTCATCATGAACAGGCTCACTTGCCATTCAGTGACAAACTCATCATCACCAGGCTCACTTGCCATTCACTGACACACTCATCATCACCAGTCTAACTTGCCATTCACTGACACGCTCATCATAAAAAGACTTACTCAACATTCACAGACACACTCATCATGATCAGGCTCACTCACCATCCACTGATACACCCATCATCACCAGGCTCACTCGCCATTCAATGACACACTCATCATCACCAGGCTCACTCACCATTCACAGACACACTCATCATCACCAGGCTCACTCACCGTTCACAGACCTACTCATCATCACCAGGCTCACTCACTATACACTGACACACTCATCATGACCAGGCTCACTTGCCATTCAATGTCACACTCATCATCACCAGGCTCACTCGCCATTCACAGACACCCTCATCATCATCAGGCTCACTCACCATTCACTGACTCACTCATCATCACCAGGCTCACTCACCGTTCACAGACACACTCATCATCACCAGGCTCGCTCACTATAGTCTGACACACTCATCATGACCAGGCTCACTTGTCCTTCACTGACACACTCATCATCACCAGCCTCACTCACCATTCACTGACACACTCATCATCATCAGGCTCACTCACCTTTCACTGAAACATTCATCATCACCAGACTCTCTCTTCATTCACTGACACACTCATCATCACCAGGCTCATTCACCATTCACTTACACAATCATCACCAGACTCACTCATCATTCACTGACACACTCATCCTCACCAGGCTCACACTCCATTCACAGACACACTCATCATCATCAGGCTCACTCATCATTCACTGACACACTCATCACCAGGCTCACTCACCATTCACTCACACATTCATCATCACCAGGCTCATTCACCATTCACTGACACACTCATCATCACCAGGCTCACTCTCCATTCACTGACACATTCATCATCACCAAGCTCACTCACTATCCACTGACACACTCATCATGAGCAGGCTCACTTGCCATTCACTGACACACTCATCATCACCAGTCTCACTTGCCATTCACTGACACGCTCATCATCACAAGACTCACTCACCATCCACAGACACACTCATCATCATCAGGCTCACTCACCATTCACTGACATACTCATCATCACCAGGCTCACTCACCATTCACTGACATACTCATCATCACCAGGCTCACTCGCCATTCAATGACACACTCATCACCAGGCTCACTCGCCATTCACAGACACACTCATCATCATCAGGCTCACTCACCATTCACTGACACACTCATCATCACCAGGCTCACTCACCGTTCACAGACCTACTCATCATCACCAGGCTCACTCACTATACACTGACACACTCATCATGACCAGGCTCACTTGCCATTCAATGTCACACTCATCATCATCCAGGCTCACTCGCCATTCACAGACACACTCATCATCATCATGCTCACTCACCATTCACTGACTCACTCATCATCACCAGGCTCGCTCACTATACACTGACACACTCATCATGACCAGGCTCACTTGCCATTCACTGACACACTCATCATCACCAGGCTCCCTTGCCATTCACTGACACACTCATCATCACTAGGCTCACTCACCATTCACTGACACAATCATCATCACCAGACTCACTCATCATTCACTGTCTCACTCATCATCACCAGGCTCACTTGCCGTTCCTGACACACTCATCATCACCAGGCTCACTCACCATTCACTGACACACTCATCATCATCAGGCTCACTCACCATTCACTGACACATTCATCATCACCAGGCTGACTCATCATTCACTGACACACTCATCATCACCAGGCTCACTCACCATTCAATGACACACTCATCATCACCAGGCTCACTCACCATTCAATGACACATTCATCATCACCAGGCTCATTCACCATTCACTTACACAATCATCATCACCAGACTCACTCATCATTAACTGACACACTCATCATCACCAGGCTCACTCGCCATTCACTGACACACTCATCATCACCAGGCTCACTCACCATTCACGGACACATTCATCATCACTAGACTTACTCATCATTCACTGACCCACTCATCATCACCAGTCTCACTCACCATTCACTGACACACTCATCATCACCAGGCTGACTCATCATTCACTGACACACTCATCATCACCAGGCTCACTCACCATTCACTGACACACTCATCATCACCAGGCTCACTCACTGTCCACTGACACACTCATCATGAGCAGGCTCACTTGCCATTCACTTACACGCTCATTATCACAAGACTCACTCACCATTCACTGACACACTCATCATCATCAGGCTCACTCCCCATTCACAGACACACTCATCATCACCAGGCTCACTCACCATTCACTGACATACTCATCATCACCAGGCTCACTCGCCATTCACAGACACACTCATCATCATCATCATCAGGCTCACTCACCATTCACTGACACACTCATCATCACCAGGCTCACTCACCATTCACTCACACATTCATCATCACCAGGCTCACTCACCATTCACTGACACATTCATCACCAGACTCACTCATCATTCACTGACACACTCATCATGACCAGGCTCACTCACCATTCATTGACACACTCATCATCACCAGACTAACTCATCTTTCACTGACACACTCATCATCACCAGGCTCACTCGCCATTCACTGACACACTCATCATCACCAGGCTTATTCACCATTCACTGACATACTCATCATCACCAGGCTCACTCGCCATTCACTGACACATTCATCATCACCAGGCTCACTCGCCATTCACTGACACACTCATGCGTAATTTAGTGTTCCCATTTGGCCAAACCTCCATCTCTTTGGACTGTGGGAGGAAATCAATACAAACATGAAGGGAACAACCGCTCCCCACAGAGAAACTCCAAGTGGGATGCGAAGCCACAGCATTATTGCACTCACTGCACTAACATGCAAACCTATTGGCTGAATGACAAAGCTGGCTTCACAATGCGCTTAAACACACTTAGTGCATTTTTACAAGCCTGGGAGAGGAAGGCCCAGCTGGAGGAAAAGAAGAAGAGAGCGGACTTTAATGTTGGAGGGAGGGGGACAGTATTGGTGCAGGGGAGACTGACTGTTAAACCCGTAACCCCCTGCCAGTCAGATCGAGCACCGTGTGGAGACCCAGCTCCACTGTGGAGTGCTGCTGTCGACACACAGCCCGAACTCCAACTTCAAAAACTTCCTGTGAGACTGTGAACCAACACAACTCCCCACGCTTGCCCCCAACTGTCTGATCAACCTCCCCCCACCTCCCATACAGACTCCACTCATAAAAACCCAGAGAGAAGCCCAGAGTGTTACACCCCCTGATGGTTCAGATGACTAAGGCCCAACATTAGCACAACAGATAGGTCCATGAGGCATACAGACACACAATACCACAGTTAATGGGGTTTCAAAAGTAAATCTTTTTATTTCACAAAGGCAACACAGGGGAACAAAAGGGTAAGTAAACTGGCGGCACCAACCAACATAGAATACCAAAATAAACCCCCCCTTTTTTTTTTTTTTTTTTTTTACAGGTGCTGCACACCACTACAATAATGAAAATACCATAAAAAAACTACGTGAATGTAAAGAAATGTATACCCCAGTGTGTCTAAACTGACCTTAAGTCCCCTATGTGGCCAAAAAACAAACAATCAAAAGATAACAGAAATAGAAATAGGCTGGTCAAAACATAAGAAGTCAACACATAATGGCTTCCAGACTAAACTAAGCCAAATCAAATCAAAAGAAACCCCAACAAGCAGCTCAGCACCTGGCCCTGCCACAGCTCGGGAGAGAGAGAGCGAACTGAACAAAAGGGAGACTATTTAAAAGGGGAGGAGTAAGTTGATTCTTAATGGTTGATCTGGCGCAGGTGATCATGATGAACAGGTAACCAAGCAGCTGCACCTGAGAGAAATGGAGAATAGTGAACAGAAGAGGGAGACAAAGCAAAACCACAACACAGAAGACATAGTATCCAACAAAATATGGAGGACTGCATATAAACAGACATAAATAAACATGAGGGATGTGACACAGAGTCTCTCTCAGTAATACACAAACATGCACACACACACAGTAACCCAGAGACAGGAGCCCAGAGTCCCTTGCAGTAATACGCACACATGCACACACACACGCAGTCACACTGAAACTTTCAAACTCGTGTGCACTCACAATTGTACCCCTGCACTGCACCCTCTCACACGCGTCATCAAACGCCTCAGGTCTCTCTGTCAGATACACACACACACACACACACACACACACACACACACAAACGTTGGGTTTTCATGTCTTGTGGGGACATTCCATCGACTTGCATTCATTCCCTTACCCCTTTCCCTGACCTTAACCCTCAACACTACACACCTAACCCTAACCCTAACCTTAACCTTAACCCAACCCTGACCTTAACCCCTAACCCTAAAATAGCTCAATTACCTCATGGGGACCTGAAAAAGTCCCCATCAGGATGAAGAAATCTGGTACTGCATTACTTATGGGGATATTTTGTCCCCACAAGAGTAGGTAAACAAGGACCACACATCACACGCACACGCACACACACACACACACACACACAAACACACACACACACACAAGCACAAGCCTACATGCACACAGTGATGTGACATAAACAATGTGAATAATTTGACACATGGATTCAACAAACCATAAAAGATGCTGCCACAGCCCACAACTTCAGATTCAAAAAGCTTTATTGAGTGATTTGTCACACTCAGTTCAGATGAATGCACGAAAGATGCGAATTGCTGTGGCAAATTGTGGGTTTTGAGGGTAATTTACTATTAGAAGGCATAAAAAGGGGTAAAGGTAAGACAAGAGTCTTTTAATAAAACACCAAAGCAAATGGAAAGAGGTAAAGGTAAGACAAGAGTCTTAATAAAACACCAAAGTAAAACAACAACAAAAAGGCCCAGGCTACTCCATAAGTGTGGAAGTATTCTAAAAATATTTCCTCACGTGCTTTTTTAAAATTTGAGACAACCCAGTCAGGTCCACCTCTCGTCCAGCAGGTGGTGCTGTTTCTGTCTACAGGAAACTGTGAAAATGCACAGAAATAACATACGTAAGGGGGATTTTAGATCTCGGGACCTCTCCTACAACTCCAATATTAAGACGATGATATTAGAGGATTAGAATAACAAATGACATATTCAGAAGACAGACGGAATTCGTCTCTGCCAATCCTCTCAACAGGATGTCCGTTTATCACAGATGTATGAGATAAGCACCTCCACAACACTGCATTCTGTAAAAACCGTAGAACAGAGCTAATCCGAGGGCATCAACACCTCCGCGACGGACAGGAGAACACACATCTGAGTGTTTGTATTTTTGCATTTGAGGGTGTGTTGTGTATTTGAAGTACACTTATGAATGTATACGCAAATATACACACCTGCTGGTGGTAGAATGTGCAATGAACTGTGGCGATTGGAGCTGTTAGAATGAACAGTAGACAGTGGAGAATGGAGCTGTTAGAATGAACAGTGGACAGTGGTGAATAGAGTAGTTTAAATGAGCAATGGAGAGTGGGGAATAAAGCTGTTCGAATGCGCAGGCGATAGTATAGAATCGAGTTGTTAGAATAAGCATGAAACCAGGGAAAATGGAGCTATAAGAGTGGGTAGTGAATAATGGAGAATGGAGATTTTAGAATGAGCATGAAACAGTGTAGAATGGAGCTGATAGAACGAGCAGTGGAGAATGGAGCTGTTCAGTGTTCTCACCAGCGTACTGTCTTGGCCCCCTACGCTGTCTTTCAAGCTGCGTGCTTGCAAAGTTTGACACATTTTCCAGTAAAATATGCGCAAATTTTCCTAAACAACTCGTTTCTCCAGTCGTCTTCGCTGTCTGTTTTGACAGAAACAACCATGTGCACATCATGATATGAGATTGTTTAGGAAAGAATGGGGGGTTGCTTGATACTCATGTTTTCTGCCGTGGGTGAATGCAGCTTTCCAAACCTTTTTTGTAGCAGGATCACATAAATAATACCAGGATAACTGTGTTTTTTTTTCCATTGGTTGTTGCCCTAAATCTTACCCAGATACGATAGTGCTATTATCTTATTGGCTATTGTGTAGCCCCTTTCCTTTTTTTTTGATTGGCTGGCAGGTGGCAAGCTGCCACTGAGGGCTCCAGGGGAGATTTGTTTGATTCCTGCTGGTTTCCACAGTTATAGCGGAGCTGCTGCGCATATTGGCCTACTGCTGGAAATTGTCTTAGTTTTAATCTTTTTTTTACGTGAGAAATACTGTGTGTGGCGTAAGTGCGTCACATCCGACTGAAATGAGCGACAATCACGCTCATTGCGTGAGACGTGAGAGCCCTGCATTAGCATAAACCCTGAGTTCACATGAGAACCAAAGCCATTGACAATTTACCTTTAGCTACAGTGGTCCCAGGTATACTTTCAAGAGAATTTACATGCAAGATTTGTATTCTAGGTGAGTACACATATCCTTAAATTGGGCCATCTAGACTGTAAAATAGGCCTCAAAAAACCATGAATTGCCAGAGCTTCCGGGGAGCTTTGCCCCCCCGAGCGCCCCACCAGGGCTCTGCAACCGGACCCCCTTGGAGGCCTCCGCGGCCCCCAAACCCCCATCCGGTTGGGATGATGTCCCACCCCACTACGCTCTCAAAAATTTCGGGTGAGAAATCTGCTCGGGTGAGAAATCGGCGATTGGAGCTGTTAGAATGAGCAGTGGACAGTGGAGAATGGAGCTGTTAGAATGAACAGTAGACAGTGGAGAATGGAGCTGTTAGAATGAACAGTAGACAGCGGAGAATGGAGCTGTTAGAATGAATAGTAGACAGTGGAGAATGGAGCTGTTAGAATGAACAGTAGACAGTGGAGAATGTAGCTGTTAGAATGAACAGCAGACAGTGGAGAATGGAGCTGTTAGAATGGACAGTAGACAGTGGAGAATGTAGCTGTTAGAATGAACAGTAGACAGTGGAGAATGTAGCTGTTAGAATGGACAGTAGACAGTGGAGAATGGAGCTGTTAGAATGAACAGCGGACAGTGGAGAATGGAGCTGTTAGAATGGACAGTAGACAGTGGAGAATGTAGCTGTTAGAATGAACAGTAGACAGTGGAGAATGTAGCTGTTAGAATGGACAGTAGACAGTGGAGAATGTAGCTGTTAGAATGGACAGTAGACAGTGGAGAATGGAGCTGTTAGAATGAACAGCGGACAGTGGAGAATGGAGCTGTTAGAATGGACAGTAGACAGTGGAGAATGTAGCTGTTAGAATGAACAGTAGACAGTGGAGAATGTAGCTGTTAGAATGGACAGTAGACAGTAGAGAATGGAGCTGTTAGAATGAACAGTAGACAGTGGAGGATGGAGCTGTTAGAATGAACAGTAGGACCGCGGAGATTGGAGCTGTTAGAATGGACAGTAGACAGTGGCGAATGGAGCTGTTAGAATGGACAGTAGATAGTGGAGAATGGAGCTGTTAGAATGAACAGTAGACAGTGGAGAATGTAGCTGTTAGAATGGACAGTAGACAGTAGAGAATGGAGCTGTTAGAATGGACAGTAGACAGTGGCGAATGGAGCTGTTAGAATGGACAGTAGATAGTGGAGAATGGAGCTGTTAGAATGGACAGTAGACAGTGGAGAATGGAGCTGAAAGAATGAGCAGTGGACAGTGGAGAATGGAGCTGTTAGAATGGACAGTGGACAGTGGAGAATGGAGCTGTTAGAATGAGCAGTGGACAGTGGAGAATGGAGCTGTTAGAATGGACAGTGGACAGTGGAGAATGGAGCTTTTAGTTTAGCTGTGCACACACCTGCCTTCCTTGAGGCACCGCAAGATCACAGCTCAACTGGCAGCAACATTAACAACATTATGAATATGGTGTAAACTGTGTGCCTCTCTGATCTAATACTCACCATTAATGGCACAGAGACCGGCGATAGGCAGAGACCAGGCTACACAAGGACATTTACCCCACACCCAAACCATCACTCCAACCAATTACCTGTGCATACAGTCAAGCATGCTCATACACAGATGCACACACACTCACACACCACTCCTATTCAACACACACACACACATTCTGCTCCACCATTTACTGGCATTTCTTCTGTTTGAGCTTCCGCCCCAGCAGCTGGTCGTCTTCTCTGTCCCAGCAGTGATGTGCCTCTGCGGAGGGAGACAAAACTCCTCAAACGAGCTCAAACAGGAAACACCTCCCCACACTACTGACGTTACCTCCTTACCCATCTCCACAGAGGGTACTCACATGAGGAAAGTGCGTCGTACAGATACATACACACACATAGGCATATACACACAGACACACACACACACACACGCACACAGACATCCTTGTACTTATATCTTTGTGAGGACATTACATTGACTTCCATTCATTTCTCTGTGTCTCTATAGCCTTTCCCTAATCTTAACAGTAAGCAATGTATGCCTAAGCCAAACCTTTATCCTAACCTTAATCTATCCCCAACTCTAACCTTACCCCTAACCTTAACTAATAAGTCACAATTTGCCTTTGTAGTTGTGAGGACCGGCCAAAATGTCCTCACTTCCCAAAAATGTCCCCACTCTGTAGGAAAAAAAAAATGTTTATTTGGTTGTCACTTTGTAGCAAGTACAAGAACACACATACACACACACACACACACACACACACACACACACACACACGCATACATCCACACGCATACATCCACACACGCACACACACACACACACACACACACACACACACAAAGACAGATGGACATAAAAACCAGTTCCCCATTCCACACACTCTGACGGAAGCATCCAGAAATGTTTGCTTCTCACAGCAAAATGGCTTTTTCCAAGACTGTGTTTTTCTTTTTAAAATGCACTCTGGGTAATGCACAGCACCTCCACCAGTACAAAAGTATGGCACCTGTATTTTACATGACCAAGTTACAATGATTATTGAGTTAGTCCATATTTTTTCAAAACCATCTTTGCTCTCAGATCTCTCCAAGGCCCATGAGACATGCAGTGGATTTGAGGTGCGAGGAGCACTTCTGGCCCCCGCCGCGGCGGGGGAAGTGTAGAGGGGGTCAGAAGGAGCCGGGACAGGGTGAGGTCACGCACAGGATTAAGGAGAGCAGGTGCGGCAGAGTGACTCCTTCCCGACCCGTGGGGGATTCAAACCCCTCTCACTTCTCAGCTGCTTTACCGAGCCGCGGGACGACTTTTAGACACCTGATACAGCCCCCCTCACAACGCCCCCGACATCACTACACCAGCCTCACACCTCTCTGCGTCCCCATCCTGCGCCTGCAGAACTGGGGGCTGAAGGGGGTTTATGGGTCAGTATTTTTCACCCTCACAGTACGATGACTAATGTCACCAAAGAGCACTGAAATGTAAACCGCTAACACTCCTTTTCCAAAATCACACCCTGACCTCCCCATAACGTCTCCACCCCTCCATCTTCAGCCTCCCCAGGATGCCCGAACTCCACTGCAGACAAAGCCAAAGCGGCCGTTTTGATCTGGACACGTTTCAGAGATCTGTAATCTGAAAACACTTACGGACAGGACGCACAAAATAGGTCACGGCTGGAAGACGTAAACAGGCTTGACCCTCGGAGAGTAATTGTACAGTCATTACCGTGGAGAAGGAGGAGGGGCATCCTGCTGTTAATTCTGATGTTTCCTAAACGGAGAAAAGATTCTCTCCTGCCCTCGGGGACGGCGGTTACCACAATGGCAGGAAAGCACTGCTGATCCAGTAAAGATGAACAAATGCATGACTGCGTGCGCTAACCCTGGATCGGAGTCAGGGAATTCACTCAATCACAGTACAACAAACACATGTGGTGCATGGTCTCATTCATTACACTGTCCAATCTGCATAAACACACACACACAACCTGAATCACAAACAAAACAGTGATTTACAATTTACAACACAAACATATGCACGCACACACACACACACACACACACACACACACACACACAGGCACCTCACACACATACACACACACACCTGCACACGCACAGACACATTGTGTCAGATTTACAGTCAGCGGGATGGATATCTGGACAGTTGGACACAGACAAATATACATCCACTGAACCACTTTATTAGGTACACCTTTCTACTACTGGGTAGTACCCTCGCTGACCCGAAAACAGCCTGAATTATTTGTGGCACCAACTCAACAAAGAGCTGGAAAGACTCCACAGAGGTAGCAGTCATTGGGGTCACCAAAGCCATTGTTATATTTGAGGAACAGCTTGAGATGACGAGTGCTCTGTGACATTCAGCATTATCCTGTGGAAAATAGCCATTTAAAGGGTAGACCCTGGGATCAACATGGTCAGCAACGAGACTCAGGTAGGCTGTGGCCACAGGTTTTACGAATAACAAGAAAATATTCCCTACACCATTATACAACCACTCCTGCTCAGGGGTACACTTCCAAAAAGCTTAGTTGATAAATATGTCAGAAACGTACACACTTCTCCCCATATGGCGCTGGTTACAACTACATAATTTAATCACATAGTTTGCAACCATGCTTTCCGGAAGCGTACCCCTGAACCACTGCCACTATGCAGGACGGAGCCATAGATTAATGTTCTTGACGCCAAATTGCACTGCAAGTGTCTGCATGAGGCAGCAGAAATTGAGATTTGTCAGACCAGGCAACCTTTTCCTGATATTCTTCAGTCCCATTTGGGTGAGCTGTCGCATATTGTGGCATCTGTTTCGTGTTCTTAGCTGGCAGCCGTGGAACCAGGTTTTCTCCTGTTTTAACCTCTCCATTCTGAGTTTTGATATGCTATCAGAGGCTCTAATGCACAGCACTGTTAACACGCAGTGATTTTAGCTATTTTTGCCCTCTTTTCAGCTTGAACTAGTCCTGCTACTATCCTCTGTCCCATCTTATAAACAAGGTGATTTCGCCTGCAGAACTGGATGTTCTTTATTTTTTGTATCATTCCCTGAAAACTTCATAGACTGCTGTGAGTGAATATTCCAGGAGATCAGCAGTGTCTGCGATACTCAAAACACCCTGTCTGCCACCAATACTCATGCCACCCTGTCTGCCACCAATACTCATGCCACCCTGTCTGCCACCAATACTCATGCCACCCTGTCTGCCGCCAATACTCATGCCACCCTCTCTGCCACCAATGCTCATGCCACAGTCAAAGCCACTTACATCATATTTCTGCTTCATTCTGATGTTTGGTCTGAACTGAACCCCATGACCAGGCCAGCATGAATTTATATACTGAGTGGCTGGTATACGCCTGGCGAATCAGATATGTGTATTAAAGAGAGGTTTCCAGGTTTACACAACATGGTGGCCACTGAGTGAACAAAAGCATATGTACACACGTACGGACACACAAATATACTCTGACACACTCACTCACACACGCCTGAGAGTCAATCTCAGCAGGAAGGAGAAATCCACTGGCTTGTGTTCCATTTTCCGGCCATCTCTGAAGCCTCTAGTGTGCGTGTGTGTGTGTGTGTGCGCGCGCACATGGGCTTACAAACTCACAAGCACGGCCTTGAGAAACAACAAAAAAAGAAAGAACACAGAGGAAAGTTACTGGAGAAAGATAGTGAATGTCTTCTTGTCTTCTTCAGGCAAAGCAAAAGCATGTCCATCAGATGAAGAGGTGCCTGTTTAAATTCTATCATGGCAGTGTTGGGTCCATCTGTCCATCAAACACAGGCAGGGGTGGGGAGTCTTTATCTCCTCCAATCAGGGCCATTTCCCACCATATGTGTTTTATACACCCCCCAGCTGCACCAGACCAAATCCTTCTCCACATGCATATTCTCACTTTACTGTAAAAATGTAAAAATAAATAAATAAATAATAAAAAAGGCATTGGGTTGAATCGTCTCTCCTGTTCCACTCAATCTATCACCACTCAATTTAACTGCCTCTTTGGGGAGGGGCAGTTCAGTCTGGAAGCTTGACCTCTCTCCACATTCTCATACGGTGGTACCACACAGGGGGGGTAATTAGGGTTGCTGATAATTCTTATCCCAAGAGAGATGTGGAGGAATCGCAAAGCCACTTACGCTAAGCCTGAAATCTGGCAAATGCTTTCGACATATGGCCTAAACAGCTATGAAAACGTACCATCGTTCCTGGCCCTTTCTATACTCAGGGGGAAAAAAGCACCAGTTTAGTGCCGACATTAACAGCTAACCCTTCCCATCCCCACGTCTCCTTGTATATCTAATTTCTGCTTATTGAAGAGACGGTGACTGTAACTCACTGCAATTTATCAAACACAGGCATGGCTTTGCAAGGTAAAAGTACAAACACACCCCAATATTCACCCTTTGAAGGCTGACAACCACAAATAATACCTAGAATGCACAGGGGGGGGCAAGGAGAGGGTGAAAGTGATAGCCATTAAACACAACAGCCTGACACTTAAAAAGAAGAGAAAAGAACCAACCCAATGCCATTAAAGAGCAGACCAGAGACACGATTGGTATCAGCTTTCACACCCTTCGAGAGATTCAGAAAACTATTTCACGATTAATTGGCCTCTAGGGCAGCTCTACAGCCTTTGGAATACTGTGTTTCTTCACAACAGCAATCAGGCTATGCACAAGGGAGGCGTGGAGTGGTGAAGCCACTCTAAAAACTGTTGCCCGTTAGTGCACGGCTGGGCAGCTGTCCTTTCCATTCCAAAGAACTGAATACGCCGGCTTTCAGAGATTAGCGTAAGGCTCCATAAAAATACATTCGTTTATCATCCTTTTAATCTGAAAAACCTGATGCGGGCTGGCGGATTTTTATTTTTTAGTAAATATTTTCTTGTTTTTATAAGCCTTTAGACCAGTTTATTTTCAGGTACTCAACTGAGAACAACACAAGAACATAACTTTTTCCAGTAATCGACTTAAGTATCCATCTACGGGTATGTTTTCGCTACAACGATTCTACAGTAAAAAAAAAAAAAAATGTAGTCGGGCAGATGTATCTCATGGGGTGTGTGTGTGTATATATATATATATATATATATATATATAGAGGAACTTTTATGAGTAAACCCGAGATATCAAATTTATGAAACGGGAGTGGTAATTTTCATTTAAATGAATTAAATGAAAATTACCAGTCGAGTTTCATAAATTTGATATCTCGGGCTCACTCATAAGAGATCCTATTTATCCCATAAATGTCAGCATCATATTATTTGGAAAATTAAAGAAAAGTGTCAGCCTCTAGTTGAAGATCCATT
Source organism: Gymnothorax javanicus (assembly GCA_029692085.1). NCBI lineage: Eukaryota > Metazoa > Chordata > Actinopteri > Anguilliformes > Muraenidae > Gymnothorax > Gymnothorax javanicus. The sequence goes on along the minus strand of CM056194.1, from coordinate 100,932,880 downwards.
CAAGTCTTCCTGACCTCCAACCATACGCCCGAATAGATCGTTTGTTTGTTCCTACCCTGTAATACCATCCAGAGGAGAGTAGCCTAAATTATCGCAGCATGAGTAGAGTTATGGTTAGATTTAGAGTTAGGGTTAAGGTTAAGATTAGGTTAGGGATTTAGTGACGGCGACGTTGACGTTATTTACATGATTGCAAGAGGTTGTTTAACTCTTTAATGTAACATTATGTCGTAATAAGCAGCTTGTACAAACAGACTTAGTTTGGGGGCGTATTTTGGCGAAGGACAGGCTCATTCAAGTCAACAGGATGAATGATTAGCTAGCTAGCATGCTAACGCTTTTTACCATTAAATAAATAAATTCAAGTTTCTTCAAAAACAGAAACTCATTTAATTTATTACTTTAATGGCAAAAAGCACTAGCATGCTAGCTAGTGAATCATTCATCCCACTTACTCGTATAAACCGCAAACTACAAACTAATGCTAGCAATGGTTACCGGAAACGAGCAGGAGGATAGGTAACACTACAGTGTTTACCAATGAACGGAATCTGACCAATCGTGACGAGAGAAGGTTGTATTGTGTAACACCAAACCTGTACCTCATGGGTTGTATCACACCAATTTTTAATCCTTTATGGGATATATATATATATATATATATATATATATATATATATATATATGAAGACTACCATGGAAAAATGACCAGTCACATTTTCACATTGTGGAGAAATGATGAATTAAAAATTCAAAATGACCTTAGAAACAAAGCACTGAAAAAATATGCAAAAAATATGAAATATGTAAAATATTATAATAATATATAATATTATTATAATATTTTTATAAATATTATAATAATATATAATATATACAACATACATAAATGCAAAATTTGGACTCCGATCATTTTTTCTTTGTGGTCTTCATATACTATATATACAGTACTGTGCTAAAGTCTTAGGCACCCTACATTTTTAAAAAATTTAGACCTGGCTTTAGACATTTACTTTTTGTTTTCCACTTTGAGATTGCTGAAGATAAAAAAGAAATTTCACTTGCTAATTTAAATAATATTTTAATTAATAATTGTCAGTATTTCATTAAAAACAGTTGATACATATAATATAGCACTGACAGAGCCATGATTTACATCATCATAGCTGTCTATAATTACTTGGAGGGACAGACGCAAGTTAGATTGTCAGTCTGCAGAAGAACTGTGGCAAATTTTCAACTCTGCTTGGAACAAGCAAAGAGCCTATCATCTTATCAAACTGTAGTAAAAGACAGTGTCTCTAATTTTTGGGCAAGGCGTAGTCACTCCAAATACTGGTTAAATTGCCTTTTAGTTTACAGCTCAATATAGTACATTACTTTGCAATTAGAACCTTTTAAATTTCATTATTTTTGCAAACATATTTGCCCTTTGAAATTGCTTTAAATATGCCTAAAACTTTTGCACAGTACTGTATAGTGCTGTGAAAAAGTATTTGCCTCCTTCCTGATATCTTTTTTTTTTTTTGCGTATTTGTCACACTTAAATGTTTCAGATCATCAAACAAATTTTAATATTAGACAAAGATAGCTCGGGTAAATCCAAAACACAGCTTTTAAATGATGATTTCATTTATTGAGGGAAAAAGCTATCCAAACCTACCTGGCCCAATAAAAGTAGGCCTGATTACTGCCAGACCTGTTGAATCACTTAAATAGAACCTGTCTGACAAAGTGAAGTTGGCTAAAAGATCTCAAAAAGCAATACATCATGCTGCGATCTAAAAAAATTCAAGAACAGATGAGGAACAAATTCATTGTCATCCATCAGTCTGGAAAGGGTTACAAAGCCATTTCTAAGGCTTTGGGACTCCGGCGAATCACGGTGAGAGCCATTTTCCACAAATGGAGAAAACTTGGAACAGTGGTGAACCTTCCCAGGAGTGGGCGGCCTCCCAAAATTACTCCAAGAGCAGCGTAGACGACTCATCCGGGAGGTCACAAAAGAACCCAGAATAACATCTGAAGAACTGCAGGCCTCACTTGCCTCAGTTAAAGTCAGTCTTCATGATTCAACAATAAGAATGAGACTGGGCAAAAATGGCATCCATGGGAGAGTTCCAAGGCAAAAACCACTGCTGACCAAAAGAATACAAAGGCTTGTCTCATATTTGCCAAAAAACATCTTGATGATCCCCAAGACTTCTGGGAAAATATTCTGTGGACTAACAAGACAAAAGTTGACCTTTTTGGACGGTGTGTGTCCCGTTACATCTGGTGTAAAACTAACACAGCATTTCATAAAAAGAACATCATACCAAAAGTCAAATATGATGGTGGTAGTGTGATGGTTTGGGGCTGCTTTGCTGCTTCAGGACCTGGATGACTTGTCATAATTGATGGAACCATGAATTCTGCTCTCTACAAGAAACTCCCGAAGGAGAATGTCCGACCATCAGTTTGTGACCTCAAGCTCAAGCGCGCTTGGGTTATGCAGCAGGACAATGATCCAAAACACACCAGCAAGTCCACCTCTGAATGGATTAAAAAAAAAAAAAAACAAAATAAAGGTTTTGGAGTGGCCTAGTCAGAGTCCGGACTTAAATCCGATTGAGATGCTCTGGCATGACCTTAAACAGGCTGTACATACTTGAAAACTCTCAAATGTGGCTGAATTAAAACAATTCTGCAAAGAAGAGTGGGCAAAAAATTCCTCCACAGCGATGTGAAAGACTCATTGCCAGTTATCACAACGCTTGATTGCAGTTGTTGTCGCCGAGGGTGGCACAACCAGTCATTAGGTTCAGGGGGCAATTACTTTTTCACATAGGGCAAGGTAGGTTTTGATAGCTTTTTCCCCTCAATAAATGAAATTATCATTTAAAAACTGCACTTTGTCTTTACTCAGGTTATCTTTGTCTACTAGTAAAATTTGTTTGATGATAAGTGTGACAAATATGCAAAAAAAAAAAAAAAAAAAAATTGAAATCAGGAAGGGGGCAATTACTTTTTCACAGCACTGTACGTCTAAATGCAAGATGAAAATGCGTGGTAAGATTTATCTTTTTTGCAGAGCATATTAGCGATCTCAGAGAGGTGAAAACGACCTACAAAACCAACTGCTATTTTGTCTCAGTGAAGTTAAAAGCCTCATGCAGACATGCGTCGTGGGCACTTGATTCGGCCTTAATGCATCGAAGCCCCTTTATGTTCACGGAGAAAAAGCACAACGTTACTCGGCAGCAACGAAGTCAATGTAAACAACCAGTATCCCTAGCCCCTCCTCATCCCTTACACTAGTCAGGTGAAGGAAGCCTTTCCTGTGAGATACAGTAACATAGGCCAGAGCTGCCATCCTTACCGGAGACAAAATTCATGCTCCGACCACTGCTGGTCGGTATGACCGGAGATCGAACCCGTGCTGTAGTAGTCACTACTGCACCGCAATTGCGGCGCCTAAACCGAGTGAGCTAACCCGGCAGCTCTGAAAACATATTCTATACGGTTTCTTTCATAAACACCTATGCGAAAACCTTTGCTTTAACAAGGGCATGTAATTCTGCTTCACTGAATGCAGCCAATGCTCAGGAAAAAACAGAAAGCAGATTCGCCAATGGCGTTGCATAAAACACGTCTAAATGTCCTACTCAGTGTCGCACAGAAAGCAATATCATAACCGTCTTCACAGGATGTTGGAACCCTGACATCCCCTCCAAATAGATTTGAAAACCGCCATCAGTGAACCATCGGGGCGGTACGATTACGCCCTCTAGTGGTACATTGGGTAACAGCGTGTCCACAGAAGTTCTCTAACACTGGAAGGCGAACTACCACACGTGGCCAAGGCCTCATGCCAAATGCTCTCTCTCTCTCTCTCTCTCTCTGACATTTACTCTTAAATATTAAATGTTTACCCTCCATTTGTGATGATGAACTCTACACTAAGTATGCATGCTTCAGCGACTGCTAATCAGACACAGCATTGATGACAGGACATACCATTTGAGTGATATCAAATTTATTCACTGTCAAAGATTTGTTTTCTTAAGCATTAGACAGAACAGCTTCTGGATTAAAAACAAACAAAAAAGATCCTTCCTCCCATCTCCCAACACTGGAGATCCGAAAGCTTGGGGAGTGGTTACTGACATTCACACAGAAAATATTTCAAGGCCTCATATGACAATTCAACACCAGAGATGCATGTGAGCTGGATGTGCGATGACACGTTACCACCATTTTCTGCCAGGTCACTCACCAGGAGAGAGGACCTGTACTTTGGGGTGAGGTGACTTCGCAATGCTCCTGCGACAGCAGGGCCGCGTGCTCTGAGCACTTTTAACATGAAAACAATATTTCTCAGCCACATTCAACACATGAATAACAGAGCGAGGGTTCAGGACCTGGGTCTGAGCAGCAGGTGAAGGAAAGCAGTTGGGTCATTCCATATAAGGACATGTCCTGTTTTCCTATCATTTCAGCCCACTTTCGGTTTCTCATCTGTATACATGTTTATATGTTGGAATATTATCTATTCATGGTTAAAAAATAATTTCCCCTGCATAACAGCGCAACTGGGCTTGTATAAGTGAAAATGTTTGTGTGTATGTGAGTCTGTCCTCAGTTTTCTTGTGAGCTTGATAACTCAAAAACCATTAATCCTTTAACCATGATTTTTGACAGAAGTAGATTATCATTGTGCTCTCAGACCTAATGCTTGGTGTCAGAGTAAAATGTAATGCTTGGTGTCAGAGTGAAAGGTTATTCTTGGTGTTGGATGGCTCCAGCTCCTGAACAACACTGTGTAGTGCTGGTTTGTCTTTTAAAAAAAAAAGTTTTTGGTCGGCCTATGATTTAGCTTTTTTGTGATTAAAGTCACAAACTGAAGAGAAAATGATGAAAATGACCCAAAAAATAAAGTTTTAGTAGAATAGAACAGTAATAGATTTGTATGAAGATAAATATATAATTTCTTATTCAAATAATCGTCAGATATAATAATAAAGACATCAAAGAATGGTATATATTATACATTTTTTATCCCAACAAGCCAATATTTCATTTTAATGAGTATGAAAAATTCTTAGGTCACCATTACTACTGTGAACATTTTGTGTATCAATAAAACTATCAAGATTTCTTACTCCTCTATTCTAGCCCCAATACATTAACTTGCCCTCCTCCAGGATTCTAATCTTTGATATATGTTGTACAGACTTATCATATCTAAAATAATATTACAAGCAACAGAATCCTATAAGAGGTCAAGGTTGATGTTTTTAACTTTGAAAGTGCATGATGAAGTGACTTCTAATAGTAATGTAGGTTGCTGGTAACTGTATCTAGGTCAGAAGTCATGTAATAAAATGTGATACTTCTGCATATTTTTCATTGTTTATGTGTAGATATTGCCATATGAATTTTGGATACGTGATCGCAATAATAGGTAAGAAAACTGGATAATTCTAAGGAGGTTTTTTGGGGACTTTCAACTGACATGAGATCTGCTAAAAACGGGTGTCTTTCACAGTCTCTCATTCTTTATCAACACTTTGTAAGAGACAAAAAAAGTCAAAATATGATCTTTCAACATGTATTGCTCATTCTAACTCAAAATTGGAAGAACTTTGTGCAAGTTTACCAAAGTGGGCTGGAATGATAGGAAAACAGGACATGTCCTTTCAGCAAGTGGCTCCCGCAGTACCCCTCCAAATTCAGCTGAAAGTTTCAGCACAGTAACTATGACATATTTAATGAACCCATGCCAAATTTTTCTTGGATCACGCAAAACAATTTCGGGTTACTGACTTATGAAGTACACGGGTGCAAGTCGAAATTTGGGGGCTTCATTTTTCCGGCATTTTTGAGTCTTCATAACTTTGTATGTGATGTAAGTAGATGAATGAAAATTTCAGGGTTGAAAGCCTCATATAAGCTCTGCTGAAAACATCAATTATAATACTACCACGTGTATTTGTGGCCCCACAGCATGAAGTCAAACTTTGAAAATTTGTGATTGCAATTTTCTTGGCAGCCAACATCAAGCATCTATATTTTTGGAAATATGTAAGTTTGAAAACAGAGCTATGATCAAATTAATGCCTAGGATACAGAAAAATGAAAGAAGCATGATTTGCCTGCATTAAGGATTTATTTTGTAATTGCAGGAAGATCTGCAAACTTGAAAAAACTAATTTTGGGCAAGTTTGGAGAACACATAATGCCATGTGGGATAGCTTATTGGTCAATGAAAGCTAGGCCATTTGAAAGAACTCATCTTTATCAACATTCTGATACTACAATAAACTTTTCGCCATGAATCCTTCTGTGTCACAAAAACTTTACAAAATTAGCTGATTATCATTCTGTCCATGGTGTTTCCAACATTCAACTCACTTTGGGCATGATTCTGATGATGTCAGCATGAGCTTGGAGGAAAAAACTCTATCATCATATTTGCCATGTTCAAACCTGACTGAATGGATTTGCACTTTGCAATTATGGCAATTTTGGAAAGTTTTTGTGACACAGAAGGATTCATGGCTAGAAGTTTACTTTATTATCAAAATGTAGATGAAAATGAGTTCTTTCAAATGACTTAGCTTTCAATGACCAATGAACTATCCCACATGGCATTATGTGCGATCAAAGATTGACCAAAATTAGGTTTTTCAAGTTTTCAGAATTTCCTGTAATCATAAAACAAATCCTACTGCACGCAAATCATGCTTATTTTTATTGTTCTGTATCCTAGCCATAAATCTGATCACAGCTCAGTTATCAAACTTACATATTTCCAAAGATACAAATGTCTGAAGTTGGCTGCCAAGAAAATTGCAATCACAAATTTTCAAAGTTTGACTTTATGTCGTGAGACCACAAATACACATGGCAGCATTATAATTAATGTTTCCAACAGAGCTGATATGTGGCTTTCAACCCTGAAATTTTCATTCATCTACCTACATCACGTACAAAGTTATGAGGACACAAAAATGGCAGAAAAAATGAAGCTCCCAAATTTTGACTTGCATCCGTGTACTTCAAAAGTCACTAACTTGAAAATTTTTTGCATGATCCAAGAAAAATTTGGCATGGGTTCATTAAATATGTTGTAGTTACTGTGCTAAAAATTTCAGCTGATTTGGAAGACGTCATGCAGGAACTTTTCTAAGAATTTGTTGATTTAATATGGAATGACCCAGTTAGCATGCAGGAGTGGCCTGTGAAGCAATGTGCAACAGTGGTTAGTAAAGAGAGAGTTTCCCGACCTTGGGGCACAGCAGTCAGGAATTGGGATTTGTTTTGTTCCACCTTAATTACACCACACACAACTGATGAAGCCCATCATTAAGTGCATCACATGTGCGGACGGTGAAAAACTACTAATACCTGATCATGCCGTGTGTGCCCCGAGAGGGCTGGGAACCACTTCCTTAGGGAAGCAGTGTAGAGCAGTGGTTGGTATGGAGAGGCCTTTAAGGAAGCAGTGTAGAGCAGTGCTTAGTATGGAGAGGCCTTTAAGGAAGCAGTGGAGAACAGTGGTTGGTATGGAGAGGCCTTTAAGGAAGCAGTGTAGAGCAGTGGTTGGTATGGAGAGGCCTTTAAGGAAGCAGTGTAGAGCAGTGGTGGGTATGGAGAGGCCTTTAAGGAAGCAGTGTAGAGCAGTGGTTGATATGGAGAGACCTTTAAGGAAGCAGTATGGAGCAGTGCTTAGTATGGAGAGGTCTTTTAGGAAGCAGTGTAGAGCAGTGGTGGGTATGGAGAGGTCTTTAGGGAAGCAGTGTAGAGCAGTGGTTAGTATGAAGAAGCCTTCAAGGAAGCAGTGTAGAGCAGTGGTTGGTATGGAGAGGCCTTTTAGGAAGCAGTGTAGAGCAGTGGTTGGTATGGAGAGGTCTTTAGGGAAGCAGTGTAGAGCAGTGGTTAGTATGAAGAAGCCTTCAAGGAAGCAGTGTAGAGCAGTGGTTGGTATGGAGAGGCCTTTAGGGAAGCAGTGTAGAGCAGTGGTTGGTATGGAGAGGCCTTTAAGGAAGCAGTGTAGAGCAGTGGTTGGTATGGAGAGACCTTTAAGGAAGCAGTGTAGAGCAGTGGTTGGTATGGAGAGGCCTTTAAGGAAGCAGTGTAGAGCAGTGGTGGGTATGGAGAGGTCTTTAGGGAAGCAGTGTAGAGCAGTGGTTGGTATGGAGAGACCTTTAAGGAAGCAGTGTAGAGCAGTGGTTGGTATGGAGAGGCCTTTTAGGAAGCAGTGTAGAGCAGTGCTTAGTATGGAAAAGTCTTTAAGGAAGCATTTTAGAGTAGTGGTGAGTATGGGGAGGTATTTGAGAAAGCAGTGTAGAGCAGTGATAGGTATGGAGAGGCCTTTAAGGAAGCAGTGTAGAGCAGTGATAGGTATGGAGAGGCCTTTAAGGAAGCAATGTAGAGCAGTGATAGGTATGGAGAGGCCTTTTAGGAAGCAGTGTAGAACAGTGGTTGGTATGGGGAGTTTTTTATGGAAGCAGTGCAGAACAGTGGTTGGTATGGAGAGGCCTTTAAGGAAGCAGTGTAGAGCAGTGGTTGGAATGGAGAGGTCTTAAAGGAAGCTGTGTAGAGCAGTGTTTTCAGTAGTACAATGGTAGCAGAGAGGAGCAGTTGTTCCAGTTGAGTTGTGGTCAAGAATGCAAAGTCGAGCAGTGTTTTGAATGAATGTTTTTTGGGAAGCAGTATCGAAGCAGTTACTGTAGAGTAGTTCGACATGAAGCAGTACAGAGACACATTTACACTAAAGTAGAGCAAAGGTCAGGTCAACAGACCCCTGGATTTGAGGTTTGGTTGTTTTAATCCTTTACGGGACAGGAGGCAGCCCTCACTAAGCCAATAATGGTTACGGGAGGTTCCATGAGACTTTACAGAAGCACCAATTAGAATAGGACATACTGGAACATGCAAGAATGGCAAGCCAATCATGACAAACATGTGCTTGGCAAGGGTTTAAGAAACTTGGTCACTGTAGTTTCCCTCTCAGCAGAGAACAGTAAATCAGCCAGGCTACAGCATTCAACAGTATATATGCCCTGTGCAAAGGACTGGAATAAAAAAGGAATAAAAACTTTGAAATGGTGAAATCCCTCCAAGTAAGAAACTAATAAAAACAGCTTGTACATTCTCCCAAAAAACAAAAGAATCTTTAAATTTTACAAAAGATTTAATTTATAAATCTATAGTGTCATAAGTCTGTTATCTTCATGATATATAAAAGAGCGTCAATCTTTACAGGATTTCAAAAAATATTTTGTACATAAAAGCAGAAATGATCAAAGTCTTAGATGCCGGCTGGCTACTTCACATACGGATTTATCTTCCTTCTTCTGAGTAAGTCTGCTCATGTTCCTATAAGCAGTGCCTCCCACAGCAATGTCCGTCGTTCCCCGAACTCCGATTGCAGAGACAGATCGATTCAGAAACACAGTCCAGGAAAGGAGTGTGCCTACTTTACATATTTATATTTCCTATTCACTTTCTACTGTTAAACATCACTTCCTGCTCCATCCTGTGAATGTCACATAGGGTAAGTGTAAAATCAGGTAGAACTACATTTCCTACAATTCAATGCACTAATCAAATGCATTGTTGTATCCACCTTTTTCACAACTTCATGACGTTACCCATAAATCATTAGCGGCTGCCGGTTATTCTCTTCCGGTTGATGTGTTTTTGTTACGGTTGCATAGCTGTAAAAGCCAGCTTTTAGCTAATACAAATGGAAACAGAACGGAGATGGATACACAGTACGGATGTTTTAAAAAGTAATGAGGACAATTCCGTTACAGTGCCTCACCCGTCACTTCTCACGGAGTGGGTAGATGACATGAAACAACGGCCCGATGTTAGCTACATCCACAAAGTTAATTATTAACCTCCGCCAAACGAAGTTGGCAGGAGGTATATGTGATTGGTGCAGTTTGTGTTTGTTTGTTTGTTTGTGAACAAGACAACTCAAAAAGCAATGAACGAATATTTCTGAAATTTTGTGGGTAGGTCGCTATTACATCAGGGATTGATTTTGATGGCGATCGGTCAAACAATACACCCACCACAGCAACCATCACAAAATCCTATGTTGCAGACATACAGATCTTACAAGAGTGGGCGTGTCAAAAGAAAGTTATTAAACGAGTTTAGTGAGCGACAAACCTAAAATTTATTCCACGACTCATTACTTTCTCATTCTGTTTATCACATAACTGAATTGCGTAATTTCATGGAAAGCAAATGTAATTTCCCTTAGCGCCCAACGTATGCCAGCACTGCGCTAACTACATCGCACTGCTTACGTACTCAGTCTCAGTGACAGACATTCGTGGCTGAACGAGCAACGCTCAGTAAATTCAGTCAACTGAGTAGCTAACTTATGTTAACTTGCTGGGTACCAAACTAATGTTACATAATGGTTTTGAAAAAGTATTGCGTGCATGCTACCTAGCTAAGTAACGTGAACTTAGTTATGTCAGTGGCACTTAACTAGCCTCCTGCAGCACTTAGTCATACCAATTTAACAAACGTTACACTCGGTATTCAGTTTGGCTTGGTAGTAGAAACAGTAGAAGTAATGCGTTTCTTTTTTTTTCCGCTCTCAGCCAATGCGATTTTCGCAAAAATGAAATATAGGGTCATATCAAAAATATGTCATGACCTGGGCTATGAGAAAAGTACTTCAATTATGTGATAAACCTTAAATTTCTTAATAGCCATGTTCACTCAGCAAGATTACAACTGTGCTCACTTAGTGGAGGTTTGCACTCAAGGAGTGCCTCTAGTTACCTTGTGTACCTTGTGTCAGTCAAGCTGAACATACAGCGTGGGGTAATGCTGAGGGTAAGTGGAGTCGTGGAGACAGTCGACTGCTCATGAATTGCCGGATTAGGGAAATCATGTAGTCATGCAGCAGCTATTCTGTGGAAGGCAGCGTTATTCACTAAACCAAAGCTCCCTTCAGTTATCCAAACATCAGAACAATTAAATATATTTACAAAGGCGTTATTGTGCTTTTATTGCCGAAGGTATATATGCTTATGTTCAGCGGTGAGTGGTTAAATGATGAACATCCTATTGATGTCATTATTTTTGATGTTTTTGTTGTTTGGGCTAGCTGGCTGTTTGTCGCTGTCATTGGCATCAAGGCTACCGGAGACAGAAAGCCGGACAGCGGAAGTAGGCATTCTGTCATGGCAGCACCTATGGGCTTCAGGTGAAATTTGTGGATACAAGAACCTCCTGAAACAAAATTTGAACATACAAATTAGCGCAGATACTTCATAACAATTGCATTTGTCAGTCTGTTGATTTGAATAAAGGAATCAGAAAATCATTGTGAAAACCCATAATTACTGATCTAACAATATATCAGGGCACAGTAGATCATGGTGTACCCCGCAGCTCAAGTCAAATCTACTCCTTTTGCCAGCTCATATCAGTTCTTAGCAAATCTTGCTCATTGCAAACACAGTGATTGATTGAGTCTTCCATTCTGTGCAGTTTTCCAGCTCTGGGACATAGTATCATTATAAAGGTCCAGTTCTGGTACTCAACTGAAATCCATCCAGGAACTTCCTTTTGCTCTGGCTGTTTAAAAAAGGAACAGAAAAACAGCCATCTCCGCACGTTATAAAAGTATAAGAATCAACAAGAGAGAAGGGACTTGGCCCAGGCAGCCATTTTGTAACTCGTTTCAGAGGCAGTGCTCTGTGGAAGGGGCAGGGCCCAACGGGGTGAGGTAGCGTACAGCTGCATGAATGTGTGCGCTTCCTGTTAGACCAGGGATTCAAGCTGCAGAGGAGGAGCTGCCTATCGAGGGTTCAGGCCCTCCTCTGTTAAGCTGGAATTATACTTTGCGTGTGCGCAGTTCTGCGCTAGAGTGCGTCGAAGCGATTTTCGTCATCAAACGATGTGCACCTGGCTCTCCGTGGTCGGCCGCGTACCCTCCAAAATTTTCTGACCGCGCCCACAGGAGCGCACAGGAACGCGTGATCAAAACACCGAGTGCGCGTGCTCTAGCAAACAAACATGGATGCTTTTGAGGAGCAGTTATGTGAGGAGGTGCCATTTTCTTCCCGCATACAGGAGCGCTCAATGCGTTTAACTATATTTGGAAGAGGACTCGTCCGCGTCTGAGTGCGCACAATTGCGTTCGTGGAGGCGCAAAGTATAACGCCGCCCTAACTTCTACAGGTACTACGGCTGAAATGAAATACCAAACTAGTCCAATAGACTTTCAATGCAAAGTTTCATCAATGTGATCATTATCTGTGACTGCTAGAAGTAATGGGTCATTCAAATAGCTGTCGATGGGTGAACAAATGCCAAAGGTCAAAAAATGGCCAATTTCCATAAACCATTGAAACGCCATCATATACGTCTCGAGAAATGTTGTACACTACTGATGTACTAAGCTTTAACTCCCATGGTAGTTAATGTGCTAAAGATACTGAATACCTTGTTTGGTCAAATTCAACCAGTGATTGTGACCTAGAGGTTGAATTGTTTACAGATGACAAGAGTTCACACCATCTTAATAAATCAGATGGGCCACGAACAGTGGAATTAATCCACAAAACTCCTACCTCTCTTTGCATTGGAATCGTGGACACTGGCTTTTACAAAAGGCTTCCCGATCATCCACAATGAGGAATGTTTTAGCTGGGTACAGGAATGAAATGTAAACTCAGACACAGGAATACTGGCTGAAGAGGAATGTTTATAACGGAGAGCAAATACTGTCACAGAACACTCCCTAAAGCATGGCCTTTGGCAAAGTACTCGAGCTGCATGGCTTCAGTACACATGTAGCTGAATAAATGGAAGGTATGATGAAATGCGAGGCCTTTATCTCACTGCGGAAAACAGAGCCTGTGCAGAAAATAAACATGGCGTAAGGACTGCAATACTCTTAAGGGAGCAGAAATGTACTGGGCCGGTGCGGCTGTGGTTCGACAGATGAGAGTGAGGAAGCAGTTAGCCGCCAAACTGCCCCATCACACGGGTCAGGTTAGGTTAGGGGATCGGGAGTTGCACGGACAGGGGAAGTGTGCAACTACCGGAAGAGGAGTGTATCCTTATCCAAGGAGGTCACTCAAGACCGATCTAATGGCACTCAAAAAAAAAAAAAAAAAAAAATTCTGAACTGGCTCTTAAAAAGGTCCCATCACTGTCATGTCCGCCCCTCCTTCAGCTGATTGGCTCAAATTCCACAGCAGCCCTGGAACTTCAATGATGTCACAGATGATGAGGGCGAAGTCCAGATCAACATTGATTGCCAGATGAGATAAAAACGAAGATGGAGGACACCACACCGCCAGCACAATAGCGCTGCGCCTCAGCTGAACACAGTTCTGATCTACAAAACCCAGATAAGGAATGATGCGAAACACCTGACCTGGGAACAGCTTTAGCGTTTGCGCAGTGGCTTTGGGTCAGGATTAAGCCTGCATTTAGCTGATCCCAGCTCAGTATTTGGTGGCACTAATAGCTCTATGTTCCTGCAAGCCCTTCAGAGGAAATTTTTAACCATTTCCAGGCTGGAATGACGACAGAAGGGAGCCCCACAATCCCTGTGTGAGGAGAATCTCTGCGATCTGGACGTCCAGTACACACTCCACAATGCCCCCGGGTCCTGAGTGCAGCACTGGGGCTACACACCTGTAGCTGAGAGACTGGACTCACCTGTATGGTTTGCGCATGTACAGTATAAACAGCAGGGATTTACTGCAGTAAAAACAGTGTAAAAAATAAAAGGTTTAGTCGACGGTGGCCATGAACTGTCTGATTCTGGGACAACAGGGGACAGATGGGTGAGTGGGAGGGGCTAGACAAATCTGCTGATGTCACCATAGGGGAGGGAGGACCATGTCCGCCCTGCCTCTCGCAGGACTCCGAGACACCAGCAGTCATTGGCTACCGGCCTGTCTCTGCCCAATCACGGTGGAGCTGGGCGTTTCCCGCCGGTGTGTGTTACAGGTATGTGTCGTGCTCTGTGCTGCTGACACTGTGGGCGGAGCCGTGCAGGGGCGAGTCCTTGCGCAGGGGCTGGGAGTCAGAGCCATGCAGGGGTGAGTCCTGGCGCAGGGGTGGGGACTCAGTGAAGGCGGGGTAAGGGTTAGCAGGCTCCGCCCCTGCCCGGGATGATGAGGACGCTGGGGGCGACTGCACCAGGATGGTGGGGTTCTGCCTGAGGTGCTGCCGGCTGGGCGGCTCGGCGGCCATGATGGCTCGGGCGCCGTGCATTCTGGGAGGGGATTTGCAGTGCAGCTCGCCGTGCGTCTCCTTCCAGCGCCGCAGCTGGGCGTGGTGCTCTTTCTCGATGTCTCGCTCGGACACCGCCAGAGCCAGCACCTGGGGGGCGCCGAACAGCACGGTGAGTGCAGGAGTGAGGGAATCAGGGAGGGAAAGAGATGGAGAGGGGGGAGAGCAGGGGAGAAAGAGGGAGAGAGGGAGGGGGGAGAGAGAGAGAGAGAGAGAGAGGGAGGGAGAGAGAGGGGGGAGGGGAGAGAGAGAGAGGGAGGGGGGGAGAGAGAGAGAGAGGAGGAGAGAGAGAGAGACAGAGAGATAGAGAGATATTATGATATTACATGCACAAAAGAACACACCCAATAATGCATGCAGGGCTGAATTAGGCCAGTAACCTGTCATAAATTGACATTGAAAAAAGAGCAATAAAGTTTTTGGAACATCTAAAGCACAGCGACCCCGACTCATACCATTACAAAGCCCCAAAATGCCAAGAGATGAGCATAGAGAGAAGTGCCCTCAGTCAGCTGGTCCTGAGGCTAACTTCACTAACACCTGCAGAGCTGAGCATAGAGAGAAGTGCCCTCATTCAGCTGGTCCTGAGGCTAACTTCACTAACACCTGCAGAGCTGAGCATAGAGAGAACTGCCCTCAGTCAGCTGGTCCTGAGGCTAACTTCACTACCACCTGCAGAGCTGAGAATAGAGAGAAGTGCCCTCATTCAGCTGGTCCTGAGGCTAACTTCACTAACACCTGCACAGCTGAGAATAGAGAGAAGTGCCCTCATTCAGCTGGTCCTGAGGCTAACTTCACTAACACCTGCTAACACAGCACCTCCAAAACACACACAATTAGAGTAAACCAAATTATAGCACAACATAAAGAAAATTATATCAACTATTGGAGCAATCAAACCCAAACACAAAGTAAACTTAATCGCTATCTGCCCCTAAAAAGGAATTATATTTTGGCAGAATATCTAAACTTGGTCAAAAATAAAAAACTTCAGGAAACATTGACTATGTACAGGCTTAGTGAGCACAGTCTGGCCATAGAGACCGGCAGACACAGGCAGACCAAAGACTGTGCTCACAATGCCATCACAATGAAGTTGAGACCGGAAATCATTTCCTCCTAAAATGCAACAAATATCAAAAAGAAAGAGACATATTCTTCAATAAAATTAGACAGGTTCACCCTAATTTTTTGAACCTCCCCGATCAAGAAAAACTCCCCATTCTCCTGGGAGAGGAAAACAGCAGTGTGATCCAGGCAGCACAGTTTGTTTCAGCCTGCCATAGCCTAAGAGGCAGTGAGTGACACCAAAGATAACAGTAAAGAAAATAAAAGGAAAAAAAGGGAAAAAAGTTTTATTCAGATTTTTTTCCTTTCATAATTTATTATCATTATTATTCGTAATAATAGTTGTAATAGAAGAAGTAGTAATAGTATCTTTGTTCCAGTTGCTGTTACTATTTATTGTTAATGTGTATGTTTATTAAGCATTATTACACGCAAGGGTGTGCTTGACCGTCATTCTTGTCACGACAGTGATGCGGCCAGCAGTTAGCATCACTGAAGTAACAAGAATGACGGTCAAGCACACCCTCGAGAGTAATAATGCGATTATACAACTATTACCAACAAAATAAAATGTATAATCAAAATTTTTTCATACTGTGGGCATTTCGCTCTCAAAATATAGAAGTGTTTTGCTAGTATTCTCTCCGTTTCCGTGGAAATACATGAGATCTGACGTTAACTCGTCGGCCAGCCAATTTGGGCTTATGTTTTGTCGACACCGTGATTTCCCAAAACTGAATAAATGCCACACACAGCAACACAAAACTGCTTTGCTAGCTCAATCATGTTGTAACTAGAATATCCGCTGGAAAAAAAATCATTTTTTCATGGACTGATAGTTATACTTCTGCCGACATCTCAGTCATTTTTAAGCTAACAGGGGCGTGACAACGACTCGCCAGCACAGCTGATCTTTATCTACAACGAACTTATATTAACGGTTATATTTAAATATAGGCAACGGCTTTCCAGCATCAGCGCCAAAGAACAAACGTCTATATTTTGATTAACTCACCAGCAGATGTTTCATTTCAGCTGGGGATGTGTCACTCCAATTTAACGTTAGCTCCGATTAACGTGGCTAAGCAGCAATAGTAACCTGTAACATTAAGGCTGTACAGAGTAATATAATTCCAAACCCACTTTTCGGGGGCTTTAGCAAATCACCTTTTCAGGCCATTATCAATTAACCTCTGAAATAAAGACGACAGTTTTCACAGATGTGTTGATTTATTAAATGTTCATTTCAATATACAAATGCAAACAAATTGGGAAATTAATTAAATCAATGGCCTAGGCAACTAAGATGGGCGGAGTAATATTTTCAGTGATGAGGTATTTTTCATTTGAGCACAGGCTACCCGTACTGTCTTGCTCATTTGAGAACATTCTAAACATCTAATTGACCGATGAGATTGCTCGGTCGGATCTACATGTTGTATAATGACGATTAATTCACTTGTTATGTTCAATATATGCTTTGGAAATATGCACAACATGTATGTCATGCCTATAAAGCACAAATTGAATTGGGTCATTCCGTGTCAACTCAACCAGAGCCCCCCCCATCAAAATTTTGATTTTGATAAAACTTTGCACATTTCAAGAGATATGCATTGGCAGTACTGCGGTCAAATATTTCAGCTCAAAAGTTGCTAGTTCCTGAAATTTAGCCTATTTTAGGGAAACGGGGTCAATTTTAACAAAATCGCCTTAATTTTGAAGGGAGTTTGAGGGCCTCAGATTTGGATTTTCAGAGCTGACAGACCCATAAGTTTCATTTTGTCATCAGAAAAGTTGCTGAACTCTTGGCTTAAGCTACTTTTCTTTACTCAGTATTTTTAGTTTACCTGAACTGTGGCCTGGAAAAAGCAAAAAACACCAATCATACCAATTTGCGAGACTTTTTTCAAAATGTAATGCATTTATTATTCTGTAACTAATTAATGGGTGTAATTTGTAATGGGTGATTTCAATGCCAAGGTGGGAAATCAGAGGTCACAATTGGCAGTCGGCCCACATGGTCTCGGCGAGGTTAACGAACGCGGAGAACGGCTCAGACAATGGTGTGAATGCAACGACCTGATTATCACAAATACTTGGTTCCAAAATCCACCAAGACGGTTATATACCTGGAAGCAGCCAGGTGACCGAGCTCGAAACCAAATAGATTTCATCACCATCAATAGAAGGTTCAGGAACTCAGTCACACAATCACGTGCATATCCAGGAGCTGATTGTGATAGCGATCACAATCCTGTAATTGCGACGCCGGTCCGGTTTCAACAGCGAAGAAAGGGTCAGAAACGAAAGGTCTACAACTATGGAAATCTAAGCAGTGAACTTAAAGATAAAATCAGGAAGGAAGCCAGTCAATCTTTAAAGTCAATTGACCGAAGCAGTGTGAATGAGTCTTGGGAGCAATACAAAGATACTCTCACTACGATCAGAGATAAATACATCCCAGAGAAACCAAGACAACTACACAAGGGATGGATGACAGAAGAGATCCTTGAGAAAATGGACGAGCTGATTTAAAAAGCAAAAAGGCAGTGAGCAGTACCAGAGCCTCAATAAAGAAGTCAAACAAATGTGCAATGCTGCATCCGAAGAGTACTACAATGCAAAATGTGAAAAAATTGAAAAAGAATTCAACTCTAGTTCGAAAGACGCCCATCAACATATTCGAGAAGCAACAGGAAAATTAAACAAGAGCACGCTCAAGACTGGAAGCATCAAGTCAAAACAAGGCCAACTTTTGCTTGAAGAAGAAGAACAACTGGCTAGATGGACAGAATACATCCAAGAGCTCTATGGCGATAACACCCGAGGACATGAGCCCATCACTTTTCAAGGCGAATTGACAGGACCACCGATTACAAGAGAAGAGATTAAGAATGCCATTTACCGGATTCCAAATGGAAAAGCTGTCGGACCAGATGAGTTACCAATTGAACTCGTGAAGATCTTAGAGGATGATGCAGTCGACTTCCTGTATGGTTTTATGAACGACATCTATGACTCGGGGGAGCTTCCTGAAGATTTCCTAAGATCAATTTTCATTGCAATACCCAAGAAATCTGGAGCTACAGAATGCGAAAAATTCGAACCATCGCACTAATGAGCCACCAGGTCAAGATACTCCTTCGAATACTAATTCACAAGAAGACGTCAGATTCACCCAGAAATTGCTGATTGCCAGTATGGTTTTATGCCTGATAGAGGTACAGGGAACGCCATCTTTATTTTGAGGATGCTCGGGAAAGGGCACTAGAGGTAAATCAAGATCTCTACCTGTGTTTTGTCGACAATGTCAAGGCTTTCGATCGTGTACAACACGACAAACTCATGATGTTATTGTCTGACCTGGACATTTTTGACAAAGACTTAAGAATAATTCAATCCTTATACTTCAATCAAACAGCCGCGATCCGTCAGAACAACTCTCTCTCAGTGAATGGGTGAAAATCGAACGAGGAGTGCGACAGGGATGTGTACAGTCACCAGACTTTTACAACCTCTACAGCGAGCAAACCCTCCGCCCTCTTGACGACCTAGAAGGCCTGATAATCGGAAGTGTAAACATTACAAATATCAGATATGCTGATGACACTGTTTTAATTGCGACATCGGAAGAAAACCTACAGAGGCTAGTGGATTGTCTAGTGAAAGAGAGTACAGAGTATGGCTTGGCTATAAATACAGACAAAACTGAACGCATGGTCCTTTCTAGACAACAACCCAAGGATTGCAAAATCACAGTGAACGGAGTACAACTCAAACAAGTACAGCAGTTCAGATACCTCGGCTTAATCATTACAGAAGATGCGAAACCTACAAAGGAAATCAAGTCCAGGATAGCACAGGCAAAACAGGCTTTTACTACAATGAAGAGTGTTCTCTGCAACATGAAAATCTCGATGAACACCCGTTTACGAGTTCTTCAGTGCTATATCTGGCCCATTCTGTTGTATGGCGCAGAGTCTTGGACATTGCGAAAGGCAGACCTGAGTCGACTAGAAGCAGTTGAGATGTGGTTCCTGCGTAGAATGCTCAAAATTCCTTGGACCGCGAGAAAGTCCAATGTCGAAATTCTTCAACAAGCAGAATACCAACGAAAACTGCTTGCAATAATTCAGGGAAGGCAAATAAAGTTCCTTGGACATGTCATCCGGAAAGGTAAACTAGAACACCTTGCACTTTCTGGAAAAATCCCTGGAAAAAGATCACCAGGAAAACAACGACTGAAGCTCATGGATCAAGTCAAGCAGTGGACCCAAAAATCGACCCAAGAACTGTTTCATTTGTTTTACACTAGGCAATTGGTCGCCGATGTCTTTTGATATGGCACCCAAGAAGAAGAAGAACTAATTAAGATAGTGCCCTGAGACTTGGAATGCAAACTGTTGGTCAACTTTCTGAAGACCACAAAAAATATCAGTCACAATGGTTGTATTAAATGTTTTAATAACGTTGGAAGTTGGCTTCAGAATGAAAAGTGCGTATTTTGGGTCGTTATAGTGGGTATACATCTCAAAAGGGACACAAGTGATGAATGTCATATTTTTAGTGCTTGAAGGCATGGGTCTTGGGTCTAACATATAAAAACAACTTTTTTTTATTATTATTATTATTAGTAGTAGTAGTAATAGTAGTAGCAGCAGAAGTTGTAATAGTAACTTTGTTCCAACTGCTGATACTATCTATTGTTAATGTGTATGTTTATGAAGATTAATTCACTTGTTACATGGTCAATACATACTTTGGCAATATATACAACATGTATGTCATGCCAATAAAACACATTGAATTGAATTGAGAGGGATAGGCAGAGTAATGCAATACTAAAGGCTATCACATGCTATTTCTTAGATCACTGTCCAATGACACTTTGCTACAAGTACTTAACATGGTTACTATAGCAACCACCTTGTGCTCAGTCCTGGCTATCCCTCCAGCACGCTATGTTAACAAAACACAGACTGAAAAAACAACCCGAGGCAAAACAACAGCTCCACCATCAGACACCTGCAATGCTGAAACCATCAAATTTGCATAATATTCATCCATGCGCAGCGGAGAGAACACTGTGTACGCCACGCATGGGTAAGACTTACATTTCACAGAGGTTAGAGGGGGAACTAAGAGACAGCGGGCATCCTCTAAAGATCTGGGTTACACTACAAACTGGACACACTCCGCAGCAAAGCAGACTGTCTCGTATTTCAAAGGTAGATTTGAGCAGTCCTGCAGTTCAATTCAATTACAAAGAGCTTCAATTGTATGACATAAATACGAGTATGTACTGCCAAAGAGGAAGAAAAATATAGCAGAGATATAATAAACATGATACTGAAACACAGTTATGACACAGACACGAGTGAGTGAGATCAGTGAGATGTAGTGCAGCTGGTGAGGTGAGCGACAGAAGACCACATTATACCCACTGTATCACTGTCCCTCAGGCTATAACCAATAACGTTCTGGCACACCGACTGCCCCTGTCCAAATAAAACGACCACTAGGATCACAATCCAACTGAGACCAGAACCATCTATGCAAAGTGACAGTAATACATAACAGCCACTGGGTGGCAGTAAAAGCGCAGTTTAGGAAGCCGCATTCACTCATCCGTGCATAGTGACAGTAACAATATCAGCCACTGGGTGGCAGTGAAAGCGCAGTTTTGGAAGCAGTATTCACTCATTCGGATGATCTGGGAAAGCACCTCGAGCGCGGCGGACGGACAATTCAATATTTTCTCAACTTACATTCCGTCCTTTTATTTATTTATTTATTTAGCCTTTATTTAACCAGGGAAGACCCGTTGAGATTGATATCTCTTTTTCAAGGGAGCCCTGGTGGTTGAGGTGGGGAGGGAGAGGACAAGTTGCACAGCTGATTAGATCAGGGGATGATTAGGTGGCAGGTTGAAAGAGCCAGGTTGGGAATTTAGCCTTGACACCGGGGAACCCCCTACTCCTATCGAAGAATGTCATAGGATATTTAATGACCACAGTGAGTCAGGACTTCAGTTTAACGTCTCATCCGAAAGATGGCGTCCCCTTTCGTACAGTGTCCCTGTCACTGCAGTGGAGCATTAGGGATTATTCCACCAGAGGGAAGATCGTAACCTACTGGCCCACCAACACCTCTTCCTTGTGCCCGTCTTGAAAATTGATCAAATTCCGCCATCATTAATCAGGTTCCCTTCCGTTCAATGCGTCAAGAAGAAGGACCAAGAGGTTTTCTCAAGGATACGTTGCGTGAGGAAAGGTAATACCGTCCCTTGTGGAAGTACTGTCTGCGACCTGAAAATAACCGACCGATCTTGCTCTCCCCATTTTCCTGCTCGTCGACCACGCCTGTCTCTCTCTGTGGCGAACGTCACTACAAACAGCCGGCTGACGGAGCGAGGACGTTCGATTTCACAGTCATGTTCCGTCGCCCCTCCTCCCCATCGCTACCTTCGCCTCTTCTCTTATTTTGATGCCAGACGGGTTAAAAAAGGTAAGGGGAAGAGGACGGAAAGCTTTAAAATAGGAGACTAATTCGAACAGGGGCAGCTCACCCTCAGCCATAATGGTGTTGGAAAAATAATGATCACATGGGAAGAGCCTTCAATGAGGACGTAATTCAAACACAGATGAGTCAGACTCGACCAGCCGATGACCCTTTCAGCCCAAACCCACCCCTCCATTCATCCGCAGAGCCAGAGGAAGAATGAGAGCGTAGACACACCCAGATACCATTTCCACACACACACAGCTACTATAACCCTTTGAGCGCTGAATAAATTTTCAACGAACTATAAATGCCATTACCCTGAGCTGTTGAAAACCTATCATGTGGCAACTTGTTTAATTAAAAGAGCTCCCCTAACTTACTACTTTAATACTAACATCTGACCCCGTTGGCATACCGGAGAGGCAAAGAGTGGTGTTAGCGAGAAGACCCTTTACAGGACACACACAGAGTGACTCTGCACCCATACCTCTGCCACCAGGAAGCCCTCCTGCATGTACTGCGGGTCATGACGACCCTTTGCAGGACACACACAGTGCGACTCCGCACCCGTACCTCTGCCACCAGGAAGCTCTCCTGCATGTACTGCGGGCTGACGGCTCGCAGCAGCTCCATGGTCTCGTACTGCCCCTGACACTTCTTCAGCTTCTCCGGAGATCCCAGCATGCACTTCAACAGCACCAGGCCCACCCGGAATATGATCTTCACACCTGTGGGAGGGGAGGGGAAGGCAGTTGGGTCAGCAGAGCATCCCCTAACACAGGGATTACTGAGTGTGTATGTGTGTGTGTATGTGTTTTTGTGTACATGTGTATCTGTACATGCATGTGTTTTTGTGTACACACGTTTCTGTAGATGCATATGTATCTTTGTGTAGAGATGTCTACCTGCACTTGTCTTAATGTTTTTGTTTTCACGTGTATCTGGACGTGTGCATATGTTTTTTGTACATGTATGTGTATCTGTGCGTGTGGATGTTTTGTGTACATGTGTATGTGAACATGCGTGTGCATGTTTATATACAAATGTGTATTTAAATGTATGCGTGCATCTGTACATGCATGAGTACGCTTTTGTAGATATGTGTGTCTACATGCATGTGTATGTTTTTATATGCATGTTTATCTGTGCAGGACATATGGTTTTGTGTCCACATGTGTATCTATGAATGCATGTTTGTGTACACGTGTATCTGCAGATGCATATGTGTTTTTTGTGTACAGATGTGTATCTGTATGCTTTTGCATGTCTTTGTGCGTAAGTATTTCTGTGTGCATGTTTGTGTATACGTGCATCTGTGCATGTTTTTGTGTACTCATGTATCTACATGTGAGCATATATTTGTGTGCACGAGTATCTGTACGTTCGTGTGTATGTTTTTGAGTACGTGTTTATCTGCATTTGCGTGTGTATTTTTGTGCACACATATATATCTGTATATATGCGAATGGTTTCCTGTACACGTATATCTATACACATGTTTATGTTTTTGTTTACAACTTTGTATCTGTACATGTGTTTTTGTTTACAAATCTGTATCTGTGCGGGTGTACATGTTTGTGTGTCTGTACGTGTTTTTGTGTACACATGTGTATGTGAACATGCAAGTGAATGTTTGTGAACAAGTGTATCTGTACACGCGTATTTTTTTGTGTAATTGTGTATCTGTGCGTGTATGTTTTCAGTGTACAGTTGTGTATCTATAAGCATGTGCATGTTTTGTGTACACTTATGCATATCTGCACGTGTGTGCGTTTGTGTTCGCTTGTTGGTGAAAATGCATGTGCATGTTTTTGAACACGTATATTCGTACATGCATATGTTTTTGTGTACAAATGTGTATATGAACGAATATGTTGAAGTGTACAGATGTGTATCTGTGTGTATGTGCATGTTTTTGAGTACAAATGTATTTGTACATGTCTGCACATTTTTGTGTACATGTTTGTGTGTGCATGCGTGTGAACGTTTTTGCTTACACGTTTGTCGATACATATGTATGTTAGTGTACACAGTATTAGTACGTGTGGATGTCTTTGTATACCCGTGTATCTGTATGCGTGTGCACGTGTTTGTGTACATCTATGTATCTGTACACATGGGCATATTTTTTGTGTGCACATGTGTATCTATACGTGTGTATGTTTTAGTGTACACATGTGAATCTGTACATGCGTTTGTTCATTTTTGTGTACACTTGTGAATCTGTACGTGTGTGTTTTTGTGTACATGTATATCTGTACATGTGTGTGCGTGTTTGTGTACACATGTATGTGTACATGTGTGCATATGTTTTGTGTACACGTGTATCTGTACAAGTGTGTGTTTGTGTACACGTGTATCTGTACAAGTGTGTTTTTGTGTACACGTTTATCTGTACGTGTGCATTTTTTTGTGTATACGTGCATCTGAACATGTGTGTATGTTCTTGCGTACACATGTGTATCTCAACATGTGTTCATATGTTATCGTGTACAAGTGTATCAGTGCATCTGTGTGTATGTTTTTGTTTATACGTGTATCAGTACATGCGTGAGTACGTTTTTGTGTACACGTTTATCTGTGAATGTGTGGGTACGTTTTTGTGTACACGCGTATCTGTGCATGTGTGGGTACGTTTTTGTGTACCCGTGTATCTGTGCATGCGTGGGTACATTTTTGTGTACACGGTTATCTGTGAATGTGTGGGTACGTTTTTGTGTACACGCGTATCTGTGCATGTGTGGGTACGTTTTTGTGTACCCGTGTATCTGTGCATGTGTGGGTACGTTTTTGTGTACACGTTTATCTGTGCATGCGTGGGTACATTTTTGTGTACACGTTTCTCTGTGCATGTATTGAGAAACACAGCGCTCACCCTCGCAGAAGAACATGTCCCAAACTCGAAGCACCGAGGCCCAGGGCAGCGTCCGGGAGAAGGCACACATGAACCACTCCGTCATGTACAGGATGGGGTCCATCTTCTGCTTCTTCAGGTGGCGGTGAGCCATGGGAGAGACGCGCCGCAGCAGGGCAAACAGAATCTCTCCATCCAACTGTATCGCCTCCTACAGGAACAGAGGAGAAATTACACCCTCGACTCATGCTATGTCGCACTAGTTTTTGAATCTACACTGACTTCCAGACAAACCCATCTAATAGGCTGCACACCTGGACGCGTGCGCGCAAGTTTGCTTGTCGTCGCATTTCAATAATTCGAACATGGTGAACTTGGCCCAGTGAATACGCCCATCATAAATATGTTCCTCCAATAGAGCAGAATGGATATAAGCCATGTCACAGATGACCTCTGCGATTGATCATTCACTGGAGGCTGCGTATCTCACCATCTGGCATAATGCGTTCTCATGCTTCTCATGAAGTCTTTTCCAATCAACACCAGGGGCCGTATTCACAAAGTATCTAAAGCAGG
This sequence comes from Gymnothorax javanicus, assembly GCA_029692085.1. Taxonomy (NCBI): domain Eukaryota; kingdom Metazoa; phylum Chordata; class Actinopteri; order Anguilliformes; family Muraenidae; genus Gymnothorax; species Gymnothorax javanicus. The sequence goes on along the minus strand of CM056194.1, from coordinate 100,907,601 downwards.
TTCTAACCGGCCGAATTTAAAGAAAAAAAGGGCATGTCAATAGCAGCGTCAAAACTCATTTTTTTTCCCCACAAAGAGTAATTTGCTAAGGCTTTTAGAAATATTAGCAGCTCCTAAAGCAGAGTCACTAAGAGCAGTTGAGAGGACACCGACACCGCAAAAAGCAATTCACAAAAACTCCTCATGGCTGCACGTAAGAACCATCAGGTGAACATTCATGAAAAATATAATGATATCGAGCTTTCGTTTAAGTGGTATCGCCTCACCTGCAATGGGTTAATTATGGTGGTGGATTACGTGGTGGCTGTGAACAGGCACAATGCCTTTTCTCCAGACCCTAAAATAAGGACCACTCCAAACTTTAACGTCTGGTGTAATGACATTGTGCCCATTTATTGGTCATTGCTGACAAAAAGCAGCAAGGCAGCACAGACAAACCGGGTACATCTCAGGCATTCATCTCGTGCGTAAGATCATACACCAAACCGTCAATGCACTCTCCAGTCACCACAATATTAGGCAGTTCCTTAAATTTCCTAGAGAAAATCGCCACCTTAAAAGGACCAAAGCCAATTTTATAGCCATTGCTGAATTACCAGGAACAGAAGGATACTGGGTGCCAAGCCTCTCCCTGAGAATTAAATTAGTTTAAAAGAAATAAATAATACTGGGCATGTAGCCGACCATCATCTGTGACTGCAATCATGTTAAAGGTGCCACCGTGAACAATTTTCATAATGAAAATACATTAAGTCGAGGTGGTGGTAAAACCTAACTGTGCCAAATGTCTGCCTCTGCCTTGTATTCTGTATTCTCGGCCCTTTACTGCGACTGTAGGCACCTCTTGTATTCTGTAATCTCGGCCCTTTACACCGACTGTAGGCACCTCTTGTATTCTGTAATCTTGGCCCTTCACTGCGACTGGAGGCACCTCTTGTATTCCGTAATCTCAGCCCTTTACTGCGACTGTAGGCACCTCTTGTATTCTGTAATCTCGGCCCTTTACACCGACTGTAGGCACCTCTTGTATTCTGTAATCTCAGCCCTTTACAGCGACTGTAGGCACCTCTTGTATTCTGTAATCTCGGCCCTTTACTGCGACTGTAGGCACCTCTTGTATTCTGTAATCTCAGCCCTTTACTGCGACTGTAGGCACCTCTTGTATTCTGTAATCTCAGCCCTTTACAGCGACTGTAGGCACCCCTTGTATTCTGTAATCTCGGCCCTTTACTGCGACTGTAGGCACCTCTTGTATTCTGTAATCTCAGCCCTTTACTGCGACTGTAGGCACCTCTTGTATTCTGTAATCTCGGCCCTTTACTGCGACTGTAGGCACCTCTTGTATTCTGTAATCTCGGCCCTTTACACCGACTGTAGGCACCTCTTGTATTCTGTAATCTTGGCCCTTCACTGCGACTGTAGGCACCTCTTGTATTCTGTAATCTCGGCCCTTTACTGCGACTGTAGGCACCTCTTGTATTCTGTAATCTCGGCCCATTACTGCGACTGTAGGCACCTCTTGTATTCTGTAATCTCGGCCCTTTACTGCGACTGTAGGCACCTCTTGTATTCTGTAATCTCGGCCCTTTACACCGACTGTAGGCACCTCTTGTATTCTGTAATCTCAGCCCTTTACTGCGACTGTAGGCACCTCTTGTATTCTGTATTCTCGGCCCATTACTGCGACTGTAGGCACCTCTTGTATTCTGTAATCTCAGCCCTTTACTGCGACTGTAGGCACCTCTTGTATTCTGTAATCTCAGCCCTTTACTGCGACTGTAGGCACCTCTTGTATTCTGTAATCTCGGCCCTTTACTGCGACTGTAGGCACCTCTTGTATTCTGTAATCTCGGCCCTTTACTGCGACTGTAGGCACCTCTTGTATTCTTGTGACTCTGGCAGTACCATCGTTTCACACACTCACAGCTGAATCATATGAGTAGTGGAAATGAAACCTTTATCTGAAAACACTCGTCATGTCAAAATACTCTTTCTGCCGCCAATATAATGCCTGATCCATTGACTAGTTGCGCCAGTAAGAAAAGCTGTTCGTGCGTCCAGTTTTCTTTTGTTTGGTATGTTTGTTTGCAAAACAATTGTCTTTCTTGCTTCAAAGCAGCCAACCGTTTTAGAAAAGTCTATTTCAATGGGAGACGTCATTCACAAAAACACTATTGTAGTCATTTGTTAATGATGAATGGTTTGACCGCCAGCTATCAGCAAAACACTAAGGTCAGCCCCCCCATCAACCAATCACTGTGGACGTAGTGGATACCCGCATAAATCAAACAAGACTGCACCCTTAGCAGCGAGGTCAACCACACCCTCTTCTCTTAATGTAGGAGCTCACCCAAGACCTTAGTAAGAGTTGCTCTCAGCAGCTCTGTGAATCACTATTAAGAAGTAACTCTTAGGCATTTACAGTGCCACTCAGGAGCACTCCGAGTGATAAGATTCTCTGTGAATATGGCCCCTGGTTTTACAGCGTGCGTGTGTATACTCTGTTTAAAATAACCAACAGAGGTCACCAAAGAACCTCGTCATTTTCAGCACGCACTCTCACACAGATAAACAGAGAATAAAATTAATAAATAAATGCACTTGCCCATTAAAAAAAACAACTTGATTAAGCGTATAAGATGCTCAATTTTGTTTCCCTGTTTTTGGCTGCAATAAACAATTTTTTTTTTTTTTTTTTTTTTTTTTTTTTAGAAAAAATGAAAAAATAATAATTTTTCATTACATTCTGCCGCCTGAAATTTGCTAATTTTTTGTCCTAAATTTGTCCTAAATTGTCCTAGAGACTGGGTCCAAGAACGTCGAGCTGGTGACATCAGTTTAATTGAATATAGTCAAGTGTTAGAAGTGTTTTATTGTCAGAATGCTGTTTATTCCCCGCCTGACGAATGCCCAAAAAGGGAATAATGTAGAGGCGCAGTCCGTCCCTCCGTCCGTCCGTATCAGAAGGTACTTGGCTGGTGAAATTAACTCCTCCTACAGTTTTCATGGGACATCCCTGAAACTTTGCTCTCAGGGCAGTCTTGTTCACACATATCAAAGAACCAACTACTGGAAGAAAAAAAACTAGATAACTCGGTCGCCACAGGGACCCAGTCATGTATCTCCCCGATCCCCAAATTTCGGACAAAATGGCCGCTGGCAGCCATATTGGACATCCAAACTTGCCGAAAATCGGTCTTGAGCATTGTCAAATAAATATCTTCGCCACTGCAAAATTTAAAAAAAATCCTGTAATAATTGTCGCTTCCAGAGCACGGAACAAAAAATCTCTGCGGGTGCGGCGGCGGCCCCGGAACTAAACCATAATATCTCCCGACTATCATCGTCGGGGAGATACAATAATGATGTCATATACCCTTTAAAGGATCCATTACCTGGTATTTACGCCCGTTAAAAATAAGCGATTTGGGTCTAAAACAGTGTTCTAAGGAAATTTGCAAAAATTACGCAACATTCATATTTATTTTGCCCTTTTTATATGGCAAGCCGTTTTAACATTTAATAGGTAGACCGGATATGTGTTGCAGATACCCGCAATTCAATTCCTCCTAGTCAAAAAAGAGCATTTCAGATATCTACAATGACATTCTTCCTATCCACAATTGTCATTTCAGATATCCACAACATCATTCTTCCTAGGACAAATGACATCACTTTTGCCATTCATGTGAATGGGGTTTCTCATTTACAGATATCTACATTTCAGTTGCAGACATTCGCAATGTGAATTACGGATATCTGCCACTGAATTACGACTAGTTGTAACTCCAGTTTGAGATATCTACAACAGTTCAAGATATCCCTAATTGCCCTCAATTCAAGATATCTACATTGTCCTTTTTAGATATCTTAAATTAAGTTTTGCCTAGTCGGAGTGACGTTGTAGATATCTTGAACTGAATATATGTCTAGTCAAAATTAATTAGTGGATATCTCAAACTGGAATTCGGGATATACATAATTTAATTGTAGATGTCCACTATCAAGTTACAGATATCTCGGAGAGAAATTTGATTAGAGATATCTCAAATTGGAGATATCTTTCACTTCCATTCTGCCTAGTCAACATGTAATTAAAGATATCTTGAATTAGAGTTTTGACAAGGCAAAATGAAGTTGCAGATATCTGTATGCCAGAAAGTTACAGCAAGCGGGAGCAGCGCCGCGTGTTGATTCAAAGCTGCATTCAAACCCCATGTCAGAGCAAGCAGAGGCTGAAGGTGTTTTTGAGAGTGTATTTAATGCCTCAGCCCATCCACGACAGGAGCTGTCAAATGCACAGGGTTTAAGGTTACTTTCTGAAACAAGACGACTCTTTCAGCTGTTACTCCAGGGGCGTGTTTCCCAAAAGCGTAGTTGCTAACTAAGTTAGGAACTTACATAGTTCGTCCATTCACAGTCAATGGGCCCAACTATGTAAGTCAGCATCTGTAATTTCAGGAAACGCACCCCAGAATGGGGGATCGTCAGTGTCTTATCAGCTGTCACAGACAGCGGTGATTCACTCATGTGGAACACACAGGGCCTCTCTCTCTCTCTCGCTCTCACTCCCTCCCTCACTCACATTAACCATCTAACTCGGGTCAAATCCCTGTCACATGCACAGCCAGGCCAGAATTTATCTGCCAAAACTAATCATCATCATCTAACTAATCCTTAGTTGTCATCTCTGACGACTCTGGGCCCCAGTACCCAGGCAGTGAAAACCACACGAAGACGACCGTGATCCACTCCAACACATTCTCAGCAGCCATGCCTGACGATGAAGCTGCTTCTCTAGAGACTACTGTTACGCACACAAGGCAATACTTCCTGTCATTAGCACAAACTGTGCAAACATAAGGAAAAGAGGATCTTACACGAGTGGGTGTGTCATAACAAAGTTAAGAGACGCTGCCGGGTTAGCTCACTCAGTCAAGGCGCCGCAATTGCGATTCAAGTGACTACTACGTAGTGACTACTACGGCGCGGGTTCGATCCCTGGTCGTACCAACCAGCAGTGGTCGGCAGCTTTTTCAGAACAGCACACGATTGGCTAAAGCGCTGTGGGTATGCAAATTGTGAAGGGACTGCTGGGAAGGGAAATTAAAATGATTGCCTTGTTCGTTGCTCAAGCACCTCCTGTTGGCCAGCGGGGCGCTCGTCAGTGAGTTTCTGAGCTTGCTCATGTTTGGGTATCCTCCCCCCTCGTTCTGAACTTGCGATAGTTTCGACCAATGAGTGTAAAGATGCAGGGGCTGACAGGCGCGTGCTTCGGAGGAGAGCCGCGAACTGTCACTCACTCCTCAGCTGGCAATAGAGGGTTGCATACGAGCAAGGCTTGTGCATAGTTCTCGGATTGGGCATTCCAAATTCGGGTGGTATTGGAGATGCCAAATTTATTAAAAAAAAAAAAAAAAAAAACAACAAAGTTAAGAGACAAGTTGAGTAAATTTAGCAAAGCTCGCAACAAACCCAACATTTACTCAACAAGTTTGATAACTTTCATATGACACGACCAAGAGTATAAAAATCTGATTATCACTAAACTGAATTGTGTAATTTAATAGAAAACAAATGTAATTTCCATAAGCGCCCATTGAATGTTAGCATTAAGATAACTCTATCGCTCTACTAACAAAGCCAGTCACTGAGTTACAGACATTCGTGGCGGAACTAGCAACGGTTTTTAAATTCAGTTAACTGAGTAGTCAGCTAATGTAGGCTCGCTAGCTAACAAACTAATGTTACATAATGGTTATGAAAAAGTACTGTGTACATGCTACCTAGCTAGCCCAGAAACGTGAACTTAGTAATGTGAGTGGCACTTAGTTGACTCCTTACAGCACTAAGCCATACCGATTTAACCAACATTAATCTTGGTGTTCAGTTGGGCTAAATATTAACAGCGTGAGATAACGTGGAGCGATTTTTCTCCCACACTCTCAGCCAATGAAATTTTCGCAAAAGTGATATGTACTTAGGGTGATATCATGAGCTGGGCTACGGGAAAAGGTACGAAGAAAGAGTTATGCGCACATCACATATAGGTGCAAGGCTATCAAATAAAACACGTCAATGGAGAAAGGAAAAGAGGTCTGCACACCTACTCCAAGCCACCAAGGAAATGTTTTATTTATTAAAATAGGACAACGTTTCGATCCAACTTGGATCTTCGTCTGGTCATCATGTTTAAAAAGGGGGAACACACCCATATTTATATATTGTCCACACCAATAGGCAGACAAAATTAATTGTAGAACGTAACAGGTGTGGTTAACCCTCCAAAAACGCCCAGAAAGGTCAAAGAGAATAAAAATTCAACATACAACACGAAAGGAGCAAATGGGAATACAAACAAAAATCAATTAACAATTCACCAAAAAATACCAGCATATACTAGATATCAAAACCTCAGCCCATAAAAGAACAATACAACCACGTATGGAAGAAATTTTGTTTTGTCAAAAATGGGGAGAAATCTTTAATTCATACACAAACATTGTATTAAAGACAAAGCGATTTTCCAGTGTACAAGGCTCAATCGCAAGCGTAGAGCCACCAACTGTACTGTAAAAATTGGAAGTAGAATAAAACTTACATCTCATCAGGGTTTTCCACAATAGAAAATTTAAACATGTAAGCTGATGAAAAGTTGACATCACGAGTGTGAAGCGCAAAGTCCTTGCAGCTGGGGTCCCGCTTAAGGGCCCTGGAAGCTCTAAGGTTTCTAGATGCTCTCTGGCGCAATCTAGAGCTAATTTTAAACATAATATGTTGGATTCAGAGTCAAGATTTGAGGAAATAATTTTGCAAGTTCATGCATTTTTCCTCATTAAAATGTGATGCAATGAATTGCTTTCTTTCTGAGCAATCAAATTTGATGTGAATGTGTGATTCAGACCTTGACAATAACAAATAGATTCTTCAGTGATCAGAGATAGACTTATAACACAGCCAAGGCGCTGATTTCAAATTTGCCCTAAAAATTTCACATCAGGTTTTTAGCTAGCTTGTGAAGCTAGGGCAAAAACCGAATCACATTGATTAAGTATAAAAATGATGACAAACATTTCCCCTAACTAGCGTCATTAGGGTGGGAAGACGGATAGCATTTTATCTGGAGTAATGTAATACGCTATAGCACGCATGGAAGGATAATGCTGCTTTAACTAGCTATGAAATAACATGTCTCAGGGTGAACTGTCAGTTTGTTCTGTAGGTAAAAGAAGCTGCTAATCAATGGTGAAAGAGGTCGCGAGTACGAGATGGCATTGAAAGTGACAAATCAAAGCTGTAAGAGCTTCTCCAGTAGGCATCATAGCTAGCTAGCTGTACCTAAGCGATTGCTTTTAGACTCACTAGCAAGCTAGCTAACGTCTCTGAAATCTGCAAGCACATGTGGGTTGCAGTTGCACAACACTGCCGCGAAGCCTCGGATAAGTTCATGCATATTACAGCTAGCTCAGTTAATAGAGTTGGGGCAAAAATCAAATCATATCGCTTTAATGTGACGATCATTTACAAATATTTTCCTTAGTTGACGTTAGCTAGCATACTAGCTGCCGAGATGGCTACAGCCACAGGGCAACGTAGCCTAATGCGCGATGGCACACAATACATAGCAGCCTAGCCATCATGACATTATCAGTAAGCCTCCGTGTATACAATCGCTACCCAGAAGCTGATTGGTTGGTATGCAAATGAGGAACATGACCTCTGTTCGCGACCCTAATGAGTGACGTCCTAGCGGAAAACCCGCCTTGATGAGTCGCTGACAGATTTCATTTTAATTTTCATTGTGTCCCAAAAAGAGCGTGGTGACATGTATTTGAAAATGCAATGGACTGGGAGGCGTTATTTCACTTACTGCATTTGAATATTGTCCCATGTATTGCAGGACAAGTCTTTGAAAATGAAATGTCAAATGTCGTCATCATTATTATGTCATTATTATTTCCAAGCGATCAGAAAACAGCATTTTCATTATCATGTTGACCTTAAAAGAGTGTGATGACATGTATATGTAAATGCAATACACTGGGAGAGTTGTTTATCTTATTGCATTTGAATATTGTCCTCAGTAGAGCAAGCTAAGTCTTTGCAAATTAAATGTTGAATGCCGTTTTCAATATCATTTTCAAATAGTCAGAAAATGGCATTTGCATTTTCATGTTGACCCTAAAGGAGCGTGTTGGCATGTAAATGTAAATGCAATAGGCTGGGGGTGCTGTTTTGCTTATTGCATTTGAATATTGTCCACTGTATTGCAGAGCATGACTGAAAATTAAATGTCAAACAGCTTTTCATTATCATTTGAATATAGTCATAGATTTCCCATATGTGTATGTAAAAATGAAAGTGATAATTGGATTAATGCATTTTCAATTTAATGTTGTCTCAAATAACTCATTCATAAGTGGAAAATTGTAATGCAATAGTGGGATTACATTTTCATTTGAATATTGTCCACTATGGGCTTCCATACCTACCACCAATGTAGTTATGAATGTAATTAAAGACAAGGTTTTAGGTCATGTTCTATATTAAGTCCTCTAGATGTGAGAGTCTAGTATACAGTTGTGTGAAAAAGTGTTTGCCCCCTTCCTGATTTCTTATTTTTTTTGCATGTTTGTCACACTTAAATGTTTCACATCATCAAACAAATTTAAATATTAGTCAAAGACAACACAAGTAAACACAAAATGCAGTTTTTAAATGAAGGTTTTTTATTATTAAGGGAGAAAAAAAATCCAAACCTACATGGCCCTGTGTGAAAAAGTGATTGCCCCCTAAACCGAATAACTGGTTGGGCCACCCTTAGCAGCAACAACTGCAATCAAGCGTTTGCGATAACTTGCAATGAGTCTCTTACAGGGCTGTGGAGGAATTTTGGCCCACTCATCTTTGCAGAATTGTTGTAATTCAGCCACATTGGAGGGTTTTCGAGCATGAACCGCCTTTTTAAGGTCATGCCACAGCATCTCAATAGGATTTGGGTCAGGACATTGACTAGGCCACTACAAAGTCTTCATTTTGTTTTTCATCAGCCATTCAGAGGTGGACTTGCTGGTGTGTTTTGGATCATTGTCCTGCTGCAGAACCCAAGTTCGTTTCAGCTTGAGGTCACGAACAGATGGCCGGACATTCTCTTTTAGGATTTTTTGGTAGACATCAGAATTCATGGTTCCATTTATCACAGCAAGTCTTCCAGGTCCTGAAGCAGAAAAACAGCCCCAGACCATCACACTACCACCACCATATTTTACTGTTGGTATGATGTTCTTTTTCTGAAATGTGGTGTTACTTTTACGCCAGATGTAATGGGACACACACCTTCCAAAAAGTTCAACTTTTGTCTCGTCAGACCACAGAGTATTTTCCCAAAAGTCTGGGGGATCATCAAGATGTTTTCTGGCAAAATTGAGACGAGCCTTAATGTTCTTTTTGCTCAGCAGTGGTTTTCGTCTTGGAACTCTGCCATGCAGGCCATTTTTGGCCAGTCTCTTTCTTATGGTGGAGTCATGAACACTGACCTTAACTGAGGCAAGTGAGGTCTGCAGTTCTTTGGATGTTGTTGTGGGGTCTTTTGTGACCTCTTGGATGAGTCGTCGCTGCGCTCTTGGGGTAGGTAATTTTGGTCGGCCGGCCACTCCTGGGAAGGTTCACCACTGTTCCATGTTTTCGCCATTTGTGGATAATGGCTCTCACTGTGGTTCGCTGGAGTCCCAAAGCTTTAGAAAAGGCTTCATTACCTTTTCCAGACTGATAGATCACAATTACTTTCTTTCTCATTTGTTCCTGAATTTCTTTAGATCTCAGCATGATGTTGAGCTTTTGAGGATCTTTTGGTCTACTTCTCTTTGTCAGGCAGGTCCTATTTAAATGATTTCTTGATTGAGAACAGGACAGGTGTGGCAGTAATCAGGCCTGGGTGTGGCTAGAGAAACTGAACTCAGGTATGATAAACCACAGTTAACTTATGTTTTAACAGGGGGGGCAATCACTTTTTCACACAGGGCCATGTAGGTTTGGATTTTTTTTCTCCCTTAATAATAAAAACCTTCATTTAAAAACTGCATTTTGTGTTTACTTGTGTTGTCTTTGACTAATATTTAAATTTTTTTGATGATGTGAAACATTTAAGTGTGACAAACATGCAAAAAAATAAGAAATCAGGAAGGGGGCAAACACTTTTTCACACAACTGTATGCTGGCATTTTAGATTGGTCAATTGTTAATTGTATCCCCGGACGGAGTGTCCAGGGGCACTATGGATTTGCGGTCGTTGCGAGTCCGCGTCCATAGAGATTTTCTTGAGAACGCTGTACAGACTGTGTGTTTGGGACAGTCCTGGGTGTGAGGTGTAGGGCTGTGTATTTGGGACAGTCCTGGGTGTGAGGTATAGGGCTGTGTGTTCGGGACAGTCCTGTGTGTGAGGTGTAAGGCTGCGTGTTCGGGACAGTCCTAGGTGTGAGGAATAGGGCTGTGTGTTCGGGACAGTCCTGGGTGTGAGGTGTAGGGCTGTGTATTCGGGACATTCCTGGGTGTGAGGTGTAGGGCTGTGTATTCGAGACAGTCCTGGGTGTGAGGTGTAGGGCTGTGTGTTCGGGACAGTCCTGGGTGTGAGGTGTAGGGCTGTGTACTTGGGACAGTCCTGGGTGTGAGGTGTAGGGCTGCGTATTTGGGACAGTCCTGGGTGTGAGGTGTAGGGCTGTGTTTTCGGGACATTCCTGGGTGTGAGGTGTAGGGCTGTGTATTCGAGACAGTCCTGAGGTGTACTAGCACTAGCACCCTATGCACAAAGTGTGCTCTTCACATTACACGTCAGGGCCAGCATGGAAGGTCAGGGATCAGAGGTCATTCTTACCAAGCCAGCACTGTAGTATCCAGGTAAATACTTCTCACAAATCTGGACCAAACCCCAGAATGCATCCTATTAATGGGACAAGAAACAAGACATTCACTTTTCACGAACTGGTTTTCTCATGGACTCAGTTCTCAATACGTTTAAAAACATTCATCATCCGCTCATTTACAGCCATTGAAAAGCTTGTGTTTACTGTGCGCGAAGTCTGATCACGTGATCAGGAATAGACTGTACCTTGAGCCGATTTTGAGGACGGAAAACACTGAGAACAGTGCTTTAAGTTCAGATTCAAACTCATCCCATAAATCAGAACTCATCCTCCATTGACATATTTCTGAAAACCTTACCTTACGTCAGGGGCATGAGGTTATTAGCATTTATAACAACATTCTGCAGCAGAAAATAAGGTTTCAGTCATTCTGGCTACACCTCCTCCTGGAACCTCACAGAATGATCAGACAGACCAAATTGAGTTTGACAGCAATGACAGCCAAAGGGCAAATACATTTGAGTAAAAATGTTCAATGTCAGTTGGCTACTCAGTTAAGGCACTCAGATGATCTGAATGGTTCTATGAAAGTAATTTCAATAATCGCACAGTTTTTGTGTACGTATCTGCAGTGTAGCTGCATGGCTGTGTTCCGCAGGCTGCAGCTGTGTCAGCAGTAAATACAGATGTGGCCGGTATTGTGCAGTGAGGGCAGCGCAGCTCTCACCTCCACAGGCATGTGCATGAGCAGCACAGAGGCGATGGGAGCTTGAGCCTGACAGTAACCCTCCTCCGGTCTGTACAGAGTATAGGCCTTCAGCACGCTCAGCAAGTCCTTCTGCCTGTAAATACACAAACATGCTCAGTACAAACGTCTCTCTGTAAATACACACAAACACACTCAGCAAGTCCTTCTGCCTGTAAATACACAAACATGCTTAGCAAGTCCTTCTGCCTGTAAATACACACACACATGCTCAGCAGGTCCTCCTGTCTGCAAATACACACACACACACACACACACACACACACTCAGTAACTCCTTCTGTCTGTAAATACAAACACACGTTCAGCAAGTCCTTATGTCTGCGAATACACACACACGCTCCGCAAGTCCTTCTGTCTGTGAATACACACACACGCTCAGCAAGTCCTTATGTCTGTGAATACACACACACGCTCAGCAAGTCCTTCTGTCTGTGAATGCACAGTAACGCTCAGCAAGTCCTTCTGTCAGTAAATAAACACACAACACACACACACACACACACACACACACAACAGACCCTTCAGTCTATAATAACACACAATCAGGCCCCAGTCTTGCTCACCCGTGACCCCCTCGGGCCATGAACATCTCGTGGGAGGGAAACTGCCGGTGCAGGTCCCTCTCAATCACATCCACCCACTTCGGGTCGCCTGGCTGCCGGTCCAGCTCCTGAGACACACAACAAACATCACAACAAACCAAATAAAACACAAAACTCACACCCCACAGCTCAGGGTCAGAACATCGCTGAATGAAAAAATTCCATCTGAATTTGCGCAATGAAAGTCATATCGAGGCTGTTTTTTGCTCCATCTTTCAAAGCAGATGTCTGAAAGCTATGGGCACAGCAATCTGCCGAATACATGACCATAGATGCAAGTTATACTGACTGACACACAGTGTGAAGCAGGGCACTGTATTTACTTTATGTCCAGATCCTAACCCGACCCAAACCAAACCCAGGGGAACATTCACTGCAGTTCACTGCCAGGATTTACTGGCCTAACTCACTCACATAGAGAACAGTGCCTACAGTATTTACCTGTCACCAGACGCACAGTGTCTGTGCCCAGAGCAGCAGGCCAATTCCATGAAAAGAGGGACAAGATGAGCAAAAAGTAAATCTCTGTTTAACATCCAGCAAAGGGCCTCAATCTATCCACAAAACCCCTAACTTTAAGAAACATATATATTCATGGCTGAACCACTATTTTTCAGCAAGAGTTTTGCATCCAAACAGATTTTTACTCTGAAATCGGCCCAAAATCAGGTAATTAGGACCTTTGAAATTACCAGTAACTAAATGGGTATTACAATTAATATCTTTCAATTTGTTCTACCAAGAGCATCAATTTAAAGTAAAGGGGAGCTTGAACCCTCATGTGGAAGTTTGATGGCCGGAAGGTAGGGGTGACTTCATCATCCCAGTCAATGTAACGTCCGTCAAGGAAATTCTGAATTATTTTTATTGGAAGAAACTGAGAGGGAAAATTGACTGAAACTTTTCAATTCTCTCAACTGTAGCCAAGGCAAAGTCAATAATGGACAAAGTCTGCCTGAAAATTCGGCACGAAAGATTCGGCAGGGGATCAAAATCCGTAACGTCCGTCACATGTAACATCCGTCACAGGAAAAGGGGTCCTGTAACATCCGTCACGCTCCAAGAGAGTGGAGGAATGCTCAGTTTATCTAGATAATAATATAGGGCACTGGTGGACCCAGAATCTCCCGCCATTAAGATAAACAAAATGTCGAAGTTTTTGTTGATGGACGCACGCATGGACAAAATTTTCTTTATTAAACACATTCTTGGAGCCTACTTCTTAAATCTCCAATTCAGTGTCCATTTGCTCTTCATCAAAATCTGGGTTAGTCCAGGCCCTTAGGAGAAAATTGTGCAGATTTGTCAACAAGCATGAAATTTGGCACAGGTGTAGACCAGGTCATACTAAACTCATTTTTAGAGGGCGGCAAAGCCAGCGTTCAGTGGGTCTGCCATATTGGTAAATCCAAGATGGCCGCCAGTCGTATTCTGAATTTGTCATAACTTCACAACAAAAAGTCATAGAATCATGAGTGAAGGGACTTTGGATGGGTTTTAGACCTCAAGAAATCCAAATCAGGAGTTTATTTTAACATATGAGCAGCCATTCGCTCACTGAGCCGCCATATTGGGAAATTCAAGATGGCCACCCATCGCTATTCGAATATGTGACAACTTCACAACCAAATGTCACATGATCACAAGCGAAAACACTTTTTATTGGAACATAACCTCAATAAATCCAAATAAGGAGTTTATTTTTACAGAAGACACGCCATTCTGTCAGTTTATCGATTGAAATCAATACCTTATCCAATTTAAGTGTATTATCAAGGTCATATTCGGTCATGCGTCATGAGGTGGGTACCCAAAAAAGGTGGATTTGTCACACCTGAAATTTTTTTCGGCCAAAAAATAAAAAATTCATAACCAAAAACCCGGGCTATAATAGTAAATAAGGTGTCATTTTGTAGCTTTGGATCTCTGCTTTCAGATGGTATTAGAGACATTTGCCTTCAGTTTGTTATGTTACAGTTACAGGCTGATGAAGCAAAAAAGTCAGGGGTGGATTTTTTGTGGCGGAATGTGGCGGAGGTGGAGGACAAATACACTGAACTGAAAGCTAATACATGAAACCATTCCCACTGCTCTTTGTAGTTCCTAAAAATCACGGCAGGTGTCTCTACTGAATCCCTTAATTGGCAATCAGTGTCAGTCGGCTGTCAATTAGTGTCAATTAAGTTCCATGTGCTCTGGAGAAGCAATCTTTTGTTTCGTGGAGTGGAAAGATTTCACCACAATTTTTTGGTGCATTTCAATCATGGAAGGTATGTAAACTTTCTTATTTCTATTCAATGAATCGCAAACGCAATGACAGTATGTAAAACACAGTTCCAAATAGTAGGAAACTTCATTCCTTGATGTCAGTAGGTGTAGATGGGGTGGTAAAATCAAGGGAATTGTCATGTTACTGCACTCCCTGTATTACTGAGGATTACACTGCTTGTGAAAATTGAGAATATGTCAATGCTTTTAAGAAGGTTGCCTTCTCAGATGGTTCGAGGGGTGCACTTGAAGTAGAGGATGTTGTTAATGAAGCAGATGGCATGAATGTTTCAGAGGGTAGTGAAGATCTCTTGTCATTGATTTGTAAGGGTACAGTTGTGGCCATTATGCCATCGGCCCAGTCTTTGGATGACTACTACTTGCTTGTCGGTACTTCAGATGGAGTTATAATGCTTGACGAAAGTATGAAGTCTGGCTATGGCCAATCATGTCCTAAGGGGTCTGAAGAACCCAATTATTAGTATTCTAGAACCAATAATCTATCATGTGAGCAGTTTTTATAAGTCAGTAAGCATTTGTGTGTAGTTTTGATGCACCAATCATCCAAATTTTATGAGAAAGATGTCTCGCTTTGTCAAAAAACACCAAATTCATCGTAATAAACATCCTGTATTTCCATCAAATTTTTGAATACATAGTATACGTAAATCAAACAGAATTTCTTTTCAGTTTATTGAATAGCATTTTATCTGAGGATCATTTTGATCCAAACCAGGTCTTGTTTTGACCAATATTAAGGATTTTATGAGGTTTTGAAAAAAAATGGTCACTTTGGAGAAAACGGCAAAAAAGTGTTCTGGCCGTAATGCATTTTCTATTAAAGGTTCATCTTATAAACAGCTGTACAAGGGTTAATATTGAAAAAAATAAACCACCCATGCCATTTTTCTATGCAGTTTAACCTACAATAACATAATCAAAAATTGAAAAATGGTCATTTTTGACCCTGTGACGTAAATTCCCCCCACCTCATGACGCATGACCATTAATATCATAAAAGCATCACAAATGAACACAAGACATATCAAACAAGTTTAAACATTTTAGAGCAAGTTAAATGTCTGTTTTATTCATTGCTGAGGCAATCACATATGGAGGGTATTTTTGGTCATAATCCAAATGAAAATCAAAATTAAAATAATCAGGCCAAAATTAAATGTTAAAAATGAAAAGCAAATTGAAAAACCTAATGAAACATGTAAAATGATAATGTGAAACTACAAAACTAAAATGAAACAAGTAAAATTTCAGATGCAAATACGTAGATGGATAAAACGACAATGAAACGTTAAATTTAAAATGCTAATATGTAAATAGAAACGGTCAAATGGAAAACTTAAATTGTAAAGATGAAATTGAAAATGAAAATTTAAATAGCAATAGGGAAACATCAAATGTAAAACTCAAAATGGGAAATGGAAAGGCTTAAATGGAAATGCTTAAATCAAAAGCTTAAATGGAAAAGATAAAATTATCATTTAATTTTTTATTTATGTTTGCATTTTTCCGTTACCATTTTACATTTGGCATTTTGCATTTGCCATTTTCCACTTTGATTTTCCATTTTCCATTTGGCTTCTCCATTTGGATTTCTCATTTGGCGTTTCCATTTTCCATTTGGCTTCTCCATTTGGATTTCTCATTTGGCGTTTCCATTTTCCATTTGGCTTTTCAGCCTGTATGCAAATAAGGAGGTGTGGCCCAGAGGTCGGGGGGACGGTCTGAACCGGCCGAGTGCAGTGGCATCTTGTGGACAGCAGGGGGCTCCTGACTGCTGAGCCAACCTACAGTCTATGATATAAACTGGCAAAGCAGTATATATGTCTATGCGGTCCGTGTACCTTTCGGCCATTCGTTTTTTGTTTTGATTAAGGTAACGAAAAAACGGAAAACGAACTGATTTCCGTTTTTTGTTTTGATGTGGGCAAACCAAAAACGAAAAACGACCCGTCTCCCAATTTTCGTTTGGAAATTGGAAATCGAAAAACGGAAAACGAGTCGTTATCTGATTTTCTATTAAATGATTACTAAACAAAAGTCGGGAAACGAAATACAGCCAATATCTTTTAATAGAGCTTGCTCTGACCTGAGCCGGAAGCGAAATTTTTTCCCCCAGTCTGCTAGTAATAGAGGAATCACTATTGAGCAATCAGAGAGTAGTGACGTCAATATAAACAAGTGCACGTGGAGGCAGCGTTGATGTCAACAAGCATTATGTTGCTAGCTAGCATCGTGCTGCTACATAAAATGATGTGCGAAATCCGTAGCTCGCTGATTTCCGTTTTTATTGTGCGGTATCGTCACTTGTAATCATATGATCTCGCCAGCAATGGCCAGATGTCGAAACAGTGATATGTGATATATGGCAGTGGATGTGTGTGCTTCTGACGAACACGGGTCGATTGTTTGACTCACATTACTTTGATTTTTAGCTGGTTAGCTAGGTAGCTACTCTCCTGCGCGCTGGCGAACATTACGAATAACAGCTGTATAAAACTTGCTTCCAGTTTATTTAACTTGACTAGATTGCCATCGGTAACCAGAAGCTACCAGTCAAGTATTTTTACATGGTTTAAATAACGGTTTTAGTGACTTTGTGTTATATCGGAATCGATCGTAATAACAGACCGTTTTTCAGTTTTCTGCACAAAAAGTGCAACGAACAATTCGGCTGTTCAAGAGGCGGGTAGCTATCGCGACCAAGTCGGTTAGGGCAAACTGGATGCTCGAAACATCAGTTCAATAACAACCAAAACAGAGCAATGGATTTCGCAGGTCTTGCAATTGTAGCAGCGCGATGCTAACAGTAGGATGTGTCTTTCTAGTCTTCTGCCAGCTCCCTACTATGCTGCGATTCACCCACTAAATCGCAGTGTGGCACACGGACTGGAGGCCGTCATGCTGTTACGGTCACTATGAACTCGATAGCGCCTGCTACCCATTTCACCAACAGCCGAATTGTTCCCCACGTTTTTTGTGCAGAAAACTGAGAAACTGAATAAACTATACCGCAGTTGTTCTATAATGTTCGCCAGCTTGCAGGAGAGCAGCTAGCTAACCAGCCAATAATCTTAACGTGAGTCAAACAATAAAACCGTGGTCGTGAAAAGCACACACACCCATTGAATGAGACATATCAGAGCTACACTACAAAGGGAAAGATGCATTATGTTGCTTGTATCGTGCAGCAACATGAAAAGCCATGCGAAATCTATAAGTCAATGATTTCCGTTTTTATCGTACTGTAATGTCACTAAACAGTGATATGTCTCGGAAAATGCGTCTGCAGACTTCTCCCAAACACGGTTTTATTGTTTGACTCTTCTTCCATTGATTAGCTACTCTCTTGCAAGCTGGCGAACACGAAGAACAACCACTGTATAATAATCGCTTCCGTTTTATTTTCTCAGTTTTCTGCACAAAAAAAATGCGGGGAACAATTCGGCTGTTTAAGAAACGCCTAGCTATCGCTATCAAGTTCATAGTAACCATAACAGCTGCATGACGGCCTCCAGTCGGTGTGCCACACTTAGATTTAGTGGGTGAATCGCAGGCAGCATGTGAGGAAGCTGGGAGAAGAGCAGAAAGACATATCCCACTGTTAGCTAACATCACGCTCCTACAATATGACCTGCGAAATCCACTGCTCTGTTTTGGTTGTTATTGAACTGAAGTTTCGAGCAACCAGTTTGCCCTAACCGACTTGATCGCGATAGCTACCCATTTCTCGAATGGCCGAATTGTTCCTTGCACTTTTTGTGCAGAAAACTGAAACACAGTCTGTTATTACGATCGACTCGGATATAACACAAAGTCAATAAAACCGTTACGAACCATGTAAATACTTGACTGGTAGTTTCTGGTTACCGATGGCAATCTAGTCAAGTTTAATAAACTGGAAGCAAGTTTTATACAGCTGTTGTTCGTAATGTTCGCCAGCGCGCAGGAGAGTAGCTACCTAGCTGACCAGCTAAAATTAAAAGTAACGTGGAGTCAAACAATGGACCCGTGTTAGTCAGAGGCACACACATCCACTGCCACTGCACTCGCCGGTTCAGACCGTCCCCCGACCTCTGGGCCACACCTCCTTATTTGCATACAGGTTGAAAAGCCAAATGGAAAATGGAAAAGGCAAATGGAAAATGGAACGCGCCAAATGAGAAATCCAAATGGAGAAGCCAAATGGAAAATGGAAAATCAAAATGGAAAATGGCAAATGCAAAATGTCAAATGTAAAATGGTAACGGAAAAATGCAAACATAAATAAAAAATTAAATGATAATTTTATCTTTTCCATTTAAGCTTTTGATTTAAGCATTTCCATTTAAGCCTTTCCATTTCCCATTTTGAGTTTTACATTTGATGTTTCCCTATTGCTATTTAAATTTTCATTTTCAATTTCATCTTTACAATTTAAGTTTTCTGTTTGACCATTTCAATTTACATATTAGCATTTTAAATTTAACGTTTCATTGTCGTTTTATCCATTTACGTATTTGCATTTGAAATTTTACTTGTTTCATTTTCGTTTTGTAGTTTCACATTATCATTTTACATGTTTCATTAGGTTTTTCAATTTGCTTTTTTTTTACATTTAATTTTGGCCTGATTATTTTAATTTTAATTTGGATTATGACCAAAAATACCCTCCATAATCACATAGCCACAAAGTTTAAACAGAGCCCTATCGCTCATGGGCTTGGGTTTAATTGTACACGCCGGTATTTCTGCCCCTGGTCATCATGTATTTGAATATCAACTATTATTTAAATTTCTTTCACTTGCCACAACCTTCACTAACAGTTAAAAACCATCTCAGCGCACTCAGGAAACCTATGGAATGAAATTTGTTCCAACAGAAATTGAATTGAATTTTGGTTTTGAATTGAATTGAATTTGCTTTGAATTGAATTTTATTGGTTTTGAAATTGAATGAACAAGTAATCTGAGACTGAATCCAATTATTTGTAATGAATTTAATTTATTTAAAGGTTTACTCAGAAAAATTTTTGCCTATTTTTTGAAGAAATGGGTCATATGTAGCAAATGAATATGCATCACACATTTGTAAATGCTTTCTGTAACTTTTTATCATTATTTGAAAACTAAAATTGGGCTGGTTTGTACGGCCCTAAGCCCCGCCCCTCAAAGAAGTCGTTGCACGGACCTCGTAGTCATGTGACCTGTGACGTGTGAGAAGTAAGTTGCAAACGTTCCCAGCTGATCGACCAGTGGTTTGTTCTATACTGATAATTGATTTCGCCTCGATCAATCCTTGATTTCGTTGATTTTGAGATAACATTCATCAACATGCCAAATAGGTGTGTAGTGGCAGGCTGTAACAAGACTCCAAACGATGGTGTGAGTTTACATCACTTCCCAAAAAAGAGATGCCAAGTCTCACGCATTTGGTGGAGTCTCTCGCCTCTTAGTGGCATTCACCTTCCTGTGCCGTAGTCAGCAATTTTTCAATCAACGCGCACTGGAGAAATTCACTTGCGGAATTGAAGTCATTGTGCATTAAGTTAATCAGTTTCACGTGCATGACAGTGGATTTCCCCACTAGTGACACGGAAATCGATTATGACTCGGGAATTCTCACGCTTGTCTTTACTGAGGGATTGAAAGCAATGGAATTGCATAAAGACGTTTCAAATGGTCTTGTTTCATTTAAACAATTTAAACGATCATGAAACACATGCATTGTTTCCGATCCCTGAGTAAAGAGAAGCACGAGAAGTCTGGAGTCATAATCGCTTTCCATGGTGAGGTCCACCTTCACGCAAGTGAAACTGAAACTTCAATGCACAAGGATTTTAATTCCGCGTGAGAATCTCATTAATAAGCGTTCATTGAATAATTGCAGACTACGGTGAATAAGCCTAAAAAATGCGTGAGACCTACGTCGAATGCGTGAGACTTGGCATCTCTGAGATCCGTTCTCGTGCTTACTCCCCACTTGCTCAGCTGCTACCCTGCGGGCCCGGGCGGGTGGCCCACGGCCCAACCCGCTATGCGACCCGGTGTAAATGTCTATGTAAGAGTGCTGTGAAGACGAGCTGACAAGTGAGCTTGTGTTTACGTTGCTTTGTTGTTGTTAGTAACTTAGTATCATTGATCATTGTTGTTGATGATGACATTCTAATTTTGCATTTGTGTTTGTTTCTGAAACACTGGCCATATCGTGATCCTAGTCACCAGGGACTACTAGGACTTCGGTACAGCACATATCCGAAAGCGAAACCCAAGCACAAACACAAGCGACCGGTCCATGCGAGTACGAAGTTGCCGTGTTTCTCAGTCGCCTCTATGTTCGAAGTCCAAAATTTGCACTCATTTTGTGTAGTATACAATGCAAAAACACGTAAAACGACTGTACACGCGTTTTCGACCAATGCAAACTTTTCGTTTTGCAATCCCAGATGAGATCAGAGCTTTGTTCACAGAAAAGTTAAAAACCCACAAAATCTGGACATTCTGTGTCAAATCATTTCATCGAGTATGTAGAAAATGTATCGATAAGAATATTCGTCCCAAGTAAGATAACTATAACTTTTCTTTCTTTCACAAATTGGCTGTTGAAATGAGGAGTCAAACAAGTCATTTTGTGTACAAGCTCGTGCAACTTACTTCTCATACGTGACAGCCGATTAGCCAATATTTCATGAGTTTTAAGGAGAGGTCTCAAAGTGTCTAGTTTCTTCATTTTTTTGCCAGTATGACATACAATTATGAAAGTTAAATGCTGGATTTGTGAATTACAGGCAATAATACGTCTACAGCGTTTTTTTTCCTAACATAGTAGACCTTTGAGATAAAACTTGAAGCCTTTCATTCAGTTCGCACATTCAAATTCAGTTCATAAAATTCAAATTCAGTTCTCTAAATTCAAATTCAAGTTGAGTAACATCACATAAACGCGCATCGCGAGCTGCAGCCCCGCCTCCGTCCCTCCTACTGCCCCATGCGTAATTTCTTTTCCTACGTTAGTTGAGCGTATATCCAAAAAAAGTGGGCGTGGCCTGCCTTATTTGGAATTAGGTGACCTACATAATGTCCGGGAAACGCACCTCAGAGCAAATTCTAAACCCACCCAACTATACACCGAAAAACGTTTACCAAAACTTCGGCTCTTTTTCAGTTTATTTGTTTTAGCTCATCATATTAATCTTCAGCAGTTAACCCTGCGTTAGCCCAAGATCATCAGTAAATGCACTCGCCAATTTCTAGCGTTTCTTCGGCGTAGTAAATAATGCTAACGTTAGTTACGATTGAGTCACTTTTTCTCCCAATCGGTATGTGTGAATGTATTTAGCTGGCGAGCCTATGCGTTTAAGCTCGTGGGCTTCAAGTGTAATGTTATATTCAGTCAAAATCTAAATAATTAGATAGAGCTGTTCAGAACTTAAAGCGGAACTACGGTGTGAAATTGATTTGGGGTGTATAGAAACATGATAACGAGTACTAACTTTTGTCGAATCCTCCACCTCTGTACGCAGCCAACATTTTGAAATACAGGGCTGTTAGCCGAAGCTCCCAACAGGCTTACAATGGTAGTGAATGGGGCATAGCGTTGCCATGCAAAGAAATCGCTATTTTTACATCATTAGGATAGGGGAACAGATTGCAACCTATTTGTTTCAAGATGGCGGCGACTGGAAACTACCTCAAGGTACTGTCTGCATAAACAGTCTTTTTTA
Source organism: Gymnothorax javanicus (assembly GCA_029692085.1). Lineage (NCBI taxonomy): Eukaryota > Metazoa > Chordata > Actinopteri > Anguilliformes > Muraenidae > Gymnothorax > Gymnothorax javanicus. The sequence goes on along the minus strand of CM056194.1, from coordinate 100,885,383 downwards.
ATAAACTACCTGTGCATTTTCAAAGTTCTCAGTGCCTCGTTTTAAATGTCAGGGCCCTCGGAATTCTACCAATAAAGTGTGGAACTACTTTGAGCCTTATTAATGATGTAATAAATAAACGGAGACAAACACATAACCCCTCTCGCACTTCATTTGCGGGCGGGGTAATAAACAGAGACAGACACAAGGGAATAGTTTGGTTACCTGGAACTTGCCCGGATTCTGTTCCCTTTTGACTTTTGCTCCGGACAGATAGAGCCACGCCCGACCCCGAAGCGAGGGCGGGATCCCCTTCTGACACCTCAGCTTCACCTGGTGAGAGAGGGTGGAGTCAACCAACCAAAACCCATAAGCCAGAGAGAGGGCGGAGTCACACAACAACAACCCATCAGCTGGAGAGAAGGCGGAGTCACACAACAACAAACCATCAGCCAGAGCGAGGGCGGAGTCACACAACAACCAAACATCAGCTGGAGAGAGGGCGGGGTCACACACTTTAATCTACAGAAAGGTTGAAGTCAAAATTACTTTTTGAAATCTTGTTTATAGAACACAGGAAAACAAGATAAAAGTCAACGCAAAGCATCGATTGCCACGCATCCACCAATCGGCTTATGCTCTAGAAGTTGATCTTCTATCCCCACATACAGCGGATCCTATGTGACAGTGACCTTTGACCTGATGACCTCCAAAACCTAATCAGTTCAGCTATCCTCTGTGGGGAGTTAACATGTCCATCCACTCCAAGAAATATCTTGCACACAAGGTAAGCGTGACGGACATGCAGACAACTGAAAAGTAGTATGTCGCCTGCCCACCACTGTGGGGTGGGGGCATAAAAAATATGCAACTATAAAAGTGCTCTCGTGCAATTTTAAACATTACCAAGATATAGGGCTGGGCGATTAACCGAATCGCGATAATTTTAAGCGCAATAAAAGTAACTGCCTCCATGGGGCAGACAGACGAGCTTGCTTATTACCGTTTCTATGACACACACCTTTAATGTAGAGTTGAGCAAACATCAGAGGCCATTTGAATCAAATCCAATCAAATCAAATCAAACTTTATTTATATAGCACTTTTCGTGCAAAGTTGCGATACAAAGTGCTGAACATGGGCATATATAAAAACAAGGCAATAAAATAATGGAAAACACATACTGAATGGACACACACACACACACAAATAATAATAAAACGAGAAAACAGAAATAAATAGGAAAGGTGTAATATTCATTAAAAGTAGTGCTTAAACTTAAGGGAACGCCAAACTAAAAAGACAGGTCTTAATATTTCGTTTAAAAGTATTAATAGGTTACGGTGCCCTCAGATCCTCCGGAGGGGTTCCGGGAAAGAAATGTTTCATGTAAGAAAAGTGTGATTTGAAGTCTTCTAATTACCAGCGAGGTTGGACAGCCCCCATCGCCTTGGCAAAATTAGTTTACCTTAAATCAATTCCCGTGTACTTCGCCTAACTTGCAATCAAGCCATTTATTCAGCCAACTGACTAATCAAAACCAAAATGTGGCCAATAATGATTAAGAAGAGATAATGAGAAGCAGAGAGACCTAACCAGGCTGCCGTGTTAGATTGAAAGAATGCTAATAATCTGAATAAATAGCAGACCTCTGAATTCCTTATCCGGATTCCAGATAACCTTATCAGTCAGTGTATCCTGAGTAGGATGTTACCATCTCTGATCTGAACAAAATCTGTCCACTCCTTCAGTAAATATCGTGCACACAGCAGGGCTTGATCTGCCCTTTTTTTGCCACTAACCAGTTGGGCTTATGACAGAAAAAAGTCACGAGCCCTCAGAAGATTTTACAAGCCCGACTGAAAAAGACCAGAATATCATGTGAAACTTAGTGGCACAGGTATAAACTTGATTAAAATACTTCATATAAATCAAAACGAAACGTAAGTAAATGACAAACATTAACAGCTTCAATGAGACAGATTATTTCATACGTCTTGAGTTCATACACTGCCCTGCCAAAAAAAGTCACCACCTGGATATAACCAAGCAAAAAGGTAAGAGTTTTTGCAGGCAACAATTTACATAACCCTACCTGATGCAGTTAGTAGCTTCTCATTTCTTAAACAACCATGTCAGATCATATCCTGTGGTCGTGGAAAAGGTGTTACTCGGTTTCAGAAGGGTCAAATTATTGGGAGAACAAAGAGAACAACTGAGAAGATGGCTGAAACTACTAAAATTTGGTGAAGGAGGTTGTGTGAAGTATCCTAGCAAAATGTTGAATAAATGGTTTTCAAGTGTATAAGATGATAAATAAAAGGCATCAGGTAAAAAATGTAAAAAGAGGTGGTCAGTAATGTGTTTTGGGGCTAAAATCCCGCGAAAGACGGCGAACCCGGAAGTCTGACGTCAAAACAACACAGCGAAAACGATAGCGGAACAAATAGTAGATTTTTCGGAGAGCGAGTCAGAAACCTTCATTTTTGCGGTTTCTGAAGTTTCTGGTGAGCCTCAAGTCTTTGAGGAGACAGATGAGGAAGAGGGCAATGCAGTGATGTATGTTGGACCGTATATGTATGAGCCAGAAGCTGTGGATAATCCCGAGTACGTTGCCCCTGAAAGACCCGATCTTCAATGGCGTGAATGGTAAGTCTTGCTGACTTGTTTCATCCAGTGGCGTGCCGTCAGATGTCAGGAAGGCCATCAGTAACATCACTCTTTGCCGCATAATTGCTCTTAAACTGTTTGCGATCAAGTTTGCCTGATTAACAAATAAACAACTTATTAACTGAACAATCACCACCAATGCATGACACGTGATAAAGAAATTCTAATGAAAAAGCGATTGCCTATTACCTATGTTAATATAATTGATGTGACTCCACAAGGATGACAATCTGCAAAAAAATCAGAAACTTTCGCTGACTTCGCAGCAATTATTTTCGCCATCACTCAGCTGTGCATCGTACCCAACAACGCCCTTTAGCTGTCACTACATTCAGACTATAGAATGGATTCTCATGGCTTATCGCTCAACGAGCCTCGCAAACTAATTTACGCAAATCTGTGCTGTTTCACAAGCTACACGAGTGCAGAAATTATAAAGACATATTGATATTTTTCGTAGTCATTGATGTGCGGAAGAAAACGCTGTATAATTTCACAGTGCAATGTATAACAAGGCTTTCCAAAATAAATTAGACTCTCGTCGGTTCTACGAATTAGTCTGAGCAACTGTTGCTAATCAGGAGAGGTGAACTGCAAGAGGTATAGGTCATTAAGAAGTGAAAGGTGAGGTTATTGCTGGCCCTTTGTTTCTGCCGACGGACCGCCACTGGTTTCATCGTATGACTTCATCTGTCGTTGATAAACATACATACAAATGTGACATTGACAACGAATTTATTGATGTTCATGCAAAAAGTCATATTTATTGTAAATGAATACCCTGTATCTACGGTCCTTTGGCGGTGGGCATAATTCATGCGTATTCATGTACATGTATGTATCGGCATCAGTGGCGGCTCGTGAACTGGCAATAGGGGGAAGCTCAAACAATCCCTTAAAATTAATGATTGGTCACAACGTGTTTTCAATCATTCATTTAAATGACAATTACAGAAACTCAGAAAACTCTCAACATTGTCAGATGTGGCCAGTTTTCATTTACAAGGCATACCAATTATGACTCCGGACTTCTCACGCTTTTCTTTACTCAGGGGTTGGAAGGAATGCATGTGTTTCTTGATCGTTTGAATTAAATAATATCATTTAAGACGCCTTTATGCAATTCCATTGCTTCCAACCCCTCCATACACAAGGACTTCAGCGCAAGAATCTCTTACATATGCGTTGATTGAATAATTGCGGACTACAGCAGAGGAGCGTAAATATGCCACTTCAACTCACCGAATGCGTGAGAGTTGACAGGCATGCTTTATTAATGAAAACTGGCCACACCTGATAATGTTCGGCCACTGAAACAACTGTTGGTCTGAATGAGACCAATACATCGTGACACACCACTGAGGCATCCTAGGAATTTCAAAACAAAGCCACCAAAACATCAAAGAATGAACAGGAATTTCAACAGCGTGCACAGAATCATCATGGCTGTTCTGGAATTGACGTCACTACCAGAGATTACCAAAGATTGCCAAAGAATTTTGTCCGCGTTGCTAAGGACGTTGCAAGGGCCATTACTCGTAAACCGGAGGGAGTTTTGGAAAAATTCCAACGCTGAATGTTTGGAAATGAGTTTCTCGTCACAAACAAACAGAAAAACTGAATAAAAACGATATGTCTGCTTACTTCATTCAACCCCTTTAAGAACAGTGGTGAACCACATAATATTATCCCAGACTGGAGCGTCTGTGCGGTTGCTAACCTTCGTCTAAACAGCACTGAGGTAACTGTATCACAGCTACTTAGCTTTTGGTGTCATAAGTAAAATTCCAATGGAAATTTATAATGGGGTTGGGAAACTTTCCAGCATTACTGAAACTCAAATTAATTTCATGAGCCAGCTCGCTCAGACATTAGGCTACGGGGTATACAGATGCAAACGAGCACATCGAATTCGTTGTTTATTTTCAAAAATTTGTACTTTTATATTTGCAGTCCAGTTTGCGTACAATATATCCACTACACAAATGCGCGAGTAGCCTGCGATTTGTTCCCGGCTAATAAGGTACCTCAGTTTCAGCAAACATTCACAGCGTAACCTGACAAAAGCCGATCAGTGACATAAATTGCCGTTGGCCACCTCCAGGAAACCAATAAACCTGCGACCAAGCTGTTATTACATAGCGAGCAACTATTAGCTAGCCACATGTGATGCCTACAAATCCAAAGATAACACTGAATAGCTAGCTATTATTTCGCCATTTAGCTAGCTAGCTTGCTAGCATTTATATACACTAAATAAGACTAGCTAAGACAGCGAACTACCTACCTAGTTAGCTAGTTACATTTGGTGCACATAAATCAATAGAAATTTTAGAAAACAGTAAATAGTTTTCTGATAGTTTACTGTTACTTACTGTACTTAAATGAGCTAGCCATCATTTATATGCACCAAATATAACTGGCTAAGCTAGTGCAATAGCCAGCTAACCATCTAGCTAACTATATTTGGTGCATACAAGTCAACAGAGAATGATGAATAGCCATTATCTTGCTGCTCAGCTAGCACTGAACTGTGTGCAGATCTAGTTGGCATTTACATATATGCACCAAATATAATGTTAGCTAACAGCCGAAGAGAGCAAACTAGCTTGCTGGCTGAGCCAGCTAGCAAGCTAATTTGCTGGCGGACCTACCTATACTTGATGCATATCAATCAATAAAAACAGTAAATGGCATATATTTTGCTACTTAACTAGTCTTAGATGAGCAAGTAGTCATGAACTAGCCATGTAGCAAGGTCAGTTACGCATTGACAAGGCTGATTAGCTCATTTGCTAGCAACCGAACGAACGTTGGTCAAAGATGCTTGGCTATTGATGTAAATTGGCGCTGGTCGCAAAACTTGATATCTCGCCAGGTAAGCATAAATAAGCAGACCTTAGTGCAGCCGACTAATTAGCACAGTCTCACGAGGCCAAGCGAACAAATATGACAAGGTGGATAGCAGATTTCTAACGCACTATGAACTCCATATGTTCAGGAGAATCATGGGGCGTGTAGTTTTTTAAACTACAAAGAGAATTAGCATGCCGGCAAAAAATTAAAATGATTTAATTTATAGTCGGCTACGGTCTAGAAAAACAACATTTGCAGTTACTATAAAATAGGAAGCAAAATCTCAAAATTGATGGAGGCTTGAGAACAACGGAAAGTACTTCAAAGTGAATTTTTAAAAAAAAGTCTATGGGTGAAATGAATGGGAATTTTTGCTTCCGTCACCAGCATAACATAGTCACCTCAGTTCTCTGTAGCTATGAAAGCCAACTACTACTTATCGGATATAGCATTTCATATGCAGCTACAGAACCAAGTGCACGCTATAGGTCAATCCTTTCTGACTCTGTATTTCAGCAGAGACAATACTAGATATTGCAGAGTTTCCATACTCATAACTGCGTATTTTTGTGAACGAGTTGATTTGCATTTGTGTGGAGCACCGCTCCAAAAACACAGTATTTCTTTGTTAGCAAATTGAATAGGAGGCGAGTCTTTGAGCAAGTTGGCTTTTAATTGCTGCCTCCCAGGGTGTGTCGTCATTTAGTGACACCTGGTATTCTGAACCATTTGGCCATATGAAGTTAACGATGCAGATCTGAACAGCTCTATCTAATTATTTAGCTTTCGACAGGTTAGTTATGATTGTTTTACTTTTTCTCTCAATCTGTACGTGTTCGTGTTTGTGTGAATACATGTGGCTAGCGTGGTAATACATTTTAGCACAGCCCTTTCCTGGGCTTCCGGTGTCACGTTATTGCTCGCTGCCCCTAAAAAACACAAGAAATTTTTGCATGCATTTGCCGATATGCCCTAGTGAGCTAGCTCATGGTTAACTGTCAAAGGTAAAAACGATGTACTTAAATAAGCTGAGAAACAGGTTGAGTTTTGGCAAAAGTTTTTCGGGCCGTTTTTTATCCAGTTGGGTGGATTTTGAATCCGTCTTGGGCAGGAAACCATAAGACCAATGTGACAACACCGTAAGAAATGAAGATAAGAGGGCGGAATTCGTTTGAACTTCAGATATACGTATAGATCAATTAAACAGTAGGACTGAATAAATATTCAATGAAGATCATGTATAATTTTCCCTTGCCTGCTGGGCGAGTGGACTGAGCTTATCCAGTCACCCAAACTAATTTTCAGTCGCGATAGATGCTGGGCGAGTGTGAGGATTGAGCCCTGCACAAGATTAGTGCGATGGACAAATGGATAGTCAAGATGGATGAGCAGTGAACAGAAGTGGGGCGGAGGGGTAAAAAGAATGTGTGAAGGCGAGAGGAAGGCAAGAGAGAGCTTTAGCAAAGGATGGAAGAGACAGAGGCTGAACACTAATCCTGTCACTTGGGCTCACTGTGAGGTCAGCTGACAGAAAAGCTCACGTAGGGAGGCCAGGTCATTGGTAGGTCATTGCAGTGCCCGGTCTGGCTAAAGGAGGTGCATGCGTGCCCAGAACTGACTTCCACATGCAAACCAATGACCTCACGGGCATTAGGACATTATGACCTCAAAAACAGGACGGGAAAAACCAGAAAAGGGCAGCATTTAAATTTCGCCTCCAAAGGCATGTGACCAGCAGATGAGCAGGGAACCTTTGGCCAGAGAGCAGCAAGGAAAAAGGGATCAGCATTTTCTCATCCTGGGCAATCATCCTGTGCCCTGACTGAGGACAACCAGCATGCAGAGAGAGCAAGGAAAATCTGTGTGCGCGCGCCCGTGTGTGTGTGCGTGCTACTCTGTGTGTGAATGTGTGTGTGTGTGTGTGTATGCTTCTCTATGTGCATGTGTGTGCGCGTGCGCATGTGTGTGTGCGCGCTTCTCTGTGTGTACGTGTGTGTGTGCGCTTCCCAGTGTGCGTGGGTGTGTATGCGCAGTGAGAGGCACGCATAGAGAGAGAGAGAGAGGAGATCAAGAGCGAGAGAGTATTTAGTAAATAAAGTTTGTGTTGATGTTGGCACTATTAACACACATTCATAAGGCAGCCATGGCAATCAGGGCTTTTTCCAGCTCCAGTCTCTCCGTCTCCAGTTATCGGCATAAATCTTCCTGCCCTCCCCTCCCACCCACAGTGACTCTGGGCAGAGCAGAGTGACCTTTAAATGCAGAATTTCCCCTCCCAAATCTCTCCCTGTAGAAGAGACTGCAGCTTCCACGGCACGACATAACTGCACTTTCTCCATTCAGCTCTACAGCGGCGGCCATTTAACACACTTAGGCTCACAGACCTTCTTCCCAAACATCTCTAATGAATGACGAGCACAGCCTGACCTTCTTCCCAAACATCTCTAATGAATGATGAGCACTGCCTGACCTTCTTCCCAAACATCTCTAATGAATGACGAGCACAGCCTGACCTTCTTCCCCCCCCGCCCAGGGGTCAGGAGATTTTGAGATCAAAAAGGCGCTTCTCAGACACATTCTGAGGTGAGATTTTAGGCAGAATCATAACTGCATTTATGGAATAAAGCACTTTAAACACTGAACTAACAGACGGTACAACCTTAAAGAAACCATATAGTCATGAATGCTTTGATGGAAACCAAAAGTATAGAATCTCCATCATATTAAGTTATTGGGGACATCAGGTTTAATTTGATATCCAATTCAACACAATCAGCCAACTGATCTCAAGGAAGTAACCCCTGAATAGTGTGGCGTATCTGTGGACATAAGCAATCTTTCCCTCTGGTCAACCAATTGTGTTCAAATAGGACTGGAAAAGGTCAGGGAAAGATTTTTCATTCTATTCTAGATCCAGAAATTGGTTGGCTGCAATTGGAGAAGTTGAATTCATTTTACAAAAAAATATCAATGTAGTGAGCACTTCTTGCCCAGCAACTTTGGATACCATACCCAATTATGCAGCAATTTAGACTAAGTGTGGATGTAAAACACTTGAGATATTAGTGCCCGGTTATTTTCAAATTTGTGTAGCATTTTCGGAACTAATTAAAAAAAAAAAAAACAATTGCGGCAACAATTTCAACCTGGTTTAAACCAACGTCGGATTCATCAAGACTCATCAAGTACCACCCGAGGTAAAGAGTTCAGCTGCATAATTCTCACCGCTAATAATGACAGCCCTGCACGAGCACTTCTGCCATTGTGACGCTATCTTCAATAGATGTATATGGTCTGAACATACCAAAAAACGGATCTAGTTTTCTCAGCTGTCTTTGCTCATTTTATGTGTTTATCGGTATGTAAATGTTTTTTAACGTCTGCCCTACCGCCGTGATTCATCTTAAAATCGCACATACACACTTCACAAAATGCATGGGACTGACCAAGGTTTGACGGGCCGATTCACTCGTACTGTTCACTCCATGTACAGTTGAAAACATTGTCATTTCTTGCTTTTTTCTTTCTAGAGCATTTCTCCGCCACCATGCAGGAAATTCTATTAAACTGGTTTTAAAAAATTCAAAAGAGCTTAACTTCCCCCCGTCTCCCACGTTCCAAAAAACAAACTCCATAGAAAGTTCACGAACGTAATATCACCGTCTCTCCCTGCTAGTGTTTACAACGTATCTCAATGCGGCCTGACACGGCGGGCATCGAAATGCGTGCACTGCCAAAAGTTCGCAGTTTAGCACAGCCAAGAGCGGAATGCACATGACATCATCTTTGCACAGGCGCACCGTATGTAACCTATACGAACGTCCGGGTTGGCGATTTTAGTCATAATTTTATGAAACAAATATTATTTATTTATATTATATAATGAATAATTCATTGAAATGAATTAAAGGCGGTAGATTTCAAAGGAGGACAATTTCAAAATCGGTAGGTAAATAAAATTCCCCAAAAGCGGTAGTCTACCGCTTAAAGCGGTAGAGTTGGCATGTATGGGAATGTGTGGCTATGCCGCGAATGCGCGATCGCTAATGTTAAACTATAATTCTCCATTGTTAACGTCAGCAAGCTGGCTAGATGGCTACATAATCTACAGAGAAACATAGTTCAATAAGCGGTCGCGCATTCGCAGCATAGCCACAGATTCTACGGTATCTTCGGAGTGGGTCTGTGCAAACGTCACCGCCCCCACGGTACACTATATGAAGTTAAACGAATGGGCCTGCAGCAAGGCAGCGATAATTTCATTGGTCAACACGGAACCTGGCATTCTATTGGTTGGAGATTTTTGATAGGAATGTACAGCAGAAAAAATCCGAGCGTGAGCAGCACGTAGATGGTTGTCCGATGGGCGACTGATATTTCGTTGTTTACTTGTCCGCGTGAAAAACTGATTGTCCCGGGCGACCGGGCAACCGATTTGTCGTTCACTGGCAGACTGACCTTCTTCCCAAACATCTCTAATGAATGACGGGCACAGCCTGACCTTCTTCCCAAACATCTCTAATGAATGACGAGCACAGCCTGACCTTCTTCTCAAACATTTCTCATGAATGACGGGCACAGCCTGACCTTCTTCCCAAACATCTCTAATGAATGACGAGCGCAGCCTGACCTTCTTCCCAAACATCTCTAATGAATGACGAGCGCAGCCTGACCTTCATCCCAAACATCTCTAATGAATGACGAGCACAGCCTGACCTTCTTCCCAAACATCTCTAATGAATGATAAGCACAGCCTGACCTTCATCCCAAACATCTCTAATGAATGACGAGCACAGCCTGACCTTCTTCCCAAACATCTCTAATGAATGACGAGCGCAGCCTGACCTTCATCCCAAACATCTCTAATGAATGACGAGCACAGTCTGACCTTCTTCCCAAACATCTCTAATGAATGACGAGCATAGCCTGACCTTCATCCCAAACATCTCTAATGAATGAGCACAGCTGACCTTCTCCCAAACACCTTCTTCCCAAACATCTCTAATGAATGACGAGCACAGCCTGACCTTCTTCCCAAACATCTCTAATGAATGACGAGCACAGCCTGACCTTCTTCCCAAACATCTCTAATGAATAGCAAGCACAGCCTGACCTTCCCAAACATCCCAAACAGTCTGACCTTCATCCCAAACATCTCTAATGAATGACGAGCGCACAGTCTGACCTTCTTCCCAAACATCTCTAATGAATGAGCGAGCACAGCCTGACCTTCTTCCCAAACCTCTCTAATGAATGACTAATGAATGCGCACAGCCTGACCTTCTTCCCAAACATCTCTAATGAATGACGAGCACAGCCTGACCTTCATCCCAAACATCTCTAATGAATGACGAGCGCAGCCTGACCTTCTTCCCAAACATCTCTAATGAATGACGAGCACAGCCTGACCTTCTTCCCAAACATCTCTAATGAATGACGAGCACAGTCTGACCTTCATCCCAAACATCTCTAATGAATGACGAGCACAGCCTGACCTTCTTCCCAAACATCTCTAATGAATGACGAGCACAGCCTGACCTTCTTCCCAAACATCTCTAATGAATGACGAGCGCAGCCTGACCTTCTTGTGTTTCTTGGCCATCCATTTGTCCCAGTTGTTCAGCATTTCCAGCCACTTGCTCTCCCTCTGCCTCAGCACCTCCGGCGGGATGTCCTCTGCCCTGGGGACAGATTTAGAGGCATGTAAACACCCTGGGGTGCATCCGAATGTCCCAGCGGCAGCACTTACAGTAAGATCAAGGTAAGCATCCATAGAGCATTTGCTACTTCTGTTGAGATAGTTTGGTTAACCCTGGGGGGCTGAGGATGGGGAAATCTGTGGTCTCAGATCAGAGCAGCACCTCAAACAGACAGCCCAGCAGGCCTGGTACATTCATACAGATCAGCAGATCAGAACAGTCATATGGGCCAGCAGCCTGGTACAGAACTACAATCCAACATCTAGGTACATTCATGTGGACCACCAGCCCAAAACAATCATACAAGCCAGTAGCTCTGTACAGTTCAACAGGCGAGCAGCCTGGTACAGTAATATAGACCAGCAAAACAACAGAGTAATACACCAGCAGCCTGCTACAGTACATTCAGTACAGATCACATCTATCGCGGTAGGGTCGGGAGAAGGTAACGCTAACTTCAGAGCAACATTAGGGTAGAAACGCAGTAGGTTGTCTGAGAAAGCGCAGCGCAGGGATACAAAGCATTTATAAATATAGTGCCCAGTCAGGAAACCCTTCCAGGATACACATCACAGGTGGTCCAGCGTGTGCTGAAGAACATCATGGTTGGCTGAGCGGCCGGTAAGCATCTCCCAGCAGGGGATGCTTTCACACGCAGTCACTGTAAATGGTGAAAACTTACCAACCCCACACTACCACGTAAGATTATTTCTTCCTATTCATATATTTATTTGCTTAAAATAAGTGCTTGTTTTGCTTAAAATAAGTTTTTAATCGGTAAACCATTGCATGTAAAGGAACAATGTATGAGATATAACCAGAAGTATATTGCATGACGCGGCTTGATGTGTGGGGTTTGTTTATGAGGAGAACAGCGGCGAAAAAGAGCGGTTCTTTTGGACAAAAACCAAAAAGCTTTCTATATATTTTAATGCCATTTCCTGCAGACAGGAAAATTCCTTTATTTTTGTTGTTTACTCTTAACATTCTGTGAAAATGAATGATACATGTTACCGTATAGGACACATCCGCTGTCATAGGTTAGAGAAATTTTAACTTTGTTTCTGTTATATTGTAGATTGCTGGACTTTGTGGTGCTCTTGACATCCAGATAGAAGATTTTAGTTACATTATGAACTCATACACACAGTTGACACACATCTTCAAAAACAAATTTCTTCCGCATTTCACGTGCACTATAATGCGGTTTCTCACAAGTTTTTAATTGAAAGTGCATGTTATGTTTTTGGAAGTGGCAATTCGCCCCACAGCGAATAGGAAACCACAGGTGGTCAGGAACTATATTTTCTTACCTGGCACTGCCTCACGATCACTGTCGGCAGTTAAAAGGCTTACAGCATTCATCTCGCGAAACAACAAGTTAGTCTGGCGGTAGAGTAGCGATACAAAGACGGCAAGACAGCAGTAAGTTAGGGAGAGTTCTCGCAATTTTTTCCGTTTTGATGTGAGCTGTATGGTAGGTTAGTAGCAAGGGTTTAGCCAGGCACCCATTTACCCGTCTTCTGGATGGGCAGTTTGAATTATAGACGGGTAAAAAGTAAAGAAGGTGGGTAACCTGACAACGCATGGCTGTCTACAGGCATCACGTCTGACTGTAACTTTCGAAATATGGGCATCATGCAGTCAATCGAAACTGAACCAGCTATACCAGCATATACAGTACCTCCGAACGATCCCAATAATATTTTTCGCATTTATTAATCTTCGAGGTTCCCAAAGAGGGTTTTCCATTTTTTTGCGCATTGCTGATTGGGTCTCGGGTCAGAGCTATAAATAGTTCTGTGTCCCGCAGCCTTCACCCAGCATTGAACTATAGATCAGGGCCGAGATCCGGGCACTTTCAACATATGGGTCTGGTGTATCCTAGCGACCAGATGGTGCCGGTGAAAACAAATAACCAGTCACCATATACGTAGAAGATACCAGTTTTATTTTCATGATTTATTTTGCGCGTTAATGCAAGATCATGCCAAAAAGTTGTGGGGCGGTTGGACGTACTGCACATGACAAGTGTGCTGTGCAGATAGAAAAAGATCGTTCGACGAGCTCCTAAAACATATTTAAGACCAGAATGTCGTGACCGATGGCTTCAAGCAGTTTGGCGAATTAGCTAATCCTGATGGGGCCCACTGCAGTCCGATGAAATTAGCAACCGTTTGCCCAGATCACTTTCTTACAAGGCACGAGACATTTACTTAAATAATCGTATAATTATGTATTTGTACCTCTTTGCTGCTATTGATGTAAATGGATGGTTTATGAAAATCATAAGCAATCCTTAGCCATATGAAAGAGACTCAACATATTGGCTAGTTAATGGAACAGTTTCCAGAGTGGGACACCTTTTAGCTAACATTCTATTGAAATTTCCTTTAAACAACTAATATAAATGGTTGTGTAATTCTTTTGGTCAATTTAATCGTTTCAAAGTAAACTTTAATTTCTTACCTGTCTAACCAGATATCAGTTTAATCATTTACTTGAGTTTTGTCTTTACAAGAGCCGACAAAAGTATGCTAACGTTTGTGATTTTGCTGTGTGCTGTTTCCTGAGTAGGACACTCATAGCTCCTCGCTGTAAACATAGAGCGCTGCAGGTTTGGCGAGGATATTGGCGAAGGTTGTTCCTGAATCGGCAAAATAAACATCATTATGGGGTTAAGCCTGGCTTATAAACTGCAATAAAAATGCATATTTGAAAATACTTTGTAGACAGATGAGGCAGTAGAGTTGTATGTACGTCTGATGCAGAATGTAATGGGACCCATGATCACTCATGTCAGTCAGCCCAGGGCATAGCAGTGATGTCATCTCATGCTCCTCATCTGCCCATGTTACACCAAACTTTCAAGATTGTGCAGTGGAGTGGAAGTTTATGTCAGTGTCGGCACTATATAGCAAATATGCTCGTCTTAATTTTTATCACTTGTGTGGCTTGAGCCTGTGTGCCATTTTTTAAGTATATATACCGGTAGTCATTTAATTTCTTTTGTGTCTCATTCAATTTTGTTTATTCGTGTTTTAGATCTGAAAGGAAGGCATGGATCTGTCACACACTATTGCTGAAACACTGATGCCGTTATGCTTAGAACTTGAGAAAATGCGAAATGCTTAGCAACTGCAGATAAGTAGTAACAAAACATATGTGACGAGATTTACTAGAGCATTGATAATATTGATAATTTAAAGTGACTCAAGTTCAGTGGGGATTTCTTAGATCATAACACTATAAAGTCAAGAGAAACGGGACCAAAGACAAGCTCAAAAATGCCGTCAGATCGCACTATTTGCAGTCTATATTTTCAAAACTATTCCAGACGAGCACGCTTCCCCGGGGCCCCCAAGTAAGGAGCACAATTCCCAAATTTTAGACACCCACTTTTGAAATCCTGGCTAAGCCCCTGGTCAGTAGGCTAGTACAATCATACGATCCTGCAATTCGGGTCAGTCACATGGGCCAGCAACCTGGTACATTCATACAGACCAGGAGCCCTATACAGTAATACAGACTAGCAGCTCAGAACAGTCATACACACCAGCAGCCCTGTTCAGTAATACAGACCAGCAGCTCAGTACAGTCATGCAGACCAGCAGCCCTGTTCAGTAATACAGGCCAGAAGCTCAGTACAGTCATACAGACCAGCAGCTCAGTACAGTCATACAGACCAGCAGCCCTGTTCAGTAATACAGGCCAGCAGCTCAGTACAGTCATACAGACCAGCAGCCCTGTTCAGTAATACAGACCAGCAGCTCAGAACAGTCATACAGACCAGCAGCCCTGTTCAGTAATATAGACCAGCAGCTCAGTACAGTCATGCAGACCAGCAGCCCTGTTCAGTAATACAGGCCAGCAGCTCAGTACAGTCATACAGACCAGCAGCTCAGTACAGTCATACAGACCAGCAGCCCTGTTCAGTAATCATACAGTCACCAGACCAGCAGCCCTGTTCAGTAATACAGGCCAGCAGCTCAGTACAGTCATACAGACCAGCAGCTCAGTACAGTCATACAGACCAGCAGCCCTGTTCAGTCATACAGACCAGCAGCCCTGTTCAGTAATACAGGCCAGCAGCTCAGTACAGTCATACAGACCAGCAGCCCTGTTCAGTAATACAGGCCAGCAGCTCAGTACAGTCATACAGACCAGCAGCCCTGTTCAGTAATACAGGCCAGCAGCTCAGTACAGTCATACAGGCCAGCAGCCCTGTTCAGTAAAACAGGCCAGCAGCTCAGTACAGTCATACAGACCAGCAGCCCTGTTCAGTAATACAGACCAGCAGCTCAGAACAGTCATACAGACCAGCAGCCCTGTTCTACAGGCCAGCAGCAGTACAGCCATACAGACCAGCAGCCCTGTTCAGCTCAATACATACAGGCCAGCAGCAGTAATACAGGCCAGCAGCTACAGCCATACAGACCAGCAGCCCTGTTCAGTAATACAGGCCAGCAGCTCAGTACAGCCATACAGACCAGCAGCCCTGTTCAGTACAGGCCAGACCAGCAGCCCTGTTCATACAGGCCAGCAGCTCAGTACAGTCATACAGACCAGCAGCCCTGTTCAGTAATACAGGCAGACCAGCAGTACAGGCCACAGCCATACAGACCAGCAGCCCTGTTCAGTAAAACAGGCCAGGCCAGCAGCTCAGTAATACAGACCAGCACAGTCATACAGACCAGCAGCCCTGTTCAGTACAATACAGGCCAGCAGCTCAGTACAGTCATACAGACCAGCAGCCCTGTTCAGTAATACAGGCCAGCAGCTCAGTACAGACCACAGTTCATACAGGCCAGCAGCTCAGACCAGACCAGCAGCCCTGTTCAGTAAAACAGGCCAGCAGCTCATTAATAGCCTGGGTGGCAACTTGCCGTGCTAAAATGTTCAAGCTAGGGTTTAATCCCGGGAAGCGGGATTCCCGGGATTTGACCTCCAAACCATTTCCCGTTTCCCGGGAAATAGAAAAACGGGAAACCGGGAAAAACATTTTAAAAATATTCATAAGATAATGGAATACATTTAGAAAATATGTAGGCCTATTTTACTTTCTTAAAACATATTCAACAGCTGTGTGCGCAGGCGGAACAGCGGTGTGTATGTGTATGCGTGCAGGGGAAGAGAATACTTAACTTAATCGAACTGACTAGTCGCACTTATTTGAGTCCGTCCAAGCACAAAAATTGATCGAAATTCGCGTTAGACGCACTTATAAGCGTGGCCAAGATGCATATTGCTCCATTGCCTACACTTATTTTAAGTGTGTCCAAAGCTAAAATTTTTTTCATGGCCAAACTTATTTTAAGCGGTACTTTCTAAAAACTGGAATGGTCATCAACTGGCGCAGCGAGCAAGTGTGGCCAAGAAAAAAATTAAGCATTGGCCGCACGTATAAGTGCGAATAACATCGACCTTAATTAATTGATTAACAATCACAAAACGCCCTGAATTCAAACACTTCTGATCGCTAACGCAGTTAGTTAAGTAACTTGTGGGTCTATAATCTGATTTAGACTAACACAACACGATTTTTGACATCAGCGGAGTGGAAATACTTCATAATAGCCTACTTCAAAATATTAAATAATGAGGACGCGCTGCGCTGTCTGAGGGAGGGATCAAATGCGCAAGACTGAGGCTCAACAGTCGGCTCACTGCAACATTTAAAATCTCAGACAAAACTCCAGGTGAAAGCTCAAAACTACAAGAACACTGGATTCATACTTCATGCAAAACACTTCAAACAGAGATGCAGCAGGCTTTGGTGAAATGGGGCTCTCATTGAATAAAGAAAAATCTCCTGAAGAATCCATCTGAAACACCTCACACCCAGTGAGTGGATGCGTTTTACAGCTTTGCCTTTTAACTTTGAGTAATCGCTGACTTTATTAAGCCGACGGTAAGACACCACGGCACACACCGTGCCGGCCTCCCGCAGACGCACCCGCAGCGTCTGAATGAGAGCTGATTATGGAATCTATTGGAGCTCAAAACCATGACTATGAAAACAGCAAACTACTTGCCTTAACGAATTTTGTTAGTTTATAATATGAAGAATTGTAAAATATAATTTCCATGAGGCTGTTCAGTCAGACAGCGACAGATCACAGGCGTTTTCTCCCTCTCATCTGCAGCGAACGTCAAGCTGCATGCGGCTTGCGCAGTTTATATTGTTATAATATTGATTAATGTTGAAATTACGTATTTGTGCCTCAATAATTATATACACCACCAGATAATACATAAAATAAGTCATGTTTGGGACCCACATGTCTCTTTGTTAAGTATGGCGTTGCCTGAACTATGATCAATGTTATATAACGGTAGCCAAAATTATAACTTAAAAACAAGTTAATTTCCCGGGATTCCCGGGAAAATGTGCTTCTTTTCCCGGGATAGAAAATGTCTCATTTTCGATTAATATTAATCCCTAGTTCAAGCTCTCCTCAATTTTCCAGTTCATAAATGCAGCATTTAAGGGACAACTACAAAAAGACACCAATACTATATTCAATCATAAAGCTCGCCCAAATGAACCACTGACAGAGTCAACACCCAGCAAGATTCTGCAGCTAAAACCGAAACAAGCACAGACTAGACTAAATTGCCTTTTGAGCACATGCAATTACACAATTCAGGTCTTTGCAGGCGAGCCCAGAGGGTGATTACAGCGTCTCAGACAGACAGGGAAACTGCTGCCTGACCACATACGCCAGACCAGACAAGCAGGCCCAAGGACCCAACACCATTCTCCATTCCAGGTCAAGGCCAGGTCGTACAGACTTGAATCGTATGTGTCATGCTTGTATTCATAGAGAGAAGCTCACAATGAATTAAACCTCCTGTGACAGCACTGCAAGCGCAACTGAGAAAGTAGTTTGGCCCAGAAGGCGACACTACTATACGCTGCAGGAATTACACATGCAGCAATGCTGATCCCACGATACTATCGTACGGAGGGGACACAACTATACGCTTCAGGAATTACACATGCAGCAATGCTGATCCCACGATACTATCGTACGGAGGGGACACAACTATACGCTGCAGGAATTACACATGCAGCATTGCTGATCCCACGATACTATCGTACAGAGGGGACACAACTATACGCTGCAGGAATTACACATGCTGCAATGCTGATCCTACGATACTATCGTACGGAGGGGACGCAACTATACGCTGGAGGAATTACACATGCAACAATGCTGATCCCACGATACGATCATACGGAGGGGACACAACTCTACGCTGGAGGAATTAAACATGCTGCAATGCTGATCCCACGATACTATCGTACGGAGGGGACACAACTATACGCTGCAGGAATTACACATGCTGCAATGCTGATTCCACAATACTATCGTACGGAGGGGACTCGACAATACGCTGGAGGAATTACACATGCAGCAATGCTGATCCCACAATCAGGGTGCGCGCTACCCGCTCGCCACGTCGCCAATGGCGAGGTGGTGTGGCATGTGGCGGCCGAAAATTGGCCTCAGAGCGCCACGTTGGTGAAAGCCTAATGGAGAGAGCGGCGAAGTAATAACCTCAGGTTTTGCACAACGGCTGCCCGAGTCCAATCGCCCACTCGCCGCCGGCACTCGCTATCATAATTGGTTCATACTTAATTATCATACATCAGTCATAGGCCTAAGTTATCTTTATAACGTTTATTCCGATCGCACTGATTGGCTGACGATTCATCATTCCATTCAGGACTTTTCTATGTTGTAATTCACGTGTCGGAAAAGGGAATTCCGGGTTAGGAACCTCACTCGCCTCCACGCCACCATATTAAAACAATGCGAGTGATTCGAGATCGACCACCTCAATAACATTAAATTATGAATCTAGCGGGACAGCCACAGATAAGCGAAAGTAAGCATGTGTTGGTGTTTTTCTTGCCGAACAAACACTCGTTAAAGGAGCGCATTAATGTCAGTGGGACAAGATCGGCAGTGAAACCTGCGCGACTTCGAGCTTAGTTCTGTTGTGCAAAGGAAAAGGCCTTAAATTCATTTATGATCGATAATGATTATTTGTATATTTTTAACAATAAAGTCATCCTCTACTATGTGGACAAATATTCTGAGTTTGTTGAAAATAATGGGTTGTGTTTACCGTAACTGCCAGAAGCTCCAGAGAAACCTAGCCGAAATCACGCTACATCACTTGGGGTTCTTTAGCTTTGTTTTGATGCCCTTAAAATACAATGTTGAGCCACGCATGAAGTTACTGTTTTTCAGCACTGATATATGCCTTGGTATTTTATATCACATGGGCTACCTTACACAAGCAGTCCACTCGCAATCGTCATACTTTAGAGCATCCTTATAACTAAATAAATGGCAAACTTGTAGTTGTAATGCCAGCTATTTGTCAGAATGGTCCAGTATTCTAAACGCGGCTAACCAGTCACAGGTCAGAAATAGCGGAAAATAGATTCGAAAATTAGTCGGTAATATAGCAGAGATTATTAGCTTGAGCCGAACCAACGTACTGTCTACTCGAGGCAGAAGTGGACAACTCCTCAGAACGGAGTTCAGTGCAACCACGACAAACAATCAGTCGACTATCCTGCTAACTGTTAGTAAGTATACAACAATGATAGCATTTTTTCGCGACTTTAAAATGACATTAATGCCTGTCGGTTACGTGCGACTCGGCCACGAGTCATTCTCAACCGAACTCCAAGCAGCCGACTACATGCCGCTGACGTTGAGACAGAAGGACACAAAGGCAAACGATCAGTATGATTGTTTAAGTTAAATCCAAAACATGATCGAGCCTCTGGGCTCTGCATTATAAGCTATTGCTTTCAGAAACAAATCCATAACGCGAGTTGGCTACTACAAACTGTGCTGTCGACAAAATGATAATCATCTTCGTCTTGCTTTAATGCGAATGATGCATCCAGACATATTACTCCAAAAAACTAAGCTAAGAAATAGCCTACATACAACATCGACCTTTATCACGGTATACAGTTGAATCAGAAAATTTCTACAGATTTTTAGCCAAACCTATGGCATTATCTCCCTCATATTGGCATACGTTTGCCTATAACACATTTTTGTCCACAACTAGTTTGTTATTCAGGTAAAATTATATCTAGATGGCAATCGTGTTCAAACCTGAACATGTTGCACTCTGAGCAAATGGAATTTACATAAATGTAAATATTCACATTTCTTGTTACTTCAATCTGACATTTCTTATGAGTTTTATTAAAATAATTCTGACAATTATTATTACCAATTGGAAGAAGATAAGTGCTAAATTGAGTGTGGGTTCATGGCACTCAAGTCATATTTTACTGTATGAGCCAAAATAAGGTTGCATCCAGGTGTGTAGATGTGAATTCATAGTGGCTGTATGTATGTGATAACTTTTAATCCATTCCACACCCTGAATTACACAGCAACCAGCGTGCCTAAGTTGGATCTGTTCATGTTGTAATACATGTAATAATCACTTGGCCGCAAGTGGGGATTACAAAATGACAATCTTGAGCATGGTAAGCTGGCCCTATCAAGTTAGTAATTCAACTATTTGTCATCAAAGTGATATTGGCCTTCTATCAATCAAGTTCCCATTTGTCTAAAGTAGCAGCCAGATAATTAGACTGGAGGATGGCCTAAATAGTCCTTAATACTTACTCAGCACTCATGCAAAGCTGGCACTTGAACCAGCTCTCCGTCACCACAATATTGTTATACCATGTGACTGTGTGCAGTTTGTCGTAAAGTTTTGGTGGGTGTTAGTTATACAAGTTCCGTAACTATTTTTCTTTGAAAAATCTGCAGCAATTCCATTTTCTGAACAACTTTCTGTTCTATTCTTTTCATCTCTAGTAGCATGCAAACCACATTACGGCTGCAGGAAAGCCAACACCGACAGAGGTCAGGATACTAGTGCAGTGTTCTCTCACCTCACAATATGAACAGGGTCGTCCCGACCTGTTCAAAAATTTGTAATGGATTTCCGTCCATGTTTGAATTTTAATCATAGTTTAAAAATGTGATTTTTAATGCATTTTGCAGCCTGTACAAATTTCATTGCCACTCTATTTGAAAATTTCTTGTAACTACCAGAAACCACCCTGATGGGAAGAGAACCTGGCCAGAACACTATAGTACAGGTGTCGCTGACAAGATGATGCATACCTACGAGTCTCTGGATGTCTGTGCACTTATTCTGTGACTGTGTACGCACACAGTATGACTGAATCCAAGTTCTCTGAGGTTTCTAACTAAAATTTAAGGCAAAATGTGTGGCTAAATGGTTTTCTCAGTGGCTAAGTGAACTTCGGGGTGATTAGCCACTGTGGCTAAGTGAAATTTTTGGCCAGCACACACCCTGCACGATACTATCGTACGGAAGGGACACAACTCTACACTGGAGGAATTCCACATGCTGCAATGCTGATCCCACGATACTATCATACAGAGGGGACTCAACTATACGCTGGAGGAATTACACATGCAGCAATGCTGATCCCACGATACTATCGTACAAAGGGAATACAACTCTACGCTGGAGGAATTAGACATGCTGCAATGCTGATCCCACGATACTATCGTACGGAGGGGACACAACTCTACGCTGGAGGAATTAAACATGCAGCAATGCTGATCCCACGATACTATTGTACGGAGGGGACACAACTATACGCTGCAGGAATTACACATGCAGCAATGCTGATCCCACAATACTATCGTACGGAGGGGACGCAACTATACGCTGGAGGAATTACGCATGCTGCAATGCTGATCCCACGATACTATCGTACAGAGGGGAAACAACTATATGCTGCAGGAATTACACATGCAGCAATACTGATCCCACAATACTATCGTACGGAGGGGACACTACTCTACGCTGGAGGAATTAGACATGCTGCAATGCTAATCCCACAATACTATCGTACAGAGGGGACTCAACTATACGCTGGAGGAATTACACATGCTGCAATGCTGATCCCACGATACTATCGTACGGAGGGGACACAACTCTACGCTGGAGGAATTAAACATGCTGCAATGCTGATCCCAAGATACTATCGTATGGAGGGGACGCAACTATACGCTGCAGGAATTACACATGCTGCAATGCTTATCCCACGATACTATCATACAGAGGGGACACAACTATACGCTGCAGGAATTACACATGCAGCAATGCTGATCCCACGATACTATCGTACGGAAGGGACACAACTATACGCTGCAGGAATTACACATGCAGCAATGCTGATCCCACAATACTATCGTACGGAGGGGACGCAACCATACGCTGGAGTAATTAAACATGCTGCAATGCTGATCCCAAGATACTATCGTATGGAGGGGACGCAACTATACGCTGCAGGAATTACACATGCAGCAATACTGATCCCACGATACTATTGTACGGAGGGGACACAACTATACGCTGCAGGAATTACACATGCAGCAATGCTGATCCCACAATACTATCGTACGGAGGGGACGCAACTATACGCTGGAGGAATTACACATGCAGCAATGCTGATCCCACAATATTATCGTACAGAGGGGACAGAACTATATGCTGCAGGAATTACACATGCAGCAATGCTGATCCCACGATACTATTGTAAGGAGGGGACACAACTCTACGCTGGAGGAATTACACATGCTGCAATGCTGATCCCACGATACTATCGTATGGAGGGGACAACAACTATACACTAAAGGAATTACACATGCAGCAATGCTGATCCCACGATACTGTCGTACAGAGGGGACACAACTCTACGCTGCAGGAATTACACATGCTGCAATGATGATCCCACAATACTATCGTACAGAGGGGACTCAACTATATGCTGCAGGAATTACACATGCTGAAATGCTGATCCCACAATACTATCGTAGGGAGGGGACACAACTCTACACTGCAGGAATTACACATGCAGCAATGCTGATCCCACGATACTATCGTATGGAGGGGACACAACTATATGCTGCAGGATTTACACATGCTGCAATGCTGATCCCACGATACTATCGTACGGAGGGGACACAATGATACGCTGCAAGAATTACACATGCAGCAATGCTGATCCCACAATACTATCGTACGGAGGGGACACAACTATACGCTGCAGGAATTACACATGCAGCAATGCTGATCCCACGATACTATCGTACAGAGGGGACACAACTATATGCTGCAGGAATTACACATGCTGCAATGCTGATCCCACAATACTATCGTACGGAGGGGACACAACTATATGCTGCAGGAATTACACATGCTGCAATGCTGATCCCACGATACTATCGTATGAAGGGCACACAACTCTACGCTAGAGGAATTACACATGCTGCAATGCTGATCCCACGATACTATCGTACAGAGGGGAAACAACTATATGCTGCAGGAATTACACATGCTGCAATGCTGATCCCACGATACTATCGTACGAAGGGCACACAACTCTACGCTAGAGGAATTACACATGCTGCAATGCTGATCCCACGATACTATCATACAGAGGGGACACAACTATATGCTGCAGGAATTACACATGCAGCAATGCTGATCCCACGATACTATTGTAAGGAGGGGACACAACTCTACGCTGGAGGAATTACACATGCTGCAATGCTGATCCCACGATACTATCGTATGGAGGGGACAACAACTATACGCTAAAGGAATTACACATGCAGCAATGCTGATCCCACGATACTGTCGTACAGAGGGGACACAACTATACGCTGCAGGAATTACACATGCTGCAATGATGATCCCACAATACTATCGTACAGAGGGGACTCAACTATATGCTGCAGGAATTACACATGCTGAAATGCTGATCCCACAATACTATTGTAGGGAGGGGACACAACTCTACACTGCAGGAATTACACATGCAGCAATGCTGATCCCACGATACTATTGTACGGAGGGGACAAGAACTATACGCTAAAGGAATTACACATGCAGCAATGCTGATCCCATGATACTATCGTACAGAGGGGACACAACTATACGCTGGAGGAATTACACATGCAGCAATGCTGATCCCACGATACTATTGAATGGAGGGGACACAACTCTACACTGCAGGAATTACACATGCAGCAATGCTGATCCCACGATACTATCGTACGGAAGGGACAGAACTATACGCAGCAGGAATTACACATGCAGCAATGCTGATCCCACGATACTATCGTACGGAAGGGACACAACTATACGCTGGAGGAATTACACATGCAGCAATGCTGATCCCATGATACTATCGTACAGAGGGGACACAACTATACGCTGGAGGAATTACACATGCAGCAATGCTGATCCCACGATACTATCGTACAGAGGGGACACAACTATACGCTGGAGGAATTACACATGCAGCAATGCTGATCCCACGATACTATTGAATGGAGGGGACACAACTCTACACTGCAGGAATTACACATGCAGCAATGCTGATCCCACGATACTATCGTACGGAAGGGACACAACTATACGCTGCAGGAATTACACATGCAGCAATGCTGATCCCACAATACTATAAATGCGGAGGGGCGCAACTATACGCTGGAGGAATTACACATGCTGCAATGCTGATCCCACGATATTATCGTACAGAGGGGACAGAACTATATGCTGCAGGAATTACACATGCAGCAATGCTGATCCCACGATACTATCGTACGGAGGGGACACAACTATATGCTGCAGGAATTACACATGCTGCAATGCTGATCCCACGATACTATCGTATGGAGGGGACAACAACTATACGCTAAAGGAATTACACATGCTGCAATGCTGATCCCAAGATACTATCGTATGGAGGGGACGCAACTATACGCTGCAGGAATTACACATGCAGCAATGCTGATCCCACGATACTATTGTACGGAGGGGACACAACTATACGCTGCAGGAATTACACATGCAGCAATGCTGATCCCACAATACTATCGTACGGAGGGGACGCAACTATACGCTGGAGGAATTACACATGCTGCAATGCTGATCCCACGATATTATCGTACAGAGGGGACAGAACTATATGCTGCAGGAATTACACATGCAGCAATGCTGATCCCACGATACTATCGTACGGAGGGGACACAACTATATGCTGCAGGAATTACACATGCTGCAATGCTGATCCCACGATACTATCGTATGGAGGGGACAACAACTATACGCTAAAGGAATTACACATGCAGCAATGCTGATCCCACGATACTATCGTACAGAGGGGACACAACTATACGCTGCAGGAATTACACATGCTGCAATGATGATCCCACAATACTATCGTACAGAGGGAACTCAACTATATGCTGCAGGAATTACACATGCTGAAATGCTGATCCCACAATACTATCGTAGGGAGGGGACACAACTCTACGCTGTAGGAATTACACATGCAGCAATGCTGATCCCACGATACCATCGTACGGAGGGGACACAACTATACGCTGTAGGAATTACACATGCAGCAATGCTGATCCCACGATACTATCGTACGGAGGGGACACAACTACACGCTGTAGGAATTACACATGCAGCAATGCTGATCCCACGATACTATCGTACAGAGGGGACACAACTCTACACTGCAGGAATTACACATGCAGCAATGCTGATCCCACGATACTATCGTACGGAGGGGACAAAACTATACGCTGCAGGAATTACACATGCAGCATTGCTGATCCCACGATACTATCGTACAGAGGGGACAAAACTCTACGCTGCAGGAATTACACATGCTGCAATGCTGATCCCACGATACTATCGTACGGAGGGGACACAACTATACGCTGCAGGAATTACACATGCTGCAATGCTGATCCCACAATACTATCGTACGTAGGGGACACAACTATACGCTGGAGGCATTATACATGCAGCAATGCTGATCCCACGATACTATCGTACAGAGGGGACTCAACTATATGCTGCAGGAATTACACATGCTGCAATGCTGATCCCACAATACTATTGTAGGGAGGGGACACAACTATACGCTGTAGGAATTACACATGCAGCAATGCTGATCCCACGATACCATCGTACGGAGGGGACACTACTATACGCTGCAGGAATTACACATGCTGCAATGATGATCCCACAATACTATCGTACAGAGGGGACTCAACTATATGCTGCAGGAATTATACATGCTGAAATGCTGATCCCACAATACTATCGTAGGGAGGGGACACAACTATACGCTATAGGAATTACACATGCAGCAATGCTGATCCCACGATACCATCGTACGGAGGGGACACTACTATACGCTGTAGGAATTACACATGCAGCAATGCTGATCCCACGATACTATCGTACGGAGCGGACTCAACTATATGCTGCAGGAATTACACATGCTGCAATGCTGATCCCACGATACCATCGTACAGAGGGGACACAACTATATGCTGCAGAAATTACACATGCTGCAATGCTGATCCCACGATACTATCGTACGAAGGGGACAAAACTATACGCTAAAGGAATTACACGTGCAGCAATGCTGATCCCACGATAATATCGTATGGAGGGGACACAACTAAACGCTGCAGGAATTACACATGCTGCAATGCTGATCCCACGATACTATAAATGCGGAGGGACACAACTATACGCTGCAGGAATTACACATGCAGCAATGCTGATCCCATGATACTATCGTACGGAGGGGACACAACTATACGCTGGAGGAATAACACATGCAGCAATGCTGATCCCACGATACTATCATACGGAGGGGACACAACTCTACGCTGCAGGAATTACACATGCAGCAATGCTGATCCCAAGATACTATCGTACGCAGGGGACACAACTATACGCTAGAAGAATTACACATGCAGCAATGCTGATCCCACGATACTACATAGTTCTAGCCAGGCCGGTACGCTGACGAACGCAAAAGTCGCATGCCGGTACGCTGGAAAAATCCGCCAGGACGCAAAAAATTGCGGCCGGTACGTTACAGATAGGTCACCAGTACCAGTATCGGCAACAACACGGGCGGCTTCAGACTGTACTGATCGACCTAGTTTTATTGATTATCTGAAGATAGGCCCGTATAGCCGCCGCTTTCGCAAGTAGCCTACCTGTCAAGGCATAGCACATTAGGCTCAGTACCCTTTAGCGCGCGAACAGCCGATCATGGACCCTTGGCTGGTTCGTCCACCTCCTGGGACTAGTTCCCAAAATGAAACCAGTGCCGCGAATGTCTCGACATCAGAAAGTTCGGAAGACGATGATGCAATCGTCAGAGTAGAGCCTAGTAGCAAGCGTAAGCCATCAAAGACGGCGGATCTTGCTTGAGCGAGTGAATAAAGCTAGCCATTATTAGAATTAGCTCTAGGAAATGTCAATTTAACAGTCCGATTGGATCCCGACCTTTTCTGCCACTTTGCAGTCTCTTCCGTTTAACCTGCGCAATTGGCACAGTTTAAAATAATCACGGAAACTAGGTAGCTATACTTCGGAGATACTGATATTGCAAATTGATCATTTCGCTGGCGTCAAATTAGCCATAAGTAATTGGACTAAGATATCGTCACGAGAAGCATCAGATGTTACTGCACAACACTTTCTATCAGATATAAAATACTGCATTGTCATTGCCTATTAAGTTAGATTGGTTACTGGAATTGACATTCATATTGTGAATGGCTACGTCGTAAATTCATGCCAATTGCCTAACTTAGATTGACAAGCTACGAACACGTCGCACACAGATGAAAAAATAATATAATATTGTTGCTAGCTCGTCATTTTAGCCACGGGTATCTTTCCAATATCAATTAACATTTCCCAGTTAAACTTGCTGCCGAATCAGTATGTGCAGACCTTTGTAATGTGTGTTAAGCGACCTTGCCATGACATAGTTAGCGAACTTGGAATGTCGGTATACCGTTCGCTAGTAGTTTTTGCTCATCATTGCATGGTCGAAGTAAGTCGTGTCTCTTACGCCTAAATACTTTGAATGTGCTCCCTCTGCAGCTGCTGGGAAGGAAATGCTGCGGGTGGGGCTCGGCTCTGAGCAATAGTAATGTCAAATGACAGTAAAATTGTCCAATCATATTTCCCTTATGAATGGGAGGGCTTTGTTATCACTAATATTATGACAGGTTCCATCCGCTGTCCCCCAGGCGAATCACAAGCTAGCGTAATTAAAAAAAAAAAAAAATCGGCAGTAAATAACCTAGCGAGTTAACCTGAGTTGTTGGTTCGTGATAGCTGTGAATATCGTTTCGAGTTTATGAAGAATGTTTTCTAGACTAATATTCAATGAGAATTTTGAGTTGATCAGCATGGGAAAACCTACACCAGACCTTAATTTGATGCGAAAAACCAAGGCTTTTGTGAGGCATTTCAACACCAGCAATTATGCGCGATACCCATGGATGAAGGAGGAAAATCTGTATTGCTGGGATTGGGTCCGGGGCCAAAACTGGACTCTCTGAGCGGGTGAAAAAGGCGATTAAATGATCATGAAACGGTAAGCTATTTATAGGGCTCTGTGCTATGTGATTTTTGTATTTTTGCCATCGCTGCCAGTGTTTTGTGTATGTTACAAAATTTATTTGGGGAAAAAAATTATACGGCACTTCTGAGATGGTGAAATAGATTAACCGGTAATACAGCACGATGCTTTTACCCAAATTAACTTTACAGGTGAAACGGAATCAAACTTTTAGCCACTGAAATAATTTTTGTGATCTAACGGATGCGTAAGAACACAGCGTTAATTATTCATTAATTAGATCCTCCTGACTCCTTCGGCGTGCGATACTTCTTGTTTACAAACATTTATGTCATATTCAGCCATACGCATTAGCATGGTTGGCAAGAACAAGTGTAAATCAATACAACAAAACAGGGGAAGTATGGCATCCTGCAGTTGTGGAACCGATTCAGCGGTCTCTGAATATGTACAAAACCTTGACAGTACCGCGAAGGCAAAATATTTCTCTTAGCTTAAGTAAAACGAAGGTCTGCGTAGGCTTCCGGATCCTTACGAGCTGAAAGGTTGGAGGAACGACCCCTCTTTGGGTCTGGCTCGGCTGGATCATCACTTGATTTTCCTACATCGAACTGAAATTCAACATTTGTTGATCATCATTGATCAGTGAAAGTAATCCACAGTCGTACGTTTACCAGAACGATTTTAAAAAGGGGCGCAAATATATTTTTGGGGGTTTTATTCGTGATAAGGGGGTTTAGAATTTATGATTAATATTTAATATCGCGAATGCATATCAGGGGTAGACAATAAGGAAAATTTGCCGAAGATCACTGGCCCCATCATTGTAACCACTGGCCCAGGACAATGTCAGGTATCGATCCCCATAATAACGATTAAACAATGATGTTATGCCCGGACACCTCTGAACGCAACACAAGGGTGGACAACACCGGGTTGGCACGTACAACAATAGTTTTGTTGCTCACATTTAACAGAGGATATGGTCTAGGGAAAAAAACTTATAACAATAACGCGACGCGGAGCCTGGACCGACGACCAGTCTTGCGCAAAGAGGAAACCGTTCCCGCATGGAACTGTGTGCGTCCCTGCCAGCCCCGGTGAATGCCAACCTCAGGGTCCAGGAGGAGGGTTTTTGTGGGCACGGCCTAGCCACCGCAGGTGCTCTGCATTACCTGTAGTTTAAGGGGAAATTAAAAGACAGACCACTACCAGCAGAGGTAGCCAAAACCAATCACACCTTAGAATGGAGCCACAGTAGGCTGAGGGATGTAACACCCCCACCCCAAAATGGTGACTCTAGTCCCCACACATTACATTAGACATCTCGTACAAAATTAACCACTCAAATATTGTCACTGGGCCACCAGCTCACAGAGTAGAGCAGAGCACCAAGACAACTAGACCATGACACATTTCTCAAAAAAGCTAAGGCAGCCACCTTATTTTTATATTTAAATCTAACCATTATATTTTATTTATTTTATTTTTTACTCACCAGTTTACAGCATCAATTTCTAGTAGGCCTATACACAAAAACTAACGCAAGCTAATGAATCTGCACGCCGCGTTATCAGCGTGAGACTTTTCCTTCAATTTTTCTTACCATGATAGTCAAACAAAGTGCTACATTATAGAAAGTTAAATGGCCTACAATCAAACAGATGTGTATATACAGCAATATTTACAGATGTACTTTTAACAGGTTTAAAGTTAACGATCAATTCTCGATAAGGCATCCGCCAAGATATTACCTTTTCCACGGATGTGTGAAATTTTAAGGTCGAAGGGTTGCAGTATCAAACTCCAACGCATTAGTCGTTGATTATGGTTGCGCACGTGAGCAAGGAGTTTTAAGGGATCATGATCTGTATAAACGGTAATTGGCTGGGGTGGCCTTTCGAGGTATACTTGAAATGTTGGATTGCCATTATTAAGGCAAGCGTTTCTTTTTCTATTGTAGAGTACCCTTTTTGTGAAGGCGTGAATTTTTTTGAAAAATAACATACAGGGTGCTCAATGTTGTCAGTTCCACACTGCAGCAAAACAGCACCCGCACTCCCATCCACTGCGAGACGAAATGGCTCTGCAAAGTTTGGCGCCACCAACACTGGAGCAGAGAGGAGCAAACCTTTGGCATTTTCAAAAGCATTTTGACAGGCCTCAGTCCAAACAAACTCAACCTTTGGATCAGTTAAAGGACACACCACCGAAGAAAGGTTTCTGCAAAAATTTCGGTAGTAACCTACCATTCCTAAGAAACGACGTAATTCACGCCGATCCCATGGAACGGGATATTCGCGAATAGCAAGTACCTTAGCCATTACTGGACGCACCTGACCCCTTCCAATAACTCGACCCAGATATGTGACGGTAGCTTTTCCGGACTGACCCGATAAGGATGTTGTTTAATCGGACTACTTTAATAACTACTACAACTAGCTACTATACATTTATATAAAGCAAGTGTTTACCATTAGATTATTAAAATAATTGTATCATAATAATTCCAAGTACCCTATTCTGATTGGGAGGGTGAAATATCTACATTTGTCAGAGTAAAGAGGATACCTTGATAGAAAAGCTTGAGAAACTGATTTAGAGAATGAAGTTTATGATAACGAATTGCTTGCGGTACAACGCGGAAAACGCCGATCTACAAGATCACAGTGTGTCACAAATGAGACACGTTGTGTGCTTGCAGATCTGCGTTTTCAAGCGAGACCGTCGTATGACGACGTTATTTTCTCCATAGTTCCAGAGCAATTCGTTATCATACACTTCTTTTCATACACATTAACTTTTCTCCAACTTACTTGTCTGCAAACCTGGGCATTCATTTGCAGAGTTCACAAAAAACCTAATTTTTGGCCTCTTTATATCCCAGCCAATTTCAGCGGTCTCGCCATTGAGGCTGGAACTTTCTTTCCCTTCTTTTCTTCTCGTACTCCTTCTCACTCTCCCTCAACTCTTCCGGTGACTTTTTCTTTGCTTTGTATTTTTTTATTTTTTGCCCGGCGTTTGGCCGGGTACTGGGGGCTTTAGAAACATTTTAAAGTAGCTAACTGATGAAAACTAAGTCAGGATGCGTCTTCAATCAGCAGCAGTGAGCGAGCGGCGAGCGTTCCGCGTGAGCGAGCGAGCTGCGCACAGTGCAGTTGCTCGCAGGTGGTGTGCTTACTGTACCTCCCAGGGCACAGCGCGCGCTGCGCACAGAAAGTAGATGTCTCTGTCTTTGATCGGGATCACGTAACACTTTGTGTTAGCGGTAATTACCGAGAGGATTTAACAGAAATCATGAGAAGACACAGTACCACAGGGAATTAATGTGAAATTAGATTTATTACATTTTTTACTTGTTATTTTATTTTCAAGGCATTACTTTTCACTGGCCCGGCTTGGAGCGTTCTGGTGGCCCTGACGGTTTTAAAAGTACATCCGGGCCACCGGGCCATTTATATTGTCGACCCCTGCATATACTGCGCATTCCCTGGCCACCTGGCGTGTCATCAGTAACAATGCTGCCGCCGTTACAGCTGCAGTAGACATTTAACCCTAAATTTTCTTGACTGGATGTACGATGGACGTTTTTACATACTCGAATGTTTCTCTGGGTACCCAAAATTCACGCCGAAAAAATACTGATCTTAGTCGATACTGATGAAGGTTGAAAACGGAATGCTTTCCAATACTAATATCCGAATTGTCACTTAAATTCTCGCAATCGGAAAGTAAGGAACCTATCGAATTACCCAACAAAAAAAAAAGATCAATCCCTTACATTGACCGAATAATAAAAAGTGAAAACTTCACAAAATGTCATGGTAGAAATGATGGAAAATAACTTGCTACTGACCCGACAGAAAGTGAGCAGTACAAACACGCCAGTGGGTCGACGGCACCAGCTCTTGCATCGAATTGCATCAATCCAAGTAGATTTTTTGGTCGGTTCGATCAGAACACGAGGAACGTATTTCTGAACCCTTCACTTAAAACGGTTTATGCAGTTAATAACGCTGCAACTGACTAGCATTATGACAAAAAGTGGAGGACAACTTTACTTCACCTAAAAAATCAATTGTCATGTTGCGGCTTTTTGACAACCACAGTAGTCAACAAACCCACGTGACCGGGTTCGCGACATCACGAGAAGTATGGCTCCGGTACGTTCAATAAAATTTCTGGCGAGAACCCTGTCATATCGTACGGAGGGGACATAACTCTACGCTGCAGGAATTACACAGGCTGCAATGCTGATCCCACGATACTATCGTACGGAGGGGACACAACTATACGCTGGAGGAATTACACATGCTGCAATGCTGATCCCAGGATACTATCGTACGGAGGGGACACAACTATACGCTGGAGGAATTACACATGCTGCAATGCTGATCCCAGGATACTATAAACGGAGGGGACACAACTATACCCTGCAGGAATTACATGCATGCAGCAATGCTGATCCCACGATGCTATCGTATAGAGGGGACACAACTTTACGCTGCAGGAATTACAAATGCAGCAATGCTGATCCCAGGATACTATCATGCGGAGGGGACACAACTATACGCTGCAGGAATTACACATGCTGCAATGCTGATCCCACGATACTATCATACGGAGGGGACACAACTATACGCTGGAAAAATTCCACATGCAGCAATGCTGATCCCACGATGCTATCGTATAGAGGGGACACAACTTTACGCTGCAGGAATTACAAATGCAGCAATGCTGATCCCATGATACTATCATGCGGAGGGGACACAATTATACGCTGCAGAAATTACACATGCTGCAATGCTGATCCCACGATACTATGGTACGGAGAGGACACAACTATACGCTGCAGGAATTACAAATGCAGCAATGCTGATCCCACGATACTATCGTACGGAGGGACACAACTCTACGCTGCAGGAATTACACATGCAGCAATGCTGATCCCAAGATACTATCGTACAGAGGGGACACAACTCTACGCTGTAGGAATTACACATGCAGCAATGCTGATCCAACAATACTATCGTACGGAGGGGACACAACTATATGCAGCAGGAATTACACATGCAGCAATGCTGATCCCACGATACTATCATACGGAGGGGACACAACTCTACGTTGCAGAAAATACAAATGCAGCAATGCTGATCCCACATTACTATCGTATGAGAGGGGACACAACTCTACGCTGCAGGAATTACACATGCAGCAATGCTGATCCCAACAATACTATAAATGCGGAGGGGACACAACTATATGCTGCAGGAATTACACATGCAGCAATGCTGATCCCACAATACTATCATACAGAGGGGACACAACTCTCACGCTGCAGAAAAATACAAATGCAGCAATGCTGATCCACATTACTATAAATGGAGGGACACAACTATAGGCTGCAGGAATTACACATGCAGCAATGCTGATCCCAAGATACTATCATGCGGAGGGGACACAACTCTACGCTGCAGGAATTACATATGCAGCAATGCTGATCCCACAATACTATCGTACAGAGGGGACAACTCTCGCTGTAGGAATTATGCAGCAATGCTGATCCCACAATACTATCGACGGAGGACACAACTATAGGCTGCAGGAATTACATGCAGCAATGCTGATCCCACGATACTATCATAATGGAGGGGGGACACAACCTCACGCTGCAGGGACACAACTGATCCCACGATACTATGCAGGACAAAATATACACTGCAGGAATTATACATGCAGCAATGCTGATCACCACGGAGGGATACTATGCGCAATGCTGGAGGACAAAAAACTCGCTGCAGGAATTACACATGCAGCAATGCTGATCCCATGATACTATCGTGCGGAGGGACACAACTATACGCTGCAGGAATTACACATGCAGCAATGCTGATCCCACGATACTATCGTGCGGAGGGACACAACGATACGCTGCAGGAATTACACATGCAGCAATGCTGATCCCACGATACTATCGCAAATGCAGGGGACACAACGATACGCTGCAGGAATTACACATGCAGCAATGCTGATCCCACGATACTATAAATGCGGAGGGGACACAACCACGCTGCAGGAATTACACATGCAGCAATGCTGATCCCATGATACTATAAATGCGGAGGGACACAACTCTCACGCTGCAGGAATTACACATGCAGCAATGCTGATCCCACGATACTATCGTACGGAGGGGACACAACTCTACGCTGCAGGAATTACACATGCTGCAATGATGATCCCATGATACTATCGTACGGAGGGGACACAACTCTACGCTGCAGGAATTACACATGCTGCAATGATGATCCCATGATACTATCGTACGGAGGGGACACAACTATACACTGCAGGAATTACACATGCTGCAATGCTGATCCCACGATACTATCGTACGGAGGGGACACAACAATACGCTGCAGGAATTACACATGCAGCAATGCTGATCCCACGATACTATCATACGGAGGGGACACAACTATACGCTGCAGGAATTACACATGCAGCAATGCTGATCCCACGATACTATAAATGCGGAGGGGACACAACTATATGCTGCAGGAATTACACATGCTGCAATGCTGATCTTACGATACTATCGTACGGAGGGGACACAACTATACGCTGCAGGAATTACACATGCAGCAATGCTGATCCCACGATACTATCATACGGAGGGGACACAACTCTACGCTGCAGGAATTACACATGCTGCAATGCTGATCCCACGATACTATCGTATGGAGGGGACACAACTATATGCTGCAGGAATTACACATGCAGCAATGCTGATCCCACGATACTATCGTACGGAGGGGACACAATTCTACGCTGGAGGAATTACACATGCTGCAATGCTGATCCAACGATACTATCGGCACGGAGGGACACAACTATATGGGAATTACACATGCTGCAATGCTGATCTTACGATACTATAAATGCGGAGGGAACAACTATCGCTGCAGGAATTACATGCTGCAATGCTGATCCCACGATACTATCATACGGAGGGGACACAAACGCTGCAGGAATTACATGCTGCAATGCTGAATTACACATTATGAGGGGACACAACTATATGCTGCAGGAATTACACATGCAGCAATGCTGATCCCACGATACTATCGTACGGAGGGGACACAATTCTACGCTGGAGGAATTACACATGCTGCAATGCTGATCCAACGATACTATCGTACGGAGGGGACGCAACTATACGCTGCAGGAATTACACATGCAGCAATGCTGATCCCACGATACTATCGTACGGAGGGGACACAACTATACGCTGGAGGAATTACACATGCAGCAATGCTGATCGTGACCAGAGGAATTATGAGATGGGAAAAGGTGCCAAGGGCAGGCAGTCTTTTTATAGCCCAGTTCACTTAGATCCCCCATAAGCAGTGCTAAACCGTTCATCACCCGAGCGCTGATAACCACAACACTGTGATCTGGCACGCAGCATTAGCCAAAACAAACTCACAGTAACGGTGCTCAGCTCATACACTGTTAGCAAAAAAGAGATGTGCAGTGTCTCAGCTAGGCTAATTTACCATAATTGATACATACAGTGACTGGGCTAGGCTAATTTAGCATTTAACATGTAGAAGACACAGTGACTGGGCTAGGCCAAATTAGGATTAAAAAAAAGACACTGTGACTGGGCTAGGCCAATTTAGCACGTTTGATATATGCAGTGTCTGGGCTAGGCTAATCCAGCATTTAACATTTGAAAGACACAGTGACTGAGCTAGACTAATTCAGCATAAATCACCTGAGGGATGCAAACTTGGCCGGCGTCTGAAGTGGTGTATCAGAGCAGATGCATCGTAGCGACTGCCAGCATTGAGATCTGGAGTAAACAAACTCGTCATCTCAAAGTAAGCAATCGCGGTATAATTACACACAGCACCACATGCACTCTTCAGGATATAAAAGGAGGAAAACTGCTATGCTAACGTCTATCACTGCAATCACCTCAACTACAATAATCAAGTTCTCCATACTCAAAGCTAAGGCCCACCCAAACAACATTAGCAAGAGACAAGACGAGGAGCTCTGGGTCTATGACATTATAACCACTGCTTCAGGTTAACAGGGTCTGTCCTTCTCCTGTGTACAGAGAGCGAGGCAGCCAGCTGGCTAAATGAGCGATCCTGCTCTGGTTTATCATTAACCCAGTCTTCAGAATAACAGCCTTCAGGACAGGAGGCAGGGCTGAGGGAAAACACAGGAAATGTGACTGAATAAAGCCGTCTGTTCTTCTACACACTGGAGTCAGTACTGGAGTGCAGTCCAATCCAATCCGAGCTGGACCAGAGCCCTAGTGCCTCTGTGACAGGGCTCACTTCTACAAGCTGAGGTTCTTCCTTTAAATGTTGATCCAAGTGTAGAAAAATGACAACTAAGCACTGCTTTTAATTACAGTGATAAAAGTCATTGCTGAACACTCAGATAGACGTAATCTGCATAGTAATGAAGAAACACCTGGCTTTAGCATGATTTTTGCCCACAGGGAGAGGAGATGGAATGCTTATCTCCCAGATAAAAGTCATTGCTGAACACTCAGATAGACGTAATCTGCATTAGTAAAGACACACGTGGCTTTTGGGCTTTTATGTCAAATCAACCAAGAATTTCCCTTGACCTCTCAGATTTATTTTCAAATTTGGGGGAAAGATTGAGACCCAGGAGCAATGGTCAGAACTGGAAAAATTTTTGCTCCAAGCCTTTGAGCTAATTAGCAATACCTCGCGACTTTATACACCCATATCTCCAAAAGTATAGCACCTAGAGAGCTGATTCTGGTGTCAATTTGAAGCTTTTTTTCAAGCCCTATAAGCCCACCCTACATGCTGTCTCTTGAGGCCTACTAAAAACAAGTAAAAACAAGAGCAACACAAGGTGTGGTATATGCCCCTGACTGAAACAGTTGAAGAACATGTACAGAAAGCGAGTGTTAGGCGTCATCTGCTATGTATGACCATTCAGGTCACCAAAAAGCAAAAACCTCCGGCGAGCGTGCTAAAGGATTTCAAGATGGTTGCTGTGGCAGCTATATAGGTCGGCGGAGTGAGCTGAAAATCGATAGGTATCATCCCCCATGTATGACCATTCACCCAAACAAAAATCATAAACCTCCGTCGAGCGGTGTTCACGTTAGAGCGGGACAGTGATTATTATACCATAAAAAGGAATGGCTTGTGACTAGGACAAAAATTGTAAGCCAACCTCCCAAATATTCAAAAGACTTATTCTAAAACTAAGTAGAAATCCCTGACGATTTCCTCAGTTTCCTCTGAAACTGGTTTACCTCCCTTGGGATTGGGCATTGCTAAAATCCCCTGTTCGTTGACCAGTGCCTGAGCTTTCCTTGCCATATAATTTGATGCACCAGATTCCTCTGGGACTTCACAAACTGTCCAGCTTTTTGGGAGAACAGTCAGCACCTGTACTTTTTCACTTTTCTTCAACAATGATTCAAATTTTTCTCTAAGTTGTTGAATCATCTCTTCTCTGGCATCCGGGAGTTTGGTCACTGACCTTTCCATGGTACTTTCCAACTTTTTCCTGACAGTTTCACCA
The DNA here is from genome assembly GCA_029692085.1 of Gymnothorax javanicus. Lineage (NCBI taxonomy): Eukaryota > Metazoa > Chordata > Actinopteri > Anguilliformes > Muraenidae > Gymnothorax > Gymnothorax javanicus. Next base: position 100,847,067 of record CM056194.1, on the reverse strand, counting down.
ATTTTTTTGTTTTTATTTCATGTATTTATCTGCATTTAGTCGTTTTTTCTGAACAGGTGATTCTCCAAGCAGTTCCAAAGATGTATTCAGTATCTTTAGGTCACTCTCCGGAGAATTAAATTCCAAATCCCTGGAACAGGCAGGGATGGGAGCATCATCTTTGGCATCATTGTCTTCACTACTGCTACTAGAGAAAGCCACAGGTACTAGCACTTCAGGCTCTTCCAAATCTGGTGGTTGTTATGCAAGTTTCTTCTGACATTGTGTGCAAATCTTCTGCCCACGTTTTAGTTTCAGACTTGGGTGGTCTGCAATAGCCTTTTCAGTAACATCTCTTAAACCTGATGTCTTTCTCTTTTCATGGACCCCAAAGGGGTCACAGCAGGATGTTTGCCTTAAGAGAAAGAGTGACTTAGACTTCGACATCTTCTTGAAGTGGATTCAGAAGTGACTGTGCAAAATACTTTGACAGAGCTAAGACAACCACTACCAGGAATTTTCTGCTGAGAAAGGAAGGGCAGCACCTCAAGTTCCCATGGGAATTCACAGAGAGACTTTGGAGTAAGAAACATTTTATCACTTCGAAATTCCTGTTAAAATTCTACTACGGGGCCCACCATTTAATGTTGATGGGGGGGGGGGATTTGGTTGAGCCAGAATATTTTGTTGCACATATTCAGGTATTTTTTTTTTTTTTTTTTTTTAGACAGAACAGGAATATTTATTGGTGTTTGCCATTTTTCAGGGTGACATGGCTGCTCTGACCAACTATGGTATATGGGAGCCAGAGTATTATTTTTTTCAAAGAAACAGAAGCTGGGAAATTTATTTAAAATCTGCCTACTCCCCCCCTCATATTAAATGGGCCTCCCCTGAGGCCTCCTGATGTTCCCCTTGAAAATAAGCTGTCTGGTTTGACTGTAAAAAAAAATGTAATGTGTGTATTGCCTTCTGAATAGCGCATTTTCAAATGGATATTTCATATATAATAGCTCATTTCTCAGAAACTGTTAGAGTCTCCATCACCAAATCTACAGGAAAGCTTCTTTACATCATAAAGTACCACTGACATGAATTACAGGAAAATTGAAAGATATACAATTTTTTGGGGTGCATCTTTAAATTTTATAATTTGTGATAACTTTTGCCTCTGGCAAAAGGGAGACATAGGAATGCACCCCGTCCGTGCGTGCGTGTGCGTCCGTCCGAAAAGTGGCGTTAACACAATAACTCAAGAAGAAAATGGATTACCGACCCCATGTTGTGCATATAAAAAGATTACGAACCAGTTTTCCATTTAATATCAGTGACCTTGACCTATTACTTGACCTTGCAATCAGCAGGTCAAATATTGGTACTTCACCTATTTTTTTCAAACTTGCTTTACAAGCTCAGAATTGTTCACAGTGGTGTTTTGCGGCATTCTCTTTATCCTGATGGTCACATTTTATGGATCCAGTTCCTTGCCATCTTTTACAAAATATTCACTTTCACATTGAACAGAATTGACCTCCTTTAAGGTCACAGGGTGCATATTTATTTTGGCGACGGGAGACAGTGGGCCTGGCGGCCAGCTTGTTTTTAGTAGGCCTCAAGAGACATCTTATAGAGTGGGCTTGTAGGGCTTGAAAAAAAGCTTCAAAATGACACCAGAATCAGCTCTCTAGGTGCTATACTTTCGGAGATCTGGGTGTATAAATTTGCGAGGTATCACTAATTAGCTCAAAGTTCGTTAGCACATATCTCTCCAATTAAGTGGCTTAGAGCAAAAATTTTTCCAGCTCCAACCGTTATTTGCGGGTCTCAATCGCTTCCCCAAATTTGAAAAAAATCTGACAGGTCAAGGAAAATTCCTGGTTGATTTGGCATGGAATGACCCTATAGCATTATTTTGTGCCCATAGCGAGAGGAGATGGAATGCTTATCTCCTGGTTCCTCCCCTTCCTGACCGAGTTCCGAGCAGAGCAGAGAGCAGTTTGGGATCACGGGGAGATCCTCCAATCTGCAGCGTAAGGCCCAAGCAAACGACGGAAAACAGGAAGTTCTGCTGGACTTGGCTGCGTTTTCTGCCTCCTGCTGCAGTCCAACAGTACACGCCTGTAATGGCCCCGTGCTGTGATTGGCTGAGATCCAAGGGCAGGCACTCTGATTGGGTGATAGCCACAAACCTGTCAGGCTGGGTACAGTCAACTCTTAACACAGTTAGCAAAGTGTGCCACCACACCACTGGAATGTTCATAAGGGGCTCAATTTGTTATTGGGAATATGTCTGTCCATCCATCCATACACCCATCAATTATCTATAACACTTCTTCTTCATTTATGGAGCTGGACTCTATCCCAGCTGACTCTGGGCGAAAGGCAGGAACCCACCCTGGACAGCTCGCCAATCCATCGCAGAGCGCACACTCCATTCACACACACCATTCATTCACACACTCATACCTATGGGCAGTTACAGTCTCCAATTAGCCTGACATGCGTGTCTTCAGACTGTGGGAGGAGACTGGAGTACCTGGAGTAAAGCCACACAAACACGGGGAGAACATGCCGGATTCAAACCCATGACCTTCCTACTGTGAGAGGACAGCACTACTGACTGGGCCAACCTGGATGTACAGTGATCAGATCTTAATAATAGTGCATGATGTTTTCAGTCCAAACGGGAATAGCTCTAAACTGGTCAACATAATGGTTAATGGTTAACACTTAAGTGCGCATCAAACAGTCTTTAACTACAAACCATAAACGCCACAAGAATCTCCATGAATCAGCGCAACAAAAGTTCCAGAGTTCTTTAATCCTTCGGTCACTGAAAATTTTACAAGCCCATGACATTTCATCACCCACAGTCCTCTCGATGCCATGGGCGCAGAAACACAGTCCGCTTGATGCCATGGGCGCAGAAACACAGTCCTCTCGATGGCATGGGCACAGAAACACAGAGCCACTACAGGACACAGAGGGACTAGTGCCAGCTCAGGCCATCGCCCTGAGAACAGTGCTCTTCTCTGGGGAGTTTCCAGGAGCCCAGCAGGAACACACTCACTCTCGCCAAATCTCCACACAACCAGTCAAAGAAGTGCTTGTTTCAGGCGAAACCCTCGCAGCTGAAGCCATGGAAGAGATTGCGATGCTTCTGAGAAGGAGAAGTGAGAGACCAACTCCAGACCTCTAACTGCACAGAATAAAAAGCACTGTATTGTAGTACAGCATGTACTTCCTCCCGAGTCGTACTCCAGTAATTACATTACAGACCACAAAGGATCAACTCAGGGAAGGGGGAAATGTGATGGAGAGGACAAAACACAAAAAAGTAAACACTGTAGTGGAGTATCGTCATCAGTGGTACATGGTGGATTTCTGTGGGCTCCCGTCAGTCTCAGGCCCCAGGCCAGCAGACAGCAGAAATTTGGGGGATTTTTTTTTTTTTTTTTTTTTTTTTTAAAGGTGGGTGGGGGAGGCAAGTCTTTCAGTCTGACCCTCAGAGATAAAATGGCTGCCCTTGCCTTCCTGGGAATCACGAGATGGACGCACCCTTCACTGCAGTCTCTGCAGAGACATGACTGCAGGGAGATTTCCCCCTGAATTTTGGGTGGTTAACCAACTGGGGTTTTGTTCTCTCTCCGTGGGAGTTTCAGAGGATAGCCTCAGAAGCAGAGTTTGAAAAAGCACGCTTTGAGCTGGGGCAGTTTCTGGATGTGTATAAGCCACGTCTGAGGATTTCTGACATTATTCTGCAGATGGAATCACAAGTATCAGCTTAGACACATCTTCACAAAAATGACACTCTATCCAGGTCAGATTCAAATCACACGTGTATGACTGCACCCTGGCAGCATTCCCATTATACCAAGGACTCCATCTTTGGGAACTATGCGCACAGAAACAAAATCCCAATAAAGAAAGTTGCAGAACGAAGCACTTCAACACATTCCGAAACTAGTGCAGCCATTTCCCTGGCAGAGTGCGGGCTGTGTGACCGCTGTGCGTGTGACAGGCAGGTTGGCGTACTTCCTGTTTGCTGGTGCCTGCCCGGCATGTCAAAGGAAATATTTTGCTGACCCAGGTGTCATGTGACACCATGGAAACGCACAGCGTACAGCCATTCAGGAAACCCCATACAACACATTACTGTCTCCACATCCTCTCCAATGTAGCTTAGCCCAAACAACTACTCTCGCAAACCGCCATTAAACTAAAACCAGGAACTCCAATCTTTCAAAGAGAGGGATGGAATCAAGAAGAGAGCAGGGAGTAGAAGAGGAACAGGAACCAGAGAAAAGGTGCATTTTGGAAGGCTGTGGAGGGGAGACAAATACCCTGTGCCATGTACCAGTCATCAGGTTACATAACCAGCTACAAAAACTGCTCCCTCAGCCCATTTAGCTGGCTGGTTTAACTTGACAAATGGCCCTCATGGGACCGAAGGCTCCCAGGGCATAGTGAGCACTGCGTATCAGAAATAGAGCCGTCTTCAGCCAAGCGCGACTCAAAAGGAAGCCCTGTTAAGTGCGTGTGCCCTCCGTCAGCCCAGCTGAGCACTCTGGATAATATGTTACGGATCGTACGAGTTGTCAGTCGTGCTCTTCGGCCATTCTGGCTCCAAGGACTCACTACTTCACACCTTGTTGTTTGCATCTGGCGTCGTGACAGAGATGCTGACTTGGCGCTTTCAGTTTCCAGCAATTCCTGTACCCCCATACACACAGACTAGAGTTTACGGCCGAACAGAAATCTCACAAACACTAAATCACATTATGCTTATTCTGCTCACCCTGAGCGATGGCGAAAATAAACCCCTGAATGCTTTAAAAAGGCCATCAGGATCAGCCGTAACAAGGGAAAACACTTTCAGAGACAGAAGCTACCGGCCCCTGCCACACAGTGTGAATCAAAACCATTATGTTGAATCCAGCACAAGAGACATATTTTTCACTGCAGCAGACAGGACTGCATTTACAGGTGAACACATGCAGTACAACTAACGGCTCAATGCGGAAATTCATCCATCCACAAATACTGCACTCATTCATGCCAGTTGGCATCATGGTAGAATTTGCAATGCATACCGGGGCAGATTTGACAACTCATGCTGACCAGTATTCTAACAAATTATGGTGCCCAGTCAGACAATGCTACTGCTTTGCAAAATGACCGCAGTCTTTGTTTTTGCCTGAATATTTCAATATGAATACGCCCACACTAGCAACTTCGATATTTGTTAGCTTGTTATAACATACGCACATATGACCAGCTTGCTAGCTACGTCTGTTTAAGGGTAACATACTGAATGCAATTATCAAGCGATGCCCAACAGTTACATTTTCCAGCAAAGCAAGCCTGTACAAATATCTAAATGTTAACATGTTGAAAGGTGTACTGCAAAAAACATGGGCCATTTTTAAGATCTTCGAAAATACTGACTGTAAAAACAGTCCCAAGATCATCACTCTGCACATGCTGAAGCTGGTAATTAGCACACCTCCATAATTAAGCTAGCATAAATCCAAATGCTGTCTGTGAATTTTGACAGTTTGGGGTGATAAAGTGATCATTCCTGTCAGCACAAGAAGTGGGACTCCACTCAGTTTCAATATTCTTCTAACATCACAGGCTTTCAACGCCTCTACCCTATCGCATCCACACCATCCACCTTTCTTCTCTATACTTATCTGTCAAAGTGAAATTGCATTTAATTTGGGCGTTGACGGAAGTGACGTTTTTCAAAGGGAAAATCCATAAAAAGCAGGAAGCACATAGTATTTGTGGATGGGTCAATTCACAGCAAAGTGGTGAATGAAACCACCAAACAAGACATGATATCTGCCGAGCTATACTTTCCGCAGCCAGCAATCGTTGACTTGGAGCTCCTGTAGGGGAAAAAGGTTTCAGTACTGATGAAATAATGGACACAACTACTGTATATCATCAATCATCGTCTTCAGTCGAATTCCACATGAATTCCCATCCCAGGGAAAAACAGTGTTCTGCCTGAGACGGGCCATTAGAGTACAATGGCATCACCCATTTCAGGGCTTCAGATCCATCTGGGACTGTATAGGACAATGTCCTGGACTTTTCAGAAACAATAGGACAATGTCCTGAACTTCTCAAAAACAATAGGACAATGTCCTGAACTTTCAAAATGCAATAGGACAATGTCCTAGACTCTCCGAAAATAATAGTATCAATACAACTGTAGTTTCACAAAGCAACATTAATATTATGTGTCAAATTATTTTATTGAACAAAAAGTTTCATCAAAATATGTGATAAAAGATGACAAGTTTGAATGAGAAAGAGTTAATTTGTACACAGTTCAATCCGACTAGATTTTTTGGCACATTTTTAGCAATGAGGTACTTGGTAGATCAAAATAGCCTGAAATATCAAGCAGAGAATCTCACAAGCATTCTGCAATCATCAGGTAAAAAATGTAAGCTGTTCCTTTGACGAATCAGGAGTTTCGTCGGTGCTCGGGTGGGAGACTGTTTTCGTTTCGAGAGAAAAATGTCAATTTCTGCTGATTCGAATCGGCTTTAAGCTTTTTCTTCGGCGGCATGTTGATTGAATCAGACTCGTAAGACACGCTGTGTGCATCAAGGGAAATCACTCGCATTACCCCAGAGCGGTACGGGGGTTCCCAATTCTCATTCACGGGCGGCTGCACGGAGTAAACTGTCTCTCAGCGGAGATAATGGTAAAACCCGCGGCTCAAATTAGAGAGAATGTGGGCTAAGCGAACACATTCCGTGCTTGGCACCGCGTCTGCCTTCTGTCACGTAAGTATCGGAGGTCGGGCTCGGCTTCAGAAGAGCATCAAGAGTGAAGACATTGTCCGACTCATCGTAAAAACAATCGGACTTAGTTTTTGCGACGAGTCGGACAATCGGTCTTTGTCCGGAATCTACCAAAAACCTATCGGACATTTCAAATTTTTATCGGTCAATGTCCGGATGTCCGGGCGGATCTGAAGCCCTGCCATTTTTGAGAATAGCAAAACCACATTTACCACAGAGACTAGTAATACTGCACCAAAGTGATCAACTCCCTCAAGGTGTTGTTCGGGCGAACAAAACCACTCAGTCGATGAACTGCATGAAAAGAAAGCTTCTGCACACACACACACACACACACAGAAACTCATACATGTGGGCGTGCATGCACACACACGTGTGCACACACGCACAAAAGATTCAGGAGATCAGATAAGTACGGTGCCCCAGCAGTGGTGTCAGATGTTTTGTCAGCCACAGACGGCCACAGTCACCCCCAGGGAGCGGCTGTTTTATCACTCCATGCAACAATGCATAATAAAAACAAACAGACTGGCCCTACGACTGCCTGCCACCTGCTATGAGCCACAGATACCCATTTCCTCACCCTTGTGTTGCAAAGAAAACTGATACTCAAAAGGTTTTGCAACATGCTGCAGTTAAAAACGGTACCATACTTGGTATTTCCCGATCTGACTTTTTCAATACCAATACGGATACCTGGGCACTGTAAGTATCTGTTGATACCGAGAACTGAACCGATACCAGTGTTTAATTATTAACCCATAAGCCTCACCATGTGCAGGACAGTGACCAATTTATAATGTGTAAGGAAACATAAGGCTTGAAATAAGCATTGCTTTTCTGACTAATTAAAACAAAATATCACAAATAAAAACACAGACATAAATGTACCGAATTGTTACATATTAAAATGATGGTATCTGATACCAATTCAACCCAAATTCACCGATACCCTACCCAGCTATTTGAGTCCATATCCGATATCAGTTTCAGAAGTGGTGCATCTCAATAATATACCCCATTCTATTAATACTGGTCCATCAAGAATGACAGCGTTTAAATAAGACTCATATTTCTCAAGTTGTGTCGATTAGCAGCAGTGTACGTGAGCTGCACTCGACTCTCACTCCCAGCAGGCACAGGTACACACAGTTTCATCTCTCCTGCTCGCTGCGGCTTCATTGTGACGAACACAGGCATGGCAGCAAGTGCACATGTTCCTGCACACCGTCCACATCCTTTTGATAAAGCAGACGACAAAAGGAGTGAAATTCTGCATCACTGTGCTCACACAGCGGACAGTCAGGGCAAGCCCACGGACACCACCAAGCCCGTTTGCTGAAGAGGTTTCAAACCCATGCAGACCAAAGACGCCGACGCGTCCAAATTGGGAAGCCATCTTGGCAACAGATATGCTGATGTTCAATAACATATCTGTCGTCTCATAATTCCATGACTTTCCCTGAGGTTTTGGGTTCTTGCAGTGGCATTGTTTCAGTATAAATATTGAGCTATTCTGGCAGGTAGCATATCAAAGTCATTATTTTGGTTTTGTAATAACACTACATCACACAGATATGGTTACGTTTAAATATCTATAACCACGCTTTCAGCTGCAAAGAAGAAATAATCTCGACACACAGTGCGTGGTCAGACTAAGATGGACCAAGGACTAACCACAAGATTCTTACTTTTGCAAGAAAAAGAGTTGCAGTGCGGAGGAAAATATGTTATTCAGCCCTGGAGAGGGAAGTGAATGTCCGTCCAGGAAAAATTATACACATGCAGCTCACGAGCAGGATGTGACTGTCAAATTTAGCTTCTCAAAGCCCGTCTACAGCGATAGCATACTTTCAACATGCAAACACTTTTAACCATTCATACAAGCATTACATTTCATTACATTTTTAAAATGTGAAGTACAGGGCAACATGTAAAAAATATATATGGGCAATGAAGGAAAACAGATGCAATCTACCACACGCAGTTCCACGCCGAAGCAATGGCAGCAATGCCCTGAATTTTACCATTATAAACAAACAAAAATATACAGATTGCTTACACATAAAACACATGACGGCAAGCGCATATCAAGTAAAATGTAGATATCCAACATGATTAGGATTAATTATTCACAAAACTGTTGCATCACTGCATGAAAGTAAGCCGTTATTAATGGATAGCTGGCACAGCCACCAACTTGCACTCAGCTGACCTCCACAAACCTGATGGATGGCCTAACAAGGCTGATTCAGCACTAAAAACAAATCCCTTGACATTTTGAGTACTTACGAATCGCTGCCGCACTGTTGCGACCTGCCCGTAAATCCGTATTTGTCAGTTTCCCTTTCGGTGTTGGCAGAACCATTGGCTTTAGAGTCTGAATTGAATGAGGTGCCCTCAGGGTCGGACAAGCTCTCGGGGGTGCTGTTCAAGCTCTTGGCATCGACAGCCTGGAGACCATTTCCTTGTATCCGAGCCATTGCTGATTGCTTGCTGTGTTGCCAACAACCTGGTTAAAGTTAGCTTTCCGTCAATCAAATTCCCTCCAGTTTCTCCAGGAAAAACCCGGCATCTATTGTTCCCCTCGTATGTAGGCAACAATTGACATCAAGGGGGCAACGTTTACTCCAGCCACCTCAACACCTGACCTCAGGATAAGCTCCCGAGGGTCGAGCCTCCCCTCCCGACACTGTGAACACAACTTGACTCTCGGATGTCAGCTAAAAGAAAAAAAAAAACAAGTCAGTCATGTTAAAGAGCCTGTAGTTACCCTAAAACTGTAGGAACTTTTAATTTGAGCATAAGAAGCCACTACTACGAAGTAAACAAGGATTTATTCACCTAACGTTAATATTAACCTAAAAGCTCTAGCGAGCTCTAAACAGCAGTCGACAATAACAATCTCACAGGTAATGCGATTTGGGAGGTGTCACTGTGGCGTTACCGAGTAATAACAGGTTACATTACTGAGTAATGACAGGTTAGGCAACAGCACTACAAGCAAGCTGATCTCGCTACCGTTAGTAGGTAGCGTCACAAGCATTACGATTAAATAGCTCAGCTAATTAGCCAGCTAAGAGGAGTTAATGTTCCATGGGTTGGTAACAAACTACCAAACCTAGTTATCTAACTAGCTTCCAGTCTAAGCAATAAACTTAAGCATCACGCTTTCTCCCATACTAGCAAGCTCCAACTTAACGTCAGTTACTAATAAAATTGCTAACTAGGTGATGGCTGTCATGTAGCTGGCTAGCTAACATGTGACTAACGTCAGTTACTCAGCTAGCTAACATGAGTTAGCCACGTTAACCGCAACACAGGTATCACGTTCATAACGTGAAGGGGGAACTTCTGTTTAATGCGCCAAACTTCTCACTTCTTTGTTAACTCCAAATGTTGGCTCACAAAGTTAGCCAGCCAAGTGAGCCACCTCTATAATTCTGCTGATGAGAGGACCACGTACAGAAGCATAGAGAGTTAACCTATGTACAGAAGCAGAGAGTTAACCAATGTACAGAAGCACAGAGAGCTAACCCATGTACAGAAGCACAGAGTGTTAACCTATATACAGAAGCACAGAGAGTTAACCCATGTACAGAAGCACAGAGAGTTAACCTATATACAGAAGCACAGAGAGTTAACCCATGTACAGAAGCACAAAGAGTTAACCCATGTACAGAAGCATTGAGAGTTAACCCATTTATAGAAGTATAGAGAGTTAACCCATGTACAGAAGCATAGGGAGTTAACCCATTTATAGAAGCATAGAGTTAACCCATATACAGGAGCACAGAGAGTTAACCCATGTATAGAAGCACAGAGAGTTAACCTATATACAGAAGCACAGAGAGTTAACCCATTTATAGTAGCATAGAGAGTTAACCCATATACAGGAGCACAGAGAGTTAACCCATATACAGGAGCACAGAGAGTTAACCCATGAACAGAAGCACAAAGAGTTAACCCATATATAGAAGCATAGGGAGTTAATCCATGTACAGAAGCACAGAGTTAACCCATGTATAGAAGCATAGAGTTAACCCATATACCGAAGCACAGAGAGTTAACCCATGTACAGAAGCACAGAGAGTTAACCCATGTACAGAAGCAAAGAGAGTTCACTTGCTCTGGTGCATTCACCGATAACGAGTCGCGGACAGACACCATGAAGACGTACCGTTAGTTACCGAGCCACTACGCTAGTAAATCTAACCCGGCCTTCAGAAGTCCCAATGATGAAACTGAGAGATTCGCAAGAATTCACAATCTTCTAACGTGTTAAACATGCAACGTGTTTCACAAGCTACTTTTCCCCAAGTTACCAGCTATTTGCTTGCAATTACGCTCGCCAAGCTTGGCAAGCGAGTTTCGAACGTTCCAGTTCATTTTCCTGCCAGGCAAATACAACTTTGCGAGTTCCCAACATGCACATACCTACCAGAAAGTCTAATTCCTCAGATCTGTCATTGTCAACCAAAGTCAAGTTTTTGTTTACAGTTTTATACGCTAGCCTCGTTGCATTTCGAACACAAACCTTCCGATCACGCCAGCGACCGAGTGATCGCACATGCGCAGTTGATCAGTCTGAGAACCACCCACGGAATAAGTGAGCGATGCAGGATGCAGGCCAGTCTGGGCTTTTTCTTCTTCTTCTTCTTCTGGGTTAAAATTAATTAGACGCATCTTAGGCGTATTACTGCCATCCTCTGTGCATTCTTCGCATTAAATTTTTGTAGCTCTCAAATTCGAGAGCACAATCCCGTCGCATGAAGGAAGTGTAACACAGCCTTGTTCAATTGGGAGCGGTTGTCTTGCTCGCCAAAAAAATTTCGAAAAGAAAAACAGGAGACCCCAAGATCTGTTCCTAGCTCGAACAACGTTTTTCTTTCTTACAGGTAATTTTTTACAATGGAACATAATATGCATTGTGGTTTCATCCTCTCCACATTGACATTTCCCAGAAGGGTGTTTCCCAATCATCCACAGATAATTATTTAACCCACAGTGACCGAGCCTTAATCTGGTTAATTTAACCATATCACTCCGCCCCTCTGGCCCACCAATAATAGTCTGGGCTTCTATTCAAGTGATCTTTTTATATTTAAAATTTAATCATGACTTCTACGAGAGGCTTAACTCCTTCTTTTCCAGTTGCTGATTTCCATCCCCCATAAAAGTCCTGCATGAACGAAGACGTCGGAAAAACAATAACATTTTGAGAGACTCGGAAATTGTTTTCTCGATTCGCCCATAACCCAATGGATTTGTTCGGAAAAATTATGGTTTTCTGGATTTAAAAAAACATATATTAATAAATAAATAAAACAAATAACACGTCGCTCTCAATACAAACTACATTTTGTGAATCTCCTGTGACAAAATTGTTTACATACATTTCTTGTTGACAAAAAAAACTCAATTCAAAAATAAACTCTAAATATTGTTTAACGATTGAAATTACAAATATTTAATAATTAAATGGCAGCCTTTTTACATTTTAATTAAAATCAGGATGATTTCAGCATTATTGAACCAGAAGATTTTCAAGTATTTTTCTGACACAAGAAACAAATACAATTGATGCCATCTACTGGACATTAAAGGGCAAGTCGATTCCCATTGTTTTTGTTTATCGGCCAATCAGCGAGCCGCACCTGCGCAAACGAACCGAAATAGGAGGATTATCTACGCATGTACACAAAACAATAGGCTCGTTCGAGATGAGCCTGGGGGGTATACTACAAAGCTGGCTGATTTTGACTAAGCCTGACTTTGAGCTTAAGTAAAACCTGGAAAAGCACTTGTTACATTAGTCCATGTTCCAGATCTGAAGAGTTTCCTGGATTTACGAAGTGCTGAAGTCAGGCTTAATCACAAAGCCAGCTTTGTAGTATACCCCCCAGGTCTGCGCAGATTCGACCACCGGCGATCGGCGCACAATGCATGCCGGTTAGTTTTGTGTCCGACTTCATCCCGCCTTGCTCTGACGTATTACAAAAGTGGATGGCGATAAAATCGCGACAGCGAAGCGGCCGCAGTTTTTAGAGGCAGGCGCTGCAGTTGCTCTCCACCGTCTGCACCGCCTGGCTCTAACCTGATCTAACAGCTGATTGGTTTAGGGGTTGGCTCAACAATACGTTTTATATACACTCTACTTTTGTTGAATGGGAGAGTGTTTGATTTACTTGTCAGATTTGAAGGTTTAATCTGGCTACAGAAAACCTGTGACGTTTTGATGGTGACGTTTAATTGGGATTCATGTCACAGATCATGAGCTGAATATAGTCTATTGTATATTAACACTGCACTGTTTTAATTATGGAAGTATTTAGCAGCGCAAATATTCCTGGTAAGTGGGATGTGAGGATTTTTAGGTGGGGACACCCCGGGTGACTAGGATGTATGCATTTCTGTGACTTCCTGTATATTCTCTCAAGGCTGCTGGGGGATATACTACAAAGCTGGCTTTGTGATTAAGCCTGACTTCAGCACTTAGTAAAACCAGGAAACTCTTCAAATCTGGAACACGGACAAATGTAAAAAGTGCTTTTCCAGGGGGGTATTTCACAAAACCTAGATAGCGGATTAAGCCGGGATTTACCGGTTATCCTGGATCAATTTAGCCGTGATTCGGTTTCATGAAAGTGGAGGCACATAAGTTACCATGGAGATTTATTCTGTGCAGCTAGCCTGCTCCCGACCAGGATAACAGGCAGGCTTCATTAATCCTGCTGTTCAGTCAGCAGACACGCTCTTCTGAAACTAGTGTGTTTCTTCCAGTTATAATACATTTCATTTAAAAACGCTTTTCAAAGCATTCAAAGACACCTTACAATGAGGATCAAAAAGAAAAATAGAATTAAATCCAAAAACCATAAGAGTTTAAGCAAATTAAGTTATTCCACCTTCCCTTGTATTTTGTTTTAGGCTATTATTAAATTACATTTTGTTTAGTTTTTCATTTTGCACATATACAAACAGCCTACACAAAAATAATAATCAGGGAGTTTATGAAGACTCCGAATCATATCGTCATCAGAATAGGCATATTGGTAGGCTACAATTAGTATGATGAATATGGCCTATTATTGTGGCTGTGAGATGATTGAAACACTTTACACGTGGCCAACAAAGTTGCAATCAGTAATCAATAAGACATATAAAGGTCCAGTATGCAGATCAGTTTCCTCCCTCACAATGGCATGCCCTTTCCAAGATGACATACTTGACGAAGAGGCGCTCATTCTCAGGAGAGCTTTCCGACGGGAAAAGAGTGTTCAGAGACAGGTCGGACCCACTGGCTTTTCCAGAAGAATTCTTGCAAGAACAGTACCACTTCTCTAGGGACAGTATACATTACCTCTGCAGCCTGCTGGGTAAAAAAACTGCAGCACCGCACAGCGTGCAGCCATGCCCTCTCCATTCCACAGATGTTGTGCATTGGCCTCCGATTTTTTGCAAGTGGCATGTTTTTGTATGCAGTGGGCGACGCAGAAAATCTGAGCAAAGCCACTGTTTGCCGCACCATCAGGGCAGTGTGTTTAGCGTTAAAAGACGTCTTGCACATTTTTGTCACTTTCCCTGGCCACAGAAGAATCCGCAACATCAAGGAAGACTTCTACAAAATTGCCGGTAATGTGTACAAGCCTATACATTAAATAGAATATTTCAGGCCAATTTTGACCTTTAAAGTAAAACAAAATCAAAAACTGAGTAACTTTTAGAACAGTCGCAGTAGCCTTCTCATATTGTGTTACGGCTTTCCCATGTCATTGGTGCGCTTGACTGCACCCACATAAGGATAGTGCGCCCCTCGGGTGCCCACGAAGGGGATTTTGTGAACAGGAAGTCCTTCCACAGCATCACTGTTCAGGTAAGAATGACTTATAGTTACTGTCCACTATATTAATATATTCAGTGCATTAAATGACCATAAACACATCTTAATGGCTCAGATGATCTGCAATGCCGACTGCCTCTTCACCAACATAGAGGCAAAGTGGCCTGGGTTGGTCCATGACTCCAGAATCTTTAGGGCCAGTACAATTCAATGACTATCACAGGGTAAGCCACACACAAGCACCCTGAAATTTCATGATGGTGTCAAGTTTTACCCTTTTTAAATTTACTCGAATTACATTTTTTTTGCCAGGTGAATTCTCTGGTCTGCTGCTGGGTGACAAGGGCTACGCCTGTCAGCCGTTTCTGCTCACCCCTTTTGCTGACCCCCAGACAGCACCACAGCAGGCTTACAATCTGGCTCACTCAAGAACAAGGGCCCGGATTGAAATGTCATTTGGTCTTCTGAAATCACGGTTTCAGTGCCTTCACCACCTGTGAGTCACCCCAGACAGAGCCTGTGACATTGTTGCTGCCTGCACAGTCCTCCACAACATCTCCTGCCTGAGGAAGGAAAGGGCTCCAACAGTGGTCTTAGAGATGGACTGGGACAATGCTGCAATTTTTCCAGACCAAATTACTGGCAGACTGGTCAGAGACCAGTATGTTGTTAATTATTTTAGTTAGTTTAGTAAAGGATCATTTGTTACACTTCATGCATTATTTTGGCATTGCTAGCACACATTTTGGTTTTTGCTGGACAAATGTAGTAGTCTCCCAAATTATAGTCCCAGAGTTCACTAGTAACTTCAAAGTGTACTGTATGCCAACATAGAAAAAGATGACAGACCAATTTTTTAAACCCTTTATTTGACGTCACTTGTCTGCTGGAAGCTTGACAGGAAAAAAAAAAAAAAAAAAAAAAAAAAGTATTATTTGTGTTAGTCATGTTTGCATTGCTCTACATGTGCATTAAAATTTGAGCTTACTTCACTTTGTAGTTTTTGGATTTCCAAGTCTAATTTGTCCAGTGTCTCTTTTAATCTCCATGTCCAGTTCCAAGTCCTGCAGTTCTCTTTTGTAATGTATGATTTTCACCTCTGCCAACGCCATTTGTTTTTTAAGGTTTGTACTGTACAGATTCCTGACAGTGAATTCTGTAAAACAAGTCTAATTAGCACAATAGGAGTTGTTCATGATGGGGATGTCCTTCAGGTAATACTCACTACATTCCCAGGCTGGCTCTCAGGCAGTGTGGCATCTGGGTCCTGTTAGAAATACCATGTTTTGTCTGAGCACTGCACCACTAATTTCTTATCCATTATAGATTAAATGAGTATTCGACAAGATATGATACCTCCAGCCTTCTGGAGTCCACGGACACAGTCTCTTCGTCATCCACTGCAGAAGTGCCTTCACCCTGTCACAGTACAGAGAATTTTTATTGATCCATCAACAGATTGCAAGGCTATGCCTTTGAATGATACTCACTGGATCAAGGGTATCCTCTGGTAGCTCCAGAAGAGTAATTGTGTTTCCAGACACTGCAAAACAATGTTCGACAATTAACATAGCACAATATGAATAGTTTGTTCCCAGTGTAGTACAATTGACTGACATACCTTGTATGAAAGGAGCAGTTTCTGAAGGTGGGACAGAGTCAGTGGTTATTCCTCCTGGGATCCCTTCCAATATAGGCCTCCCCCTATTCAAGTCAAGTGCGAGCTCCTCTGCTGGGGTGAATTCTGCGGTTGGTGGACCACCCCCTGTGCCAGATGCATGTGCCTTTTTAACTGCTAAAATTAGTGAAAGCAATATAAATGAGTAGGCACCTTCACAGGTAATTTATACACATGTGTATATTGTAAGAAACAATTTATCAAGGCACTTACCAGTCTGCAAAATGTTCTTAGATTTAATTTTGACTTGTTGCCAAGTTCTCTTTTCTCCAGTCATGTTTGTTCTGTATGAACATTGACAGGTGTGGAAAAAGAATTCGGCTATACAGCAAACAAAGAGATGATGACGATAATACAAACTGAGGAATCCGTTTTTGCAAGTAAGTTCAATTAATCGCCATGGTAAATTTCCTCAGTAACATCAACTTCCACTGCTTACAATTGTTAAATTTGTGCAAATGACAAACTCTTTAAATGGAATGATTGAGACTGTTTCTTTCGTTCTCTCAATATAGGCTATAATTTTTAGGCTATGTTGTGTTCTTTTATCTCTCCCTGATTCTTTTAATGAAATTAAGATGAATTAATTTGTACTTTGAACTTTTACATGACTGGTTAGTGAATGTATATTTTAGGCTGCTTACGCATTCAGGCGGTCCGCTATCATCTGCCAGCCTTTCCTCTCGCTCTTTTATTGCAGCGGCCGTATTTCCTTTTTTGCATATTATGTGTTTCACCTCTTCATACGCTTCCATCAGTAGCTGTTGCTCATTCGGAGTGAAGTATGCGGCACGCGTCTTCTCCATTTCCGATCAATAAATCTGGGATCCACCTCGCTGTCTTTTAAGGGCGACCGTGGACGCGCATTTATCAGAATTACTTACACCTGGCTTGACCTAATCGCACCTGTTCAACCTGGTTTGGCGTACGTGGAACACATTAAGCCAGGATGGACTGACTAGACAAGCTCAAGCCTCGCTTTTGTCTGTTATCCTGGATGTCTCAATTCCACTTTTGTGAAATAGCCCCCAGGTTTTACTTAAGCTTAAAGTCAGGCTTAATCACAAAGCCAGCTTCGTAGTATACCCCCGCCCCAGAAACTGTCCGGCTTGATTGCAGCTTGTTATCACCGCCCCCCGCTGCAGCCGTCTGCTCTCGTCTACTTTCCAGGCAAGGGGCAGTGCATCTCGAACGAGCCCTAATGGGTGCGTTCGGGCGCGTCTGCAAGTAATCCGGCTGCGCGAGATTCCGGCAAAATTACGCGAGAATCTTGCGCAGCCGGTTTATGCCTGTGATCCACTTACGATTTTAAGGCTTCCGCACGCAAGCAATCGTGGCCAGTCGGAAGCTTTTGGAAGTGCCGGGAACCATCCGAAACTCGCGCAAACAATCGTAGAAAGTCAGAGTGATTGGGGGGAAAAAAATTTATCCCATGATCCACTAACGCGACCACTTCCGATTGATTTTTTGCCAATGTCAACAATAAAGATGGCTGTTGTTTTGTAAACGGTTTCTAATTGGCTAATTGCAGTGGAAATATTCGCCACCTAGTGTGCACTTGACAAATCGATACTCCCGCGTCCTTCCGACAATATCAAACTGGTTTGATTTTGTCGGAAGAGGGATCCGCGTGATCTGATCCAGTCGGAACCTGACTTATTCACGCAAGGGTCGGAACAGGTCGGAAGTCATGATCCACCTATGTCTTGCGCGTAACAGAAATTTCCACTCGTAATCACTCGTAACTAGTCGGAAGGGGAGAATCGGGACAATCGGAGACATAAAAGCATTAGTGGATCACGTGCTTTACTTGCAGACGCGCTCAGCACCCATATGAATGAAATTGGTCATGTGACAATGCAAGACGTCAACAAAAGGAAGTGATTTGTTTGTAAACATTGGACATTCAACGTCCCGTCTGAGAATCGACTTCAGGGGGCTGTTGCACGAAAGCAGAATTCAGAAATTGGGGATGACTGAGAAAGCGATGCTTGACCAATTCTACTCAGCGCATCCTGGCTTAACTCGTTGCACGTTTGCCAAGCCGGGCTGAGGCGGAGTGGCTATGTCAAGCCAGGTGTAACAAATTCGTGTAAGTGCGCGTTCACGGCGTTCTTAAATAGACCTCGACGTCGATGTTAGATTCACTGATGCAGACATGGAGAAAACCCGTGCCGCCTATTTTTCACAAAGCGAACAAGAGATTCTAATGCAAGCTTATGAAGAGCTTAAACATATAATATGCAAAAAAAGGCAATACGGCCGTGATAATAAAACAGCGTGAAAATGCTTGGCAGACAATTGCGGACCGACTGAATGCGTAAGTAGACCAAAAAAAAAATGCACTTACTAACCGCTATTCCTCTGAAACCATGCAATTCAAACGGTTACTTGTGATTTGCGCAAATCGTTGAACACTTCACTTTTCAGTGAACAGTGGAAGTTAGTGTTACTCGGGAATTTTTACATTATGACTAACATTCACAATGCAAAAAATACTGTATGTACAAGTCCCAATCTCGCTCACATATAGCCTATATTATGCACACACAGAACCAACATGACTGGACCAAAGAGGACCTGGCTACAAGTCAAGGTCAAGTATAAGAACATTTTGCAGACTAGTAAGTGTCTTTTATTGATGTGTACAGATGACGTGCACAAATTAATTTGCAGCTGCCCGCTCATTCATATTGTCTGTACTTATTTTAGCTGTTTAAAAAAAAGGCTGCTTTGTCTGTCACTGGGGGTGGCCCACCAGCTCCAGATTTCACCCCCGCAGATGAGCTGGCCCTTGATATTAATAAAGGGAGGCCTGTCATGGAAGGGATTCCGGGTGAAACAGCGACTGACTCCGTCCCGCCTTCTATGACTGCCCCCTTCATACAAGGTACATTTATTGCAGTGCTGCGCATGGAACACTAGGCCATTTATGTGAACTGTCTGATTTTAGTTTGCCTTTCAGTGTCCGGCGACACACTTGTTTTGGAGCCACCAGATGATCAGGTGAGTGTTATTCAATCGTATAGGCTTGGCATTACCTGTCAATACAAGTTCTATTGCATATGGCAGGAAGAGGGCACTTCAGCGGCAGTGGATGATGAGACCATATCGCTGGACTCCAGACAGCTTGAGGTATCCTGTGGAAATGCTTAGAGCTAATGGCAAAGTCAGTGATGTTTATGCTCCTATAAAAATCATATTTGTAACAGGACCCAGATGCTGTTCAACCTGAGGGCCAGCCTGCCAACATGGTGAGTATTTTGCCTAGAGGAAATGCACATTATGCAATTTCCTGTTGTGCCAACTGATTTTAGAGTTCACATTCTGTCCGCAACCTGTATGCTCAACACTTGAAACGGCAGCTGGAGCTCGCAGAGTGAAAGATGACCGTACATACAAAAAAATGCAGAAACTGGACCTGGAAATTAAAAAGAGGACTTTGAGGAAACTGGACCTGGAAATCCTCAAACTAGAAAGAGAAGTAGGTGGGTTTCAATACACACTAAGTGACTGTAACGCAATGTATTAATCACTTTTTTCTCTCCTGCCCTAAGCTCAACTTGACAAGTGATGACTGACTGCAAATAAAAGATGGAACAAACCATAGACTTCTCCTTGTGGCCCTAACTATCGCCAAGAAAACTATCCTCATGAACTGGAAATCACGGAACACCATACATCTAGCTCACTGGAAAAACTTACTCACTGACTACATCGCCCTGGAATGCGCACCCTCCCCTCTCATTAACACAACAGAACCTCAGTCCGTCTGGTCAGCTTTCATTAATTTTTTAACATGAATTCCTGAATTCCATCTGACTTATTTTCTTGTCTGTCAGCCAATTTACCCAAATATCTTTATCAATATCTTCACGTGCGTGCATGTTGCGATGTCCTGAGGGGCTGAGAACTCCTGGCAATAGGGGGAAATCGCAATACGCACGCATGCATACATGGATCCTACTGCGCGCACGCACGCATATACACACATTTGCACACACAAAAAAAGGGAAAGAAAGCGAGAGAAAACGTGTATATACTATTATCTTTCTAATTTATTGATTTATTATTAGATTAGTTTGGGATAAAGAAGGAGGGGACACAGAAACAAAAAATGTATTCCTGCTTTTCATTCATTATGGTTATTATTGATTATTATAATTATTGGTTATCATTGTTGTCGTCATCATTGTTACCGGTGTCGTTGTTATCCTTGTCGTCGTCACTAATATTATTATTACTATTATGATTACATAGGCTCTGCCTCGGGTCCCTAATGGGCCTGGGCAGGCCGGGCCCTGCCTGCAATTGAGTGATCCCGGTGGTTGGTGGTGGGGTAGTATTTCCTCCCCCTCTCGGCCTCCTCTCAGCCCTGGTTTCTTCCCTGGGCTGGGTCCATGCTGCGCGCTTCACTTTTTTAATGCATCACACGCTAGCTTAGGAAAAGAACAAAACAAATATAAATCAAAATAAACAAGAAAAAAAAGTAAATGGGGGAAAAAAAAATTAATAAATAAGAATAGGGCAAGTGGGGCATGCATGTGGCGGCCGGTCGTAGGACGGGCCCCGCAATGGAATGCCCACATTGTTTGTTTGTTGTTTTTTTTTTTTTTTTTTTAAATGCACTACACGTCTAGTCACAGACAAACACAGCTATATGTATATAGGGCAAGTGGGGCGTGCGGCATGGGACCTGGGGTGCCTGGAGATGGAGGGGTTGGCCGGGAGGGGAAGATGGGCGGGTAACTGCGGGCCAGTGCTGCATGGTGTAGCCTGCTCCCCTTGCGCCCCATAGCAGACATAGGCGGGGTTCGGCCTGCTCTATGGCTGTATGGGGATCTGAGGCAGATCCTTGTTTCTCTTCATCCAGTTATTTATTATTATTATTATTATTATTATTATTATTATTATTATTACTTGTTAATTTATTTTTTCTTTTATTTGCTTATCTTATTTGTCTATTTCTCTTTTGTCCCCTCCCTCCAATGCCTTTGATGATGATGTTATTGATCATTACTACTTTTATGGTTATTATTATTATTATTATTATTATTACTATTACTATTATTATTATTTCTATCTATATTATTACCATTATTATTATTGCTATGTCTGTCGCCACCATTTATATTTGTTGCTCATTACTTGCAATGCACGCACGCACCCACGCATTCACGCACCCACGATCACTGATTGTTGTTTCATCATGTTCTATGAACCTTTAAGTCATGTTTCCATATATGTACGTAGCCCCACTGTACATGTCCTTTTATGTATTCTGTTTTGTTTCACAATTAAAAAAAAAAAAAAATTATGCAATTTCCTGTTGTGCCAACTGATTTTAGAGTTCACATTCTGTCTGCAACCTGTATGCTCAACACTTGAAACGGCAGCTGGAGCTCGCAGAGTTAAAGATGACCGTACATACAAAAAAAATGCAGAAACTGGACCTGGAAATTAAAAGGAGGACTTTGAGGAAACTGGACCTGGAAATCCTCAAACTAGAAAGAGAAGTAGGTGGGTTTCAATCCACACTAAGAGTGACTGTAACGCAATGTATTAATCATTTTTCTCTCCTGCCCTAAGCTCAACTTGACAAGTGATGACTGACTGCAAATAAAAGGTCCCCACAAAAGTGTCCTCTGTTTCATGAATGGTCGGTACACTGTAGTTACTGGATCGGATAAAGTTCAGTCAGATTTCAAGTTTGACATGTGACAAACTGCAAGTACACAAGAGTGGCACTCTACCGTTTATTAAACGACTGGCCCTGTCAAAATCAAGTGAAATAATTCACAATGTATTGCAGTCTGACCAATCTGCCATGAACATTGTCAGGAAATATTGCGGCGTTATCCCAGTCCATTTCCTGTGTTACGCTGGGAACCCTTTCCTTCCGCAGACAGGCCACATTGTGCAGGACTGCGCAGGCAACCGTAACATCACAGGCCCTGTCTGGGGTGACCCTGAGGAGATGGAGGCACTGGAACCATGACTTGAGGAGGCCGAATGCCATCTCAATTCGGGCCCTTGTCTTTGCATGGGCAGTATTAAAAGTTCGCTCTGCAGCTGATTGAGGGTCTGCTAGGGGAGTGAGGAGGAATGGCTGACAGGCATATCCCTTGTCTCCCAACAACACGCCAGATAATTCACCTGAGAACACAAAATGCGACCATTACAACTTCATTAAGGAGTTTTGACTCATGATCATAGCAAATATGTGGCTTGCCTTGTGAGAGTCTCTGGTAAATTGTACTGGCCTGAAAGACTCAGGAGTCATGAACAGAACCAGGCCACTTTGCCTCCAAATTGCTGATCATGCAGTCTGCATCACAAATCACCTGAAATAGTCTAAGGTCATTTAATGCACAATATAAAATATAGTTGATCGTAACAATAAGTCATTCTTACCTGAACGTTGATACTATGGAAGGATTTCCGGTTTACAAAATCTCCTTCGTGTGGCCCGGAGGGCCGTTTAATACGGATCAGGGTACAGTCCAGCGCACCAATGACATTTGGGAAAGCTGTAAGACAAAACTTGTCCTACTGTGACAGGTGACTGGTCTAATGGAACACTTTTGTAATCTTTACTTCATATTACCAGCAATCTTGTAGAATTCCTCTTTGATGTAGCAGGTTCTTCTGTGTCCAGGGAAGGTAATAAAGATGTTAGCAAGTGATTTTTAAAGCCAAATATACAGTTCTGATTGTATGGCAAACGGTGGCTTTGAGATTTTCTGCATCTCCAACTGAATATAAGAATATGCCACTTGCGAAAAAACGTAGGGCCACGCAGATCATCTGTGGGATGCTTAGGGCGTGGCTCCGCGCGGTGCTGAATTTTGGGACCTAGCAGCCTGCATAGGTAACGGATCCCATCAGCAGAAAATCTATACCTTTCATGGAGGCGGTCGTCTGGAAACGCGAATGGGTCCGACCTGTCCGGAAACGCTCGCTCTCGTCGTAAAGCCCGTCTCAGAATTCGTGCCTCCTCATCAAACACTTCGTCCAGAAAAGGGCATGCCATTGTGACAGAAGAAACATGTCAATGGGCCTTATATATTGTCCTTGTCAATAACTTCATTGAAACCACCTTTACAACTTCATCTGCCATTTCAACAGCAATAAAAGTATTCATCAAACCTCTGAAAATATGAAAACAAGTCTTCAGGAATACGATATTACTGAAAACTGCCCAATAGTAATAATGACTATCGCATAAATTAGCATTGGAATTAAAAATCTAACCGTAAGCCTTCATTTAATGACAATGTATGTGGCATTTCAATGCAGGCTTATAAAAATGAAAAATACAGAGGACCATGGCATAACTGAAAAAACATTTATTTCCACTCTGAATGATTGCTGACTGAACATATTACAGTCTGGCCTGCTGAAAACCCATTATATGATGAAATTAACAAAGTAGTTGAAAAACACGAAACAGATAAGGCACCAGGATTAATAAAGCCTGGCTGTTAGCCTGGTCTGGGGCAGGCTAACTGTGGAGAATAAATCACCATGGTAACTTGACCAGGATGAAGTTATCCAGCTTTCGAACAACTGACTGCAG
Source organism: Gymnothorax javanicus (assembly GCA_029692085.1). Classification (NCBI taxonomy): domain Eukaryota; kingdom Metazoa; phylum Chordata; class Actinopteri; order Anguilliformes; family Muraenidae; genus Gymnothorax; species Gymnothorax javanicus. The sequence goes on along the minus strand of CM056194.1, from coordinate 100,823,164 downwards.
GCTAAATTAAGCCAGGATAACCAACATATCCCGGCTTAATCCCTTATCTAGGTTTCGTGCAACAGCCCCCAGATGCCCTTTAAGTAAAAATCAAGCACCGGCAAGACTGCTGCGGTCCTGAAGAACCTTCTGCCAGTAGGAACACGTTTGTTTCTTCAACGGCTCAAACGAGGGAGATTATGGGGTGACAGGTAGATGACTAGATAGATTATAGTATATATTATATTAGGTAGATAGACATATTACAAGGAGGCAATCTTTTTCACAAAATGAACAAAACATACAAATGAAACAAAACAAACCTCACCCACCAGCGCTTATTTTAATGCTTTTGATACTCAATTTTACAAGTGTGACCTCAACTGTCTTCAACTTACAGCCCTCTCAATATCTGTGACCTTGAGGTTGACCTTTCAAAGTCACTCAAGGTCAAAGGTCGTGGTGTCAAATAAAAGCCCATATCGGAGTTCCTCTATGCTCATAATAGTAAACATCCCTCTAGCTGCAACTGTTTTTGAGTTGTAATGGAAAGTTTATTATCTCCACTGATGACCTTGACCCCCCCCTGCCATTTAACCCCCATCCGCTACAGAGACTATCAAAGCTACCCCATCATCCAGCATATGGTTGGAAGCTGAATTGAAAGATACACATTTTGGTTTTTGTGTTAAGTCAATGTGATAAATTTGAAGGAATTTATTGCAAAAAGCCATGTGACATTTTGCCCAGCTACCCTGAAAGTCTGAGGTCAAACAGTGCAACCATGTAGATGGTAGATTGTTAACACACCGGCGGTCAAACAGAGAAACAAAATGCATTGACTTCAATACTCACCCTGCCAACTCCATCACGGGCGAGGTAATAAGTTCAGAACTAAGGAATTTCCACAACTGTTTGAAAAACAAACCAAAAAAAAAAAAAAGAGCAAAACTCACATTACACGCAGTCCTAGTGAAGTGCTAAATATATATTTATGAACATTTCTCTATGAAATCAGCAGAGAACGTGCATAGAAACAGCTGTTAGTGGCTTGTAGTGCACAGGTGTTCTGCCGCTGAATGCGCCCTGCTGTGAAATAAGCATGTCTTTCCATTGCCATGCTGACAACACACAGATATACCTTCTGATTAGACCCAGTGACGCTGTGAAATGTGCACAGCAGCTTTCCTTTATCATGCCGCTGACAGATATACCCTCCGTTTAGACCCAGTGACGCTGTGAAATGTGCATAACATCTTTCCTTTGTCATGCCGCTGACACACAGATACACCTTCCGTTTGGACCCAGTGACGTTGTGAAATGTGCATAACATCTTTCCATTGACATACTGAAAACACACAGATATACCTTCCGTTTAGACCCAGTGACGCTGTGAAATGTGCATAACATCTTTCCTTTGTCATGCCGCTGACACGCAGACATACCTTCCATTTAGACCTGAGGGCCCTAACAGCTCAGCTACCACAGCGAATTGCCTCAATGACATTAAATGGTGAATGGCACAGAACTTTCTGCAGCTTTCTGAATCCATGTACAAAGCCTGGCTGCTCAGCCCTCCAAACTTTCTCAGTCTGTTGCAGAGACCTTAGTCCCTTTCTGGGAAATATAATACTGCTGAGTGAGAAAGGGGCTGCGATTTAAGGCAAACCAAAAATAAGGGCTGTCGTGAGATGCACCCTCCTGGATTTTTTTTTTCTGTCAACCCCAACTTCAAGTGCTCCTAACATAGCGCATAGCGTGCGCCGATACATGTGACCACAGGACGGTTTGCGCATTTGACCCTTCCCTAGTTTGACTCCGATTAGGAGTGGAACCTCCATAAAACTAGCCGCCCACCGGCATCATTTTATTCCTGTTGGATCCAGAGTCAGACACATTTGACAGTATTTTCGGTCTTGCAGTACATGTCGTTGAATGAGTTTGTCTAGACAAAATATAGATGAGTTTGTCTGGACTAACAAAAGATGAGTTTGTCTAGACTAAATAAAGATGAGTTGATGGTTGAAGTTAGGATTTATGGTTTCATTTGTTCATTCATTAAATTTTCTTCAGATGCAAGACCAGTATTCCTGATAAACAAAAACATCTGATGTCCTCTCGTGTTTTTGTATTTGTAAGCTATGAGCCACATTAGTTTCAGGAAATCTTACATCCTGGGTCTTGTATTCGAATTCCATCTACAGGATCCATACATTTCCCCAGCATATAATTCTCAACCTACATGATGGTGCTGCAACTTATTTCAGAGAGCCCCAGCATGAAACATATTCATAACATACTCATTTGAACTTAATATTGTAATTAGCTCACCTATATAGCTGGGATGTACGTCCTTCAGCCATAACATTATGACCACCTGCCTAATATTGAGTTGGTCCCCCTTTTGCTGCCTTAACAGCCAGTCAAAGTGCATGCATCATGCACATCATCAACAGAATGTGAATACTGAAGATCCCCTTTTTGCATTACCACAGCCATGTCACTTTGTCAATCTAAGCGACATGATTATCAGGTCTACAGCAAATGACACTAAAGACTACTCCTCCCAATACTAACCAGCAGATGGCGATAAATGCATTTAATAACGAAGCCAGATCGAACCGCAGTCGTACCCGCCCGGAGGAATATTCACTCACTCTCATCATGAGCGCGGTGCGTACATCGCTGAAGCAGCCTGTCTGTCAGCAGGGCTGAGGGGAAAGGGTTCTAAGACTTGAATGGTGGGAGAGGTACAACCACTACAGTTTATGCAAGACACCTAGTGAATAGCATAGTTTTTCTTTTATCATAAAACTTCCCATTTCATGACAGGAGCAGGAAATGTCCAAGTTGGGTAATTTAATGTCTCTGTGAGGGAGTTAAGCACACTGGCCAGTTAAGTTTAAAAATATTGGTTTATTATGGCATAATTTACAGTAATAAACACTAAAAAGAGAAAAATGGTCCGTATAAAAGGTATACTGTGTTTGAGGGGTCTCGGCAGGGTGAGGAGAGAGAAGGGAGAGTCCAGGCGGGACCAGACCCTACTCCAGGCTGAAGTGGGAACCCAGAACCCATCGAGGACCCTGCAGCAGCCCGGTCGCCACCTCAAACTCCAGCGGGACGGCCTGATTCTGCTTTTGTGTCAGACCCCTCTCAAAGAGCTGTAGGGAGAGACAGAGAAGTCACTCACACACACAAACACACACACACAAACACAAAGAGACTTCCTAACAGTATTCCTGCCATCGCTCTCCTCACTAACCGTACTATAGTTCTGAGCCTAAAACACAGCCAGGACAAACACCTCACTGAGATTACTGCCATCGCTCCCCTCTCTGCCCGTACGATAGTTCTGAGCCTAAAACACAGCCAGGACAGAGACCTCACTGAGATTACTGCCATCGCACTACTGCCTGCCCGTACTATAGTTCTGAGCCTAAAGCACAGCCAGGACAGAGACCTCACTGAGATTACTGCCATCGCTCTCCTGTCTGACCGTACTATAGTTCTGAGCCTAAAGCACAGCCAGGACAGAGACCTCACTGAGATTACTGCCATCGCTCTCCTCTCTTCCCGTACTATAATTCTGAGCCTAAAACACAGTCAGGACAGAGACCTCACTGAGATTACTGCCATCGCCCTCCTCTCTGCCTGTACTATAGTTCTGAGCCTAAAACACAGCCAGGACAGAGACCTCACTGAGATTACTGCCATCGTTCTCCTCTCAGCCCATGCTATAGTTCTGAGACGAAAACACAGCCAGGACAGAGACCTCACTGAGATTACTGCAATTGCTCTCCTCTCTGCCCGTGCTATAGTTCTGAGCTTAAAACACAGCCAGGACAGAAACATCACTGAGATAACTGCAATCGCTCTCCTCTCTGCCCGTGCTATAGTTCTGAGCCTAAAACACAGCCAGGACAGAGACCTCACTGAGATGACTGCAATCCCTCTCCTCTCTGCCCGTGCTATAGTTCTGAGCCTAAAACACAGCCAGCACAGAGACCTCACTGAGATTACTGCCATCGCTCTCGTCTCTGCCTGGACTATAGTTCTGAGCCTAAAACACAGCCAGGACAGAGACCTCACTGAGATTACTGCCATTGCTCTTCTCTCTGCCCGTGCTATAGTTCTGAGTAAAAAACACAGCCAGGACAGAGACCTCACTGAGATTACTGCAATCGCTCTCCTCTCTGCCCGTGCTATAGTTCTGAGCTGTAAAACACAGCCAGGACAGAGACCTCACTGAGATTACTGCCATTGCTCTTCTCTCTGCCCGTGCTATAGTTCTGAGCCTAAAACACAGCCAGGACAGAGAACTCACTGAGATTACTGCAATCGCTCTCCTCTCTGCGCATACTATAGTTCTGAGCCTAAAACACAGCCAGGACAGAGACCTCATTGAGATTACTGCCATCGCTCTCTTCTCTGCTCGTGCTATAGTTCTGAGCCAAAACAACAGCCCGGACAGAGACCTCACTGAGATTACTGCCATCGCTCTCCTCTCTGCCCGTGCTAGAGTTCTGAGCCTAAAACACAGCCAGGACAGAGACCTCACTGAGATTACTGCCATCGCTCTCCTTTCAGCCAGTACTATAGTTATGAGCCTAAAACATAGCCAGGAGAGAGACCTCACTGAGATTACTGCCATCGCTCTCTTCTCTGCTCGTGATATAGTTCTGAGCCAAAAGCACAGCCAGGACAGAGACCTCACTGAGATTACTGCCATCGCTCTCCTCTCTGCCCGTGCTATAGTTCTGAGCCTAAAGCACAGCCAGGACAGAGACCTCACTGAGATTACTGCCATCGCTCTCCTCTCTGCCCGTGCTATAGTTCTGAGCCTAAAAACACAGCCAGGACAGAGACCTCACTGAGATTACTGCCATCGCTCTCCTCTCTGCCCGTGCTATAGTTCTGAGCCTAAAACACAGCCAGGACAGAGACCTCACTGAGATTACTGCCATCGCTCCCCTCTCTGCCCGTGCTATAGTTCTGAGCCTAAAACACAGCCAGGACAGAGACCTCACTGAGATTACTGCCGCTCGCTCTCCTCTCTGTTCTGAGCCTAAAAAAACACAGCCAGGACTATAGTTCTGAGCTAAAACACAGCCAGGACAGAGACCTCACTGAGATTACTGCCATCGCTCTCTCTCTCTGCCCGTACTATAGTTCTGAGCCTAAAACACAGCCAGGACAGAGACCTCACTGAGATTACTGCCATCGCTCTCCTCTCTGCCCGTGCTATAGTTCTGAGCCTGAAACACAGCCAGGACAGAGACCTCACTGAGATTACTGCCATCGCTCTCCTCTCTGCCCGTGCTATAGTTCTGAGCCTAAAACACAGCCAGGACAGAGACCTCACTGAGATTACTGCCATCGCTCTCCTCTCTGCCCGTGCTATAGTTCTGAGCCTAAAACACAGCCAGGACAGAGACCTCACTGAGATTACTGCCATCGCTCTCTCTCTGCCCGTGCTATAGTTCTGAGCCTAAAAACACAGCCAGGACAGAGACCTCACTGAGATTACTGCCATCGCTCTCTCTCTGCCCGTGCTATAGTTCTGAGCCTAAAAAACACAGCCAGGACAGAGACCTCACTGAGATTACTGCCATCGCTCTCCTCTCTGCCCGTGCTATAGTTCTGAGCCGAAAACAACAGCCCGGACAGAGACCTCACTGAGATTACTGCCATCGCTCTCCTCTCTGCCTGTACTATAGTTCTGAGCCTAAAACACAGCCAGGACAGAGACCTCACTGAGATTACTGCCATCGCTCTCCTCTCTGCCCGTGCTATAGTTCTGAGCCACAGCCAGGACAGAGACCTCACTGAGATTACTGCCATCGCTCTCCTCTCTGCCCGTGCTATAGTTCTGAGCCTAAAACACAGCCAGGACAGAGACCTCACTGAGATTACTGCCATCGCTCTCTTCTCTGCCCGTGCTATAGTTCTGAGCCTAAAACACAGCCAGGACAGAGACCTCACTGAGATTACTGCCATCGCTCTCCTCTCTGCCCGTGCTATAGTTCTGAGCCTAAAACACAGCCAGGACAGAGACCTCACTGAGATTACTGCCATCGCTCTCCTCTCTGCCCGTACTATAGTTCTGAGCCTAAAACACAGCCAGGACAGAGACCTCACTGAGATTACTGCCATCGCTCTCTTCTCTGCTCGTGCTATAGTTCTGAGCCAAAAACACAGCCAGGACAGAGACCTCACTGAGATTACTGCCATCGCTCTCCTCTCTGCCCGTGCTATAGTTCTGAGCCTAAAACACAGCCAGGACAGAGACCTCACTGAGATTACTGCCATCGCTCTCCTCTCTGCCCGTGCTATAGTTCTGAGCCAAAACACAGCCAGGACAGAGACCTCACTGAGATTACTGCCATCGCTCTCCTCTCTGCCCGTGCTATAGTTCTGAGCCTCAAGCACAGCCAGGACAGAGACCTCACTGAGATTACTGCCATCGCTCTCCTCTCTGCCCGTACTATAAAGCCTAAAAAACACAGCCAGGACAGAGACCTCACTGAGATTACTGCCATCGCTCTCTCTCTCTGCCCGTGCTATAGTTCTGAGCCTCACAGCCAGGACAGATTACTGCCACTGAGATTACTGCCATCGCTCTCCTCTCTGCCCTGCTATAGTTCTGAGCCTAAAACACAGCCAGGACAGAGACCTCACTGAGATTACTGCCATCGCTCTCCTCTCTGCCCGTGCTATAGTTCTGAGCCTAAAACACAGCCAGGACAGAGACCTCACTGAGATTACTGCCATCGCTCTCCTCTCTGCCCGTGCTATAGTTCTGAGCCTAAAACACAGCCAGGACAGAGACCTCACTGAGATTACTGCCATCGCTCTCCTCTCTGCCCGTGCTATAGTTCTGAGCCTAAAAACACAGCCAGGACAGAGACCTCACTGAGATTACTGCCATCGCTCTCTCCTCTCTCTGCCCGTGCTATAGTTCTGAGCCAAAACACAGCCAGGACAGAGACCTCACTGAGATTACTGCCATCGCTCTCCTCTCTGCCCGTGCTATAGTTCTGAGCCTAAAAACACAGCCAGGACAGAGACCTCACTGAGATTACTGCCATCGCTCTCCTCTCTGCCCGTGCTATAGTTCTGAGCCTAAAGCACAGCCAGGACAGAGACCTCACTGAGATTACTGCCATCGCTCTCCTCTCTGCCCGTGCTATAGTTCTGAGCCTAAAACACAGCCAGGACAGAGACCTCACTGAGATTACTGCCATCGCTCTCCTCTCTGCCCGTGCTATAGTTCTGAGCCGAAAACACAGCCAGGACAGAGACCTCACTGAGATTACTGCCATCGCTCTCCTCTCTGCCCGTGCTATAGTTCTGAGCCTAAAACACAGCCAGGACAGAGACCTCACTGAGATTACTGCCATCGCTCTCCTCTCTGCCGTGCTATAGTTCTGAGCCTAAAACACAGCCAGGACAGAGACCTCACTGAGATTACTGCCATCGCTCTCCTCTCTGCCCGTGCTATAGTTCTGAGCCTAAAACACAGCCAGGACAGAGACCTCACTGAGATTACTGCCATCCATCTCTTCTCTGCCCGTGCTATAGTTCTGAGCCAAAAGCACAGCCAGGACAGAGACCTCACTGAGATTACTGCCATCGCTCTCCTCTCTGCCCGTGCTATAGTTCTGAGCCAAAAACACAGCCAGGACAGAGACCTCACTGAGATTACTGCCATCGCTCTCCTCTCTGCCCTCTATAGTTCTGAGCCTAAAACACAGCCAGGACAGAGACCTCACTGAGATTACTGCCATCCCCCTCTATGTGCTATAGTTCTGAGCCTAAAACACAGCCAGGACAGAGACCTCACTGAGATTACTGCCATCGCTCTCCTCTCTGCCCGTGCTATAGTTCTGAGCCTAAAACACAGCCAGGACAGAGACCTCACTGAGATTACTGCCATCGCTCTCCTCTCTGCCCGTGCTATAGTTCTGAGCCTAAAACACAGCCAGGACAGAGACCTCACTGAGATTACTGCCATCGCTCTCCTCTCTGCCCGTGCTATAGTTCTGAGCCTAAAAACACAGCCAGGACAGAGACCTCACTGAGATTACTGCCATCGCTCTCTCTCTGCCCGTGCTATAGTTCTGAGCCAAAAACACAGCCAGGACAGAGACCTCACTGAGATTACTGCCATCGCTCCTCTCTCTGCCCGTGCTATAGTTCTGAGCCCTAAAACACAGCCAGGACAGAGACCTCACTGAGGACTGCCATCGCTCTCCTCTCTGCCCGTGCTATAGTTCTGAGCCTAAAACACAGCCAGGACAGAGACCTCACTGAGATTACTGCCATCGCTCTCCTCTCTGCCCGTGCTATAGTTTGAGCCTAAAACACAGCCAGGACAGAGCCTCAAGATTACTGCACAGCTCTCCTCCTATAGTTCTGAGCCTAAAACACAGCCAGGACAGAGACCTCACTGAGATTACTGCCATCGCTCCTCTCCTCTCTGCCCGTGCTATAGTTCTGAGCCTAAAACACAGCCAGGACAGAGACCTCACTGAGATTACTGCCATCCGCTCTGAGTGCTATAGTTCTGAGCCTAAAACACAGCCAGGACAGAGACCTCACTGAGATTACTGCCATCGCTCTCCTCTAGTTGTGAGCCTAAAGCACAGCCAGGACAGAGACCTCACTGAGATTACTTCCATCCCTATCCTCTCTGCCCATACTATAGTTCTGAGCCTAAAACACAGCCAGGACAGAGACCTCACTGAGATTACTGCCATCGCTCTCCTCTCTGCCCTACTATAGTTCTGAGCCTAAAAGCACAGCCAGGACAGAGACCTCACTGAGATTACTGCCATCGCTCTCCTCTCTGCCTGCTATAGTTCTGAGCCTAAAAACACAGCCAGGACAGAGACCTCACTGAGATTACTGCCATCGCTCTCCCCTCCTGCCCGCTATAGTTCTGAGCCTAAAACACAGCCAGGACAGAGACCTCACTGAGATTACTGCCCATCCTCTCTCTCTCTGCCCGTGACCTATAGTTCTGAGCCTAAAACACAGCCAGGACAGAGAGACCTCACTGAGATTACTGCCATCGCTCTCCTCTCTGCCCGTGCTATAGTTCTGAGCCTAAAAAGCACAGCCAGGACAGAGACCTCACTGAGATTACTGCCATCGCTCTCCTCTCTGCCCGTGCTATAGTTCTGAGCCTAAAAACACAGCCAGGACAGAGACCTCACTGAGATTACTGCCATCGCTCTCTCTCTCTGCAGGACTATAGTTCTGAGCCTAAAAACACAGCCAGGACAGAGACCTCACTGAGATTACTGCCATCGCTCTCCTCTCTGCCCGTGCTATAGTTCTGAGCCAAAAACACAGCCAGGACAGAGACCTCACTGAGATTACTGCCATCGCTCTCCTCTCCTCTCTGCCCGTGCTATAGTTCTGAGCAAAAAAAAACAGCCAACACAGCCAGGACAGAGACCTCACTGAGATTACTGCCATCCCTCTCCTCTCTGCCCGTGCTATAGTTCTGAGCCTAAAAACACAGCCAGGACAGAGACCTCACTGAGATTACTGCCATCGCTCTCCTCTCTGCCCGTGCTATAGTTCTGAGCCTAAAAAACACAGCCAGGACAGAGACCTCACTGAGATTACTGCCATCTCTCTCTCTCTCTCTGCCCGTGCTATAGTTCTGAGCCTAAAAGCACAGCCAGGACAGAGACCTCACTGAGATTACTGCCATCGCTCTCCTCTCTGCCCGTGCTATAGTTCTGAGCTAAAAAACACAGCCAGGACAGAGACCTCACTGAGATTACTGAGCTCTCCTCTCTGCCCGTGCTAAGTTCTGAGCCTAAAAGCACAGCCAGGACAGAGACCTCACTGAGATTACTGCCATCGCTCTCCTCTCTGCCCGTGCTATAGTTCTGAGCCTAAAACACAGCCAGGACAGAGACCTCACTGAGATTACTGCCATCGCTCTCCTCTCTGCCCGTGCTATAGTTCTGAGCCTAAAAAAAACACAGCCAGGACAGAGACCTCACTGAGATTACTGCCATCGCTCTCCTCTCTGCCCGTGCTATAGTTCTGAGCCTAAAACACAGCCAGGACAGAGACCTCACTGAGATTACTGCCATCCCTCTCCCTCTCTGCCCGTGCTATAGTTCTGAGCCAAAAAACACAGCCAGGACAGAGACCTCACTGAGATTACTGCCATCGCTCTCTCCTCTCTGCCCGTGCTATAGTTCTGAGCCTAAAACACAGCCAGGACAGAGACCTCACTGAGATTACTGCCATCGCTCTCCTCTCTGCCCGTGCTATAGTTCTGAGCCTAAAACACAGCCAGGACAGAGACCTCACTGAGATTACTGCCATCGCTCTCTTCTCTGCCCGTGCTATAGTTCTGAGCCTAAAACAACAGCCCGGACAGAGACCTCACTGAGATTACTGCCATCGCTCTCCTCTCTGCCCGTGCTATAGTTCTGAGCCTAAAACACAGCCAGGACAGAGACCTCACTGAGATTACTGCCATCGCTCTCCTCTCTGCCCGTGCTATAGTTCTGAGCCTAAAACACAGCCAGGACAGAGACCTCACTGAGATTACTGCCATCGCTCTCCTCTCTGCCCGTGCTATAGTTCTGAGCCTAAAACACAGCCAGGACAGAGACCTCACTGAGATTACTGCCATCGCTCTCCTCTCTGCCCGTGCTATAGTTCTGAGCCTAAAACACAGCCAGGACAGAGACCTCACTGAGATTACTGCCATCGCTCTCCTGAGATCTGCCCTCTGCCCTACTATAGTTCTGAGCCTAAAACACAGCCAGGACAGAGACCTCACTGAGATTACTGCCATCGCTCTCCTCTCTGCCCGTGCTATAGTTCTGAGCCTAAAACACAGCCAGGACAGAGACCTCACTGAGATTACTGCCATCGCTCTCCTCTCTGCCCGTGCTATAGTTCTGAGCCTAAACACAGCCAGGACAGAGACCTCACTGAGATTACTGCCATCGCTCTCCTCTCTGCCCGTGCTATAGTTCTGAGCCTAAAAACACAGCCAGGACAGAGACCTCACTGAGATTACTGCCATCGCTCTCCTCTCTGCCCGTGCTATAGTTCTGAGCCTAAAAACACAGCCAGGACAGAGACCTCTCACTGAGATTACTGCCATCGCTCTCCTCTCTGCCCGTGCTATAGTTCTGAGCCTAAAACACAGCCAGGACAGAGACCTCACTGAGATTACTGCCATCGCCTCTCCTCTCTGCCCGTGCTATAGTTCTGAGCCTAAAAAACACAGCCAGGACAGAGACCTCACTGAGATTACTGCCATCGCTCTCCTCTCTGCCCGTGCTATAGTTCTGAGCCTAAAACACAGCCAGGACAGAGACCTCACTGAGATTACTGCCATCGCTCTCCTCTCTGCCCGTGCTATAGTTCTGAGCCTAAAACACAGCCAGGACAGAGACCTCACTGAGATTACTGCCATCGCTCTCCTCTCTGCCCGTACTATAGTTCTGAGCCGAAAAGCACAGCCAGGACAGAGACCTCACTGAGATTACTGCCATCGCTCTCCTCTCTGCCCGTGCTATAGTTCTGAGCCACAGCCAGGACAGAGACCTCACTGAGATTACTGCCATCGCTCTCCTCTCTGCCCGTGCTATAGTTCTGAGCCGAAAACAACAGCCAGGACAGAGACCTCACTGAGATTACTGCCATCGCTCTCTCTCTCTGCCCGTGCTATAGTTCTGAGCCTAAAAACACAGCCAGGACAGAGACCTCACTGAGATTACTGCCATCGCTCTCCTCTCTGCCCGTGCTATAGTTCTGAGCCTAAAACACAGCCAGGACAGAGACCTCACTGAGATTACTGCCATCTGCTCTCCTCTCTGCCCGTGCTATAGTTCTCTGCCCAGAGACCTCCACTGAGATTACTGCCAGTTCTGAGCCTAAAAACACAGCCAGGACAGAGACCTCACTGAGATTACTGCCATCGCTCTCTTCTCTGCCCGTACTATAGTTGTGAGCCTAAAGCACAGCCAGGACAGAGACCTCACTGAGATTACTGCCATCGCTCTCTCCTCTCTGCCCGTACTATAGTTCTGAGCCTAAAAACACAGCCAGGACAGAGACCTCACTGAGATTACTGCCATCGCTCTCCTCTCTGCCCGTGCTATAGTTCTGAGCCTAAAAACACAGCCAGGACAGAGACCTCACTGAGATTACTGCCATCGCTCTCCTCTCTGCCCGTGCTATAGTTCTGAGCTAAAAAAACACAGCCAGGACAGAGACCTCACTGAGATTACTGCCATCGCTCTCCTCTCTGCCCGTGCTATAGTTCTGAGCCACAGCCAGGACAGAGACCTCACTGAGATTACTGCCATCGCTCTCCTCTCTGCCCGTGCTATAGTTCTGAGCCTAAAACACAGCCAGGACAGAGACCTCACTGAGATTACTGCCATCGCTCTCCTCTCTGCCCGTGCTATAGTTCTGAGCCACAGCCAGGCCTCTCTGACTATAGTTCTGAGCCACAGCCAGGACAGAGACCTCACTGAGATTACTGCCATCGCTCTCCTCTCTGCCCGTGCTATAGTTCTGAGCCTAAAACACAGCCAGGACAGAGACCTCACTGAGATTACTGCCATCGCTCTCCTCTCTGCCCGTGCTATAGTTCTGAGCCTAAAAACACAGCCAGGACAGAGACCTCACTGAGATTACTGCCATCGCTCTCCCTCTCTGCCCGTGCTATAGTTCTGAGCCTCAAACACAGCCAGGACAGAGACCTCACTGAGATTACTGCCATCGCTCTCCTCTCTGCCCGTGCTATAGTTCTGAGCCTAAAACACAGCAGGACAGAGACCTCACTGAGATTACTGCCATCGCTCTCCTCTCTGCCCGTGCTATAGTTCTGAGCCTAAAACACAGCCAGGACAGAGACCTCACTGAGATTACTGCCATCGCTCTCCTCTCTGCCCGTGCTATAGTTCTGAGCCTAAAACACAGCCAGGACAGAGACCTCACTGAGATTACTGCCATCCCTCCTCTCTGCCCGTGCTATAGTTCTGAGCCTAAAACACAGCCAGGACAGAGACCTCACTGAGATTACTGCCATCGCTCTCCTCTCTGCCCAGAGCTATAGTTCTGAGCCTAAAAACACAGCCAGGACAGAGACCTCACTGAGATTACTGCCATCGCTCTCCTCTCTGCCCATACACTATAGTTCTGAGCCTAAAAACACAGCCAGGACAGAGACCTCACTGAGATTACTGCCATCCCGCTCTCCTCTCTGCCCATGCTATAGTTCTGAGCTAAAAAAACACCAGGACAGAGACCTCACTGAGATTACTGCCATCGTTCTGAGCTATAGTTCTGAGCCTAAAACACAGCCAGGACAGAGACCTCACTGAGATTACTGCCATCAATATCCTCTCTCTCTGCTACTATAGTTCTGAGCCCTAAAACACAGCCAGGACAGGACCTCACTGAGAGACTGCCATCGCTCTCCTCTCTGCCCGTGCTATAGTTCTGAGCCTAAACACAAGCCAGGACAGAGACCTCACTGAGATTACTCTCTCCTCTCTGCCCGTACTATAGTTCTGAGCCTAAAACACAGCCAGGACAGAGACCTCACTGAGATTACTGCCATCGTACTATAGTTCTGAGCCTCTCTGCCCGTGCTATAGTTCTGAGCCTAAAACACAGCCAGGACAGAGACCTCACTGAGAGACTGCCATCGCCTCCTCTCTGCCCGTGCTATAGTTCTGAGCCTAAAAAAGCACAGCCAGGACAGAGACCTCACTGAGATTACTGCCATCGCTCTCTCCTCTCTGCCCGTGCTATAGTTCTGAGCCAAAAACACAGCCAGGACAGAGACCTCACTGAGATTACTGCCATCGCTCTCCTCTCTGCCCGTGCTATAGTTCTGAGCCTAAAACACAGCCAGGACAGAGACCTCACTGAGATTACTGCCATCGCTCTCCTTTCTGCCCGTACTATAGTTGTGAGCCTAAAAGCACAGCCAGGACAGAGACCTCACTCACTGAGATTACTGCCATCGCCTCAGAGACCTCTCTGCCTCTCTGCGTGCTATAGTTCTGAGCCACAGCCAGGACAGAGACCTCACTGAGATTACTGTCATCGCTCTCTTCTCTGCTCGTGCTATAGTTCTGAGCCTAAAACACAGCCAGGACAGAGACCTCACTGAGATTACTGCCATCGCTCTCTTCTCTGCTCGTGCTATATTTCTGAGCCTAAAGCACAGCCAGGACAGAGACCTCACTGAGATTACTGCCATCGCTCTCCTCTCTGCCCCCGCTATATTTCTGAGCCTAAAGCACAGCCAGGACAGAGACCTCACTGAGATTACTGCCATCGCTCTCCTCTCTGCCCGTGCTATTGTTCTGAGCCTAAAACACAGCCAGGACAAAGACCTCACTGAGATTACTGCCATCGCTCTCCTCTCTGCCCGTGCTATAGTTCTGAGCCTAAAAGCACAGCCAGGACAGAGACCTCACTGAGATTACTGCCATCCCTCTTCTCTCTGCTCGTGCTATAGTTCAGAGCCTAAAACACAGCCAGGACAGAGACCTCACTGAGATAACTGCCATCGCTCCCCTCTCTGCCCGTGCTATAGTTCTGAGCCAAAAGAACAGCCAGGACAGAGACCTCACTGAGATTACTGCCATCCCTCTCCTCTCTGCCCATACTATAGTTCTGAGCCTAAAACACAGCCAGGACAGAGACCTCACTGAGATTACTGCAATCGCTCTCCTCTCTGCCCGTGCAATAGTTCAGAGCCTAAAACACAGCCAGGACAAAGACCTCACTGAGATTACTGCGATCGCTCTCCTCTCTGCCCTTGCTATAGTTCTGAGCCTCAAGTACAGCCAGGACAGAGACCTCACTGAGATTACTGCCATCGCTCTCTTCTCTGCTCGTGCTATAGTTCTGAGCCTAAAACAACAGCCCGGACAGAGACCTCACTGAGATTACTGCCATCGCTCTCCTCTCTGGCCGTGCTATAGTTCTGAGCCTAAAACACAGCCAGGACAGAGACCTCACTGAGATTACTGCCATCGCTCTCCTCTCTGCCCGTGCTATAGTTCTGAGATTAAAACACAGCCAGGACAGAGACCTCACTGAGATTTCTGCCATCACTCTCCTATCTGCCCGTACTTTAGTTCAGAGCCTAAAGCACAGTCAGGACAGAGACCTCACTGAGATTACTGCCATCGCTCTCCTCTCTGCCCGTACTATAGTTCAGAGCCTAAAGCACAGCCAGGACAGAGACCTCACTGAGATTACTGCCATCCCTCTCCTCTCTGCCCATACTATAGTTCAGAGCCTAAAACACAGCCAGGACAGAGACCTCACTGAGATTACTGCCATCGCTCTCCTCACTGCCCGTACTATAGTTGTGAGCCTAAAGCACAGCCAGGACAGAGACCTCACCGAGATTACAGCCATCGCTCTCCTTTCTGCCCGTACTATAGTTCTGAGCCTAAAACACAGCCCGGACAGAGACCTCACTGAGATTACTGCCATCGCTCTCCTCTCTGCCCGTACTACAGTTCTGAGCCTAAAACACAGCCAGGACAGAGACCTCACTGAGATTACTGCCATCGCTCTCCTCTCTGCCAGTGCTATATTTCTGAGCCTAAAACATAGCCAGGACACAGACCTCACTGAGATTACTGCCATCGCTCTCCTCTCTATTCTCTAGTCTTTCTCCTCTGCAGACTTAAAGGAGCTGTGTCACGGTTACTGCACATGCTCACAACTTTCAACAAAGTAAATCCGCTCAACTGCAAGACATTTCAGGTACTTTACTTCTTTTACGATTATTGGCAATTGCAGCAAGCTTACATTCTTCGTATCCCTTGGCAAAAGATTAAACTAGCACTTCAAATCCTCAAATGACCATCGAAAGCTCTTTAATATAAAAAGCACAATGCCAGAGTAACTACAATATAAAAATACAATGTAAATCAAATGCCCGACTCCACTGAACTGGGAGGGCGGGGCTGTGAACAGTGCTCTCACCTCATAGGCTGACAGCTCCAGCAGCTCGCTGATGTCATCCTCCTGCTCAGTCAGCGGTTGATTAATAGCCATGGCGGCTTTAGCCACATCAGGATGGTAGTGCTTCTGCAGGGTCTGGGGGGTGGGGTTTGAGAGCAGGGTAAGTGACTGAGGGCTGCTGGGTCATGTAGTTTTAAGAAGAGTGTGGCTGTGCCAGGGAGGGTGGCGCTCTGTAACCTGCGCTAATCCTTCTCTTCAGGGCACATTACTTTGCTTTGTTAGCAGACGAGCTGAGCTACACCCACTACACTCACTCTCCTCCCACTGCACGTCTGTCTGTCTAAAGGTCTGTCTGCAGTAATGCCCGTCTTTCACAGTCTGTGTGTACGTCTGTGGGCCAGTGTCTGTCTTATACTGAAGGTTATAAAATCTGTCTCTCTCTCTCTCTCTGTGTTTGTGTGCATGTGTTACACAGACAGGCCTGAAGTACACAGGCACCACACGCGGCCTTCGGTCCGACACACACCTGCAGCTCCCATAGGCTGCTCATCATGGCCTGAGAGAGGGCGGGGTCTTCCTCCTGCATCAGGTAAGGGTCGTCACAGGGTTCTGTAAAGAGGGGGGGCATGCACAAACCTCAGGGGATTCTGGGAGAGACAGAGAGACTGATCTTCACTCACTCAGCTCCTCTGATACAGACAATCAAGAGCGACCCGACCAATCCCGCTCAGCCACGGTTTCCTCTCATCTGAGGCTCACGTCATCTACAGCGTCTCTAACTGTCAAAATCAATTCTTTATTAAAGTATCAGATTTATCAGCTCTCCTCTTCATTATGATTAAAGCATAATTACATCATTCTATGTTACAACTTCTAATTAAGCAGATTTCTAAGGAGGAAATATTTAAACCTTTAAGGAAGAACACCATAAATCTTCCATTTTAATTCTTACACTGATGTAACAACTGTAAACAGCAAAAAAACTCTAGAGCACATCTAAGAATTTAAAATAACCTTCAGAAACACTTATTCCTCCAAGCATATCCCCGGCAGGACTCATGATTCCCACACCACCCACGTGCAAACGTGATTCTGCACCGCACGATCTTTAGGCCCATAAGCGTAACATGTGGAACAGCACACAGGGCATGTAATTATACATGCTTCAGAAACACAGATACACTCCTAATGTGATACATATACCTGGACTGAAATATTTCACCCGATGGGCTTCATTCCTGAGCCAGAACTGTTCAGATGACACACTTACACCAGCAGGTCACCAGCAGGTTTCTACGCTTCCCCCTCTGACAGCTCTCTGAGCACCAGCTGGGTAATAAACATACTGCCAGTGCTGCCAACTGCCATACGAGCTCCAGTGTTGAGTAAAGCCTAGAAGTGTCTAAAATGCCCTTCAATTAAGCAACTAAAACAGTAAAACTCAACATCACAAATCCATGTTCCAGCAACGAGCAAATTCCAGTTACAGTAATTAGAAAACACTGTTTACAATATAGTATTAATAAGAGTGATGTTAGGAGTTGAGTGTGAGGATACACATGTCACGTCCAGCATCTTTACCACAGCCTGCCCTCGCCCCGTCTCTGCCGGCGGTGTGTGTGTTTGGTACAGGGCCACAGGGGCGGTGTGTGTGTTTGGTACAGGGCCGTGGGGGCAGTGTGTGTGTGTTTGGTACAGGGCGGCGGGGGTGGTGTGTGTGTTTGGTACAGGGCGGCGGGGGCGGTGTGTGTTTGGTACAGGGCGGTGGGGACGCTCGTACCATCGCACGCGCTGGGCCGGTGGATGAGGACTCGGCAGGCCGGGTGTCGGCGAATCAGGTTACAGATGAAGGGCAGTATCATGAGAAGAGCAGCAGGGGGTGCCGTCAGGGACAGCCGGGACAGACGTTTGGCGAAAGCAGCCACCAGGTACACAGGAAGGTGACTGAGGAGAGACAGGAAGGGGCGGAGTGTGGACAGGAGAATGGAAATGAGAGGTTAATGACGCAGACAGAGATGAAGACTGTAGGCTGAAGCCCAGACTCCACACACAAACCGCACAGCACTGCAGCCACCCTGTTCCATTCCAACTCCCCAACTCCACACTGAAACACTCTCTCCCCAGTGTGTACTGCTATTCGCTCCAGTACAGTGATGACTAACTGATCTGCAGGCAGCTTTCATTTCAAGCCTAACAGGCACACTAGTGCTGCTGATTCACTGCAGATATGTGGCACTCGAACCCGTGCAGCAGGAGCTGTGGTGACTAACTTCAGGATGACTGATCTGAACCACAGACTGTATAAAAAGATGGACGAAGCAACTGTGACGTCACCCATTGGTTTCAGCATATCTTTTAGGAAGCCTCGATTTTGGCAATTTGAATTGCGCCATTTTGTCATTTTCAAACCAGATGTGATTCCTATTGGACGAGAGCGTGAATTGAAGATCCGGGGAGGTGGGAGGGGTGGATCTACGGGTGAATCTGACCATATCAGTCGAGGACCAGAGGATAGCCACGCCCCTAAAGCACATTCTGGCTTTATCCTTTATTCTAGTCTATTTGGGACCATAATTTACAAAAATGAACATCACGATATATCAAAGGAGACTTGAAACTTGCGATAGATACAATAAAGTTATGTGGAAAATCATTATTTAAATAATAAATCAAGTGGGAAAGTAGGGTCATTTTCTCATAGACTTCTACAGGATTGAACTTCTTTCTGCAACCACCGACGTCGCCATCTGCTGGCCATTAAATAGAATACAAATTTTGGACATTTCCGCATTGGCCTCAGTTTTCAGACCCGAGTGCTGCGTCCATCTTTTTATACAGTATGATCCGAAGCAAGCAAGTCAGCCATCACTGCTGCAGAACAGTGACTGGATCACATGTAACCTTTACTCAGGCAGAACTCTATTCACCTGTGAGTCTGTTCAGTTCTGATTCCCGTACTGCACTGATATGCTGTGCTCTCCGTCACAAATCTCTCAGGACTCGAGTATTTGCTTTAATGCAGAGTTGAACTGCAAAGGCG
This sequence comes from Gymnothorax javanicus, assembly GCA_029692085.1. Lineage (NCBI taxonomy): Eukaryota > Metazoa > Chordata > Actinopteri > Anguilliformes > Muraenidae > Gymnothorax > Gymnothorax javanicus. Next base: position 100,804,149 of record CM056194.1, on the reverse strand, counting down.
CACAGTTTTTGCAACACAACCAACCCGCGCAGACGGAAAACATTCCCAAAATGTAACAGAAATGCTTGTCAATGAAAATAACACTGGCGCAACAGTGTGAGAATGTTCTGCGTGCGCGGGATCGGTGCTTCCTGCAGCAGCAGTGCACTCGTGAACTCAAACGGGACTGTCGTACGAGGAGGACTCACGTGGAGCTGAGGAAGATGTTGGCCAGGTGAAAGAACCTCGCTCTGTACTTCACATGGAACACAGATGGTTCCAGTAAACTGTACAGCTTCTTATAGAAGTCAGGATACTCACTGCAAACACACACAAGCTTTCAGTCACCCAGTGCGCAAGTGTCCACAGGGCTAATGAGCAGCGTTACATATGAACAGGGTTAAATATCTTCCGAGAGGGACGATCCTTCACTCACAGATTATGCTGGTGGATTAGCACAAACAGCCCGTTCAGCGCCAACAAGCTTATAGCGCCCCCTTGTGAAAAAGATGAAAATAACATGGATTAGAGCAGGACATAGTCAAGCTTATAGCGCCCCCTAGTGAAAGATACAGAAATAACATGGATTAGAGCAGTACACAGCCACAGGGCCCTCATTACACACTGCAGATAACTGCACCTAAAGCCAGTACTGTTGAATCATGTTCAGTATTCAAAGAAAAATAGCACATGTACAACTGGACTGTAAAGGAAATTCAAACAGAGAAATATACAAATTATAATTTTCAGTAAACTCTAGAAACAGCATCCATTCCGATGACACAGAAAACACGAGCAGTGAATGATATTGGAAGGCCACGCCCACGCTGACATTATTTTACATTAGCATTTCATCGTGGTGTGAGACTCACCGACATCGTAGGCCGCAGTCAGGAAGTCGATCATGAGGGAGGGTTTACTCATGTGGGGCAGGATGGAGTCGTGCAGAATCACCAACACTTTCTTATACATGCTGCTCGGCAACTGCAAGGGGGGCAGGACACCAGTGTCAGAGAGGCGGGGCTTGTTGACAAGAGGAGGGGCTTCTCACTGGGCTCAGCCATTCAGAGGCTTACCTTGTATTTCAGGAAGCAGAGCCACATTCGCTCAAATGCACGCTTGTGTTCCTATAGAGGGGGGAGATATTGTAAGAATGGTCAGTGAGACGGTCGAACTGTGGTACACAGAGTAAAGGAATAATGCAGACAAAGACAAGATCCAAGTTCACCTTTAACTTTGCAGCTTTCCAGTCCTCCTGTTTCGCTGAAAACAAAGCACAGGAGATAACACTCAAGAAGGTCACCAAATGAAAGTTCATACATCACTTCCTATACGTCTCCAAAACAAACCTACCTTCTATCTGTCATGATTTTGTTGATATCAGTCATTGAAATTTCACTGAAAAGTTTTGCCACTGAAGGTCACTGAAGGTCAAGTTCAAGGTCACCAAATTAAACTTCAAACATGACTTCCTTTATGCCCACAATACAAACCTAACCTCTATCTATAACAGTTTTGGTGGTCGAGGCCATTGAAATTTCACAATGTGAAGTTTGACCTTTGAAGGTCACCCAAGGTCAAGTTCAAGGCCACCAAATGAAAGTTCATAGATGACTTCCTATAAGTGTTCAACACACTTATGTTTCCAATCTTCAATATTCTCAAGCCTAGAAGCCTTTGAAAATAGTAACATTTTGCTTTGACCTTTCAAGGTCATCTGAGGTCAACTTTAACACAACCAATTTATAGGTCATATATAACTTCCAATATGTTAATAATACAAACTTAAACTCTATCTGCAACCATTTACCTTCCACAGGCTATTTTGCCCATTCTCTGGAAGGCCCAATGTTAAAGGGGTAGTTCAGAATTTTGGACATAGGACCTCATTTCCAAATTAGCCAGTGAGCTATTTATCAGTGGAGACCGTTTTCAACAATTTTCATTAAGTCCTTCTATTTGCAGAGTTCGCTGGTGCTAGGCTAGCACAAGTCAACGGTAACTGCTAGCCTGCCAATAAAAAACAGTCTCACTCACTCCACAGTACAACCGAGGCAAATAAATTATAACGCCAGACTATTGATTTAAATGTGTGTGTTGATAGAATAATGTAAAACTACCCTTGCATCGCAATGATCGCATTACATTTTCAGGGACTAGTTTCTCAGCAGCGGCAGAATTTTACTTTGCTCCGGTTAGTTGTGCAGTAACGAAGCTGCGCCTACGCCGAAAAGTAAACAGAGAAGCGCACTCCAGTTGGGACACCTGTAGTAGCCTCTCTTAGTTCTTGGTCAGTGTATTCCGGCTCGTACAGGTACGGTTCGTTGGATAAAACAAATTCCTCGTCATCATCTTCAAAATCAGACACATCAGTATGTCTTTCAAACGTGGCCATATCTTGTTGATTGGATAGTCTAATAAAATTCCTTTGTGCACTGTACTCTGCTTCTGTTGCTGACAGCCGCAGCTAAATAAACTATAATAGAGCTGGTAGCCTAGGTAATATCAGTCCGCCGCTGCCGTAGCTACCAACCACTGACCTAGAACACTCCAACTACGGGGAACAAAATATAAACTACGCTGCTGCTGAGGCAGTAACACTGGTCCCTCACAATGCAATGCGATGCAAGGGTAGTTTTATTTCTAACATTATTCTATCAACACACACATTTACATCGATAGTCTGGCGTTATAATTTATTTGCCTCTGGTGTACTGTGGAGTGGGTAAAACTGTTTTTATTGGCAGGCTACCAGGAACCGTTGACTTGCGCTAGCCTAGCACCAGCGAACTCTGCAACTAGAAGGACTGAATGGAAATTGTTGAAAATGGCCTCCAATGATAAATAGCACACCGGCTAATTTGGAAATGAGGTCCTATGTCCAAAATTCTGAACTACCCCTTTACAGTACAGCACCCCTACGAGACCCACTTCCGTCGATTCAATCAAAATGGTGCCCTCTCTCAATCCCAGGATGTACTGGGCTGAAGTCAGGAACAAACACACACACACACACACGCACACTTCACTCACTCACACCAACAGACAATGGAGAGGCTCCAAATGGCCAATGTTGCAAAGCTTTGGTTAATAAAGCGTCGCTTCTAACATGTAGCAGAACAGAGCCAGTCTGGGTGAGTTGGGCACCAACAGAGAGACCCGTCCCAGGCTGTACACTCACCGGCCTGCTCCACCAGGAAATTGGACAGCTCAGCTTCCTGTGCGGGCATACAGACGCTGGAGATGAGGAGGAAGGCGTTTCCCTGGTAAACTGGTAGCACCGCCTGGAGGAGACGACAGTGTGACATCCCACAAATAAAGAGTCCTATAACGTACAAACCATCGAACACGTGATCATCATTCTTAACACGGTAGTGCGTGCCAATTTGGATTAAACAGTCATCACAGGTGATTAAGAGCAAGATTCAAGAAGAGCAAACTTAATGTAAAAATACTTGTTAATGGGTCAAATCTACAATCAAAACAAAAACCCTTGTTACACTCATGTTGCAGTTTTGGAGGGGCAGACAGTTATTGCAATACGCCTTTTGTAGGTTTGTTACGGACACACACGCACAGACTGACAGACTTGAGGACCACAATAGAAAATTGTTTACCGAGGGGTCAAAACCGTAATCCAACAAGAACAAGACACAGACAGAAGATTGAACTGATCCATCAGGCACAAGCGCAACGTATGACAAATGAAGACTGCCGTGCCAAGCAGGGAAAGCAGCACTGACACCAGACCAACACCGCCAGCACTGACGCCAGACCAACACCGCCAGCACTGACGCCAGACCAACACCGCCAGCACTGACGCCGGACCAACACTGCCAGCACTGACGCCAGACCAACACCTCCAGCACTGACACCAGACCAACACCGCCAGCACTGACACCAGACCAACACCTCCAGCACTGACACCAGACCAACACCTCCAGCACTGACACCACAACAACACCGCCAGCACTGATGCCAGACCAACACCGCCAGCACTGACACCAGACCAACACCGCCAGTACTGACGCCAGAACAACACCGCCAGCACTGACACCAGACCAACACCTCCAGCACTGACACTAGATCAACACTGCCGGCACTGACGCCAGACCAACACCGCCAGCACTGACGCCAGACCGACACCGCCAGCACTGACATCAGACCAACACCGCCAGCACTGACGCCAGACCGACACCGCCAGCACTGACATCAGACCAACACCGCCAGCACTGACGCCAGACCAACACCGCCAGCACTGACATCAGACCAACACCGCCAGCACTGACGCCAGACCGACACCGCCAGCACTGACATCAGACCAACACCGCCAGCACTGACGCCAGACCGACACCGCCAGCACTGACATCAGACCAACACCGCCAGCACTGACGCCAGACCGACACCGCCAGCACTGACATCAGACCAACACCGCCAGCACTGACGCCAGACCAACACCGCCAGCACTGACACCAGACCAAAACCTCCAGCACTGACACCAGACCAACACCTCCAGCACTGACACCAGACCAACACCTCCAGCACTGACACCAGACCAACACCTCCAGCACTGACACCAGACCGACACACTCCAGCACTGACACCAGACCAACACCTCCAGCACTGACACCAGATCGACACAACACCGCCAGCACACCAGACACTGCCAGCACTGACACCAGACCCAACACCTCCAGCACTGCCTGCACTGCCAGACCAACACCTCCAGCACTGACACCAGACCAACACCTCCAGCACTGACACCAGACCAACACCTCCAGCACTGACACCAGATCGACACTGCCGGCACTGACACCAGACCGACACCTCCAGCACTGACACCAGATCAACACCGCCAGCACTGACACCAGACCAACACCGCCAGCACTGACACCAGACCAACACCTCCAGCACTGACACAAGACCGACACCGCCGGCACTGACGCCAGACCAACACCGCCAGCACTGACACCAGACCAACACCGCCAGCACTGACACCAGACCAACACCGCCAGCACTGACACCAGACCAACACCTCCAGCACTGACACCAGACCAACACCTCCAGCACTGACACCGCACTGCACTGACACCAGACCAACACCGCCAGCACTGACGCAGCAGACCAGAACACCTTCAGCACTGACACCAGACCAACACCGCCAGCACTGACACCAGACCAACACCCAGCACTGACACCAGACCAACACACTGACCAGACCAACACCCAGCACTGACACCAGACCAACACCGCCAGCACTGACCAGACCAACACGCCAGCACTGACACCAGACCAACACCGCCACACACCAGACCAACACCTCCAGCACTGACCAGACCAACCTCCAGCACTGACACCAGACCAACACCTCCAGCACTGACACCAGACCAACACCGCCAGCACTGACACCAGACCAACACCTCCAGCACTGACACCAGACCAACACCGCCAGCACTGACACCAGACCAACACCGCCAGCACTGACACCAGACCAGCACCTCCAGCACTGACACCAGAGCCACAGCCTCATGCAGGACAGGTTTACCCCTTTAGCTTTCTCCATCACCCGGACCACACTGTCGCTGATGGAGCTCATGACATAGTAGCGCACGTCCTCCATCTCCACGAACTCCTGAAACCTGGAAATGAGCAGAGCCATGTCCTCCTTCTCCGAGAGCAGCTGCCCCACCACCGCCTGCGGAGACACAGTCACTGCACACTCAGAAACACACTCACATACACACACAGTAAGAGGCATACGTAGATTCCCATCCTGACACGCACTAACCAACTCCAATTTCAATCAACACTTCTCCACAGTGAACATCTAACATTCATTACCTATGGTGTGCTATAAACACTGCTTGGTTTGTTACTGAAGGTGTTTCCCTCTCTATGCTGCAAAGAAACCCACCTTCAAAAGCTCTCTGGGAAAGTGGTAGTGCTCCTCCCAATCCACATCTGTGAGAGGAAACTTCCCCTCCATCATGACAAATTTCATCAGGGCGACCAGGGCACTTTCCTAAGGCATAAACACATACCACACATACAATTTCCAAACAGATGTCAGTGTCACCATCCAGCTGGTTGTTCCAAGAATATTAAAGTAAGGGTGGTCCTGGCACAACACATTTGAATGCTTTCACAATGTTGGCAACACAAAGCACCCAGAAAATGGCAGAACAAATTGCTGTGATATGTTCCCGCTGAACAGAATACCGGAGGCGGTGAGACCGCGCTGTTCTCCCTCACCTTGACCCGGAAGGACTCGTGTTGAATCACCTCCAGAAGCAGGTCAACGCAGCTGTTGTAACGATGACGCATGAATATGCGGTACTTCTGTTCAGCGCTGTGATCAGCTAACAGGACAAACGTCAATATGAATACAATTATTTCTATATGGTACATAGAACTAACATTCGTAATAAAGTCACCGCAGAATAGTCAGATCCAATCGCGTGTTTTTTCAGCAGAATAAGTGACGTGTCCAGTATTACTCTGGACGCTGGGTATAATCCGTCCCAACCCCCCCTCTCTATTTTTTTTATATAACAGGTTGTTTTCGAAGAACCAAGGTATGGGAAATGGATTCCGAATTTCAGGGAAGGTAGCGAGCATATTTATTTATCCGAGTTCCGTCGGAGAGAAAAATATCTATTTTGCAAGACAATACATGCCCAGCAACGACGTAAATTACAACAGTTCAAAAATAAAATGAATAAATGGAGCTTAATATCCAACTCAGCTTACACGATTGTCTGGTTTCGGATAAGAGGAACAGTAAGTGGCCTACCGGAGTGCATGTCCTCCTCACAAGGCAGCTGCCCAACGAATAGATCTCCCCTCTTCAGCAGCGAGCAGAACAGCTTGTTGCAAGCATTGACCGCACAAACAACATCTGTTTCTTTCTGGACCTTAGAAGAGAATTTACTTCTGTTACACCTTGAAGGTTGGAATTATACATGTCAAAGTATGAATCCTATACACGACAATCATTGCCAAGCTTACCCAAACATTTATATCTCATCAAATACAGCGGTTTACTTACTTGTAAATACTCAAGAATATCAAAAACATAATTTGCATGCTTCCTATTATTGATAATCAGGTCCACTTTATTGTTTATGTCCTTTTTGGACGATTTTTTCTCAGTACTTTCTGGCTGGTCCATGTTCATGCCGCTGTTCGTGGGAGTCGCCATTTTTCTTCTTCTTCTTCTTCTTCTGGGTTCCCTATACGTTAGACGTCTTGCGGCACATTGCTGCCTCTCACTGGTTATAATTATATATCAGCATGGTCAGGTTATCTTATTCCCATAATTGGAGTCTTGTTGCGGCAATGAACTCAAGGACTGCATTCACAATCCTTGCCTGGTTCTCCACAGGATTCAGCAGGTTCTTCAATGAGATTGCTACTCCCAAACTTAAAACTGTGGCATACAGTCTTTCTCGTTCGCCAGTATACTGACTGCATTCCATGCGTAGGTGTCTCACAATTTGTTGTTTTCTGCACGTCACACATAGTCCGTCTTCGTGCTTGCCCATCTTTGCCAGGTCCCATGCTAGCCCACAACGTCCCAGTCTTAGTCTAGTCATAATAACTGTATGCCTTCTTTCTCCTCCTAAATAGCAGTCATTTTTCCTTACACTACTTTGTAAACCAAAGTAGTGCCTCCCCTTCTTCTCATTTTCCCACTCTTTCTGCCACACAGCTGTTATGTGTCTTTTAATCAAAGTTCTAAACTCCTGTTCCAATGAGGACTTCCACATCAATCTCCCCCTTTATTGCCTTTTTAGCTGCCATATCAGCTGCCTCATTCCCTTTCACTCCAACATGGGCTGACTCCCAAAAATCCCACCGAACCTCCTGCCTGCTCAATCCTGTATAATCCAGTTAGAAGTTCCACAACTAAGTCTGATCGGGCTCCCATCTCGCCCTCCCTAAGCGTCATCAGTACTGAGGCTGAATCTGAACAGATGATTGTTTGGGTCGGTTTCACCTCCTCCATCCACTGCAATGCCCATATTATAGCCATTATTTCTGTTGTGTAGACTGAAACCCCCTCAACCAGTCGTTTACATTTTGTGATTCCCAATTCTGGAATGTAAAAGGCAAATCCTGCTTTTTCAGTTTTTGGGTCTTTAGCCCCATCTGTATATATCTGAAGTTAGTTTCTCCAGTTGTAGTTTAATCATACCCTTAATATGTTCACACACGCAGCACTATCCTGTGTTTTTATTGCTTCAAGCACACTGAGGTCTATTTTGGGTGTGGGTAAATTTTTCTTCTTCCCTTCTTCTTCTTTTGTATTTCCGGCAGTGTCGACGTTACTAAGGCATATTACTGCCCTCCGCCAGTCAACTTCAAAACTTATAGACGCATTAGAACAGAAAAAAAAAAAAACATCTGGTCTATAACCCTAACCCACCATTTCCAATTACGAATTTAATACCCAACTAGTTAATTTGCATTTGACTCTCGCCGAATCCTCTCCCTAAAATCTCTTGAATTTCCTCTCCCTTTACATCAGTAATGCCAAGAACCTCCCTTGCTGCATGGACCACCATCCTAATCCTATCTGTCTTTGACTCAATTTCCTTTGCACAATTTATAACCATTGCAACAAATGCAAAAACCTCCTCTTATCCATACTTATATATGCAGTATCAGGCCTTCGTTCTTTTATTACTGTCTTTGCAGTACGCAGATCTTCGCTCACATTTCCCTTTTCCATCTTCTGCTTCTTTGCAGCTTCGGCATATGATAAATAACTTTGGGTCCGCACCCGTTCCACCTCTTTCAAATTTTTTTTCCGATTGCATTGTTGATCTCCCATTTCATGATCCCCCCCCGCAATGAAAACAAACCGCTTGTTCTTTCGTGAGTTTACATTCAGATTCTGCACATTCCGAGTTGCCACACCGTCTGCATCTATATGTTTTCGCCCGACACACTGCGGTAACATGCCCGTATTCTTGGCACCAATGACATCGGAGCGGCACCCTTTCATAGGCTCTCACCCGATAACTCACATAATCCAGATATATCCTGTCCGGTAATTCTTGGTCAAATTCCAGCATCACTGCCATGCTGTCTTCTTCTTTCCCTTCTCTGTAACTTTTCAAGCGCCGAGCAGCGCAAACTCCCTCCACCTCCAAATAAGTTTCACAGAGTATGGTACGCCACCAATCACACCCTTCTTAGTTGGCTTAGGATTCATTTTAAAACAGATAACGGAAGAAAGATCAAAACTTCTGATTTTAAGTGTTTTTTTCCCTTTGTTTCTTTGTTGTACATTCAATAACCACAATACCGCTTCGACATACCCAAACAGCCTCAACAGTCCCGATTTCCTTTTTGACACATTTCCCGACAAGGTGATTGTCACTGAATATTTGATTATTTTTCCACCGATCTCCAACTGCTTTCATCCCTACAACAAATATCCCTTCATCGCTTTCATTTTCACTTCCTTTCTTCCTTTTCTTTTTACTCCCATCCACCTCATCACTCCCCATTTGTCCGAAATTAATTCCCAATCAATAAGTAACTATTCAACAGAAACGCCAAACTTTCCCAATTCTCCCGCCAAAAACGTTCTTCCCCTCATCCACCGTTGCCATTTTTCCCAAAGACTTGATGGTTGATAGCAGATGTTTTCCATGTGTTGAAATTACATCGCCACCCTACGGTTGGCAGGAGTACGTACAGTAACCATGAATCCACCTGAGATCGCATAAATCAAACACGATTCCCGCAGCATCCCTGCAATAAAATGGCAAATACTGACATGTATATCGAGAGACAGCGAAGTCAGCCCATACCAGTCTGCTCAGATAATACAAATGCACGTACAAGTACATTGTTTGCACATTTCATTCTCCACCAGCTACTACTAAACTGTATGTCCTATGGCGTCACTTCGAGCTTTTTCCTCCACTCCGACCGTTGTTTACCTGAAACATACAACTCGCACGCATTAATATTTGGCACAGCCTTGATTCGCTCGGGATCTTTTTGAGGAAAATACTTCAGAAAATATCCTTCTTCATTCAAAAAATAAATACATTAAATATATATATTTTTTTCTGAGAGACAAAAATGCAATTTCAGGTTTTCAGGATAAAGCCGATTTGATGATACAAGACACCAATAATTTCACATATCCTGAGACAGGAAAAAACAGCAATCACCAGGTACCGTTATTCACAGTGGCAGTATCTACAATGAAATTCCCTTTGAAAACCATTTTCAGAGCGCACACAGGTCACAGACTGGGTATTGGTCTTCAGTGTGAAGAGATGCTACATAAAATTCAATCACTTACCCCCCCAAAAAAAGTGAACTTAGCCCCAGTTATATCAATGCAAATACACAATGATTGTATTCAATTAAAAATACACACTCCTATGGCAGAGCACACTACACAGATACACAGATAGCCATAAGCACCACAAACAATTCAAGTTTTTTCTCCATTCAGCCAAGTTTAATGGAAGATGACAGTGCCTCCAACAAGGAGGCTAATACAGGCTAACAAAGCCCACATCATTTATAAAATCCATCCCTTCAGGACAGTTTTTGAAAGATTTCATTACAATTTTTTCCCCCGGTAAAACAAAAAACTAGGACGAAAATAAAACTAATTGTTCCTCTCAGAGCTTGAGGGCTGATTTTTCCATGTATGTTCAAGAAACCCTTGGACTTGCTAGCCATTATTACATTCAGAGTACACTCGTGTTATTAAAATCATGGCTATTGTTAGGGATACCCCAGTATTCAGGGAATAACCCATCTTCAGGACTTCAGAGAAACAGGTGGGTTTGTTGCTTCACAGGATGCCTGATCTCCGCAATTTTCATCTTCACCGTTCATCTTCAGGGGGAAGAAAACAAGCTAAAATGTAAATACTTACACATAAATATACATATATACATACACAGGCGAATGCACACATGAATAGACACATACAAGACCGAAAACTACACCAAAAAAAGCACTACACTAAAACTGCTTCCAAAAGACCGGGAATGATGGGCTTCTCGATGCTATGGGAGACGTGAGACTGAACAACACCTCAAGTCAAGGTCGCAATGGTCCAGGAATTCATGGCATACTTTCTCCCAGCAAAGTATTTTCAAGTAAAATGTCCATTACTGCCATCTGGCGGTTACTAACCTGTACTGCAGCTTTCCCACCCATGACTCCTGAGTCCATGACCTCAAAGTTGTGACTCGGTAGGGTGGCCATCCAGGTCATCATGGACTTATGTTCCCTCTCGGTCTGTATGATGGTGGGGTAGATGTGCTCCTCCTTGAAGGAGACCATGTTGTCCTCCTCCAGAATCCAGTCCAGGGGCTGGTGGAGTCCGTCCCCGCTGATGCGACGGTTGTAGCCCTGGAAGTGCACCTGTTCCAGGACCAGCCCCAGCCCCGGGGCTCTGGGTACGTTCACCTTCCCCTCCGCCCAACACCTCTCAATCACGCTTTCATCGGCGTAACCTTTAGCGATCGCAATCACCAGGCCCATCATCTTGCGAATCTGGTGCATCATGAAGCTGTGGCCCTTGACTGTGACAGCGGTGAACTCGGTGTCGAAACGCACAGAGGGCTCCCCGCAGGATATCGCCATGATGTAGCGGCGGGCGCTGGGGTCTCGCCAGGCCTTGCGTGAGGTGAAGTTGTGGAAGTTGTGGGTGCCGACGAATCGTGAAAAGAGCTGGTTGACCCTCTGGAGGGTCTCCCTCCCCAGGCGGTAACTGGTATCGTCATGGACGAGATGTTTGGGAGCGAAGGCGACGGTGGGGAGCAGGTAGGAGTATGTCCGAGCATCACAGCTGTTCTTTGAGCTGAAGCTGCCAGTTACGCGTCTCAGGCCTGGAGCAAATAACAGGGGTGCAAAAAGGTGCATGACACACTCACACAAACTAACACACACACACACACACACACACACACACACACACACACATACACACAAAACACACACACACACACACACACACACACACACACAAACACACTCTCACACACACACACACACACACACACACACTCACACTCACACACACACACACACACACACTCACACACGTGTGAAAGAAAGACAGGTGTGTCTCACCTAACACTCGTATCTGTTCTGGCAGGTGAGCGTTAATCTTGCTCATGGCATCATCAATCAGCCTCAGCTTCAGAGACACCACCTGGCCCGCTGCTGACACTCCCTGGCCAAAGCAGGACAATAATAATGTTACTCTCTCAGTGTTAATGTCACTCTCACATTATTAATATCAATCTCACAGGGTTAATGCTACTCTAACACTCTTAGGATATGTAAAACTGCAAATATAATGTTACTCTCACAGTGTTAATGCTACTCTCACAGTGTTAGGATATGCAAACACGCAAAAATAATGTTACTCTCACAGTGTTAATGCTACTCTCACAGTGTTGGGATATACAAAAAAACCTGCAGAAATAATTTTACTCTTACAATGTTAGTGCTACTCTCACAGTGTTAGGGTATGCAAACCCGCAAAAAAGTTATTCTCCTAGTCTTAATGTCACTCTAACAGTGTTAGGATATGCAAACCTGCAAAAATAGTGTTACTCTCACAGTGTTAGGATATGCAAACCGCAAAAATAATGTTACTCTCACAGTGTTAGGATATACAAAAAACCTGCAGAAATAATGTTACTCTTACAGTGTTAATGCTACTCTCACGGTGTTAGGATATGCAAACCTGCAAAAATGTTATTCTCATAGTGTTAATGTCACTCTCACAGTGTTAGGATATGCAAACCTACAAAAATAATGTTACTCTCAGTGTTAGGATATGTAAACCGACCACAAAAATAACATTATTCTCATATTGTTACGATATGTAAAACAGCAAAAACTAATGTTACTTTCACTGTGTTAGGATATATAATAAAGGTCTACAGACTTCGTAGCTTACATGGCTATTCAGACTGCAAAGAATATTTAAAATGTTCACACTTTTTAGTGCACAAATGTGAAATATATTGGTCAAAATATTACTCCTAGCGATCCAAAGCGGTCTTCGGCAGAAAATGGCCAAAATGTTTACAGGGATTGAAGATTTCTGAAACTGAAGGCAGAGCAAAATTGGCACGAAATGGTCACAGGTCCCAATTAACCCCTCACAACTGAAAAGGATTGTATTTTGGCCTCAAATATCTACATTGTTTTGAAAATTAAAAAAATCGTGAAAGTGGGACTGGATTGAAGTCGGCCCGAAATGAGCCCTGGTGACACAAATGGGTTGTAGTTTGACCCAAAACACCCCAAAAGTTGACTCAAATAAAAAAAATTGTGAATATTCAACTGGATTGAAGTCAGCCCAAAATGGTGCCAGATGACCCCTGGTGACCCCAAAGGTCACATTTTGGTCCATAATACCCAAAAGTTGACCAAAATAAAAAAAAATGTATGACAGTTGAGTGTGGTTTTTTTTTTGGCCATACTAGCTATACACATCGGGGATCGCCGGCCAAAAAAGGCGTGAAGGGAAAAATAAACTCCTATAACTCACTGCCCCTCGCTGGCACATATACAGAAAGAGACATATTGCATCATGCAAAAAACTGCAATACGAAAAGTCCATTCAATGTACATTTTAACTCTGCATTCATTACCTACAAAGTTCTTGGTCAGCAAAATTCTTTGCCTCAACCGGATCGTTGAATAATTTTACTTGCTCTAGATAGTGCACATGGAGCCTAGCCGGGAAGCGCAGGGAGTGCCGAACCTCCTCCTTCCGCAAACGCTGTAGCGCATCGCGGAAAATCCGCCGCTGCTCCATCACCTCCGCAGAGTAGTCAGGGAGGATTAAGATGCGGTGACCTCTGTAATCCAGCGAACGCTGCCCCCCTCTCTTTTTCCTGCGCAAGATGCACTCGTGCCATTATCGTGCGAGATCTGGAGCCATCCGGTGGTTTGGGCTGTTCAAGACAATGTGCCCTATCGATTACAACAGGCTAAGTAAAGTTGTCTTCCCTCTTCAGCCTAGAAATCAACCTGGAGACGAATTCTGTTGGTCTCCCTTTCTCCTCACCTTCCAGGACCCAGACAATCTTAATGTTGCTGCGCCTGGATCTCCCCTCGAGATCCAACAACTTGGCCCGCAGTCTATTTTGCAGCTCAGAAACATAAGTTTCAACCGCATGAATCTGCTGCTCATGGTCTGCCACTTGATTTTCGGTGGTGGATACCCTCTCAGTGAGCGTCTACTGAGCGGACAAAAGATTTTGGAAAGTCAGCTCGAACTTGTCGAACCGTTCGTTAAAAGACTGCAAGAGCTTGTTTGACATTTTTTGCCACATGAGTGGAATTTCGTCTTCCTCTTCAACTGAGGACTTATCTAAAGGCTCCATGCTAGCTTGGTCATGGCTAACAATAGCACTTTCTGGGCGAGCAGCTCCCTTTCCGCCTCGTGCAGCTTTACTTGGCATATCGACATTACACTTTTAACGGCGTGAACGTAAAGCAAATAGCAAAAGTTTAATCGTAAAAATTAAAGAGTTTGATAATCAAAAGGGCAGTTTTTAAACAATAAAACCGTGTGCCACAAGGCGCTCGAAAAAACCACGTCTACACTTCAATCATCTCACTAGCGCCCCCCTATGCATTATTTCAGAACAATCCGTCCAGTAGTTTCGGAGATATAGCCCAATGAAATTCCATGACCTTGAATTTGACCTTTCAAGGTCATCTGAGGTCAAAAGTCAGGGTGCCAAATTGAAGCCCATATATGACTTCCTATTTAAAGAGGTTGTGTGGAGTATCCAAGCAAAATGTTGAATAAATGGTTTTCAAGGGTAAAGGATGATACAGGAAAGGTATCAGGTAAAAAAAAATGTAAAAAGAGGTGGTCAGTAATGTGTTTTGGGGCTAAAATGACAATTTTCCGAAGTTTTTTCAAATTTTCCCGCGAAAGACAGCAAACTCGGAAGTCTGAAGTCGAAACAAGAACAACACAGCGAAAATAATAGCGGAACAAGTAGAAGATTTTTTGGAGAGCGAGTCAGAAACCTTCGTTTCCGAGGTTTCTGAAGTTTCTGATGAGCCTCGAGTCTTTGAGGAGACAGATGAGGAAGAGGGCAATGCAGTGATGCATGTTGGACCATATATGCATGAGTCAGAATCCCGAATATGTTGCCCCTGAAAGACCCGATCTTCAATGGCGTGAATGGTAAGTCTTGCTGACTTGTTTCATCCAGTGGCGTGCCGTCAGATGTCAGGAAGGCCTTCAGTAACATCACCCTTTGCCGCATAATTGCTCTTAAACTGTTTGCGATCAAGTTTGCCTGATTAACAATCAAACAGTTTATTAACTGAACAACCACCACCAATGCATGACACGTAATGATAAAGAAATTTTAATGACAAAGCGATTGCCTGTTGGCTATGTTGATATAACTGATGTGACTCCACAAGGATGACAATCTGCAAAAAATCCGAAACTTTCGCTGACTTTGCAGCAATTATTTTCGCCATCACTCAGCTGTGCATCGTACCTAACAACGCCCTTTAGCTGTCACTACATTCAGACTATAGAACGGATTCTCATGGCTTATTGCTCAATGAGCCTCGCAAACTAATTTACGCAAATCTGTGCTGTTTCACAAGCTACAAGAGCGCAGAAATTACAAAGACATATTGATATTTTTCGTAGTCATTGATGTGCGGAAAAAACGCTGTATAATTTCATAGTGCAATGTATAACAAGGCTTTCAAAAATAATTTAGACTCTCGTTGGTTCTACCAATTAGTCTGAGCAACTGTTGCTAATCGGGAGAGGTGAACTGCGAGAGGTATAGGTCATTAAGCGGTGAAAGGTGAGATTATTGCTGGCGCTGTGTTTCTGCCGACGGACCGCCACTGATTAATAGTAAGTATGACCTTATCTCTTACCGTTTCAAAGATATAGCCCATCAAAAATTTCCCTCCCATAAGGCTCCATTGTAACAAAAATTTCAAAAATTTCTCAAAAATTCAATTAAAAAATTTTTCAAACGCCTTAAACAAATTTTAGTCCCACCCTCATATGGAACATCCACAAAAAATTTCAGAACAATCTGTCCAGCAGTTTTGAAGAAGAAGACCAAAGTTTACAGACGACAGACGACGGACTACGCCGGACGCAAACCCGTGACAATAGCTTATATGGCCTTCGGCCATGTAAGCCAAAAATACACAAAGTATGAGATTGAATGGTCACATGGTCAAAAGAGAAAAATACAGTTGACAAGCATCACATTTAACATGTTTAATCACACTGCGGTGTGGAAACAGCAAAGGCTTTTAGTCAGTAAAACAAGTAATATTATGAAGATAAAACTCCAGCTTGATTGGGCGACATGACTCTGGTAATGCAAAAAACAGGATTTTCAGACTCACCCACTGCTGATGGTGAGCGCGGGGCGATTAGCCTCTAAAATCTGATCCCACCTGGAAGAAAAATGATTTCTGCACCCATCAGCACTAGTTACTTCTCAATGTATGTGTCGCTGTGCAGTACTTCCCTGTCAAACACGATGTCACGCGATCTCCCATAACATTTCGAGAAGGCGATTTGGCCGATTTGGCAGATGCGGCGTTTGACAGGGGAATACTACACAGGGACACATACTTTGAGAAATAAGCAGTGCCGATGGGTGCACAGATCATTTTCAATCAGATGAGATCGAATTTTAGGGGCCAAGCTGATTAATCGAAGTGCTAATCCCGTGTACAACATCAGCAGTAGGTAAATTCTGAAAATCCAGTTTTTTGCATTACTAGAGTCACGATGTCAACTCAATCAAGGCGACGTGATTATCAGGTCAAACTGTTTCTGAAGGTACCTTGTCAGTCCGGGCACATCTCTGAAAGGACACTTTCTTCATGTCAAGGCCATGACACTCCAGAATGCATCCTGACTTCACCAAGGCTGTAGCCAATTCGTCTTCTATCGTTTTAAACTGGGAACAGCTTACATTCCTCTAAACCAAATTCAAAGCCAGCAGTCAGCGTATATAAACATCCCCACATGCCAAGTCACTCAGGTTATGGCTGCGTTCCAATAGTCTTTTTTGCTCACGAAAGTTCCTAATTCCTAAAAAATGAGCTGGAAGTATTCACGTAGCAGCCAATATAAGTGCTGTTTCAATTCTGTAAAAGTAAAGAAAAGGTGCTTCAATGCATCCTAACTTATCTCCTTTAGCATAGGGTACACTCACCCATCCCTTATGGAAAGAAAGGAAATAACGCCACTCCACAATACCATGCAGGAACAATATTTAAAGCTACAACCATCCATCCGGCCAATCACAAAAACATATGAACATGAGGGTCGAGAGATGCATGATCACGTTGCTTGGTGTACAGTGGGCTCTAAAATTACCACCACCCCTGACTGGCAATACACAAACAATACAAAATATATAAACAAAATAATTACAGAGAAACAAAATATACTGACGTGTGAAATACCTTACTTTATTAATGTTTTGGTGGAAATAACCAAAATCATAACAATCATTTAATACAAAATAAATTTTTCTTAAAAAAAATCAAGGTTACATAATGACTGGAACCCTTCATTTAGTACTTAGTGCAACCACCTCTGGCAAGGATAACAGCATGGAGTCTTTTCCTGTAATTTTTGACAAGGTTAAGCCACACATTTGGGGGGAATTTTGAACCATTCCTCTGAGTGGATCCTTTAAAAATCCTTCATATTCTTGGGTTTGCGTTTATCAACTGCCATCTTCAACTCAGTCCACATGTTTTCAATCGGACTGATGTCTGGTGACTGAGATGGCCATTGCAGAACATTGTTTTGTTGTCACGGAACCATTTCTGTGTGGATCTTGAGGTATGCTTCGGGTCATTGTCTTGTTGGAAAGTCCACCTACAGCCAAGTCCCAGCCTTCTGGTGGAGAAAACCAGATTGTCAGCCAAAATATCCTGATACTAGGTGGAATTCATGATGTCATTAATCTTAACCAGTGCCCCTGGACCTCGAACAGCCCCAAAACATGACTGACCCACCATCATATTTCACCATGGGTATGAGGTGCTTCTCCTTGTATGCATCTCTGTTTCGACACCAAACATGCTGATGCTGTATCTAATTTAAATGCCGTTTGGCAAACTCCAAGCACTTGCTTCTGTGTCTTCTGGTCGGAAAAGGCTTTCTTCTGGCAACCCTTCCAAAAAGCCACCAAGGACAGCAATTTCTTCACAGTGATTTTTGGGGGGTTTTGTTGCTTCTCACACCATCCTCCTCTGTATCCTGTAGAGCAAAATGCAGTTGTGTCATCTACCCTTTAGGTTTTCAACGGTTCCATATATTTGGAATTTTTTAATAATTGCCCCGACAGAGCTCAGTGGCATATTCAATCGTTTGTGAATGTTCTTATAGCCATTACCAGATTTATGAAGGTCTGTGACCATCTGCCTCATATGAACTGACAGTCGTTTTGTTTTCTTCAAGGTGTTGGATGACAAAGGGATACTGCATGTGTGTTACCTCATTTTTATACCCCAGAGAGACGGGAAGTGATGTAATGGCTCAATATAGTTCCTTAACACTTAGATAAAACTTAAATAAGGGGAATTTAATCCCTAGTTCAATTCTGCTATATGTTATTTACAATAATCTTAAAGTGTGCCATTGATTGTGAAACCTTGATTTGGAGAAAATTTATTTTTTAATTAAATCAGTGAATGATTTTGATTTGCTCCTTTGGAACAGTTACATCGAACAGCATTTTTCACATGTTGTTATTTAGAGTTTCTCAATAAATATACAACCCCAATTCCGAAATAATTGGGACGAAGTGTAAATTGTGAATAAAATCAAAATGCTATGACTTTCAGATCACATGAGCCAATATGTTATTTACAATGAACATAGATAACATTTCAAATGTTGAAACTGAGACATTTTACATTTTTATTCACAAAATGAGCTTATTTCAAATTTTTTGGCTGCAACAGGTGTCAAAAAAGTTCGGACACAGGCATAAAAGGGCTGGAAAAGCAATTAATATATGAGAGAATCAGCTGAAAGAATATTTAGCAAGTAATTAAGTTAACTGGAATCAGGTGTGTAACATGACTGGCTATAAAAGGGATATCTTAGAGAGGCTGAGTCTCTCAGAAGTAAAGATGGCCAGAGGCTCTCCAACCTGTGAAGGCTTGCGTAAAAAAAATTGTGGAATACTTTTTAAATGTTTTTCAACGTCAAATTGCAAAGGCTTTGAAGGTCTCATCATCAACAGCGCATAACATCATCAAAAGATTCAGAGAAACTGGGAAAAAGGGACAAGGCCCTCAGACGCCACTGCATCAATCTACGGCATGATTCTGTCATTGACATTACTAAATGGGCCCAGGAATACTTCAAGAAACCACTGTCTGTAAACACAGTCCGCCGTGCCATCCACAGATGCCACCTAAAACTCTATCATGCAAAAACGAAGCCATTGTTGAGCATGCTCCAGAAGCGCCACCGTATTCTGTGGGCCAAGGCTCATTTAAAATGCACTGTAGCAAAGTGGCAAAGTGTCCTGTGGTCAGACGAGTCCAAATTTGACATTCTTGTTGGAAATCATGGGCGTTGTGTCCTCCGGGCTAAAGAGGAGAAAGACTACCCCCTCCTGTTATCAGCGTTCAGTTCAAAAGCCAGCATCTCTGATGGTATGGGGATGCATTAGTGCATGTGGTGTAGGACACTTGCATGTTTTAAAAAGCACCATGAATGCTGAAAGGTATATAAAGGTTTTAGAGCAACATATGCTCCCCTCCAGATGACATCTATTCCAGGGAAGGCCTTGTGTATTTCAGCAGGACAATGCAAAACCACATACTGCAGCTATTAGAACAGCATGGCTTCGTAGTAGAAGAGTCTGCGTGCTGAACTGGCCTGCCTGCAGTCCTGATATTTCACCTATTGAGAACATTGGCGCATAATTAAACAAAAAGTTTGTCAAAGGAGACCCAAAACTCTCCAGCAGCTGGAAGCAAGAGTGGGATCAAATTCCAATGGCTAAGTGCAAGAAACTTCTCTCCTCAATGCCCAGACACCTCCACTCTGTGTTAAAAAGAAGAGGGCATGCTACACCATGGTAAACAGGCCCCTGTCCCAACTTTTTTGAGACCTGTAGCAGCCATCAAATTTGAAATGAGCTCATTTTGTGGATAAAATTAGAGAATTTCTCAGTTTCAACATTTGCTCTGTTATCTCTGTTCTATTGTGAATAAAATACTGACTGGTGTAATTTGAAAGTAATTGCGTCTTGATTTTATTCACAATTTACACTTTGTCCCAACTATTTCGGAATTGGGGTTGTATATTTTGTAGAATTTTTAAAAAAGTATTCTTGTGTATTGTCAGTCAGGGGTGCCAGTAATTTTGTATCCCACAGCAAGTGCATTCGAATTCTCTGATCAGTACCGTTGTCTGCCGAAGCCCTTATGAATTCCGCTTTACACCTCTCGTTAACCTCATGACGTCTTCCATCGAGCTTAAAGAAAAGTGGTTAGGACTTGAACATTATTTTTTGACTCTTCGAACGCAGCCTATGAATAGTTCATTTTACACTTGTAACTTCGGATTGAGAGGACAGAACACATAAACCAAACCTGCATTCCGTAATACCCTTTTCCAGAGTACGCTATGAGAAGGGCCACTTTTCTTTTGGGGTATTTCTTCTCTTCGATGAGCTGGTCCTGGCTAAACCTCGGCATCTTTTCAACATGTACGTCAGCATCCCCCGCATCACCGGCCATTCCCGCGACCCGCTTGTGCGACTCGCTCGCCTCAGCCGGAAGATTGATCGGATGCAGCTCCTGTCTTATCGTCCCCAACATTTGAAATCGGCGAAGGTCCGCGCCAGGCCATCCTACACAGAGTATTTCACAACAGCTCAAGTAGCAAGAACCACGAGAACTTTCCACATCGTCGATGAAAGGAGCTCGTCTTGTCATGATAGACATTAAGCAGCGCATGCAAAAGGGGGTAAAGTTAACAATAGATACTCGATCGGTGGACCAGTGAGAATCCGATCTAGAATTGTCACCTCATTAAAGTAACATTAAATACTTGGGACTTACGTTTTCTGTTGCCGATGAACGGCGCTCGCGCGCATGACAAAGTATTGAAAAGCAGTTTAATAAATGTAGTCATTTTCACGTAAAATCTACTGTCTTTTCAGCTTGACACTGCAAGCATGTGTTCTGCTTCTACTAGCTTGATGTAGCCGACATCGCTACATCCATTATGCCTCGTCTACGTAACGTCACTCTTCGGGTACAGACTGTGGGTATATCTACGGATCTCAGGAACTTTCGTGTAATCAGGTTGCTGCAATCAGAAATCAATCATATGCCCCCAAGATAGACACACACAAATGCAGCAGGCATGTGTGGATTCTACTCATCGATCGCACTTCGCTTCCGGCAACACGGAGCATGTGTACTTCTTCTTCTTCTTCCTTTTTGTTTTTTGAGACTGAGATTTAGCTTAGAGGGTGCATACCGCCACCGACTGTATCGGAGTATTTAAACATATCAAGGTTTATGTATTGACTTGAATTAAAAAAAAACAAAAACAAAAAATCCCAATCCGCAATTTTCAATTTATGATAACTAAACATCACTATTAATTTGGTATCTGGCTCCCACTCCCACCAAATCCTTTTTCTAGCATCTCCTTAATGTCTTCTCCTTTCACATCAGTTACCCCAAGAAATTCCCTGGCTGCATGCACAACCATTTTAATCCTTTCTGTCTTTGAATCGATTTCGCTCGCAAAATTGATAACCACTGCCACAAACGCCAAGAACCTCCTTTTATCCACACTAACATAGTCACAATCACGTCTTGGTTCTTTTGCTACTGTATCCTCAGACTCGGTAATTCTCTCCACCCTCTTAACAGCCTCGGCATATGAACATCCCTCCTCTGCTCTTATCGTATTAGCTTTTCCTTCCTTAATTCTTTTTGGACATTGTCACGCTCCCATAACATGATTTCCCTCACAATGCAGGCACTTTGCCACCTCCTGACTGATTTTACAGACCTCAACCCTGCAGTCCTCCTTACCACACCTCCCACACCGTTTGACTCCTCTACAGACCGCAGCAACATGGCCATATGCCTGACAGCAGTAACAACGTAGGGGGGCTCTCTCATACGGCCTCACCCTGTAGCTGACATAGTTTAGATACACTCTTTCAGGCAAATTTCCTACAAAAGTCAAACAAACAGTTGTACTTTCTTCATTTAGCCCATCTCTATATCTGGACAATCTTTTCGCACCACAGATACCTGCGACCCCCTGAAACTCTTCAGCCTCAACTGATATAGGCACGCCGCTAACTACTCCTCTCACCTTTACTTCTGAATCAAGTGGAAAGCACTTCACACAGATATAATCCTGAAATTCTTTAATCCGTAGTGCCTTATCTCGCTGACGCTTCGAAATACATTCAATAATAACCATCCCGCTTCTTGTAGTTCTAACCGACTGCGCATCTCCAAGCTTTTCCCCCACAAACTTTCCGACCATATGCGGGTCTTTAAAAATCCCATCTATTCGGGTTACTGCCACCATCCCAACTAGATACGCTTCCACTTTCCTCAACGCATCACTAGATTCGCCTGAAGAACTTAAATAATCTTTCTTCCTTTTCTTTTTATGTTCATTTTCCTTTTTATTCTCATTCTCCAACTCTATTTCCAAATCCATTTTCCCGCTAGAACTTCGTCACTATCCCTCTCTCTCTCACAGCCCCTGCCTGCCGAAGCATGTGTACAAATCTGTCAATCTCCTTTTTTCTTCTTCTTCTTCTTGTTTGGTGTTTATTGGCTGTTTGCAGACACATGGTGCATTACCGCCACCGCCATCTTTTTGAACTAGGAAGGTCTTGTCTCCATCCGAATCCTCAATCCACTTCGTGTTTCCGTCATATCTTACTGCAAATTACCTATAATCCTCCAAACCCTTCCTCCAGTATCCCCTGAATATCTTCTCCGTTCACGTCTGTTATATTTAATAACTCTCGAGCCGCACACACTACCATTCTTATCCTTTCCGTCTTTGAACCTCACTCGCACAATTCACCACCATAGCTATAAAAGCTAAAAACCCTCTCCTATCCATGACTAATTCTTTGTTGCATTTATTTTCTGCACTCACCATCCCAATCTCCTTTTTTACTATTGTTATTATTATTATTATTATTATTATCCCCCGGCATAAAAATGCGGGGGGATATAGGTATTGCCTTGTCCGTCCGTCAGTCCGTCCGTCCGTCCGTCAGTCCGTCCGTAATCATTTTGTTTCCGGAGCAGAACTCGGAAACTATGCAAGATATCAGCACCAAACTTGGTACATGTATTCTATGTATAGTCTAGATGTGCCTTTTGCTACTTTGGAAATTTCGGGATTCCTATTTTTGTCGTTTCCATGGAAACAAATCTTGACTTAGTGCACATAAGGCCTAGTTCATTTCCGGAGCAGAACTCAAAAACCGTTCAATAGATCTTACTGAAACTTTGCATATCTATTACCCACATACTGAAGTGATGCCTTTTGATATTTTCAGATTTCTGAAAATCTTATTTTTTTCCTTTCCATGTAAACCAGTTGGATTTGGACTCTGTACAGAGATAGGTTCGTTTACGGAGCACAACTCAAAAACTGTTCATTATATCTTTCTGAAATTTTGCATGTGTATTACCCACATACTGAAATGGTGCCTTTTCATATTTTCAGATTTCTGAAAAAAAAATTTTTTTTGTTTCCATGGAAACGAGTTGGATTTGGTCTCTGTACAGAGAAACAGCACCCTCCATAATTATTGGCACCCCTGGTTAAGATGTGTTCTTTAGCTTCTAATAAATTCAGTTTTTTTCTAAATAATATAGGACCACAATGAAAAAAAGAGGAAAATCCAACCTTTAATTCAAGTGCATTTATTCAGTGGAAAAAAATCCCACATTAGGAAATAATTCTTTTATATCAAATCATGTGTGCCACAATTATTAGCACCCCTGATGTTAATACTTTGTACAACCCCCTTTTGCCAACAAAAAAGCACCTAATCTTCTCCTATAATGTTTCACAAGATGGGAGAATACAGAAAGAGGGATCTTCGACCATTCCTCGTTGCACAATCTCTCTAAATCATCCAGCGACCTGGGTCCTCTCCTCTGCACTCTCCTCTTCAGCTCACTCCACAGGTTTTCAATGGGGTTGAGGTCTGGGGACTGAGATGGCCATGGGAGGAGCTTGATTCTGTGTCTGGTGAACCATTTCTGTGTAGATTTGGCCGCATATTTAGGGTCATTATCTTGCTGAAAGACCCAGTGACGACCCATCTTCATGCTTTTAGGCAGAGGCCACCAGATTTTGATTTAAAATGTCCTGGTATTTCAAAGCGTTCATGATGCCATGCACCCTAACAAGGTTCCCAGGCCTCTGGAAGAGAAACAGGCCCACAGCATCACCGATCCTCCCCCATACTTCACAGTGGGCATGAGGTGCTTTTCTGCATACTCATCTTTTGTGCTCCGCCAAACCCACTTAGAGTGTTTGTTGCCAAAAAGCTCTATCTTGGTCTCATCTGACCAAAGCACACGGTCCCAGTTGAAGTCCCAGTACCGCTTAGCGAACTCCAGACGTTTGCGTTTATGATTGTGAGTGAGAAAAGGTTTTTTCCGTGCATGCCTCCCAAACAACTTGTTGGCATGTAGATAGCGCCTGATGGTTGTTTTGGAGACTGTGACCCCAAGATGCTACAATTTGTTGCAATTCTTTAACAGTGAGCTTTGGAGAACTTTTATTTCTCTTACCATCCTCCTCACTGTGCGTGGTGGCAAAATAACCTTGCGTTCTCGTCCAGGCTTGTTTACCACTGTTCCAGTTGTTTTAAACTTCTTAATGATTCCTCTGACAGTAGATATAACATAACATAACATAACATAACATAACATAACATAACATGAATGGCAAGAACAGGCCGTTCAGCCCAACTAGGCTCGCCAGTTTCTTTGTACCATCGTGAATATATCACTTCAGATACTCAATGGTATCTAACTTTAAGTCAAGTCTGCTCTTGAAAACTCCCAAGGTCTCTGCCTCAACAATATGGTCAGGCAAGCTGTTCCACACCGAAATTACTCTTTGGGTGAAGAAATATTTCCGAATATCAGTGCTAAATTTACCTTTAGTCAGCTTCCATTTGTGACCCCGAGTTCTGCTAACAACACTTGGTTGAAGGAATCCTACATAATTCACTTTGTTAATCCCTTTAACATATTTAAAGACCTCAATCAAATCACCCCTTAGTCTCCTTTTCCTAAGACTAAAGAGATTAAGGATCTTCAGCCATTTCTCATAGCTTTCATCTTTAATACCCGGAATTAGCTTCGTGGCTCTTCTCTGAACTTTCTCTAAAGCCTCTATGTCTTTCTTAAAGTATGGTCCCCAGAACTGTACACAATACTCTAGATGTGGTCTGACGAATGTGTTGTACAAAAGAAGCATCACCTCCTTGGATTTGAACTCAATACTTTTGGCAATGTATCCCAGCATCCGATTGGCTTTTTTAACAGCTACGGCACAATGGCTAGAGCCTGTGAGGGTTTGGTCAACAATCACTCCCAGATCTTTCTCTTGTGGAGCACATTCCAGTTTAAAACCTCCCATGAAGTAATCCCGTCTAATGTTTTTATTACCTACATGTACTACTTTACATTTCGCTACATTAAATTTCATATGCCACATTTCTGCCCAATTCTGAATTCTATCCAAATCACCCTGAATCACTTTAGTGGACTCTAAACTATTTGCCAAGCCCCCCAATTTAGTATCATCTGCAAATTTCACTAATCTGCTCTCAAT
Organism: Gymnothorax javanicus; assembly: GCA_029692085.1. Taxonomy (NCBI): domain Eukaryota; kingdom Metazoa; phylum Chordata; class Actinopteri; order Anguilliformes; family Muraenidae; genus Gymnothorax; species Gymnothorax javanicus. Next base: position 100,778,249 of record CM056194.1, on the reverse strand, counting down.
ATTCCTATCAAGGTCATTAATGTAGATGAGGAACAGCAGGGGTCCCAACACCGATCCCTGGGGGACGCCACTCCCCACCCTACCTAGCTCAGATGATATACCACTGACCACCACTCTTTGTGTTCTGTCCTGCAACCAGTTATGAATCCACTTCAGAATACCACCTGTAACTCCAATGGAGCTCATTTTAAAAATTAGTCTCTTATGCGGTACTGTGTCAAATGCTTTCTGAAAATCCAAATATATGATGTCATAAGCCCTGCTCTGGTCAGAAGTCTTGGTGGCCTCTTCAAAAAATTCCAGAAGGTTTGTCAGGCATGACCTTCCTTTCGAAAACCATGTTGGCTATCCCTCAAGATATTGTTACGTTCAAGAAATAAGTCCAGCTCATCTTTTATGATAGATTCCAATATTTTGCACGCAATGCAAGTTAAACTGACTGGCCTGTAATTACCTGGCTCAGTACGGTCCCCTTTTTTTATATATTGGTATTATATTGCCCTGTTTCCAATCATTTGGTATTTCTCCAGTTTCTAAAGACCGTCTAAAGATGGCAGATAGCGGCTTAAAGATGATCTCACTAACTTCCCTGAGCACTCTAGGATATAAGCCATCAGGACCCGCCGCCTTATCTGCCTTTAGTTGATGCAACTTGTCTAATTCGACGTTATCCCTAACCTCAATTTCCGCTAAATAATCTTGAGCATTGGACAAGCCCTCTGGCGAATAAAGACCCGCTCTAAGGTAAAATTCTCAACAAAGTAACCGTTTAAGGTGTCCATAATATCCTTATTATCATATAGCAGCGATCCATTTTTATTCTTTATGCACTTAACCTGCTCTTTGACTTTTCCTTTTTTCTGCTACAGTACTGAAAGAAGCGCTTAGGGTTAGTTTTTGCCCCCTCTGCAATTTGTCTTTCATACAGTCTTCTAGCATTCCTCAGCTCTTTTTGACCACAGCCCGCATTTTACAGAATTCGCCTTAGTAATCTCATTGTTATCCTCTATGTACATCTTATAAAGATTCCTCTTTTCCCTCAAACTCCTACGAATAGCTGCTGTCATCCACTGAGGATTCTGCTTTTTCAGCTTACTTTTGGACACCTTTGGAATGAATTTACATTGTGAATCAAGTAAAACCCCCTTAAATCTTTCCCACATCTCATTTACAGACTCACAGTCCAGGAGTGTCTCCCATTTTGTTTCACTTAGATATGACCGCATCCTGTCAAAGTTTGCTCGCCTAAAATTAAAAATTTTTGTTTTTGGAGACACCTTTTTAACTACCCATGAAACCTCAAAATTAATAGTAGAGTGATCACTTGTCCCAAGTGGCTCCAGTACCTCAACATTGCTAATTCTATCTGGGTCATTACAGAGCAGCAAATCTAAAATTGCCTTCTCTCTTGTAGGTTTATTAACATACTGCACAAAAAAATTATCATTTATGACATCTAGAAATTCTTCCTCCCCCTACCCTGTCCTTTCACCATTTCCCAATCAATACCAGGATAATTTAAGTCTCCCATAATAATAGTCCCTCCTCCTCTACAAGCTTATGTAATCCTCTTAAGGAGCATTTCATTGACTGTACTGTCCAAAGCTGGTGGTCGATAGCATACACCTATGTTTAAACCAGTCTCGTGTTTGCCAATGAGCCTGACCCAGATATCTTCACAAGGCACGGAATATTCAATTTCAGGAATTTCCTGCACATTTATGTTTTCGTTCACATAGAGTGCTACACCCCCTCCTCGCCTATTACATCTATCCTTCCTAAAGAGCTTATAACCTTCTACATTATATTCATCTCCATCCTCTTCACTAAGCCATGTCTCTGTAATCCCAACTATGTCATAGCCTTCACTAATCATAACGGCCTCAAGTTCTTGAAATTTATTTTTAATGCTTTTTGCATTTAGATAAAAACATTTCAGGTTATCATGAACGCTCTTCCCCTTCGATTTCCCATGCGGCTGCTACTCAAAGCCCCTCACCATGCTTTTTTTTTTTGCTTTTATATCATCAATAGTGCATGTAACGCTGTCAGCTTCCATCAGGGCAGTCTGCATTTCCCTCTGTGTAACACTCTCTAACCTCCCTGCCCCCCAAGTCCCTAGTTTAAATAACTCTCTGCTACCCTCAACATACGCTGACCCAGTGCAAAGGTACCCCTCCGGTTCAGGTGTAGCCCATCCGCTTGAACAGGTCACCCCTGTCCCAGAAGTAGTTCCAGTGCCCCATAAACCTATACCCCTCTTTCCTACACCAGGTTCGTAGCCACGTGTTAAACCTCCAGATAAAATTCTGCTTCCCTCTGCTTGCACGTGGTACCGGTAGAATCCCGGAGAACACTACCGTGGAGGATCTGCTCCTAAGCTTTTCAGCTAATTCAACAAATTTGCTTTGCAGAACCTCAAACCTACCCTTACCTATGTCATTAGTCCCAACATGGACCATGACAACTGGATCCCTCCCTGCTCTGGCCAGGAGCTTGTCCGCACGCTCCAGGAGGTCTCCTACCTGGGCACCAGGCAGGCAACACACCGTACGAGACTCCTTGTCGCGCGAACAGACTAAACTGTCTATTCCTCTAAGTATTGAGTCCCCCACTATCAATAACTCTCTTTTCTGAGGGGTAGAGGCCAACAGGGTGCCCTGCTGCTCATCAGTCCCCTCACTCTCAGGGTCAGGGGCCAATTCGAGTTCCTGCAAGGGCCGGAATTGGTTGGACACCTCAACCACTGGAGGAGCTGTCGCTGTACGGTGTGCACGCCCTTTCCTGCGCTGATGTCCTACCGTCACCCAACTTTCTCTCCCTGCCTGCTCTGGGGTCCCCACACCACCCTGCTTTGGCGTACAGACCATTTCTCTAAACGACATACTACTTAGTTCCTCTAGGAACTCTACTGATTATGAACTATGTCGCGTCATTAACTGGCCCTGAAGAACAAGGATCTTGCTCTCCAGATGCTCAATTAGCTGGCACCGGTGACAGACAAACCCACCCTGGAAATCTCTTTCCAAAAGTGCGATCATCCTGCAACGTCACATAGTTTTGGCCACATTTTGAACCCCCTACCTAATGACCTCGCTCACCCTAGATAACAAAAGAAAATTACTAATGCCGAGACAGAAGCTCAGGAACCACAATTTATTAATTAATTAACCTGAGAAGCCCTAAGCAGCAGTCACAATAGAAACCGTGGGGGAAACTATGTGAATGGATAATAAGCCTCTTTTAACAGGGGCTTAGTTTTTAGTGAACAGAAATGAAATACCAAATTGAGAAACTCTATCGATAATAAGCACTCCTAATAAGCCAACTTGAATTTATCTAGACCGGTACTATTAATATACTAACCTAAAAATATCACAGGGCTTAGCTGAGAACCCAGATAAAAGACTGGCTATACTACGCCCAGGAGAAACTGGAGGAGGGAGGAGGCGGAGCACTCCGTAAAAGCTTTCCGTTTAAATTCAAGGGTAACGAAGGACGACTAAAGTGACTGCTGTCCTATTGACTAAATACTAAATCTCAGATCCCCAGCCAAAAAGCAAACAGTAACTATCTAGCTAGCCAGCCACAAATGCAACCAAGAGTAACCGAGATAAGAGTTAAGCCTCGGTTCCCTTTAATTAAAACGGACCGAATAAACAAGTCGTTTACTTCGTGAGCGAACTACACACGGTATCTCCCTCAACAAGCTGTCGCTGAGCACTCAAACAAGCAGTTAAACTTTAATCAGCTGATCAAGGCACCGCAACCGGAGGAAAATACAAAAGATAACGTAATTTGCAATGTGTTTAATCAGAAGAGCCCTTCGATGATAATAAAATGCGAAAAAGACAAAAACCCCGGTTCGAGTTAATATTCAAGCTTGGAAATGCGTTTATGCGGTCAGGATAGAGAACGAAGGGGACTAAAAAACCCCGGTGAACGTCAATATTTATTGGCTAGAAGACTGTATGAAAGGCAAGCGACCGAGTATGAAACCAAGCCAGATAGTTAGATATCCCGGTAATTTGATATATTCCTGGCGTTGAGAGCTTACAATAGTTCGTTAGCTAAATCAGCTGCAGAAAAAGCAGGCGACAGTGTACCTCAGTCCTTGAAAACAACTCTGACTTACTTTGTATATCACACAATTCACTAAGTTAGACAATTACTTCGTTTAGTTAATTCTTTAAATTTAGCGTTTAAATTTATTTTACTTTATCTTACTTTGCTCCCGGGAGACTGAAACCCCTCAAAAAAACCCCAAAAAACCCCGTCGCCTTTGTTTGACCAGATTAGCGACTTAATTTGGCTGTTTGCTCACCGAAGTTGTTAAAGGGGAAAAAGGGAAAAAAAAAAAGATGATGGAGGAAGATTCTCCCTGCCCCTAATGCGACAAAGGTTATACCTCGAGCAAATTGTCTAATCTCTAATACTGTTTGAGCCTGAACACACAAATTAGTTTCAGATAACTCCGTTTAAACAAGAGTAAAACTTCAGATTCGATCCCAGACGTCTTCCTCTGTCTCAACTCAAGCAGAATGAACACCAACGAACAGCGCTACAGCACAGCCAAGAGGGCAGGTGCAGGCGAGTGGCTATTTTCTTGTAGCCATTGCCTGACTTGTGAAGGTCGACACACATCTGCCTTACTTGAATGGTGTGTTCCTTTGTCTTTCCCATGTTGAAGAGTGGATAAGAGAAATGGCCTCTGTGTCACATCATATTTATACCCCAGGGAAACAGGAAGTGATGAATTACTAATGAAATGTTCCTAGATACTCTGATCAACTTTGTAAACTACTGTAGAAATGACAGAAATACTTCAATTACATTTATTTCCTAGGAATTGTTAGGGGTGCCAATAATTGTGGAACAGGTGATTTTATGAAAAATAATTATTTCTTAGTCAGGGATTTTTTTTTTCCCTTAAAATTCACTTGAGTTGAAGGTTACATTTTTCTACAATTTTCAGTGTGAGAGTATGCTTCTGCAATAAAAATTGAATTTATTTTAAGGCTTTTAACACATCTTAACCAGGGTGCCAATAATTATGGAGGGCGCTGTAGGTTCGTTTCTGGAGCAGAACTCAAAAACCGTTCAATATATCTTACTGAAACTTTGCATGTGTATTACCTAATGCTGGGTACCGGTACGCGGTATACTGTATCACCGGTACTAACGTTGCGATACGATAACCGGTTGTCAAATTCGTGCGGAAATGATACACGTACCGAATCATTTCTCACCTACCGTTCGCTAGTTTCCAAAAACTGCAGGCCACGCTGGTGACTGAACTGTGCACAATGACACTAACAAACTTAACATCGTTCAATCTAACTACGATCTGAAACATTCTTGCTGTCGTATACATTGTTTTTTCTCTCGGTGAATCTCGCCAGAAACGATACTTTTGTTGCGAAAGAAGCGGCATATGCAAGCTGAAGCTGTTAAGGGGTCCCCGACCATATTTGGAAGTTAAAATCAGCCTCGTCATGCGCTACCATGGTTACCAATCTGGGGCCGAGAAATGCAAATGAGGTGCGCGCTCTCTGCACTACCATTGGTTTGCCTGTTTACTATAAATTCCCATGTAGTAAAACGATGAATGAACCTCCGATCCGGAAACAGCCGAGTAAAAGCCGACCCTGCCGCGCATAATTTATGCCTGCCGACATTACGCAAAAAACGCCACAAACAACTTATTCCAGAGGCATCATTGAAATTATTTTACATTGACTGCGTTTACATGCACCCCATATTCCTGTATTAATCGGAATATGAGAATATTCCGATTGCGTACCTTTCATGTAAACCCATGCAATAACCGGAAAATGCCCCCGAACAGAAGATTCGATTACGTCTGCGCTTGTTCAATTCGCAAGGAATTTGCATTTTTAGAGCGAAGAGGAGACCACTGTGTGCATTCAGATAATGAAAGACATGGATATAATGGAATGTATCGATGGGCTTAAAGCACCGTTATAAACGATATCTTTAAGGTGTGCGAGAAGTGGAGAGAGGCTGGTTTTGTGTGAACTGCCAACCAAGTTAAGCATCGCTGGAAAACTCTGAAGGCGGCAAATTCCCAAGCGAAAAAAATACAGGCAGTGGCTATTTTTACGCCAGTCGTAATGTTACTCCAATTTGCTATTCTTACGAGCTTCCGTATGTCCATGCACAATGTAGGAAATCTGGACTTGGACCCATAGACTGATTTATACAGTCTATGCTTATACCACGGCATCAGCTATAATGTATCAGCTGACGTTGGCTAGCGGGACGGCTGAAACATTACTTATGTTTTCTTTCTAGTTGCTTAATTAGCTAACGGGTTAGGTAGTTAAGGGAGTGTAATTTTAGGTTCAACGTTTGCTCGCTAATATTTGGGGAACTGTCAGGTCGTCACTCTCCACAATCAATAGTCAGTAGTGATTTGTGTCGTGTAGAAGAGCTGATAGCTGCACAAAGTTTCTCCTTGCAAGAAATTCTAGAGTACAAATTGGCTAATGAGTTAGATGGAAAGCTGGCAAAGTTAGCTGGCTAATAACTAACCCTACCTACCTAACTTGAGTAGAGGACATCCTGACTGTAACTTAAAGTGTAAGCCGGCTAGCCGCTCTAGTAATGATAATCACAAGGCACGCAGCGAAAGCGGGATGTTTTCAACCCAGTCGAGTAGCATTTTCTTTCCGGGGCCGAATTTCCTATTGTGCATGCGGATACGGGAGTTCGTAAGAATAGCAAATTACAGTAAGCTCACGAATGGCGAAAAAAATAGCCACTGCCAAAAACAAGCAATACCAGCGGCCCAAATCCAGCCAGTTTCATTTATTTCGCGGTCATGGATGAAATTCTGGGACAGAGACCGCTGGCGATGGCAATGGCCAAGAGCGTGGAGTCGATGTCCAAGTGGTGGATATGCTAATTAACATGTATACGGAATATTCCCATCGCTCAGCGCATATAAACATCTTACTCGGAATATTACCTTAACCCGAATATGGACCTTAATCGGAATATGGTGTGCATGTTGTTCCCTCACCCGTTCGAGAATGGTTGCGATACTTGCGTCTATAGTGTCACATAATGGACAATATTAATTTTAATTTGAAACATTTCATGAGGAAATTCCTATACCCCGACGAAAACCTTGGTGTAACTAATCCCGGGATGCCTGGCATTCATGTGCTTGCAAGCAGGGTCCGCTATCATTTATTCCCACAAAGTAACACTGCACGTCGTCCCCTGGCTGTGTCATTCCGTATCATACAAATCGCAAAGATCGCAAATATGCCGCCTACCGTCAAAAGCAAGGTGTGGAATCACTTTGCAAAAACTCCTCTCGGTGGTAAATGCAACCTCTATGACAAAGATGTCTCAAGCAAGGGAAGAAACACAAGTCGCCTCGCAAGCCACCCGCGCCGTACACTCAAAATTGAAGTGCAGCCACATCCGTCCGTAGTCGGTAAGCCTCGCCATTCCGTCGTGACCATTCATAACAAAACCGGTTCAAATGTAATAAAGGTTTGACGAAAATTGTTTTGTCTAACCCTTTGATACCAGGGACTCCCCATGGCAATAACGATGAGTTTTATCAACTTTCTTTCTGACAATCGGCTTCATAAAATTTCTATCGCGAGTTCTCCTTGTGCATATTGTCAGAAACGAGTATACCGGGAAATATCAGACTGTTACACGGTACTATAATCAAGACCTCTATCGGTAGTCAAGCTCTAATCTGAGCAAAGAATATTTGGGCCGTGGATCAGACTACAATGACGCGCTCTGAATTGAAGTGAGCTGTGTTAGCTTGTCGAAATGTGACTCCAGAACATAAGTAATATTTAAGCACTTATGTCTCCGGCGGATGCTGGCAATAATACAGCTGGGCTAATGCCTCATAAAAAAGAAATAAATGTGTTATTTTTTAACTTATGGGGACGAATTTTCAACAAGAATTAAAAGCAAAAATTATTAATTATTCATTTTTGAATCTTCAAAATTGAAAGGTACAAACAAATATTCGAAGCAACATGAAAAAATATGAAGCAACATGGCTGCAAGAGACAACTGGTCATGATAATTAAAATGAAATATGGACTATTTGTAATGCTTAACTCAAGGTCATATGAATATACAAGAAAAATGAACCATTTCTATTGTTCAACTAATGGTTTTCTGGATTTATCTTACTGAATAAAACAATAAAGAATTAAATAAGACATTAACTTCTACGGATTTATTTGTATTATCTGAATAAAGACTGTGTTCTAAAAAGGTTTGTGTATGTTGATGTATCGCGATAAATATCGCGTATACGATATATCGTATCGTATCATCCATACGATACCCAGCACTAGTATTACCCACATACTGAAATGGTGCCTTTTGATATTTTCAGATTTCTGAAAATCTTATTTTTTTCCTTTCCATGGAAACCAGTTGCATTTGGACTCTGTACAGAGATAGGTTTGTTTCCAAAGCACAATTCAAAAACCGTTCATTATATCTTTCTGAAACTTTGCATGTGTATTACCCACATACTGAAGTGGTGCCTTTTCAAATTTCTTCTTTTTTTTTTCGTTTCAATGGAAACGAGTTGGATTTGGACTCTGTACAGAGATAGGTTTTTTTCCGGAGCAGAACTCAAAAATAATTCATTATATCTTTCTGAAACTTTGTATGTGCATTACCCAAGTACTGAAGTGGCGCCTTTTCATATTTTCAAATTTCTGAAATAATTTTTTTTTTCCCTTTCCATGGAAGCAAGATGGATGTGGACTCAGTCGGAGGGATGGGTTTGTTTCCAGAGCAGAATAAAAACACTGTTCATTAATGACTCTTGTTTTATTATTGCCTTTGTCAACATGTGGTTCATAGTCTTTGGTAGATGTTGCCTGTACATACTTCCAGATAATTCCAGGGGAAAATCACCTCAACATTCTTGTTTGAATTTCTTTGAAGGTGTAGGATTGACATGACTTTTGCAAATAATCAGGGTCCGGGGGGATATGTCATCTTCTGATGACTCTTGTCTTTTCCTGTTTTCATTTTAACTGGAAGTTGTACTACTGCCACCTACTGGACTGGAGTGTGGTAGAAATTTTACAAAACTCTCTTCAAGGTACGGGTTTTATTGTTGAGACGTTATCGGCTAAACCACAGAGTGTGTTTGGCCATTTTTCTTCCCCAAGAAGCAATTCCTTCATAGTGAAAATATATTGTTTTGCTGCACCAGGAGTCATCAAAGGCCACAATCATGATAAAACCCTGAGAAATATTTGTAACCAGGGTGACAATACTTACGAGCCAAGCAAAGAAAGACGACAGTTGTGGAAATCTGCAGTAATGGGAGAGATATTTACTCTGAAATGGAGCCGCCCTATTATATGTTCAATCCATTTTGACAATGGCAAGGTAATTATTTTTTTCCTTTTCAAACATGTAACAGGCCACAGTTAACAAGCATAAATAAGCAGATAATTATTCATTAAAAATTAACTTGAAGAGGCATCACAGCAGTACAGTACGATGTACGGTGACCATATATCCTGATAAAATCAGGTCAGTATTGATTTTAAGAGCCATGTCCCACATAGTTCAAGTGTGAATTCTACTATGAATCATTTTAAGTAGCCAAATGACATTGTTGTGATTCCTCTTTTTATAACATAATAGGCCTATTCTCAAACAGACATAGGCTATATCATCACGTAGCCTTTCACAAACCATTCCCTTCACTGATAGTTTGCAACAAGAACATTTATCTATAACTCATGACAAACAGCATAGCCTACCTTTTTCTGGTAGGAGTCTGGAACCTGGTTCCTGGTTCCATAACAAAACATGAGTGGCGAGAACAGGCCGTTCAGCCCAACTAGGCTCGCCAGTTTCTTTTTACTATTGTGAATATATCACTTGAGATACTCAATGACTCAATGTTAAGTCAAGCCTGCTTTTGAAAATTCCCAAGGTTTCTGCCTCAACAATATGGTCAGGCAAGCTATTCCACATCGAAATTACTCTTTGGGTGAAAAAATATTTCCCAATATCAGTGCTAAATTTACCCTTCGTCAACTTCCATTTGTGACCCCGAGTTCTACTAACAAAACTTGGCAGAAGGAATCCTACATACGGGTAATTCACTTTGTTAATCCCTTTAACATATTTAAAGACCTCAATCAGATCACCCCTAAGTCTCCTTTTCCTAAGACTAAAGAGATTAAGGATCTTCAGGCTCTTCTCATAGCGTTCATCTTTTATACCTGGAATTAGCTTAGTGGCTCTTCTCTGAACTTTTTCTAGAGCCTCTATAACTTTCCTAAAGTATGGTCCCCAGAACTGTACATAATACTCGAGATGTGGTCTGACGAATGTGTTGTACAAGATAAGTATGACCTCCTTGGATTTGAACTCAATACCTTTGGCAATGTATCCCACCATCCGATTGGCTTTTTTAACTGCTATGGCACAATGGCTAGAACCTGTGAGGGTTTGGTCAACAATCACTCCCAGATCTTTTTCCTGTGGAGCACATTCCAGTTTTAAACCTCCCATGAAGTAATCCTGTCTAATGTTTTTATTACCAACATGTAGAACTTGACATTTTGCTACATTAAATTTCATTTGCCACATTTCTGCCCAATTCTGGATTCTATCCAAATCATCCTGAATCACTTTAGTGGACTCTAAACTATTTGCCAAAAGTCCTAATTTAGTATCATCTGTAAATTTAATTAATTTGCCCTCAATATTCCTATAAAGGTCATTAATGTAGATGAGTAACAGAAGGGGTCCCAACATCGATCCCTGAAGGACGCCACTCCCCACTATACCTAGCTCAGATGAGATTCCACTGACTACTACTCTTTGTGTTCTGTCCTGTAATCAGTTTTGAATCCACTCCAGAATACCTCCTGTAACTCTAATGGAGCTCATTTTAAAAATGAGTCTCTTATGCGGTACTGTATCAAATGCTTTCTGAAAATCCAAGTATATGATGTCATAAGCCCTGCTCTGATCATAGTCTTGGTGGCCACTTCAAAAAATTCCAGAAGGTTTTTCAGGCATGACCTTCCCTTACGGAAACCATGTTGCTATTCCTCAAGATATAATTACGTTCAAGAAATAATTACAGCTCGTCTTTTATGATAGATTCCAGTATTTTGCATGCAATACAAGTTAAACTGAGTGGCCTGTAATTTCCTGGCTCAGTACAGTCCCCTTTCTTATATATTGGTATTCTATTGCCCTGCTTCCAATCATTTGGTACTTCTCCAGTTTCTAAAGACCGTCTGAAGATAGCGGAGAGTGGTTTAGAGATGATCTCACCAACTTCCCTGAGCACTCTAGGACATAAGCAATCAGGACCCGTCGCCTTATCTTCCTTTAGTTTATGCAACTTGCCTAATACTTCATTATCCCTAACCTCAATTTCCGCTAAATGATCTTCAACATTGGACATGCCCTCTGGCCGAATAAAAACCCGCTCCGAGGTAAAATTCTCAACAAAGTAACTGTTTAAGGTATCCGCAATATCCTTGTTATCATATATTAGCGATCCATCTTTACACTTTATGCACTTAACCTCCTCTTTGACTTTCCGTTTTCTGCTACAGTACTGAAAGAAGCGCTTAGGATTAGTTTTTGCCCCCTCTACAATTTGCCTTTCATACAGTCTTCTAGCATTCCTCAGCTCTTTTTTGACCACAGCCTGCATTTTACAGAATTCAGCCTTAGTATTCTCATTGTTATCCTTTATGTACATCTTAAAAAGATTCCTCTTTTCCCTCAAACTCCCACAAATAGCTGTGGTCATCCACTGAGGATTCTGCTTTTTCAGCTTACTTTTGGACACCTTTGGAATGAATTTGCATTGTGAATCAAGTAAAACCCCCTCAAATCTTTCCCACATCTCATTTACAGACTCACAGTCCAGGAGTGTCTCCCATTTTATTTCGATTAGATATGAGCGCATCCTGTCAAAGTTTGCTCGCCTAAAATTGAAAATTTTGGTTTTCAAAGACACCTTTTTAACTTCCCTTGAAACATCAAAATTAACAGCAGAGTGATCACTAGTCCCAAGTGGCGCCAGTACCTCAACATTGCTAATTCTATCAGGGTCATTACAGAGCACTAAGTCTAAAATTGCCTTCTCTCTTCTAGGTTTATTAACATACTGCACCAAAAAAAATGGTCATTTATAACATGTACAAATTCTTCCTCCTCTTTACCCTGTCCTTTCACCATTTCCCAATCGATACCAGGATAATTGAAATCTCCCATAATAGTTCCTCCTCCTCGGCAAGCTTGCCTAATCCTTTTAAAGAGCATTTCATTATGTGCCTGCTGCAATGCAGACACATATTATAATCCCCCATACTTCCTTATTATTATTCCATATTCTTCCATTCCATTTTCGTCCCTCCCTAGCAACCAGGCAGAACACCATAACCACCGCCTAGCTACACACAAGCAATCACCCATACCACCATAGCAACTGCCAGACAATGCCTTAGCAACCATCAGGAATACCATAGCAACCGCCTGGCAACGCCCTAGCAACCACAAGGAGCACCATAGCAACAGCCTAGCAACGCTCTAGCAAAAACCCAGAACACCATGGAAAGTGCCTTGCAATACCTTGCCAACCACCAGGAACAACGAAGCAACTGCCCAGCAACACCTTAGCAACCTTCACGAACACCATAGCAACCACTAAGTAACACCCGAGCAACCACCTGGAACTCTGCAGCAGCCGCCCAGCAACGCCCTAGCAACCCCCGGGAACTTCATAGCAACCTCCTAGCAACGCCCTATCAACCACGCGGAACTCCATATCAACTGCCTAACAACGGCCTTGCAACCATCAAGAACACCATAGCAACCTCCTAGCAACACCCTAGCAACCATCAAGAACACCATAGCAACCTCCTCGCAACACCCTAGCAACCACCCGGAACTCCATAGCAACCGCCTAGCAATGCCCTAGCAACCACCCGGAACACCATAGCAACCGCCTAGCAATGCCTTAGCAAGCACCCGGAACACCATATCAACCACTTACCAGAACCCTGGCAAGCGACCCAAACACTGTACGCGTAGAGCAGCAGGCACATTCAAAATTTCTACCGGAATTTTCTAGTTATGTGCCTGCTGCAATGCAGACACATATTATAATCCCATAGACTTCCATATTATGTGCTTGCCATAGGCAAGCAACATATTGTTCTTCTTACGTCCGTTTCTTTATTATTTTTCCATTCCACAATTCGGTTGCTCCGTATCAACTCCCAGAGTGTTCGCGATAGAGACGCGGTTCAAACGCCGAAACGTCCGGCCCAACCGTGTCTCTGGGCCTTGTATAAACAGTTGCATAACCCCTTTTCATTCTTTCACTATCCCTGTTTTCATCCCCTCTTTTTTCCGATACGAGTCAATGGGCGGAATGTTCTCGCACTCAAGGATTTAGGGTGGAGAGAGGCAAAAAAATGACTCGGTAAAAAATGTTTAAATGGCTCCCCCGGCTACAATTTCCAACGTACACACACAAATTCTTCATCAAAACGTAGGAAAATTTGTGCAGGCCTGAAAAATGTCACTTTGGAAGAAAACAGACAAAGGATTGAGACTCTAGGCGCCCCCAAGCAACAGGAGCTCTGACCAACTGCCCCATAGACAGCCATTATAACAGGAGCAGAAAAATTTGGAAAGAGAGCTGAAAAATGCCTTTTTTGAAATCGCCATCCTGACTCCATACTTGACACTACAAGAAAAAAAAATACATGGGGACGCTCAGCATGAGTCTCCTCACGCTCACAGTATTTTTGTTACCACCATATGACCTATGGTCTGCCAGAAAATGGTAGTAGTTCCGACAGTGTCACTGACAATTTCTGGCGTTATTTCTGTCTCACAGCGCCTGTGAAATCACCATGGCAACTGCCTAGCAATGCCCTAGCAACCATCCACAAAACCACGGCAACTGCCATGCAACACCTTAGCAACCACCCGGAACTCCATAGCAATCGCCTGGCAATGCCCCAGCAACCACCAGGAACTCCATAGCAACCGCCAAGCAACGCCCCAGCAACCATCCAGAACACCATAACAACCGCCTAGCAATGCCCCAGCAACCACCCGGAACTCCATAGCAACCGCCTAGCAACGCCCTAGCAATCATCCAGAACACCATAACAACTGCCTATCAATGTCCTAGCAACCACCCGGAACTCCATGGCAACTACCTAGCAATGCCCTAGTAACCATCCAGAGCACTAAAGCAACCGCCTAACAAAGCCCTAGCAACCATCAAGAACACCATAGCAACCGCCTAGCAACGCCCTAGCAACCACCCGGAACTCCATAGCAACCGCCTAGCATCGCCCTAGCAACCACCCAGAACTCCATAGCAACTGCCTAGCAACGCCCTAGCAATCACCCGGAACTCCATAGCAACCGCCTAGCATCGCCCAAGCAACCACCCAGAAAACCATAGCAACCGCCTAGCAAGCACCCGCCTAGCAACGCCCTCGCAACCATCCAGAACACCATAGCAACTGCTTAGCAACACCCTAGCAACCACCTGGAAAACCATTTCAATTGCCTCGAAATGCCCTAGCAACCACCCGGAACTCTATATCAACCGCCTAGCAATGCCCTAGCAACCATCAAGAAAACCGTAGCAACTGCCTAGCAACACCCTAGCAACCACCAAGAACACCATAGCAACCGCCCAGCAATGCCGTAGCAACCACCCGGAACTCCATAGCAATGGCCTAGCAACGCCCTAGCAACCACCAAGTACACCTTAACAACTGCCTAGCAAGCAACCGGAACACCATAGCAACCACTTAGCAACAACCTAGCAACCACCCGGAGCTCCATAGTAACCATCTGGCAACGCACTAGCAACCACCAGGAGCACCATAGCAACACCCTAGCAACGCCCTAGCAAAAACCCAGAACACCATGGAAACTGCCTGGCAATACCTTGCCAACCACCAGGAACACCATGGCAACTGCCTAGCAACGCCCTACCAACCGCCCAAAACACAATAGCAACCACTTAGCAACGTCCTAGCAACCCCCCAGAACACAATAGCAACCACCTAACAAGTACCTGGAACACCATAGCAACCGCCTAGCAATGCCCAAGCAAGCACCCGGAACACCGTATCAACCACTTACCAGAACCCAGGCAAGCACCCCAAACACTGAGCGTAGAGCAGCAGGCACATTCAAAATTTCTACCGGAATTTTCTAGCAATTCCATATTCTTCCGTATAATTGCTCGATTCGCTACTCCTCCCACAGTTTTCACCCGACCCCCACACATTACACATGAAAACATGCGGCTCCCTTATGCCTGGTTTGTGAACTGAAAGTGTGGAAACAAAGCCTATGTCAAGTCCTGTATCCAGACTCCCACATGATGCGTCATGTGAAACTTTGTGTGGAGTTCTGCAGCCAGAGTCCTCCATGACCCTCATCATGTGTAGCTTTGCTTGTTGCCTAGTATGAGACTGTTCTAATTTGACTCTAATTCAAAATAATATTCATCTACAGTACCAGTCAAAAGTTTGGACATGCTTTGCTAATGTCACAGCACTCTGTTTTTAGAGAAATTTTAATGGCTTAACTTCTATATATAATCTCAAATGGAATCTTGTAAAAAATAAACGGTCAGAAGTGAAAAGAGAATAATTTACTTGTTTGAATGGTGTCCAAAATTTTGGAATTCTCAAAGAGAAAGAAGCCATATTTTGCAAAGTAAACAGACAAATAAACTCCTTCTATTTTCCAACAGCCGAATTAAAGTCAAGCGGTTTTAGGTCTTATTGGGCGAAAAGGTTGATGAAAAGCCACCTCAAGCACAACACGTCTTTGGGATGTTGGACAGCCGCGCAACTGCAAATGCATTATGGTTATATGACTGCCCTTGTTTAAAAAAAATGTGAGAATGCGCTGCATACATGACAACAAATGGTGGTTTGATGGATTTAAGAATGAGATTTTTTTTTTTTTGCAAAACAAAGGCTCCTTATTTCTTTATTGAACATATATTGTAAGAAAAATGTGGGTGTGTCCAAACTTTTGACTGGTACTGTATTATATACATGCATCATAAGTATTCTGATCAATGTTTAATTTGGATTGTAATTGGCTTTAAGTGACCTTCCTGGCCAATAAATGGTTGAAACTTGATCTGTGTGGTTTCTTTGAAAATTTTCCGACTCTCTCTGTTAACCCCTTCTGTAATGGCCGGTAGAATATGGGGGCCAAGCACAGCGGCAAGAGGACAACAGAGCAGTACGGACTAAAGACAAACACAGAGAGTAAATATAACCACACGACACGAAAAGTACTCGCGCTTCCAACGGACGTCCAAACGTCCGACAACACGGAAGCAAAGCGAGAGAGATAGAAAGAAGTAGAATCTCGGGAACCAAGAAAAAACTAAGCACCCCAATAGTGCGATACACAAATAAGAGAGGAAAAAAGAAAAAGGAATATTCCTAGAGGGATAGAAACACCGAAAATAATGAGAGGATATAAAGTCAAATAAATCCTGACTACAGATATCTTCGGCTATAGTGCTTAACTACAAACAGACACTCTAGCAAAGGAGGCATAGGGGACTTCCGGCTTAAATAGAGTCCGGGGAAGCGCCGCCCCAGTTCAATCAGCCAGCTGGGTAAAGAATCCGATTGAAAAGGAATTCGATATCGTCCCGGGACGAGAGCCACAAAGAAAAGTCCAAAACACACGTACACAAACATCCAGAACCATGACAGGACCCCCCTACTAAGGGACGGCCCCAGACATTCCCAAAGAACCCCGTGCACGTAACTCAAATGGGCCAATGAAACGCGGGGCCAACCTCCGTGACTCCACTCTCAACGGAAAGTCCTTAGCAGAAAACCAAACCCCCTGGCCAACCCGATAAGCAGGCGCAAAACGGCGCCTCCTATCAGTGGCAGCCTTCCGTTTATGCACTGCTATGGGGACAAACAGCCAGACGGCTCCCCAACAGAACCAGGGTCAGGCCGCAAGGCCTGCCGCACAACAGACTCAGTATCCAACTGCATGGGAGCCACAATCCGAGCTGGCGGAATAACCGGCTCAGAAATGGGATCATGGCCCGAGCCGTCATAAATCCATGACAAGGCGCCAGGGTTGATGTTTTTGGAGACGGGGCGATAAGTTAACGTAAAGTCAAAGCGATTGAAAAACAATGCCCACCGCGCCTGGCGGGACTCACGTCGCCTAGTCTGCTGGACACACTGGAGATTCCTGTGATCTGTCCAAACCACAAATGGATGCTAAGCCCCCTCCAACCAATGGCGCTACTCTTCTAATTGTTATGGCCCCAATTTGTTATGGCATCACGGACAGCAAGGGATGACAGACAAAATTCTTCAACTTCAACAGATTTAATTAAACAAACACTTAGAACTAATCTACGCTCTACCCTACTGACCAAGATTGAAATAAAAAAAAAGATAGTTACAGTCCCTTGGTAGTTGAGATAGGCTGCTATGTTGCGATGTCCTGGGACAGGAAAATGCTCCAACACAGGCAAAAATCCACAAAAAAGCTTCACAGGTCTTGACAGAGTGACAGGTCTGGTCAAATGTATCCTTCCACAATTTCTCCTTGCAATTTCTCCAACTACTCTTCCACTCTCTCAATTTTTCTCCTTATATACTCTTGTCCAGCCCCCTCTGAGGCATGCCCAGGACATGCCCAACCTAGCTCCAGACTGGGCTTAACAAAAAAAATTGTCAATACTGCCATCTAGTGGCTTTTTTTTTTTTCCATTACATAATGCCAACTTAACTCCCGGTCACCAATACTGTAATTCCGTTCAGCCGGCGACAACGACCGAGAGAAGTAGGCGCATGGGTGCAACCTCAAATGGGAGGGAGGGGTCGGGCAAAATGACAATAGGTTCAGAGCTAAATCACTTCTTCATCTCCTGAAAAGCAGCCTCAGCTGCAGGAGACCAAGCAAATGACGAGGAGGAATTCCTCTTAGAAAGCGCAATGATGGGGGCAGCCACAGCGCTAAAATTGCGAACAAACCTCCTATAAAAATTAGCAAAGCCTGAAAATCATTGAACCTCCTTAACATTCTGAGGGGCAGGCCAATTCCTAACTGCTGCCACCTTGTCAGGGAGTAGTTTGATCTCACAATCGTAATCACGATGCGGAGGCAAAGATGAAGCTCATTGTTTGCCAAAATCCTCAGCGAGATCAACATAATCATCTGGAACGTTGGGAGGTAAACCAAGGTTCAGCGCGGCTCCTACACACCAATCTTGTTCAGAACCCGACGCCTCCCCCATGAGTTGAAATTCTGGTTGACATGCCAGAATCTCACTACAGTGAGACCTACAGTCAAAGCCCTACTTGACAATTGGGTTATTTTGACTGCCCTAAAAGATCTGTGGCCTATGTTTAAGCAACTAAGAATGACCTAAAACCACAGGACAAACTGGGGAATTGCTTAAGAAAAAACAAATCTTCTCTGAATGATCGCCAAAAGGGATAAACATAGTCAAAAAATCAGAGACCTCGGTTATAAGCCCATCTCCCAACGGTCGACCATCCAAAGCTTTGATCGAGTGCGAATGTGAGAGAAAGCAGATGGGAATGGAATGTTTTCTAGCCCACTCCGCATCCATAAAACAATCAACAGCCCCCGAGTCCAAAAAGGCCTTAACCAATATACTCTTTTTCCCATAGTCAACTTTCCTGAAATAAAAGTTTGAGCGGGAGATTGGGTCTGTCCCTCTAGCGCCCCCCCTAACGCCAGAGGGGCTTCCCATCTCCCTTTAAGCTTGGGGCAATGTGGATGGATATATCCCGGTTCGCTACAATGATGACAAATTATTTGTCTGTGAACAGGCTAACGAGCCTGGCTCTCATATGAGCCATCAACCTGCATGGGCTCACTAGAACTGGAAATTTCAGTGGGCGAAGTTGGGGCTGTATGCATGTTGTAAGGAACATTAACCCCGTTGCTATCAAGAGCCAATGCAATACGTTTCTCCTTGTTTCGTTCGCGGATGCGATTATCAACTTGCACCGCAGTACGAACCAACGAATCTAAAGAAACGCAAGGCTCTAATGTAGCCAGAGCGTCCTTAACCTCCTCAGCCAAAGCGTGAACAAAAACTGTCATAAGAGGCGCTTCTGGCCACCCTGTCTCTGTGGCTAAGGAGCGAAGCAAGATAGAAAAATCAGCGACGCTATTAGACCCCTGCTTCAAATGCATTAGACGCGCAGCTGCGTCCTGACCATAAACATCCTGATCAAAAACATGAATCATTTCTCTCACGAGAGTTTCCACTGAATTTACTACCCGCAATCTAGCTCGAATAAGTGGCCCCACCTAAGTGAGGGCTGTGCCGGTCAACAGTGATAAAATAAACGAAACCCGTGATTGCTCATTCGAGAACCGTAAGGGTTGTGCTTTAAAAAATATTTCACATTGAGCAATGAAATCTTTACATTTTCCTGCCTCGCCTCCATATCTTGGGGGTAACTGGAGTTTAGGCTCTCGGGCAAGGTGTACTGATTGTGCTTGCGAAACACTTTGTGTAACCTGAGCAGACAATGCTCTAATACTCTCAGTGAGAGACTTATTAGAAGGCTTTCCTGTTTCTGCATAGCATTCTCCTGAAGGCGAATTCTCTCTGACAGCTCTGCCTGCCAACTGCCCAAGCTAGAAAGATCCTTTCCATATCCAGTAAGAACAGACTGCTGATCAGCAACAATCCTCTCTAGCGTAGCCGCTGCTGGCGACTCCATGTCTGGCTAGAGTGTTCTGTAATGGCCGGTAGAATGTGAAGGCCAAGCGCAGCGGCAAGAGGACAACAGAGCAGTACGGACTAAAGACAAACACAGAGAGTAAATATAACCACACGACATGAAAAGTACTCGCGCTTCCAACGGACGTCCAAACGTCCGACAACACGGAAGCAAAGCGAGAGAGATAGAAAGAAGTAGAATCTCGGGAACCAAGAAAAAACCAAGCACCCCAAACAGTGCGATACACAGATAAGAGAGGAAAGAAGAAAAAGGAATATTCCTAGAGGGATAGAAACTCCAAAAATAACGAGAAGATATAAAGTCAAATAAATCCTGACTACAGATATCTTCGGCTATAGTGCTTAACTACAAACAGACACTTTAGCAAAGGAGGCGTGACGGACTTCCGGCTTATATAGAGTCCGGGGAAGTGCCGCCCCAGTTCAATCAGCCAGCTGGGTAAAGAATCCGATTGAGAAGGAATTTGATATCGTCCCAGGACAAGAGCCACAAAGAAAAGTCCAAAACACACGCACACAAACATCCAGAACCATGACACCTTCAGCCCTGAGCCTCTGGCTTGAAAATTGTAATGGCCAGTAGAGGTAGGAGGCCAATTGCAGCGACAAGAGGGAAACGAGCAGCACGGATGCATAACAAACACAGAGAATAATACAGACCACCGGAAAGTGCTCGTGCTTCCACACGTAAAATAGTCTGAAACACGGAAGCAAGGCGAGATAGGAAAAAGGGAGAAGAAACTCCAATAATAAGGAGAAGATAGAAAGTCAAACAAATCCTGACTACAGATATCTTCGGCAATAGTACGTAGCTACAAACAGACACTCTAGCCAAGAGGCGTGGTGAACATCCGGCTTATATAGAGTCCAGGGAAGCGCCGCCCAGGTTCAATCAGCCAGCTGGGTAAAGAATCCGATTGAAATGGAACACGATATCAGCCCGGGACGAGAGCCACAAAGAGACATCCAAAACACACGCACAAACATCCAGAACCATGACAGGACCCCCTCCCAAGGGACGGCTCAAGACGTTCCCAAAGAACCCTGAGCAGGGGACTCCGAAATAAGGGTGGGACCCAAGATATCCCGAGAAGGGACCCAGCACCGCTTCTCAGGACACCAAACCCTCTGGCAAACCTGATAAGCCAGTGCAAAACGGCACCTCCTATCAGCGGCAGCCCTCCGTTTATGCACCGCCATGGGGACAAACAAACAGCCAGACGGCTCCCCACCAGAACCAGGGTCAGGCCGCAAGGCCTCCTGCACAACAGATTCAGTATCCCACTGCATGGGAGCCACAATCCGAGCTGGCGGAATAACCGGCCCAGAAATGGGATCATGGCCCGAGCGGTCATAAATCCGTGACAAGGCGCCAGGCTTGATGTTTTTGGAGCCGGGGCGATAAATTAACGTAAAGTCAAAGCGATTGAAAAACAATGCCCACCGCGCCTGCTGGAAATCACGTCGCCTAGTCCAGTGGTTCTCAACGTCAGTCCTGGGGACCCCATGTGTGTGCTGGCTTTTGTTCCAACCACAGTTGCAATCGTAGGATTTTAACAAGCTGCTAATTTGTCTTAATTATGTGCATTTAATGTTTAGAGCAGTTATTTGCCCTCTTAACCCACAACTTAACAGAAATATCTATTTGCCATCAAGAATTTCAAAAATACCATTCACACATTACAGTATATCGGAAATAACAGCATAAAATGAGAGAAAACAATGTAACCAATCAAATTAATGATGTAGTTGGCTCCTAATTAGTGAAAACTACTTGGCTCATCATGACAAATGTAGTCCACAAACAAACCAGTTTTGTGTTATGTTGATCTGATTAAGTTCACCTGAAGCTTTTTGAAAGAACTTGAAACATTTGTGTCCAGCAGCCTAATCTGGGGTTTATTGATTTCCTCAGTGTATAATTTGATCTGTTTGACATGTTATGTTACTTGACATTACTTGCAGTATTGCAATAAACACACTATCTTTAAGGGTGTTTTATTCTTCATTGCATGTATGGATGTTCCTATGTAACATTTGACTAAAGAGATATATTAACAACTCTGAACATGAAAAGCACCTAATTAAGACAGTCACAGCTTGTTAAAGCTCTACAATTGCAATTGTGGTAGGAACAAAAGCCAGCACACACGGGGTCCCCAGGACCGACATTGAGAACCACTGGCCTAGTCTGCTGGACACACTGGAGATTCCTGTGATTCGTCCAAACCACAAACGGATGCTCAGCCCCCTCCAACCAATAGCGCCACTCTTCTAATGCCAATTTAACAGCTAACAACTCCTGGTCACCAATACTGTAATTCTGTTCAACCGGTGACAACGACCGGGAGAAGTAGGCGCATGGGTGCAACTTATTGTCCCGAAGGGGGCGCTGGGACAAAATGGCACCACCCCGACCTCCGAAGCGTCAACCTCCACCACAAATGGGAGAAAGGGGTCGGGCAAAACGACAATAGGTTCAGAGCAAAGTCATTTCTTCATCTCCTGAAAAGCAGTCTCCGCTGCTGGAGACCAAGCAAATGACGAGGAGGAATTCCTCTTGGAAAGCGCAATGATGGGGGCAGCCACAGCGCTAAAATTCAAATAAACCTCCTATAAAAGTTAGCAAAGCCCAAAAATCGTTGAACCTCCTTAACATTCTGAGGGGCAGGCCAATTCCTAACTGCTGCCACCTTGTCAGGGAGTAGTTTGATCTCACAATCGTAATCACGATGCGGAGGTAAAGACGAAGCTCGTTGTTGCCAAAATCCTCAGCGAGATCAACATAATCATCTGAATCATTGGGAGGTAAACCAAGGTTCAGTGCAGCTCCTACACACCAATCTTGTTCAGAACCCGACGCCTCCCCCATGAGTTGAAATTCGGGGCGACATGCCAGAATCTCACTACAGTGAGACCTACAGTCATATCCCCACTGGACGATTGGGTTATTTGACTGCCCCAAAAGATCTGTGGCCTATGCTTAAGCAGCCACGAATGACCTAAAACCACAGGACAAACCGGGGAATTGATTAAGAAAAAACAAATTTTCGCTGAATGACCGCCAAAAGGGAAAAACACAGTCAAAAAATCAAAGACCTCGGTTATAAGCCCATCTCCCAACGGTTGACCATCCAAAGCTTTGATCGAGTGCGAATGTGAGAGAGAGTAGATGGGAATGGAATGTTTTTTAGCCCACTCCGCATCCATAAAACAATCAACAGCCCCCGAATCCAAAAAGACTTTAACCCATATTCTCCTTTTTCCCATAGTCAACTTTACTGAAATGAGAGTTCGAACGGGAGATTGGGTCTGTCCTTCTAGCGCCCCCGCCCCTACTGCCAGAGGGGCTTCCCGTCTCCCTTTAAGCTCGGGGCAACTTGGACGGATATGTCCCGGTTCGCTACAGTGATGACAAATTATTTGTCTGTGAACAGGCTTATGAGCCCGGCTCTCATATGAGCCATCAACCTGCACTACTGGACATTTCAGTGGGCGGAGTTGGGGCTGTATGCGTGTTGTAAGGAACATTAACCCCGTTGCTATCAAGAGCCAATACAGTACGTTTCTCCTTGTTTCATTCGCAGATGCTGTTATCAACTTGCACCGCAGTATGAACCAACGAATCTAAAGAAACGCAAGGCTCTAATGTAGCCAGAGCGTCTTTAACCTCCTCAGCCAAAGCTCGAACAAAAACTGTCATAAGAGGTGCTTCTGGCCACCCTGTCTCTGTGGCTAAGGAGCGAAACAAGATAGAAAAATCAGCGACGCTCTCAGAGCTCTGCTTCAAATGCATTCGAGGCGTAGCTGCATCCTGACCATAAACATCCTGATCAAAAAAATCATTTCTCTCACAAGAGTTTCCACTGAATTTACTACCAGCGATCTAGCTCAAATGAGTGGCCCCACCCAAGTGAGTGCTGTGCCACTCAACAGTGATAAAATAAAGGAAACCAGTGATTCTTCATTCGAGAACCGTGAGGGTTGCGCTTTAAAAAATATTTCACATTGAGCAATGAAATCTTTACATTTTCCTGCCTCGCCTCCATATCTTGGGGGTAACTGGAGTTTAGGCTCTCAGGGAAGGTGGACTGATTGTGCTTCTGAAACACTTTGTGTAATCTGAGCAGGCAATGCTCTAATACTCTCGGAGAGACTTTTTAAAAGGCTTCCTGTCTCTCCATAGCATTCGCCTGAAGGCGAATCCTCTCTGACAGCTCCGCCTGCTGACTGTCCAAGCTAGAAAGACCCTGGCCATATGCAGTAAGCACAGACTGCTGATCAGCAACAATCCTCTCTAGCGTAGCTGCTGCTGACGACTCCATGTCTGGCTAGAGTGCTCTGAAATGGCCAGTAGAGGTAGGAGGCCAAATGCAGCGACAAGAGGGAAACGAACAGCACGGACACAAAACAAACACAGAGAATAATACAAACCACCGAAAAGTGCTCGCGCTTCCAAAGGATGTATAATAGTCCGAAACAGGGAAGCAAGGCGAGGTAGGAAAAAAGGAGAAGAAACTCCAATAATAACGAGAAGATAGAAAGTCAAACAAATCCTGACTACAGATATCTTCGGCAATAGTACGTAGCTACAAACAGACACTCTAGCCAAGAGGCGTGGTGAACATCCGGCTTATATAGAGTCCAGGGAAGCGCCCCCCCAATTCAATCAGCCAGCTGAGCAAAGAATCCGATTGAAGTGGAATACGATATCATCCTGGGACAAGAGCCACAAAGAGAAGTCCAAAACACACGCACACAAACATCCAGAACCATGACAAAAATGACATGCCCAAAATTAAATGACTATATCTCTACAACGAAATGGTGGATTTGAATAATCTTGGTATCATAATAAAATTAACACCTTGGGAATTGTTGTCATGGTGCAATAATCAGTGTATATGTCACTGAGTCAGAGTAAATGAAGATGGAACACTGCATAAATGAAACATCTTTTTTGCACCAAACAAAGTTTTACTTTTATCTGTCTTAAAATTATTCAGTTGCAGTCTGAATCCCCTAAAAATTACAGCACAGAATCTCACTATTATCTATGCCAAAGTTTATCCTAACCAAGTAAATCTGAGCAAAATTAGAGAGGTTTTAGTTTGGGAATGTCGAGGTGGCCTCTCCAAGCTGACGCTGTGCCGTTTCAAAACTCATTTAATTTCACTTATATGCCACTACAGGCATACATTACATCCAAATACAACCACTTTTTAATTTTTAGAATTTTAATTTTTTAAAATTATTATTATTATTTCTGCCAGTCCTGTAGCCTATACAATTTCCCATTCAAAGATAACATACTGACCAAAAAAAGAAACAATTTTCTATTTCTTGATTTTACCGAGTGTAACTGTTATTAATCAACACTTCATTGGTATCAAATGAAAGAGGGAATCTCAGACAAAATATATAACAGAAAATCGGGTTGGAATATCGCCATGTTGGCTTTTATTAAACAAGGTGAAGTTCGACATTACGAAACACAAATGACACTATCAGTTATCTCGTATGTCCCCCGTTAGAGTCGCGCATGGCGGTACACCTGCGTCTCATAGACATCACCAGACGTCTGATTGTTGCTTGTGGAACGCTGTTCCACTCTTCGGTCAGTGCTTGTCTTAGCTGACGTACTGTAGCTGGCGGTGGTTGACGTGTCTGGATCGCTCTATCCAGAATGTCCCACAAGTGTTCTATAGGTGAAAGATCTGGAGAAAGCACTGGCCGGGGAAGGATTTGCACGTTTTCGGCCCGAAGGAACTCCATATAGATACGTGCCACGTGCCGAGGCGCGTTGTCCTGTTGGAAAGTCAGTCGGTGACATCGGACAAACGGAAGGACGACTGGACGGAGAATTTCATCATGGTAACGGACAGCGTTGAGATTTGCTTCAACAAAATGAAGGTTGATTCTGTGTGTAGCAGACGGTCAGTCATGATACGACTGTCAGACGCTGGAGTCGTGACACGTCGCCTACCGGATCTGGGGTGATCGGCTGTGTGTCCAGTGGCATTAAACCTGGTTTTGAGGCGACTAATTGTCGCAGAATGTACGCCCAATTGATGGGCAACTCTATCAACCCGACTGCCAGCCTGTAGCATCCCAATCGCGCGTTCTCGTTGAACTTCCGTTAGTCGTGCCATTATAATCCGTCTGATTTTTACTCATTTTCGGTCAGACTTCTATAGGCCCCGGTGTCTACGTGGAACTCAAACAAAAATGGGAGTGTTTGGACAATGGTAGTACTCGAACCCAAGCACTGCCGATTGTTTGGTTCCGGACGAATGGCGGCTCCAGATTACCTGCTTTGACCGCGAAAATTTGTTTGGTAGAAGTACTCACCTCCAAAAATAACTCAGAGCAAAAGCATCTTTCTCAATGGGTTTATCGAAATTTTGCACCAGATTACGTAATTGCGTTTCTTTTTTTGGTCTGTATGCATTCAAAGAAAATTAAGTTTGAATCCACTAGAGCAGATTTATTTAAAAAAAAAATCAAATAAATAAAATTATAAATACAAAGGTAATGTAAAAAATGGTTAAAAAAGTAATAAGAACGAAAACCCCAGCAAATATTAATACAAATAACCAGCTATTAATGCCTAAGAAAGTATATATGAAGACCTGTGTGCAAGAAGTACCTAAGTCACAAAATAATACTTTTGAGATTTTGGGGGTCAAAGTTCTCAAAACATGTTGCAGATCATGAAAATGGGCAATGGAAATGCGCCAGTTCACAAGACTTGAGTGCTTCTTTGCAGAAATCTTTGGCATCAGATGATGCTCTGGACATTGTGGCTTTTAATACTGGTGTCAGTTCATTTTTTGCAAAATATGACTTCAGTACTTCTTGCACACAGGTCTTCATATCTACACTGAGGACTGAGCCCTGGTCGCCTGGGATGCAGCGCTTCACTCTAACCACATGTAATATAAAGAATGAGTCAAGAAAACTAAAAATTATAAATGATAATGCTTCTGTTCAAGTTTGATTCAGTAAAATGAAGTCTGATTAATTACACAAGGTAAAAGATGACTTTTGCAAACTTTTATGAAAAGATCTTCTTTCCAACAGTGCCAGGGGGCAATGCACAACAGTATCTTTGCCCTGATCAGCTAATTTCCATTTATGGATTAGTGTTGGGCTTACATCAGGCAGAAACAGGAAACAGGTGATTGTGGTGGATGAATGGCTCAGTGTTGAGCCTCACAATATTGTTTAGGTATCTCTGCATTCAAATTGCCACCAGTAGAATGCCCTTGTGCCCTTTATAGCATTTGCCTCATGGTAACCAGTTCCTGTTTCTGACCACCTAACACAACAAGCTATGAAGATCTAGTTCTTATTTTGATCCCTTCGGTCACATTAGTTGGTTTGTGTCATTATACTATGATTTCTTTCATCATACTTTGTTAGCAGGGGTGGTTTAGTGGGCAGTTCACCTCTTTTCCTGGTTATTGTTTGTTCTGCCAGCTTCATGTTTAGTTCATTCAAAGTTGTCTCCCCAAATAGTGCCACATTTACCCCACAGGCTACAGAGATATAGGAAAATTAATTTATGTTAAGACTGGAGCAGTTAAACAATGCAATCATTATGTTTGTTATCTGCAGGGAAAGAAATGTAAAGTTTCCCTCAAATGATTCACATTTTACTGCTCTTTCAACCAAATATTTATTCTGAAAATTTTTTCTTGAGAGTAGTTTCAATATCTATACTGCTTTGTCAAACTATTTAGCACCTTGCTTCAATATAATAATAATAATAATAATAATAATAATAATGATAATAATAATAATTGAGTCAAGAAAACACATCACTCACCCCGCTTGTACTGTTGTGCTTGCAGTATTCACAAAGATTCTGCCGGAAAACAACTTTGAACACAACTGTTGAATATTTAGCAAATAATTATACCAAAAATACCACAAAAAAACCAGTAAAGCGTTTATATTGTCGCGCTATTTAAGTACATGTGAATGGCCCATGGACTCGGTTTGACGCACTGGAAACGCAAGGCTCTAGCTCAGACTAGGTTTGTGCCATTAAGGTGATTTAGAGCTCAGTGGAAACATCAGAACCCATAGAATCAAATGGTCACCGGAAAAGTCTTACTGACGGCATCACAAACCGATCAAAGAGAGGAAAATACATTGCAAGCAAGCTGAATGCTGAGGAGCTGAGATATTTGAAGCAATGCCCCGGAAAAAAAACATGCTTGGAGACTGGAAGATCTAGCTTCGTTATAACACGGACACATTGGGCTAACAATAGCATGCGCAGATTTACCCTCGAATAGTTTTTTATTACAAAATATCAAAGGTAAGAAATTTTTTTGCTCATCTCTGTAGACTGTGAAGTGTATGCCTGCTGTTCTTTGAGTGTGGTGTCGATTTGAAATGACAAGGCTTATATCGTTGAATTCTGTGGACTTTCCTCTTTCATTTGAGGTATCGTTTGTATGCACAGCACAAATTCAGTAGAAATGCTAGTGACTCAGGGCTGATATGATTTTATCCTAAGTTTTGCTCCAAGCTTATTTACTTGCTTGGTGCTTGAATTGTGTTCGGTTGAGGTTAAAATGGTCATCATGAGCTTTTAGCAGAGTTTCTTCACGTAAAGTGGATAAGCCGCATGACAATGTTGCCATTAGGATACATTCTGTATTTATAATGCGTAACGAACGCCCCTGGTACAGGGGGCATTCGGGTTTAAGGGGTTAATATATAAAGTGGGAATACCTCATCAAGCTGGTCTTAGGAGGATACATGTTTAAAGCTTTTTGTATCACGGAATATTGCACCCGTTGACCTCTGTTGTTCAGTTTATCTCCTCTACTTAACAGGTTTTTATGTTGAGAACAAGGATAGCAAATGTTGGCCTTTTTGGGTCCCTGAGCTGCTATCGAATATCCCTAAAAAGTGGCATCCTCATAACCTCTGAGTTACGGAGACATCTAATCAGCCTGCGATACATGCGCATTTCAGCCGGTTTGACATGCAGTGGTACCAACATACAATGTTCTGAGAGTAGCAACAAACGTACTGGATTCTTCCTACAATCAAGTCAAAATTATAAATGATAATGCTTCTGTTCCAATTTGACACGGACACATTGGGCTAACAATAGCATGCGCAGATTTACCCTCGAACAGATTTTTATTACAAAATATCAAAGGTAAGAATTTTTTTTGCTCATCTCTGTAGGCTGTAAAGTGTATGTCTGCTGTTCTTTGAGTGTGGTGTCGGTTTAAAATGACAGGGCTCATATCGTTGGGTTCTGTGGACTTTCCTCTTTCATTTGAGGTATCGTTTGTATGCACAGCACAAATTCAGTAGAAATGCTAGTGACTCAGGGCTGATATGATTTTATCCTAAGTTTTGCTCCAAGCTTATTTACTTGCTTGGTGCTTGAATTGTGTTCGGTTGAGGTTAAAATGGTCATCATGAGCTTTTAGCAGAGTTTCTTCACGTAAAGTGGATAAGCCGCATGACAATGTTGCCATTAGGATACATTCTGTATTTATAATGCGTAACGAACGCCCCTGGTACAGGGGGCATTCGGGTTTAAGGGGTTAATATATAAAGTGGGAATACCTCATCAAGCTGGTCTTAGGAGGATACATGTTTAAAGCTTTTTGTATCACGGAATATTGCACCCGTTGACCTCTGTTGTTCAGTTTATCTCCTCTACTTAACAGGTTTTTATGTTGAGAACAAGGATAGCAAATGTTGGCCTTTTTGGGTCCCTGAGCTGCTATCGAATATCCCTAAAGAAGTGGCATCCTACGCAACCTCTGAGTTACCGGAGACATCTAATCAGCCTGCGATACATGCGCATTTCAGCCGGTTTGACATGCAGTGGTACTAACATACAATGTTCTGAGAGTAGCAACAAACGTACTGGATTCTTCCTACAATCAAGTCAAAATTATAAATGATAATGCTTCTGTTCCAATTTGATTCAGTAAAATGAAGTCCGATTAATTACACAAGGTCAAAGATGACTTTTGCAAACTTTTATGAAAAGATCTTCTTTCCAACAGTCCCAGGGGGCAATGCACGACAATATCTTTGCCCTGATCAGCTAATTTCCATTGATGGGTTAGTGTAGGGCTTACATCAGGCAGAAACAGGAAACAGGTGATTGTGGTGGATGAATGGCACAGTGTTCAGCCTCACAATATTGTTTAGGTATCTCTGCATTCAAATTGCCATCAGTAAAATGCCCTTGTGCTCTTTATAGCATTTGCCTGCTCATATCATAACTCCACAGCACCATGGCAACCAGTTCCTCTTTTTTTTTTTTTTTTAGTCATTTGAGGAGTGCAAATGTGGCACCGGTCCACTGTAATGCTTCAGCAAGGATTTTATTTTTTATTTATTTTTATTTGCAAACATTCAACAAGACATACAAAAGAGTAAAGTGCAATATGATCAATACAAACAAGAAATAACAGGAAAATTTTAAAAAACAATGGAAGACAATAACAAGAGACAAAAACAAAACAAAAACAACAATAAAAAAACCCAATAATAATAGTAAAACTAAAAAAGGTAAACAGAACAAGTACTAAAACACAAATGAGACAGAAGTAGAGTGTATCAGTCACAAGTGTTCAGAATGTATGATAAAGAATACTGTTGCTTGAGTGTGTGGATGAGTAAAATGTATGAGGTTTAGGGGGAAAACATTATGTAGAATAAAACATAATAAAAACTAATAAGCAATTGAAAAAAGAAAATGAGATAAAATAATAAATAAATAAAAAATTATGATAATAACAAGCACATTAATGCTTTTAAGACATCACTTGTCAGGTTGGGGGCACAGGCTCACAGGCAGTAAGTGTAGGGCTCTGAGAAGAAGAGGGGTGCAGGTTGCTTCAAAATAATGAGTTTGGTCTTGGAGAGCGGCTGAGAGCTTTTCCATAGATATGTGTTCTGTAAGGATATTTAACCAGTGTGATATACTGAGTTTGTTTCGTTTTCCAGTTCCTGAGTGCAGTCTTTTTGGCAGTGGTTATGGCTATAAGTATTGGTCTGGTATTATTGGGTGCTGGGTTAATTTCTGTGAGGTCTCCAAGTAAACAAAGTGAGGGGGATAATGGAAGGCTGCATCCCAAGAGAACTGACATTTTTTCAATGACCCCCTCCCAGAAAGTTTGTACTGGGGGGCAGAGCCACAAGGCATGATAGTAAATGTCTACAGTGTTTAGTGTACATGATGGGCAAATGTCTGTGTCTATAAGTCCCATTTTATGTATTTTATGTGTGGTGAGGTAAGTTCTGTGAATGACTTTATACTGTATTAGATGTATATTTGTATTTTTTGACATTGTGAAGGTGTTCCAGCAGATTTGTGACCAGTAATCGGCATTGGGACTGACCAGTAGGTCATTTTCCCATTGTTGTGTGGGAAGTGATATGGTTGTGTCTTGGTTTAGTAATAGTCTGTGTAATTTGGATAGTAGTTTCTTTGTGTTTTTAATCTCTAATAATTCTTCTGTCAGTACTGGAGGTTGTAGGTTATTATTAGTTATATTGATTTTGGCTTTGAGAACTGATTTTAGTTGAAAATACTGAAGATACTGGTCAGTCCTAATGCCATAGGTGTGAAGGAGATTTTCAAATGAGATTAGTTTATCATTATGGAAGATGTGGTGTAGGTGTGTGATTCCTTTTTTTTTTTCCAGGTGACGAAATGTAGGGGTGAATTTTTTCTGTGTGAAGTTTGGGTTATTCCAAATAGGGGTGTATTTGCAGGGGGTTAATGTGGATTTGAAGAGCTTGTTGATTTTCCACCAAGCTGTCAGAGTTGTCGAGATTACTGTATTGTTGAACGTGCTGTGAAGTTTTGAACTTGTGTTAAGAAATGGGAGGTCGGATATTAAGATGGGTTTCCTTTGTGCTTGTTCTAGTTCTGTCCATGAATGAGGCTGTGTTGCGTGATTAATCCCTTTATAATTATACTGTAACTAGTTGGCGAGAAAATAGAAATGAAATTGGGTGCCTCTAGACTGCCTGCTGTTTTACTGTTTTGTCATGTTGCGAGTTTGATCCTTGGTTTTTTATTTTTCTAACAGAATTCGTGTTATTGAGTCCAGTGATTGAAACTAGTTGGTAGAAGGTTGGATTGGGATCATTGTAAAACGAAAATTGATTTTGGGTAATACTGACATTTCGACTGCGGCTATTCTACCAGTGAGAGAAAGTGGCAGGTTCATCCAACGGTTGAGATCGTTTTCAATGGTTTTAAGTAGAGGGATGAAATTTAATTTGAACAACTCCGACAGCTTGGGGGAAATGTTTGTACCTAAGTATTTAATGGTGCACACAGGTAAGGGAGGAGGTGCATGTGGGAATGCAGCCATCCAGTCCCCCAGTGCCCCCCCCCCCCCCCCCCAACTCAATAGCAGGATGGTGAATTTGGTCCAATTTATTGAGTAATCTTACATTTTTTAGAACTGATTAATGAGCTTTATGACTTCTTGCAGTGAATTGGATGTGGACTGGAGGTACAATAAAATGTCATCTGCATATGAGCTAATCTTGTGATGATAATTGGAAAGACGGATGCCTTGGATATTATGATTCTGGCGTATTGCAACTGTTAAAGGTTCAATGAATATGACAAATAGTGATGGAGAGAGTGGGCATCCCTGTCTTGTTCCTCTATATAGAGCAAATGGTTTTGATATTATTCCATTGGTGATGACAGTGGCCATGGGTGAGGAGTATAGTGTTTTGATCCAGTGTACAAACGGCTCTCCAAAACCAAATTTTTGTAGTGTTGAAAAAAGAAATGTATGGTTAACTCTGTCGAAAGTTTTTCAGCATCAAGAGAAGTGATAATGGTTTTGAGGTTGTTAGATCCAGAAATGGTTATCAGGTTAAAAAGTCTGTGCATGTTATCTGAGGAATGTCATCCTTTTATGAAACCGGTTTGATCAGGATGTATTATATGAGGGATTACTTTTTCGATGCGGATGGTCAGGGCTTTGCTTATTATTTTAACGTCTGTGTTAATTAGTGATAAAGGCCGGTTATAGTAGCATTGAATCGGGTCTTTGCCTGGCTTTGGCAGCAATGAGAGGAGAGCCATATTCATGTGTTGGGGAATTTTGGAAGTATGTTTGATTTCTTGGCACATTTTCATGAATAGTGGTGAAATAGTATTCCAGAAATGTTTGAAAATTTCAGCAGGGAGGCCATTCAGACCAGGCGCTTTCTTGTTTGGCATTTGGTTGAGAGCCTTAAAGTATTCATCTTGTGTAAATGCTTTGTCCAGGATATTTGCTTGATCAATTGTTATTTTGGGAAGGTTGAGAAATCTGGATCTTTAAGGAGAGAGGTATTGAAGCGCCATCTTGAGCAGAAAGGTTTGATAGGATGATTGGTGTTCAGGGAAAAAGATACAGGGGCATGGTCACTTATTACAATGAGATGGATATTTGCATCAGAGATCGTGGATATGATGGAGTTGCTAACGAGAAAGAAATCTATGCGTGAGAAGGATTTATGGATATGTGAGTGATAAAAATATTCCCTGGATGTTAGGTTGTGTAGTCGCCAAATGTCTCCAAGACCAAACTCATTCATGTGTTGTTTTATTATTTCAGATGAGGTCCATGGTTGAAGGTGCTTGGGGTGTACGATATGTCGAGTGCGTGGTCTATAACTGTATTAAAATCTCCTCCAATAATTAAAGGTAAATCAGGCATGTTACTGAATGAGGAGAAGAATGTGTGAAAAAAAGGGGATCATCATTGTTTGGGCCATAGACATTTGCAATTATGTAATTTTAACTGAAGAGAGAGGTAGTATAATAATGTAGCGTCCCTCTGGATCTATTATTGTTGAATTTATAATGAGTGGGATAGTTTTGTTAATTAGAATTGAAACCCCTCTTTTTCTAGAGTTGTATGTGGCGGAATGGACTTGGTTGTATTGTGAGGATTTTAGTTTGTGTTGTTCAGATGGGCAGAGGTGGGTCTCCTGTAATGGACAAATATCTGCTTGCAGTTTGGTTAAGTGGTTAAGGACCTTGGTCCTTTTTGCCTGTGAGCATATGACCTGAATATTCCAGCTAACAAACTTAATTTTATTTGTTTCTTTTTCCTAATTAAGTGAAAAACATGATCAACACATGAATGATACTGATCCTGATTTAAGTTGTATTTCATTATTGTTATCCTGAGTGACACCAAAATAGACAAAAATAAATTGGATGTACCTACACAGACAGACAGATCGACAGACAAACAGACAGACAGACAGAAATCAGAAAGACAAACAGCCGGTAAGACATATAGACTGACAGACATGGGGATACAGACTGACAAACATGGGGACACATAGAGTGACAAACATGGGGACACACAGAAAGAAAGAAAGAAAAAAAAGGTTTGCGGGAGGCAGGGGGGTTGGAGAAAGCACTTTTTTTTGTTCATGTGAGTTCATGTTTAGCGGTTTTGATCGTTGTTCAGCCAGGTGGTCACGTTTCGATCACGGTACAGTTTCCCATCTACGTACAGTTAATCCACAGATATGATGGTGCGTTTTCCCTCCTGAATGAGACGTTTCCGGTTTGGGTACAGCAGTTTTTGTCTGTCCTGTATTTCCCTCAGGAATCGGTCGTTTAGACCCAAGCGGGTGCCTTTCAGTTATTTACCCAGCGTTTTAACAAATTCTTTGTCCTTGAAATGTACTAATTTAGCCACGATGGGTCTCGGTCTGGTGCTGTCTGTCTTGGGATTGCCGATCCGGTGAACGCGATGGAAAGTGATCCGTTTGGTTTTTTCGGGCGGCAGTTTGAGGTATGTTTGCATGAAGTCCATAAGTGTCTTTTCGGGGTTTTCCTGTGTGTATTCTGGTATGCCTGAAAACACCAGGTTATCGCGCCTGCTGCGAGCTTGGAGATCCTATATTGTTTCTTTTATTTCTTAGGTGACTTGTGAGAGCTGAGTTTCGAGGGTTTTGACAGAGGTTTCAAGATCTTTATTTGATTTTATGAGCCATAATTTGTTCCTGACTGAATTGCAGGCTTCCTCTCAGACCCTAGAATTCTTTGTGTAGCAGTTCAATGAGGTTAATGCGTGCATCGAGTGAGGAGAGTGTGGCGTTTATGTTTGCAAGGAGGGGACCAACCTGGTTGCTGTCGGAGGGAATATCATCTGTATCTGTGGAGGAGTTCCTGAGGCGCTTGGCACTGGGGGCTTCCATGGCGCAGAGCCGGTCGAAACACTCGTCAAAGTAGTCCTCAAGCGACTCCAGTGTACAGACGTTTAAAAATTTGGTAGTTGTAATCCGATTTCTAAAATGCTTGTTGTGTTATGCCGGCAGGTTCAGGGCGCTGCCATGTTACCGTAAACCCGCCGCTCCTCCCGTCACTCTTTCCCCTTCGGTCACATTGGTTGGTTTGTGTCATTATGATTTCTTTCATCATACTTTGTTCGCAGGGGTGGTTTAGTGGGCAGGTCACCTCTTTTCCTGGTTATTGTTTGTTCTGCCAGCTTCATGTTTAGTTCATTCAAAGTTGTCTCTCCAAATAGTGCCACATTTACCCCACAGGCTACAGAGATATAGGGAAATTAATTTATTTTAAGACTGGAGCAGTAAAACAATGCAGTGATTGTGTTTGTTATCTGCAGGAAAATAAATGAAAAGTTTCCCTAAAATGATTCACATTTTACTGCTCTTTCAACCAAATATTTATGCTGAAATTTTTTTCTTGTGAGTAGTTTCAATATCTCTACTGCTTTGTAAAACTATTCAGCACCTTGCCTCAATATCATAATAATAATAATATAATAATAATAATAATAATAATAATAACTAGAGAATGTAATTCCAGGGAATTACGAGTGCATGAAAATGCAAACTGTAGTTGCTTAAGGTGGAATGTGGGCAGAGGAAACAAGTTGGCGGGAGTCATAGTTGATGACAGTTGGAACGGCTGAACAGTTAAATAGTTGAGTAGTTTAAAAAGTTATATTATTTAACAGTGAATTATTTCAATGAGGACTTTTATTTTGAAACAGTTTTGGACAGAGGAAACAGTTGGCGGTAGTCATAGTTGATGACAACGGGCTGCTGGAATGGCTGAACGGTTGAAAAGTTGAGTAGTTTAAATAGTTAAATTATTTAGCAGTGAATTATTTCAGTGAGGACTTTTATTTTGAAACAGTTTTGGACAGGTGAAACAGTTGGCGGGTGTCATAGTTGATGACAACTGACAGTTGAAATAGATGAACAGTTAAATAGTTGAGTAGTTTAAAAAGTTATATAATTTAACAGTGAATTATTTCAGTGAGGTCTTTTATTGTGAAACAGTTTTGGACCGAGGAAACAGTTGACGGGAGTCATAGTTGATGACAATGGGCAGTTGGAATGGCTGAACAGTTGAAAAGTTGAGTAGATTAAATAGATAAAATATTTAATTGTGATTTATTGTAGCGAGGACTTTTATTTTGAAACAGTTGTGGACAGAGGAAACAGTTGGCTGGAGTCATAGTTGATGACAACGGGCAGTTGGAATGGCTGAACAGTTGAAAAGTTGAGTAGATTAACTCCTTCAACCCCATAGCCCTCTACAGAGGGCTGACCAACATATTCCCTTCAACCCCAAATTCCTGTAGGGAAAATTCAAACAATCTGACTAATTGATTGGAACATATCAGGTTACATTTAATGGGATTCCAGAGATAACAGTAAGATACAATGTCCAGATAATGACCAGCCCTCTACAGAGGGCTGTGGGGTTGAAGGGTATAGTGATGCTAGAATATCTGGGGTTGAAAGAGTTAAATAGTTAAAATATTTAATTGTGATTTATTGTAGGGAGGACTTTTATTTTGAAACAGTTGTGGACACAGGAAACATTTGGCAGGAGTCATAGTTGATGACAACTGACAGTTGGAATGGCTGAACAGTAAAATAGTTGAGTTGTTTAAATAGTTAAATTATTTAACAGTGAATTATTGTAGTGAGAACTTTTATTTTGAAACAGTTTGGTACCGAGGAAACAGTTGATGGGAGTCATAGTTGATGACACCTGACAGTTGGAATGGCTGAACAATTAAATAGATGAGTTGTTTAAATAGTTAAATTAGTCTATTTAACAGTGAATTATTGTAGTGAGGACTTTTATTTTGAAACAGTTGTGGACCGAGGAAACCGTTGACGGGAGTCATAGTTGATGACAACTGACAGTTGTAATGGCTGAACAGTTAAATATTTGAGTAGTTTAAATGATTAAATTATTTAATAGTAAATTATTGTAGTGAGGACTTTTATTTTGAAACAGTTTTGGACCGAGGAAACCGTTGACGGGAGTCATAGTTGATGACAACTGACAGTTGTAATGGCTGAACAGTTAAATATTTGAGTAGTTTAAATGATTAAATTATTTAATAGTGAATTATTGTAGTGAGAACTTTTATTTTGAAACAGTTTTGGACCGGCGAAACCGTTGACGGGAGTCATAGTTGATGACATGTTGGAATGGCTGAACAGTAAAATAGTTGAGTTGTTTAAATAGTTAAATTATTTAACAGTGAAATTTTGTAGTGAGGACTTTTATTTTGAAACAGTTTTGGACCGAGGAAACAGTTGACAGGAGTCATAGTTGATGACAACTGGCAGTTGGAATGGCTGAACGGTTGAGAAGTTTAGTGGTTTAAAAAGTTAAATTATTTAATTGTTATTTATCGTAATGAGGACTTTTATTTTGAAACAGTTGTGGACAGAGGAAACAGTTGGCAGGAGTCATAGTTGATGACAACTGACAGTTGGAATAGTTGAACAGTTCAATAGTTGAGTTGTTTAAATAGTTAAATTATTTAACAGTGAATTATTTCAGGGAGGACTTTTATTTTGAAACAGTTTTGGACAGAGGAAACAGTTGGCGGGAGTCATAGTTGATGACAATGGGCAGTTGGAATGGCTGAACGGTTAAATATTTGAGTAGTTTAAATAGTTAAATTATTTAACAGTGATTTCTTGTTGTGAGGACTTTTATTTTGAAACAGTTGTAGGCAGAGGAAACAGTTGAACAGGATCTGTAGTGTTAAGAGAGCCAGACTGTAGTCTGAAAGCCTGAGAAACTGACAGTTGCTGCAGGTGGTCAGAACATCTGGCACAAGATTCCATTTGCTTAATGGCCCTACTGTGATGTCATCAGCCCAATGTTCAGTCTATGGGGGGAAAAAAATTAATAGTTTTTTATTAATAACTCAAAAAGTATAAAAGTTACAAAGATGAAAAATACATTGCACAGGTGTCCTAAGTAAGACCTACGCAACGGTTTGGACGAAGTTTCTTCGTAAACGGTTGAAGCCGCATTACGTGCGTTAGAAGAAGAATAATAATAAGAAGAACTGGAATAACAATAGTGTGCATTTTCATGCACACTAATGAGTCAAGAAAACACGTCACTCACCCCGCTTGCATTGTTGTGCTTGCAGTATTCACAAAGATTCCGTCGGAAAACGACTTTGAAAACGACTGTTGAATATTTAGCGGATAATTATACCGAAAATACCACAAACAAACCAGTTAAGCGTTCATATTGTCGCGCTATTTAAGTACATGTGAATGGCCCATGGACTCAGTGTGACGCACTGGGAACGCAAGGCTCTAGCTCTGGCTAGGTTTGTGCCATGAAGGTGGTTTAGAGCTCAGTGGAAACATCAGAACCCACAGAATCAAATTGTCACGGAAAAGTCTTACTGACGGCATCACAAGCCGATCAAAGAGAGGAAAATACATTGCAAGCAAGCTGATTGCTGAGGAGCTGAGATCTTTGAAGCAATGCTCCGGAAAAAAAAAAACATGCTTGGAGACTGGAAGATCTAGTTTCGTTATAACACGGACACATTGGGCTAACAATAGCAAGCGCAGATTTACCCTCGAACAGATTTTTATTACAAAATATCAAAGGTAAGAATTTTTTTTGCTCATCTCTGTAGGCTGTAAAGTGTATGTCTGCTGTTCTTTGAGTGTGGTGTCGGTTTAAAATGACAGGGCTCATATCGTTGGGTTCTGTGGACTTTCCTCTTTCATTTGAGGTGTCGTTTGTATGCATAGCACAAATTCAGTGTGATAGTGACTCAGGGCTGATATGATTTTATCCTATGTTTTGCTCCAAGCTTGTTTACTTGCTTGGTGCTTGAATTGTGTTCGGTTGAGGTAAAAATGGTCAACATGAGCTTTTTGCAGAGTTTCTTTGCGTAAAGTGGATAAACCACATGACAATGTTGCCATTAGGAAACATGCTGTAATTATAATGCGTAATGACCGCCCCTGGTACCGGGGGCGTTCAAGTTTAAGGGGTTAATATATAAAGTGGGAATAGCTCATCAAGCTGGTCTTGGGAGGATACATATTGAAGCTTTTTGAATCACGGAGTATTGCACCCGTTGACCTCTGTTGTTCAGTTTATCTCCTCTACTTAGCAGGTTTTTATGTTGAGAACAAGGATAGCAAATGTTGGCCTTTTTTGGGCCCCTGAGCTGCTATCGAATATCCCTAAAGAGGTGGCATCCTACGCAACCCCTGAGTTACCGGAGACATCTAATCAGCCTGCGATACATGTGCATTTCAGCCAGTTTGACATGCAGTAGTACCAACATACAATGTTCTGAGAGTCGCAATGAAAGTACTGGATTCTTCCCACAATCAAGTCAAAATTCTAAATGATAATGCTTCTGTTCAAATTTGATTCAGTAAAATGAAGTCTGATTAATTTCACAAGGTCAAAGATGACTTTTGCAAACTTTTATGAAAATATCTTCTTTCCAACAGTGCCAGGGGGCAATGCACGATGGTATCTTTGCCCTGATCAGCTAATTTCCATTGATGGGTTAGTGTAGGGCTTACATCAAGCAGAAACAGGAAACAGGTGATTGTGGCGGATGAATGGCACAGTGTTCAGCTTCACAATGTTGTTTAAGTATCTCTGCATTCAAATTGCCATGGGTAAAATGCCCTTGTGCCCTTTATAGCATTTGGCTGCTCATATTATAACTCCACAGCACCATGGTAACCAGTTCCTGTTTTTGACCTCCTAACAAAACAAACTATGAAGATCTAGTTCTTATTTTGTTCCTTTCGGTCACATTAGTTGGTTTGTGTTGTTATACTATGATTTCTTTCATCATACTTTGTTCGCGGGGGTGGTTTAGTGGGCAGGTCACCTCTTTTCCTGGTTATTGTTTGTTCTGCCAGCTTCATGTTTAGTTCACTCAAAGTTGTCTCCCCAAATAGTGCCACATTTACCCCACAGGCTACAGAGATATAGGGAAATTAATTTATGTTAAGACTGGAGCAGTCAAACAATGCAATCATTGTGTTTGTTATCTGCAGGGAAAGAAATGAAAAGTTTCCCCAATGATTCACATTTTACTGCACTTTCAACCAAATATTTATGCTGAAAAATTTTCTTGTGAGTAGTTTCAATATCTATACTGCTTTGTAAAACTATTCAGCACCTTGCCTCAATATAATAATAACAATAATAATAATAATAATAATAATAATAATAATGAGTCAAGAAAACACGTCACTCACCCCGCTTGTACTGTTGTGCTTGCAGTATTCACAGAGATTCTGTCGTAAAACGACTTTGAAAACGACTGTTGAATATCTAGTGGATAATTATACTGAAAATACCACAAATAAACCAGTTCAGTGTTCATGTTGTCGTGCAATTGAAGTGCATGTGAATGGCCCAGGGACTCAGTTTGACGTACTGGGAACGCAAGGCTCTAGCTCTGGCTGGTGTTTCTTCATAAAGTCCATCATCCACAAGCTAGCCAACTACATTAACCTAATTCATAAGCTAAACGGCAACGGAAAACAGTGTCACTAACGAGCCACGGTCGGCTATATTCGGTGTCCAGTGACGCTCCATTTACACGAGAGAAAAAGTGAAACTAAGAGCAAGGGCTCCTCGTCAAGGTCCAGAAGCACCTTTAATTATACGACGCGATAGGAAAGTTCCGCGTCGCAGTGGTATTGTTCGCTAATATACAGGTCATAGATTAGCTGGGCAGCTGATGAGAGAACCATGGTTTAGCTTAGGACATGACGCCTAGCTGCGTTAGCATTGATAACCCATACGTATGCTGGCCACAGTACCGAATTAATTCAGCATTCACGAAGTCAAAATGTAGGA
This sequence comes from Gymnothorax javanicus, assembly GCA_029692085.1. Lineage (NCBI taxonomy): Eukaryota > Metazoa > Chordata > Actinopteri > Anguilliformes > Muraenidae > Gymnothorax > Gymnothorax javanicus. The sequence goes on along the minus strand of CM056194.1, from coordinate 100,737,225 downwards.
TGATAATGCTTCATATCAAAATGTGCGAAAGTATGAGATAGGAAAATACAGATCATCCAGGATTGTTAGTAAGCTTACGTAATGCAATGTTACCGTTTGACTGACCATACTACCGTTAATGGGACCTGGCTCAGGTCCGTCAATGACTAAGCCGAGCACTCGCCGCGCCATTTCGGGGGATATCGATACACAAAGCCCACAACCGCAACTTCCCAGCTGTGTACAGCATTTGTCCATAACTGCTTCGCGGATATAAACAGCGTTCGACCCGCCACCGCGAGCAAGTTGTCAGCTCCATTCCTTTACTAGGACAGATATGACCCAGCATCTTGCCCATAGCGAACTACGAGGCATCGAGCTGATTTAGTTCCTTGGCCTCGTGTAAGCCGCTTGCAGCGTTTATTTTATTTGCAGCAGCGTTTCTTTTTATTTGCAGCGTTTCTTTTATTTGCAGCAGCGTTTCTTTTATTTGCAGCGTTTATTTCATTTGCAGCAGCGTTTCTTTTATTTGCAGGAGCGTTTCTTTTTATTTGCAGCGTTTATTTTATCTGCAGCAGCGTTTCTTTTTATTTGCAGCATTTCTTTTATTTGCAGCAGCGTTTCTTTTTATTTGCAGCATTTCTTTAATTTGCAGCAGCGTTTCTTTATTTGCAGCGGCGTTCGTTCTTATTTGCAGCGTTTATTTTATTTGCAGCGATGGCGGGTCTCAGCCACCGTACTCTTGTGCCCTTTATAGCATTTGCCAGCTCATATCATAACTCCACAGCACCATGGTAACCAGTTCCTGTTTCTTTCTTTCTTTTTTTTTTTTTTAGTCATTTGAGGAGTGCAAATGTGGCACCGGTCCACTGTAATGCTTCAGCAAGGATTTAATTAATTTATTTATTTATTTATTAATGTTATTTTTTATTTGCAAACATTTAACAAGACATACGAAGGAGTAAAGTGCAATACAATCAATACAAACAAGAAATAGCAGGAAATTAAAAAAAAAAACAATGGAAGACAATAACGAGACAAAAATAAAAAAACAACTACAAAAAACCCAATAATAATAGTAAAACTAAAAAAGGTAAACAGAACAAGTACTAAAACACAAATGAGACAGGAGTAGAGTGTATCAGTCACAAGTGTTCAGAATGTATGATAAAGAATACTGTTGCTTGAGTGTGTGGATGAGTAAAATGTATGAGGTTTAGGGGAAAAACATTATGTAGAATAAAACATAATAAAAACTAATAAGCAATTGAAAAAAGAAAATGAGATAAAATAAATAAATAAATAAATAAATATGATAATAACAAGCACATTAATGCTTTTAAGACATCACTTGTCAGGTTGGGGGCACAGGCTCACAGGCAGTAAGTGTAGGGCTCTGAGAAGAAGAGGGGTGCAGTTTGCTTCAAAATAATGAGTTTGGTCTTGGAGAGCGGCTGAGAGCTTTTCCATAGATATGTGTTCTGTAAGGATATTTAACCAGTGTGATATACTGAGTTTGTGTCTTGTTTTCCAGTTCCTGAGTATCGTCTTTTTGGCAGTGGTTATGGCTATAAGTATTGGTCTGGTATTATTGGGTGCTGGGTTAATTTCTGTGAGGTCTCCAAGTAAACAAAGTGAGGGGGATAATGGAAGGCTGCATCCCAAGAGAACTGACATTTTTTCAATGACCCCCTCCCAGAAAGTTTGTACTGGGGGGCAGAGCCACAAGGCATGATAGTAATTGTCTGCAGTGTTTAGTGTACATGATGAGCAAATGTCTGTGTCTATAAGTCCCATTTTATGTATTTTATGTGTGGTGAGGTAAGTTCTGTGAATGACTTTATACTGTATTAGATGTATATTTGTATTTTTTGACATTGTGAAGGTGTTCCAGCAGATTTGTGACCAGTAATCGGCATTGGGACTGACCAGTAGGTCATTTTCCCATTTTTGTGTGGGAAGTGATATGGTTGTGTCTTGGTTTAGTAATAGTCTGTATAATTTGGATAGTAGTTTCTTTGTTTTTAATCTCTAATAATTCTTCTGTCAGTACTGGAGGTTGTAGGTTATTATTAGTTATATTGATTTTGGCTTTGAGAACTGATTTTAGTTGAAAATACTGAAGATACTGGTCAGTCCTAATGCCATAGGTGTGAATGAGATTTTCAAATGAGATTAGTTTATCATTATGGAAGATGTGGTGTAGGTGTGTGATTCCTTTTTTTTTTTTCCAGGTGACGAAATGTAGGGGTGAATTTTTTCTGTGTGAAGTTCGGGTTATTCCAAATAGGGGTGTATTTGCAGGGGGTTAATGTGGATTTGAAGAGCTTGTTGATTTTCCACCAAGCTGTCAGAGTTGTCGAGATTACTGTATTGTTGAAAGTGCTGTGAAGTTTTGAACTTGTGTTAAGAAATGGGAGGTCAGATATTAAGATGGGTTTGTGCTTGTTCTAGTTCTGTCCATGAATGAGGCTGCGTTGCGTGATTGATCCATTTATAAATATACTGTAACTGGTTAGCAAGAAAATAAAAATGAAAATTGGGTGCCTCTAGACCGCCTGCTGTTTTACTGTTTTGTAATGTTGCGAGTTTGATCCTTGGTTTTTTATTTTTCCAATAAAAGTTGTGTGTTATAGAGTCCAGTGATTGAAACTAGTTGGTAGAAGGTTGGATTGGGATCATTGTAAAACGAAAATTGATTTTGGGTAACACTGACATTTCAACTGCGGCTATTCTACCAGTGAGAGAAAGTGGCAGGTTCATCCAACGGTTGAGATCGTCTTCAATGGTTTTAAGTAGAGGGATGAAATTTAATTTGAACAACTCCGACAGCTTGGGGGAAATGTTTATACCTAAGTATTTAATGGTGCACACAGGTAAGGGAGGAGGTGCATGTGGGAATGCAGCCATCCAGTCCCCCAGTGCCCCCCCCCCAACTCAATAGCAGGATGGTGGATTTGGTCCAATTTATTGAGTAATCTGATATTTTTGAGAACTGATTAATGAGCTTTATGACTTCTTGCAGTGAATTGGATGTGGACTGGAGGTACAATAAAATGTCATCTGCATATATTCCATCGGTGATGACAGTGGCCATGGGTGAGGAGTATAGTGTTTTGATCCAGCGTACAAACGACTCTCCAAAACCAAATTTTTGTCGTGTTGACAAACGATGTATCAAAAACTCTGTCGAAAGCTTTTTCAGCATCAAGGGAGGTAATAATGGTTTTGAGGTTGTTAGATCCAGAAATGATTATCAGGTTAAAAAGTCTGCACATGTTATCTGAGGAATGTCGTCCTTTAATGAAACCGGTTTGATCAGGATGTATTATATGAGGGATTACTTTTTCGATGTAGATGGTCAGGGCTTTGCTTATTATTTTAACGTCTGTGTTAATTAGTGATAAAGGCTGGTTATTGGAGCATTGAGTCGGGTCTTTGCCTGGCTTTGGCAGCAATGAGAGGAGAGCCATATTCATGTGTTGGGGAATTTTGGAAGTATGTTTGATTTCTTGGCACATTTTCATGAATAGTGGTGAAATAGTATTCCAGAAATGTTTGAAAATTTCAGCAGGGAGGCCATTCAGACCAGGCGCTTTCTTGTTTGGCATTTGGTTGAGAGCCTTAAAGTATTCATCTTGTGTAAATGGTTTGTCCAGGATATTTGCTTGATCAATTGTTATTTTGGGAAGGTTGAGAAATCTGGATCTTTAAGGAGAGAGGTATTGAAGCGCCATCTTGAGCAGAAAGGTTTGATAGGATGATTGGTGTTCAGGGAAAAAGATACAGGGGCATGGTCACTTATTACAATGAGATGGATATTTGTATCAGAGATCGTGGATATGATGGAGTTGCTAACGAGAAAAGAAATCTATCGTGAGAAGGATTTATGGATATGTGAGTGATAAAAATATTCCCTGGATGTTAGGTTTGTGTCGTGCCAAATGTCTCCAAGACCAAACTCATTCATGCGTTGTTTTATTATTTCAGATGAGGTCCATGGTTTGAAGGTGCTTGGGGTGTACGATCTGTCGAGTGCGTGGTCTATAACTGTATTAAAATCTCCTCCAATAATTAAAGGTAAATCTGGCATGTTATTGAATGAGGAGAAGAATGTGTGGAAAAAAAGGGGATCATCATTGTTTGGGCCATAGACATTTGCAATTATGTAATTTTAACTGAAGAGAGAGGCATGGATAATAATGTAGTGTCCCTCTGGATCTACTATTGTTGAATTTATAATGAGTGGGATAGTTTTGTAAATTAGAATCGAAACCCCTCTTTTTCTAGAGTTGTATGTGGCTGAATTAACATGGTCGTATTGTAAGGATTTCAGTTTGTGTTGTTCAGATGGGCAGAGGTGGGTCTCTTGTAATAGACAAATATCTGCTTGCAGTTTGGTTAAGCGGTTAAGGACCTTGGTCCTTTTTGCCTGTGAGCACATGCCCCGAATATTCCAGCTAACAAACTTGATTAGGAAAAAGAAATAAATAAAATTAAGTGAAAAACATGATCAACACTTGAGTGATACTGATCCTGATTTAAGTTGTATTTCATTACTGTTATCCTGAGTGACACCAAAATAGACAAAAATAAATTGGATGTACGTACACAGACAGACAGATCGACAGACAAACAGGCAGAAATCAGAAAGACAAACAGCCGGTGAGACATATAGAATGACAGACATGGGGATACAGACTCACAAACATGGGGACACACAGAAAGAAAGAAAGAAAGAAAGAAAAAAAAAAAAAAAAAAAAAAGGTGCGCGGGGGGGAGGGGGGTTGGAGAAAGCACTTTTTTTTGTTCATGTGAGTTCATGTTTAGCGAAGGTGATCGTTGTTCAGCCAGGTGGTCACGTTTTGATCACAGTACAGTTTCCCATCTACGCATAGTTTATCCACAGATATGATGGCGCATTTTCCCTCCTGAATGAGACGTTTCCGGATTGGGTACAGCAGTTTTTGTCTGTCCTGTATTTCCCTCAGGAATTAGTCATTTAGACCAAAGCGGGTGCAAGCGCAGATTTACCCACAGTTTTTTATTAAAAAGTATCAAAGGTGTCGCTTTAAAATCACAGGGCTCATATCGTTGGGTTCTGTGGACTTTCCTCTTTCATTTGAGGTGTCGTTTGTGTGCATAGCACAAATTCAGTAGAAATGATAGTGACTCATGGCTGATATGATTTTATCCTATGTTTTGCTCCAAGCTTGTTTACTTGCTTGGTGCTTGAATTGTGTTCGGTTGAGGTAAAAATGGTCAACATGAGCTTTTTGCAGAGTTTCTTCGCGTAAAGTGGATAAACCACATGATAATGTTGCCATTAGGAAACATGCTGTAATTATAATGCGTAACGACCGCCCCTGATACCGGGGGCATTCAGATTTAAAGGGTTAATATATAATGGGGGAATGCCTCATCAAGCTGGTCTTGGGAGGATACATGTTTCAGCTTTTTGTATCACGGAGTATTGCACCCGTTGACCTCTGTTGTTCAGTTTATCTCCTCTACTTAGCAGGGTTTTATGTTGAGAACAAGGATAGCAAATGTTGGCCTTTTTGGGTCCCTGAGCTGCTATCGAATATCCCTAAAGAAGTGGCATCCTATGCAACCTCTGAGTTACCGGAGACATCTAATCAGCCTGCGATACATGCGCATTTCAGCCGGTTACACATGCAGTGGTACCAACATACAATGTTCTGAGAGTAGCAACGAAAGTACTGGATTCTTCCCACAATCAAGTCAAAATTCTAAATGATAATGCTTCTGTTCAAATTTGATTCAGTAAAATGAAGTCTGATTAATTTCACAAGGTCAAAGATGACTTTTGCAAACTTTTATGAGAAGATCCTCTTTCCAACAGTGCCAGGAGGCAATGCACGACGGTATCTTTGCCCTGATCAGTTAATTGCCATTGATGGGTTAGTGTAGGGCTTACATCAGGCAGAAACAGAAAACAGGTGATTGTGGTGGATGAATGGCTCAGTGTTCAGCCTCACAATATTGTTTAGGTATCTCTACATTCAAATTGCCATGAGTGAAATGCCCTTGTGCCCTTTATAGCATTTGGCTGCTCATATTATAACTCCACAGCACCATGGTAACCAGTTCCTGTTTCTGACCTCCTAACACAACAAGCTATGAAGGTCTAGTTCTTATTTTGATCCCCACTGTCACATTAGTTGGTTTGTGTCATTATATTATCATTTCTTTCATCATACTTTGTTCGCGGGGGTGGTTTAGTGGGCAGGTCACCTCTTTTCCTGGTTATTGTTTGTTCTGCCAGCTTCATGTTTAGTTCATTCAAAGTTGTCTCCCCAAATAGTGCCACATTTACCCCACAGGCTACAGAGATATAGGGAAATTAATTTATGTTAAGACTGGAGCAGTTAAACAATGCAATCATTGTGTTTGTTATCTGCAGAGAAAGAAATGAAAAGTTTCCCTCAAATGTTTCACATTATACTGCTCTTTCAACCAAATATTTATGCTGAAAATGTTTTCTTTTGAGTAGTTTCAATATCTATACTGCTTTGTCAAACTATTAAGCACCTTGCCTCAATATAATAATAATAATAATAATGAGTCAAGAAAACACATCACTCACCCCACTTGTACTGTTGTGCTTGAAGTACTCACAAACATTCTGTCGGAAAACGACTTTGAACACGACTGTTGAATAACTAGCGGATAATTATACCGAAAATACCACAAACAAACCAGTAAAGCCTTAATATTGTTGCGCTCTTCAAGTACATGCAAATGTCCCATGGACTCAGTGTGACGCACTGGGAACGCAAGGCTCTAGCTCAGGCTAGGTTTGTGCCATTAAGGTGGTTTAGAGCTCAGAGAGGAAAATACATTGCAAGCAAGCTGAATGCTGAGGTGCTGAGATCTTTGAAGCAATGCCCCGGTAACAAACATGCTTGGAGACTGGAAGATCTAGTTTTGTTATAAGGTCATGCATCATGAGGTGGGGGGAATTTGTGTCACAGGGTCAAAAATGACAATTTTTCGATTTTTGAATATGCCATTGTACACGTTAAACTGCATAGAAAAATGGTTGGTTTATTTTTTTCAATATTAACCCTTGTACAGCCGTTTATAAGATGAACTTTTAATAGAAAATGCATTACGGTCAGAACACTTTTTTGCCATTTTCTCCAAAGTGACCATTTTTTTTCAAAACCTCATAAAATCCTTAATATTAGTCAAAACAAGACCTGGTTTGGATCAAAATGATCCTCAGATAAAATGCTATTCAATAAACTAAAAAGAAATTCTGTTAGATTTATCCTATGTATTCAAAAATTTGATGGAAATACAGGATTTTTATTACGATGAATTTGGTGGTTTTTGACAAAGCGAGACATCTTTCTCATAAAATTTGGATGATGGGTGCATCAAAACTACACACAAATGCTTATTGACTTATAAGAACTGCTCACATGATAGATTACTGGTTCTAGAATACTAATAATTAGGTTCTCTTACAAACAGTGCACAGTATGTCTTCATGATCAGAATTTGAGAGACAGTATGTATCCGGTAGCTTCTCATGGCTTTGCAGTTCAACTCCTACATACAAGATGCAATCTTTGTGCACAATCGCCAGTTTCTTTTCTCTTTTGTACAAGTGACTGCCCTTAGTAGCCTTTTGGAATTTGTAAAAGTTACCCAAAATTACTTCAGACCCCTTAGGATATGATTGTCCATAGCCAGACTTCATACTTTCGTCAAGCATTATAACTCCATCTGAAGTAGCGACGAGCAAGTAGTAGTCATCCAAAGACTGGGCCGATGGCATAATAACCACAACTGTACCCTTACAAATCAATGACAAGAGATCTATACCACCCTCTGAAACATTCATGCCATCTGCTTCATTAACAACATCCTGTACTTCAAGTGCACCCCTCGAACCATCTGAGAAGGCAACCTTCTTCAAAGCATTGACATATTCTCGATTTTCACAGGCACTGTAATCCTCAGTAATACAGGGAGTGCAGTAACATGACAATTCCCTTGATTTTACCACCCCATCTACACCTACTGACATAGAGGAATGAAGTTTCCTAGTATTTGGAACTGTGTTGTACATACTGTCATTGCGTTTGCGATTCACTGAATAGAAATAAGAAAGTTCATGAGTGAAATGTACCGAAAAATTGTGGTGAAATCTTTCCACTCCACGAAACAAAAGATGGCTTCTCCAGAGCACATGGAACTTAATTGACACTAATTGACAGCCGACTGACACTGATTGCCAATTAAGGGATTCAGTAGAGACACCTGCCATGATTTTTAGGAACTAAAAAGAGCAATGGGAATGGTTTTATGCATTAGCTTTCAGTTCAGTGTATTTGTCCTCCACCTCCCCACATTCCACACAAAAATCCACCCCTGACTTTTTGCTTCATCAGCCTGTAACTGTAACATAACAAACTGAAGGCAAATGTGTCTACTACCATCTGAAAGCGAAGATCCAAAGCTACAAAATGACACCTTATTTATTATTATAGCCCTGGTTTTTGGTTATGAATTTTTAATTTTTTGGCCGAAAAAAATTTCAGGTGTGACAAATCCACCTTTTTTGGATACCCACCTCATGACGCATGACCATAACACGGACACATTGGGCAAACAATAGCAAGCGCAGATTTACCCTCGATCAGTTTTTTATTACAAAATATCAAAGGTAAGAAATTTTTTTGCTCATCTCTGTAGACTGTAAAGTGTATGCCTGCTGTTCTTTGAGTGTGGTGTTGGTTTAAAATTATTGGATTCTCTGGACTTTCCTCTTTCATTTGAGGTATCGTTTGTATGCTTAGCGTAAATTCAGTAGAAATGCTAGTGACTCAGGGCTGATATGATTTTATCCTATGTTTTGCTCCAAGCTTGGTCATGGTGCAATTGGTGTCCCCATATATGGTTTCCTATTTGTGATTGAGCATAACATAGGGCCTATCTCTGCCGGTTTCCTAGTTACAGAGCCTGGAAATATGAAGGTCAGCCATTTTGACCTTTCAAGGTCACTTGAAGGTCAAGGGCACAGTGCCATTAAATTCCCCATATATGACTTCCTATTAGTGTTCAATAGTAACAATGGGTCTATCTTGCACTGTTTGGCTGCTAGAGAACTCAGAAATGTGGTGATGCTGAGATTGTCCTTTCAAGGACACTTGAATGTCAAGGTCACGGTGCCATTAGATTCCCATATATGACTTCCTATTACTGATTAATAGTAACCATGTCTCTATGTCCCACTGTTTGGCCCCTTGAGCAGCCTGAGAAATAAATGACCTTGAGTTTGACCTTTCAAGGTCGCTGAAGGTCATAACATTTGGTGGTAAAAGATTCTCCATACCCAACTTCCTATTAGTGATTAAGAGTAACTACATGCCTATCTCCAACCAATTTCAAGTTATAAGCAGTGGAAAGTCTGCCCTATCTCCCAGTGTAAAAAAAAAAAAATCTTCAAACTGACCCAGAATCCAGGATTTGATCTCGATCTTCACCAAAAACTAACCATTTCTTCCCTTCTGCCTAAGGATTGTCCCTACCAAATTTGAAGACAATCCGTGCCGAATTGTGGCCTGTAGAGTGCAAACAGACACGCGCGCACACGCGCGCACACACACACACACACACACACACACACACACACACACACACACACACACAGATAAATGAAAGGTCATTCATAGAATGACAACTTGCCGGAATCATGCACAGATCTCTAAAACAGAATGAACGGAATGGAGTTGGTTTCAAGTCTCTAGCTGTAATAGTAGCAAAGTTATGAAGCAAAATGTGTTTTGACCTTTCTGCTGACCTTGACCTTGACCTTTGGCCTCGAAAAGAGACCGTTCTCTAGCCACAAGGCTAGTCAATGTTGTCACCAAGTTTGGTGAAGATAATGTGAAAATTGTGGCCTGTAGAGTGCACACAAACAGACTTAATTATATATCATTATAATATTTTATATATTTTATATTTTTTGCATATTTTTTCAGTGCTTTGTTTCTAAGATCGTCTTGAATTTTTCATTTACCATTTCTCTACAACGCAAAAATGTGACTGATCATTTTTCCATGGTGGTCTTCAGTTTATCCCTTTAAAAGCTGCTTGATTTTCCATTCATAAATCAGTGGCTAAATGCATCTATTTTTTACCCAATACATTAACTGAATCAAAAACATTTCATTGGAACAAGCTGGGGCGAAATGTGCATGACGTGCTGGTGACTTTGTCGGAGCTTGTACCAACATCTCTTTGATCAGGCAAAACCTTACCATTTAGGCTACACACCAGCCCCCTTTGCAGAGTCCAGCTATATCTAGTAACCCCGAAACATGACTGCTGAGAACACAGACATAAAGGAGATGACAGAACATGCCTTTCACTATTATTGACACCAGTGATAAATATGAACAAAAGTGGTGATTAATTAATTCCAGAATCACATTAAGCAGGAGGTTTAAATACAAGTCTCTGGACCATTAAGAAGTAAGCATGAAACTTGATACAGCCGGAGAGGGTATCATAAGATGGAAGATGGAAGATGTTAACCAATAATAAAAGGAGAACATACTTCTAATAGACAGGCAAGCTGCTGAATAGAAAGAGACGCAAAAGGCATTCACACGAGGGTCGTAACACTCAGAGTCAAAACAATCTGAGACAAACTCGTAAAGACTAGAGAAATAGGGATGCTGTAAAGGTGAAGAGGATTAAATAACAAGGACAGATACGGCAGGAAGCAGGAGAGGGCGCAGAGGGGTGTGTTTACTAACAAGCCAATAATTAATTGATGGGAACTAAAGAGGGAAGATGAGACACACGAAACAGCCAAGGTAAATACAGACACGTGAAAACACTGGAAAAGAGAAAAAAGCATGGAAACATAATAAACAGAAATGCACAAAAAAAAACATGCTGGATGCTGGAATCAGGTGATAAGATGGCGAAAATAAAAAAATAAAATCTATGAAAACAAAAGGCCTGAATGTTTAACAAACGCTGACAAAAAGTATTTGCCCCCTTTCTGATTCTTCCCAAGTTTGCGTATTTATCACGCTCCAATGTTAGAATAATGGAGTGACAATGACAATCATGGCAATTTTTAAGCAATGCTTAGAAATTGAATTAATAAAGTAGTAAATGACAAAAAAAGAAGGCGGCAATAAAATAAATAAAAGAAGACGACTAAACAAAATAGATAATAATAATAATATGATAGACAGAAAAAAATAAGAGAAATTTTATAGGGAGAAAGAAAAAAAGACATTCATTGATTTATAGTTGAGTATGCGTGTGTGTGCGTGCGTGTGTGTGCGTGTGAGAGAGAGCGAGAGTGTGTGAGTAAGAATAAGTGTGTACAGTAAGTAAAAATGTGTATCAGAGAGAACATGAGGTAAGGCGGGGTGGGGTGGGGATAATAGCGCAAATTAAATTTTTAATAATACTGGTTTTTGTATCAGTTTTTATTTACAAAGAGCAGAATATGGGGAAAAAATAATACAATCCCTGTTTTTGGGTCAGCTTCAGTTTTCCTTAGTCCTTAAAACATTTTTGCACAGTATGATGAGCTTTTGAACCTGCTTCCAGTTCAGTGAAGTTAGTCACATGCTTTTGTTTTTTTTAAGACCTATGGGACTGGGCAAGTGTCCAATGATATGATGCAATTGCATGGATAAAATCAGGCATGGACCACTGCTGTAACCAAGTGACAGCATTTCATTCAGCACAGAAGGAGCTTGTTGGAAACAACATCCTTGTGGAACACAGACACTACTCAGCAGACGGTGAAGTTCTGGATCTGCAAACCAAGTAAGACTGAATTCAGTGGGCAGTGAATGTTCATGTAGACCTTGGATCATCAACTGGCGGCCCGCGGGCTACATCTGGCCCACCAAAGCTTTCTATATGGCCCGCGGAACATTTAATTAATTCAGAAAATGTGAACATAGATGTACTTCTCAGTATTTTAAATATCTACAATAGCATTTCTCCCTCTAATATCGATTGAAACAACCCCAAAAGCAACAGCAGATTAAAATAATTTAGTTTGGAATGATGTACTGGCGTATGTGTTGCACGTGCATTCCTCCGATGGGACAGAAAGTCAGCTTGCGCAGTGAGTCAGCGAAGCATGTCTCTTCATGCAAGAGGGGGGCAAACTAATATGGAGGACCACAGGTGTCATCGAAAAAGTAATAAAGCATTTTGAAAATCACTATTTAATTGTGAAATTAGAAAATGGATTACTAAATCTGATTTCAAATTAATTAGTCCATAAATAAATAGTTAACATTAAAAAGTGTTTTCATAATTTGATATTATAATTAGGATTGAAAGGTGAAATTCCATAATCAATTATTAATTATTAAATAATGTCACTTTAAAATCAATTTCAAAATGCTTTTTTGAACTGACAAATAAATAATGGAATTCATAAATTCATTTAGGAAAACATTTTCTAATCAGGCATTCAAAGCGGCGATTTCCTTTCCCATTTCCTTTTCCTTATTCCCGCTGCATTTTCAAATCCGGTTCGAAATTGCATTTGCTAAATCATTTAGCTTCTTCATTTAGCCTCTCCGTGATGCTTTGGCTGGATTTACACTGCCGGTTAAATGTGACTCGAATGTGACACGAATCGGATCTTTTGCTCAAATGCGGTCAATATCCGATCCGTCACATGGCTGTGTAAACAGAAAAAGAACACATTGGTTCCGCCCCCGATCGGATCCGTCCGTTCGGATCCAGGCCTCATTCAAATGTGGTTTTTGTTTGGATATGTATCTGATGTGTATCGGATATGTGCCAATGTGCCTGTCGTGTAAATGCATGTCAACATGCAGATCGGATATTTTGTAAAAAAAAAAAAAAATAGTGTTCTTTGCGTCATTGAAACTGCGACGATTTGCGTACTTTTTTTTTTTTTTTCCAGATGGAAAGGCGGGAACTGTATTAGTTTTTAGGCTATATAAAGCATAGGCTTTAAAGGGCTGAATTCCATTTTATTATTATTTATTTTATTTTCTGGATTTTGGTTCTTTTAATAGCAATGATAGTATTTCACTGTATGACATTTTTGGTTTGAAGTATTAACATTTGGACCCCAGGAAGAATCTTCACCGCGGTGAGGACTAATGGGGATCCGTAATAAACAATAAACTAGGGCGGAGTCTGCCTACGCATTTGCGATGATGCAGGTGATAGGTGTAAAAGGCGTCCATAAAACAATCCACGGCGCCAGAGTCCACAAAAGCTTCGATAAATATTCCAACCTGATCTCAGAGAAATCTGTGAAATGACCACGAAATCCTTTATCCGCAATCTGTGGTGGCAGCACGAAATCTGCGAGGTTTTCGTGATGGGACCACAGAAATAATGCCAGTGGAAAATCAATGAGGCTTATTTTTCGAGATGGACACACGATTCCCTGTTTCAATGGCATCACTCAGTGGGCGTTGCAACGATCAATGCCGCTTTTTTCCCTCATCAGCTTAGATTTTTTTTTTTTGTCACTATTTTTATCCTCTGCATTGATGACGAATTTGTTAATGAGGTTAATTTTGCGGTTAATTTTCCATCAAATTCAGTTTGATCACGTTAATAGTGTATTTTTAAATAACCGTTTCAGGTGCTTCTATATCAGCTGATCCCCCTCCCCCACCACCAACACCAACACCAACACCAACACCAACACCAACACCAACACCAACACCAACACCACAGTCTCACACCCAGCGCGTCAAAGACTGACGCTTGGTCAGGGGCCTTTTACGTTAGTTACTGACGGTAAAGGTCTCCTTTAGCGTACTACCCCGACGCAGGGGGCTTTCAAGTACTTACAATATAATCCCGTCCGCGGCAATGTTTGAAGCTTAGAGCGAGTGCCCCAGCCGTGCATTCGCTTCAGTCTTAAACCAACCGCGGCGCATACAGACGCAGTGGGCATCCGTCCCATTGGCTTCTGTATAACTTGACACGCGGAAGTATTCTCCTTACTGTCATTTTTTACGTTAACGGTGATTTTACAATGATATCTGCGACAATTCTCAACACAAAAACACCAATGTGTCCTTATTAATTACACAAAAGTGACGGGTTAGTTGTATAGGCATCAGTTTTCTTGTTTTCCCCTTCGATTGTGAGAAACAAGGAGTTTTTTTCCCCGTTTTGAATAGCTGGTCACTACACTACCCATGATCTTCAGCGGTCAAACCGCTTTTGCACAATTTATTTCAAAATGAAACAAAATACGAATGTGAACAGATTAAAATTGTTTAATAATTAAACTGGTTACTCAAAACATCAACATTTAGCTTCAGCTTGACCGGGAAGTTATCTTCCTTACTGTCACTTATTACGTTAACGGTGATTTTACAATGATATCTGCAATATTTATATGCACAAAAACACCAGTGTGTCCTTGTTAATTACACAACATTGACGGGATAATGTTATGGGCATCATTTTTCGTGTTCCCCCCTTCTATTCTGAGAAACAAGGAGTTTTTCCTCCGTTTAGGATAGCTGGAGTCACTACACTACCCACAATCCTCAGCGGTCCTTGCTATAGAGACGAGGCCAGTCCGCTTTTGCTTGACAAAACTGTAGACAATTTATTTCAAAAATGAAACTGAATGTGAACTGATTAAAAGTGATTAATAATTAAAATGGTGTCTCAAAATATCAACATTTAGCTTCAGCTCGCTGTAGCGATGGGTCACGAGAACCTACATCCGAAGTATTGTCCTCCGTTTTGGATAGCTGAAGCCACTACACTTCTTGCTGTGAGGCAACAGTGCTAACCACTATGCCACCGTGTTTTTTTTTTTTTTTTTTTATAATAATAATATGTGTATATGTGTATGTATGTGTGTGTGTGTATGTACACTGCCCTCCATAATTATTGGCACCCCTGGTTAAGATGTGTTCTTTAGCTTCTAATAAATTCAGTTTTTTTTTCTAAATAATATAGGACCACAATGAAAAAAAGAGGAAAATCCAACCTTTAATTCAAGTGCATTTATTCAGTGGGAAAAAAATCCCACATTAAGAAATAATTCTTTTACATCAAATCATGTGTGCCACAAATTATTAGCACCCCTGATGTTAATACTTTGTACAACCCCCTTTTGCCAACAAAACAGCACCTAATCTTCTCCTATAATGTTTCACAAGATGGGAGAATACAGAAAGAGGGATCTTCGACCATTCCTCTTTGCACAATCTCTCTAAATCATCCAGCGACCTGGGTCCTCTCCTCTGCACTCTCCTCTTCAGCTCACTCCACAGGTTTTCAATGGGGTTGAGGTCTGGGGACTGAGATGGCCATGGGAGGAGCTTGATTCTGTGTCTGGTGAACCATTTCTGTGTAGATTTGGCCACATGTTTAGGGTCATTATCTTGCTGAAAGACCCAGTGACGACCCATCTTCAGCTTTCGGGCAGAGGCCACCAGATTTCGATTTAAAATGTCCTGGCATTTCAAAGCGTTCATGATGCCATGCACCCCAATAAGGTTCCCAGGGCCTCTGGAAGAGAAACAGGCCCACAGCATCACCGATCCTCCCCATACTTCACAGTGGGCACGAGGTGCTTTCTGCATTCTCATCTTTTTGTGTTCGCCAGACCCACTTAGAGTGTTTGTTGCCAAAAAGCTCTATCTTGGTCTCATCTGACCAAAGCACACGGTCCCAGTTGAAGTCCCAGTACCACTTAACGAACTCCAGACGTTTGCGTTTATGATTGAGAGTGAGAAAAGGTTTTTTCCATGCATGCCTCCCAAACAGCTTGTTGGCATGTAGATAGCGCCTGATGGTTGTTTTGGAGACTTTGTGACTCCAAGATGCTACCATTTGTTGCAATTCTTTAACAGTGAGCTTTGGAGAACTTTTTATTTCTCTTACCATCCTCCTCACTGTGCGTGGTGGCAAAATAACCTAAGCGTCCTCGTCCAGGCTTGTTTACCACTGTTCCAGTTGTTTTAAACTTCTTAATGATTCCTCTGACAGATATGGGCAGGTGCAGGCGAGTGGCTATTTTCTTGTAGCCATTGCCTGACTTGTGAAGGTTGACACACATCTGCCTTACTTGAATGGTGAGTTCCTTTGTCTTTCCCATGTTGAAGAGTGGATAAGAGAAATGGCCTCTGTGTCACATCATATTTATACCCCAGGGAAACAGGAAGTGATGAATTACTAATTATATGTTCCTAGATACTCTGATCAACTTTGTAAACTACTGCAGAAATGACAGAAATACTTCAATTACATTTATTTCCTCGGAATTGTTAGGGGTGCCAATAATTGTGGAACAGGTGATTTTATGAAAAATAATTATTTCTTAGTCAGGATTTTTTTTTTTCCTTAAAATTCACTTGAGTTGAAGGTTACATTTTCTACAATTTTCAGTGTGAGAGTATGCTTCTGCAATAAAAATTGAATTTATTTTAAGGCTTTTAACACATCTTAACCTGGGGTGCCAATAATTATGGAGGGTGCTGTATATGTACACACGTGGACAAAATTGTTGGTACCTCTCTGTTAATGAAAGAAAAACCCAAAATTGGCTCTGAAATAACTTGAAACTGACAAAAGTAGTAATAAATAAAAATTTACTGAAAATTAACCAATGAAAATCAGACATTGCTTTTGAATTGTGGTTCAACAGAATCATTTAAAAAATCAATCTAATGAAACAGGCCTGGAAAAAAATGATGGTACCCTTAATATTTTTTTGCACAACCTTCTGAGGCAATCACTGCAATCTAACGATTTCTGTAACTGTCAATGCGACTTCTGCACCTGTCAACTGGTATTTTGGCCCACTCCTCGTGAGCAAACTGCTCCAATTCTCTCGGGTTTGAAGGCTGCCTTCTCCAGACGGCATGTTTCAGCTCCTTCCACAGATGTTCAATAGGATTTAGATCAGGGCTCAGAAGGCCACTTCAGAATAGTCCAATGTTTTGCTCTTATCCATTCTTGGTTGTTTTTAGCGGTGTTTTTTGGGTCATTATCCTGTTGGAAGACCCATGACCTGCGACTGAGACCAAGCTTTCTGACACTAGGCTGCACATTTCTCTTATAATGCCTTGATAGTTCTGAGATTTCATTGTACCCTGCACAGATTCAAGACACCCTGTGCCAGATGCAGCAAAGCAGCCCCACAACATAACCAAGCCTCCTACATGTTTCATAGTAGGGACAGTGTTCTTTTCTTGGTATGCTTTATTTTTGCGTCTGTAAACATAGAGTTGATGTGCCTTGCCAAGAAGCTCCAGTTTTGTCTCATCTGTCCAAGGACATTCTCCCAGAAGCTTTGTGGCTTGTCAATATGCATTGTGGCAAATTCCAGTCTTGCTTTTTATTATTTGCTTTCAACAGTGGTGTCATCTCCCATAAAGTCCACTTTGGCTCAAACAACGATGGATGGTGCGATCTGACACTGATGTACCTTGACCTTGGAGTTCCCCTTTAATTTCTTTTGAGGTTGAACTGGGCTCTTTGGTTTCCATTTGTATTATCCGTCTCTTCAGTTTGTCATCAATTTTCCTCTTGCGGCCACGTCCAGGGAGGTTGGCTACAGTCCCGTGGACCTTAAACGTCTGAATAATATGTGCAACTGCAGTCACAGGAACATCAAGCTGCTTGGAGATGGTCTTATAGCCTTCACCTTTTACGTGCTTGTCTATAATTTTCTTTCTAATCTCCTGAGACTACTCTCTCCTTCGCTTTCTGTGGTTCATGTAAAGTGTGGTAGACACCATGTCACCAAACAGCACAGTGACTACTTGTCACCCTTTAAATAGGCAGACTGAGTGATTACAAGTTTGAAGACACCTGTGATGCTAATTAGAGGACACACCTTAGTTTAACATGTCCCTATGGTCAAATTATTTTCAATCTTTTCTAGGGGTACCATCATTTTTGTCCAGGCCTGTTTCATTGGTTTATTTTTTAAAATGAGTCTGTTGAACCACAATTCAAAAGCAATGTCTGATTTTCATTGGTTAATTTTCAGTAAATTTTTATTTATTACTACTTTTGTCAGTTTCAAATTATTTCAGAGCCAATTTTGGGTTTTTCTTTCATTAACAGAGGGGTAGCAACAATTTTGTCCACGTGTGTATATGTATGTGTGTGTATATGTGTGTATGTGTGTATGTGTGTATGTGTATATAGATCCATAGATCCATATACTATTTCTGCTTTTAGCACACATAATGTTGATAAGCACCATGAGGTAACGAGTAAACCATAAATTTTTTCCGGTGATGTTTTACAAATGAGATATGCACATACACGTGTATAGCTGAAATATATGTAATAATGTTTCAGTGATATCATGTAAAATAATGAAAAAAAAAGACTAAACCTCCTTATCTTCAGATGTTATAAATGTGTGAGCTACAATAATAAAAACTATTTTGATGGTATTGTATTCTTGTGTAGGTACATGACAATGACATCCTTAGAAATTACCTTTCAAACACCACATTTGCTGTCTGTTTTTGACTAATGCAAGTTCATGGCACTTTGCAAAAACATCAAATAGTTGATATTTTGCTTGGTTATGATACATACAACCCCAACTCTGAAATAGTTGGGACAAAGTGTAAATTGTGAATAAAATCAAAACGCAATGACTTTCAAATCACACCAGCCTGTATTTTATTCACAATAGAACAGAGATAACATAGCAAATGTTGAAACTGAGAAATTTTACAATTTTATCCACAAAATGAGCTCATTTCAAATTTGATGGCTGCTACAGGTCAAAAAAAAAGTTGGGACAGGAGCCTGTTTACCATGGTGTAGCATCCCTCTTCTTTTTAACACAGAGTGGAGGCATCCACATTGTAGCATTCAGCCGGTATGGGGCATAGACTGTGGTGTGGGACAGTAACAAGTGTTGTTGTTTAATTATTAATCACTTTTAATCAGTTCACATTATTTTGAAATAAAAGTTTCTAAAAACAGTTTTGTCAAGCAAAGCTGACTGGCGTTGTCTCTATAGCAACTACAGCTGAGGATTATGGGTTGTGTAGTGGCTTCAGCTATCCAAAACGGAGGACAATACTTCCGGGTGTAGGTTCTCGTGACCCATCGCTTACAGCGAGCTGAAGCTAAATGTTGATATTTTGAGACACCATTTTAATTATTAATCACTTTTAATCAGTTCACATTCAGTTTCATTTTGAAATAAATTGTCCACAGTTTTGTCAAGCAAAGCGGACTGGCCTCGTCTCTATAGCAAGGACCGCTGAGGATTGTGGGTAGGGTAGTGCCTCCAGCTATCCTAAACGGAGGAAAAACTCCTTGTTTCTCAGAATAGAGGGGGGAACACGAAAAATGATGCCCATAACACTATCCCGTCAATGTTGTGTAATTAACAAGGACACAGTGGTGTTTTTGTGCATATAAATATCGCAGATATCATTGTAAAATCACTGTTAACGTAATAAGTGACTGTAAGGAAGATAACTTCCGGGTCAAGCTGAGGCTAAATGTTGATGTTTTGAGTAACCAGTTTAATTATTAATCAATTTTAATCTGTTCACATTCGTATTTTGTTTCATTTTGAAATAAATTGTGCAGAAGCGGTTTGTCAAGCAAAGTGGACTGCCGTCGTCTCCATAGCAACGACCGCTGAAGATCATGGGTAGTGTAGTGACTTCAGCTATTCAAAACGGGGAAAAAAACTCCTTGTTTCTCACAATCGAAGGGGAAAACAAGAAAACTGATGCCTATACAACTAACCCGTCACTTTTGTGTAATTAACAAGGACACATTGGTGTTTTTGTGTTGAGAAATGTCGCGGATATCAATGTAAAATCACCGTTAACGTAAAAAATGACAGTAAGGAGAATACTTCCGCGTGTCAAGTTATCCAGAAGTCAATGGGACGGATGCCCACAGCGTCTGTATGCGCAGTGGTTGGATTAATACTGAAGCGAATGCACGGCTGGGGCACTCGCTCTGAGCTTCAAATATTGCCGCGGACAGGATTATATTGTAAGTACTTGAAAGCCCCCTGCGTCCGGGTAGTACGCTAAAGGAGACCTTTACCGTCAGTAACTAACGTAAAGGCCCTGACCAAGCGTCCAGTCTTTGGACGCTGGGTGTGAGACTGTGGTGTTGGTGTTGGTGGTGGTGTTGGTGTTGGTGTTGGTGTTGGTGGTGGGGGAGGGGGGGAATCAGCTGATATGGAAGCAACTGAAACGGTTATTAAAAAATACACTATTAACGTGATCAAACTGAATTTGATGGAAAATCAACCGCAAAATTAACCTCATTAACAAATTCGTCTTCTATGCAGAGGATAAAAATAGCGACAAAAAAAAAAAAAATCTAAGCTGATGAGAAAAAAAGCGGCATTGATCGTTGTAACGCCCACTGAGTGATGCCATTGAAACAGGGAATCGTGGGTCCACCACGAAAAATGAGCCACATTGATTTTCCACTGGCATTATTTCTGTGGTCCCATCACGAAAACCTCACAGATTTCGCGCTGCCACCACAGATTGCGGATAAAGGATTTCGTGGTCATTTCACAGATTTCTGTGAGATCAGGTTGAATATTCTCTGTCTCCCCACAGTCAATTCTACAGGAATTATAGTTCGGTAGGGAAATTGAGTTGGTCCCTCTAGCGCCCCCCATACCGCTAGAGATACTTCCCATTTCCCTGAAGCTCAGGGCAGCGTGGACGGATATGTCCCGGTTTGTTACAATTATAGCAGATTGTACGTCTGCGAACGGGCTTACGAGCCTGGCTCTCATATGAGCCATCAACCTGCATAGGCTCGCCTGGAGTGGAAATTTCAGTGGGCAAAATGGGAGCTGTATGCACGCTGCGAGGAGCATTAGCCCCGTTGCCAGCAAGAGTCAATGCAGTACGTTTCTCCCTGTTACGTTCGTGGATGCAACTGTCAATTCGCACCGCAGTGCGAACCAACGAATCCAGAGAAAGACAATGCTCCAATGTAGCCAGAGCGTCCTTAACCTCCTCAGCCAAAGCGTGAACAAAAACTGTCAAAAGAGGGGCTTCTGGCCAGCCTGTCTCTGTCGCCAAGGAGTGAAATGAGATTGAAAACTCAGCGACACTCTCAAAACCCTGCCTCAGATGTATTAAACGCGTAGCCGCGTCCTGACCAGAAACATCCTGATCAAACACCAATACCATTTCTCTAACAGGAGTCTCCACTGTATTCACAACTGGTGAATTAGATCTAATAAGTGGGCCGACCCAAGTGAGTGCTGTGTCGGTCAACAGGGATAACATAAATGAAACCCAAGACTCTTCATTCACGAACCGCGAAGGCTGCGCTTTAAGAAATATTTCACATTGGACACTGAAATCTTTACATCTTCCTGCCTCGCCTCCATATCTTAGGGGTAACTGAAGTTTTGGCTCTCGGGGAAGGTGTACGGATTGTGCTTGTGCAATATTTTGTGTGATCTGCGTGGACAAGGCTCTAATACTCTCAGTGAGAGTTAACAGAACGTTTTCCTGTCTCTCCATGGCATTCGCCTGAAGGCGGACTCTCTCCGCCAACTCTGCCTGCTGATTGTTCACACTAGAAAGACCCTTGCCATATCCAGAGAGAACAGCTTGTTGATTAGCCACAACTTTCTCTAACGCAGCCATTGCTGACGACTCCATGCTGGCTAGAGTGTTCTGTAATGGCCGGTAGAATTAGGAGGCCAAGTGCAACGACCAGAGAGAAAGTGAGCAGCACAGACACAGTACAAACACAGAGAATAATTCAGACCAAAGAAAAGAGAGCCGCAAAGAAAAGTCAAAACCACACGCACACCTCACAAACCATGACACGCTGTTAGATCGTATATGGAGAGAAACCATGTCTTCAGTTGCCAATTACAATAATTGGAAAACGCATCAGAAAAGGAAAATGATTCAGAACTAGCCAGGACTAATTCCCAGTTCACTGCTAGACATCTCCCCCCATGGGACATCTGACACACCCCCACCCCCCCGTTAAGCCAAGGTAGGGTAGATGTTTGCCCTCTTTTGACTTTATTACATTATCGGTCGGCATACTTTATTACATTATCGGTCAAAATGGTATCACATTATCCGTTAGAAATTGCTATTACAGTATCGGTCAATTATAACATTATCGGTCGGATAGTGCAATAATTTATAACATTATCAGGCGTTATCACATTATCGGTAATTTATTACATTATCAGTTGTAACACCCCTTAACAATTAATTACGCTGCAGTAAATGTTAAAATGAGAGACTGAGATCAAAATTGAGAGACATATATATAATACGTGTATGAATGAAAATCTGGCCCCCACAGTGTCTGCTTAGAAAAAAATTGGTCCTTAGACATCAATAGTTGGTGACCCCTGACGTAGAGCAAACCTGTCTTTAATGCAGGGGATGTTAACATCACTTTTATCCCCAGTCATTATCAGACAAAAAGAGACATTCAATTCTTCTGTTTCCTGTTGTGGGAATATTGCTATTTAAACATAGATCAATGTCTTACAGCAAAGAACAGTCCATGTTCTACATTTATTGATTCATAATGATTAAAATTCTCAATTTGGTTACTTTTGCCCTACGAAATAGGCTCCCAAAAATATCATCTTGAAGTTTTACAGGCAACTGGACCAAGCTATCTCAGATGTAAGAATATCAGTGGTGTGCTGTGGGAGGTATGAAAAGCCAGTTGTAACCACACCTTTCAGTGCTTTATTACTTCCATTTTTGTTCGCAAGATTCATAAAGTTTACTTGCTGAATAATAAAAACAGACACAAAGCCCAGAATGGTGAAGAAATGGTAATGACAAAGTGATTGCCCACCGGCTACATGTGTGTATTAGATGTGATATTTTAAGAATGGCAATAATTTGAATAAATGCAAAAAATCCAAAACTTTCTCTTACTTCCATCTCTCAATTTAACATTTTTTCAGCATTGCAATTAATCATATTTTTAACAGCATTGCATGAAAAATTAATCATATTACTTCAGGTAAGCTAATGCTAAATAATTTTTTTTTTTTTTTTTTTGTTGCAACAAGCTTCATTTTCCCCTTTGAAATTTGACGCCAGGTGTGTTTGTGTGTGCTGTTGCTGGTGGGTCTCCCTGCTTTCCATGCAAATATGACTGAACAAGTTGCACCTGGACCCCAGGTGGCATGAAAATGTGAATGATCAGTATCCACAGGCAGTGCTTGTTGGCTCTAAGACTCTCCAAGCTGAATCTTATCTCTTTCAGAGATGAGACATTGGGCCATTCTCGTGATGTCCTTGCTTTTGAAGCCCTACCTCTGTGATTGTACTTCAGGTAAGCTAATGCTAAATAATTTTTTTTTTTTTTGCTGCAACAAGCTGCTCAATAGAGCGCGCTGTCAGTCAGTCAGTCCACAAGAACTTCTCCACCCTCTGGCGTCCCCCAGTTTTCACCCTAGGAGGTTGAAATTAGGCCTGGACGTCAGGTGTGTGTGTGTGTGTGTGTGTGTGTGTGTGTGTGTGTGTGTGTGTGTGTATGTGTTTGTGTATGTGTTTGTGTATTTGTGTGCAAGCCACTTGGCTAAACTAGGTCAATGAAATGGGATTAGCCCATCACTAAAAGGCACATAACTCCAAATGGATTCACGGACTTGCAAAAGATTTTGTAAAAAGGTTAGTCATGAACCGGCAGACAGCCCATTGACTGTCCACTGCCGTTGCACCAACTTCTGTTGGGAGTCTTTTGTAGTCACCAGATTTGAAATAAGTACACGTATTCAATGAAGAATCAAATTCATCATTGAAACATCACCTTATTTGTTTCAACTCTTTCCCGACGGCGCTGCCAAATCTTAGTCAGATATGACCGGCAAGAAAGGTTATCACTTTCCGCGATTGTATTTCATCTATATATAGTACCAGTCAAAAGTTTGGACATACCCAGTTTGGATTTTTCTTACAGTACCCAAATAAATTATCGAAGTGACTATTTGCACTTATTTAAGTGCGTCCAAGCACAAAAATTGATCGAAATTCGTGTTAGACACACTTTTAAGTGTGGCCAAGATGCACATTTCTCCATTGCCCACACTTATTTTAAGTGTGTCCAAAAAAAAAAGCAAAAAATTTTTTCTTGGCCAAACTTATTTTAAGCGGTACTTTCTAAGCGGCACTGGAATGGTCATCAACTGGCGCACTAATAAGTGTGGCCAAGAAAAAAAATTCAGCATTGGCCACGCGTATAAGTGCGAATAACATCGGCCAATAATTATTGCATTTGTCAGAATAAACATTCCTCTTTGAATAGAAGGTCATAGCTTTGTCCCTTTCTCCTGTTATTCCTATTATAATGGACAACTTCAAAGTTGGCTGGCTGTCCATGTCCATGTTACGTACATACAGCTGAGAAGAAAATGTCATCTGGTGTGGTTTTTTTTCCTGCTGTTTTTAATCTAGATTTTCATTCGGTCTATTCTGCAGCCCATTTATTGGATTAATGTTGGTCTGTACCAAACTGTAGCTTCTTTAGAAAAATTACTCCTGGAATGTCCGTATTACATACAGCTTTATGGAGCACTGAAGCTAAAATGTCTCTTTCAGCAGAAATTCACCTCCAGGGCTTCCGCCAAGCAGGGCGATTGCGGGATTCCCACAAAAACTAGCGCCCGCAATAAAAAATAGTCAAAGCGGGCCATTCCCGCACGTTTTCAATGAATTAAGATACTTGCACACTGGACGCGAAACAAATTTTTCGCACGACAGATTACATTCAAAGTCAATGTAATCTGCCATGCGAAAAATTCGTTTCGCGTCCAGTGTGCGAGCGGCTTTAAAGTAGGCTATCTATACAAGTACTGCTTGACTCGTACGTTCATTCACGCCCACAAAATCTGAACAGATTGGACATTCAGAGAGTAACTAGCCAATCACTGGGTACGTTTTCTGCCTTGCCGCTGGCCGCTGACCGCAGATGATCTCGAATCTTCCCTTTCGTTGCGCCCCGTCCCTAATTTCAGACATGGTAATCACTAGCCTGTCCAGCGCTGTACATATTTTTCGCCTTGGGGACAAGGTTTGCGCCGTCTGCACCTGTCGTCTATTTATTAAAATATTTATTCACCGGGCTCGCTTCAAATCAAGTGAATAATTTTTATAATGAGGGAGATGGCTTGCACGTTAATGATTTTTTTTTTCATGCTGTCAATGCCAGTCTTTAATTTATAGGTGTATGATAACGGTTTCCAAAGTGTCGCCTTCCGTTCTTGTCAATTTCGTTTTTCACGTAGAGGTTCCATGTGGATATGTAGCGACTGAGAATCGCGCTGTTTAGCGAAAGCACTGCTATTTTTTGTGTCTTTGCAGGTTTGTTTGTTGACTAGAGAATCTAGTCAAGCCCAGTCCTATTCCAAAGCATACCGTTCTGTCGCGTAATATCCATTATCTGATTATAGTCAATGGCAGTTGTAACTTGTATTTTTTTATTTTTCAAATTTTACACGGTCACTCAGTCACTGAGTGCAGTAATTATTTTTGTTGAATAAATGTTTTATTTTTGTGAGAACTTTTGTCTTGTTTCAGTTCATCTGAATATCCTAAGTGAATAGTTGTTACAGAATCTTATGGTTGTGACAGCAAGCCGTTACATACTGAAATTCCGCCTGACAAATTGAAAATCCCCCCCCCAAAAAAAAAGTTGGAAAGGGGGAAATCCCCTCCTGAAAAATATTTTGGCAGAAGCCCTGACCTCTCCAGAAAATTGCCACGACGCTTGCCAAGTGTCAGTGAGAGGCAAAAATTCAAGTGTGTGCTGTGACTGCAAGGTAGAGTCACTGGCCAGTACCATCAGGACAACATACTGACACCCTATGTTATCCTGTTTGCACAACGTGAGGGTGGCGTTTTGTGTTTCAGGACAACAACGACCATGCTCACCATGCAAGAATAGTCAATAACCACCTTCAACGGCACAATATCCATAGGATGCCCTGGCCAGCAATGAGCCCTAACCTTTCCCCCACTGAAAATGTCTGGGACATCTTGGGCCAACGTGTGTGTTAATGTGAAAGGCCACCAGCCACGCTAGATGAACTAGGCCAGGCGCTGGTGGAAGAATGGGACAGACTGCATCAAATCACCATTGGTAGACTCATAAGCACGATGCCTCCACGAATCAATGAGTGTTTGGCCCCTGTTATCAGCCAATCATAACTGTTTAGGTTATGACATATTGGGGGAATTGTTTATTCAACTCCTTCTTTGTTAAAGAGCAACTTGCAGGTTAAATTGAAAACTCTATTTATACTTGATTTCGATTGAAAAGGTCTTTTAAAAACATCTATGAATAAATTACCATGTTTAGCAAAACCCACTAGTAGAAATTTACATAAAATGCGCCAATTTTCAGTTAGTTCTGAGCCACGCCTTCTCTAATGAGTGACGTAAGAAAAGGCATAATAAGCCTGCTTGCGCACCATTTTCTCTGTGGTGGGTGTAGATGCAAGACTCTCAAGTCTCATGCAATGAGCGTAATTGTCACTCATTTCAGTCGGATGTCACGCACTTACGCCACGCATAGTATTTCTCACACAAAAAAATTATTAAAACGAAAACAATTTCCAACAGTAGGCCTATGCGCTACAACACCTCTATAACTGTGGAAACCGCAGGCATCCAACACGCCTCCCCTGGAGTTCTCGATAGCAGCTTGAGAATGGAAAGGGGCTACACAATAGCCAATCAGATAATAGCACTGTTGTATCTGGGTAAGACTTAGGGCAACAACCAATGAAAAAAAACACAGGCTACTTATACGCCGAAAGCGAAACAAATTTTCGCACGATAGATTACATTCAAAGTCAATGCAAAGACGCGAATTCACGCGTTTCTCATTTACTTTGAATGTATTCTGTTACACGGGTATTTGCATTGACTTTGAATGTAATCTGTCGTGCGAAAAAATCGTTTCTTGTCCGGTGTAAAAGTGGCTTTATCCTAAAATTATTTACATGATCCTGCTACAACAACGTTCTGAAGGCACCCACGGTGGAAAACGGGAGTATCGTGCACCTCGGAGAATTTCTCTCCCTCTAGCCTGCGTTCAAAACTTGAGAGCCCGCAGATGCGTAGAATAGTTACAGCAGTTGCGAGAGATTGGCTAAGGGATAAAATGATGTCTGAACTCATTTCGTCCCTCTTCGAAGTGGGACGACTCTGGTCAGACTGTGAAGTTTCCGTGCATCGGGGTTTCAGTACAATACTACAGAGACAGAGGGAGACTGGACGCTAGAGCAGGTTTTCCATAATTTTTTGCCCTGACATTGATTTCTTCATAGCTAGCTAGCTAGCCACAATGTTGATAGCCCACCGCTAACTGTTTCTCATCTCCCGCCGCCATCTCCCACCTCACGGCAATAGCGATTTTCCAGTCATAATGTATTTATTAATCGCTATTGATAAATCTTCCACACTTTGCGACTGAAATGTTCATTATTTTGGCTGGTAGAGGCTCTCTTCATATGTCCTGTTTTTGAACTAATTTTCAGAATCCATTACTGACATTGTCTGGAACTTGCTCAGAGTGCCTTATGCTACCTCACTTCCTGGTTACGCCCCGTTTTTGATGTGAACGTTATTTTCTTACAATTTAATGTAAAAAAATGCTTATGGTGCCGTTAAAAGCCTGATTCTTTCTCGGAACACTGTTATTCTATCATGTATCTACATTATGGTTTATAGGGGTGCCAAACCTGCAAGTTGCTCTTTAAGATACAATTAGTTTCGGACCAATTATTCCATATCATTAGTTTGTTATCTTGCAATTTCAATATCCCCTACTTTTTTACAGAGTATACTTGTATTTTTGCCATCCTTACAATATCACTATTCAGTATACGTTGTCAGTGTAACATTTTTTAATAAGTTCATAATCATTATCGGCTGATATATTGGTCTTGATTATTCAGTAAATAAATCATTTAATTATAATCAGGCGATCTTAAACTGAGTTCAAAGCAGTTATGCGTTTAGGGTCAGAGGCTGACGGCATGCCAATTAAAATCCTGTAACGCTGGTTCAACAATGTCAGGCATGCAAACTGGTCAGGGGTGAAAAAGGTGAGAAGGGTGCGCGAGAAGGGAAATGGCCGTTTCATCACGAAACAAGCGCAAGTGACATTGAAACTAGTAATGCATAGTTAACATAGAGTATGAAATGGCTCAAAACCAGAGATTTACAAAGAAAACAAACTACAGAATGACTCATTTTACAAAAAAAGTCTTTTATTGAGGCCAACAAAATACCTCAATACAATATCTCACAATATATTATCATATCATATATATCATTAAATATTATTATTATATATATGCTATGATATGCTATTCATAATTACAATAACTGATATACAATCACAACTAATAACTATACTTAAATTAAAACACAACAATAAAAGAAAATAGAAAATACTTCATTATTTTATTTCAAAGAATGAAAAAGCTCAGCACTAGGCTATGCTCAACCGTGTTAGAATTTAGCAATACTTTTACCACAAGGTGGCAGGATATCACCACAATCACAAATTAGCCTAGCTAGCGTGTGGAACTGCAGACAGACATTCCTGAATTTTTATTTGGACCTGTACCTGGCGAGGACACCAAGCTAGAAAATGGTTCATGTGGTTTGACGACATTTTCAGTGATATCGATCAGTAAACACTTTTACCTCGCAAACCTCGCATTCACTCCCATTCATTTTTGACCTTAGCTTGCATCCAGCCAGTGACATGCCGTCAGGGGTCAGTTACAGTAGGCAGAATCCTCACCGTTAAACAAACGATAACTCTACTACTTTGCTTGATTAGCAATCTGAGGTTTGATTAACTAATTTACAAGACTTACCGGCAGAATGGCGCACCAGTTCCATCCACGACATTATTGTTCAGTGCATCAAACTTAAAATGCTCACGAGACAGCAAGTTTGTCCATATTTGCTTAGAGGAAGCAAACGCAATGCAATTAACAAATATTAAAACCTTTCTTATGCGGCGTTCAACGTGTGGTCAATATGTTTACGACAATATTTCCCCCCCTTAAACACGGACTTTTTAATGCCATTTTTTAAAAATAGGGATTTTATTTTCAGTCTCCTTTCATAAATAATCCAATAGACAAAAGATCAAAACAATATACGGAATTACCGAGAGAGTTGAGATTTTTTCCTAATTAATTATGAAGATTTACTTACTTGCAGTCTCGAATCAAAGCATAAAGGTAAATTAATCTTTTTGTCACGATCACCTCTAAATCATTACAGGCTTAATTGACCAGAAAAAAAGGTCAAATTGATTGATTGACAATCAGGCATAGTACGTGGAAACAGGTTGACAAAATCTAGCGATAAAAAAGGAGAAGTCACTGCCTACTCTGACCGAACGTCTGTGAACCTAGCTTGCCGACAACAAAATGGTGCCAGCTTGTGTGGATGGAAGAATTTCGTCTAGCCTAGCTGCTACTCTCTTACTCTGCGGCACTTACTGTTAAATGCAAAGCTCATCAATTCAATACACCTTTCTCTGGAATCAATTAATGTTAGTTGATTTAACCTGACATCTGCCTCGTTGATTTTTCAACTCCATCTTATGCTTGTGCAAGGTGTCCTAGCAGCTAGCATTAAGTAAAAGCCAGCGTCTCGCTTAGCTACATAGCAAACTAATTCAGTGTTGACTAGCGCTGGTTCACTTCTCTGCAAGAGTGTGCGATCCTGTTAGATACAAGTCAGCAAGCAAGGTGGTTCGTCAGTTATATCATACCTCAGGTTTGCTTTCCGACGTCGACTTCTGAAGTTAACTTGTTTTTTCTCCCCCTTCTATTCGTAATTCCAGCTTCCAAGGCAAGTGCATGTGTACTGTGTGCTGTGGCTCAGATTGGCGCCATGCTCATGTACGCGTGCGTGTATGGAAGCCCATAGTGGACAGTATTCAAATAAAAATGTAATCCCACTATTGCATTATAATTTTCCACTTATGAATGAGTTATTTGAGACAATATTAAATTGAAAATGCATTAATCCAATTATCACTTTCATTTTTACATACACATATGGGAAATCTACGACTCTATTCAAAAGATAATGAAAAGCTGTTTGACATTTCATTTTCAAAGTCATGCTCCGCAATACAGTGGACAATACTGAAATGCAATAAGCAAAACAGCACCCCCAGCCTATTGCATTTACATTTACATGTCAACACGCTCCTTTTATGGAAGCCCAAAACTGCCAAAATTAAAAATAAATAAATGAATAAATAAATAAGTAAATACATAAATAAATGTATATATAAATAAATATATAAATAAATACATTTAAATGCAATAAAATTGCGAAATAAAAAAAACATATTCATAAATAAAATTTATGTATAAATTGGTTTCAACTCATTTATTTTTATATTTATTTCCATATTCATTTATTTATTAATTGATTTCCATTTATATTTATTTCCTAATTTATTTATTTATTTCTGTATATACTTATTTAGGTATTTATTTATTTATTTCTCAATTTATTTATTTCTATATATATATATATTTATTTATTTATTTATTTATTTATTTCCGTGGCAGTCCCGGACCAAGAAATCAGGAAATTTAATGGTAATGAGGGGGTGTGGCTTTCATTCTTGTCATCGCGTCGCCTTATTCCCATTGGTTGTTCCATAACAGAGTGCTTAGATTGATTACACAGGCCTACCTCCTGCATCAGCCTGCTGTTTAGAATGGTCAAATCACTTAATTTGGGAATGGCTTCACAAAGACGAGCAGTGGCGAGAGATTTGAGACTTTTAGCTGACATTGCAGGAAATGAAAACGCCAATTATGTTGCTAGCTAGCATCGTGCTGCTACAAAAAATAATGTTCTGTTTTTATTGTACGGTATTGTCACTTGTAATCAAATGTTCTTGCCAGCAATTGCCAGATGTCGAAACAGTGATATGTGATATGGCAGTGGATGTGTGTGCTTCTGACGAACACGGGTCCATTGCTTGACTCACGTTATGTTAATTTTAGCTGGTTAGCTAGGTAGCTACTCTCCTGCGAGCTGGCGAACATTACGAACAACAGCTGTATAAAACTTGCTTCCAGTTTATTAAACTTGACTAGATTGCCATCGGTAATGGTTCGTAACGGTTTTATTGACTTTGTGTTATATCGGAGTCGATCGTAATAACAGACCGTTTTTCAGTTTTCTGCACGAAAAGTGCAAGGAACAAATCGGCCGTTTGAGAAATGGGTAGCTATCGCGATCAAGTCGGTAAGGGCAAACTGGATGCTTGAAACTTCAGTTCAACAACAACCAAAACAGAGCAATGGATTTCGCAGGTCATATTGTAGGAGCGAGATGTTAGCTAACAGTGGGATACTATCATAAAAGATGAGCTGGACTTATTTCTTGAACGTAACAATATCTTGAGGGATAGCCACCATGGTTTTCGTAAAGGAAGGTCATGCCTGACAAACCTTGTGGAATTTTTTGAAGAGGCCACCAAGACCTATGACCAGAGCAGGGCTTATGACATCATATATTTGGATTTTCAGAAAGCATTTGACACCGTACCGCATAAGAGACTAATTTTTAAAATGAGCTCCATTGGAGTTACAGGTGATATTCTGAAGTGGATTCATAACTGGTTGCAGGACAGAACACAAAGAGTGGTGGTCAGTGGTATCTCATCTGAGCTAGGTATGGTGGGGAGTGGCGTCCCCCAGGGATCGGTGTTGGGACCCCTGCTGTTCCTCATCTACATTAATGACCTTGATAGGAATATTGAGAGCAGATTAGTGAAATTTGCAGATGATACTAAATTGGGGGGCTTGGCAAATAGTTTAGAGTCCACTAAAGTGATTCAGGATGATTTGGATAGAATCCAGAATTGGGCAGAAATGTGGCAAATGAAATTTAATGTAGCGAAATGTAAAGTAGTTCATGTAGGTAATAAAAACATTAGACGGGATTACTTCATGGGAGGTTTTAAACCGGAATGTGCTTCACAAGAGAAAGATCTGGGAGTGATTGTTGACCAAACCCTCACAGGCTCTAGCCATTGTGCCGTAGCAGTTAAAAAAGCCAATCGGATGCTGGGATACATTGCCAAAAGTATTGAGTTCAAATCCAAGGAGGTGATGCTTCTTTTGTACAACACATTCGTCAGACCACATCTAGAGTATTGTGTACAGTTCTGGGGACCATACTTAAAGAAAGACATAGAGGCTTTAGAGAAAGTTCAGAGAAGAGCCACGAAGCTAATTCCGGGAATTAAAGATGAAAGCTATGAGAAAAGGCTGAAGATCCTTAATCTCTTTAGTCTTAGGAAAAGGAGACTAAGGGGTGATTTGATTGAGGTCTTTAAATATGTTAAAGGGATTAACAAAGTGAATTATGTAGGATTCCTTCGACCAAGTGTTGTTAGCAGAATTCGGGGTCACAAATGGAAGCTGACTAAAGGTAACTTTAGCACTGATATTTGGAAATATTTCTTCACCCAAAGAGTAATTTTGGTGTGGAACAGCTTGCCTGACCGTATTGTTGAGGCAGAGACCTTGGGAGTTTTCAAGAGCAGGCTTGACTTAAAGCTAGATACCATTGAGACATTGAGTATCTGAAGTGATATATTCAC
Source organism: Gymnothorax javanicus (assembly GCA_029692085.1). Classification (NCBI taxonomy): domain Eukaryota; kingdom Metazoa; phylum Chordata; class Actinopteri; order Anguilliformes; family Muraenidae; genus Gymnothorax; species Gymnothorax javanicus. Next base: position 100,704,564 of record CM056194.1, on the reverse strand, counting down.
GATGGTACAAAGAAACTGGCGAGCCTAGTTGGGCTGAACGGCCTGTTCTCGCCATTCATGTTATGTTATGTCTTTCTACTCTTCTCCCAGCTTACTCATATGCTGCCTGCGATTCACCCACTAAATCAAAGTGTGGCACACCGACTGGAGGCCGTCACGCAGCTGTTAACGGTTACTATGAACTTGATAGCTCTGGCGTTTCTTGAACAACCGAATTGTTCCCCGCATTTTTGTGCAGAAAACTGAGAAATAAAATAAAACAGGCGATTTTTTATACAGTGGTTGTTCTTCGTGTTCGCCAGCTTGCAAGAGAGTAGCTAATCAATGGAAGGAGAGTCAAACAATAAAACCGTGTTTGGGAAAAGTCTGCCGACGCATTCTCCGAGACAATATCGCTGTTTTGTGATATTATAGTACGATAAAAACGGAAATTATTGACTGATGAATTTCGCATGTTTTTCCGTGTTGCCGCACGACACTAGCAACACAAGGCATCTTTCCCTTTGCAGTGCAGCTCTGATATGTCTCATGCAATGGGTGTGTGTGCTTTTCACGACCACGGTTTTGTTGTTTGACTCACGTGAAGTTTATTGGCTGGTTAGCTAGCTGCTCTCCTGCAAGCTGGCGAACATTATAGAACAAACTGTATAATTTAGGGGTCATTCTTATAACTTTTCAGTTTAACTTTTGGAAAAAAAAGAATCATTTTTTGTTTGAACACTATAAATGGTATGTTTAACCTTGGGGAACTTGTAATAGAGCTTGTGCACCTAAATAATTATAATTATGGATGAAATCAGGGTAGTTCCACCCTATCGACATATATAGAGTTCATAGTTTTTTCTTTGAAAATGTTGACCGCAACAGCATTAAATGGCCTCCAGTCCGCTGATCCTTTCAACTTTGCAGTTTGAATAACATATGCATAACATTTAATTTAGTGGGTGAATCGCAGCATAGTAGGGAGCTGGCAGAAGACTAGAAATACACATCCTCTTTTTGTTAGTAAAAAGTGCTCTTCTCTTTGGATCTATCAGGCTCTGAAAGGCACTGCATTACAATCGCAATAACCATCATGCAAAGTATCAACAACAATAATTTTAAATCCATTGCTCTGTTTTGGTTGTTATTGAGTGGAAAACTGATGTTTGAGCATCCAGTTTTTTGCCTTTCCCGACTTGATCGCGATAGCTACCCGCCTCTTGAACAGCCATAAATTTTAAATTGACCATTTCATTGTGGCACTTTTTGTGCAGAAAACTGAAAACGGGTCTGTTATTATCGATCGATTCGATATAACACAAAGTCACTAAAACCGTTCGAACCATGTAAAAAATACTTGACTGGTAGCTTCTTCTGTCATAATTTTACCGATGGCAATCTAGTCAAGTTAAAAAAAAACAGGAAGCAAGTTTTATACTGCTGTTGTTCGTAATGTTAAGCCAAAAAACATGCAAAAAAAGGAGCAAACAGCAGCTACCTAGCTAACCAGCTAAAAATTAAAGTAACGTGAGTCAAACAACGGACCCGATTGTTATAACAGAAGCACACACATCCACTGCCATATCACATATCACTGTTTAGACATCTGGCAATTGCTAGCTAACCATAAAAAAAAAGAACAAAATATGATTACAAGTGACAATACCGTATAATAAAAACGGAACATTATTTTTTTATGTAGCAGCACGATGCTAGCTAGCAACATAATGCTTGTTGACATCACCGGCGCTTCCACGTGTACTTGTCTATGTTGACCTCACGAATCTCTGATTGCTCAATAATGATTCTTCCATTACTAGCAGACTGGGGAAAAATTTCGCTTCGGCTCAGGTCAGAGCAAGCTCTATTAAAAGAATATTGGCTGTATTTAGTTTCCCGACTTTTGTTTAGTAATCATTTAATAGAAAATCAGATAACGACTCGTTTTTGCAATTTTTTTCGATTTCCAATTTCCAAACGCAAATCAGGAGCGGCTCGTTTTTCGTTTGCCACATCAAAACAAAAAACGGAAATCAGTTCGTTCTCCGTTTTTCATTACTTTTGTTTAAAACATTTAATAAAAAAACGAATGGCGAAAGGTACACGGACCCTCAAAAAGCTTCCCGCGAAATAGCAAATAATCAAAATTGGCGTTTTCATTTCCTGCAATGTCAGCTAAAAGTCTCAAATCTCTCGCTACTGCTCGTCTTTGTGAAGCCATTCCCAAATTTTGCGAATTGACCATTCTAAACAGCAGGCTGATGCAGGAGGTAGGCCTGTGTAATCAATCTAAGCACTCTGTTATGGAACAACCAATGGGAATGAGGCGACGCGATGACAGGGATGAAAGCCACACCCCCTAATTACCATTAAATTTCCTGATTTCTTGGTCCAGGGCTGCCACGGAAATAAATAAATATATATAGAAATAAATAAATACCTGAATAAGTATATACAGAAATAAATAAATTAGGAAATAAATATAAATGGAAATAAATTAAGAAATAAATGAATATGAAATATAGAAATAAATAAATAAGTTGAGACCAATTTATACATAAATTTTATTTATTTATGTATGTTTTTTTATTTCGCAATTTTATGGCATTTAAATGTACTTATTTATTTATTTATACATTTATTTATTTATTTATTCATTTATTTATTTTTAAATTTGGCAGTTTTGGGCTTCCATATCCTTTAGGGTCAACGTGAAAATGCAAATGCTATTTTCTGACTATTTGAAAATGATATTGAAAACGGCATTCAACATTTAATTTGCAAAGACTTAACTTGCTCTACTGAGGACAATATTCAAATGCAATAAAATAAACAGCTCTCCCAGTCCATTGCATTTACATATACATGTCATCATGCTCTTTTAGGGTCAATATGATAATGAAAATGCTGTTTTCTAATCACTTGGAAATAATAATGATGAAATAATGATGACGACATTTGACATTTCATTTTTAGAGACTTATCCTGCAATCAATGGGACAATATTCAAATGCACCAAGGGAAACAGCGCCTCCCAGTCCATTGCATTTTCAAATACATGTCACCACGCTCTTTTTATGACACAATGAAAATTAAAATGCAATCTGTTAGCATCTCATCAAGGCGGGTCTTCCGCTAGGACGTCACTCATTAGGGCGCGAACGGAAACCATGTTCCTCATTTGCATACCAACCAATCAGCTTCTGGGTAGCGCTTGTTCGCGCGGAGGCTTACTGATAATGTCATGATGCTATGTATTGTGTGCCGTCGCGCATTAAGCATAATTTATAGTCGTCCAACTTCGTCAATGCGCAGACACGCAGTTGTATCGACGGAGATGTGGACCTTTCAGACTTCTCCGTAGCTTAATGGGTGTTGCAAAGCAATTTGCCGCTAGGACAATAGGGGGCGTAGCGTTTTTTTCGGGGACCCACCTACTATTTCATGATGTCTGAGCAGTATTCCAGGAATGATGTAGTTAGCTGACCAATCACAGGCTTGCGCTATCCGTGGGCTCTCCGTCGTTTCGACGGATAGTTAGAAAATATGGCCGGTGTCCGTCATGCATTCCGAGAGCATGTCGGAGAGGGTTTGCGACGTCAGAGAGGGGCTCTGTGAATCTGCGCATTGACAGAGTTGGACGACTATAAATTAGGCTTTAGGCTACGTTGCGCTTTGGATGTAGCCATCTCGGCAGCTAGTATGCTAGCTAACGTTAACTGAGGAAAATATTTGTAAATGATCATCACATTAAAGCGATATGATTTGATTTTAGCCCCAACTCTATTAACTGAGCTAGCTGTAATATGCATGAACTTATCCGAGGCTTCGCGGTAGTGTTGTGCAACTACAACCCAAGTGTGCTTGCAGATTTCAGAGACGTTAGCTAGCTTGCTAGTGAGTCTAAAAGCAATCGCTTAGGTACAGCTAGCTAGCTATGATGTCTACTGGAGAAGCTCTTACAGCCCTGATGTGTCACTTTCAAAGAAAAAAAAAAAAACAAAATTAGCTAAAAAAAAAAAAAAAGAATAAATACAAAAATAATAAAAAGAATGCTGCTACAGGGACACGTTTGGAATGAGGAATTATTAGAAATATATTGTATCAAGACTGGCGGTATGATAAATCCATTCAACTTTGCTTACTCTAGTCAATATAGTTGTTCCCCTTTTCTGTCTACAACCCCAATTCCGAAATAATTGGGACAAAGTGTAAATTGTGAATAAAATCCAAATGCAATGACTTTCAGATCACATGAGCCAATATGTTATTTACAATAGAACATAGATAACATTTCAAATGTTAACAGACATTTTCTGGCTGCAACAGGTCTCAAAGAAATTGGGATACAGGAAAAAAAAGGGCTGAAAAAGCAATTAATATAGAAGAGAATAAGCTGAAAGAACATTTAGCAAGTAATTAAATTAACTGGCATCAGGTGTGTAACATGATTGGCTATAAAAGGAGTGTCTTAGAGAGGCTGAGTCTCTCAGGAGTAAAGATGGCCAGAGACTCTTCAACCTGTGACGGCTTGCGTAAAAAAATTGTGGAATACTTTAAAAACAATGTTCCTCAATGTCAAATTGCAAAGGCTTTGAAGGTCTCATCATCGACAGAGCATAACATCATCAAAAGATTCAGAAAAACTGGAAAAATCTCTGTGCGTACGGGACAAGGCCGAAGACCTTTACTGGATGCTCGGGATCTTCGGGCCCTCAGACACCACAGCATCACTCACCGGCATGATTCTGTCATTGACATTACTAAATGGGCCCAGGAATACTTCAAGAAACCACTGTCTGTAAACAGTTCACCGTGCCATCCACTGATGCCACCTAAAACTCTATCATGCAAAAAGGAAGCCATTGTTCAGCATGATCCAGAAGCGCTGCCGTGTTCTCCAGCAGCTGGAAGCCTGTATTAAACAAGAGTGGGATCAAATTCCAATGGCTAAACTCAAGAAACTTGTCTCCTCAATGCCCAAACGCCTCCACACTGTGTTAAAAAGAAGAGTGGATGCTACACCATGGTAAACAGGCCCCTGTCCCAACTTTTTTGAGACCTGTAGCAGCCATCAAATTTGAAATGAGCTCATTTTGTGGATAAAATTGTAAAATTTCTCAGTTTCAACATTTTCTATGTTATCTCTGTTCTATTGTGAATAAAATACTGGCTGGTGTGATTTGAAAGTCATTGCGTTTTGATTTTATTCACAATTTACACTTTGTCCCAACTATTTCGGAATTGGGGTTGTACTACTACTCATAGTACCAACCAACCCCTAGTAAACCAAACAACACCTAGTATCAACGAACCCCTACAGTATAACCCCTAGAAAACCAACCACAAAATTTGGAGCCCTGATTATACATACATAATAAATTACCGTAACACTTCATTTCATTACCATAACAGCCTTGTATATGTTACGGTAATGAATGCAGAGCATTACGGTAATGAATGGCAGTCCCATGTTGCTAGCAATAATTGGCATAGCTAGCATGGCTCGGCAGAAATATTTTCACTAACAGTTTGGCTCTATAAAAGTTACTTTTCCGCAGAACATAAAATAATTATCTTCAAAACTATTTTAAATATACCCTGTTATGGTAATGAACAGTAGTAGTGTGCCAAGGGGTGTATATAATTACAATCTTTAACATATCTACCGGAAGAACTCGAAAGATGATCTTACCTGGTAGCCATTTTGCAACTTCTCTTCCACACAATGCATCACGAGACAAAAAAACTTTATTTATTGGAACACAGGGATTTTAATGGAGCCAAATATCTCTGTTACAGAAATGAACTGTTCATGCTCCGGACACGTATTTGGCCCAGAAAATAATTATTCACAAATGGTTGGCCCAAAATGGTGACACTGCTAGTTAAAGGGTATATCCCCAACCATTTTTTGTATTTATATGTATATTAAATTATGGGGATGTATTGTGATAATTTTGGGTTTAAGGTAAAAAATAAAAGTCCAGACACGTTACGGTAATGAACTTTTTGGTTGAAATGTTGTCATAAAATATAGAGTAATCCATCAAATGCAAAGACAACAGCAGTCCTACAATTAGTACATACCATAGTTTGATATATAATACAAAAGTATGATTGCTTTAGTAGTTTAGTCTATCAAATCCTTACGGACATGACAAAATGCAATTTCGTGCGAATCACCCAATAGTGGGATTACATTTTCATTTGAATATTGTCCACTATGGGCTTCCATATGCGTGCATTGTTGAATCAGAGATTTTTTTATACCCCAAGATGCGTTAGCTTCTGCTCATGTAATATTCATGCATGCGTTGTTGAAACAACTTTTTCATCAAAATGCATTCGTGTCTGCGTGTGACATTATGTATAATAGTAAAGACAGTGGGTTGATAGTTGACGACGACGTTCCCCCACCCCAATATTTTCTCAGCGGATCTGCACGAACCACGTAAGTCACAACATTATTTATTCAAAACGGCGAAAGGTGAGGAGTTTGCATGTCTGCAATGTAAACGTTAACAACATTGAAAAGAATCTAAGGCTCTGCGGGGGGGTCTGTGATCTCAGGGAATGTCAGTGTTATGCTTGCTCAAATTGTTCCAGAGCATCACTCGAGCACAGTCACCGCCAAACTCAAATGCATGTCGTCCTGTAAGAAATCGTAAAATCTGACATAAGTGCCCTGACTGAAGTAGTTTCATATCGTCAATTCTACTAATACTGTCACACTGCAGTTGAGGAGACGTGATTGTATATATGATGGTATTGAGCATTTTGTGAATATATTGTACCTATATTTATTTATTAATGGAAAGGTCTAAACTCTGCTGATCTTCAAAGTAAACTAAAAGGTAATTCCACATGTTATGGGGGGACAAAGTGACGGGTTTTTGGGAACAACAAGCATTCCTGAAACATTCCTGGGCTTTCCAGACAACTATTTTATTTTAGGAATCTAGTCCTCTCAAAAAACAAACTTTTTTTCTTCATTTCTGTGGCTTTGGCTGAGGTCTGAAGTTAGCGTTAGCGGAGGGACTAGGAAAATTCAGTAAATTTCACATCCAGGGACACTTTTCAAAAAGTTTGCTCAGCCTTTTAAGTTATAATGACATCTTTGCTGTGGATGATAACACACATTAGACATTCTAAAAACGTTGCAGAAAGTAGTTCTTGACTTTACAATTTTTTGCTTTACACATTTAAACTAGCATTATGGAGGGAGGAAAATTTCATTATGAGGGTACAAGTGACATTCATAAGCTATCTATGCAAGAGTAAAGTAAAAATAACCTTGGATACTCTTGAACAAGCATTAACTTTATTAAAAGCAAGTGTCCAACTGGTCTTTGAACCATTAGGATTGTGGAGTTAAATTACTGCCAAAACCTAGTATATAAACAGAACCTTTTACAAATGCACTATGATTCACTAACAAACACAATGTGATTTGCAAATACAAAACTGATTCATGTGCAAACAAAGTGTGATTTGCAAATATATAGTTTTACAAACACAAAACGTACCTATCACAAATAAACGGCGCTGCAATTTGTACGAGAATTTTTCCTACAAGTAGAAAAAAAACAAGACGTCTATGTGAAACACTGATGCCCCCGGATATAAGCATAGTTTGGATTTATAATATGGAGAAGGACCAGATGGAATCACTTGGACTTGCAAAGGGTTAAATGAATGAATAAAATTTGTAGAACTTTTCCAGGAAACTATTGTGAAATCAAAATGACGCTAAGGTAAAGGTCACAAGGCGAGAAATTATGACCTAATACGAAAGGTCTCGTGTCAAGGGATACCCATGTCAAGTATCAAAGGTCTATTACTGACCAATGATAAGTTATAACCAAGGTTAACGTTTTCGAAAAATGCGTCCTACACCAAGGTCAAGGTCACAAGGTCAAAAATGATGACCTCATCCAAAAGGTCTCGTGTCAAGGGATACAAATGTCAAGTATCAAAGGTCTATCACTGACCAATGATAAGTTATGGCCAAGATTAACGTTTTCGGAAAATGCGTCCTACACTAAGGTCAAGGTCAAAAATGATGACCTCATCCAAAAGGTCTCGTGACAAGGGATACACATGTCAAGTATCAAAGGCCTATCTCTGACCAATCAAAAGTTACGGCCAAGGTTTAAGTTTCTGGAAAATGCATCCTACGCCAAGGTCAAGGTCACAAAGTCAAAAATGATGACCTCATCCGAAAGGTCTCCTGACAAGGGATACACATGCCAAGTATCAAAGGCCTATCTCTAACCAATCAAAAGTAACGGCCAAGGTAAAAGTTTCTGGAAAATGCGTCCTACGCCAAGGTCAAGGTCACAAGGTCAAAAATGAGACCTCATCCGAAAGGTCTCATGACAAGGGATACACATGTCAAGTATCAAAGGCCTCTCTCTGACCAATCAAAAGTTACGGCCAAGGTTAAAATTTCTGGAAAATGCGTCCTACGTCAAGGTCAGGGTCAAAAGGTCAAAAATGATGACCTCATCCGAAAGGTCTCGTGACAAGGGATACACATGTCAAGTATCAAAGGCCTATCTCTAACCATTCAAAAGTTATGGCCAAGGTTAAAGTTTTTGGAAAATGCGTCTTACGCCAAGGTCAAGGTCAAAAGGTCAAAAATGATGACCTCACCCGAAAGGTCTCGTGACAAGGGATACACATGTCAAGTATCAAAGGCCTACCTCTGACCATTCAAAAGTTACGGCCAAGGTTAGTTTTTGGAAAATGCGTCCTACGCCAAGGTCAAGGTCAAAAGGTTAAAAATGATGACCTCACCTGAAAGGTCTCCTGACAAGGGATACACATGTCAAGTATCAAAGGCCTATCTCTGACCAGTCAAAAGTTACGACCAAGGTTAAAGTTTTTGGAAAATGCGTCCTACGCCAAGGTCAAGGTCAAAAGGTCAAAAATGATGACCTCACCCGAAAGGTCTCGTGACAAGGGATACACATCTCAAGTATCAAAGGCCTATCTCTGACCATTCAAAAGTTACGGCCAAGGTTAAAGTTTTTGGAAAATGTGTCCTACGCCAAGGTCAAGGTTAAAAGGTCAAAAATGATGACCTCATCCGAAAGGTCTTGTGACAAGGGATACACATGTCAAATATCAAAGGCCTACCTCTGACCAATCAAAAGTTACAACCAAGGTTAAAGTTTTCGGAAAATGCGTCCTACACCAAGATCAGGGTCAAAAGGTCAAAAATGATGACCTCACCCGACAGGTCTCGTGACAAGGGATACACATGTCAAGTATCAAAGGCCTACCTCTGACCAATCAAAAGTTATGGCTAAGGTTAAAGTTTTTGGAAAATGCGTCCTACGCCAAGGTCAAGGTCAAAAGGTGAAAAATGATGACCTCATCCAAAAGGTCTCGTGACAAGGGATACACAAATCAAGTATCAAAGGCCTATCTCTGACCAATCAAAAGTTACAGCCAAGGTTAAAGTTTTTGGAAAATGCATCCTACGCCAAGGTCAAGGTCAAAAGGTCAAAACTGATGACCCCACCAGAAAAGGTCTCGTGACAAGGGATACACATGTCAAGTATCAAAGGACTACCTCTGACCAATCAAAAATTACGGCCAAGGTTAAAGTTTTTTGCTGCTGCAGACAGACAGACAGACAACCGGACAGGTGCAAAACAATATGCCCCCGAATCTTCTGGGGGCATAAAAATCATGTGACTTTTGCCACGTTTCTATCGGTGATATGGTGGTGCCAATTTATTCACAAATGTCCGAGGGATTTGCAAAGAAATGTCCGAGCTAAGTTACTCGCCCTCAACAGCAGGTGGCGCTATGAGTCCATTTCCTCGATATCTAAATGGCACAACGTTGGAGACCATCTTGAAAGAATGGGTTAATATCCCACCAGCCACAGTACAGAAATCAAACTGAAGATTTTGAAGGCTAAGGGTGGGCCTTCTATTGATACTAAATATCACCTTATGCAGTTCCTGACATTTGCACACCATCTTCATAAACGTTATAGTTCCTGAAAATATAGCTTCTCAGCTTTCATTTGATGTATGATACATGTGTTTTGTTGTAAATTTTATTTTTCGCACCTGTGGACCATTTCTGCGGAATTACCCTAAAGTGATTTTGGAGTTATAATCCCACTTCCAAAAAAATTGGATGTTGTGTAAAATGTAAATAAAAACAAAATGCAATGATTTACATATCATTCAAGCACTGTAGCACAATATTTATTTGAAATTAGTACAAAGACAACATATCAGATGTTGAAACGGAGAGATTTTATTGTTTCTGAAAAAAATATGCTGATCTTGGATTTGATGCCAGCAACCTATTTCAAAGAAGTTGGAACAGGGGCAGCATATTTACAACTGTGTTGCATCATCTCCTCTTTTAAAAACACTCAGTGTTCGGGAACTGAAAAGATTAATTGTTGCGGTTTTGACGGCAAAATATTCTCCCATTCTTGGTTGATGTTGGATAACAGCTCCTTAACACTTTGTGGCCTCTTTTGTCATATTTTTAGGTTGCTGGCCGTAGGCCAGTAACCTATTGTCGTCACTTCGCGTCCGGCGGCGTCGTTGGCATCGGCCGTTTAAAGCAATGGGCTCTAAATTCGTAGACCAGGCGCAGGCGCGGCGAATAGGGAGAGCGCCGCGCCAACGGGGTGTGTCCAGGCGTATGTTGCAATTTCGTGCCCGGCGTAGCCTGGCGCAAGTACTCCTCTGTCCCGCCTCTGTCCCTCCTGCCGGCAAGTGGCAAAGAGGGAGGAGAAAATGCGTAAGTGGGTTTAACACAGCCGAGTCAACTCTTCACCAATAAAATGAGCTCCTCTCCTCACCTTTAAAGTGTTGAAATAAAGAAGCCTCTGTCCTATATCTGCATGATGCGTTAATGTTGCATTTTACTTTGCTGCTTCAGGCATGTTTTCTGCACCGCTTACGTCTATATTAAGCATTACGAATATGAGGCATTCTCGAATTATTACCATTAGCTTAACTTGAATGGAATTTCAAAAACGAAACTACGTCCAGATCATTCAAACTTATGAAGTTGCAATGAAATACTGACGGTTGCTCATTTATTTCTTCTGCCTGCATCATTGGGAAGAGAAACGATGAATAGCGTGTTCCTATTATTACACCCTGTTGCTGCTTAAAATTTTGGGATTAACATGCATGGACAACAATGCAAGATACGTTACACATTTATTTTCAATATGTGATCTTAACTCAGTACGAGATCATAGCAATCAGGCTGTATTCCTTTCCCCCCACTAAAAACGATAAAACCTAAGTGACACTAATATTAGTATTAAGCCGCTTGCATACTGGACGCGAAACGAATTTTTCGCACGACAGACTGCTTTGCTGCGTTGAACGCAGTGTCTACATGTCCGAAAGTCAGACAGGGTTTAAATATATCTCCGTGTCCGACGGTCGGATGGTTTCAATATAACTCCGTGTCCGACAGTCGATTATTGTTTTTAATTTCTTCAAATCTACTGAATCTTTTAGATATTAAACGTGAATGTTTTGATAAGAGGGCTCAGTTCTTCAAGATGAGTACCGAGAATTTCAGTCAATGTGTCTGTTTAAGCTTTGCTCAGTAAAGTGAGTCGACATTGGTGCGGGACAATGTACAATGCCTGTCGAACATTGAATGCAAAATACTCCATGTCTGACAGCCAAAAAAAAAAAAAAAAAAAAAAAGAGGACGATTAGAACAGATTGATAACGAAATGAAGAATAAAAAGAAACATTTTAACAACAAACAGAACATCCATTGAACACTGCGATTTATTTATTTGCGGGCCATCTTTTTTTGGATGTTCTGTTTGTTGGTGATATGTTTTTATTCTTTATTTCGTCATAAATCTGTTCTCATATCAATACTTTTACTTTTTGCTGGCTGCCGTACATGGAGTATTTTGCATTTCGCGTGGGACAGTCTTGATCGTGCATGCGATATTTAATTCACAATGTCAATGGTCATGGAATTGATTTGGTCACTGACAACAAGCACTATTTTATCTCTGGTGTGGAAATAAAGCGTGAATCTGTTCGATCCATCTGACAAATTTTCAAAGGAGAAACCGAATGAAGACTGTTGTCTATCTTCAACGGAAGAAAACAGACGAATAAACAGACGCGTGTATTCGCGTCTTTGCATTGACTTCGACTGTAATCAGTCGTGCGAAAAATTCGTTTCGCGTCCAGTGTGCAAGCGGCTTTACTGAGCATAGAACGCAAGCATTATATATATATATATAGGCAGTTGGCTGAGAAAGATGTGAAGTCGTTAGTTTGCATCACAGATTCAGCTGCGTTGATTAAGCCAGGTCGAGTTTCCATTACGCTATCTGACATCAGGACAATCGATATAGATGCTATAATTTATGTCCTGATTCAGATAGTTACATTAAATAGTGGTTGCTGTAATTATTTATTGCATTGAAATGTGCCTGACATTCTGAAACCTGCCTGTGAGGTTTCGGTGACGCAGCGCACTGTGCGCCGGTCAGCCAAATTACCACTGCACAGAAAGTAAACCAGGTTGGAGCTGGCGAGCTTTCTGGGCAACTTCAGCGGAGACTTTTTTCTACGAAATTGTCACTGCGTCTTGATGAATATGTGACACCTCCCCCTACTACGCCGTCACACCCATCTCAGCGCACGTCCGTCAACCAAATTGCCAAAGTGGCTGCGCACGGTGTTGCAATCGACGAAATTACCACTGCGCGGGCTGCACCGGATTTAAATTACCACTGCGTGGGCTGCGCCACTCTACGCCACGCTGCGCCACCCAGCGCTGCGCCAAGAAATTAGAGCCCCATATCTCAAAAACGGTCTGATGATTTTTTTTTTTTTTTTTAATTTGGGGATGTGATCAAGTGGGTCATCAAGTTAATGCCCGAGCAAAAATTTTTTTTGATTGAATCGTTCATTTAGACTTGGCGGCCATTTTTATGCCGAAAATGGCCATTTTTGGCATTTAGGTGTCAAAAACTGTCTGATGAATTTTTTTTCATCACAGCAATGGAATCAGTATCATGACCTGCTTCAACGGTGTAAACGGCGTTTTGATAGAATCGCTCCTTCATAGCGCCACCAAAGCAACGTGTCTGGACTTCATCATTTTTCGGGGTGTTTCGCCACAAAATGTGCCGTAACTTGCTTATTATTGCATTTGTAGTATAGGTATGAATTGAGCATGTACAGCATATCATGCTTGCCGAGCGTTGTCGGCTGGTCGAATTTGACCCTGAGCCGAAAGGACAAGGTCAAATGACAAAAATGTGCTATAACTGTCTTAATATAGCATTTAGAGCTTAGGTATGTATGAGGCATCTATAGGGAATCAGGTATGCCGAACATTGTGAGTGAGTCACATTTGACCTTGGGCCTCAAGGTCAAATGGCAAAAATGTGCTATAACTCTCCTAGTATATCATTTAGAGCTTAGGTATGTATGAGGCACCTATAGGGAATGTGGTATGCCGAACATTGTGAGTCAGTCACATTTGACCTTGGGCCTCAAGGTCAAGGCCAAATGGCAAAAATGTGCTATAACGTGCTTAATATGACATTAAGAGCTTAGATATGTATGAGGCACCTATGTGGAATCATGTATGCCAAACATTCTCGATTGTTCGAATTTGACCTTGAGCCTCAAGGTGAAGGTCAAATGGCAAAAATGTGTTATAACAGCTTAATGTGGCATTTAGAGCTTAGGTATGTGAGAGGCACTGATAGGGAATCATGTAAGCCAAACATTCTCGGCAAGTTGAATATGACATTGGGCGTCAAGATCAAATGGCAAAAATGTGCTATAACTTGCTGAATGTGGCAATTCGCTCGGTGCATGCATCACTTCCTCGTTTAGTGTAAGGATGGTATGATATTTCCTGTCGGTAAGCGGAAGTGCCGGTGTTATGGCCAAAGAATATACACTGGTCTTGTATCCTCTTTGTTATGGCTGAGTCCATGAAGTTTACACGGTGCCTCTTGGAGTTACCAAAGTTTACCGTCAACGATGTGCGTCGTATCGTTAGAGGATCAAGTACAACACCGCAGAGTAAACTTGAAAAGGGTTTCAAGTTCTACGTTTCATCCTACCTCTGCCATTTTGAAGGTAAGTCGCCGACGCTAATTGTAGCTAATGTTAGCCTGATGTGGCACCGTAGTGAAGTGACAGTTTTGTTTTGCTCATGAACCAAACAGTCCTGGTTCAGTTTAACCATGTTACTAGAAATGACTATGTTTTTAATGTGTTTGTATTTCTGATGGAAGTATCGGGCAAAAATAAGGCTAATGAGATAACAGTGAGGGCCCACTGCTACAGATCTATGAAGAAAACAGATACGCCGCACCAGCTGAGAGTAGGACTGGTTAAAATGACACGTTCAGAGTTCTGTTCAGTGTTACGTTAAAAGTTCTGTTGAACATGTTCAAAAGTTAGTTCAAGAAGTTCTATCCTTTATACCCTTGCCTTTCTTTCATATAAACTTTGATAACTATAGGCAAAGATGTTGGTAGCCAAATGCAGCTGAGTAGCTGAGTGGGAATCATTAGCAGGCTGGCTATTGGTAAACAAATGGAAGTTTGTTCTACAGGTCGAGCTATTAGCATCTACCTCTATGGCTCGAAAGCAGAAAATGGTCCACCTCAGCTATTCTTCAAACTGCATGTTCTAGCTTGAATCTGTCCTGTCCTGTCATCTTAACTTCTTCATTAACATATGGTCCCACCTCTTATAACGTTACTTAACATACTCCTAACATAATCTGATGACACTCTTCAAGAAGCAGTAGAAGCAAAACCTGCACTGTTATGTTGTTGGTGGCACAAACAAAAAAAATGTTGTTCTGTTTCACTTATGTGTAAATATTTCATCTGGAGTGGAAATAAAGTTCACATTAAAACTATGTTTAGTTCATAGTACTCAGAAACATCAATCATGAGCTTGTTCAGTGAACTATTGGATTTGAAGTTGGTAGTTCATGCACCACACTGCACAAGAGAAAGATACTATCGCCAAGTGGTGTAAGAGTGATGCAGAACAGCACAAATGTCACATGAGACAGTGGACTTACACCATGCACAAACAACATGACAGGACAAATTTTGCTCCTATTTTCATTGCTGGAGACAGTCTTTTCAAGATATTCAATTTTGCCTCTCTGTATTTCAGATGACATTACGTGATTCAAAGCCAGTTGTGCTGATCAACAGCAACTGCTCTTGTGTGGCTGGTTGTGGAATCTGCAACCACTTAGTTGCATTGCTTTTCCAGACTGCTCATTATTCCGAATGTGGCATGTCTGTCGTCCCTCCTGTCCTTGCATGCACACAGACGGAACAGAAGTGGCATAAACCACGGACAATGGTTTGTCTCATTTCAGTATCTAACACCTGTTTCACTTTTTACAGTTACATTACTAACACCATCTTTTAAATAAATAGGGGGTGAAGCCTGGACCCGTGGATGCCATGGTTGTCCTAAAGCCCAAACCAGGCGCTACTACAGCCAGTGGAGTTAGGTGTGTAGCACCAAATTTAATAGGCAGAGTACAGTGTGTTTTAAAAATAAATGCTTTTGATCACCTGATGATGTTATTCCATTATTGCTGTTGCTGGAGACCCTGCTCTCATCAAAATCTGTTTAATTTTACCTCTTTGTGAATCACATAATGTAATCTGAAGTACAATCATCTGTGCTGGTGAACAGAGTACAGTGTGTAAAAATAAATATTATTGACTGTTCTGTCATTTCAGATCTGCACTTTACAAGGGCTAGAGCGGTGAGCTCCCACACCCAGCCACCCTCAATCCTGGACCTGCCTACGCTGGAATGAAAGCAGAATCTCTTCCACTCATCTGCACAATGAACATCTCGGCTCACAAGCCACTTGTGGACTCCATGTTTGGCAAAGTACAATATGGTAGTGTACTGTCCTATCAACAACCACCACCTCCATCTGACAGTGTTGTGATACATGAGGGAGCACCCCCATTCCCGAGTGTGCCACTAGAAGGTTACCATCTAAACCCAACAGAGTATTCATTTGTGCCAACACACCAGGAACAGCTACATCTGAGCTCACTTTCTGTGACCTTGTCACAGTCACACCTCATTGAGGAGGCAACAAGATGCCAAAGTGCTACACCTGAGTGGCACTCACTTAGGAGAGAAAGAGCGACTGCCTCACATTTTAGAGAGGTGAGCCACGTTAGAGGCCCAGGGCCTGCAGAAAACCTGGCAGAAAGGTTAATCCGAGGGACACAACAAACAGCACACATGAAGAGGGGACTGGAAATGGAAACGGGGGCTTTAAAGGACTATGCAGTTCTGAAAAACCTGAACCTAACCAAGTGTGGGCTAGTGGTTCATCCCGATGCATCTTGGCTGGGTGCGTCGCCTGATGGGCTTGTATATGACCCGCTTGAACGTCCATCATTTGGGCTTGTTGAAATTAAATGCCCAAATGCACAAAGCTATGTAGACTGTAAATTCTTAAAAGTGGCACAAGGCCTACACAAATTGAAGGAGAGCCATTGTTATTATTGGCAAGTCCAGGGCCAGTTATTGATCACTGGGATGCAATGGTGTGATTTTGTTGTCTGTGCCCATGATGACATCTTTGTTCAGCGCATATACAGAGATAGCGATGTGTTAAAAGAGATGAAAAAGAGGTGCGACATGTTTTTCTTTAACACTTACATGCCAAAATACCTCTCCATGCACAAGTAATTAAAAAAAAAAAAATGAAGACATGAACTCACAAAATTATTATTTTTATTCTGTCAAATGTATTACTATTGTATTTATTTCATTTTACAAGGATATACAAGGTAGGTGGGTGGGTAGGTGGGTGGGTGGGGGGGGTCTGAAGTCTGTTGTCTGTTTTTACATATACAGTAAAAGTTGTAAAATATATATATATATACATAAAATTGACAACACAATACAAGATTTACATATAAAAGTGAAAAAGGTGCCTAAAGTGCATGACCTAAAGGGGTCATTTTAAGACAAAAATAAGAACTATACATTTACATTAAATATTTACATAATTACAACTATACATTTACAGACACAAATAAGAACACTACATTTACATTACATATTTACATAATTACAACTATACATTTACATTACATTATCATTTGTCTAATTCTGGATTAGAGAGATTGAAGATTAGCAATCGCTTGCCCAGGCTTTCACCAAGGGACCATTTTGATAGTTCACCAAAAGACAGGCAACTGCAAAAAGTTGGTTAATGCTGCCTGTGATTGAAAGGGGATCATTGTACTGAATATTCTATGTTCTTTGACCCTGCGAATCACACGCTCAACATGAACTCTCACTCTGGCAATGGACTGTGTCTTTCTGATCTCTGGCCTAGACAGTTGAGCTCTCTTTGACAGAAGGGTGGGTATGTGAACTTTACATGGAACGCAGTCTTCGACAAGGAAACCCTTGTCCACCATTATGGCCATAGATGGGTTAAGGAGGGCCACAATGCCAGACTGCTTTAAGATCTCTTTATCGCTGATGGCACCTTGATAAAGAGATGACACAAAGGTCACTGCACCATGAGGGGCTATCCCAATCAACGCTTTGAATGTACAGTGCGATTTGTAGGTAGAGAACACCTCACTCTGGAGCAGAGGGGAATTTGGGGTTTGGCATTGCAGTTCTGTACAATCTAAAATGATTTGAGTGTCAGTGTAGTCCTGAAACACATCTGGGAGGTGAGCTTTCACAGTGTCCTCATCTAGCCAAATATCCACAGCTCCCAATACTGTATAAAGGAAGTTGGCCCAGGTGTTAACAATACGACTAACAGTTGACCGATGTATTCTAAATCTGTGGGCCAAATCCTTTTGCATCAGTCCCAATGACAGGTAGTTCATGAACAGAAAGAACTCGTCAATTGGTTGAAGAACCTGGGAAAAAATATCTTATTACCCTATTGCAAGACCTACATCGTCTTGATACAAGGATTAACTTGAAAATGGTGACATAACATGCTTTGTAAGGACAACAGTAAAACATTTATGCCTACCGTTGCACTGGCAGAGTGAGGGACCTGATCAGTCTTCGCCAGATTCCGTGCTCTTGTAACACGTACAATGTGGGGGGTGGCTGGCTCAATTTGCTTCCAGAAGCCCATCAGGTGAGTGTAACTTGCAAATCTGTGGAACATATGAGTTATATTGATCAGGCTAATTCATTCACATCTATTTTATTTCAGACACCAGAGAAGGCCCATTCAATACTTCTATACTGTCTCCTGTCTCTGTCCCATGCCACTCATACTGTCTCACTGTCCCGTGCTTCTCATCTACTGTATTGCACTACTTGATTACTGTCACTGAGCTGTACTGCACACCCACTTGCATTGTCAGACCGGAGATATGAGCTGTCTCAGCCTTTTCTAGCTTGCCTGGTTGAAATTGCTGTCCCTTGCCAGTCATCACTCAGATCATCTCTGATAACCAAAACATAGGCTAATTGCCAGCAATACTCGGCTTTGAATTGTAAATATGTAGTCTTAATATTAATTGTCATCTCTATTATACAACTCTGGAATTTTACAGTGTTTTAATGAACGGTTTCATTACAATGTTGCTTGGGGGCCCTAATTATGTTGAGTATATTTTTGCGTTTGTTTCAATGTTTTGTATTTAGCATATAGCTTAGGTTTGTGGTTTGATACGGCTGGTCTTTTGCGTACTTTATGTGAATGGATCACATAGCTAATGGTAATTTACGGTGTGCGGTAGGCTGCGGCCACCGGCCGGTGTTCTGACAATTTTTGCTGCCTTGTCAAAAATGCTACCGTAATTCAAAGTGATTGTAAAGTCTTTGTTTTCGCCTTAATATTGCAATTTGACTCAGTTTACAGTAGTAATTTTGTTATTTGTTTATTATTATTATAAACATAAGCAGATGTTATGAGTTGGATAAGTTTGTTTGAAGATATATGCCCATATAAGCCATTATCACCTCATTTCTGCATTTTCAGGAAAACCTAGCGTGTACATGCTAATATATTTATGCTTCTAGGTCGAAAAGCGCAGTGAAAAAAAACCTATTTTTATGATTTCTGATGATACTTAAGATACGAACGAGGAAACAGCCCGAGATTTTAGGTTTACGCAAGCGCAGAACCGCGAGGTAGCATACTTTGATAGGTAGCAAAATTTGACAGCACACCGGCCCCAAGTTGTTCCAATTTTAAGTGTTTTCTCTGCTGTGCGGATGTTGTTGCCTACGTCGTTCAGTAGAGTCTCATAAATGGAGAGAGAGCCCCCGGCTATATATCCGTTTCAGTCTTTGTATTTGTGCGAGTCAGTGTTTCTAAGGAGCGAGGGAAATTAGTCTTTTAGTTGCCTTTTCGCTAAGGATTTCGGCCGTTGTCCAGTTCAGCACCGCAGACAATGCCAAGAACGCTTGTTACAACTGGCAATGAATGAAATTAAAGCTTTATTTGTTAAATATCCTTCAAAAAGTTAAAAAAAACACTGCTTTCCAGGATCATTTTACTCATAACGCTGAAAAATCATCATGCCCCCCCCGAGTATAGTTAGTGCCCGTCCACGAATTTGCTTCTGTCGCCGGGTCTGACCTGGACCACACACAAATAACGTTACCACCCAAATAATGTTATTTTTGCTGCTTTTAATGGTAACTTATAGGCCTACTGCTCTAAGGTTCTAACTCAGACATGGTGGATATTTTTATTTACCTGGTATAGAATCGTATGTCCTCATCAGACGCAGAAAACCGCTCCAGACCGAACTTGCTGCTGATGGTTAACTCCTCGATTTGTTTTCGGAGCCTTGATATCTCCTTGCGTAGCTCTTCGTTTTCATTGAGGGAAAGATCAAGCGCAGCAGGCTCAGTACGGGAGCAGTAGTCATGTTCATGACACGGCCATGGGTCATCATCACCAGGGTCAGTCTGCATCTCTGTTGGGTCGTCGTTGGGTGGACGCTCTGTTCTTTCCCATACTCCAGGTCGTGGGGTTGGGATATTGTAGTCGTTCCAATGAAAAAGCACAGGAACAGCTCCGGGTCGCAGTCGTCTTCGTCCAGCAGGAGTAGGAGGCTCGATCAGATCAGCGGTGACAAAGTGTCGGGAACACACTCGGGATGTACTAGTGACGATAAAATGGTCTCTCCTGATCTTCACAACCCACTGTTTCCGTAATTCTGAGTCTTTTGGAAATGTGTGGAAGCTCAGATAAGAGTTGGACTTCGTTGATGCTGTGCAAAATGGCACACAGCAGTGGTGGTTAGATCTGCTGTTCGTGCGTTGTTGAAACGATAATTTTGTCCGTTTACATGTCATGTTAGTAGCCTATGTAAATGGACAGGAGATGGTGACAAAATTATCGTTTCGTAACGTAAATAACGAAAAGATTCGCGGTGAGGTGACAAGTAGCTAGCTCAGTATTCGCGCTTTCAATGGCAACCGGATGTGCACAACCATCCTGACTTTTTTGCGGAAATTACGTCACGTTCCGGCGTGCACAAAGGCTATTAAAGCTCAGGTATGTTTGGGGCACCTATAGGAAACCAGGTATGCTGAACATTCTTAGGCAGTCAGTCAAATTTGATGTTGGGCCTCAAGGTCAAAGTTATATGACAAAAATGGCCCATATTTGTTTAATATCGTTTTTAGAGCTTAGGTATGTATTGGGCACTAATAGCAAATCATGTATGCTGGTTGTTTCCAACATATTGGATTTGACCTTGGGCAACAAGGTCCAGGTAATGACAAAAACGGCCTAATAGTCCTTTAATATTGGCTTTAGATCATCGGTATGTATTGGATACTAATGACAAATCATATATGCTGATCAAACACACCATATTGGATTTGACTTTGGTCTTCAAGGTCAAGGTCATGTGACAAAATCAATCTATTTATTTCCTCGTTTAATAATGTCTTTAGACATTAGTATGTATTAGCCACTAACCCATATATAATTAACGGGCTTTGTAACCGCATGGTCAACCTTTTTTCATGATCAATAGCGGCAATAAAAACTGGTCAAAATAAATTTTTGGATGTTTGTTCCTATTGGCATCATGGAATAGAAGAATAATACTAATTAGACCCACTCAGTGGCAGTGTTACGTAAAAAAAATTATTGTCTGAAAACAGAGCAAGAACCAGAAGTGAATTGAGAAGATGGCGCATAAATTGACAGCAAACGACAGTGAAAGTCCAGGTTAGAAAAAAATCTAATCGGATTTCATGATGTAGACTTCTAAAAGATTATATTTTTGCTGAACGGCAGAAAAGTGACATAAAAATGTTGCTGTCTGTCACTCATGAAAAAGTGTGACCGCTCAGTCGAGTTGCCCGATAGTAGTAACTAAAACCCCTTTCTCACTGAGCTGCGTTGTCCTGCAGAAGTGTGCGGATGAAACAGTTCTCTTCTTTCGCAGAGAAGAATTGATTCGAAGAACCGTGAATTGATTCGCAGTGGTACGGGACCATTCGCCATCACTGCCGAAATTCGCGAAAAAATGAAACAGGTTTAATTTTTTCGCGGATGTCCGAGCTGGAGCTTTTTAACGCCAGCATTGTGTAGACAATGTGTTGCTTTCGAAAGAATTCGTGTTGGCTTGCTGTTGAATCCACGGACTGATGCTGGTTACTTTTCTCCTGTTGGGGCTGTAACTGCCGGCAACCTTCAGGGCCCTTGGCACTCTACTCTGTTAATGATCTGGCAAATATTTTAAATGGGTGACCAGTCTGGATTGTTGACAGGCCAGTCTGATTCTTTTACAATGGATCCATGTCATTGTAGTGCATGCAGAATGTGGTGTTTGGCATTGTGTTGCTGAAATAAGCAAGGCCTTCCCTGAAGAAGACTTCTGGATGGCAGTATATTTTGCTCCAAAACCTGTATATGTCATTGAGCTTTAAGGTCGTCTTCATAGATATGTGAATTAACCCATGCCATGTGCACTAATGCACCCCCATACTATCATGATGCTTTTGAACGGTGTCCTGATAACAAGCTGGATGGTCCCTCTCCTTTTTAGCCTGGAGGGTGCGTTGACTGTAATTTCTTAAAAGAACTTAATGTTTTGATTTTTCAGACTACAAGACAGTTTTCTACTTTGCTTCAGTCCATCTTAAATGAGCTTGGGCCCAGAGAAGGCAGTAGAGTTTATGCATCTTGTTTAAGAGCCAATGTTTGAGAAAATGGCAGTTTTCAGGAACTTTCAGCAGTTGACCCCCCCTAGAATTCAGTGAGATTTGGCAAACAGGTTAATATAGATGTCTAATGAAAAAAACCCAGTTTTTTTGGGTCATACACCCTTTATTTTGCTCACAACGCCCCCTGGAAGGCCAAAAAAACAAGGTCTAAAATCTGCCAAAATGAAATGGACATTGCAAATTGAATGAGTTTATGAAAAATTGACAAAGTGTCCCAAACTATTTATGGGGGTATTCGGCCCAAAGGTGCTTTAAGTTTCGCATCATGAAGCTGCCACCTGATGGCCATCCTGGATAACAAGGCTGGGACCAGCTGAATTTTAGTAAGAAAATAGAAGAAATTCAGATTTCTGTCACAAATAAAACTTTAATCCAAAAAGTCCCGTGGAAATGTGGTTAGCAAGTCAATATTTGAGGAAATGTGATTGCATGGAAAAATTTTTGGAATGGCACCTTGCTGGATTGCCGAGCTATCTGGCCTCAAAATAGCTAATACATCATTTTACACCCATCTTCAGGCTCAAATTGTAATTTAATTCAGATATGTATATTGAATATGAAAATGGCTTTTGAAAGGTCTATCCTTGGTCTTATTAGTGCCTTAGAAATCTCTATGGTCCTCTGCAGTTTTCACGCACAGAGCATGACAAATTTTAGGTTTGGTGAAAACCACCAATTTGGCACCAGTTGCAAAGTGCTCTAAAATTTTAATCCAGAGAGCCAAAAGCCTGATGCTCCAATAATCAACAGTTTCTACCATATAGATTTGCATGTGATCAAAATGAGTTTGGGACTTTCTACGGTTTGGCTGTTTTTAAGCCCTAATTTTGGGGGGGGGGACTGCCCCTATGTGGTGCTGTTCACCATATCTCATTTCTGCTGTAATCCAGATATATACCAAAACAAAATCTTTGAAATTGAAATCAGCAGGATTGTTTCATTTAGTATACAAGTTTTTGCCGCAGCAAAACTTTGGATTAAAGTTCTGTAGTACAAAGAGTGGCGCTATTTTGGTTTTTTGGCCTTGTCCCTTTCTCGCAGAAATTTCTTTGGATTCTTTAAATTTTTTCATGATATGATGTACCGTACAGAATGAAATCCCCAAATTCTTCGCATTTTTATTTAGAGAAACATCATACTTAATTTGTTGAAATATTTCCCCATATTTCCTTCACAGAGTGATGAAGCCCTCTCCATCTTGACTTCTGAAAGACGAGTTATACCCATTCACGTTACTCGCCTGTTGCCAGTTACCTAATTAGCTCTGAAGTGTTCCACCAGGTGTATTGGTAAAGCATCACTCAACTTTTCCAGTCTTTTGTTGAACCTGTCCCAACTTCTTTGAAGCGTGTTGGTGGCATTAAATTGAAAATTAGCAGATATTTTTCAAAAACCAAAAATAATTTTCGTCTCAACATTTTATATGCTGTTTATGTACTATTTTTCAATTAAATGTAGGGTTTTAGTGATTTACAAAATATTGCATTCTGTGTGTATTTACATTTCATGCAATGTTCCAACCTTTTGGGAAATGGGGTTGTATAAATTTTGTTTGAAGGCTGTTTTTGGCAGTTCTTCTCCTTTCATCAAACCCTTGCTGCTTTTGAGCTTATGCTGTTTTCACGTTCATAATGAATTCAATTACTACATACATATTGGCTATGGAAAAGAACACAAAGCCTTTATTTAGTCATTTTAATGCATAGGCCTTCATGAACAGTGTTATGTCCAGGAATAGAGGGAGACCCCAAGTGCAGAGTAGCAGGCAAAATGACTGGTTTATTTGACATTGCGCAATGTACACAACGAGCACACAAGCACAAAGAACAATGGCAATAAGGAATACAAAATGGATGAGCTTAAACACTCCTGAAAGGGAGAGATAGCCAATTCCAAAATAGTAGTAATAAAAGTAAGGAGACGCGGATACGCAAGCTCCAAAATAGAGATAAATTTAGGAAGGTAAATTTAGAAACGCGAATTAATGCAAGTTCTCACAAAAGTGAGAATTTAGGCTTAGTTCACAAGGCAGGTCTTAATGCTCAATTCCGATTTTTTTACACAGATCCGATTTTTTTGTTTGGCGGTTCACATTACTTTTAAAATGTAGTATTTGAACTACATTGGCCACGGTTACATTATGTTTTTTAATTCGGAATTAAATAGTTCGGAATTAAAATATTCTTCCTCGAGTTGACATGGAAGTAGTAATTCGGAATTGAGGTTTACATGGAAAACACGTTTAACGCCTTAATTTAATTCCGCTTAACGTCCAGGGGTCGGGAAGGGTTCTTGGACAGGGGGTGCACGTGTTTACGTGTTTACGTCTACCGGAAGAAAACAAACTCCACTCCCTGCTTCTTATCATCTGGGCTTACACCATGGAAGAACACATAATAAAAACTGTTTTTGCAGTTTGTTTACCATGGTCTGGGTGAATACTCCTTTCTAATTGGCTGGCAGGTGTTGATTATAACTGTGGAACCGCACAGGTAGTTCAGCCTACAGTAGTTTCACCATCTGAAGTTCGAAATTCATCCGCTAGCGAACCTATAACCATAGCAACATTAGAGCGTTGGCATTTGGCTGGGTATAACAGAAACCAAGCTACTCATTAATCTCCAGTAAATTTTGCGGCGTTAAATTACATCCTGTGGGGCGGTTAACAATAAGTGCTCAAGCGATAATGACCGTAAATATTAAAGCAGCAAAATAATCACGCTTTATTCATTAAACGATTATTCATTAAACTGTCTCCAGTTACAAAGGAAGCTAACATACCCACTTCAAGTATCTGCAACTGCTGACAGTTCGCTAGTTACGTGCTGTGACAACAGACTGATTTCAGCTCGCTAGCTCTACAGAAACCGTCATAAGTTCATTGCAATTGCGGGTAGCAAGTTAGCAACAGTCTGCATAATCGCGCATAATGTTGTGTTATGCATAATCTCCATTTCAGATGGAATCAGTTATCAAATAATTAGCTGGTAAAAGGATGATAGATTTTTTTGCGCACGCTTACTCCATGAAGGTAAGCTGAACTAAGTTAGCTGGTTCAGTTTAGCTTGGCATAGGCTATAGTATTGAATATGAGAAGGAGCGGCGCCTATTTATTGATTACCAGCTCGTTTTTTAAGTGCAGAACTTTCATCAAAAATTTCTGATTGCTTTGATTTGATATTGCTGGCAAATGACCATGGTATAAGCGGGATAATCAACTCGTAGGTGAGCATGTGCAGAACAACAGGAATTAATTTTAAAAGGAATACGTTTACATGATCGAGGAATTAATTCGGATTTAAGATCGGAATAAACCAGCCACTTAGTTCGGAATTAAGTTTAATTCCGAATAATATTTTTATTCGGAATTAGGTGTTTACATGGTCTTTTTAAAGCGGAATTAATTTTTATTCGGAATTAAATTATTTTTAATCGGAATTAAAGCTCTCATGTAAACGCGGCCAATTATTCCCGTGTGAACCGTCCACGGCCCTGAACAGACCGGCATGCGCAGAAGAACAATAACAAAGACGTCAGGACATCACGCGGAGCGCACTGTTTACGGTGTTGTGCCTTGAACCCCCTTACCTCACTCTGTCCGAAATCTACTATCGCAGTCAAACGAATTGGGAAAGCTCTTAACATTTTAGTTTAAAGGGGCAATAAGCGAAATTGTTTCACCGCTAGGTTGGCTGTTGTGCACTGCCTGTAGACCGAAACAAAGTGTGTCATGAGCCACACCTCCCTCTACCTCCGCTATCCGGCAGAATGACGGACCAGTTTAAGTTTCCGCGGTGTTATTACTCAGTACATCAAACCTGAAATGCTCACGAAACTGGAGATTTGCGCTAATGGAGGCGTTGCACTGCAGAAACCGTAGTGTAAGTCACGTGATCCCCGAAGTAACTCAGGAAGATGGCTTTGATGGGATGGGAATGCATCGATTAATTATCATTTATTTATACAAAAAAAAAGTATTTCCTTGCTCTGAAATGTCGCATGTATAACCGGATATTGAACCTCAGGTCCAAATGCTCCGCCTTATCACGACACTAGCTCAACAGACTATATATTCACTGGTCGATTTAGCACTTGTATAGCTGTGCTGTGTTTGAACTTGAGCATATTGGTGCAAGGATTCTCAGTCATAAACTGGCTTTTAAAACAACAGTTGAATATTTAGCGGTTAATTATAGCGAAAAATACAAAAAAAAAAAAAAAACATTTAAGTGATTATACTGCTGAGGTCTTCCAGTGCATAGCATAATGGTGAGATGACTCTCAGATAGACTGGCTAAAATAGCAAGCGCAGATTTACCCACAAACAGCTTTTATGACAAAATATCAACGGTAAGAAAAATTTTTGCTCATCTCTGTAGCATTTAAAGTGTATGCCTGCTGTTCTTTGAGTGTGGTGTCAATTTAAAATGACAAAGCTTATACCGTTGGAATCTGTGGACTGTCCTTTTTCATTTGAGGTATCGTTTGTATGCATATCACAAATTCAGTAGAAATGCTTGCGATAGAGCACTGATTATTTAAACTTATTTAATGTTTTGCTAGATGCTTATTTACTTGCTTCGTACTTGAATTGTGTTCGGTTTAGGTAAAAACGGTCATCACAAACTTTTCGCCGAGTTTCATCGCTTTAAGAGGATATGCTGCATGACGAGGTTGCTATTAGGAAACATGCTGTGTTTATTATGCAAATTCATTGCCCCCGTTACAGGGGCGTTCAGGCTTACGGTTAATATTTGTATTGAATTTATATTTTCCGCTAATTTCTTTAAATCTTCACTTTAAAACCAGTTTTCATTGCAACAAAACCTTTGACTTACTTGTGAACTTCAGGTACATGAAGCAACTTTTCTCGAAGTGCTCTGAGCAAAGAACTGAATGTTTTGTTGGTTTGTAAGGCTTTCCACGGTCAATTCTTCTTAATTTAACAAGCCAATCTTTCAAAAGGGCTTCATTATTTTGTGGCAATTGATGGAAACTAGTGATGTTAACCTCGATACAAAGGCTTCGCAGCGTGTATCAAAAATGCGAAGCACTTCCTAACGGAGCTCCGTGTCGAGGCTTGTATCGTCTCGGCGAAATGACGTCAACCATTACGTTCAAAGCCTCATTTGGGATGCTGCTTCGAGAAGGGGGTTCACTTTCGGCGAGTGATTCGACTATAAAATGTCCCATTTCTCTTCTGCAGCTCGTGGGTTGTTGTCAGTAGTTTAAGTTTGTCAGTGCGGTTTGCGATTTTGTGCGGTGTGCGAGTTTATCATTCCGTGCGATGGAGCCAGCAAGAAAGAAAAAGTTTTCATCCGTTCGGGAATACTTTGATTTGATTTCACCGAATAAAGTCGCTCAGTGTGGCTAATTGTTAGATTATTATGTGATGTCATTTTTTCAAGCCGTTTCAAATAATTTCCAATACATAATAAATCCCCTTATTTTGTTCGTTTTTCCATTTTATTATTGGGGGAAATGTTTATTGTTTGTGAACAAAAATGCAATGCTCTTTGTTTCACAAGCACATTCACTGCCCTCTGTCCTGTCCCCGAAAGTATCTTTTAGATTCGTTATGACATAACGAGTAGTCAAAATACTTGATTTTATTTTGCATTTATTGATTTTGCCACTTTCAGGCCGTAGGCTTATGCTTGCCTATCATTTCCTACGAAGCACAATTCGTATGTGTTTTTATTGACCAATAGGGGTCTCTAGAGTGCATTCGAAACCTCAAGAAATGAACCACACTTCAACACATCTGGCTGGAAAGCTTCAACGCTTCACGAAGCTTCATCTCGCCAACACTAATGGAAACTTATTTTGCCGTATTTTTCAGACGACTGAATGGCATTATTAATGGTGCAAGCAACAGCAGCACAAGATTTCCCCATTTTCACTATGCTGCGATCAACCTCTGTGCACATTTTGCTTCGGGGATCATGTGACCACCTGCGTAACTTGCAACGACCTCATTGCAAATGTTAGCTGGCTGCCGGGCTAGTTACCTAACACAACCGTAACGCCTGGCCCATTGCTGGGACCGAGCCGCTAACAACTCAAGTTCCGGACATTAACCCATGCTACGATTGTAACATTAAATTTAATTGGATCGACATAGCGACATGTGCCGAACGTTACTGGAACACTAATTAAAGCAGACATGTTGTTACTTACCTGGCCAGGAGAAGAACAGCTAGCGCCGAGACAAATTGTAGCCCCTTTAGCTCTCGCAGTGCTCTTCACCTTGGAAATGCAAGGCCATTGTTAATCCAGGTTCTGTCCCTTTCTTTATCCGACAACTTCTTCGCGAACGACCGTTGTTTCTTTAGAAGTAATTTCGGATCCTGCTCGTCTTCAGGTGAACATTTCGTTCCGCTCTACGCCATTTCGCGTTTTAAAAAATACGCGCTGCCACTGCTCACTGGCTGTATGAATGCATTCTCGGGAAGGAGGAGGAGGCGATTCCGCTCACTGACTGTATGAATGCATTCTCGGGAAGGAGGAGGCGGCGATTCACATGAACACGCAGCCGGACCAGGCTTGTAAACAAGGGGCTGGTGATCGATGGAGGGTGATTTGTGCCATAATTCAATACAATACACACATTGAAATACAATATACTTATTGAAATACAATACACATCTCGAAAATAGAATACATGTGTAGCAATAAATACAATACAAAAATGCTTAAATACAATACACATATTGAAAATACAATACATGCCTCGAAATACAAAAATACAATACATGTGTAACAATAAATACAATATTAAATTATTTCTTTATTAATGTCGATCAGGAATATTTGTGCCAAAATGAATACATATCACACCTTGAAATGCAATACATACCTTGAAAATACAATACATATGTACCAATAAATACAATACAAAAATGCTTTGTTTTTCCATGTCAGTCGGAAATATTTGTGCCAAAATTAAAACAATACAACCATATTGTTTTTCAAGTTGTGTATTGTATTTTGATGTGTGTATTATATTTCAATGAGTCCATTGTATTTCAATGTGTGCATTGTATCTCGAGGTGTGTATTGTATTTCGATGTTGGGTTTTGGCGCTATGTAAATTTTAATCTATGAGCTCCGACTAATTAATATGATTGGACAAGGCATTCCATAGAGTGTCTAAGTCACTCCCGGATGGTAGTCTGATTTATACCATGATCTGGGTGAATACCCTTTTCTGATTGGCTGGGAGGTGTTGATTAAAACGTGGAACTGCACAGATAGTTCGGCTACGGTAGTTTCACCGTTCGAAGTTCATCTGCTAGCCAACCTATAACCATAGCAATGTTAGAGCACTGGCATTTGGCTGGGTATAACAGAAACCAAGATATTCATTTATCTCCAGGAAATTTTACGGCATTAAGTTACGTCCTGTGGGGTGGTTAACAATAGGTGCTCCAGCAATAATGACCGTAAATATTAAAGCAGCGAAGTAATCACCCTTTATTCATCAAACGATAGTAACTGTGTACAGTTACAAAGGAAGCTAACATGTCCACTTCATGCATCAGCAACTGCTGACAGTTTGCTGGCTACGTGCTGTGACAACAGACTGATTTCAGCTCGCTGGCTCTACGGGAACCGTCATTTATTTTTGTAGGTTTGTAGGTCCAACTAAATCCGCCGCCAGCGTGGGCGCCTGGCCAATCCTGGCCACGCAGGGCGTATCTAGCCAAGAACCAGCCTATAACATGACTATAATTTACATCGTGCCAAAAAGTAAACTCGCCACAG
This sequence comes from Gymnothorax javanicus, assembly GCA_029692085.1. NCBI lineage: Eukaryota > Metazoa > Chordata > Actinopteri > Anguilliformes > Muraenidae > Gymnothorax > Gymnothorax javanicus. The sequence goes on along the minus strand of CM056194.1, from coordinate 100,674,565 downwards.
AATACAATGCACCGTCTCGTGGTTACTTGCACCAAAACTGCATATGGAAATACAATACACGGTGTATTGTATTTCAGTGCGAGGTTTTTGGCACAGAGCTCGAAATACAATACACACCTCGAAAATACAATACATGTGTAACAATAAATACAACACAAACATACTTTGTTTTTCAATGTCGGTCAGGATTATTCATGACAAAATTAAATACAATGCACACATTGAAATACAATACACATATTGAAATACAATAAACATCTCAAAAATACAATATGGTTGTATTGCTTTAATTTTGGCACAAATATTCCTGACTCACATTGAAAACAAAGCATTTTTGTTTTGTATTTACTGTTACACATGTATTGTATTTTCAAAGTATGTATTGTTGTCGGCGTATTAGAGAAAATATTCGGCGCTCATGGGATAAAAAAAGTATATAAAAAAATGTAAAGCTGGTGCTCTTGGAAGCGTGGGATGGGAGAGTAAACCAAAAATGTAAGAATTCAAGGCACTCAGAGAATAATTGGATCCAAAAGAAGCAAAAAAAGGGATAAAAAGCCTTTATTAAACCATGGCTAAGCAGTTAAAAAAGCCAACATGTTTCGACCTATGCGGTCTTCGTCAGGGCGTAAAAAGTGCCATAGGCCAAGGCAAACGTATATAGACATAACCAATAGGGAAGGTGAGACATGTCACCTGATGATCTAAATAGGTACAGAGGGATGTATGGTTTGAGAAAATAATTGGACAATAAATGCACAAAAAAGTAAATACAAAAAGGAAATGTATATGTATATACATATGAACATATACAGATATGGAAAAACAAGATGTGCGGACATAAAAAACGAGAGATCACAATATAGAAAGAGAATTATAAAAAAGACAAAAAATCAATATCCTCATTTAACCCCGGATAATTAAGGGCATCAAATGTATGAATCCAAAAGGCTTCCCGTTGACAAAGCCTTTTAAATCTATTGCCGCCTCTGATAGGCGCTCTAATATGCTCAATGCCCTCGATTTTGAGAAGGGAATCATTGTTATTATGTGCCTCCGTAAAATGTCTGGCAATGGCATACTCGCGATTCTTCTTGCGAATGGCGTATTTATGTTCAACTAAGCGATCACGAAGACGTCTCTTAGTTCGGCCAATGTAAAAAATTCCCGGACAGGGACATGACAAGCGATAGACCACATAAACAGTGTTGCAATTAATAAAATCTGTATGCGTATATGTTTTCCCAGTTTTGAAATCCGAGAAGGATTTAATTTGGAGGATATTGTCACAATGATTGCAGTTATAACATTTAAAATTTCCAACAGGTTTACTCAGCCAATTGGAAGTACTTTCAGCAGGGAGATAACTGCGCACAAGTTTGTCCCTTAAGGTGGGTGCACGTTTAAAGGAAAACATTGGAGGTTCAGGGAAAACATTACGGAGGGTAAGATCACTTTCAATTATAGGCCAATTGGATTTGATTATATTACGAATATGCACAGCCCGAGTACTACACTGTGTTACGAAATAGGGCCGAGTATGGGGGCGCTTCTGACGCTTACGTTTATGAAGGAGGTGATCCCGATTGAGCGAACATGCTTTCTCGAGCTTGTTTAATAAGTTTAACCGAGGGTTTATAAGCTCTCTCCCTAAAACGACTAGACTGATCTGTAGTGCCTATGTGATGGTGGGCAACGGAGGGGGTTGGGACTAGATATACCCCAACTAATAATCCGATTACGCCATCCCAGGAAGACCAATACAATTAGGCCCCAGGGAATACCGTACAGTATTTTCAACTGAACACAATGACCACAGATTCAAATGCACGAGGCAGCAGACGTGAATTCCAATTCAAATCATTTTATTAATTAGGGGAAAAGGGGATGGGAGAGGAAGTTGATCCAAAAACCTGGAAGCAAGCAATTTAGCGAAATGCAAAAGTACATTTATTGAATATCAGTATGCCAATGTGGCTAAAACAGTAGAATATACCTTAATTGGATTAAAAATCCACCCAACGCAACAGGGGACAGGATGGGGCTAGGCAGGGCTTACCTGAGGGAGGCAGACTAACAGTAGGCGTGCTCTGGGATCCACACCACCCACACGTGCACACATTCAAGGTAGTGGTGATCTGTGAAAACTCCACAGCAACAACACAAAGCACACAGCACACTACACAACACTGTAAACTGATAACCACACACCTGCATGCAGTGACAGAGGCCGCCACCAGGTGCCTAGCCTCCCTCTGAAATCATTCAACACCTGCCGAAGGGATAAACAGCTAAAAATTATTGCACAAAAGATGGCAACAATCACTTATAATAGGGCATTAGTACAATATCAGGACAGGGAGAATATGGCCCAGGACTAGCCCAAGCGTCCTTAACAACTTGTCCAATTACAATTGAACACAAAATCATTACAGCATTTGGACCCTTAATGGCTTGCAATTGATCGATACCAGAGATTCAAACAAAAGCAGCAATGAAAAAAAATACAAATCCAACAACCAAATTAAAAGTAAAACAGACAAACACAAAAATACAGTTTAAAATATGAACTCTCAAAATTCCAAGACGAAACAATTAACATAAGCAAGGACTTTGTCAGTCGTACAAAACGGCAGCGCCTGCGTGATCGACCCTCCAGCGCACCGGCCACCTACACCTACAACAAGCAGATTCTCGTAAATAGCAAAAAATACAATAAATAATCTTGAAGATGGTTATACTACGTACCCACACTGGATATGCGGCAGTAACGTCACGGAGTCTTACTGCAAGACAATAAGCCTATATTAAACCAGCGTAAATAACAAATACGCTTACAGAAACAGTAATCCTAATTCACTAATTTGAATGGGCAAGAAACCTACCTGAGCCAGCAGCGCGAAGGGAGAGGCAACTCAAGACAATAGATAAAACGAGCCAGGTCACAGATCCTCACTAAAAACAAAAGTTTGATCAAAACCCGTTTACCGAAACTTAACTGCTACATCATAATAGCAGTAAAAAGAGAACATACCAAAGCAGATGAGACAAGAACCATATCCACATGCGTTTGTTAAAGCCAATATGAATCAGTCAAACACACCATTCAACCGTAGAATTAAAAGACATACCTGAACGGGCAGGGACACTTGTATACACAAAATCGAGCAGCAGCAGGTTATAAATACGGGGCTACAAAAAAAACAAAGACGAAATAAGCCCAAAAAGGAGTCGAAGAAATTATCCCACTCGCTAGTGAACACAAGCCTACCTGGCAAAACAGGAAGCCACATCAACGAAAGAGGGGGGGCGTGATTACGGACGCAGTTACCAACACAAACACCATCCGACCCTTTTATCGCCACCCGAACAAAAGCTACCAATGACTAGGTTTAACAAGTAGATTGACTAATTGACCATAGAACCAGGAAGAGTAGAGATACCAGCGTTACCCTATCACACCTGCATGGCTCTTGTGTATGGCATGGTGTCATGAATGTACCTCTTGGCTAGTTGAAAGGCACTGGGAAGTTTCAGGTGGTCTAGTAGGATTTGAAATTTATAATCCTCTGTCCAGTGATGATGAGGGCCTAGCACGCCATCCAGTCCCTTCTTTAACAGTGCAAAGTCACTTTCCTTGCCAGAGATGAATGTAGGGAGTTTTGGTTTTGGGATCCCATAGGAGGATGCTATGGCCATCTCCATCATGCTAGGAATTTGAGCAGTTGGCTGTGAGTTATGGGACTGAGGCGCAGAGTGTAAGTTAGGCGGAGGAACTGCCTCTAGCTGGCCAGTTGACTGATGCCTATGTACATATACGTCAGGGGGGCCTGCCGGGTAATAGTCCTTGCTGCGGCACTGAGTTCTGGAATGCAGATGGTTGCCGCCGTCGTTCCCAAACAGGATGCCTCTGCACAGGGGGGGGGCTGGAGGATGCACAGGCAGTGGTTGTGCGGGTCCGAGGGGCTGAGCCGGCAGAGGAGCAGGAGCAGTTAACTGTCCAACTGGAGGGTTCTGCACCGGCTCTGCTGTAGGCGCACACAGAGGCAGCTGTCTGGCAATGTGCTGTGATGAGGGCCCTTGGGTATACTGCACTGGGAGAGAAGCAGAGTGTAGCGCAGTAGAAGGAGGTTGACGCATGGGTACCCGTTGCGCAGCAGCAGGAGGCTGGAATAACTGGTAAGGCAATCCTGCCGGAGCAGACTCTGGGTGTGATGCATGATGTACTGTTTGGGGTACAACTAATGGGACAGAGGCTGGGTGGGAGAGAGCCTCCTCAGCTTGAAGCAGAAAGCCAGGAGACTGTCTGGTGGGAGCCTGGGTCTCCACCAGAGGGTAGGGAAGTGGCTGAGTGGGAGTTGATTGCTGAGGAAATCGCGATACAACTTTGGGCACAGCAGTTGGCTTGTCTGGCGGTTGCACAAACATCAAGGTTGGGGATAAGTTAGGCATACTAGTGGCAGGAGAGGTAGCTCAACTATCCTGACTTTGTATAGAATATCTATAATCTGCAGAGAGGACAGGCAGGCTAGCACTACGCTGCTGTACCACCTGTTGTCTGTGAGGTGCTACCAACTTTTCTGCCGAAATAGGGTAACGCAAGTCCTGAGTCCCACTTGTGGAACCTTTCCCAAACGCAAGTGACATCTGGAGTGTGTTTTGCAGTTCACTGACTTGCTGTTGTACATTCCACACACACTCCTCTATTCTGCGCAGTCTTCCTGGTTCAGGGTCATCCCTCTTTCCAGTCCAGTACCTATTAGGAGTGGACGTGCGCGAGTCTAGTCTTTGACTAGTTACAGTCTCACAGATGTACATATCCCTAAAGTCATCTGACAATGCTGATGAACCAAGCTGTTCTGTTGGATAGTCCAGTGCAAAGTCCTCCAGATTCCCTGGGCGCTGTCGCATCCTGCTGGGGCGGAGACTCTGATGTTCTTCATTGAAATCTTGGGATGTTGCCATGAGGAAAGGTTGTAAACACAATCCGGCTCGAAAGGACCAGTTTGTAGTGGACACGGTGCGTGAACGGTCACTGGTGTGTCACAACCTGATATTCCTAGCCCCCGTAAGTCTAGACGACTGATTTCAATGAAGAGATGATTCCCACAACTTGAATTCCATTGTAATTGTCAGAATTTATTCCAAGATATTTGTTGACATGTTCAATTTGTGTGGTTTCTGAAATAAGCAAAAAGAATAATGAACAACAATCCAAGAGAAAGTCTTCTCCTTTTACGCAAGGGCACAGAATATAAACATTGATGGCAAGCAACTAAATACTCCATAGTGAACTGAAGATGCCCTCTAGTGGCTAAATGCACTTAGTTTAAATGCACTTAAATAGCTAGTTACATCGATGGTATAATTTAGAAATATTACATAGAAATGTATTTACATTCCTGCGTGCCTTAATTGAGAAAGTAAATTACAACGGTTCAAATCAGGATAACAAACCACTGGAATTGTGTAGAATGCTCTCTCAATATGAGAATTCAATGATCATATCTAATAAACGATGTAGCCTATGCTGCTCTTTGAAATCCTTGCTTTATTGCCTAAGTCCTTGTTGAATCCTTGCTATCTTTGTTTTCACAAGCGTTGTCATTTGTCTTTGGGATTTTGTATTGCTATTTTAGCCTGGTTATATTGCTTTTTGGCATTTCTGCATAATATGCACTCGCCTTAGCTAGCACATTTTACTCAAGTAGCCTAAGGTAAAATGTCACCAGGTAGGGGCGTCTCTCACCCCAAACCCACTACCCCGAGGAGCAACCGTACCCTTCAATTATGCCAGGACACAAGATACGAATAAATAGCAATGTTTATTAAACACAATGTAAAAACATCTGCAAAAAATTAGGGGCAATTCTAAAACCAGGCAACCAATAGTCCAACGTCACTGCCCCACTGTACTAGACCCCAAGACAACAAGGGTCCCAGTCCCGGGGTGGACTAGCTGATGGTCACGGGGGAAGGGCGGGGAACCAGTCCGGTCAGGGGGTATGGCCTACTCGGCTTAACTCCAGAATCCAGCTGGGGGAGAACAAAGAGCCTCCAAACAACTTTGTTAGATCAATACAGGTCTCACCAACAAGGAGAAGGGGTGGCCTCAACCAGCATCCAACCCGACGATACAGGTGTTGCCAACAGGAGGAGCAGGAGAAGTGGCCTCCAACCAATCCAACCCAGCAATACAGGTGTTACCAGCAAGGGAAGCAGGAAGGTGACCTCCACTCATTCAACCCAGTCGTCCAGGTATCGCCAACAGGGAGAGCAAGAGGGGTGGCTTCGGTCGTTCAGCCCAGCAGTACAGGTATCGCCAACAGGGGGAGCCAGAGAGGTAGCCTCAGTCATTCAACCCAGCAGTACAGGTGTTGCCAACAGGGGGAGCCGGAGAGGTAGCCTCAGTCATTCAGCCCAGCAATACAGGCAGTACAGGCCAACAGGGGGGAGCCAGAGAGGTAGCCTCAGTCATTCAGCCCAGCAGTACAGGTGTCGCCAACAGGGGGAGCAAGAAGGGTGGCTTCGGTCATTCAGCCCAGCAGTACAGGTATCGCCAACAGGGGGAGCCAGAGAGGTAGCCTCAGTCATTCAGCCCAGCAGTACAGGTATCGCCAACAGGGGGAGCCAGAGAGGTAACCTCAGTCATTCAGCCCAGCAGTACAGGTATCGCCAACAGGGGGAGCCGGAGAGGTAGCCTCAGTCATTCAACCCAGGGCTACATGGTCCACACACCATTTAGGACCAGCTACTCATAAGCCACACTGGTGACAGCAAACGCCAATGTAAACACTCCAAAACAATTCAATTCATCACCACTTTGGACACAACCACCGTAAAACACAAAAAAACATTGGAATATAAACAAACTACGGAGCAGCTACCCACACAGCTGCGGGTTCATGCAAGAATCCCGCGGTAACAAGACAGCTCCAGACACCCTGCAATCAGCAATCTGACAAAATACAAAGAGGCGGAGAGAGGACCAAGAACAATGTGCACCTCACAACTGGGGGAAGGGGGGGTAGAGATACATCTTTATAGCAACAGCCCATCCACAGACAACGGCAGGGAAAACCACTTAGCTTAACGAGGTGGTAAGCGTCTCTCCCCCTTAACATCCAATGAAGCTGCGATTCCAACCAAAATCCAATTTGCGAACTCCCATCCGACCAACAGTCCGTCCTGCTTCGTCTCGCATCTGGTCAAACAGGTACTCTCATCCTTGACCCCCAGCTGCAGCTGTTATGTGCCACTCTCGTTCACCCCCGAATGCGCCCCACAACTTGGCACCTGGAGATAAAAGCCTGCACCCGTACCCTGTGCGCCAATCACTGACATCGCCTCCTCCCGCAAAACACCTGCAAACAATTCAACTTAATAAATCCATGAACGTACACGTTTACCACTGCGCTAAGCGGCAGCCATCCAACTTAGCTCATGATTTCCCCCCCCAAAACACTCCCCTAAGGGAACCAATCCCCACAACTTTAGTTCCCTCCCCCACTAGACTTAGTCACCCTGTGACACCGCCACCCCTCTTGCTCCCCCTGTTGGCGACACCTGTACTGCTGGGCTGAATGACTGAGGCTACCTCTCTGGCTCCCCCTGTTGGCGATACCTGTACTGCTGGGCTGAACAACCGAAGCCACCCCTCTTGCTCCCCCTGTTGGCGACACCTGTACTGCTGGGCTGAATGACTGAGGCTACCTCTCTGGCTCCCCCTGTTGGTGACACCTGTACTGCTGGGCTGAACAACCGAAGCCACCCCTCTTGCTCCCCCTGTTGGCGATACCTGAACTGCTGGGCTGAATGACTGAGGCTACCTCACCGGCCCCCCCTGTTGGTGACACCTGTACTGCTGGGCTGAATGACTGAGGCTACCTCTCTGGCTCCCCCCTGTTGGCGATACCTGTACTGCTGGGCTGAACGACCGAAGCCACCCCTCTTGCTCTCCCTGTTGGCGATACCTGGACGACTGGGTTGAATGAGTGGAGGTCACCTTCCCTGCTTCCCTTGCTGGTAACACCTGTATTGCTGGGTTGGATTGGTTGGAGGCCACTTCTCCTGCTCCTCCTGTTGGCAACACCTGTATCGTCGGGTTGGATGCTGGTTGGAGGCCACCCCTTCTCCTTGTTGGTGAGACCTGTATTGATCTAACAAAGTTGTTTGGAGGCTCTTTGTTCTCCCCCAGCTGGATTCTGGAGTTAAGCCGAGTAGGCCATACTCCCTGACCGGACCGGTTCCCCGCCCTTCCCCCGTGACCATCAGCTAGTCCACCCCGGGACTGGGACCCTTGTTGTCTTGGGGTCTAGTACAGTGGGGCAGTGACGTTGGACTATTGGTTGCCTGGTTTTAGAATTGCCCCTAATTTTTTGCAGATGTTTTTACATTGTGTTCAATAAACATTGCTATTTATTCGTATCTTGTGTCCTGGCATAATTGAAGGGTACGGTTGCTCCTCGGGGTAGTGGGTTTGGGGTGAGAGACGCCCCTACCTGGTGACAAGTGGCGTAATCGGCAGGATACTGCCCTGAGTTGAGCAATTGTGCGCTCCAGTATGTCGGACGACGAAGGTCCCGCTGCCCGCCCTCAAGTTGTGCCCGTCTTTATGGGAGCTCCGTGGGCACAGAGGTTTGGAGGATCTGGTTCTGAGTTAAGTCTGGTGGAATGGGTTTCGCAGATAAATTATTTGGCTGGGTTACAAGGGTTGAGTGGGCAGCAGAAGTTGCAGTTTGTTTTGGCTTCACTTGAGGGAGAAGCTAAGAGAGAGGTCAAGGCTGCCCCTGCAGATAAACGTAATACTGTTCAGGCTGTTTTTGATCTCCTAACAGAGCTGTATGGGGATAATACTCCGGTGGCAGCTTTGAGAGCAAAATTTTTTAATTCTAGAGAGGGGCCTAAACAGGCGCTCCGCTCTTTTTCATTACAGATCAGAGAGCTGTTTTGCCCGACTTAAGAGGCGGGATGCCACTGGCCTAGGTGATGAAGATGTATTGATGCGGGACCAGTTTATTATGGGGTTGCGGGATGGTTCCATTCGCCAAAGCTTGAGACTGCAGCTTCGCCAGGACCCAGGTTTGTCTTTTGAGGATGTCTGGAGGGAGGCGCTGGCCTTGGAGCAGGATCAGCTGGAGACTACGGAGCAGCCAGCATGTATGGCTACGAGTGCTACTGGAGCCCTCGCCAGGGGCCCCACAGCTGACTGGAAGCAGGAGCTACGTGCGGAAATCATGCAGGAGGTGAAGGCACAAATGGCAGAGCTATCGAAGATCCTGCGCGACGAGTTGCAGCAGAGTCGGCCTGTGGGGTTGCCCCTGCCGCGTGAGCGGTCCTACTCTGAAGATGCACGGGAGCAGACGGGACGCACAGGACGGCCAGGTCGCCCCAGGTTCCAGTGGGATGCAGAGGGTAGGCCGATCTGTAATCGGTGCGGTGTAGCGGGACATGTGAGTCGTCAGTGCCCCTCCCGGCGTGCTTCACAGGGGGTTTTTTAGCTTCTCCGGCCACCGTGGGTCAGGTGGCCGGGACCCCTGTGCACGACCCCTCCCATTCTCCCCGAGACATACTGATTGGCCAGTGCCCTGTAGTCGAAGTATATGTCAACAAAAAGAAGGTCCAATGTCTAGTTGATAGTGGGTCTCAAGTTACGCTGTTTTCTGAGAGTTTGTGTGCGGAAATTCTTGATGTCCTACAACTACCAGGGGCGGAGACACCATGGCTGACCTTGCGGGGAGCAAATGGACTTGATATCCCATATGTCGGTTATGTGTTGGCAGATTTCCAGGTGCGTGGTGTCAAAGTTCCTGAGAAGGGAATAGTAGTTGTGAAAGATCATTGTTTGGGTGCTCACCGAGCATTATTGGGCATGAACGTACTAGCCGCTTGTTGGAAGGGGTTGTTTGAAGAACAGCAATCTGTCCCACGCGCTAGCACTTCAAAGCGTGAGGAATGGGACCACATTATTACTGATTGCCGTCGGGTTAACACCGCCATGGCATGGTGGGACCGTGAAGATACTGCTCGGGTTGCATGTCGTTATGCCATTGCTATTCCTGCCTTGAGCGAAGCACTGGTCTGGGCTTGGTTACCTGCCCGAGCTTATGGACAAGAGACCTGGGTTATGGTGGAGCCACACAGTGGGTGTTTGGAGGTTGAGGTGACCCACGCTCTTGCTACTGTACACCGTGGGCGGGTGCCTGTGAGGGTGAGGAATCTTCGACCCTATCCTGTTCGTCTCCATCGTCATCAAGGCCTTGCACGGGTAATTGCTGTGGGGCCCCAACAGGTGAGAGAAGGTAAAGAGATTTCTTTGACTCGGGTAGGTCCAGGGGTGGTTGACGTGGGCATTGTACAGGTTGGCTAGGGGGTAGAAGTTTTAGCTGGAGGGGTACCTCCACACTTGTCTTGCAAGTCGTTGCAGGGGGAAGGCTTGGATGAGGACCAACAACGTCAGTTTCAGCTCCTCTTGGGTAGGTGGCAGCATGTGTTTTCTACGCATGATGAGGATTATGGGTGCACTGATGTCATTCAACACCAGATTCCGACCGGTGATGCAGCCCCTATCCGTGAGCGCTGTCGGCCCGTGCCACCTACACTCTATCAGGAGGTTCGTAGCCTGTTGCAAGGTATGTTGAAGGGGGGTATTATCCGTGAGAGTATCAGCCCCTGGGCTGCCCCCATTGTTTTGGTGCAGAAGAGAAGTGGAGCATGGAGGTTTTGTGTAGACTATCGGAAGCTGAATGATGTGACTAGGAAGGATGCTTTCCCTCTCCCCAGGATTGAAGACTCACTTACTAGCTTGACTCAAGCATCCTGGTATTCCACTCTGGATCTGGCCAGTGGGTACTGGCAGGTCCGGGTGGAGGAGAGAGACCGGGAGAAGACGGCATTTACTACTCCCTTTGGGTTGTTTGAGTGGGAGCGTATGCCCTTTGGGTTGTGTGAGTGGAAGCGTATGCCCTTTGGGTTGTGTAATGCCCCAGCCACTTTCCAGCGGTTGATGCAGTGGTGTCTGGCGGGGCAGTTGGCCGAGTCTACATTGGTGTATTTGGATGATGTCATTGTGTTTTCGCCTGATTTTACAGCCCACTTGAACCATCTTGAGGTCTTTCAGGCTATGGAGAGGTATGGGTTGAAGCTGCGCCCAGAGAAGTGTCAGCTCTTCCAGAAAGAGGTGAAGTTCCTCGGTCACTGTGTCAGCAGTAAAGGTGTCTCCCCTGATCCTGAGAAGGTGGCTGCAGTTCAGGAGTGGCAACCTCCAACAACGATTCGGCAAGTGCGATCTTTTCTCGGGTTTGTGGGGTACTACAGACGATTTATTCAAGATTTTTCCAAGATAGCCAAGCCACTTAATGCATTATTGGTGGGTACTGGGCGCCCTCGGGGTCGGGGGTCACCTCTAGTGGTATGGAGCCTTGCGTGCGCGTCTGCCTTTGAGACCCTTAAACAAGAGTTGCTACAGGCCCCAATTTTGGCATTCGCTGACTTTACTAAACCCTTCACCGTTTATACTGATGCAAGCCATTGTGGTTTGGGGGCTGTGTTGGCTCAGCAACAGAAAGGGGTTGAGCGTGTGATTGCATATGCCAGCAGGAGTCTTCATCCGGCTGAACAGAATGATTCTAATTACAGTTCTTTTAAGCTTGAGTTATTAGCCATGAAGTGGGCCTTGACGGAGAAGTTTTAAGATTATTTATGGGGAGCAAAGGTGACTGTAGTAACTGACAATAACCCTTTGGTCCATCTAAAGACTGCTAAACTGGGAGCAGTTGAACAACGGTGGGTTGCACAGCTGGCTAATTATGATTACAAAATACTATATCGACCTGGCAGACAGAATTCTAATGCTGATGCACTCTCTAGGCTTCCTGTTGCAGCTGCAGACATTTGAGCTGGGACTCCATCTATCTTGGGTGAGGATGAACTTTTGGTGGCTGTTGTGGAGGCTCCAGGGGCAGTTGAGGTGGTTGTCCCCCTGAGCTGGGGCTGGGATCCAGGCCGCTGGCAGGGGCTCCAGGGGAAGGATCCAGACTTGGCAGTTCTCTGGATCTATTTGGAGCAGGGTGCTCTACCTTCAGCAGATGAGCGGAGGGCCCAGACATCAGCTGTAAGGCGGCTGCTAAGCCACTGGGGTAGGCTGGGCTTGCGAGAGGGGGTGATATGTCGTTCAGTTCAAGATGCTCTAACTCATGAAGTTGTATTCCAGATTGTGGTACCACAAGCCCAGGTTCAGTCCTTATTGGAAGCATACCATACCGAAATGGGCCATCAGGGTCAGGAGAGAACTTTGTCGTTGCTTCGGAGGAACTTCTATTGGCTGAAAATGGAAGCATCGGTGCGTGCATTTGTCCAGGAGTGTCCGCGCTGTATGCTTTATAAGGTAGGACCGGACGGCAGGGCCCCCCTGGTTCCTCTGGTGCCCAAAGCCCCCCTTCATATCCTTGCTATGGATTTTCTGAGTTTGGGTCGACCAACTGATCGCAACCAGAATATTCTACGGATCTCTACACTAAGTATGTATGGGCTATTCCCATCCATGACCTGACTGCTACCACCACTGTGAGGGCCCTTTGGAGTGCAGTGCTGCAGCCCTTTGGGTGCCCCGAGGTCCTCCATTCAGACCAGGGCCCCAATTTTGAGTCCAGGTTGATTCAAGAGCTGTGTCAGCTCTATGGGATTAGGAAGACCCTCACGACATCATATCACCCTCAAGGTAATGGTGGGTGTGAACGATTTAACCAGACTTTACTCAATCTACTAGGTACTTTGGAAACGGAACAGCAGAGCAGGTGGGTGGAACACCTTCCCGTCCTGCCGATTACGCCACTTGTCACCAGATAGGGGCGTCTCTCACCCCAAACCCACTACCCCGAGGAGCAACCGTACCCTTCAATTATGCCAGGACACAAGATACGAATAAATAGCAATGTTTATTATACACAATGTAAAAACATCTGCAAAAAATTAGGGGCAATTCTAAAACCAGGCAACCAATAGTCCAACGTCACTGCCCCACTGTACTAGACCCCAAGACAGCAAGGGTCCCAGTCCCGGGGTGGACTAGCTGATGGTCACGGGGGAAGGGCGGGGAACCGGTCCGGTCAGGGGGTATGGCCTACTCGGCTTAACTCCAGAATCCAGCTGGGGGAGAACAAAGAGCCTCAAAACAACTTTGTTAGATCAATACAGGTCTCACCAACAAGGAGAAGGGGTGGCCTCCAACCAGCATCCAACCCGACGATACAGGTGTTGCCAACAGGAGGAGCAGGAGAAGTGGCCTCCAACCAATCCAACCCAGCAATACAGGTGTTACCAGCAAGGGAAGCAGGGAAGGTGACCTCCACTCATTCAACCCAGTCGTCCAGGTATCGCCAACAGGGAGAGCAAGAGGGGTGGCTTCGGTCGTTCAGCCCAGCAGTACAGGTATCGCCAACAGGGGGAGCCAGAGAGGTAGCCTCAGTCATTCAGCCCAGCAGTACAGGTGTCGCCAACAGGGGGAGCAAGAGGGGTGGCTTCGGTCGTTCAGCCCAGCAGTACAGGTATCGCCAACAGGGGGAGCCAGAGAGGTAGCCTCAGTCATTCAACCCAGGGCTACATGGTCCACACACCGTTTAGGACCAGCTACTCATAAGCCACACTGGTGACAGCAAACGCCAATGTAAACACTCCAAAACAATTCAATTCATCACCACTTTGGACACAACCACCACAAAACGCAAAAAAACATTGGAATATAAACAAACTACGGAGCAGCTACCCACACAGCTGCGGGTTCATGCAACAATCCCGCGGTAACAAAACAGCTCCAGACACCCTGCACTCAGCAATCTGACAAAATACAAAGAGGCGGAGAGAGGACCAAGAACAATGTGCACCTCACAACTGGGGGAAGGGGGGGTAGAGATACATCTTTATAGCAACAGCCCATCCACAGACAAAGGCAGGGAAAACCACTTAGCTTAACAAGGTGGTAAGCGTCTCTCCCCCTTAACATCCAATGAAGCCGCGATTCCAACCAAAATCCAATTTGCGAACTCCCATCCGACCAACAGTCCGTCCTGCTTCGTCTCGCATCTGGTCAAACAGGTACTCTCATCCTTCACCCCCAGCTGCAGCTGTTATGTGCCACTCTCGTTCACCCCCGAATGCGCCCCACGACTTGGCACCTGGAAATAAAAGCCTGCACCCGTACCCTGTGCGCCAATCACTGACATCGCCTCCTCCCGCAAAACACCTGCAAACAATTCAACTTAATAAATCAATGAACGTACACGTTTACCACTGCGCTAAGCGGCAGCCGTCCAACTTAGCTAATGAGTTCCCCCCAAAACACTCCCCTAAGGGAACCAATCCCCACAACTTTAGTTCCCTCCCCCACTAGACTCCGTCACCCTGTGACAAAAACGTTGGCGAAAGTCGCATTAAACGCGACATGACTGCTCAGACAGCGGGCGCGTTGCAAAATATCAGACACGTATCGATATAGTACCACCTCTGAAAGCGACCCAGGTTGGATTTTAAAAATTTAGATTTCATGTGACTTGAGCTGTTCACACGGTCATGAAAAAATCCGACCTGGGTCACATGTAGGCAAAAAGATCAGATTTGGGTCACATATCACTGCCGTATGAACAAGGCTTTAGTCTCCGAAAGGGAGAGAGCCGAACCAGCATAGTGAGGTGAAGTGAGACCTAAACCAATGAAAGGGCTGAACTAATAATAGAATGATTAGTGCGAGTGGAGGGAAGCTAAGCTGGCAGTAAACACTGACGAGTTTCAGCTGGTGCTCGTCACAAATAGGTCATAGTGTGCAACAGGACTTGGTTAAAACAAAATAACTTTTTCCTCCAGATTTTCAGACAATAAAATTCTGTAAATTATGACTTTGCTGGGGTTCTATGAGCCCTCCGGTTTGCTCCTTGAGTCATGCATGTTGAGCTAATTGAAGACTATACCTTTTCTTTAGGCTTGAGAGTGTGAGCACATGGTGCGTGAATGTGTGCCCAGCAGTAGATTGGTGAACTGTCCAAGGTGCTTTCACCCATTTTGTGCTGTGATAGACTCCAGCCCCCACAACCCTGACCAGGAATGAGCGCTTTAGATAATAGACGGATGTACCAAAGTGAAATATCCCTTAAAAGTGTTGAGATTATTCTGAATTGAATGCTTTTATGTGCAGAAAATATTTTGCTCGACAACCTTAACATACACCTTTATAGAATGGACAGTTTTAAGCTGGAGATAATTGTGATTTGGCAGTTAAATAATGTTTTTTTCCTCTGGTCCTGTAGTTTGCTCTTCAGTAGCTGAAAAACTGCTGAACAAGATCAGATATGTTGCCCGGAGCTGCAAAGAACTCAAAGAAAATTATAATGTTTCTTCTGGTACGCTGCTATTTTCACAGTATGAATCCTGCATTGACAACTGCCTTCTCTTGCATTTACCAAACTTTACAAAATGGACACAAAATCAGAAATGTAACACCTGCTTTTGTGCCATCTTTGATATTCTGTCATTTACAGTTCATTTTGTTGATATTTAACAGATGGGCTGTATTACCTGACCACCGCTAACAGCTTGATGTACGAGGCGTACTGTGACATGACCACAGCGGGAGGGGGCTGTACTCTGGTGGCCAGTGTCCATGAGAATAACATTTATGGGAAGTGCACTCAGGGAGATCGCTGGTCCAGTCAGCAGGGCAACAACCCCAATCTGCCAGAGGGGGACGGAACCTGGAGCAACAAGGTTACCTTTGGGTCTCCTGAGGCAGCCACCTCTGATGATTACAAGGTGAAGTGCTGACTACTACCCCTCAGACCCAACACCACTCACAGAACTGACATCTTACAGTACTGACCCACTCACAGAACTGACATCTTACAGTACTGACCGCACTCACAGAACTGACCATCTCGCTGTACTGACCCCACTCACAGAACTGACCATCTCACTGTATTGACTTATTCACAGAACTGAGTCCACTTACAGTACTGATGCCACTCACAGAACTGACCATCTCACAGTACTGACCCCACTCACAGAACTGACCATCTCACAGTACTGACCTATTCACAGAACTGACCATCTTACAGTACTGATGCCACCCACAGAACTGACCATCTCACAATACTGACCCCGCTCACAGTACTGACCTATTCACAGAACTGACCATCTTACAGTACTGATGCCACCCACAGAACTGACCATCTCACAGTACTGACCTATTCACAGTTCTGAGTCCACTTACGGTACTGACCCCACTCACAGAACTGACCACCTCACTGTACTGACCCCACTCACAGAACTGACCATCTTACAGCACTGACCCCACTCACAGAACTGACATCTTACAGTACTGACCGCACTCACAGAACTGACCATCTCTGTACTGACCCCACTCACAGAACTGACCATCTTACAGCACTGACCCCACTCACAGAACTGACCATCTCACTGTATTGACTTATTCACAGAACTGAGTCCACTTACAGTACTGATGCCACCCACAGAACTGACCATCTCACAGTACTGACCCCACTCACAGAACTGACCATCTCACAGTACTGACCTATTCACAGAACTGACCATCTTACAGTACTGATGCCACCCACAGAACTGACCATCTCACAATACTGACCCCGCTCACAGTACTGACCTATTCACAGAACTGACCATCTTACAGTACTGATGCCACCCACAGAACTGACCATCTCACAGTACTGACTTATTCACAGTTCTGAGTCCACTTACGGTACTGACCCCACTCACAGAACTGACCACCTCACTGTACTGACCCCACTCACAGAACTGACCATCTCACTGTATGACTTATTCACAGAACTGAGTCCACTTACAGTACTGATGCCACCCACAGAAATGACCATCTCACAGTACTGACCTATTCACAGTTCTGAGTCCACTTACGGTACTGACCCCACTCACAGAACAGATCTGACCATGTCACAGTGCCGACTCAAGTCACATAACTAACCATTTCATAGCATTGGCCTCACTCACAAAACTTCGCCCATTCACAATACTGACCCCACTCTTAGAACTTAGCATACTTACAGAACCGAGCCCACAAGCAGCACTAACCCCACTCACCCTAAAACACAAATACAGAAATGCTCAAACAGAACTGATCATCTCACGAAACCAAGCCATCAGACATCACCGCACACAAACACACAAACATACAAAAACAGACAGAAACACACACGCACACAAATGATCCATCCATCCAATTGGACTTCTGACGGGTCCTTCTGCCAATGTCAGTTTGTAGGGGCAAAAGAAATGGGAAAGACTGGCAATGGATTAGAGGACAAGAAGATCAATATTACCTCATAATTCTTTGTTGCATTTTGACGTTATAAACACAGAGATTGGTATTTGAATAGTAGAGGTACATTTTTTTCTGTGGAAACATGGCGATAGTCAGAGATATGTTTTACTCTTCTCTCTTGTATGTTGCTTTTTGTCTGTAGTTATTGAAGGTGTCACGGCCCTTGTGTCTCCTTAACTGTCTCCTCCCCCTTTCCAGCAACCTGCATGTCTTTTAGAGATATTGTCTTCTTCATTGGTTTGGCGTCTTGCGTTCCCCTCATCCAGTTGTACACTATTGTATGCCCCGTTGCCTTGAGTGCCCGTTTTGTATATAAGCCTTATTTCTGTCTGGCAGAGGTGCTGGATTGTCATGTTACGTGCCCTTAAAGGAGGACTATCATGGCTGGGAAAGTTGGGTGTTATTATGTCAATATATCATGAAAAAAGCTCCTACGACTTTGTTTTCTTTATTTTGCGATTTCTTTAATTTTAATGAGCGATTTTACAAAACTAGTGGACCGTGCCATTTTCACCACAGCAAACGAAAATTCACCCTCGATCCGCTTGGGGCGCCCCTAATCGTGACGTCAGTGCGGCTGTCGGCGCCATGAATTTCCATTGTCCTGCGGTCCTGCATTGAGATTGTTGAATGACCGAGATATTCCCGCTTCCTCTATGGGGCAGACAGATGAGCTTGATTATTACCTTTTTCTATCTGACACAACTTTAATTTAGAGGTGAACTAACATCAGAGGCCATTTGAAATGCTTCCGGAAAGAAAAGTGCGATTTGAAGTCTGCTAATTACCAGCGAGGCTGGACAGCTGCCGTCACCTTGGCATAATTAGCTCACCTTATATCAATTCCCGTGTGCTTTGCCTAACTTGTAATCAAGCCATTTATTCAGCCAACTGACCAATCAAAACCAAAATCAAGCCAATAATGCTTTAGAAGAGATAATGAGAAGCAGACAAACCGAACCAGGCTACCGTGCAAGATTGAAATAATGTCAGTAATCTGAATAAATAGCAGACCTCTGAATTCTACCTCTCGTCGGAAAACTTTCACGTATTATTAAAAAAGATTTCTTACAAATAAAATCATGTTAAGATGGCCCTGGTTTTTAAGCGTCTAAAAATATATGCGAAGTAGAAAACATCGTGTGAAGCGCATCAAACGTGAATGTGAGAGAGAAATTATTTTCGCATTGCAAGCAATGGACAAATGCACCAAAGACAGGGCAAGCACGTTCAGGCAAATCTGTGCCGCAAATTTTAAACATTTTTTATTTAATAATTGAACAAGATTCGCACACAATGGCCAAATGTAATAATCAAGCAAACACATTCAGGCAAACTGTGTGCTGAACTAAGCAAAGTTAAGGTCTTCAAAATCATCCTCCTCTATTCGACAATTGCTTTCACCCCCTTCCCATTTACTTGGCTCAATTTGCAATCAAACAGTTGGTTCGCTCAATGAACAATTTTAAATTGGTTGGTAGTCTAATTTTTTTAGATATCCATGTATTCAGACATTTTGACATTGCATGCATCATGCACATGAATGCATGTGGCAGCCGCAGTGACGGTATGATCTCGCAAGTTCTCATGCCACTTGTGCCGTTAATGGCGGCCTCCTGGAAACAGCAATTCCGGCTAATTAGTGGTCATTTAAAAGAACAGGGGGTATGTATGGACAAAAAATCGACCGTGGATATTATGTTGGAGTTAATTACTATAAGATTAAGTCAAAACGTGTAGGTCAGTTTAGTCCTCCTTTAAGCAATCAGTTAGTTTGTGTTTTCTAGTTTAGAATTGTATTGCCGCCTCCAAAAATTATCATAACTGTTCTCATAATGAAATGCGTAATTACTCTCCAGAAATTTATTCATGGGAACAAACTCCCAAGCCTTATTATCAATTTCAAGGATTGGGAACGTGTTCCAGTTAAGGTGGTAACTACCCATCATTTTCATGAAAAAGTCAAAATTTAAGAAAAAAATTTTTTATCCTCACAGGGTACCATACTGAATACACTTTCAAGTCAGCTAATTAGTATTTTGATTAATAAGTCTATTTTGTGGAAAAAAAGGGTTTTTAAAGTTGTTTATTTCATGCAAAAGGTTTGTTTACATCTTCATTATATAGTCAAACAGCCATAACTTCCCTCAGAAACAACAGAATTCGCACTAAAGATGAACTTCTTCTGGAGTGTTTGCATAGTCGCACTCAGAATCAGAATGAGGTGATAAATCAGCTGTACTGGATTTGATGTCCTAAAGGAGTTTACGTAGGGAAGGATGTGCTGGAGTTTGGGGTGTATAACTCAATAATCAACTATAATAGTGGACTAAAAGCCCGCAGTGATGTTCTAAAGCACAGAGGACTTGATCCTGGGTCATACTGTTTGACAGCGTATAACGAAATCGATTGTAATAGGCAATACTAGGCTGAGCGTAATGTCTCTTTAAAGGAATCCAGGAGGAGAAAATATCTCAGATGGAAAAAGAAGGGCAGACAGGACTGGCTTCAAGAAAAGGAAGGAACACTGTACGAGTCTGGGGTATCTTGAGACCGAATCGATGCCTGTTGAAAGCTGTTTGTTGGTAAGAATGCGATGCGCAAAATTCCAATGCGTTTTTCTCTAAAACTTGGTTTTATGACTTCAAACAGTAATGTTGCCAAAAGTATTAGTCCCACTCACTTGAACTTTGGACAGAAGCTAGAATTTATGGAGTTTTATGCAACCTACCAAACTGAACTCTCAACTATCAATACTGAGGTAGCTGTTGCCATGGATACCCCTCAAAACACTGAATGTGAAGGTCTAAATCTAAATAATATTTGTAAAAATATTTCCTGTGAACTGAGATTCTAGATTTTGGTAGGTTGCATAAAGGAAATGGTCTTGTTTTATTTGGGAAAAAATCCAAATCAATATACTGTATCAATTAGCTATGGAGTATTTATTGTTTAAAGTTTTTGTTTACACAACGGTGGCCATCTTGAATTCTCCTTGCCATGGTAAACAAAATGACCGAAATTGGGGTAAAATATAATCTTTCACTCCCAACAACTATTTGACAAGTTGGAATGAAAAAATTCCTTAGTATATGAAAACTGGTCTCTTTGGGGTAGTTACCACCTTAACCAGCCTTTCCAGGCTGTTCCTCCGACCAGTTTATGAGGAACATCTCCCAAGCCTTCATGGGTCTCCAGGACTGGGACTGCATTCCTGCTAAACCCTTTGTAACTGCTGTCTGACAGTCCTGCCTCAGCGGGGCTAAAAACCACCAGGCTTCTGCCCCAGGACACCACTGGCCAGTTGTGAACATGCCCAATACCCTCCCCACTCTATACTACCCAAGCTGGGCTTTGTTCAGGTCAGTTATTACCGTATTCCTATCAGTAAACACCTTCATTGAATTGTGCCCTAAATCAGCATCTGGTTCCTTCTCTGTATCATAACAGCACAATCCAATGCAACTAGCAGATATGCCTATCCTGGCTGACGCTTGAGCTACCAGGGTGTGTGGATTGGTCAGCAGGAGGAAGACCTCCACCAATTACATCAGTCCATTTGAGCCCTCTTCAGTGAATTTGTGGCTATTACTAATATCTCCTGGGACTCCACTGCCGCTGCTCAAGCAGCCAGCTCTATTCTGCAGCAGATCCTCCCTCAGGCGCTCACCCGTTGGGAACTCACCCTAGCTATGCTGGACCCCAACAATGGCAACCCCTCCACCTGCCAAAGTTCTGTGGCCCAGCATTCAATTCCCCACCAAACGGTTCAGGGTGGCGTTCATCATCACTCACCTCTCTAGACGTGTCAGGGACTGGGCTGCCACCTGTTGGGATGCAGGAGATCCAGCAGTTCCAAACTTTGCTGTCCTTACTGTTGAGATGAGGAAAGTGTTTGACTAATCCAGCTCCAGCCATCTCGCTCCAGCCATGCTACTGCCCGGAAGCTTCTCCAGTTGCACTTAGGCAGTCTGTCAGTCTCTGAGACTCGAGCTGTCTTTAATACACCTTCCTATTCAGCTTGCCAGAGCGGGTCCAGGATGAATTGACCACCTGTATCCTCCACCCAGACCTGGACAGCTTCATTGATTTGGCGCTGTAAATAGATGTCCTGCTGCAGGAGAGGTGGCTGGGTCGGTGGGCAAGGTCACGGGCACCAACCCATGTGACAAAATACTCAGCTTGGAGCCACACCCCTTCTGGGTCTCTCAGTGCCCATGGCCATTGACTAAGCCCAGCTTCACAAGCTCTACCTAGGGGAATAGCTGTGTTGTATGCAGCATAACTTATGCCTGTATTGTGGAAGCGCCAACCACATCATTGCTAAACTCTCTGTCCAGTGGACTCGAGTCACACCGACGAGAAAGGTGGTGTCTCGAGCAGCTGTTTCATCTCCCTGGCCAGTCCTTCTCATTCATTGTACCTGGCAGTCGTCCAGTTTCTGCCAGGGCACAGGTCAACTCAGGGGCAGTTGGGAACTCTATCCATCCTTGTCTTGTTTACCGACTGAGGGTCGCAGCGGAATAACTATCAGTACCCCTCCGATCCAAGGACCTCACTCGCCGTGCCTCATGTAAATGAGTGTCCAAACTGGTGCCCAATCTGACTTCTGGTAACCATTCCAAAGAGTTGGCATTCTTCATGATGGAGTCACCGCATACTACTGTATTCCTACCCATAAATAATCTCATTGGTTTGTACCCTGAGTCTGCATCTGGTACTTTGTCTGGATCATAACAGAAGGTAGTTTTCAAGACTGGCTTTTATTGTTCATGTGGTTTCTCTCTTCCAGAGCCCTGGTTATTATGACATCACAGCTGAGGACGTGTCCGTGTGGCATGTGCGGAACAATGCTGAGATGAAAGATTGGAGAGCCAACTCTATCCTGCGCTACCACACAGAGACCAGCTCTCTGACTTTACAGGGGGGGAACCTCTACCAGCTGTTCAAGGTTCTGCATTTAATTTGGTTCTTTTTGTCTTTTTCCTAATTAATTTATTCAGTTGTTAATTCATTTGGGCACACATTTTTGCTGAAAGACAAACCTGTTCACACTTGTAAAAAAACTGGCTGTGCTTGATTTCATCAGAATTGGCAGAGACATGTTTTATTGATGCTGTTTGTGTTTTTGCTTTCCAGCGCTACCCTGTGAGGAACAATGTAGGCACATGCAATGTCAACTACGGCCCCAGTGTTCCTGTAGTGTATGATTTGGGAGATGCGGAAACTACGACAAACATGTATGGGCCATACGTAAGAGGTATGCAAACAACAGAAACAGCAATGAATAGTGTGTGTGTGTGTGTGTGTGTGTTTGTTGTGAGAAACAACACAGACATATGTGTGTACTTGAAACAACTTAGATTGAAGTCTGTCAATTTGAAGCAGCGCAGACAGGTGTGCAGATAAGAGAGTGGTGTCAGCATTGGAAACAACTCACACTGTTGTGTATATGAAATAGCACAGCCTGTTGTTTGTTGCTGAAAGAAGAGTAGAATTTTTCACCATAATGTAGCCTGAAATAAAAACAAAATTACTTTCAAGTAATTTGGGGTGTAAAGATTATTGTAATATGATTTTAGTAGACTCATAATGTCATTTTTTTTGTTCTTATCCTTTTGTTCCCCCGCACCAGACAAAAACAAAAACATTGCCCACAGCTATGATGTCAAGTATTTCCTTCATTTACTGGTTCTCTCAACAGCTGTGGCTCTGCGTACACAGTACACCTGAAACAATAGTCCTGGGAAGCACTCTACCACACATCCTATATCAACACGCTGTGGAAAAATATTTTTTGTTCGTTTTTGCTCAACAATTTAAAAGTGACTGGTGATAGAGCTTCACCCATACAGCCACCAAATCTGCGGATGCTCATCACAACACGCCCCCGACACTAGCCCAACAGGACGCCAGTTCACCCAATAATTATGGAATCCCTACTGTTTTTCCGCCAACGTACCATCCGCTTGTGCAGTTAACAAATAAACCTGCATGATTTCTAGAGGCTGGCATTATAAATTAAAATTGCTAACATCATGAGTAAATTTTGTTCAAACCTCACGTCATTACTTTTCACGATTCACTTTTTTTCCTGAGAGAAAAAAAAAGAGAAAACAAATTGCAAGTGAAATAGACTGCTATGTCATCTGAAATTGGAAAAAAACACTGAACTTATCCAAAAGGTAATAAAACAAAATAACTAATTTTCACAAACAGCAATGGATGTTTCGAAATAAAGAACAAAAGAAATGCTATATGTAATTTGATGAGACCCAATGAGTTTTTCCGAACAATTTGAACCATCTTCTGGTTTTATGTACCTACCTGTGGGACTGTCCAGAAAATAGATTTGAAATGTGAAATTTGCATACAGGAAGTGAACTGTGACCAATTTAGTGATTTCAAGATTTTTGTGGGACAAGGCCTCGAAAAGTCCATATTTAGACCCATAAATAATTGTTCTAAAAAAACCAGATGATTTTTAATGGCTACACAACAACATAACAGACATTTTGATACCAAACATAAGTATACATGTGAAAAAATGAAGTTTCAGACAATTTTCCATTGAAAAATGTATCTGTCTTGACCAAAATTGATGCAAAACGTAAAGTTCATCTTGAAAAACAACCAGGTTCCTATGAAAAAACACCTAAGATATTTTCACAAAAGTTGCCTAATTTGTTGGCTAAATAATGTGCTTGTGTCGTTGAATTACGAGACCAGTAACATGGATCCGGATTGCGAAAATTGGAACCATCCCTGTATTTAGAAATGATTACTATCTCCTTTGGGTGTCAAAATAAGTCACTAAATAATAAACATGGAATGCTTGTTATAGATACTTATCCAAATTAAGAGTCTTAGAGTGCATGTACATGATTGACAAGACATTGGCCTTCCGGATCATTCTGATCATAACTACAATACATCTGAAACTCATTTGTCCTTTTAAGATTAGACAAATATAGATTGTTACTGTATATAGTCGTATGTTAATTTATTCCAATATAATAACACTTTCAGGATCACCTGTAATTGTAATAAGATCAGTTAACGGTGGTGTATTCAAGCCATTTTTATTATATACTACATATTTCTCAGAAAAGCCATTTAGATGTTTTCATAAACTGTTGTGCTTTGTATAAGTTCTATATCTCCCAGGCCTTGTTTTTACTCCACTGAGCAAAGCGTAGTCTGCGCTTGTGGTCACGCTTTAATGATTTTGTGAACCATAAAGCATTCAACATTGTTGTATGCTCATGCTTTACATACTGTCGCTGTTTCATGTGATAGATTTTATAAATCATATATACAGTGCATTCGGATTGCAAAAACACAATTTGCCGAAGAAATGTGTGATAAACAATTGCACTACGAGGTTCAAAGATAGTGCAAAGTGTAGTAAGGGTGTTCGTAACCTAAATGGACAACAAAATCAATGGCTATACTCATTGTTGGTGAATGAGGGGATGACAATACAAGATGGTGACAAGATATGCAGCAAATGTTATTTCAAATATGTAAAAAAACAACCAAAACCAGACAGACAATGACACAACAGATGATGTTATTACATCAAACAATGACATTGATGAAACAGAGACAGTGTTTCTTCAGGAAATCTTGGCAGATGAGGAAGACCTTATCCAAGGAAATCCTCTCCATGTATCCTGTCCAACTGTTGATAATTTCATGTATGGAACATCATCACATCGAAGGTGTTCCATTTGTAAACAATACGATGACCAATGCTTAACAATACCAAAGCTAGTTCGACATTCACTGATCACAAAACATAGGTTGTGGTGCCCACCTGATGCTCGTGTTTGTGCATCACATCTCATTGGTAATCACTTGCATCTTAATACAATAATGTCCACTGAAGGCAGAATTTCTTTGAAAGAAAAACTGGATGACAGTATTTCTTCCCAGGTCATAAATGATCTGTTGGAGGTCATTGATGCACTTTCAAAAAAAGAATCTTCTCCTTCACTTCAATATTCTCATCTGTAAGGGTTTGTGCCTTGCAGCCCCTCCCCTTCCCCATTCTCTCGCCTCCATCTTAATGGGCTGCAGGTGCGGCCTGTTAAGGTGGAGGTGATTGAAGAGTATAGGGCTGGCTGTGCAGCCCCAGTTTGCCTCTGCATTTTTCCGTCTGTTAACATGTAGGCTGCTCTCTGGTTTTTATGTTTGCTTCCTGTTTATTGCATTAAGCTCTGTTTTTTTTTTCAATCTGCCGTGGCAATTGAGTCTTCTTGCTCCTAGGCCCATGGTCCTAGTGCCCGCCGGATTGCCGTTTGGCATCCGGCGGGTAGGAAACCATGACACTCATCTATCAGATTCTGATTGTCATGCATGGACGGGATGGACACGTAGTCAATTCGACAGTATCCACGACCTCTGCAAGTGTTAGATATCTCTGTGTGACGGTGTATCTTCTGAAGATATTCTTCTGTACTTTTGGGCTAAGTTGAAAACAAATCTATCTTGGAATCAACTGTCTGTATTGTCTATGTTGTCCTTGTCCACACTATCAAGACACTTAGACAAAGTTTTGTAAATTCTCTGAACGATACTGTTGTACCAAAATATTTGGGTATCTCACATATTTCTCATGATGAAGCCAGGACACATAACACAATTTTTACCAAGTCTTTTTATGGTGATAATACCACACTGATATTGGACGGTACATACATTTATCTCAAAAGTTCACATCAGTTCCAGAGGTCTTCCTATGGTGGTCAGAAGAAATGTAACTATCTCAAGTTCATGCCCAAATGTTTTCCTAGATGGTTATGTCTTGGATACTGTGGGTCCCTACTATGGTAGCGTCAATGATGCATCAATAACTAAATTAATACTTGACAAGTTGGAGGCACCGAAGGCATCACATTTCCAAAGCTCAATCTAGATTATCTGGAGACATTGTCACGTGGATCATAGCATCTCAAGCTAGCACCCGGTTACGTTGTCGAACATCAAAGCAATGATGGCGACTATGAAATCTGGGTCTATCAACATGACAATGACCTTGTTCGTGGTCAGATCCATTCACGACATAAGATCCAGGCAAATTATAATGTATGGGTACATGTTACGACTCCCTGAGCCCCTGCAGTCTTGGTAGTGGCCATGCCTAGCCTGTAGGTAGCAGTGGGATCGCTGATTGCTGATTATCCACACCTGGCACCGGTGTGGGTAAAAAGGAACGACCAGATCAGTCTGGCAGCTAGCTTGTTTGCAGCTTGAATGCTGCTCCTCTCTCATTTTTACATGCACGCTTTTAGTTCCTGCTATTCATTTATTACCAGCATGCATTCATTCATTCCCCTTGATACAGACTACTTTTTGTCTTGAATTATCCTCAGTAAATATTTTGTTACTTGAACGGTTATTTCGTTGTCAGTGGTCCTTTTTTATATGTTGCAGTGACAAGCCAGCCGTAACATAAAAATTGGGGATCTCGTCCCGGAGAATGGAATTTGTTGAACAGCAGGATTTAGTTCGGCGAGTTCGAATCAGCTATGCGTTGCTTTGAGAAATGAACAAACTCCTTTAGGTAGAGTGCTCCAGCTGGGTCAGTTGCGACCTTTTCATTGGAGTACTAGGCTATTTTTTTTTTTTTTTTTTTTTTGTGTTTTGGTATTTTGGTTTGTTGTTCTGCGGCTATCCCTGGTGGGGGTACACTTCGGGGTTTGGTGTTTGACTGCATCTCCGGTCCTCTGCCTACCCGTGAGTTCAGCGTTTAAAGTTGCCCCGAGCTTGGTAACTGTGAAGACTAGCGAGGCACAGTTAGTTGTATTTTGTAAAGTCAGATAAGGAGTTGTTCATTGCTCAAACACAGTGATTTTGACTCCCTTGCTTTGTTTTTGTCATACAGTGAGAGTGTATGTGCGTGCATTCGATCGTAAGATTTGGGCTGGTTGCTCGGTCATAAGGCTGTTTTGCGTGTTGTTTTCATTAGGCATTTATAGGCGGTGTAGCCTGGATTCACAGCGGTATTTGAGTTTTTGCCTTATGTGCTATGTTTAATGCGTGGCAATGTCGTTGAAAACGAATTGCTATCGTTAAATAGAGAGGCCTGTTGAATGCATTTGTTATGGGGCTTCTGAGTAGTGTTGGTGGAAACCAGTAATTTTTTTTTTTTTTTTTTGTGTGTGTGTTGGGCAGATCTGTTAAGAGAATCTATAACTTTTATGAATAATTTGTTAATGAGGCTTGTTAGTGTTGATGTACTGCCAGTAGTTTGTGTGTTAAGGATTAGGCCATTGTGGTAAGCCTTTTCATTCACCTTTGTTGAATTGTGGCAAGACTGAGTGAAGCTATTCTGCGAGTAAACTCATTTGTTACTGCTGGTGGGTTGTGTAGCCTCTTGTAGTTAGAGGGTGAGTGTGTCCTTTTTTGGGATTTTGCAGTTTGATGGGCAAGGTTGTGGAATGTATACACTTCTTTTGTACTTGATAGTAAGGTGTAAAGGGGGGCCTGCATCTTATTTCTATCCAGTAAGCGGTTGTGTGGTTTAGTGAAGTCTTTTCTCTTGTTTTGAGGGCACACTATTCTCTGTAAGACCTCTGGCTGATTTCAGTCAGGTTAAAATGGCTTCTGGTGTAGAGGACATAATTGCTGAGCCCTCTGAGGAAGGCTTAGATTCTTGCTCTAAAGAACAGTTGGTTGCAGTTGCTGACCACTATGGTATAGAGCTCAGTGTTCAAGTAAAAAATCAAAGCCTGCTATTTTAAAAGCTGTTAAGTCCTTCTTGATTGATAGAGGAGTGCTAGTGACAAAATCAGAAGAATTGAGTAGTCCTGGAGCTGCTGTTGCACCTAAATTTGATAGCGAGGTCAGATTGAGGGACATTGCTTTGCAAGAGAAACAGATGGAGACAGAACTTGCTTTAAAGAAACTTGAGCTTGATAGAGAACGTGAGCATGAGGCTCGTGAGTTGGAACGTGAGCGAGAACAACGGCAGTTTGAATTATGAAAACTGGAATTAGAACGTGCTGCTAAGGGCACTGTAATTCCGCCTTCTGTTCCCATTGAGCCTTTAACTCCTATGGTCTCATCGGTTGATATAAGCCAATATGTTAGGATGGTACCGCCATTTTCAGAATGTGAAGTAGATAAATATTTTTCTCACTTTGAGAGGGTGGCAACATCACTGAGGTGGCCCAAGGAGATTTTTACATTATTGTTGCAGTGTGTCTTAGTTGGTAGAGCTCAAGATGTTTATGCTTCCTTGTCGGTAGAGCAGTCTACCTCTTATGACGCTGTCAAGGCTGCAATACTGCGGGCTTATGAATTGGTGCCCGAGGCATATCGACAATGTTTCCGCTTGTTTAAAAAACTAGATAAACACACTTATGTTGAGTTTGCCCGTGAGAAAGAACATTTATTTGACCGTGGGTGTATGTCCCAGAGAGTTGACCCCATGGCACTGCTCAGGGAGTTAATCCTCTTTGAGGAATTTAAGAGTCATATCCCTGAAGTTCTGGCCACCTATCCTGCAACTCTAGCCCAAGCTGCCATTCTGGCAGATGAATTTGTGTTGACACATCGAGGTATGCAGGTTGGCAAACCTAGGGACAATCAGGGTAGAAATCAGTCAAGGTTTAAGGGTGGATCAAGGACTGATGAAACAGGGCCTAAGCCTGTGTCTCCACCTAGAGGCCCTAGTTGTTCTTCAGAGGGAAAGCCTGCCATTGTATGTTTCTTTTGTAAAAAGGTGGGTCACAAAATCTGATTGCTATGCATATAAGAAAATTAAGCCAAAGCCTGTGGCTCTGGCTGCACCTTCTCCCAATAGTTCTTGTTGTGCTTGTCGAGTGGGAGATGTTTGTTTCCATGCAACTGACAGTTTTGACAAGACTGATTATTCACCTTTCATTGCCTCTGGTGCTGTGTCTTTACCAGGTCAGAAAGAGGTTCCTGTACATATCCTCAGAGATACTGGGGCAGCCCAGTCCTTTTCACTGGAGGGGGTATTGCCTCTGTCTGAGGAGACTGACACTGGGACACATGTGCTTGTCAGGGGTATTGAGATGGGGTTTCTGGAGGTCCTGCTACATCGCATTAATCTTTTTTCAGGCTCGGTTACAGGTGAAGTAGTGGTTGGGGTGAGTTCACATTTGCCTGTGCCAGGGTAGAGTTTATCCTGGGGAATGATTTGGCTGGGGGAAACCTGGGATTATTCCAGGGTTGTACCATCACCACCAGTTGTATTAAGAGCTCCTTTGGTGTCAGGTTCACTGACTGCGCCACCAAGTTCCCTGGTGTATTCCCGGCCTGTGCGGTCACGAGAGCAATGGCCAGGGAGTTACAGGAAAAGGATCAGGGGTGCTCAATCTTTTCTCCTGAGGCTGACTCCATGGCTCCTGAGGTAGACCTGGGGAGTAAGTCTGCCCCTCCAGCCATGTGCCTACCTGAGAAGGGAGGCGAAGGGGATCGTGAGGATGGAAGTTCAGTTGTGGGGGCTGAATCTGGCCAATTAAAATCTATTGATAGTGAGAATCTAAGTGGAGAGTCAGGAAGTGAGGCAGACTCTGTGAGTAGTCTTTTTAAAGTCTCCCATGATGATCTGATTGCTGAGCAGGATGCAGATGACTTGCTTAAAAAGTTCTTTAAGCTTGTAGCACCTGAGGGTGTAAGTGATGATCCGTCATTTTATTATATCCAAGATGGGTTGTTATGTCTCAAGTGGACTTTGACAAAAGATGGGTTTTCTCATGTGTGTTCTCAGGTAGTAGTGCCAAGTAAGTTTCGAAAAGCTGTGTTGGCGCTTTCACACGATGAAATAGCTGGGCATACGGGCGTTAGGAAAACATAGGATCGTCTGACACGTAGGTTCTTCTGGCCTGGGTTGAAACGAGACATCTCTAATTATATAAAAGAGTGCCATACTTGTCAAATGACTGGTAAACCCAACCAGAAGGTACCAGTGGCCCCTCTACAGCCTATTCCTGCTATATCCATGCCATTTGAACATCTGATTGTGGATTGTCTGGGCCCATTGCCCCGTTTGCGAGCTGGGCATTGCTACCTTTTGGCCATTATGTGTCAGTTCACCCGGTATCCTTCGGCTAATCCCTTAAGGACTATCACATCACGTTCTGTGCTTAAGGCTCTAACCAACTTTATGTCCATCTTTGGTATCCCACGGGTCATACAGTCAGACCAAGGGACAAATTTCATGTCCAGACAGTTCGCTCGGGTGTTCAAACAGCTGAGACCGAGACATAATATCTCAATGCATACCATCCACAGAGTCAGGGGGCACTGGAAAGATTTCACCAGACCCTCAAATCATTGTTGCGATCCTTTTGTGTTGAACTTAACAGTGATTGGGAGGAAGGTCTCCCCTGGCTACTCTTAACTATCAGGGAAGTTGTGCAGGAGAGTACTGGGTTTAGTCCCAATGAATTGGTGTTTGGACATGCTGTCTGTGGGCCTACAGCTGTGTTAGCTGATGAATGGAGCACCAAGCCACCTCCTGATAATGTGTTGGACGACGTTAGTGGCTTCAGATACCGCTTGTATCAAGCTCGTGCTGCCGCGAAAAAAGCGTTATCGAAATCACAGAGTAAGATGCAGCGCTTATTTAATCGCAAAGCTGTAGCGCAGTGTTTTAAGAAAGGAGATCTGGTGTTGGCTTTGTTGCCTGTTATTAGTAGCCCATTTCAGGCTCGTTTTGCTGGCCCCTATACTATTCCTAAACATTTGTCTGACAACAATTATAACTTTTACAATTATTTTACAATTACAATTATTTATTGTCCTGCTCTGCCTGTTAGACTTGTAACAGCTCCTGTATTTCCGCCTCTTACTTGTGGCTCCCTTGATTCATTGTCTCCAGTAGATGAGGATGTAAGTGTGCCATCTCGTGAAATTACTGAGGGATGGTTACAGAACTCAGAAATGTTGGCTGAGCTGCATAACCATCTTTTGTATCTGTCCGCCAGGGAAAGGGCTGACATTGGGTTGAATGAGGCATTTCCATCTCTTTTTCCAGATGTGCCAAGTCGGACCTGTGTCATTGAACATGACATTGACGTCGGCTCAGCACCTCCCATCAAACAACATCCTTATCGAGTTAGTCCCACAAAAAGGGCTATACTGGGTCAAGAGGTGGAGTACCTTTTGAAGCATGATTTGGCAGAACCTAGCTTTAGTGCTTGGAGCTCACCCTGCCTGTTGGTTGAAAAACCGGATGGCTCTTACTGGTTTTGCACTGATTATAGAAAGTTAAACTCAGTCACTCAGCCTGACTGTTTTCCTCTTCCCCATATTGATGACTGCTTTGATCGCATCGGAGCGGCTGTTTTTGTTAGTAAATTTGACCTTTTAAAGGGATATTGGCAGGTGCTTTTGACTCCACGCGCTAGGGAGCTGTCTGCTTTTATCACCCCAGGTAATTTTTTACAGTACAAGGTCATGCCGTTTGGAGTGCGGAATGCACCCGCCACGTTTCAGCGCCTCATCAACCATGTCTTGTCTGGACTGCCTGGGTGTGAGGCGTATTTAGATGATGTGGTCATATTTAGCTCTACCTGGCCAGAACATCTTGAACAGGTTCGAGAGCTCTTCCAACGCCTTTCGAGGGCAAACCTCACAGTTAATCTTGCGAAATGTGAGTTTAGGAAGGCCACAGTCACCTATTAAGGGAAGGTGATTGGACCGGGGCAAGTTCGACCTGCGGGCGCAAAAGTTGAAGCCATCTGTAACTTTCCAACAGCCTCAAATCGCAGAGAGCTGCGTAGGTTCCTTGGTATGGCAGGTTACTACAGGGGGTTTTGCCGAAATTTTGCAACTGTTGTTACCCCATTGACAAATCTCCTCAGCTCAAAGGTGCCTTTTCATTGGACAGAGGCCTCTCAACAAGCGTTTGAGGCTGCTAAAAAGCCTTGCTTTCAAGTGCTCCCATCTTGACTGCTCCGAAATTTGATGAGCCATTTCAATTAGCTGTTGATGCCAGTGACTGTGGTGCAGGTGCTGTCCTTCTCCAGGTGGCATCAGATGGTGTTGAACATCCAGTCTGTTATTTTTCAAAGAAGTTCAACCGGCATCAAATGCACTATTCTACTGTGGAGAAGGAGGCACTGGCCCTTGTCCTAGCAGTGCAGCATTTTGAAGTTTATTTGAGTTCTGGCCCTTGCCCCATTACTGTGTGCACGGATCACAATCCTTTGGTGTTTATAGACAAAATGCGAAACACTAACCAGCGGATTATGCGCTGGAGTCTCATTCTACACCCTTATCCATTGAAAATTAAACACATCAGAGGGGTTGACAATGTAATTGCTGATGCTCTCTCTAGAATGTAAGTTTTTTTGTTGTATTGTGTGCCTTTCTCTCTTCCTTCTTTGGTGTTCTAGGGCCCAGAATGCTGGAGGACCAGAGATGCGGACAGGGACACAGAGGGTCTCTGGGTTATTTAAGTTTCCTGAAGGAACCCTCTTGGTGGGGGAGGTGTTACGACCCCCTGCGCCCCTGCAGTCTTGGTAGTGGCCATGCCTAGGCTGTAGGTAGCAGCGGGATCGCCGATTCCTGATTATCCGCACCTGGCGCCAGTGTGGGTAAAAAGGAACGGCCAGATCAGTCTGGCAGCTAGCTTGTTTGCAGCTTGAATGCTGCTCCGCTTGCTCCTCTCTCATTTTTACATGCATGCTTTTAGTTCCTGCTTTTAATTTATTACCAGCATGCATTCATTCATTCCCCTAGATAAAGTCTTTTTGTCTTGAATTATCCTCAATACTTGAACGGTTATTTCGTTGTCAGTGGTCCTTTTTTTATGTTGCGGTAACGAGCCAGCCGTAACAGTACAACATGATGTAACTGAACCTGAAGGCCCAGTGACTGCATGCTATTGTATGTGTCCAGCTGGAAAAAGAACCGCTGGAATGTGTGCACATGTGGCATCAATCCTATATTGTACTGGATACTACCAACACGCTGACCTGAACAAGCCTCTTCAGATGGCTTCTCAAATTCTCAGAGTCTACAACTACATCCTAAAATCCACAAGGCCTGTACACAACCTATACAATGTACAACAGTTTATGAAAACATCTAAATGGCTTTTCTGAGAAATATATAGTATATAATAAAAATGGCTTGAATACACCACCGTTAACTGATCTTATCACAATTACAGGTGATCTTGAAAGTGTTATAATATCCTAATAAATTAACATACAACTATATGCTATATATAGAAACAATCTATATTTGTCTAATCTTAAAAGGACAAATGTGTTTCAGATGTATTGTAGTTATGATCCAGAATGATCCAGAAGGCCAATGTCTCGTCAATCATGTACATATACTCTAAGACTCTTAATTTGGATAAGTATCTATAACAAGCATTCCATGTTTATTATTTAGTGACCTATTTTGACACCCAAAGGAGATAGTAATAATTTCTAAATACAGGGATGGTTCCAATTTTCGCAAACTGGATCCATGTTACCGGTCTCGCAATTTAACGACACAAGCACATTATTTAGCCAACTATATGAGGCAACTTTTGTGAAAATATCTTGGGTGTGTTTTGGTTGTTTTTCAAGATTAACTTTTTTTTGCATCAATTTTGGTCAAGACAGATGCATTTTTCAATGGAAAATTGTCTGAAACTTCTTCAGTTTTCCACACACATACTTATGTTTGGTTTCAAAATGTCAGTCATGTTGTTGTGTAGCCATTAAAGCACAATTGTGCCATTGTGTAGCCAGATGTAGCCATCTGGTTTTTCCGAACAATCATTTATGGGTTTAAATATGGACTTTTCGAGGCCTTGTCCCACAAAAATCTTGACATCACAATTCATCTCCTGTACGCAAATTTCACATTTCAAATCTATTTTCTGGACCGTCCCACAAGTAGGTACATATACCCAGAAGATGGTTCAAATTGGCCTGTGGGCAAATTTGCCAATACTCTGCAAAACCTCCTTTGAGGGATTAAGTAAACAAAGTAACTGCTTACGAGCAAAAGATAAAATGCTTCTTTAAAAATCTATCCAACAGTCGGCTTTTTCAAAACTTTGCAATTATAGGTTCATTTGGCTCAATTAATGTAAAACATCATAATGGTGATGGATTTCATCAGCAAAATAACTCCAATAGTAATGACGAACCAACGTAAATATTTTTACAGCCTGAAGCTCTGTGCTGCACAAGGCAGCAAAACAGTTGCAAACAGCCCCAAAATTGAATGGTCTATAGTTTACACATAAAGGCCTCTATCTTACATCTAGCGGAGTAAGGTGCAAAACGTAATTTCCTGTCCAGCGTCCTCGCTGCATAAACAGCCAATTGAGCTCCCATGGGCGTGTTGGTCTTACAATGAGGTGTGCTCAGGCGCAATGCTGGCCTGTTGCTATCTTGAGGTAGCGCAAAGCTCTTGTGCGATTTACCATAAAAAACCTGGACTACAGTCAAAAGTCAGCTTTTAACTGCAATTTTAAGGGCGCATTATTATGAGTATTATGCGCTTTTATCAGCGGGTGCTGAATGTGCGTACCCTCTGCTTGTTTCTTGTAACACAAGGACAAACTGCAGCGCCCACACAAGCAAACTATTAAAAATTAAAAAATGGTGATATGAAAGGTCATTGTCAAGATATTTAAAAAACACGTGACAGAATGGTGAGTGCGATTGCACCACGAACCCACATGAGAGCATGCTGTGATGCAGGTTAGTTTAATCGTAAGGGAACCTATTCCATCGGATAATTTGCTATTCAACATGTGAGGTTATGCACATAGGTATACGCAGGTTATACTGGATAAAACCAGAACTTTAATACCGGCGACCTCTGTAACCCATGCTATCTTCCAGAGGATCCCCCCTCGAAGGGTGGCCTTTCAGTGACAATGGTTGGCCAAAATATCGAATTCATGGAATATAATAACTGAATAGTGCATGGATTTTTGGTCTGTCACACGAAATACAAACTGTGACTGAACGAATGTTTGAAGTGCTGAAATGCGCATCAGAAGTTTGGATAAGTCCTGCACAGGTAGACCTGTAATCTGCAATTATGTGAAAAAATAATTGAATCCGACCTGATCCATTAAAACGGTGCCTGCTGTCCTGGTTCCATTATCAAATGCAAAATCTCTAATTTCATTTGGAAATGGATTTACTATTTACAGTCTGGCTTAAAAATTGGCACTTTTGGGGCACCCCGGTGGCTCATCGGTCTAAGTGCGCGTACCATGAAGGCTGTGTCCCTCCCGCAGCGACCTGGGTTTGAATCCGGCTCGGGTCATTTGCTGCATGTCATCCCTCATTCTTCTCCCCAACTTTCCTGTCTCTCTACACTGTATAACTATCAAATAAAGGAAAAATTCTTTAAAAAAAAAACTGGCACTTTTGGAAAAAGCAATGGATGACATTGTCGTCACCGTCTGTAATTAACCTGAATTTCTTCCATATGTTCGACTTGACCTTCAATCGAAAGACAAGCGGAAATAAGTTCTTGTCTCTCTAGTTGGATATTATTCAAAGGGTTACGGCATGTGTTTCTTTCGAGCTATTTTTCTCACTCATTTTAATTTCTCTTACTCATCCCCCACCAGCGCGTATTTATTTATTTATTGATTTATTTTTGTAATGGTTGGGTCCTGCCAGATGCTAAAGGTTATCCGGCGGGCTCTAGGACCGTGGATTTGGAGGAAATAGACTCATATCCCAGGGTGGAGGTGAAGAGGTGGTTTAATAAACAATAGGTACACTACAAAACAAAAGGAAAACAATGTTCCAAATCATAAGAACACAAAGGGAGAGGTGACTGTTAAAATTCCCACTGTCCAGCCGTGGGAAGGGCAATGCAGAGCATTTAGGGCTGGCACCTTGCCAACCCCAAGTACTCTGCCTGCAGCTCATTCTCAATGAGCTGCAGGTGGAGCTAGTTAAGGAAGTGGTGAAGAATGTGGAAGAGGGAGGGCTGCAAGGGCCAAGCGTTACAATTTTTACCAACAACCCTGAAGAAAAACCTTTTTTTTTTTTTCGTTTTCTTGTTTTGTGCACAAGTTGTATAAAGTTAAGTTCAACTGCGGCCCTGGGGATTCACTGTTATGATTTTTAACACCTGGATATGATTAAAATAATTTTGAGCAATATTTCAAAAATATTTTCAACTGAATTTTTGAAGATCGCTGTGATCAGGTTTCCATACTTTAAACAAAGGTTTGCTCGCTTTCACTTTGGGTATGCGCAGCCCTCATTCTGATGCAGTAAAGAGTTTTTTTTTATTTTAAGGGCTGTAAAGTCCACCGTTATAATAGCTACCTGCCATGGTACAAATCGATACAAGTCCCCCTGGCTTTTACAGGGAACGGGACACTCTGATTGGTTTATTCTGTTTCGCCCAAAACATGCCTATGAATAATTAAGTGTTAAATCCAACCCCTTTGAACTAGGGGTGTAACTATTTCAAAACGCGACAATCAAACATGCTATCTCATTAAATAGGACTATCAATTAATTCAACAAAATAAATCAGTGAACCCCCTGTTTGATTGCTAATTGAGCAAAGTAAACGGGGAAGGGATTAGAGTAGCCTAGTTGGTTAAAAGGAGATGGTTCAGTTGCGTTTTGTCATGTCGTTCAGCATGCCGCTGAAAAATACTGTTGCAGATTATATTTCTGTGAATGTATTATTTGACTTACTTGTGCCCTACCTGAATTCTGAATTAGTTATTCTTGGGGATTTAAACTTAGACTGGCTCACTTCTGTATCTGATGATTTAACGAATATATGTATTCAACTAAATCTGTTCCAACTAATTTCAGAGCCCCCACACCCAAATTTAAAAGATCAGGAAAATCGTCTCTAATTGATATTATTAGAAATAATCCTCGCAAGTTTTTGGCTAATGCAGTTTTTGCATGTGATCTTAGCGATCACTGTCCCATTGCATGCGTAAGAACATCAAAACTCCAAAGGTTCATGCCTCGTATAGTTAAAAAGAGAAATTATAAAAAGTTAGATGCTCAACGCTTCCTCCATGACTTGTATAATTGTGATTTTCATCAACTGTTCAGAGACAGAAACAAAGCATGGGCTAAAGCTAGATCAACCCACTTACCCCAAGATTGGCTTTATTTTAGACAG
This sequence comes from Gymnothorax javanicus, assembly GCA_029692085.1. Taxonomy (NCBI): domain Eukaryota; kingdom Metazoa; phylum Chordata; class Actinopteri; order Anguilliformes; family Muraenidae; genus Gymnothorax; species Gymnothorax javanicus. The sequence continues at coordinate 100,637,088 of CM056194.1, read as the reverse complement.
CTTAGGAACAAATGCACAGAGTCCGTTAGAAAGGCAAAATCTGATTTTTACTTAAAATTCCTTGCAGATGCTGGTAGAAATCCCACGCAATTCTGGAAAACTGTGAAAATGCTGGAAAGTTCAAGTTCCTCTCCTTCTCTTCCATTGCAAGTTGTTTTTAATTCAAATTTGATTACTGGTAAAGTTGAAATAAGTCATGTTTTTAATCAGCATTTTGTTTCAGCAGGCTATCTTTTTGAGATGAATAAAGTAGCAGACCCAAGTTTCTCTGAGCCGACCAATGATAAGCAGTGCACCTCTAATCTAGCTACCTGTCCTACGACCACTTATTTGTTGAATAATAATACTGTAATTTCTTTACGTTGCTTTTCAACTGAGAAAGTTTTTGAAGCTCTTAATGAAATTAATGTAAAAAAGTCTACAAGGGATGACTTGTTAGATCCATATCTTTTGAAACTCTCTGCCTCACTCATCGCCAAACCTCTGACTCATATATTTAATATGTCTATTATGACAAGCAACATACCAAAAGTATGGAAAACTGCTAATGTTCTCCCTTTATTGAAAGGGGGAGATGCAAGTAATTTAAATTATTACCGTCCAATATCCAGGTTGTCTTGCCTGGCTAAGATTCTGGAGTCCCTAGTTAATTCTCAATTACAATCTTTTTTAACTGAAAATTGCATTTTGAATACTAACCAATCTGGTTTCACGTCTGGGCATAGCACTGTTACTGCTACTTGTTTAGTTATAAATGACATCGTAAGAGCACTAGATAACAGACAGCATTGTGCAGCCCTTTTCATTGACCTGTCTAAGGCATTTGATACTGTTGATCATGCCCTTCTTTTGAAAAGATTATCAGACATTGGCCTTGACAAATCTGCTTGTAATTGGTTTAATAATTATCTTGAGGATAGGACTCAATATATTTCATTTGAAGACATTCAGTGTCGAAGTGCTCAAATCAGCAAAGGAGTTCCACAAGGTTCAATTCTTGGCCCTTTGTTATTCACTATCTATATTAATAATATTGGCTTATTTTTGGATCATTGTAAACTGCATTTATATGCTGACGATACCATCATTTACTTGACTGCTTCTTCAGTTCAGCAGGCCATATCTTATCTTATTTTAAGTCTATTCAAAGATCTCTAATTGAGTTGAAGCTCGTCTTAAATGAGGACAAAACCAAGTTCATGATATTCACCAAAGCTAGAAAAAAGGACCCCCTTGATTGTCATATTTGTACCCTGCAGGAGGTACAGGATTGCAGAGGGCAGGATTGAACCGCAAATGATCCATATCCAAGACATGCACCCTACTGCTATGCTACAATTACACTGTGTCATGCAGAGCCATTTGAGTTAATGGCTGAATCATTTAGTCCAATGGAGATTTTAGCTAAAGCGTTTCTTACATATTGTGACTTCTGACTCAAAGATGGCAAGTCCAATCTACGAAATGGAGGTACCAAATGAAAGAGGAGAGTCTGCTGAGTAAAATATGTCAAAATTGTGTTCGTAGTGCCAAAAGTATGGGAACACGAGCAAGTTAGAAAACTGTGCGTTTAACCTTCGCAACCTGAATTTTCTGGTCTCATTTAACATTGGAGTTTGTGGATTAGAAGTGCTATGTGTATTAGTGGAGTATTACATCCCTTTCTCACAAAAGACCTGGCGGAAAGTCTTGGGTCTTCACACAAGACTCAAGTCAATATTATGTTATTCTGAGCAATAACATTTATCCTGTAGTGAAACTTTTCAATCCCGATGGGGTTGGTCTCTTTCAGAGTAAGAATGGCCCTTCTGTAGGGCACAAGGGGTCACTGAGCAATGCACTGAAGGTGTTTTGGTGGCTTGGGATAGCTGAACATCCTACTAATACACTTCATGTTGGTTTTTACAATAATATCTCGCCTGTCATTATAACCTCATTATAGAATACTTCTTTTTTTCTTTTTTTTTACAGGGGAATTCACTTCTGGTTTTGTCACCTTTCGTGTCTTCAACAATGATGACTCAGCTTCAGCACTCTGCTCCGGAGTCCGTCCAAAAGGATGCAACTCAGAGCATGTAAGACTGATAGTGTGGTGTCCTATCAAAATACATTTAAGACACTGAAGGAGAGAGAATAGTGTGCTTGACTGAGTATATGTTTTACAGGTTGTTGCAAGGTGCTTGAGAGAGGATACACATTTATAAATTGTAACATAATGGTTTACTTCCCGAAAAGTCCCCAAAGTTTAATGAACTAAGGTGCCTGGAATTGGCCACAACACATCTATGCCACAGTAATTATGAACCAGTGCCAAAAAGAGTATAGATTAACTGTAAACAAGTTTAAATTTCTCACTTCAGTTGCTGCTGGTTTTTATTTCATTTTTGTCTCCGCCTCAGCTCCATTTTTGCTGCAGCTTTCCTCTCTTCCAGCTTCTGTGTTTTCTGTTTTTTTTACAGTACTGCATTGATGGAGGAGGCTATTTCCCTGAAGGAGCACCACGCCAGTGTGAGGATTTCTCTTTCGATTGGAGCGGCTATGGTACTAACTCAGAATACAGTGCCTCACTGGACATGACCGAGTCTGCCGTGCTGCTGTTTTACCGCTGAAAAGACCTCCAGTTCTGCTCATCACTCCTCAAAGTTCCAGTAGAATGCTGGGAATTCATCTCACTCTGCTAGATTTGCTAAAGAATGGGTGCTAATGGAGGCTATTGGTAATTTAGTCCTTTCATGGGTAAAGAAAGAAGAACACATTTTTTTCTCTATTTTGGTCAGATTTTAATAACTTATAATCCATTTTCTGCTTTCCATTTTCCTCTCCATCCTATTTGTGATGCAGAATTAGAATAATAAAGCAATCAATTTAAGTAACAAGCACATGGATTTTCATTTAAATAAATGCTCATCGAGCTACTATCTATCATCAAAAGCGGTATCGCCCATTGCCCTTTGATGAAAACCAATGTATCTGCATTACTTATCAGTATAAATAACTGGGTGCCAGCTGCAAAACTTGCAGGCGTGCAATTATTGACATAACGTTACATGCTAACATTACGTTGTGCAAGGCTCGCAAGTCAAGCCGCGAAAAGTGGTCACTGGCAAATGCACTTTGCTGAGACAGCTTGCTTGTCTGGACGCAGGCAGCCTCAAGCTCTTCACTACAGGATTAAAATTATTTGGTTGGTTTTACAAAAATTTGGTCCCAGTCACACAAGCTTTTCTACGAAGAAAATTCACAAGAAGTCATGAGTTTAGGCATAGACACATTTGAGAGCTCGATTAGAGAGCTCGCTAGTTAAGAAAGACCAGCTAACTAATTTATGACCGAACTGATATACGAAATGTCATGGGAAGGGGAAGTTATAAAGGCAATGTTCCGCGAACTTCAGGTGTTGCCAGCTATCCTTTTAACCCCTTTGCGCAGATGTAGATGTCCACGGACATGGAACTGCAAATTTAAGCACGCAGTTACAGTGCTTGATCACTAGATGGCACCCCTGGATCAGTTATTGAATATTCACGAGCAAGCAGAGTTCGACCGCGGTTTAGAATATGGAGAAGTTCACTCCAATCCCTGTTTTTCAAGAGTTGCACGAATTAAACTCCTCAGCTAAGCCTGATGTGCAAACTGGTCAATATCCTTGCCCATAGTATCGATCCAGCAGTTTAAAAAAATGATCTCTTGCAACAGAAAAAATTGAAACAACCACTTTAGCTACAGTGAGCCAACGGTATTCCAATTAGTGGCTAAGAAAAATCAGTTTTCTGAAGCAAAAAATTTGACATGGTATTGATTCTCTCACATTCTACTATCAATTACAGTCATCACATACGAAAAATCTGTAGTTCCCTACCGTGGATTTACCTGTAGATTCCTCCATTGACAAATTCAGCGCTTCCTTATATCCACCCAAGTACTGGTGTTGATAGCCAATCAATCATTTATACACTCGGACTCTTCTGCGTAACTGCACAGTTATAGTTCACAACCTCGTGAAACTCCCCCGGTAACAATGTACTGATTGGCTCATTTCTTATCCAATTCCCGAGTGTTTAAACTTTCCACAGGAACTGAAACACATTTATTGGACAGTCAGAAAAGTACAACCCCAATTCCGAAATAGTGAATAGATGTTGAAATATTTGAAATACCTGCAGGATTAATGATAAAATATGACTTTGAGCGCAGAGCCAGATACTAAGCTGGCATCTCTGTCGATGGGTCACGCGATCCTTCTCAGGAACTGCTTATTCAACGGTGAGAACATTGACCCTGCAATGAAAGCTAGCAGTTCCCACTTCCAAGCTCTCAACCTATTTTCAACACTTTCTACACCTGATAAGGAACAAGCAAAACTCACCAGCTCAGTAATATCTGATTTCTGAAATATACCTTATTTTATCAGAACAGACATTCCACTTTCAGGGAAAATCAAACAATATATGCCTCCCTAGATTCAACAGAATGGTGCAATGAACATACCAGGGGGTCCACTGAAATGCATGACCAGTTCACGTTTTAAACAGGAAAAAAACCTCAGCATTCGATTTTTGTTGAATACGGTATACATTCCAAAAACAAAAAGCAAAAAGTAGCAGCCTAACCTTTTTCACTGAATCCCTCTTCCAGAGACCGATGTATCCAGGAGAAGGAACCCTCCGGTCCTGTTTCATTCAAAATAATTCCCATTGACCATGTCCTTACCTCATTTAAATCCTGTAAATGTAACTGAACACTTCAGGCCGGTTTCGGGAGTCTTTTTTCTATAAAATTGCGTCTATTTCAGCCGGCCAATAATGCTTAACGTTGACAAGATACAACCGTGCTTTGCTGATACGCCGGAAGGCTTGTAATATAACCCCAATTCCGATATAGTTGGGACAAAGTGTAAATTGTGAATAAAATCAAAATGCAATGACTTTCAGATCACATGAGCCAGTATGTTATTTACATTAGAACATAGATAACGCGTCAAATGTTGAAACTGAGACATTTTACATTTTTATCTACAAAATGAGCTAATTTAAAATTTTCTGGCTGCAACAGGGTCTCAAAAAGTTGGGACACAGGCAAAAAGGGCTGAAAAAAGCAATTAATATATAAGAGAATCAGCTGAAAGAACATTTGGCAAGTAATTAAGTTAACTGGCATCAGGTCTGTAACATAATTGGCTATAAAAGGGATGTCTTAGAGAGGCTGAGTCCCTCAGAAGTAAAGATGGCTAGAGGCTCTCCAACCTGTGAAGGCTTGCATAAAATAATTGTGGAATACTTTACAAATAATGTTCCTCAACGTCAAATTGCAAAGGCTTTGAAGGTCTCATCATTGACAGTGCGCAACATCATCAAAGGATTCAGAGAAACTGGAAAAATCTCTGCATAAGGGACAAGGCCAAAGACCTTCACAGGATGCCTGTGATCTTCGGGCCTTCAGACGCCACTGCATCACTCACCGGCATGATTCTGTCATTGACATTATTAAATGGGTCCAGGAATACTTCAAGAAACCACTGTTTGTAAACACAGTCCGCCATGCCATCCACAGATGCCACCTAAAACTCTATTGTGCAAAAAAAGAAGTAATTGCTGAGCATGATCCAGAAGCACTGCTGTGTTCTGTGGGCCAAGGCTCATTTAAAATGGACTGTAGCAAAGTGGCAAAGTGTCCTGTGGTCAGACAAATCCAAATTTGACATTCTTGCTGGAAATCATGGGCGTCGTGTCCTCCAGGCTAAAGAGGAGAAAGACCACCCCTCCTGTCATCAGCGTTTAGTTCAAAAGCCAGCATCTCTGATGGTACGGGGATGCATTAGTGCATATGGTGTGGGACACTTGCATGTTTTAAAAAGCACCATGAATGCTGAAAAGTATATAAAGGTTTTAGAGCAACATATGCTCCCCCTCAGACGACACTTATTCCAGGGAAGGCCTTGTGTATTTCAGCAGGACAATGCAAAACCTCATACTGCAGCTATTACAATAGCATGGCTCCGTAGTAAAAGAGTCTGTGTGCTGAACTGGCCTGCCTGCAGTCCCGATCTTTCACCGATTGAGAACATTTGGTGCATAATTAAATGAAAAGTCCGTCAAAGGAGACCCAAAACTCTCCAGCAGCTAGAAGCTTGGATTAAACAAGAGTGGGATCAAATTCCAATGGCTAAACTCAAGAAACTTCTCTCCTCAATGCCCAGACGCCTCCACTCTGTGTTAAAAAGAAGAGGGGATGCTACACCATGGTAAGCAGGCCCCTGTCCCAACTTTTTCTGAGACCTGTAGCAGCCATCAAATTTTAAATGAGCTCATTTTGTGGATAAAATTGTAAATTTCTCAGTTTCAACATTTGCTATGTTATCTCTGTTCTATTGAGAATAAAATACTGGCTGGTGTGATTTGAAAGTCAGTGCATTTTGATTTTATTCACAATTTACACTTTGTCCCAACTATATCGGAATTGGGGTTATATTACAAGCCTTCGCGTATCAGCAAGCACGGTTGTATCTTGTCAACGTTGCGCACATTGGCCAGCTGAAATAGACGCGATTTATAGAAAAAAGACTCCCGAAACCGGCCTGAAGTGTTCAGTTACATTTACAGGATTTAAATGAGGTAAGGACATGGTCAATGGGAATTATTTCGAATGAAACAGGACCGGAGGGTTCCTTCTCCTGGATACATCGGTCTCTGGAAGAGGGATTCAGTGAAAAAGGTTAGGCTGCTACTTTTGCTTTTTGTTTTGGAATGTATACCGTATTCAACAAAATCGAATGCTGAGGTTTTTTTCCTGTTTAAAACGTGAACTGGTCATGCATTTCGGTGGACCCCCTGGTACGTTCATTGCACCGTTCTGTTGAATCTAGGGAGGCATATATTGTTTGATTTTCCCTGAAAGTGGAATGTCTGTTCTGATAAAATAAGGTATATTTCAGAAATCAGATATTACTGAGTTGGTGAGTTTTGCTTGTTCCTTATCAGGTGTAGAAAGTGTTGAAAATAGGTTGTGAGCTTGGAGGTGGGAACTGCTAGCTTTCATTGCAGGGTCAATGTTCTCACCGTTGAATAAGCAGTTCCTGAGAAGGATCGCGTGACCCATCGACAGAGATGCCAGCTTAGTATCTGGCTCTGCGCTCAAAGTCATATTTTATCATTAATCCTGCAGGTATTTCAAATATTTCAACATCTATTCAATAATGGATACTTCCACAACCAAAGACACTCGAAAGGGGGAGCTTGGACAATCGCCTTAAAAGAAAAAATTTAAGGACTCTGCTATCTCAAAGGAAGAACTGGATACGCCATTGCTAACGGTATAAAGTTGGCCCTCAAAGAACAACAACTTGCTCTAGATTCATTCGTGGCTTCTGCAGTTAAAGAAGCAGTGGATTCTCTCAGTCCTGACACTACGTGACTTACGAACAGAAATACAAAAATCTAATGAAGCTGTAAAGGAGATGAGCAGTGAACTTGAAAAAGTAGCTACAGCAGCGTAAAGGACCCAAGACCAAGTGGACTCTGTGCAGGCGGCTGCAAGAGGACAGACGATCGGTTATCAAGTTAAGGACCCAGCTCGACCAACTCACCACAAAGTTGACAGACCTCAAGGACAGGGGCCGCAGAAACAATATAAGACTAGTTGGATTACCTGAAACGGTCGAGGGTTCGGATACAATCGGCTATCTCAAAAATAATCTCCCCAGCTGGATTCCATCACTGACGGGACGAGATATTGACATAGAGCGGGCACATCGTGTGTATGATGGAGAGGCTAATTCCACCCAGGGTAAATCTACCAAGCCACGTACCCTCATTTTTCGACTGCTGCACTGGCAAGATAGGTCTGCTATTCTCACCGGTGCACGCAAAGTTTACCCAGTGAAATATGTACCTTCAAGAGCCACCTCGTCCCCTGTCACCGCGACACCCACCACTACGCTCCTGTTCTTCCCTGATTTCAGTCCAGCGACTACAGCAAGAAGAAAGAGCTTCAGCTCTGCCATGAAGAAGGCAAAAGCCATGGTTTGGAGCCATTTCTCATTTATCCTGCACGGATGAAAATGCAATACAAGGGCGAGAAGCAGATGTTCGACTCTCCGAAAGCCGCTGAAGAGTTCAACTCCCTGCCACAGCTCACCCCTGCACTCGAACAAGGGGACAGTGGAGCTACCGCTGCAGCCCCGAACATCGTTAAACACGGTCGTCAACGCGCTACTGACGGTAACTTGATAGATGTGAAGGAATAAACTTTCAGGAGGACTCTCAGCATTGAATCATATCCTTAACAAGTGCTGCAGCTATCGATTTTATCAAAGCAGTGATAAGGTTTTCTTGGTTGTTTATTATAACACTTGTGCTTTCTCATATTTTGTCATAGCCTACTACTAGTCTTTAATTCGGCTTGCTTATAAATGGGCAATTCAACTTGGCTGATCTGGCTTCGCTTTTTTAATGATGCCAAATGTATTCATTTTATGTGTAGTGACTGCGTGCGCACACCAAGTGCTATAGCCATGCATTGGGTTGGATTGGTCACGGATCAGACAGAGTTAATGTTTTTATAGACCTATGGAATTTTCTCTGTGCGGTCTGTGTTTGTTTTTGTATATACACTGATGGACTTTAAAAACTTATAAACAGAATTGTAGCCAAACTCAGATTCAAATTTGTAACCATTTATTCACTTTACCCATAACAACAACTTCGACAAAATGTCAGATATCATCAACAAAAAAAGAACGACAAAAGAATCAACAATGACAAGTTTAACAACAAAATCAACAACAAAGATAAACTCCAATCTCAGTACCGAGTGTGATCGCCACGTGCCTGCAACAAAGCAATCACTTGTCTTGGCATGGACAGCACTATTCTATTGAGCAGTTGCTGGGGAATGGCCTGCCACTCCTGGAGAAGGGCTTCTTGGAGCTCTGCCCTTGTCCTGGGCGCTGGAGTGCGTTGCCAAACCCGCCGATCCAACAGGTCCCACACATGCTTGATGCGCTTCATGTCAGGGCTGAAAGGTGACCATTCCATGACTCGCACACCATTCTGGGCCAGGAGCTGCTGGGTCACATGTGCCGAGTGAGGTTGTGCGTTGTCTTGCATGAACGTGACCTCAGGGTGGTCTGTGACGTAAAGCACAACGTGCGGTCTGATGACAAAGTCACAGTGGCAGGCTCCATTAAGATTTTCATTGCTTATGACCAGGTCGGACCTCCAGCCACACTGAGCGGCACCCCAGACTATCACCGAGCCTCCTCCAAAGCGATCTGTCTCAGCAATGCAGGGAGCTACATATCTCTCACCATGTCATCTGTAGACCCTCTGTCTTCCATCATTTCGGCAAAGACAAAATCTGGACTCATCACTGAAGACAACATTCCTCCAGAATCGGTTGGGGACTCATCTCTGACCATATTCTTCAGCCCAGCGAAGCCTGGTAGGTCTGCGCCGTGCATCAAGCTGCATTCCAACACATGCCCTGTGGGCTCTGATCCCTCGATCTGCAAGTCGGCGACTCACTGTTCTTCTGCGGATCCTTGGTCTGTGGATTCCTAGGGTCTACTGAGCCGTTCTGCTGCAGGTTAGAGATTGTGGGTTGGCTTACCTCAAAACGCTGGGCGATGCGATTTTGGGATGTTCCAGCCATCCACAGCCCAATGGCTTGATCACGTTGGGGTCTGGAAAGGCGAGGCATGGCGCACGTAGTGTCTTTGAACAAATGCTCTCGGGTTCTGGCCTTAATGACCTCAAGGATTGTTTTAAGGCATTTGACAGCATTGCAATTGTGATCAGTGAAGCCGGACGAGGTTACATCACTAATCCCTCAAATCCTGCTCCACAGACACAAACAAGGTCATGTCCTCACGCACTGCTGCGTCTCCTTACTCAAAGATAACTGCATATCAATTATGTAATCATCTAATTAAAGTTCCCCTAACCCAACTATACTATTTCTGTCTAGTCAGACTTATAAGTTTTTAAAGTCCATCAGTATAGTTTACCCCACCATCTCCCCTCTACAGACATATTATCCTAACTATACATTAGAACATTAGCTTTTGGAATTATTTGCAATATTTGGCAAGAAGAATACGTCTTTACTTTATATATGGAATTAACACTGTAATTTCAATTTAAGACTGATATTTGTGGTATTTTTATGTTTTCACTGAATATAGTATCACTAAATGTAAATGGACTTAACTCCGCTATCAAACGTACTTGTGTTCTCCAGTACCTACACCAAAATCAGGCTGATATTGCCTTATTTCAAGAAACTCACCTAAGACAATGTGATGTGACCAAATTTCAAAACAAGCACTACAGATTAATTGCTTCCTCGTGTGCCCTAAATAAAACCAAGGGAGTGTGTATATTACTAAACAGAAAATTTCCTTTCAATGTGAACTACTCTGGAAATGATGAAAATGGAAGACTTGCTTTAGTATGTGGGAGTGTACTCAATAATAAATTGGCTCTTGCATCTGTATATTGCCCAAATAAACCTGACCTGATAGAGATTTTTTTACTTATGTAAGCAGTACTTTATTAGAACAAAATGATTATTCCTTGGTAGTGGGAGGTGATTTCAACGCAGTCATAAACCCTACACTTCATAAATCTAATTCAGAGGCATTAGCTAATCTCTCATCTAATCTGCTGAATACATTTGTCAAAAATCTCAATCTTGTTGACCTATGGCGTCTGCAGAATGCTGCAGTTAAAAATTACACATTCTACTCTGGTAAGCATAAAACATTTTCTCGTATAGATTATATTTTTCTCAGCCCAGCCTTAATTACAGGAAATACATCCAGTACTATTTTACCAATTCTTTTATCTGATCATTCTGCTTTGTTATGCAACATCGACCTGCCCAACATAAAGAAAAGGCCCCTAGATGGAGGTTGAATACATCCTTGCTTACTAATTCTGGATTCCTTAGTCCACTCAAATCCCAATTAAAAGATTTCTTAGATATAAATACAAAAGAGTGCTCTAATCCACAAGTATTGTGGGAGGTTACTAAGTGTTTTATTCATGGTTTTTGTATTTCATTCTCTTCAAATCTAGCGAAAACAAAAGATCACAAATTTAGAAAACAAAATAGAGTCATTGCAGAATTTACAAATACAAAGTTTTTCAGAGGATCAATCTGCACTGTTGGCCTCTTTGAAAGATGAATATAATGCACTGACCTAGTCAAAGGCAGAATTTATCTTGCACAGAACCAGGCAAAAGTATTACTTTGCAGCTGAGCTGCCGAGTCATCTTCTGGCACTTATGCTCAAAGAATGTGAAACAAAATCTCATATTCCAGCAATAAATACACCTGAGGGTACAACTGTATCTAATCCGCGGGGTATCAATTTCACATTCTTTACATTTTATGAAAACCTATATAAATCTGAAATTGCTTTTGATGATAATGCCTGCATGAAATTTGACAAGTTAGATTTACCCAGTCTCAAACAGAGAGACCAACTTGATCTGGAAGCCCCTTTAATGTTGGATGAGTGCATAGAGCTCTGAAAGGTCTTAACAAAGGTAAACCACCTGGATTAGACGGGCTCCCACCTGAGCTATTCTTAGAACTTTGGGATATGATAGGTAAACTTATGCTTGACTCCTTTAATTTTGCAATTAAGAGCGGGTCGTTTCATAGGGACCAAAAAACAGCCCTTATTACTCTACTCTTGAAAAAGGGCAAAGATCCCTTTGAGTGCTCCAGCTTTAGACCAATATCTCTCATCACAACTGATCTTAAAGCAATACATGACAACTTTTGTACCTTAACAAAAATGCCTCAGAATTATTTTACTGTTATATTGACTAAAAATATTGCAAGTGATCATTCTACCATTTCTACGATGTCAGCAGTTCTTTTACTATGAGTGCCTGAAGTGGCCGTGGTCCATCCCGGACCACTAGGCCAAATGCGCATGCGCGTACGTTCCACTTTACGGCACACAGCATATAAACAAAGTTTAGCTTAAGCATCAGATGCGCTTCGGGGATCATGGCGGAGCCAACGAAACCGAAGCGGACGCGTTCTGAAGAGGCCAAGAAATGAAAAAGAGAATCCGAGATAAAACTAGAGTGAACATTGGAAAGGGTTTTGGTTGCTGGCGAGCGGTTCGGGATCAATTGGGACTGAAGATAGACGCAGAGCTATGCTTCTTCCTTCTTGATTTGTAAGTACATGGCTAACTTTACTAGCCGGTGTTACATCAGAGCCGACCGTCAGAATTCCACCTGGTTGAAATGGCGTTTTGGTTGGGTTTAGGCAAGATTCGGGGCTATATTTACGGCGCGCGTGCGCACTGACGTGTCTTCACTTGTATTGGCAGCTTCCAAGCTCAGCATGCTGAACTGCAGTCTAAGGCGGAGTGTTTGTTTTTAATACAAACTCTCAAACTGCTTTCGCAAAAGGTACGATTGTTAGGTACCGTGCAACAGTGTGATTGTCCCCTCTCCCCACTGGTCAGCTTTCTCACAAGTAATATCGTACCATACCGGAGTACACATATGCCACAATTCCAATACAGCGCGTTGCAGTATGCACCTAGGTAGTTTTAAATGGGGAAATACACAGAAAGGAGTAGTTAACTCTAGCGTAGAAAGAATTCCGCATCCAATCTCTGCTTTTTTCCTGGCTTTTTATTTGCCAGTACGATTTGAAAAGGAGGCGCCAATATGTTTTGGGGGATTTTATAATTGAGAAGGGGCTTTAGAATATTAATATCGCGAATGCATGCTGCCCGTGCCCTAGCAACCCGGTGTGTCATCACTCAGTAACATGGATACCAGGTACAGCAGCACAAGAAATTAAACTCTAAATTTTCTTGACTGAATTTCAGTGGCTAAATCATCAAATTGCTCCCTACAACTGTCAAACGTGAGTCCGTCATCTTGGATTTTCCCGGAGACGCCTCTGCGCATGCCCACTCCGACTTGCTGCAAATATAGCCCCAAATCACCGTTTACGGAGCCGTAAATATAGCCACTGCCTTACATGAATGTTGACGTCAGCTCATATTGGGTCCTCTCATTACTTTTTCTGTATTTTCAACTGCATAGACCGGGCCAACCACAGACTATATGAGCTCACACCTAAAACCAACCATTTCCTCTGTGGTGAAATCATGTATTTTAGTGAGTCCCGTTGTAGTGCTGCTCTCAAAAATATTAGGCTAGCAGTAATGTTATCGAATAGGCATGGGCAACGCTCTGCATAAACTCTAATGGAATGCGTAACAGCTGAACTGGGGCGGTAAACAAGCCTCAGAAAACTTATTAAAAAAATGATGTAAATACCATTTTCATACAAAAAGAACACCATGGTTTGATTAAAAGCAACCATTTCAATAGGATACCCACATTTCATACATGAACTCTGCGTATTACGGTCAATAACGCGATTTGAACAGAGCTATTATTCGCCCGTTGGATGAATGCGTGATCTCAATTTGCACCGTGTTTACAAACTTTAAAGTGCACGGCCTGGCAAAAATATCCATTTTTGAGGTAGATTTCAAACAGCCCGCGCTGAAGTGATATCCTAGCTACGGCCCTGATTGACTTACAGCCATCTAATTTGAGAAATTACGAGTCTATTCGTCCAAACTAGACCTCCAGGGGATGTGAAATAAGTTCGACAGAAGTTGTTGAAGTTAAATCGAGTTCGCCGTGACTTCTTCTCAACAATAGCAAGAAAGGTGAGTGTATTTTTACTGTAACCTGCATAGTTAGTTGACAGAATATCCTGTGACCCTATTTGTGAAGTTTCAGTAAAATATACCAAGGAATAAACCAGCGCCAGGCGTTCAAAACGTACGAGTGTTCTGACAAATTTTGCTACCTATCAAAATATGCTGCCTCGCGAACACCGGTCACAAGATTCATTCACTTATACCCTTCAATTCGAGACTGCGAAGATGGAAATCTGAATAATCGATTAGGAAAAATTCTCGGCTCTCGGTAATTCTGTGTATCGTTTAAACATTTTGTTAATCGGATTATGAAGAAGACTGAAAATAAGCGCCCGCTTTTTGTTTGGGTGTAAAAGCGCGTATTTAAAGGAGAATACATTGTATATTTATTAAGCATTGAACTCTGCATTAGTCGAACTGTTTTAATATTTGTTGATGACATTGCATCGGCTTCCTGGAAGCAAGTACGCGCAAATCTGCTGTCTAGTGAGCATTTCAGGTTCGATGTACTGAGTAATAACGCCACGGAAACTTAAACTGGCCCGTCATTCTGCCAAATAGTCTTACTAAAGTAGTTAATCGTCTGATTGCTAATGAAGCAAAGGGGAGGTTTCTGCCTCGCCAAACTAACCTCCGACTGCATGTCACTGTGTTTTACTATGAATTATTCACAGTAGCTCATTGAAACTATCATGGGAGGAGGGTATATGGACATTGTAAAAAGCAGTGCAAAGGTTTTTTTTTATGACCACGGGTTATTGAAGGGGAACGTTTGATTCATTTAAGTAGCAGTGGGAGGGCAAACAACTGCGGCATCAGCGACTTCACTGCATTTTATATAGTAATGGGCGAGTAGCGTCAATGTTTGCCCTCCCACCGATAATTTTGACATTTTGCAGGCCATTGATCCAAAAAAAACTTCACAGGCAACCCATTCATACCATTTTTATAATATCAATGCAAAACCTAATGTTTATTGAACATAATTGGGTGAAATTCAATGCATTTTCCTTTAAAAAGGGCCTAGGGGGTGCTGCTGTACTTCAGAAAAGGGGTTGATGACTTTAGCATCAATTATTTCTGTTAGGGTACCCTAATGGATAATTTGGCCAGGTTTATTTCTGAGTAGACTGCATTTTCGAAAATGCCCTCAGGCTTCACCCCCAATTTTCACAATGGGTTTTGTTGATCAATGCCGAAATCAGCCATTTTTGGGACCCTGTGGCTCTGAGACCCTTTCCTGTAAAGGCGTTGGACTTGTGGCAAACTCTTCGTCTGTGTCTTCTGTACTTACATGCAAAAAATCATTAGAAAATAATAAAAACTTTTTTCTCAGCAACTCAAGAAATGTTGTCATTTTATTCATTTTTATTGCCCATGCCTATACCGAACGGCATTTTAGCTAAAATAATGCATTGTCGTTCTTTTTGATATTTTCTTACTCTTACGAGACAAAATGAATATAACTGCGTGTGATAAGTAATATTCCTGAAAAGTCATGCAAAATCACTTTACCTTGTCGGATGACATTGTTGTTATGTGCAAAGATGTGCACGGATCTGAGAAGTAGTGGAGGATGCGCGTCAAGTGTCTGAGGGGTATTTACGACAGTGCAATTACACCCGGGAAATAAAGGGGCACTGTTTAGTCAAAAGTGTAAGAAACTGTCATGTATTGCCTCAAAGTGCCAAAGCTTTGGCTCTACGTCCTGAAAAAGTTATTCACTCTCTAGTCAATGAAGATCAAACAGGATTCATCAAACAGCGCTTTGCATCTGATAACATGAGAAGACTGTTACACATTATAGATATGGCACAGACACACCCAAATCTGTGTGCAGTCTTCTCACTTGATGCGGAAAAAGCCTTTGATAGGCTAGAGATGGCTTATGTGTGGTCAGTATTGCAACGCTTTGGATTCAAGCACAATTTTATCACTATGATCAAGATATTATACCACTCTCCATTAGCTAGTGTTCTAACAGGTGACATATCTCCTCCCTTCACCCTGCAACGTGGAACAAAACAGGGATGTCCAGTTTCACCAATTTTATTTTGTATTTCTCTAGAACCACTAGCACAAGCTATTAGGCAATCTACAGCTTCTCCTATGAAAACTGGCGCTCATAGTCATATTATATCTCTGTATGCTGATGATATAATTTTGTTCTTAGACAACTTTGACACTTCTATTCATCCAATAATTAAGGTACCGTGTTTTCAAGTTGAACACTTCACCTTTCTTATGCCACTTAGACTTCCCCAACCCAAACACACAAGAACTAGTCTAGCCTTTGCAAAAGCTCACCTGGATGAAGATATAGGCTTCTGGCTGCCAATGTTATGGACGGATGAAACAAAGATGGGGCGGTTTAAGCACTGAGATGGGGCTTTTGTTTGGCGTGAGAAAGGGGAAGCATTCAACCTGAAAAACACGGTCCCAACGGTCAAACAAGGCGGCAGGAGTATCATTCTCTGGGGTTGCTTTTCAGCAAATGGGCCTGGAAACCTTGTTAAAGTTAATGACATTTATGAAACAGGACCTGTATAACCAGATCCTCAGTGAAATCATCAAGCAATCCGGTGAATAACTTGGTCTTGGGCAGGAATGGATCTTCCAACAGGATAATGATCCTAAACACACGGCCAAATCAGTCAAGAAATGGTTAGTGGACAACAAAGCGAAGGTTTTAGAGTGGCCAAGCCAGAGCTCCGACCTCAATCCTATCAAAAATCCGTCGAGGGAACTGAAGATCAAGGTCATGGCAAGGAAACCTTCAAACCTTAAGGACCTGGAGAGGTTTGCCAAAGAGGAGCGGGCCAAAATCCCCGTGCAGATGTGCAGAAACCTTGTGATCAACCACAAGACGCGTTTCGAGGCTGTAATCATGAATAAAGGCTTTGCCATCAATTACTGAGAAAAGGGTATGAATAATTCTGTACTTAGAATTTTTTTGTAAATCTGTCAAATAAAATACTAAAAAGTATTGTATTTCTTGAAAAATTGTTTACTGTACTTCTTACAGCCTTATGTCAACTTACTGGGCTCTAAATTCGTAGACCAGGCGCAGGCGTGGCGCAGGCGCGGCGAATGGGGGTGCGCCCGGCGCCAACGGGTGTGTCCAGGCGTATGTTGCAATTTCGTGCCCGGGCGTAGCCTGGCGCAAGTACTCCTCTGTCCGCCTCCGTCCCCTCCTGCCAGCGCAAGTGTAAAAAAGAAGGCGTGTTTGGGTATAACATAGCGAGTCAAATCTTCACCAATCAAATGAGCTCCTCTCCTCACCTTTAATGTGTTGGAATATAGAAGCCTCTGTCCTATGTCTGCATGATGTTAATGTTGCATTTTACTTTGCTGCTTCAGACATGTTTTCTGCACCGCTTACGTCTATATTAAGCATTACGAATATGAGTTAGCTGGCTAGCTAGGGCATTCTCGAATTATTACCATTCGCGAACTTGAATGGAATTTCAAAACGAAACTACGTCAGATCATTCAAACTTATGAAGTTGGAATGAAATACGACGGTTGCTCATTTATTTCTTCTGCCTGCATCATTGGGAAGAGAAACGATGGATGGCGTGTTCCTATTATTACACCCCGTTGCTGCTTAAAATTTTGGGATTAACATGCATGGACAACAATGCAAGATACGTTACACATTAATTTTCAATATATGATCTTAACTCAGTACGAGATCATACTAATCAGGCTGTATTCCTTTCCCCCACTAAAAACGATAAAACCTAAGTGACAATAAATAATAGCCTAGTATTAAGCCGCTTGCACACTGGACGCGAAACTAAATTTTTCAAGACGACAGATTGCGTTGAACGCAGTGTCTACGTGTCGAAAGTCTGACAGGGTTTTAATATATCTCCGTGTCCGACAGTCGATTATTGTTTTTAATTTCTTCAAATCTACTGAATGTTTTAGATATTAAAGGTGAATGTTTTGATAAGAGGGCTCAGTCCTTCAAGATGAGTACCGAGGATTTCAATCAATGTTTCTGTTTAAGTTCTGCTCAATAAAGTGAGTCGACATTGGCGCGGGACAATGTACAATGCCTGTCGGACATTAAATGCAAAATACTCCGTGTCTGACAGCCAAAAAAAAAAAAACGAGGACGATTAGAACAGATTGATAACGAAATAAAGAATAAAAAGAAACATTTTAACAACAAACAGAACATCCAATGAACACTGCGATTTATTTATTTGCGGGCCATCTTTTTTGGATGCTCTGTTTGTTGGTGATATATTTTTATTCTTTATTTCGTTACAAACCTGTTCTCATACTAATACTTTTACTTTTTGATGGCTGCCGGACATGGAGTATTTTGCGTTTCGCCTCGGACAGTCTTGATCGAGCACGCGATAATTTATTTACACTGTCAATGGTCATGGAATTGATTTGCTCACTGACTACAAGCACTATTTTATCTCCGGTGTGGAAATAAAGCGTGAATCTGTTCGATCCATCTGACTCATTTTCAAAAGAGAGACCGAATAAAGACTTGTATATCTACAACGGAAGAAAACACGAATAAAAAGACCAAGAAAAGTCGATAGCAATCAATTTGCATTTTGTGAAGGTCGAACACAAATATGGCCAAGTTTGCACGTCTAATAATTCCTGGAATACTCGAAAAATTAGAACTTTTATGACTTTTGGACACGGAGATATATTAAAACCCTGTCCGACTTTCGCGTCTTTGCATTGACTTTGACTGTAATCAGTCGTGGGAAAAATTCGTTTCGCGTCCAGTGTGCAAGCGGCTTTACTGAGCATAGAACACAAGCATTATATATAGGCAGTTTGTGGTTGGCTGAGAAAGATGTGAAGTCGTTAGTTTGCATCACAGATTCAGCTGCGTTGATTAAGCCAGGTGGAGTTTCCATTACGCGTGCCAACCGCCTTTAATCTGACATCAGGACAATCGATATAGATACTATAATTTATGTCCTGATTCAGATAGTAACATTAAATAGTGGTTGCTGTAATTATTTATTGCATCGAAATGTGCCGACATTCTGGAAACCTGCCTGTGAGGTTTCGGTGGCGATGTGCGCACTGTGCCGGGTCAGCCAAATTACCACTGCACAGAAAGTAAACCAGGTTGGAGCTGGCGAGCTTTCTGCGCAACTTCAGCGAAGACTTTTTTCTACGAAATTGTCACTGCGTCTTGATGAATATGTGACACCTCCCTACTACGCCGCCACACCCATCTCGGCGCCGTCCGTCTACCAAATTGCCAAAGTGGCTGCGACGGTGTTGCATCGACGAAATTACCACTCGTGGGCTGCGCCACGCTTCGCCACGCTCGCCACCCTGCGCTGCGCCAAGAAATTAGAGCCCCACTGTGTCATTTGTGCAAGAATAAATTTGATTTGTCAAAAAATATCTCGAAAAAAAAAAACAAAAATTGGTAGGGGTATGAATAATTTTGGGCACGACTGTGAATATATATATATATATATATATATATATATATATATATAAAAGAAATAATATATTCATTTCTTTTTCTTTCTTTTATTTATTGTTGTCAATGAGGAGACGTTATGTGACGTTTGATGTGTTTCATGCTGGTGAGTCGGCTAATCCATTGACCCTGGGTAGAATTATTTGAGCAGAACAAACCATTGTTTGTGGCTGAGTTGGGTTAAGGTTAGGGTTAGGCACAGGGATAGGGATAGCATTCCTTATGAGTTGGGTTAAGGTTAGGTATAGGGATAGGGATTGCGTTCCCCATGAGCTGGGTTAAGGTTAGGGTTAGGGATAGGGAAAGGGATAGCATTCCCTATGAGTTGGGTTAAGGTTAGGTCAACAGTGTCATGGCTTCCACCTTTATAAGCTTGCCGCATGTACAGACGGTCTAGAAATTAAAGTGTAAATTCTCTTAACTGGATGTGCCCTCGATGTTTTTCCACATCCGAATATTTCACTTGGTATCTAAAAATTAAGGTAAGCCGAAAAGTTTTTGATTTTGCTGGAGGTTGTGTGTGGTACTCTTACCCAGCGTTGTTTCAACGTTGTTTCAACGTTGAAACAAATCTTGTTCAAATTTCAGTGTTGCTTTGAGATCATTTTGTTAACCTTTTTACAACCATCAGAGTTAAATGTTGTTTCAAAAGCATTTCAACGTTGAAATGACAACTCACATAATTGCAATCATATTTCTACGTTGAAGGTCGGTTGTGTGCCGGCTGGGATTACAACCATCAGACTTAAACGTTGTTTCCATAGCGTCTCAACGATGAAACGACAACTGACATAATTTCAACCATATTTCTTCATTGAAGGTCGGTCGTGTGCCGGCTGGGCAGACACACTTGAGGACCTACGAAGAATTCTGGGGTGCTTTTCCCGAAGTCACTGATGCTAACTCACATAATTGGGCCCATTGACTGTGAATGGACGAACTGTGTAAGTTGCTAACTTAGTTAGCAATTACGCTTTTGGGAAACACGCCCTGGATGGTGTCAGAACACTGATCTCCTGTTCTGAGATGCGCTTCCCGAAATCACTGATGCTAACTTACACATACATGCCAACTCTACCGCTTTTGGGGCGTTTTTTTTTTTTTTCCCCTGAATGAAACGCCCTAAAAGCAGTAGAGTTGGCATGTATGCTTACATAGTTGGACCCATCCACTGTGAATGGACGAACTATGCAAGCTGCTAACTTAGTTAGCTACTACGCTTTTGGGAAACGCACCCTTGGAGTAACAGCTGAAAGAGTCGTCTTGTTCCAGAAAGTAACGTTAAAGGTAAACTACTGCCATCATGCTAAAAAATGAAATAATGTCAATCGATAGTTTATAATGTATAGAAGATAGGTACAAAATTTCAATGCTGTCCGATAACGTTTTGTATGGTTTTAAGCCGATTACTTTGTAATTTTTTGATACTCTCATGGGCGCAGCCATTTCGTCCAGTCACATGCCCGATCTCAACGGAAGTGACGTGCGTATTGACAGTAGTAATCTCCGCTTTGAACCCACTGATCCATATAGAATAACAATATATAGTTATTCTATATAGATCAGTGTTTGTACCTCGTGTTCGTTTGGTATCCTTTGTCCATCATTTCATCGTGAAATGCCGTATTGTATCGCTAAACACTGCACTGTTTCGGATAGAAACAGTCCGCGAAATGCTAGATTTCACAAGTTGCCAGCTGGCCAGAAAAGGAAGCGTCTACGGATGCAGTGGCTTGCGAAATGTGCATGTCCTGAACCAAAAGATCAACAGGTCCGTGCGTGTGGTGAACACCTCACATACCCGGAGGACTACTCGAATAATCTGATAAAGCATTCCATTGGTTTCGCAAGTAAACTGATACTGAATGACGTTGCAGCAACAAGCCTACTTTACTAGGCCCTACTGCATATGAATTTCAAGGCTTGTAGCCAGCTAGGGTAAGCATCAGATAAAACAAAACTGGCGCTCGCCGTCCGTACTTGATTAGCAGCTCATCTTGCGCGAAGACGAAAAAAAAAAAAAATCTCATTCATCAGGCATGTTTACTCTTGCTTTGTCTTCTACTCAAATGACTCTTTGTTCTTGGAAGCCTCAGGTGTGTCACTACTATTATGTCACTGAGGAAGGCCTGATTGGTCACAGTACATCACAGCAGCAAAGCGAGGAGAGAAGGGATACTTTTCACAACGTAAACAAAAAGTATGCAGCCGAATCACGATCAAGATTTGTTTTTTTTTTTTTTTTTTTAATAAATGATCACTACCAGGTCTCAGGTTGGTTCGATAAATGTTGATGAGTATTAGACACGGATTGAAAAGCTACTGTAAAATGTAGGTGCCCATGATAGAGATTGTTTTTATTTGAACGCTCTTTAAATGACGTAAAATACATGTGAAGGCAGCGCTATGTCTCGAATGTTGCTTCTTACAAGCGTAAATACCGTTGTTGGTAGTCTGTACATGTGTAACCTGGTTGCGATTAAGTTTGAATTGACTCGCTAGTCCCCAACCACACGCGGGCACCGGGTGCAGTTGGGTCTCCTGCATCCGCATCGCATTATTACCTCCGCCAAGCACGTTATGTTTTCATCTCTGTTTGACTGTCAACAGGATACCTCAGAAAATTATAAATGTATTGGCTCAAAATTTGGTGGGATGGTAGGTGGTGGTCCAAGGATGAGTTGATTTAATTTTGGAAGTGATCGGGAACATATTCCTCATATACAACCCCAATTCCGAAATAGTTGGGACAAAGTGTTAATTGTGAATAAAATCAAAACGCAATGACTTTCAAATCACACCAGCCTGTATTTTATGCACAATAGAACAGAGATAACATAGCAAATGTTGAAACTGAGAAATTTTATCATTTTATCCACAAAATGAGCTCATTTCAAATTTGATGGCTGCTACAGGTCTCAAAAAAGTTGGGACAGGGGCTTGTTTACCATGGTGTAGCATCCCCTCTTCTTTTTAACACAGAGTGGAGGCGTCTGGGCATTGAGGAGACAAGTTTCTTGAGTTTAGCTATTGGAATTTGATCCCACTTGGGTTTAATACAGGCTTCCAGCTGCTGGAGAGTTTTGGGTCTCCTTTGACGGACTTTTCGTTTAATTATGCGCCAAATGTTCCCAATCGGTGAAAGATCAGGACTGCAGGCAGGCCAGTTCAGCACACGGACTCTTCTACTACGAAGCCATGCTGTTGTAATAGCTGCAGTATGTGATTTTGCATTGTCCTGCTGAAATACACAAGGCCTTCCCTGGAATAGATGTCGTTTGGAGGGAGCATATGTTGCTCTAAAACCTTTATATACCTTTCAGCATTCATGGTGCTTTTTAAAACATGCAAGTGTCCCACACCATATGCACTAACGCATCCCCATATCATCAGAGATGCTGGCTTTTGAACTGAATGCTGATAACAGGGGGGGTGGTCTTTCTCCTCTTTAGCACGGAACACACAACGCCCATGATTTCCGACAAGAATGTAAAATTTGGACTCGTCTGACCGCAGGACACTTTGCTACAGTCCATTTTAAATGAGCCTTGGCCCACAGAACACGGCAGTGCTTCTGGATCATGCTCAACAATGGCTTCCTTTTTGCATGATAGAGTTTTAGGTGGCATCTGTGGATGGCACGGTGGACTGAAGTATTCCTGGGCCCATTTAGTAATGTCAAGACAGAATCATGCTGGTGAGTGATGCAGTGGCGTCTGAGGGCCCGAAGATCATGGGCATCCAGTAAGGGTCTTCCGCCTTGTCCCCCACGCACAGATTTTTCCAGTTTCTCTGAATCTTTTGATGATGTTATGCACTGTCAAATGATGAGACCTTCAAAGCCTTTGCAATTTGACGTTGAGGAACATTGTTTTTAAAGTATTCCACAATTTTTTAATGCAAGCCTTCACAGGTTGGAGAGCCTCGGGCCATCTTTACTTCTGAGAGACTCAGCCTCTCTAGGACACCACTTTTATTGCCAGTCATGTTACATACCTGATGCCAGTTAACGTAATTACTTGATAAATGTTCTTTCAGCTGATTCTCTTATATATTAATAGCTTTTTCAGCCCTTTTTTGCCTGTGACCCAACTTTCTGAGACCTGCTGCAGCCAGAAAATTTGAAATAAGCTCATTGTGTGGATAAAAATGTAAAATGTCTCAGTTTCAACATTTGAAATGTTATCCATGTTCTATTATAAATAACATATTGGCTCATGTGATCTGAAAGTCATTGCATTTTGATTTTATTCACAATTTACACTTCGTCCCAACTATTTCGGAATTGGGGTTGTAGGTCCAGAAGAAGTTAAATTCACATGAATAGAATGATAATCCATTATGTAATGAACAGATTTTCATACCATTTCAGTGTTGAATGTAATCAACACTAATGTAGAATGCATTATAGCTGTTGGTGATCTGGATAATATTCTTGTGGATCCACAACCAATAATACTGACATGTGGCGTGGCGGAAGAATGCGCTCTTCCGAGTGCTTTTCCAGTTTTCAAAATGAGCAGCTGCCCTGATGGAATCAGGACTGTTTCTTCCGTTCAACGTGGCACGGATGTGTTGTGGATCATATTTCAGTGTTGCTCATCATATTCATCAATAAATTAATAATCATGATCAATAACCACATTATGTAAGCAGCAGTAACACACACACACACACACACACACACACACACACACACACACACAAGCAGTTAACTCACAGAGAAGAAAATGATTTCAGTAGCTTTGATTAATATCTGGTCAGTTGATTTAATCAATATCTGTTCAGTTGATTTCTGTAGCTACGTTCAATATCTGTTCAGCAGAATCATTAGTTATATAAATATATACACATTACTTGAAACAAAATCAGTTGAGCAATTTACATATCTATTTGTATCCTATTTTTTGCATGTATTTTTCTCTACCTTTTAAATATACATCTGTGCGCCGCCAATATTTTTTTTTTTAGAAAATCCCGTAGAGAACATGGCAATCAATAAGGGAAGGGAAAGCGATAAGAGATAACCAGTGTAATGTGATTGGAAGAAGAATTTTATACAAACAAGTAACTGTCACTAACGTGACTGTGTCCCCTTCCGCATGTACATGTTGGTGCTAAATGTGAGCAAAATTGGTCGACTGGTTCTTGAGATATTGCGTAAACAAGGTTTACAAAGGCAAAATCTACGTAATTGCCCTGTGACCTTGAAAAGGTCACCAAAATCGACTGGAGGCACAGAGGCCCCCCCAAGTACACATTGGTGGAAAATATGAGCAATAGAGATCCACTGGTTCTCAAGATATTGTGTTAATACCAACGGGACAGACGTACCTATGGACAGACGGATGGAGCTGAATATCATATCCCCCACTCCGCGGCGGCGGGGGACCAAACGGCCATCTGGAATGAGTGTGGTAGTGTTTTTGGCATACAAGGACAACTCCAGGCTTTAGGTCATTGTGTCATTGTGAGCTGAAATAAAGTCTGATCATTATCAGAAGATTCTGCCTCTCTGCAATTATGTGAGGAGAAGAGGGCCTCGAAAACACAAAAACATATCTGTTGTGCTTCCCCATTCAGACGGCGTGGAAATATGAGTGCATTCCCTTCATTGATAAAATGCACGACTCAGTGCAATTCTTTCGAGGTGTGAAGTGTTTCCACAGTGACAGCATTTCAATGCTCATTAAGGATTCAGAGGACAAAAGAGTGCTTTGCAAAAATTCTTCAGTTTTATTGTCTCATATTGGGCGGAATGATGATGACAATTACAACAGCAAGGGACTCTTTCCCCAAAATTTACACATCACTTGCAAGGTTTGCGTTTCACTATGGGCAAAAACAAGAGGAGCTTACAACACCTGGTACTCCCAGGTGGACACACATTCAAGTACTAACCAGGTCCTACCCAGCTTAGCTGCTGAGATCAGACAAGATCAGCCATTTTCTGGGCGGTACGGCCATAAGCCAGAAGCAAACTAACAAATCCAGGATACAATATGCCGCTTAAATCATTCCCAGATAGCAATACATTCAACTTCTAACCTCTTTCGGGTGATACAATCCCCATGAAATTCAAATAGCGAACTAAAGTTGCAACAAACAGGCTATTCTTCCTTGAATGGGGCTCGCCATTTTATTAGAGCAGTCGCTTAGCTATGACGTTATTTCGGCGTCTCTGCATATACGCTGCATACAGCATACACACAGTACAATCGCCGTTTTTCCACCAAAATTTTTGTGAAATCAGCAAGCTAGCCAGCGTGCACGGAGTACCTCTCCAGAACCATTGTGTAACATTAGCTTGTTAGCCAGCTGGCTAGTCAGTGTTGACTGTGAATTTAAAAACCGTGGCAAATTCAACACTAATGGTGAGAGAAATTGATATGCCAAATGTCTCTGCCTCGTAACTCAAAGTACTGCAGCTTCCTAAACAATCGTGCCACAGTGCAAAGTTTCCCAAAAGCGTAATTCGTACATACTCGCTCAGTGGTTCTGACTAGGCCTAAGCAAGTTAGCATCTGTGCTTTTGGGAAATGTACCCCAGATTAGCAGGCCAACCATCTCATAAAAACTGATACGGGCTAATAGCAACTGTCGCTACTGTTATTCACATTCATAATAAACCTTGACAAGGTCGTACAACCGATAAATCATTTCACAATTTATAATTTGATCACACGTCAGGATACTGAATTACTAGCTAACGCTCAAAGCTGTCATATGTATTCGCTAGATGACTAGCAAACTGATGAACTTGCTATGATCCGATGTAAATACAGCTTGCTAACGTTACGCTAACCTTTCACTTAGCTAGCTCTTTAGCAAGGCTAGCGACCTAGCTAGCTAGCCATTTCGCTAGCCTAGCAAGTGATATTTATTGAATAGTCATGCTAGCTAGCCTGCCGAAGAACAGTAAGTGATGGTAAACTAACCATTTACTGTTTCTATCGGTTTAGCTATGTGCACAAGTTGCAGTTAGCTCACAAGCTGGCTAGCTAGGTGGTTCGCTAGCGTAAATATCACTAGCCAGACTAGCGAAATAGCTGGTTTGCTAGCCTAGCTAGCGAGCTAGCTAAGTGAATAATGCTGCATTCGGGAACACTCGTAAACACGTGTCGTGTCGCGAATTAAAGTCGAAGGTACGAGGAAGTGAGGTCGTGAGCTCAAAAGAACGGAATTCACCAGTGTGTCTTGAGAACACGGATCGTGGGACGCGTTACCGAATGCAGCATTAAAAGCGGTGAATAGCCATTATTTCTCTTCCGTCGCCCCAGGGGCTTGTGTTTAAATCCAAGGACTGCAGCTGGATGCTACTCGTCAGCAGAGGTGGCTCTGGCCTCACCGATGTTTCAACCGTTGCAGTTCAAAGCGGGCCCGTTTCTCGGAGTTGAAGTGAATATGGAGAAAACGCTGGCTCTCCCCATTAGACTGGGTGACAGTCAGTTCCAATGAAATCGTTTCTCACAGACAGTGAGAAGAGCCTATACAGGCCCATTTCTGCTAGTTCAAATTGGGATTTCTACCGTAAACGAGCTCATTCCTTGCACCAAATACCTGAATATTATAATTATTGGGTGCATTAGTTAAAATGGTCCGATCAAGACGGAGGAACATCTGCGCTTGCGAAGAGAAAGTGATTTCGGACCTCCGCAATTTTTTGCGGAGTGGCTTAAATCAGAGTTGGCTGCTAGGCTACAGTCTCCGTCAGATGTATTAGTTGCATGAACACTGAGCTGGCTAAGAATAGTAATTATCCATCGTTTACAAATGGTGGTAGCGAAAGAGTTAAGCTGCTTTCACACTGGACGCGACACGAATTCCCAGTAGCAGTAAGAGCCGAAATTGTCCTGTGTCCCGTGCGGTGTCCTGCTCGCTGTCCGGCGCAGTGTCCTGTGTCCTGCACGCTGTCCTGCGCAGTGTCCTGCGCAGTTTCATGTGTCCTGCGCGCTGTCTTGCGCAGTTTCTTGCGTCCTGCGCGCTGTCCTGCGCAGTTTCCTGTGTCCTGCTCAGTGTCCTGCGCGCTGTCCTGCGCAGTTTCTTGTGTCCTGCGCGCTGTCCTGCGCAGTTTCCTGTGTCCTGCTCAGTGGCCTGCGCGCTGTCCTGCGCAGTTTCTTGTGTCCTGCGCGCTGTCCTGCGCAGTGTCCTGAGTCCTGTGCGGTGTCCTCCGTACTTCTTACAGGAGAGGACAGTTTTATTATTGAAATTTTCATGCTGTCGGAGAGAGGTGATGGGTTTATGTTTATTTTTTATATGTTTTAAACAGCGACGAGTCGCAGCACAGCACTCTAAGGTGCTGCGAGTGGTGCAGGTAAATTATTACACTCGCAGCAAAATATAATCTTAGGTTCTTGCATTAATTCCACTAGGCGTGCATGAAGGCATAATTTTTTTACTATGAAAATACAAAGTTCAATATTACCACAATGTTTTGATGCAGTTTCCAATAAAACAGACGCGTAACATAAAAACCGTTAATTCACTAGTGCTTGAGCTAGACCAGTAATCAGACTTGACTGCAGTGTGCTGCAAATCGTCCAGTCCTGTTGAAAGTGCCACAGCCGCGCAGAGCTCAAATTATACGGGGCACTACTCGACTACTGCAGAACACTGCTATAGTGTGCATGAGACAGCACTTTTAAAAGCCACCTCCTTTCAAGTGAACACATGGATAGCTATCATTTGCCTGAAAATTAAAATAGTAAAACGAGTATGTCTTTATTTGATTGATTATTTTCTATCATGCATCAAATAAAGACACCGTATTTTTTTTTTAAATTTTCAGCAAATAATGGCACGAAGTATTATTCAGTGCAGCAATAGTTTTTTCAAGTCTCAGTTTTTCCTGTGCAGCAATAGTAAGGGTCTGTTTTGCTTTTATCCTGCATAGGTCCCTTAATGGCACGACCAGTTATTACTTCTATGTGATAAGCCCCCGTGTGAGTGCTTCCTGCCGTCAAGCAGCTTAAGATATACTGTCCATGGCGGGTTTAGTTCTGCAGACTGACTTTTCGAAGACAGCCTTTTTCGAACATGACACACAAGGCTTAAAACTCGAAAAATTGCCATGCCGGAAAAATGAAATTTCCAGGGGTAGTCAAAAAAAAAAAAAAAAAAAAGAGTTCTAACGCACTTTGTGTTGGTCAGAGGTGTATAGTAACGAACAGTAGCCTACTTAAGTAGCTTTTTTTTTTTGTGAGGATTTAATACTTTACTTGAGTTTTGACTAATACTCTACTACATTTAAAAAGATAAAAGTATACTTTCACTTCGTTTCGTTGACACTGGCCACCAAATTTACTCGTTACAAATTAAAATATGAATGTAATTCATCATAAGGATTATCTGGATTTGGCGCGTTCAAGAGCAACGGTGCTCGGCAGGGTGTCTGTACAGATGTTGATGCCAGCAGACATGAAGCTGCAAATTTATGCACGCAGTTACAATATTCTACCACTAGATGACACACCAGGATCAGTTATTGAATATTCACAAGCAAGCCAAGCTGAAACACGGTTTTATGGATGAGTTCACTCCTAATTTAAATGCAGGATTTCTACTTTTATTAAAGCATTTATATTGTGATATTGACACTTTTAGTTAAGGTAATCCTCTGAGTATTTATTGCACTACAGTTTAAATGCTATATTTTAACACGGGACAACTAGGCCTCTTCAATACTAGTGGTTTCTATAGCTGAATGTATAAAACAGCAAGTGACTATACAACTCTGACAACTGTACACTGTCTGTTGTATGCAGTCCTATATGGATTAACTTTAAGACGAGCTATAACGTTTGTTTAAGTAGTGATAACAGCGCTATATCTTAGAGTAACATTTGTGCCAGGGCAACTGGATCTTAAACTTGATTATGACAAAGTGAATGATATGTACGCCCATAGATACCCCCGAAGAATGCTCTTCATCAACTCATTTAGTGAGAATTAAAAATTTCCAGAAGATGATTTTGTAGCTCTGCATGCCTACTGAATATGCCTAATGTGCATGTAGGAAATTCACTTAAAAGTGAATTAAATACCATTCTCCATGAAAGAAAACAACTTTAGTGTTGTGTTTTAAATGTTTAATCCATGATGTATCCTGATGGATGCTTTGATCATTTTCACAGTTTGTCCTTTTCTATCGGAATAGGACCTAAGTCTCTTTGTTTTGATTGTCTTTGCAGAGTCAAGTGCAAACTTATAGCTTAAATAGAGATAATTATTAATGAAAAAAATGCTTTTTTCAGCTAACTATAAGACCTTGAATTTTGTTCCCAGATGCCAGGAAAACGCATATTTGGCACTTTAATTTTCAAATTTTTTCTGTGGAAGGGCCCCCAGACCCCCTCCAGGCTTCGCGCCTT
This sequence comes from Gymnothorax javanicus, assembly GCA_029692085.1. Classification (NCBI taxonomy): domain Eukaryota; kingdom Metazoa; phylum Chordata; class Actinopteri; order Anguilliformes; family Muraenidae; genus Gymnothorax; species Gymnothorax javanicus. Next base: position 100,607,522 of record CM056194.1, on the reverse strand, counting down.
CGTGACTGGATTTCAGTGGCTAAATCATCAAAATTGCTTCCTACAACTGTCAAACGCGAGTTCGTCATTTTAGATTAGCCCGGAGACGCCTCCTTGCAATCCCGCTCCGCCTTGCCGTAAATATAGCCCCGAATCACCGTTTACGGCGCCGTTAATGGAGCCACTGCCTATTTTTTACGGAAAACAACATATCCCAATGGGTGAAACCATCCAATGAGTGAAGCCAGAAACGCTACCCCGATAATGTATAACAGCGCTCTTACCCATGGGTAGTTAGGGTTAGGGTTAAGGGTTAGGGTTAGGCTTTCATAAGTTATCGTGGAAGCGTTTCTGGTTTTACCCATTGGGATATAGTGCCTTCCATTTTTTTACAGTCGACCGTAGGGGCTCCGCAAGAAGATAGACGTCATAATATTGTCACATTATACTAGTGCAAAAAATATGCTTCAGTCCGCTCCTTTTTCGTGCAGACAACTTTTCTTTTTTCACTTTTTTTGCACGAGTATAGGCCCAGGATTACATTAGCTTGGTTTGCATGTGCGGATCTTTTCTTTCATAATCCATTTCAATAAAATCCTGCTCACTTTCCTGCGCCAAACGCGAGTGTCCTGCTGACTGTCCTGCGCCAAACACGAGTGTCCTGCGCCAAACGCGAGTGTCCTGCAGACTGTCCTGCGCCAAACGCGAGTGTCCTGCTGACTGCCTAGCACTGCACGAGTGTCCTGTTGACTGTCCTGTGGAAGTATTCCAGTGTCCTGCGTCAATCTCACAGGAGAGGACAATTTCGGCCACTGCCGCGAGCCGCGATTTGGCCATTTCAAACCTGTCAAACAGTCTCACAGCCATTGTTTCAAAAATTTTGATGCAAGGTTTCTGGTAGTAATGCTCAGTTCTCTGGCAGAAACCTTGAGGCTACTCCAACTTTTCACATGTTTTGGAATGAAACAAGGCACGTCTGAATATTGTTCTCGACCCACAACAATAAATCAGAGGCACACATGGTTTACTGCCATACATTATAATAAAGCATGCGCAACGATACACATGGTCATTTCTTTATTCTTATTCGCCTGACATATTTTTTAGGATAGGCTTATGATGCATCTGGAGTTTATTTACTCCCTTCGGAATGACCGGTAGGCTATTATTAAGTCAATCCAAACCCCTCTTAAATGACTAACTCAGTGACTTGGTTTAATTTCTGTTATTTGATGGGAAGAATCGGTTTGCAATTCAAGTTTTGAAACTGTTGCTTTGACGGGGGGACGAGGTGATGACACGGCCTATTAGCCTAAGCCAAATGTCATCTGTCGGAATGAACCGCAAAATTGTTTTTGCGAGCTGGCCAATTCAACTCAGTGATTCAACTGTAAGCTATGTCCTATCTCTCCCTATGTTCAGGCAACGTGACTGCAGTTTCGAATGAGCATTGTAAACCTACGTAAAACCGGGACGTGTTTGAAAAATACCGATGTTAAAATTAGAAATGGTGTGCAGATAGCGACTTTCCTGCAACAGGAGCAGCGTGCTAGATTTGCAATATTGAACTGGTTAGTACTCGTGATTGATCCGGTTAACGTAGCCTATAAACTACAACGCAGAGCTAAAATCTGCAAGGATGTGCGCTATTCGAAAGTCGCTGTTCTCAAGATAGAAAATAAATATAAACTCAACTCCTCTCTCCGAGGGCATGAAATTTATATATATAAAACTGTCCTATCCTGTTACAAGTGCGCAGGACACTGCTCAATTGCCGCAAGCCACCGCGCAGGACACAGGATGCTGCGCAGGACAGCGTGCAGGACACAGGGTAATGCGCAGGACAGCGAGCAGGACACTGCACAGGACTCAGGATATTGCGCAGGACAGCGCGCGCGGGACACAGGATACTGCGCGGGACAGCACGCAGGACACCGCACAGGACACAGGAAACTGCGCAGGACAGCGCGCAGGGGACACTGAAACTGCGAGGACACTACGGGACAGCGCGCAGGACACAGGACACTGCTTGGGACAAAGAGCAGGACACCGCACAGGACACAGGACAATTTCGGCTCTGACTGCCTCTCTGTCTCCCACTACACGCGGACCCCGGGTGCCATTAGATCGCCCTCATCCACTTTCCATTATTACCTCCGTAAGCCGTCATGTTTTCACCTCTGTTTCACTGTAAACAGGACACCTCAGAAAGTCGTGAATCAATGGCTCATAATTTGGTGGGATGGTAGGTGGTAGTCCAAGGATGAGTTGATTTAATTTTGGAAGTGATTGGGAACATATTCCTCATATACGTCCAGAGGAAGTTAAATTCACATGAATAGAATGATGATCCATTATGAAATGAACAGATTTTATTAACATTCCAGTCTTGAATATAATCTACACTAATGTAGAATGCACTATAGCTGTTGGTGATCTGGATAATATTCTTGTGGATCCACAACCAATACTGACATTTGGCGTGGCGGAAGTATGAACTCTTCCGAGTGCTTTTCCAGTTTTCAAAATGAGCAGCTGCTCTGAGGGAATCAGGACTGTTTCATCCGTTCAACATGGCAGGGATGTGTCGTGGATCATATTTTAGTATTACTCATCATGTTCATCAGGAAATTAAAAATCATGATCAGTAACCACATAATGTAAGCAGCAGTAACACACACACACACACACGCACATACAAGCAGATAACTCACACAGAAGCAAATGATTTCTGTAGCTTTGATTAATATCTGTTCAGTTGATTTAATCAATATCTGTTCAGTTGATTTCTGTAGCTACGTTGATTATTTGTTCAGTAGAATCATTAGTTATATAAATATATACACATTACTTGAAACATAATCAGTTGAGCAATTTACGTATCTATTTGTATCCTATTTTTTGAATGTATTTTTCTCTACCTTTAAAATACACATCTGTGCACCGCCAATATTTTTTAAAAAAATCCTGTAGAGAACGCGACAATCAATAAGGAAGGAAAGCGATAAGAGATAACCAGGGTAATGTGATTGGAAGGATTTTATACAAATAAGTAACTGTCACTAACATGACTGTGTCCTCTGCCGCATGTATATATTGGTGCTAAATATGAGCAAAATTGGTCGACTGGTTCTTGAGATATTGCGTAAACAAGGTTTACGAAGGCAAAATCTCACGTAATTGCCCTGTCATCTTGAAAATGACCTCAAGGTCACCAAAATCGACTGGTGGCCCAGAAGCCCCCTGAAGTACACATTGGTGGCAAATATGAGCAAAAAAAAAAGATCCACTGGTTCTCGAGATATTGCGATAACACCAACGGGACGGACGTGCGTATGGATGGATGGATGGAGCTGAATATTATATCCCCGCTCCATGGTGGTGGGGAATACCAAAAGGCCATCTGAAATGAGCATAGTAGTGTTTTTTTTGTCATACAAGGACAACTCCAGGCTTTTTGGTCATTGTGTCATCATGAGCTGAAATAAAGTCTGATCACTATCAGAAGATTCTGCCTCTCTGCAATTATGTGAGGAGAAGAGGGCCTCGAAAACACAAAAACATATCTGTTGTGGTTCCCCATTCAGATGGCGTGGAAATATGAGCGCATTCCTTCATTGATAAAATGCACCACTCAGTGTAATTCTTTCAAGGTGTGAAGTGTTTCCACAGTGACAGCATTTCAATGTTCATTAAGGATTCACAGGACAAACGAGTGCTTTGCAAAAATTCTTCAGTTTTATTGCCTCATATTGAGCGGAATGATGATGACAATTACAACAGCAAGGGACTCTTTCCCAAAATTTACACATCATTTGTAAGATTTGCTTTTCACTATGGGCAAAAAAAAAAAAAAAAAGAGGAGCTTACAGCACCTGGTATTCCCAGGTGGTCACCCATCCAAGTACTAACCAGACCCTACCCAGCTTAGCTGCCGAGATCAGACAAGATCGGCCATTTTCTGGGTGGTATGGCCATAAGCCAGATGCAACCCAACAAATCCAGGGTACAATATGCCGCTTACATCATTCCTAGGTAACAATACTTTCAACTTCTAACCTTTTTCGGGTGACACAAGCCCCATGAAATTCAAATAGCGAACAAAGGGTGCATGCAAAAATGCTATTCTTCCTTGAAAGGGTCTCGCCTTTTTATTAGAGCAGTCGCTTAGCTATGACGTTATTCCGGCTTCTCTGCATATAAGCTGCATACAGCATAGACATCATTGTCCAAAGGCTACAACGGCGCACAAGGGAACCCCACTCATTGATTGTGCCACTAATAGTGCGAGAAATAGATATGCCAAATGTCTCTGACTCATATAACAGTAATAACTCAAAAGTACTGCAACTTCCTGAACTATCCTGCCACAGTGTAAAAAGTTTCCCAAAAAGCGTAATTCGTACACGGTCAGTGTTTCTGACTAGGCCTAAGCAAGTTAGCATCTGTGCTTTTGGAAAATGTTTCCCAAAACACAAACCCTTTTAAATTTTTTTTCCCATGCAAAAAAAAAAGATACAACCCGGTTTCCCTGGACCTCCAATGCTAACATTCCCAGCTTACTGCTAGTAAAAAAAGGCTTTTTCTGGGTGAGGCCAAGGGGCACCAAATCCCAAAAAGGCCCCAACATTTCCAAATACCACCTTAAACCTTTTGATAACAACCCCAAAATTCAAATGAAAAAGGGGGATAAACGTTTTCCCAAGGGCCTCTTTAAAAGTTTGGATTTTGGTATTGCGGTCAGCTCAAAAGCTCAAGTAAAACCCCTTTAAATCACATTACCACATCTTATTCCAGACACAAAATATTTTTCACATTAAATAAACTAAAAACTTAACTCCCAACATTATTAATGTTAGTTTCCAAAAAACTAATTATTTAAAATGCCAAATTTAACAAGTGACGCTTTTAAAATGTACCCCCTTGGCAAATGCCCAAAAAACCCGGTAAAAATGTACTTGAATCAATCAATACACCGACGGGGTTAAACCAAAAAAAAATTAAAGACATTAATCGGCATTTACTACCCCATCAAAAAAATAAATAAATTTAGTGACTAAGGATTTCATAAATAATGTAACAATTTTCAGGCCCCGGGGCGGTATTCTAAAAAGGGAAAGGGAAAACCAAGATTAAAAAAATGGCATCCGGGATTCGCTGTCCGGGGAATGGGTTTTAAGACAAAATCAATAATAGAAAATTTAATTTAAAATTTTTTTTAGTATCCCAAAATGATCTCTGTTTTGATTCCAACCGGTTTTATATGGGAGGATGTTGGCCATTACTCGCGACAAAGGGGAATTTCTTACACTAACGAAGTGCAGCTTCCCTTTTTTTTTTATCCCCCAGCCGGTTCAATGTTTAATTTTGGCCCTTGAAACTTTTCATTTAAGGATAAGGGAAGTTTCAAATTTTTTTAAAGAGATAATTTATCCGTAATATGCCGAACAATTTCAAAAGATTAATTTTTAAAAAAAAGGGGTTTAAATTAGTTAAGTAAATCCCTTTTCCAAAAATTTTTTTTAATCGCCTTTCACATTAAAAATACCTTTCGAAAACATTTCTTGTTCCGTAAAAATTCAATGGAATCAATGTCATTTGGTTTGGGGGGGAAAAAAGAATTATTTAAATTTAAGGTTGGGACAATTATATTCAGAAAAATTAAATAGAATAACCACAAATGAACAGATTAAAACAATTTTAAAACAATAATTAGAATATATTTTTGATTTGATAATATTTTGTTGGGTTTCAACAATACTGAAATTTGTCGAGCTCTTATTTTTCATTTTAAATACAAATACTTGAAAATCATTTCTTTTTGAAATTTTTTTTCTTTTAGTATATTTTTCACCCTTTATTAAAAGTGAAATTAAAAATACAAAAGAGAAGTAAAAAAACCAAAAGTAAAAATAAAGAATAACCACAAAGAAATATTCTTCATTAATTTTTAAAATTAAAAAATTGGTTCATGGGTTTTGGTATTGGGAAAAAATTAGGAAAATAATATTTTATTTAAAAAAATCAAATACAAAATCGCTTTCCAATCCCTTAAATTTAAAAAAAATCTTTCCGGAAAAATTTTTTAAAAACCGAGGAATCTAAGGAAGGGAAGGAGGAATAAACCCCGGTGGTTTGGGGAAAAACCCTTTAAGGGATATTTTTACATGACCCCAGGGTTGTATTAATTGGGAAAAAAGGTAAATTTTTAAAAATTTGCCTGGTTTAGGGGGAAAAGGGTTTTTAAAAAAAAATGTTACAAAATACGGCCAAGCCCCCAAAAATGGGCCCCCTTTTAAGGGGGATGGTTTCCGAGAATTCAATTTTAAACCCCAAAAAAAAAGGGTTGTAATTATTTTATTCCCCCTTTTGAGTGAATACAAACCCCGGAACTTTAAAATTTTTTTACCTTTGGATCTCTTTTTGGGCAACAGAGGAAATAGCTGATCATACAAAATTCTCCCCCAATTAGGGGGGTCAGAAAACAATTCTGGGGGGTTTAAAGAGTGGAAAACAATTTCCTCATATAAATACACTTGGGAACTTTTCAATTTTTTTTCCCAAACCCAAAATTAAAACAAAGGGTTTAAGAAAGCATTCTTGAAGGGGGCCCCCTTTTTTTGGCCATTTTATTGTGTAGAAATATTACAAAAGTCTTTAAAACCCTTTAGATTTTCTTTTCATGGGCAAAAAAAAAAAAAAAAGTAGACCGTATCCAGGGGGTTTACCATAAACAACCGCCCACCCCGCTTCTGAAACGAAAAAATTTTCCCAAGTGATTCAACAAACAGTCAACCCAAAGGAGAATTAAAAAACCCAAATCAACTCTACTTTAAAATTACCCCAATAATTCAAATAAACCAAAATGTCAACCAGCTTCTCCTAATAAATTTTTTTTATTGAGATAACAAGCTGAGCTTATTACGTCCCATAATTCAGCTAATATTAAACCCGACCCAAAAGGAACCCCCATTATTGCTAATATGCGAGAAAGATTCAAAGTTTACCTAAAAAATAACAAATACTCAAGTCCGACTCCCCCGTTAAAGCTCCCAAACGTTGCAACGGGAGAAAAACCTAACAAGTAATGGCTTTTGAAAATGACCCCGCTTCCCAAAAACTTAAGGCTAAAAGGAACTGTTGTACGTAATTAACAAATAACCTTACTACTTCAACAAAAATCAAAATTTATTAAAAAATTTTTAATATTTAACTAAGGGTTATTTTTAAATAAAATGGGTACGTCTAAAATAAGTGAAAGAATTTTCAAAGGGGGCCAAATAGTGAATATGACTATTTTAAACCCAAAGGTAAAACAGATTAAAAATCGACTCTCGCCAAACCTTTACCCCCCCGCTTGCTCTGGGAAAAAAATAAAACAAAAAAATTCCCATAGGCTTTTTTTTCTTTCTTCGTCAAAGATTTTTTAATGTTCAGGTAATGTGATGTTTTAAGGATGATTGGTTTGGAATGAAGGGAAGGGAACTTTTCAAAAAAAAATATAGCTGAAGGGTCAAATTTTTTTAAAAAATCTACCAGTTAGATTAAATTTAGTATTGGGCCCCGGAAAATCTAACAAATGCCCATATTTTGGGTAACAAACCCTTTTTAAGGTAAAATCAGTTCGATTTAATGGACCTTTACAGGACATGGTTTTTATGCATGTTTTGTATTTAATCAACCCTTTCCCATTTCGGGCCCGGCCCATTAACGCCCCAACCAAAACCCCAATTACTCACCGACAAATTTTTCCCTTGTTTATTAAACTTTTAGGAAAATTTTAAAATTTTTAATTATTTTGGGGTGTTGGTTATAAAAATTATTATTGAATATTAATAATTATATGTCCAAGGGGAAATTTTTTTATATTTGAATATCTGTACAATTTTAAAATTCTTTGAAATAATCTAAAAAAATGCAAAGGTTGATTAAAAAATTTGGATAAAAATAACATTTTGGGGGGGGAAAATATCTCCGTTTAAATGTTAATGGAAATCCCCTGGTTCTAAAGGTCAAAATGGATGGATTTTGGGTTTCTGTATTAAATGTTCTCAGGAAATAAAATCATTGTAACCACAAATTTAATGGGCAAAAACCCCACAAACACACGGTTAATAAAAACACCAAAGGCCGATATATTATAGGGGATTTTAAAATCTGTTCAGTGATTCGGGGTTTGATTTTTCAAAAATTTTTATAAAAAAATTTTTATTTTTTGGCAATTCCCTATTATTTTTTTTTATAAATTTCTCTTAAATTTGGGTTAATTTAAAAAAATCCTGAAGGACAATTAAGGGGGGGGAAAATAAAGACAAGGAGATTTAATTTATAAAATAATGTTAAATGTTTCCCCTGCCCATGTTCATTGGTTAAGAAAATTGGTTTTTTTTTGGTAAACCTTTTTAAAGGGAAATATGACCCCAAAGGGGCCCCAAAATTTTATCAAAATTTTTCCCCCAAGGGCCCCAAAAAAAAAAAAGAGAAACCCTGGTTTCAGGGTTAAAACAAACGGAACGGCCCCCCTTATTGGTGGATGGGAATAATTTTCCCCTTTGGTGGGAAACCAAAAGGGAAAAAGGCTAAGGGTTTTTTTACAAAACCTCCCCTTTTTTTGGGCAAACCCCCTTAGGAACAAAGTTTATAAAATTTCTCCCTGAAATTGTAAGAGCCCAAAACAAAACTTTTTCCGTTTTTCCCCCTTAAAAACGAAAATGGCCAAACTTTAGGGTAAACCCACTCATTAAATTTTTCATAAAGTTTAAAAGATTTCCAAATTCTTAAAATTTCGAAAACAAAGTTTGCAAAATTTCTTTCCCCGTTAAATTTCCCAAAGATGGAAATTTCAACGCAAGGTTTTTTTCCCAAAAATTAACATCTTTTGTAAAATTTGTTTTTCAGGCAAAAAAAAAAAACTTAAACAGGTTTCCCCCTGTTCACTTAATACTTAAAACCCTTACCATTTGTTAAAAAAATCCCAAATTTTTTGGGTGGTGGCAAAAACAAGCTAAAAAAAAATTTTTTTCCCATTACTAGCTAATCAAATAATTTAAAAAACCTAATAGCAACTTTTTAAAAAAAAAGGGTAAAAGTAATTTCCCTGAAACCCCTTTTAAAAAGGAAAAACCATTAAATTTCCTGCATAACTGCAAACAAATCACCCAAAATCCGGGACAAGGAAACCATTGATTTGCCACTATTGGGAATTATTTTATCTTCTGTAAAAGTTCTTAAAGGAAAATTTTAAATCCCCACAGTGGGAAAAATTTACGTAACGACAAGTTGCAGGTCCAAGTTATTTTTTTGATGTACCACCCGGGTTTTTTAAAAAATGGGAGTTAAAATGGTTCACAAATTTAAATTAAATAACCCAAAAGTTTCAAAAAATCATCTCAAAATTTAAAATTTAAAACTCTAATGTTTAATAAGCCCAGATCAATATTCGGAAGAAGTTTTATAATCTAATACCCCATACTCAGCTACCAATCCACTTATTGCTCACCACGACTTTCCCAAAACGCCTTTTCACTCCAATTCTAAAAAACCAAAAATATTTCTCATTTTGTTGTGGTTTCATTTTTTGGGAAAAAAAAAAAAAAACAAGAATTAATTGAATAGGTATTCCCTTTCCTAAAATTTCTGTCCTAATGATCAGATTTTAAGAATTTGGTTTGGAAATATTGTTACACAACAAAAAGGGGAGAAGGGGGTTTTTAAATACAAATTCATGAGGGCAAGTTTTTTAACTAACATTGAGGTTGAATTGAAATTGGGTTCACCATTAAAAGGATAAAATGGGCCCCTATAATTATAACAAACGTTTTTTAAAAAGGAAAACACAACCAAATATCCCCAACACGGGCCCAGCAAATACCGGTATTATTTCGGCCCTGTTTTCTTCGGATTTATTTCTATTATTTCTATACCGAAACTGGTCCATTTGTCTTATTATTAAATTTTCCTTGCAACCTCATGTTTTCACCTTGTTTATTCAACGTAAAAGTAAAATCCTTAAAACTTTTAAAAATTTTAAGTCAGAAAGGATAAATTTGGGAAGGGAAGGGAAAAATCATAAGGGGAAGTTAAATTCAATAAGTAAATGATGAAAATGAATGACATTTTTAAATTTAGGGAAATAAATTTAATTTGAAATAAGGTGGTTTGCAATATTTTTGGGTACCCCAAAACTGAATTTTCTCAAGTACATTTTGATTTTTTTTACAAAAAACTTTAAAAAGCATTTTTACGTTCAACAGGGGTTTTTTTGGGTAAAGCCCCCTTTATAGGGGAAATTTTAAAAACATACCCCCCTTATGGCAGAATAACAAAACCCACAAAAAAAAAA